>JAVRKA010000018.1:1485000-2762500 GCA_034508555.1 Venustoraphidia nigricollis | reverse complement strand
ACGCTCAACGTCACAGGTTTTCACGGCAATAATGATAAATGTCCATCGCCTTGCACTGACCGTCATCTTGCTGTCAAACCAGCGGCGATCCCGCCAATTATTTTGCCAGTCTTTGTGAGTCTGGCGTTCTGTAAGGTTATGTTATACAGATTTTAGTGTTTTCTTTCTTTAAATTATGGCTGAGAACAACGAAATGATCATTAAATCAAAAGGCTAGGATTGAACTTCCTGAATAATGGGCCGAACATGTGCGTGGAGCTCGACAGAGACCGAAACCTTTCAATGTCATCGAATGCTCACAAGATTCATTCAAAGGCTGGACTGCATTTCTGAAACCGTTTTACAAAAAAAACTTGTCCTTTTCCCATAAGACCTGTGCGTGAATTTAGAGTCCACAAAGAACACCCACGGCTCATGTTTCACAGAAATTTTAATAATAGCCCATGGGAATCAAGTGTGGTCAACACACCAGTTTCTTTTCGGTCTATGAAGGCAGTTAATGAGGGTGAATTCAAATTACCTGTTTTGGCTTATAAAAACAAGCTGCCTATATTAACAGCAAAACATAACGACCTGCAGTTCCTGAAAAAGTTCTGTAGGCCTGAAACAAGACATTATTACGATGAACTTCCTCATGCTGCAAATATTAAAGAATCAGAAGATAACTAAAGCAGTCATTTGGACACCTAGCATTATTGACTGTCAACGCAGTGTGGACAGTGATCATTATAGTCCTGATTTTTAAAGACTTACTAAAGATTACATTATTTTTAATTAGTTTATAATACCCTAAGAATGATTATTTTTCAAAGAAATAATACTATGATACATGTTATTTAACTTTAATAAACAACATTTTATTATCTTCAGTTCTGAGTTTTTTTACACCGTTTATAAATTGAAAACCCAATTATCTTAAAACAAATGACAAAGGACATTCATCATTATTGCAGTGGACCCTTCATTTATTATTACTAGCCTTGGTATTAATCGAAAGGTTGCTATCCGAATGGTTTTTGTAATCGAATGATTCATTGGGAACGATTCCTCACATCACAATAATACTCGTAGGTGTGTTAGTACTATCGTGCAAAATACTGCAAAAACTTGAAATTTCTTCAGAAGAGTAACTTACACGAAAATCCCCATTTTCCGTTTTATTTTAAGTATTTATTGATTATTTTAAAATATATTCTGTTATAGAAGATATCCATCTTATCCTTAAGACATCTGTTCTGGAACGTTTATAATTTACAATATCTCCATCTTATCTTACACATAATTTAGATATTTATAAATTATTACCATATTTCAGTGGTCACATAACGGTTTCCATTCTTAAAAGATACCCTGTTTTATTGTTCTTATAGACCAGTAGCGTAATATTAGGAGTGCATATTATGTAACATGATACTTTTAATACAAATGCATAATAAATAAAAACCGGCAGACATATTAACGTCATCCGAGTGTGTATGATTGAAGAATAAAAACCTCCTATCTTATTATTCGTCATAAGTTCAACCCCCGTTGTCTAAGACAAAATGCATTGCAGATGTTGCATTTAAAGATAAAGAATATAAGCGTACCCTTTTTGATTATATTGATGATTGAAATACGACGCTAACTATGCTTACGACAGGCCACCAACGGTATTGCTACTGAACTCTTCTTTATTTAAGTGCATCTTCTTATGCAAGCTCGGGTCATTTAACGTTTGCGCTAAAGTTGTTAGAACAACGAAAAACAAGCTATAGTTACCTATATATTATTCTGTAAATCACAATTTATGACATTTAGATTTTTTCATAAGTTTCACTTCTGTAGTGTGTAGTGTAAACGAGTGTGTTTACCGGATGGAGGCTTATATACGGTTCGGCAGTCGTCGATTGAACTACATAGCTTTGTCCATGTACAAACTTGGATTTCAGATAATTGACTAGAATCAATGTTTATCGGACGGTATTCATTGAGTTTGGCCGATGACGACCGAACTGCATGTATAACTTGACCCACTTACAAACGTGCTTTTCAGATCGCTGACGAGATCAGACGTCGGCAACTGTTTTTGATTTTGGGTCGAAATCATCGAAAATATGATTATAGAAACGGTTTCGAGTTAATGTTCATTTTCATTTTGAAATAGTCCAGTAGTGAATATTAAAGTCTAAGCATCGAAAAAGAAACTTATTATTCATATTTTCTCAAAGTAGGTGTGTTATATCATACTCCAGTTTAAAAAGTGGTAACACTTTTTACACTAGTGCGTTTATTATACAAACGAGTAAGATACACTGGCCTGTTTACTCTCTTAATGTCGGATTAAAGGAGTAAACACTAGCAGTCCCGACTCTTGAGCAGGATTACGTAGAGTAGAGTAGATCACGTGACATATGTCTAAATTTGACAGTTGTTGAACTAAGTACATTTTTAATTATTCGTTTTTTTACATTTTTATATCTTCAGGTAGTTGTCGTGGTTAAGGCACACCGTCAGAAAATTCTTAATTTTTGTATAGTTATTAAGGACATGATAATACAATTACCCTGAAAATTTGAAGTCGATCGACCGTATATAATCCGAGATAAATTCCATTAAAAATTGGATAATTAATCTGTAGTTCTGAACTAGTTTCTTATTTATAAAAAAAGAACTAACTGTCAGAAACTTTCCAAAAAATGACAGTCTTTCAATGCATTTGTTATGAGTTTAAAAAAAATAAGAAAAAATTTTTGACTGTCTAATTATTTATAAATAACGGTTTAAAGTTCAACAATTTATAGGAAAGTATCCATGCATATGAATACTGTATGGGTTACGTTTCCACGGGTATAGTCTTGCGTACAAATTATGGATCACTTAGCTACGAGCTAGTATACTTTTGTGGCGCGTATAATCTATAACTTTTTGACAATATTGTACCACGACAACTACCTTAAAATGAATCAGTTTCAATATAAAAACAACTTGTCTTTCTAACTCTAACCTAAATCTAAACCTTGTTGTGAGATTTTTCACTAGCCCGTTTGTTATAAGTCTACACATGTGGTAAACCTAACGTACACTTTTCAGAGTAAATTTCACTGAGCTATCCACTCTACCCTAATATACCAAAACACAGCTAATGTTTGCTTCATGTTTATTTTTTGTAAAGTATTTTTCCCGCGGGTCTGATAGGTAAGTTTCACTTGTGTAGTGTAAATACGCAATCTTATAATTAAACTAAATTTTACTGTGTAGTCAGTGCGTATTGCAAAAGAAGTTACACTTCCTTCAAGTATTTCTTTTGCATGTCATTTTATCTTTAACGAATGACGAATGCATATTTTATGTAAGCAAATACTTCGTCCCTATTCTCTACTGTTGTTAAAAATGTTTTTATTACAGCCAGGTTTATTCTGACCCGAAAACTTATTTTTACGTGATTTCAAACTAACTTCCGGATTAGATATGTAACCCCAAGGTATTCGATCACAAAGTTTTAACCAAGTTGAACATTTTTTTACAATACTACTGCCGGCTGTTTGAAAACTCAAATTAAAATTTAAATTTAAAAACGAAGTAGGTAGGTATAGTTCCCATTAAACGGTGTGTCATTAATCTGTAATCGTTTTTACTTTTATAAAAACGTTTGTTTTTTTAAACCAAATACAGTATTATAGAAATAGTGCTTATACAAAATATGACAAAATCTAAATACATACTTTCACCAATGTAAATAGGATCCTGGGAACTGGAGGAGCTATATATTAACGTCACGTAAATAATATTTATTTACAAGCCCTATAACGTAACATTTAATTTGAAAATGAATATAAATATGTCTAAAAAACGGATGGCGTCGGTAGACGCCTGACAGAAGCGAAGCGTCTATGCATTTAATGATTTGAATCAGCGCATTAGCCAAGCAAGCCAAGGATTTCGAATAACGTAAGCAATCGACTCTATCAGTCACAGACTCATCACATCATGGTCTTTTTATGGCCGACATACTCTACTAACCTTTGTCGAAATAGTGCTTAAATTTTTTTCCAAGCAATAACAGAAACCCGTACAACAACAAGCCGAGAAAGTGAAATAATATTTTTTTTCAAATTATACATTTCCACAGCGTTCATTACCATGATAATTTGCAATAAGACTAAGTGTTTATTGTCTTGTCTCCGAGTTTATGGAGCTTAATCGAAATAAAAATTCTATCGCGACGAAGTTAACTCTGGAGTCATAAAAGAACACAATAGAATGCACAAAGCGACCTCTTTGTACTCCGGATATGCTCCAATTTTAATGTCAAGCGTACTCTGTAACTAGAAATCGCGCCAAGTTTTTTTTAGAACGAAAAAAATCCACAAATAAAGCGATATTCATTTCCAATTCATTTATTCAACTATGGCTACTTACAGTCTTTCTTTTAAAAACAAATCTGTGCTGAAAACAGATCGAAACGTATATAAAATAATAATATTGCGGATACAATATATCGAGTTAAACAAAAAAAGGCAGCTCATGCGACGAAGTGAAATGTATGAATAATATAAATCATAACACAAACCCCACGACAAGATAACATAGCACGGATCATGCGATGTGCTACGTACGAAATCAGAAGTCGAATGACTTAATATTGGCTGTCTATAATACACTACGCGAGAAGAGGGGAAATGCACCTATACATCAATACGCGACAAACATTCTATGCCTTCAAATCATCGAAGTAGGGACGCCGCTTAAGAAGTTGTACTTCAAAAATGTAATTACAAGACGTAAATTCTATAGAAAGGCGCAAGTTCTCGAAAAGTCAAGTGGTCGAGTAGTAAAAGCACTGACTTATTGAGTCGAGTAAGGAACAAGATTCCGAAAGATTCTAGTCAAATAGTAGACTAAAGGTGACGGTTCGCGCCGCGACAGAGACAGGAGACCGAGACCGGAGACAGAGACTGGAGACCGAGACCGGAGACAGAGACTGGAGACCGAGACAAATGTCTCCGTCTCCGGTGGTCTGTTGTGTACCGAGACCAAAGACCTCTTGTTCATTCAGTTTTGTTGAGTCGTTAGAGTCAATCGTGTCGTGTTCTGGAAAATTATTAATTCACAGCGTAACGGAAAGCCATTCAGTTATGAAGTTACTATTGGAAGAAGAAGAAGACGATGACTTGCCATTATATTATTATTATAAAACAAAAGGAAGAATGCCTATCAACAAATTATATACAACTAGAGGCCACGAAGGATCGTTTTCCCTTTTGATAAAGAACCATTTATTGTTTGAGAAAAATATGTTCAGGATGTACTTTCGGATGAATAAAATACAATTATCCTTCAAATTTTCATCTCTGTATGTGTCAAGTTGAGAATTAAATAGCGCTGGATGTTGTCTAATCATTTTAATCAATTTATCGGTGTCTTCATCAGAAAACGACATCATTTTTCACAATTTTGCACGTGCGTCTCGAGCGAGACGCGAGACAGTACTAGTCCGGGGTAGAGACCATCTCGCGGTCTTCTGTCTCGCGTCGCGGTCTCCTGTCTCGGTCTCGCTCGCGAACTGACACACATAGAAAACCTAAGGTCAAGTAACGGTCTCGGTCTCCAGTCTCTGTGTCTGGTCTCGGTCTCCTGTCTCTGTCGCGGCGCGAACTGCCACCTTAAGAAACAACTTTTTCGTTTACTACTGGATTTGGAAGAATAAAACCAAAATAATTTTGTTTCTAGTTGCGTCGAGTGAAGTTAGGGCAGTCAGGTGTCCGATTTTTTCCAATGAAAAGAAAACCGGACTATAAAGTGTCTGATTTTTTTAAATCGTAATAGAATTAATTAAACTACTCCTTCTGGTATAATTCTTTTTTTTAATTGTATTTACGCCTGGTAGAATAACTATTATTTCTGTTTTGTTTTAAGCAATATTTGGCGTCTTTTGTTCCAGTTGCAGTTATAGATACAATATTTTGTTACAACGTATATATTGTATACTCGTATAAGTATCACGCATTTCCTGTTTAATACTGAATAAAATATCAAAAGACTTTTTTATACGCTTTTTCATATTTTCGCAAACGGAATTCTGCTTCCGATGACTAAGTAATTTATACGTCTGATACCCATTTCTAGACGTATTTGCGGGGATATATGTATTTTAGACGGTTTTAAAATATTCGTATATCGCACACTGTTTCAACGTTCCTTTGTATATTTGCATTTAGTAATAACGTTTCTTTTCTTTGAAGAATCAATACAGTCCGCTATTATTTAAAGTCAAGTTCAGACTTCAGAGGCTGCATAAAGGCAGATTTACATTGTACGCGTGGACACGGATCACACAAATATTAATTCATCTTTAAAGTTCAATTCCAGATATATGTTAAAATAGAAAAAAATATCACGGGTAATTGGAGCAAAAATAATTGATTTATTTTTGTTCCAATTACCCGTGATATTTTTTTCTATTTTAACAAATATTAATGTTTTTACGTTGTGTGTGTTTATATTAAGCGAATTATATCAATTCGGACATTAATATGCAAATATACTAAAAATGTTTGTCGGTACGTTTCGTCTAATATAACACAGCCCTAATATTGATTTAGACGCAACAGACCTGAAAAGAATGAGAGCGATGATTGCCTGTTAGGCTGTTACGTACTACTTTTCAAATTTGTTTCTTATGCCTCAGCCACACACTCGACGAGTGGCATGGGAAGTAGCGAGGAAAGGAGGCAGAGACGTTGTGTGGCCGCGTTACTTGTCATGCCGCACGTCATGCTCCTCGTCATGCTCAGTGCTCCTTCGATTGTCGGTTTTTTGTGCGCGAGTCAAAGGACCGGCAATAAAAGCACGAGTAAGCCGGCCACATACTCCCGCGCCACTCAGTACGCTATGCTATAAAGGCATACTGCGCACGCTGCCACAGTATCGACCTCCATTGCCGAAAGGCGAAAGCCAAATGTGGAGCGTCGCGAGTACAGCAGTGTCTGGCCGCTTAGGCCAACATCGCGACAGCGCGATGAGTAGTGCGAGGAGCATAGTCTGGCAGTAGGGGTACAAATAGCGTTTCCAACATTCGTTCGCATCAACCAACATTTATCTCAAATAAAGAATTACATAACTAACTTTTTTTTCTTAAAATAATTTTATTAAATTAAAATATAATGTAAAGGTGATAGTGTTCATTTCTTTCATTCAGCATCTTTGATTCGAAGTGAAACGTCTGAACACGAAATGAAACATAATGAAAAATGAATTCATTAATGAACCGATCCAACAACGCTAGATGTGGACATTTGGCATGATTCATTCGCACTCCGAATGAGCGAAAAATGAAACGAACAACAATATTCACTCTTGTACTTTACCGAAGTCTAGATTTTTCCCTCGAATCTTTCTTTTTAAATATATCTATACCTGTAAATTGCAAATTGTTCAAATTGGAAAAAAATATAATTTTATAAAAATACCAAAATTCGGGGGATCTTACAAAAATTGATCTCCTAAAATAGAGATGCACACGATTAATTTGAAAATTATGTAAGACCTCTTAAATTTTGACATTTAAAAAAAAAAAAAGTTTGTGTCAAATTCAGTGAATCTCTTCTAAACAATGTCTCTTATTATTTCACGACAATAAAGACCTGACTATTGCAAGCATAAAACAGCCGTTTAAAATCATATAGTTTAAATTTTTATAGCCCATGAAACTATGCTATAATATGGAATTGAAACTGCTGAGTCAGTACTATAATAGTTTTCTTTCTTATCAACGAATGTCTTAGAGTTCGTTTTGAAAGTGGTAGGAATGGTCATTAAATAAGGAATAAAAGAGCGGTCTGCGTTCCCAACTAAAGATCCGTATCTAGAATGTTTATCAATAATATGAAGATACAAAAAAACTTTTAATAAATTAAATAAATAATATATGAATTAGTAATGACACTCTATCTGTAATTTGGTTTATTTGCCGGTTTTTCTAATATTTTCTACGATACGGGAGAAATTTTGTCTATATGTTTTGTACTGGCGTGACTCAAGAACTGTCAAAACCGATCTTTATAAAACTAGAGGCGTTATCAATTAGTAACTTGAGGTAAAGAATACTTTCTGTTTGGCTGCGGTCGGATTAAGATAAAATTCCCGTCAAAGCCACATTAACGCAGGCGAAGCTGCGAAAAGAGCTATTTATGCAATCATTTGGAAAATAAAAATTATCCATTTGACCAACTATTAAACGAACAGAGTTTTTTGCTCTCAGAAAATATTGTGAAATAGAGAATAATAATCAAACAAATGCACTTGACCTCAAAATGACATTGTACCTACTTTTTTAAGATCGCCCAGTGACAGTTATTTGAAATTATTATAATCGAAATGTTTTCATTTTGTAATTTTATTTTATTATGTAATCAGTACAATTGTATCATTAACGTTTAAAATAAAACCATTGGTAAAATGTCTTGCATTGGATTATCATTACCTAACTAGTCAGAACATAACACAGAGAGTTCGTAGTGAATACAAAATTATTTGTAATTTTGAAAGTAGTTTTAAAATTTAATACTACATAAAATTATGTCGGGTTTTTAAATGACCAGTGCATTAGTGTGTGTGTGTAAAAAATTAACATTAAAATACATTTTTTTCTACAAAACTGTTTTAGTCAGTGTATATATAATAGTGTGATAAAATAATGTAAAATGTTGAATCGGTTCTCCGATTATTTAAAGAATATTATAAACATGCCCAGAATTCTGAAACATTATAGATCATTGATAACATTTACTGTTTAATTTTTTATGAATATTGTCTTTCTGGAAAGTGTCACTCAATGTGTCACAGTGTAAAAATAGTTATTTTATAACCGTAACGTGTCTGCGAAGCTTATGTGTTTTCATCTTACGTGCAAATATAATTGTGGACCCGTCACGAAAGCTGTAATTTTTTTACAAGATAAACATCCTGTGTCCTGCACAAGTTTTAAGGATATTAGGTAATAAATTCATCATTTTTAACGACGTCGTTATACGTTAACTGTATTGACAACGTTTTAATCAAATCGCAAATGCATTTACGACTTCGAATGGAAATAGTCAATTTCTATAATATAAAGGGAACATTGCATTTTGGATACCTTAAATTTTATATGTGTGTTTACGATCATTTACTTGACTGTCGTAAAAATTACACTTAGTTACCAGTAAATTCAGGGCCGGTCTTCACAATCGAGGGGCCCGAAATTAATTGAGTTTTATAAAACACTTCCGGCCCGGTTTCACTCGCGTGGAGTTTGGTTTGGCCTCGAAAGAATCGAGAACAACAAAATTCACTTGACTCCGTATCTTTAATCATCTAATTATCGTTTTTTTAAATGTTTGAATAGTGTAATTTAAATTTTGATGATAACTCATCAATACTACGATTATATCCTACAAAATTCAAAAAGAAAAAATGTTATAAAACATGTCCATTGCTTATTATACAATCTAAATTACTCAGTCTTGTCAAATTAAGGCGTAAAAAGATTTGGTCGTATTTTATACTAGCAATAAAATATTTATAAATTATAAATGTATTGCTAAGCTACTAACTTTTTATGAACAACTTACATTCCAAATTCAGTGTACTAGATTTGACAAACTATCGCAATCGTTATGATTCAATTAAAATATGAAAAAGTTTTCGTAACTAAAGATAATTTTTCAAATCGGTTCATTAGTTCCAGAGCTTCAATTGTATGCGGTATTGTAATTTCATAACAAGTTTTATTTTAATTTGTTTTGAATGCTCGAGTGTCCTGTCAACGAGTCGGTTTCATTACGCATAATCCAGTTGCCTTTGTAACATATCTTTTAATTAGACATTAATTTGTTTTCCAGAATTGCTTGCTATGAGATTTTTATCTTCATTTCGTAATTATTAAACGTATGCATGGCACAGAAAACAAAGGATTAAGCATATACGTACATAATAAAGGACTAAATTTCATCGTCAGTACTTTCGTGTTTACATAACCTCACTTTGAGTTGAATATTTCGTGTTTGATGTTTGCAGAGAAAAACTGCCGTCTCTCAACTTTCCTTTAATTACTATTTACAATGACTTTGTAAGACACTTTGTTGTAAAATTATATTGCCTTCATGTCTGCCGGTGGTAAAGAGAAACAATATGACAGAAATAAAACGACGAATCCAGTGCATTTAGGATAACAATCATCTTTGTTTCCCAAAACTCCAAGATATCAGATAATATTAGTTGATGACCTTAGATTCAGTACTAAACTATTTATAAATTATACCATAACCATACACCTCACACCTTTTGTTGGAACTAAAATAAATAAATGCGCTAAATTTAAACTGTTCAACTGCTCTGGAAGGGAATTAGAATCAATATTATGCTTTACAAATAAAATAAATTAGTTAACCTTACGAAAAATTAAACTGCTGGTCAAAATTCGCGCATCACTTAGTGCTTCCACTCTATTTTTGGAATTGGATTTTATTTGCTGATGAAATCTCGGCAAAGAAATCATCAAATAGTCGTAAACGATTATGGTGAAGACCTGCAGGCTGCAGCTCGGCGCGGATTCAAATTTCTTCCCAGAACATTAAATCATCTCATAGTCGTTCACAAGCAATTGATGATTTTAAAAATTGTGCCTGATTTCATCAGAAAACATAAATGCGCTTCCAATTCAAAAATTCCTGCAATATAAAAAATACAACAGAAAAATCGAGTGGTTTCTTTTTACCAGAAGTGTATGGTTTAAACCCGAAAAGTGGAAATCATACAACAAATAATAATCGTTTCAACCTATTAACATAGATTATTGAAAATCCAATTTTTTTAATGAATGTAAAGATAATTTAATTTTTAATTTTTGGATTATCATTATAAAAATAATAACAAAATACGAATTGACACTAGGCCCAGAAAACCATAACAATCAGTGGCCTTTAAAAGGTTTTATACGAAAATTTTTGACATTTTTAAAATAATCACTCGGTAATTTTCTTTAACGCTAACAAAATATCTCCACTAGAGCTGTAGCAAACCGTATGTATTCGTTACCGAGTAACGGGTACATCGCCTGACTCGAAGTACCGAATCGTTACTCACAAATTAATTTCGTTACTCGCATTTGTCGTATGTCAGTGTTTGATTCACAGAGCTGGTCACAGACACAGAGCCAGGTTTGATTCGTTATAGTTATACGAACGAATACGAATCATACGTGAACGTGAACTGGAATACATCGTGCGTCGTACGTATGCGTGTGTATGTGTAATGTGTACGTTCATTTTTGATGTATTTTGAATTCGTTCGGTACATTACAATACAAATATAATATTACGTTATTGCTGCGCATACCGCCGTACATTGTAACAATATTTTAGAAGAGATAATATTTAGTGAGTAACTCGGTGAGTAGTGTAAAGTGTTGTGTTGCTATTTTTTATGAGGTAAGTAATAATTTTCACAACACAAAGGCCTATTTTTAAATATGAATCAGAGATTCCTGACTTAATTTTTTTCTCAAATGTTTCTTTTCATTATTATTTATTTTACTAAAGAATGTTTTATTTTGTTTCAGAGTTTTTAATTGTTAATGTTGTCTCAATAAAGAATTTTCCATATTATATTGTTGTCGTATGTTGTTACTTGTTTGTGATAAACCTCTTCTTAAAATCATTTTAACAATGACGCGAATGCGACTCGATGCGATACTTCATGTTCGAGTCTCGCATGAAGTATCGCATCGAGTCGCACTCGTGTCATTGTATTAGCAGCTGGACGCTAGTGCTTGATTGTATCAAAACTCTAAAGTAACGAATAACGTAACGATACGAAAGTAACGGGTGCTGATTGTTTTAGTAACGAATACATGCGAGTACACAATTTCTCGTTACTTTTACAGCTCTAATCTCCACAGCTCCAAGACGTATTCATGGTGCACTGAATCGGTTTACAATTAATCCACACCGTAATAAAAGCAGAAAATGTGCATTTCACAAAGTCATAAAGATAAATTAAACTTAGATTCGAAGATAATATAATGTATCAGGAACAAAACTTATACTTAATTTAATCTCTTTTCCCGATTCCCTATATATTTAAATGCGCTTTTAAGAATCTTCCTGGTCGTGTGTACATATTTATATAAGATAGTAAGACCCTTAAGTGCATGTTGTTAACTGCAAGAAGGAATGACACACAGGAGGATTGTTAAAAGCTACACATAGCCCGACTCGCCGCACAGTGGAGCATGCCGGTCAAAAAACTGGTCGACAGAAAAACCAAAACAGTCATTCAATAATGACTTGTTAAACGTAACATGAATTCAACTGTAATTCTGTAATTATTTCCATTTCCGAAATGTTTGTCTAGGTTTGAGTTCGCGTCAAGGAATATGCGATTTGTACATCTTGTCTCGATAATTTACATTGAGACGTCAAATCAAAAAACCCGGGTCGCAGTGCCAAAACCCTGCCGACAATATAGTGTATTTGATAATACAGGCAGTGTGGCTTTATTATGCGAACTTATGTTGGTTTTTGGGCAAAATAAAAAATTTGACTCCTTAATACACCCCTTAAAATAACAATTATTTTCTTAATTGCAATATTATTATCAATCGAACTTCTATACCAAATTATATACAACTTTCAGTAAATAATTCACTATCTGCAAAGTAGTGTTTTCATAAAATTTGTAAGTCCGGTCCTGTCGGGCCGATTTTATTAAAATTTTAAGGACACTTTTTAATTACTACTGGAGGGTTAAATGTCAATTTTGAAACGATTCTGAGAATTTTTTCGGTATTTTGGGGCCCAAAAACGTTTTTCAACCCCTAAAAACTACCCTTAAAATGACCCGATTACGCCCATTTTAAATAGGCTTCTTGCGGCGATAAATTTCAACACGTGGGCCAAATTTCGTTAAAATCAATTAACTCTTTCGAAAGTTATTGCCCGCACACATATATATATATATATATATATATATATATATATATATATATATATATATATATATATATATATATATACGCTTATATATATATATATATATATATATACATATATATACATATATATATAAACATTTTTAAAAATGGTGCCAAAGTGTTTAGGAGGTTATGAAACGTCGAGAAATTTTGGTCCGACCCCCAGGTCCCGCCATCCGACCGACGCCAATAGTGTATGTTGCCATATGGCAAATACACTAAAAATAGGGCATTTCTGGAGCTTGAAAATTGCCAATAGAAATAATATATTTGTTACATAAAATACAATATACACAGAGAAGCAATACAACGCTATTTAATGTTGATCACGTCCCCTTGTGTTATGGCCCACTGTGCGATGGCGTGCGAAGCTTTAGCATTTAAACACTGATGATATGTGAACTAAATTTACAATTAGTTGCTCTAATCCCTATCTAAACTAAATCGTACAGTTACTTACGTGTGCAAGTTGCTCCTCTGACAATAAGCACACCGACAAAACAACAGAACAACTTCCCTATGTATTAATTGTTACGTGCTTCTTGCATTTCCGGGCCAGATTCCAAGTACTAACGTAGACGTTTTTTATTAATCACAAATGGGAATAAGATTGCATTGGAATATGCTTGGCTAAAATGAAATAAACGAGAAACCGGCTCAGAGTTTTAAGAAAAATGATAGTAGGTTATGTTACCAGACATAGAATAATAATGACTTTATTTCTTTTTTGTCCTTGGTAATTAATATAAAAATGATTTTTCGGGAAAAAGGACTTTATTTATAAGTAAAACACTTAATAGTTTATTTTCAGCGACGTTTCGTTCCTTGTTTGGAACTTTATCAAGCTTTAATAACTATTAAATGTTGTGATTAAATAGATATAAAAGATAATATATACATGTGAATATAAATTTGAGTATTAACAAGATTAATACAAAGTTTATTTAATCACAACATTTAATAGTTATTAAAGCTTGATAAAGTTCCAAACAAGGAACGAAACGTCGCTGAAAATAAAATATTAAGTGTTTTACTTATAAATAAAGTCCTTTTTCCCGAAAAATCATTTTTATAGAATAATAATATTATCGATATGCGTAGAGTGTCGCCATTGAGCGATATCTCTCTCTTGCCAGTAGTTTATCATCATATTATAGTTTTAGTTTGTATAGACTGATTACTTATAATAAGACGCAAAAAAAAGAAATGTTTCAAATGCGTGAGTTATTATTTTCGACGTAGTGGTGACATGATATAAAGAGCGTCCAGCTTATTTTAACAGTTACACAAGTTATAAAATAATCACGCACGAGATATATGTAGTATTTTCTGCATGTATCCCGTAAAAAATAGCTGCTTTTTACTTTCTAGTAAGTTGTATATTTTAATTTGGATTTTTTAGAAAGCCTATTATGTTTCTCTGTTGTTCATATATGTTTAAATGGCAACGGACAAAGATATAACTATTGGATTGGTAAAATTACATAATTTTTGTTTTACTTTACGCATTAGTGTGAAAAAGAATCATTTTACAACCGCTATAGAGAACCATGATAAGCAGCTATTTTAGAAAGCGTCGTGCAACAACTTGATTTTACAATGTTTTTAAGATTGTAGGAATATTGTCTTTAAATTTTCAATTCAGTAATTATTTTATATATCAGTTTTACAAATATTTTATTCTTTTTGTTTCAGGTATGTAAAAACTAAAAATTTTAAAATGCTGTTCAAGTTATGTAAGTAATTTTAACATTTACGTGAATAGTTTTATCTGTATTAACTGTATTTACTGTTCCGTAACTTAAGGTCATTGAGGTTGTAAAAAATGATGTTGGTAAATTTCAGACTGAGGTCACAAAATCATTTTATTTGCTGTGATTACGCATTAAGCTTCACAAAACTTGGCTTGTTACTTAAAAATGTTGAAAAAACATATTTTTTGCTCTTAAAACAGTATCGAAAACGTGATATTTGTCAATATTTCTTTATAGCACGACATGCTATTTCAAATTACGAGAAGTCTAGTAGATATTTAAAGATTTTTCTTTACAAATGTATGTTACAAATATTAAGCAATTTACCGTGTCCAACAATTTTTTTGAAATTTATTTTTTTTCTGTACATAAATCTGTGTTAGCTATTGTTTTACTTGATTCTAAATATTTAAGTCAAAATTAATATATAAAAATTTAACTCAAAGAATGATAATATAGTACTTCTAGCTTATTTTGAAAACATAACCATTAAAGATTGAAAAAGGATTTTCATAAGAAATTAGAAATGTCATGCATTTTGTATCCACACCAGCGTTGCCAGACGTCCTGATTTTGGCGGGACGTCCCGATTTTTAAATCAAAATTAAATGTCCCGCGCGGGACAGGCTCTATCCCGCTTTTCGGGGATAACTCGACCGTGCGTAAATAATTATTCTCTTATTGTAAGTTCCAATTTGTAACACTCACTCCTCAGACTATTGTTTGAAACGCCATATTTTTCTAATGAATAAAACTTTTATGATTTTTATTTCTGTTTTTTTATATTTTTTTTATTCAGAAGACGAATAAGACTCAACTATTTAACGATAGGGTAAATCGGATTTAAAATATCATATTTTTATTAAAATACATTTTCTATGGCTATTTTTGCTATCTATTGTCACGTAAACGTAATTTGAACTCAAATAAAAAGATAAATATTTAAAAACTTCTGATTATATACGTTTTTTTTACTATGTCCCGCTTTCGACGAAAGAATCCCGCTTTTTTCACTCAAAAAGTTCCAAAATCCCGACTTGACAAAAAAAAATCTGGCAACACTGATCCACACATACATTCAAATGCTTGTAGATCTATGCGGGTGAATAAGATGTGAACAGTCACATTAATATTAGTTAATTCTTTTCAAGTCGACATATCCCCAGCATAATTATGGACCGCGCACATCTATCAAGCATAACCAGCACAGCACGAACCAGTAAAGCCTGTTCGTGAAATTATGCTTATGTTATTTAACGGAATAGCGCACATTAGACCAACAACCTGCCCCCAGCAACGACCGTCAGTCGGTCGTCGTGCTGGACCAATCTAGTGCGCTAGTGATGTGTCGTAATCATTAATTAATTTGCATTGATTAAACTATTTAAAAACGCAAAATGTCTCCCTCACACGAAACATGTTACTGGTCTAGTGTGCGACATCGCGCAGATTTCAGGTGTGTGCCGTGCTGGTTCGTGCGTGACAAGTGTGCGCGGTCTTTTAAGTTTAATAATACTTTTAAAATTAAGATCCGATATCAACTACTAAAAATTCGAGTTAACCGATTGTTTGTGAACGCTTTAGATTTTAAAACGGTATTTTAGAATCGGCTTGCTTTTTTTTATTTTTGAATAAAGAGCTTCAATAAAAATTTAATTTTGGTTCTGGCATTAAAGTAGACGCTGTCGTCGGATGTATAGAGAACTGGTTGTATAATATATACTGTCGCAATTTGAATTTGGAGCCCCAAAATTAAAATATCGATCGAGCCTATGTATAAAAATGTTAATATTTAGCAATTAACATTGTAACTTTGACGAGCAATAGGAGACCTTTCGAATCGTGTTTCAAATTTGAATACGGTGTAGCAGTAAGAAACGCACGGGTGGAACAAAGATAATAAAAAGTAGCGCTCTAAGAAAACGACGTTATGAATGCGAGCGAGAGGTCTTTGGAGTAGTATACACACGTGCGAGAGAGAGATATGAGATGTCCAGTACTCCAGATAATAGCTCAGACGGACAAGATCGCGGTACCGGGGCGGCGTGAGAGGAGATTGGTTTTTTCGCGCGGAGAGACTGGCGGACCGACTCTGCGGTCGCATGTCAGAGAACATTGTGAGCAATTTTTATGCTTTTGGCGGCGAAGATTTTTTTAGAAGTTGCACTTTGTAGAGTAGGTTGGCGTTTGAAGTATTGTTGGATTGTGTTAGGATTTTTGAAGATTTACTTGTGTTAGAGGATTGTTGAGTGGAGTTGTTCTGGATTGACTCTAGGATTTGTTGGATTGGCGTTGGTTTAGGATTGGAAATTGGATTTGGAGATTGCCTGTTATTTTAGGTTTCCCGTGCAACTTATTTTAGGTTTCTCGTGCAAATTATTTTAGGTTTCCCGTGCAAATTATTTTAGGTTTACCGTGCAAATTATTTGAGGTTCTTGTATTTATTCTGCTAATACCGTGAGTGCTCCCCAAAAATTTATAATATAAATTAAATTAGATGCAATTTGATTCAACAGTGTTTTAGCCTCTGTAATTTAGTTTGTGATAAGAAGTATTTTTTCTTTATTAATTAGCAATCAACGTTGGTTAATCGCACGACATTTTAGATGTCAGTGGCGTGCTCATTGGTTACGCGCTAAAATTACAAGTCTTTAATTTTGATTGTTTTTAAATTGAAGAACCGGTTCCGACAGTCTTAGCTGTTTTAATCTTCCTATGGATTTATTTTATTGATAGATTTGGTTGTTTTTGAGTGTGTTAACAATAATTGTATTAAGCTTGAAGTTATTGTTGACGCTTATTGTGGGTAATTGTTTTATGCAACTGCGCGTGAGAATCACGTCGTTGAGCATGAATATTTCATGTTATTGAAATTGTATTGAAGAACTTGGGCGTGGATTTTCCCCGCGTATTATTGGATTTTATTTTATTCTGTTGGTTGTGGCGTGGTCCTATACCACGAGTTGTTGGGGTTTATATTAGGTAGTGTTTTGTTGCCTGTACCGCTGGTTGCGGTCAAATATTGTTAGTTTTAGTAATTATTTATACTGTTAGATTTTATTAGTCAAATTTGAAGTATACCTTGCGAACTTTCTGGAGCTCTCAGCGTGGACGAACTGAGAAGTCCTCGTACGATTTTCAGTCCTGGCGCCCTTATATAACCGGTCGGTTACGTAATACGTACGATTTTTTTTACACAGAAAATCTGTGCAAGGTTACTTCGTTGTTAGTTTTAAGTTGTCTTTCGTCTGTGTGTCTTGTGGTAGGTGGTCGGGTTTTATTGAAGGCTATTGCCTGTGTCCGTACAATCTTAGGAAATTTCTATAGTGGAAGGTTTGTAGGGAAGTTTCGTTTTTTTTTTTTGATTATATATTTTACCCACGACTTAGCGCCGCTGAGCTTGCTAGCCGGAGCTTACGTCATACTTTTGGCGCCCAACGTGGGGCCCTCCTTGTTTTGTTTAATATATTCTTGGTTTTTGTATTTGATTAGCTTTTAGTGAATAGCATAATATTGCGATGGATCTGTCATATGATATAGACGTAGATTGCCTTACTACGAGTGAAGTAAATTATGAATTATTGATCAGAGGATTTCCTGGTGGCAGTGATGATTTGAAGAGACGGAAATGTCTGCGGAGATTGTTAGTTGCTGATCTAAAGCGTCCAGGAGTATCATATACTTGTAACACATTTGACCGAGATGTTGACGGAGCGGAAATTGATAGATGTATCACTTCGATCAGTGCACTAATAGATTCCTTGTCGGAAGCTACGGACGCCCCATTCTTGGAAATCAGAAGTCGGCTAAACCATATCAAAGGCCGTCTACTACGAATCAATAGCACCGACCCGGATGTTGTGGCTTTTAAAAACGATAGGCTGATTTCAGCTATCTCATTGGAAGACGATCTGGTGACAAAAATTGCGGATACTTCATTGGCTGAGGGGAGTCGGTTTGCGGTCGAACCTGAGCGGCCTGTTGCTACTTTACCTAGTAACAACCGTCCTGTGACGGATCCTGTGACTGACATGACCGAGGTTGGAACTCCAGTAATGCACTATAGTACGCCGTACCGAGAACAAAAAATAATTCCGATCTTTAAATGGGGAGTGTCATTTGATGGTCAACAGCCCTTATTCGATTTTTTAGAGCGAGTTGAAGAATTGAGATCTGGCCGCCATGCTTCGAAGGACGATTTGTTTCATGCTGCAGTTGAGCTGTTCACTGGTGATGCTCTTCTGTGGTATCGGTCTATGAAGGATAATTTTTGTGATTGGGACTCATTGGTTGACGCCTTGAAGCTGGATTTCTTGCCACCGGACTATGAACATGGTCTTCTACTTGAAATCTATGCCCGAAAACAGAAGCGTCAAGAGAAGATCGTCAATTTCATCTCAAGTATTTCGAATTTAATGTCGCGGCTACGGGTTCTTCCGTGTGAAGAGGAGAAAGTGAAGATCATTATTAGAAATATCTTACCGGGTTATCGTTCGCATTTAGTTCGCCATAAACTTCAAACAGTTTCGGAATTAAGAGATTTCTTAAGAGATCTGGAACCAACTATAATTATTGAAGACGAGTCAGGCCATTGCACGAAAACAGTGGCGTCATTAAATGCGGCTACTACAAAGCAGTCGCCGGACGTGTCTGCGCTGAGATGTTGGAATTGTCAGGAGGTTGGACACTTACGTTCAGAATGTAAAAAACCTCGATTACGATTTTGTTTTGGCTGTGGGAAGCAGGGTTGTATTAGGCGAACGTGTCCAAGATGTCAGGGAAACAACGAAGAGGGAAGTGCATAGGCCATCGCTTTCCTTCTCTTAAACAGGCCTACAAGCTGGATCGTGATTCACCATCTTGGAAATCGTGGCTAAAAACGGTTTCTAATTTCTGCACTAAGTCAGAGCCCCCTGCTAATTTTAATCTTCTGATTGTGACTAAGCCTTGTGATAATCGTCCTTATATAACAGTCGATATTTGTGGTAAAGATTGCGTTGCCTTGCTAGATTCGGGTGCTAGTAACTCGGTGTTGGGTACAAATGGTCTACCGTTTATCAAAGCCTTCGGATTGAAAATTAATAAATGTGATGATGAGTCAATTCGTACTGCGGATGGAGTTGCTCAAAGGATCACTGGCTATGTGTTATTGCCCGTTTCTGTTGGATCCTTAGTTCGGTTGGTAAGAGTGCTGGTTGTGCCCTCTCTATGCCACAGTTTGATTTTTGGCAGCGATTTTTGTCGAATGTTTAGTCTGGTAATCGATTTTGGTGCAAATTCTTATCTGGTTGGTGATAAGAATATTTGTGTTTTAGACAATTTATCTGCTCCACTTGCAGGTTCGGACAATTTGGTAGGAGTTATTACTAGTCGTGTAGATCTAAGTGACATTCAAGGTCAACAATTACAGGATGTTATTCAGCGATTTGATGAATTGTCCTGGGTTAATGGGACCAAGCTTGGAAGAACCGATAAAATTACGCATTGCATAGATACCGGAGACTCACGTCCTATCAAACAGAGACAGTATCAATTATCCCCTTACATGCTAACTCATTTATACAACGAATTGGACGAAATGTTGAAGCTGGGAGTCGTACAACGATCATCGAGTCCGTGGTCTTCGCCTGTCCTACTTGTCAAGAAAGCCCAAGGAGCTTATAGACTGTGCTTCGATGGACGGAAGTTGAATTCAGTTACCAAGAAAGACGCCTACCCTCTTCCAAGAGTAGATCACATTTTGAGCAAATTAGCAGGCGCCCGTTATCTTTCGAGCATTGATCTTAAGAGCGCTTTTTGGCAGATTCCACTTGACCTTGATTCGCGAGAGAAGACAGCTTTCAGTGTGCCAGGTAAAGGTTTATTCGAATTTGTCGTCATGCCTTTCGGCTTAAATAATGCCCCGCAAACTCAGCAACGTCTCATGGATAGGGTACTGGGACCTGAATTGGACCCCTATGTGTTCGTGTATTTGGACGACATAATTGTTGCTACTCCGTCCTTTGACAAGCATGTGGAAGTTTTATGTGAGGTTCACAAACGGTTGTCGGCTGCTAAGCTAACAATTAATGCTGATAAGTGCAGGTTTTGTTTTCCTTCTTTGAAATACTTAGGTTTTGTAATAGACGAACATGGCTTGCGAACAAACCCGGAAAAGATTGCAGCAATGGTCAACTATCCTCGACCAGAAAACACCACCCAAGTTAAGCGATTTATAGGCATTTGTTCTTGGTATCGTCGCTTCATACCAAATTTCTCAACTTTGACGGCACCAATTACCTCATTGATTAAGGGTCGTAAAAAGGGTCACCGCATTGTCTGGATTGTAGAAGCCGAAAATGCTTTTATTGACATCAAGCAGGCCCTGGTCTCCGCACCGATACTTACCAGCCCGAATTTCGAAAGAACTTTTACAGTTCAATGTGATGCGTCAAATGTTGGCCTCGGATGTGTCCTCACGCAGAAGAATGATGATGATATTGAAGTTCCCATTGCTTACGCAAGCCGTACGTTGTCGTCGTCGGAAAGAAACTTCACTGTTACGGAAAAGGAATGTTTGGCGGTGCTGTTTGCCATTGAGAAGTTTCGCCCGTATATTGAAGGTGTTAAGTTTCGTATAATCACCGATCATCATTCTCTCCTGTGGCTTCACAGTCTCAAGGACCCTGTTGGACGTTTGGCTAGGTGGGCTGTGAAGATGCAGCAATACGATTTTGAATTAGAGCATCGGAAAGGTTCCTTGAATGTTGTTCCGGATGCGTTATCGCGAGCACCTCTTGAGATGTGTTTTATTCAACTTAATGACGAATGTATTGCAGATGATCGTTGGTACCAAAATATGCTTAGAATACTTGAAGCACATCGAGATAGTTTTCCGAACTGGGATATTGTGGATGGTCACCTATATAAATTCGTCCCATCTGAAGGTGGTCCTCGTAATAATACTGATTGGAAGCTAGTAGTCCCAGCTCGTCAGCGAAGAAGAGCGATTAGATCTTGTCATGATGACCCGATGGCTGCTCATTTGGGTATTTTTAAAACCATTAATAAAGTTTGTGAATTGTATTATTGGCCGAAGATGCGTCGAGAAATTAAACGCTATGTGCAGCAATGCAAGGTGTGTGCTGCGCAGAAAATGGCTTCAACTGCTCGCCCTGGATTTATGGGCCGACAAAAACGTGTGTCTCATCCGTGGCAGTTGATAGCCGCCGATATAATTGGTCCGTTGCCTAAATCGGGGAATGGTTCCTCATACTTACTAGTAGTAACGGATTGGTTCACAAAATTCACCTTGCTAAAACCATTACGTCAAGCAAATGGCGCTGCTATCGCGAAGTTTTTGGAAGAGAATGTTTTCCTTCTATTCGGTGTGCCACAGATTCTAATGTGCGATAATGGCACCGAATTCATTAACAAACGAATGAAGGAACTAGTTCAGGAATACGGAGTGCAACTTTGGCCGAATGCGCGATACCACGCTCAAGTGAACTACGTGGAGCGCTACAATCGAACGATTGGCGCTGCTGTCAGATCATATTTAGAGGACGTTGACCATAGACACTGGGACAAACAAATCCAGAAAATAGCTTTCGGTTTGAGAACTGCTGTGAGTGAAGCAACTGGTTTCTCGCCGACATTTTTGAACTTTGGTCGTTTCGTTCCTTCTTCTGGAAATTATTACAGTCGTTTAAAAAACGTGGATGAGATGGATTTGGACGCTATTCGGGATTTTCATGTTAGGGAAATGGAAGAAATGCCGGAACTGTACAAGGAGGTGCAACGTAAATTGACCGAGGCCTACAAAAGGAATGCTGTGATGTATAATCGAGGAAAACGAGACGCTGACGTGTACCATGTTGGCGACAAAGTCTGGAAACGTCACCATGTGATGTCAAGTGGTGCAAAACACGTGGCAGCAAAGCTGGCCCCTAAGTACACTCTCGCTACAGTTAAAAAGATCGTTTCAGACTTAATTTACGAACTAGCTGATGAAAATGGTGTCAACCTTGGTCGCTGGCATGTCAAGGACTTAAAACCTCACCAGGCAGCCTCTACAAGCGAATCCGAGTCCGAATGATAAGTGGATTGGGGTTCTTCGTCATCTGGTTGAACTTGTCAATTTTTTCCGAAAAATGCTCAGGTCTTCGCATTTTTTATGCAGGGAAAGGGGGAGTGTCGCAATTTGAATTTGGAGCCCCAAAATTAAAATATCGATCGAGCCTATGTATAAAAATGTTAATATTTAGCAATTAACATTGTAACTTTGACGAGCAATAGGAGACCTTTCGAATCGTGTTTCAAATTTGAATACGGTGTAGCAGTAAGAAACGCACGGGTGGAACAAAGATAATAAAAAGTAGCGCTCTAAGAAAACGACGTTATGAATGCGAGCGAGAGGTCTTTGGAGTAGTATACACACGTGCGAGAGAGAGATATGAGATGTCCAGTACTCCAGATAATAGCTCAGACGGACAAGATCGCGGTACCGGGGCGGCGTGAGAGGAGATTGGTTTTTTCGCGCGAAGAGACTGGCGGACCGACTCTGCGGTCGCATGTCAGAGAACATTGTGAGCAATTTTTATGCTTTTGGCGGCGAAGATTTTTTTAGAAGTTGCACTTTGTAGAGTAGGTTGGCGTTTGAAGTATTGTTGGATTGTGTTAGGATTTTTGAAGATTTACTTGTGTTAGAGGATTGTTGAGTGGAGTTGTTCTGGATTGACTCTAGGATTTGTTGGATTGGCGTTGGTTTAGGATTGGAAATTGGATTTGGAGATTGCCTGTTATTTTAGGTTTCCCGTGCAACTTATTTTAGGTTTCTCGTGCAAATTATTTTAGGTTTCCCGTGCAAATTATTTTAGGTTTACCGTGCAAATTATTTGAGGTTCTTGTATTTATTCTGCTAATACCGTGAGTGCTCCCCAAAAATTTATAATATAAATTAAATTAGATGCAATTTGATTCAACAGTGTTTTAGCCTCTGTAATTTAGTTTGTGATAAGAAGTATTTTTTCTTTATTAATTAGCAATCAACGTTGGTTAATCGCACGACATTTTAGATGTCAGTGGCGTGCTCATTGGTTACGCGCTAAAATTACAAGTCTTTAATTTTGATTGTTTTTAAATTGAAGAACCGGTTCCGACAGTCTTAGCTGTTTTAATCTTCCTATGGATTTATTTTATTGATAGATTTGGTTGTTTTTGAGTGTGTTAACAATAATTGTATTAAGCTTGAAGTTATTGTTGACGCTTATTGTGGGTAATTGTTTTATGCAACTGCGCGTGAGAATCACGTCGTTGAGCATGAATATTTCATGTTATTGAAATTGTATTGAAGAACTTGGGCGTGGATTTTCCCCGCGTATTATTGGATTTTATTTTATTCTGTTGGTTGTGGCGTGGTCCTATACCACGAGTTGTTGGGGTTTATATTAGGTAGTGTTTTGTTGCCTGTACCGCTGGTTGCGGTCAAATATTGTTAGTTTTAGTAATTATTTATACTGTTAGATTTTATTAGTCAAATTTGAAGTATACCTTGCGAACTTTCTGGAGCTCTCAGCGTGGACGAACTGAGAAGTCCTCGTACGATTTTCAGTCCTGGCGCCCTTATATAACCGGTCGGTTACGTAATACGTACGATTTTTTTTACACAGAAAATCTGTGCAAGGTTACTTCGTTGTTAGTTTTAAGTTGTCTTTCGTCTGTGTGTCTTGTGGTAGGTGGTCGGGTTTTATTGAAGGCTATTGCCTGTGTCCGTACAATCTTAGGAAATTTCTATAGTGGAAGGTTTGTAGGGAAGTTTCGTTTTTTTTTTTTGATTATATATTTTACCCACGACTTAGCGCCGCTGAGCTTGCTAGCCGGAGCTTACGTCATAATACATATAATATAAATTCCTTATCTACATTATAGGATTTGTGTCGCACGATGCGTGCGCCCTGCGGCGGTGTGTGGCGACATTAAATATTGATATACAATCGGATAAATGCAGCTCCGTGTACCCCGCATCCCGCGCGTCCGTCACTTGTATATTGGTTAAAGCCTAATTCACATCGAAAGACATGCAATGAAGTGTTCGTACATGGAAACTATACGAGAGCACAAACCAGTGTTGCCAACTGTTTGAAAACTTTCCCCCTAAATCAATTTCAAAACTCACTAAATTCAAACTAAAACTTCCCAAATCTGGACCAACTATTTATTAATTTCAATATAATTAAATAAATTAAAATAGTTATTTAGTATTGGTTCAATTAAAACAAATACAATAGTTTAGAAAAATAAGTTAATATTATATTAATTATTTGAATATCTATAATTATGCAAGAAGTAATTAGAAAAATATAATTTATTTTAGTACTGTTCAGCCTTAAATAACGTAAATAAAAATGTATTCCTAACAATACCCCCAAAGAACTCCCTATATAAATTTCCCCCCTAAATTTAGGGGGAAAACTCCGGAGTTGGCAACACTGCACTGCCACAAACTCAACTGAGAGAATGGACACTGCACACTAAATCGCACATGTTGTTTTCTTTTTTTACCGTTAGCGTCACTAATTTCCCTTTTATAGTGACTTGAATTTAGTTCATAACTAATTTCCATTTGTCATTTTAATTTTGCTGTGGACAATTTCATTATTTGTTTACTTAAAGCAAATTAAATTATTTATTTAATTTTTAAAGAATTCACCATGCTTTCAGTACATACCTCTCCATCGTTTCGGTACAGATAGAACACTAGTGACCTCTTATTTTGAGAAGGTATTTGTATATGTCCCTCCTCGTAGATACTTTTTGGCAGGTCTCGATGCGTTCATAGTTCACCTATCAAAGCTAAGGTATGACATTTTTTTTTGAAGTTCAACTTCTGTAGGCGCAATAGAGAAGAGTAATTCCGATCGAGCAGTGTAAAGAAAAAGCGTGACGAAAGTAGTAGTGAGGGTAAGGAACAAAATATACAACCACGGTACTAGTATATTAATTGACCCGCTAGCAGATTAAAACATAAGTGAAAAAATATCGAGACACTGATTTTTATATATTATTATATATTAACAAATTGAGTGCGAATTCCATTATAATGTATTAGCTCAAAAAAACAAAAAAAAAATAATTCCTTTTTGATTTAACGGATTTCTGGTTAATGTTTTAATTATTATATATTAACAAATTTAGTGCGAATTTCATTATAATGTATTAGCTCAAAAAAACAAAAAAAAAAAATAATTCCTTTTTGATTTAACGGATTTCTGGTTAATGTTTTAATGCAACATAGCATGCTATTAAACTTACGTCGATGTGATCTACCCTTTACGGTAATACTGAAAACTTCGATATTAACATAATCCTTTTGCGGGCTTATGTTCTAACTTTTGACAATCGTTCAGATCTTTTGATCCGCTCACATAGATTATGTCCTTCCCGATTGCACTTTTTAAATCCCATTTTTTTTCTCACAGATAAATGTATTGTTTGCCTAATCTTATTTCACGCACTTGCATTCTATAGGATAAATTATATATTTGTCGTACGGATTTAGAAGAAAAAACTATCGTGAAATAATGTTTTGCACACACCCTCATTAAAAAGCTGCTTTTCATGTCTGTATAGCAGTAATAAAATGACCCATTCAACAGTAGTACTGCGAATTAAAACAAATAAATACTATCTCGCCAAAATTACCTAATAGATGAACATTGAAAACATTTTTTTTAAATTTAAAACCACCAACTGCTAGGATCATCTGGATATTGTAATGATCCCACCAAAAACATTTAATGTGAACCTGGTTGCCAGGACTCACAAATTCATAATGCTTCCACTGTTAAAAAGTTTTGAGATCTCTGGTAGAGTCAAGCCTCAAGTTGAGCTTCGATTTGTTGTACTGTGTGTCAAAGTATTTATTTTGGACTTTGGACAGGCCCCGTTCCTTGTTCCAAAACTTCTTCACGAACAGTTCTTCTCCATGATATTTTGGGTCTTCCTGTTTTATAATATCTCTGTGATATATCTGTAATATATATAAATTATGAAGTCCCAAGACTCATATTAGAACCTGTAAATTAAACATTTCAAACACTTTTTAGTGTATTTGCCATATGGCAACATACACTATTGGCGTTGGTCGGATGGCGGGACCTAGGGGTCGGACCAAAATTTCTCGACGTTTCATAACCTCCTAAACACTTTGGCACCATTTTTGAAAATGTTTATATATATATGTATATATATATATATATATATATATATATATATATATATGTGTGTGTGTGTGCGGGCAATAACTTTCGAAAGAGTTAATTGATTTTAACGAAATTTGGCCCGCATGTTGGAATCCACCACCGCACGAACCCTATTTAAAATGGGCCCAATCGGGCCATATTAAGGGTAGTTTTTAGGGGTTGAAAAATGTTTTTGGGCCCCAAAATACCGAAAAAATTCTCCGAGTCGTTTCAAAATTGAAATTTAACCCTCTAGTAGTAATTAAAAAGTGTCCCTAAAATTTTGATAAAATCGGCCCGACAGGACCGGATTTACAATTTTTATGAAAAAACTAGTTTGCAGATAATGAATTATTTACTGAAAGGTGTATATAATTTGGTATAGAGGTTCGATTGATAATAATATTGCAATAAAGAAAAAAAAGTTTTTTAAGGGGTGTATTAAGGAGTAATTTTTTTTTTATTTTGCCCAAAAATCAACTTAAGTTCGCATAATGAAGCCACACTGCCTGTATAAGCAAATACACTATATTGTTGGCAGGGTTTTGGCACTGCGACCCGGGTTTTTTCTTCATTTATGAACGTTTAAAATATTCTATTTTTGGATAACCGGTTACCAAACAAAAAAATATATGGATATATATTTCGGTGTGTTCTGGAACTCTAAACTTTTTAGAAGAATACGCAGTAGTAGTATACACCGTGTTTAGTGTGCGTATTTGTTGTATTAACTCAATTTCAGTTTTTTATTTTTATAGTAAACAACAATCTGTTCAGAAAGTGGATAAAGTAGTACGGAGTAAAGAAGAGAGTAGGTCAGGATAGGGCAAAAGGAGTGTGTCGAAAGTAGAGTGATCGGATCCTCGAGAGAGAGAGAGAGGCGTAGCTGTAGTCAGAAGAGCGTCGCTATGCGGTTATAACCTCATTTTATGTCTTCCTTCGGGAAGATCACTAGCGTCCTTCTGCTAACAGGGATAGTTAAATAGAACGCTGTACAAAATATTCTCAACAAACCTTTCTCACAATCGTTATTTTTTAACACCTCCCTATAAATGACACATTTGACTCTAGTGCTGTAAAGTAAAACATATAAATACCATCGAAATAATCCAACAATAATTTTCAAAAGCGACCTGTCTACAGCTATTTTTAATAGCATTATAAATTAACTGCATCAAGATTTGTCTGTTTACTCAATGTGCGGTGAGTGAAGGCATCAAGCAGCGCATAAAATATACCTGTGTCTCGAAAATTATTCCGGACAAACAGACAATTTTTATATTTTTCAATTTCTACACAGTAGCTCCAAACATTTCCGAAATAAAAAGTAGTCTAAAATAATCTTTAAAAAGTCCTCTACCTGTAAATTGAAGTCTCGTCAAAATCGGTTCAGCCGTTTCGGCGATTAGCCTGGACAAACAAGAAGACAGACAAAAAATTAAAAATTGCAAATTTAGGTTCACACTTGAATTTTATTTGTATGTACTTATAGATTATATTTTTTGTATTTCAAATTCTGAACTCGCCGTATTTTTCCTTATTAAAACGAATTCTGTTAAAAGAAAAGTTCAACTTAATTATAATTAAGTATATGGAACATGGATTAATGAAGGGTAAATGCATTTGAATGTAAAGATCTTTTGGTAATTTTATTAAAATTACAGTATCGTAAGATAATTCATCCCTAAAACAGCTCATCCCAGAATCCCAGTTCACCTTGCCCCATCACCGACTCTGTCACTACAACAGTGGACTTTTTACGACTATACAGCATAAAACGGTTTAACTGAGGATTTTATACATTTCAAGACTTTTTATCGTCATCCATCGATGATGGAAGAATAAAATTAATAGTTCACTTCGACTAGATTTAAATAGTAATTTGCATTTATAATGAAGTTTTTTTAGAAAAGATTGTATGATTTTTACCCGACAATGGGAAGCCAAATGGAGGGCTGTGTGTCAAATATCTCGTAAACGATCGAAATTATTTATAAAACAATGTCATATATTAAAGTTGTTGAGTGTGAACGAGGAAAAAAGACGGCAATATCAGATTTAAAATAGGCGGTGCTTCCAAGGTCGCACGAAAGTCAACCTCGATTTTTATCTGTAACAGAGCATTTTTGTTCTAGAATACGATACGGTATTTAATAGAGACCAAAAAAGTATTAAGAAATATTACATGAGAAGGTGGATAGCTATTCAGAAGTTTATTTATATTATTAAATGACAAATTGACTGATTACAATAATAAGCTAATCTTTAGAGTCAATAAAGTTTTAATAAATATTCTTCGCGCTAATATATTTTGCAAAAAGAAAACGGCGAATATAAGACCTCTTACGGTTTTCGAGATGTTTAAAATTTTGTCCATATATAGAAATATACATTTAAACAAACCAAACGACGTAAAATAAAATTAATAATAATAGGTTATGTATCCAGTGCGCAGTGTGACATTATGGTAAAACAAGTATACAAGTCATAAAATAATATCACGCATGAAATATATGTACTATTTTATGGGCTGTTTTTCACCTGATTTTTAAAAAAATATGACAGTTTATTTCTGAGCAAGATCACTTCTAATTGTAGGTTGCGTTCAATTCTCATGCGGTTAGACTATCATTTACTATGGAAATCGTCTTACGACTATGTTTATTTTATTTTACGTAACTTTACAGCACGAGTGTTAAACGTGTCGTTTCAAAACCGCATGAAAAACAGGTATTTTATAGGGGGGATGTGCAAAAAAATGAACTCATTTAGGTTAACGTAAAAGTACAAAACACGCTTCCAATATGAAAAGTTGTCGGGTAAAAACGATAAAATTTTAGTCTGCTACAGATGGCATTAAGACTAACATTTTTGTACCTAACTACTTTTCACATTGAATAATTGGAAGCTTGTTTTAAACTTCTGTTAGGCAGGTTTATTTTTAATTGAGTGCTAGAATTACTAGTATCATGCCCTACCGCCGGTATTGCCAAGCTGGGTGGAATAATTTCACTCGAAATAATTATTCGATCAATGTATTTATATTTCGATAGGGGTATCATGTTCTTTTTCAACATATTATGTGGTTGTAATTGTAAATAATATGGATTATAATGTGCAACATTGAGTTCTTGCACCATATATACTTCATTATACTAAACGTAGTTCCAAACAGTCTAATATAAGTATGACGCAAGTTCTATAAGAAGTGAATTACATCTCATAGTTTACAGAAAAATCTAAACGAAAATGCTAGTCTTATATAGTTCTCACGGAAAACAGAATGGTACGGAACCCTCCCACGTGAGTTTAACTTGCACTTGACCGGTTTTTAATATAATGGCAATGTTCGTCGTAATATATACCAGCTAGCTCCACACGTGATTGAGATGAAACACTCTAGTGACAAGTAGTGGAGCCTTCAGTTCCATTGTATTACTATCTTACCTCGCGAGACTGCGCAACAACAGTAGTGGGGCACACAGTAAAAGAAATATGCCTGCCCAATTCCGAGTCTATACATCTAATAATTCACAAGATATCGTGATAGATTGTTAATTAAATTTTCATTCCCTATTTCACCCTCGTCAAGTTTTTTTTAGATAACGCTTATGATCTTCCTCAAGATGAAATCTATCCCCTTGCCAATTTTTATCGAAATCTGTTCAGTTGTTTAGGCGTGAAAAGGTAACAGAGAGACAGACAGGCTTTTGACATTTGTGTCGTCTAATTTTAAACACCGCCAGATCCACTTTTCTTTAAAAAGGAGATTTTTTGTCTATGGTCTCGTCACACTTGAACTACATGTTCCTAAATCTTTAGTTGCTTTCGAACTGCGCTAGATCATTAGATATTGAAAGATAAAAACAGCACTTTATTTCAAAACCTGTTACATCCATGAGAAATAGTTTTCAAATGCCGCCACATCCGCATCGACCAATCAGAACAGAGCATTCATCGCAAAACTGTCATGGCGATTCCAATTAGTTAAGTTGTATTCGTACTGTGTTTTTTTAAGTTTATTCTAGTAAATAATGGCAGATTTAACTTATAATACTAAACAAGTCCCTTTCGACAAAGCTCGGAAACGTTCTATAAACAAAATAAACTGGAAAACAATGAAAATTTAAATTTATATAATACAAACGAATAAAAAACAATTAAAATCTTTCTTTTGATTTTGTCCTTTGAACAAAATATTTTGTTCTACATCTTCAAAGTTCAATTCCAGATATATGTTATAATAGAAAACAGGATCACGGGTAATTGGAATAATAAAATTAAATCAATTTAAACACTCATTGATTGCTTACACATTTACAAAAAAATTTGAAAAGACCAAACTACTTAAAACATGAAATTACGTGTTTTAAGTAATTTGGTCTTTTCAAAAAAATTTTGTGTAAGCAATCAATCAATGTTTAAATTGATTTAATTTTATTATTCCAATTACCCGTGATCTTGTTTTCTATTATTTTGTTCTACATTTTGTAGTAAGTAAAGAATGATGTCTTAGCTTAAAGTTGGTGACAAAATCAGCTAGATCCTATGCTTTTTTTTCATAACCCGCCAGATCCAAAACTGAAAATCAAAGTCAGCTACATCCAATTTTTTGGCACAAAATATGCATATTGTACTTCTAAAGCGAATGAATTTAAAATCAATATGGTGTTTGCTATACTTATCAAATATTGTTTTAAATTTTGACAACTATACTTATTATTCACATAAGATTAATAATATAAAAAAACCTCATACTGTAAAAATTACATTTTTGGATCTAACTGAATTTGAAATTAGACGCCACATTTAGAATATTAGTATATGAATACATATTACAGTCTATTATATTGTTGAGAAGGCTGGTTGGAACACAGTATACGCAATATGTTACATGCACTGTGTGTGTCTCCATAATTCCCAGCGGTCTTGCAGCGTTCACTCAGCATTCAGAGCACGTGTTCGATTCCCGGGGACGACACTAGCGGTGCCGGTCTCTACGTCTCATTAACACACACAAACACACACACAGTATAAAAGCAAGGTTCTAAAGTTACCCCGTTATGCCCGCGACACGTTTGTAGAAAAAAATATTGTACAAACCCGCCACACCGAGTGCGACATCTAGGGAAACGTTTGTCGCGACTAGAGTGAGCTTTCCGTCTTTTATTTTTAATAAACTTCACGAATTACGTATTCCTTTTGTATTTCGAAATAGACTTACGTTCGATACGGTTGTAAGTTAAATGGATAAATAATACAGTGGAATTTCGTTAACGTAAATGAAATAGATTCAGATGCACTCATGTTTTAGTGAAGTTCGACTTGGTTTGGCTATTTTTACAACCAATATAGTCCCAAAAGCTTTAACACTTTTTAGAAGCTGATTTGCGCATGAAAATGACGTAAACTTTATAATGGAGTTTAATCAGTTGAAAGATCAAAAATGATATTTTGTGCTACCAACGCTGGTCGTTTTTAGGAGTAGTCAGCTTTTTTGTAACTTTTTTAAAAGTAGGATTTTCCGACGGGAATTTTGCCCTGTCTTTTTAAATGTAGTTTAAAAAAGACATAATTGAAATATTGCAAAAATCTCACCTTTGCCAACAAAATGAGTTGAAGTTTACATTCCTACAATGCCAGTTAGGGTCGTATTGATATCCCTATAGACACTCACCTAAAAATATATATATTTGCCGCCATCAATTTTTTTTCGTAAAATTTTCGACAACTTTAGGGGATGATTATCCTTAAAAACGATTAAAGTCGATAACCCAAAATGTCGAATGAATTGTAGATTATAGACGCTCAACGTCTGAGCTCATCAGCGTCTATAGATTTTTTTTTCATAAAATTTTTGATAATTTTAGGCGATGATTATTCCTAAAAACGATTGGAGCTGATGACCCAAAATGCCAGTTTCATTGTATAGACTGATTGAACTACATTATAAATGATATTTTTAGATTAGATTAGGTTAGATTATTTATTGTCAATTGGAAAATTACATTTCATCTAACATGTCAAAAATTGAACAAGTATGTAATACATTAAAATTTATAATTTAAAAATGCATTAATTGAATAGAAACCTTCAGAAAGAAGGAATTCCTTTATTTTCTTTTTAAATGCATTTGAGTTAATAGTGTGGTCTTTATAATTGTCAGGAAGATTATTGTATAAAGTTGCCCCAAAGTTACTAGGATTGTATTTAAAGATATTAACGTTAGCCGTTGGGATATCTAAATTGTTTTTAGTACGAGTATTATACTGATGAGAGTTATTGATTTGCTGATAATTATATAAGTTTTTTCGCACCTCAATTAGACAGTAGTAAATATAAATGCATGGTAAGGTCATTATACGTCTATTTACAAACACGTTTCTGCGGGTTTCATATCTCCTTAAATTAAACATGATGCGCAAAATTTTTTTCTGCTTGATAAAAACATTGTCAGAATGAACACTATTACCCCAAGCAAGGATACCATATTTATGCGGGAATCAGCTTCCAAAATATGGTTTCCATGGGAAGTCGTATTCATTTGTTTATAACCTCTAGCCTATTGTAATTATTATTTTTGTACTGCATAACAAAAAACACGAAAATGACAGAAAAATATTTTCTACGAAAATCAAAACTTAGCAATTGAATTAGCTGTTAATAAGTTCAAATGAATCTTGATTATAAATACAACCGAAACTCCAAGTTGGCGTGTTTTCGCTTTAAAACTCCAATATAAATTTCTTCGATTTCCGTTCGGAAATCCTCTTAAGATAAATTGTTTCATTTTTATACATTTACTTAATATAAAATAACGTAAAACGTGTTTAGTATTTTATAGCTTTTTCACAACACAGCAAATCGAATTTCTTCAGACACAAAATCCTGACAACCATGCAACGAGTTTCCACTGAAATATATTTTATTATAAATTTATGAACAGAACATCGTTCTATGCATATTTTTATATTTGATGACATTATAGATTGAACTTGGTGTAACGGTTAGCGTGCTGATCTTTGAATTAAGTTGTCGTGACTTCGAATAAAAGCTGGGCAATGGTGAGAACTTGAACTTGTAATAATCCTTAAAGTATTTTGTAAAACAGTTGTTTAGAGCACTTATCGTACATAAAGACATTCTACTTATTAAGCACGTAAGCATAAACTGCTTAATAAACAAGCTTATTAAGCATCAGGAGTGCTGCATAAGCATTTTAAATGCTTAATATGCACTTTTAAAGTTTAATAAAACATTAACAAAATAAAATTACTTGCAATACTGTTCAATTGGTTTTTATTTGTATAAAAGACGTTTCAAACAACAGTGTTGGTCCTTGTTTCGTAAAAAAAGGACCAAAACTGTTGGTTGAAACGTTTTTTATATAAATAAAAACCAATTGAACAGTATTGCAAGTAATTTTATTTTGTTAATATATCTATTACTGTTGGTAGAGTCAATATTATTAATTATTTAATAAAACATATTTTGTCTATATTTTATAATTCTTATTTCGTTTGATGTTAGAGATCATTTTTTTGCTAGTTTAAGTACAAACTTTCTCATCAATTAGAAACATTATTCAGGTTCAAAATTTATATCATTATCTAATGTTGAAAGTCACTTTAAAATGTTTAATGCTTTAAGCACTTCAGTAAGTCCTCGATGTTTTTAAGCATTTTTGAAAATAAAAGTGCTTGTTGCTTGAATAAATCGAACATTTATGAAAGTGCTCGACGCTTCAAGTACTTAGGTTTAGTGCTTCGAATGACTCCTCCGCTCCTTCTCGAAAATGTTTTCTAACACTAGACACTTATAACTTTAACTGTTAGTGGTATAAAAAATAATATGGTATGGTAGTAATCGTCAATTAAACCCTATACCAACCGAAAAATCTGAACTTATTAGTGTATTTGCCATATGGCAACATACACTATTGGCGTCGGTCGGATGGCGGGACCTAGAGGTCGGACCAAAATTTCTCGACGTTTCATAACCTCCTAAACACTTTGGCACCATTTTTAAAAATGTTTATATATATATATATATATATATATGTGCGGGCAATAACTTTCGAAGGAGCTAATTGATTTTAATGAAATTTGGCCCACGTATTGAAATCCATCACCGCAAGAAGCCTATTTAAAATGGGCCTAATCGGGCTATTTTAAGGGTAGTTTTTAGGGGTTGTAAATGTTTTTGGGCCCCAAAATACCGAAAAAATTCTCCGAATCGTTTCAAAATTGAAATTTAACCCTCTGGTAGTAATTAAAAAGTGTCCCTAAAATTTTGATAAAATCGGCCGGACAGGACCGGATTTACAAATTTTATGAAAAAACTAGTTTGCAGATAATGAATTATTTACTGAAAGGTGTATATAATTTAGTATAGAGGTTTGATTGGTAATAATATTGCAATTAAGAAAAAAAAATGTTATTTAAAGGGTGTAATAAGGAGTTTAATTTTTTATTTTGCCCAGAAACCAACTAAATTTCGCATAATAAAGCCACACTGCCTGTCAAAGCAAATACACTATATTGTCGGCAGGGTTTTGGCACTGCGACCCGGATTTTTTAAAGTTGACATCTATCCACGCATCCAACAAAAACGGCAATAATAAATTGTTCTGAAGCGAGGTTCGTTGCCGCAGCTGTAGCTGCGTCCACGTCTGGCAATAACGATAAGGTCGGTCGGATTACATATTGCAGTGTTGGATAGAAAGAGAAAGAATACAGTCTGTGCTTTCTGAAAAGAGCCTCCCGCCAATCCGACTTATTACATTTTTATCTTTGACAAACATAAACTGAAAACAGACGTACAAACTTCACAAACAGGGTTAAGCAAAACGGTAGTTATCGACCATACTATATAATTACGTTCATCGAAAGTTTTCGTTTTGCATTCAAGACAAAATCTGGTCATATGCAGTCAGCGCCGGATTTGATAATTCAAGACTCTTGGGCAGGGGCGTAGCTACCGCCGTATCAGCCGTATCAATTATACGGGGCCCCCGGGCCATGGGGGCCCCCAACGTGCGTAAGCAAAAATTAATAAAAACTTTTTTTTTTTTTATTTCAGAAATGACAAAAGTCAAAAAAAGCAATTTCTTTTTTTCCCGCGTAAAGCGTGTGTTCAAAAGTTGACAACACCCTACATCGGTTATCGCGGACTGCGGGATTTCCCCGTTTGTCATTTACTTCAAACGGGGGAAGGACCCCCAAACAAATTTTTATACGAGGCCCCGCCAAGGCACGCTACGCTTCTGCTCTTGGGCACAAAAACTGCGGGGGTTCCCATGTAAGGAGATCAAGATTGGATGAGTATTTAAACACAGTGGAAAACTTTTTTTTTATTCATTAAAGAAAACGATAAAGCTTAGGATTACATTCTAAAATTAGACGTATTGGCAAAATATTTAAATTAAGTAAAGCATTGTTCTGACTTTTTTTATCAACAAAAATATTAATAACATCGTCGATGTTTATTTCACGCAATATATCGCGTTATTATCGTTCATTATCGTTCTTTTGTCGTGAATCAGAAATTGATTTTTTCATTATGTTATGGGAGCCTCTGGGCCTCGCCCCAGCCCCCAGATGTCCTCATGTAAAGTCGGCACTAAACGCAGTCTTCCTATTGATATGTCAGCAATACTTTTGAATCTGATGATCATATTTATTTTAATTACGCTTTCTATAAACTTTCTTTGTTTGCCTCTTGAAAGTTTGAATCTTCTACCTTTTTTTTTAATTTTGTAGTACTACGTATATTAAAATACAGAAATGTTGACCATTTAAAGTCTGAAAATCTACATTTGCAAAAAAACGCAGAAACCATAATTTGCTTTTAAATAAACAAAATTAACGACTAAATTAACAGACTAATTTGAAATTTAACTGAACAACGCGTTTCAGCCCGGATTTGGGTTCTAAAAAATAATTATATAAATTAAAAAATTTTAAAAATAATAAATTAATAACAAATCTTAAAGTAAAAACAAAGTACATAATTTATTTTGCTAATAAATACAAAAAGCTTAGAAGATTGTTATTGTAAATTATCCAACCCTGACACAGTCAACTGTTTCCTTCAGAGAATTCACGGATATTCAGATTTTGCAAATGTATGGACGTACGGTGCTTATCAAAGTATTTGAAGGGTCCAGGGGAAAATTGTGTTATCACAAACGCTAAATTTATATTTACGTAATAAATATGTTTATATATGTATAAACTTTGAAGATGTCCCACTTGTAATAATTGAAGTATGAAAATATAATTCTTAATTTATTTTCCGGAAGATTAATTTAGAAGAATATTACGAATTTCAAATAATTGTGACTGTTTTTCGTACGAATTTTTCTTACATCAGACCATTCGGAATAGGAAAAAGGAGGAAAGTTTTTTGATTATACTTGAAAACATTACCTTACATTTATTTCGTAAAAAGACAAAATTATCTGAGCTCAATCAGTAGTAAGTGCATCTCAGGATTACTAGAATACTAGAGATTGGGCGTTAACCCAGCATTATTATCGTCGCTTTCTTGTTATTCTTTTCTCAATGGTCTTTATCTAAATAATAATATAATGTAGATATTTATGTATGTTTTGTAGATATTCATAAAATGTGAGATACGCAAAAGATTTGTCAAGAATTTTATTATTGCTTGCCACAAGCTTTTATATGATACTGCAGACCGCCATATAATCTTGGATATACGTTGTCTTTGGGGTCATACACACTGTGTTTCTGCGAAAGAATGAACTGCTGTATTATTTACAGGAGAAATGTTACTTATTTTGCAAGAAAAATGTTCATTTTTTGCAAACATATCATACGAAAAGAATGTCTTAAATGGCCAAACGTAGATCAGCCTTAGTTCTGAAAAGTACAAAATTAATATCCAAATAATTTTTGTAATATCTTTAAAAATAACAAAGCTATGCAACACCAACGTTTAAATTTGACGATTATCCGTGTTATGCTGTACTCAGTGCGGGTGACGTCGTGCGGCACAAGTGTCATATTTATGGTAACTAATAGTCATGAAGGCAACAGAGAATTAACGGTTGGGTAGATATAAAAACTAATGTTAATTTGGAAGTTTGACAGATCTAAATACATCTTACTTTTATGACTTACTATATTATTACTTATTAGATAACTAATATAACACATCGTGCAGCGGGACGTTAATGGCTGAACAGACCAAATCGGTATAGTACAAATTGAATAATGATACAGAAATAATTCTTCCGGCATTTTTTAAGTTATCTTTATGATCATCAGCTGACTCCCATTATTATAATTGGACTTTCATCCCCTATTTCACCCCTTCAAGCTTTTTTTACACAGAAGGTAGCCTATGTCCTTCTTTAGGATGCAATCTGTCTCAGACAGACAGACTTTAGCATTCATAATATTAGTACTAGCTGCTCCCCGCGGCCCCGCCCGCGATTGTAATGATACACAGCAACAACAACAGTATAGTGGAATCTTCATCAAGACTTAACAGCTACATTTTTAGTCCATCGAAACTGTATTTTAAAAATTAGAGTCTTTTAATCATAGACACCTTTTTTCACACCTTAGAAGACTGTTTTAGTACCTGTACTCAACAAAAGAAACACATCTGCCAAATTTTAAGTCTGGAGGTGTCTAATAGTTCCGGAAGGTATCGTGATGGCCTGTCAGTTCATCCCCTATTTCGCCCCCTTTAAGTTTTTATTTTGAGACAAAAGGTAGCCTATGTCCTTCTTTAGGAAGCAATCTATCTCCTTGCCAAATTTTATCGAAATCTGTTCAGCGGTTTAGGCGTGAAAGCGTAACAAACAATCTCGCATTCGCATTTATAATATTAGGATGAATTAATTTTCTCAAAGTAACGATTGATTTTATTACAGGCCGTGTTTGTATGAAGGTGTGCTGAAACGAAATTGAAAATTCGGTAGAGCTGAGCCTGAGGGATTATTTATAGACAAGCCGCGGTTATATTTTGAAAATATTATCTGTTTGTTGTGTTAGAGTGAACAGCGTACACAATACATAAATCGATTATGCGAATCTGTTTCCCAGTACGAGTGGGTCTTGAGCGTTTTCCGTCATCAAATACTTACTGCGCCTAACCTCGTTGACTCTAGTGGGTATATAGTGCTCCATTTCGCCTCTCTCTGTGGGAATACTCTCACCGTACAACGGGATATATCGTCGACTATTCTGGAATCCGGGACATAATATCTTTACTTTAGCTTCTAGGTTCGTTCGACTTTAAGGAGGTTCAAGCGAAATAATGAATCAAAGTAGTGGTTTAATTTTTCTGTTTGCTTAATTCTTCTAATAGTTATAAAAAGTCATTATTAAAAATATTAAAAATGTGGTGAATAACCGAAATTTGAAAAATACTTGAAAGAATTTTTGCTAGCAAGAGCTTTCTGCAAATTAGACGAATTCCTGTTAACCTTGATGAACTCTGAACTGACAATTTGTATCCACTATGGCACCAGAAATAAACTATTATTATTATCATAAATTTATAATAATACTAGTAGCCCGGTCCGGCTTTGCCCGGGTACAAATATAATATATAGAATATAGTGGTGCCCCGCGGTTTCACTCACCCTTTAATTTAAAAGAAATCTGATTATTTATAAATAATTTAGAGTACTTGGGCATAGATAACATTTTAGACATATTTTCGTGTGGTATTAATATATATACTGGTTTTCGTCGCTACCTGATCTAAATAAGGTAACATATAATTGTCCTTGCGAAACGACTCTTCTCGGTAATGCTCGCCTTCGACCCTCGACCTATCGCATCGCCCGCCCGCGCTGTTACTTCGTTTTTTCTTAGGGTTCTTTCTGACTTTTTTTCTTTTTGCTCGACTCCTAAAGGTCGTAGCCTAAATCCGTCCTCAAGAATTGGGCTATCAAATGCAAAAAGAATTTTTCAAATCCGACTGGCAGTTCCAGAGATTAGCTCGATTGAGGTCCTTTATTGACACACGAACGCGTTTGATTTTAAATTGGTAAAGTTGGTTGCTCGTAATTCACAAAAGAAAAATTTCGCAACATGCAACCGTGCAACTGCAAAAATCAGTACTAATTTTAAATCTGTCGCGTTTCTGTCGATCCATGTATGGCTCCCCATTTTTAGTATATTTGCCATATGGCAACATACACTATTGGCATCGGTCGGATGGCGGGACCTAGGGGTCGGACCAAAATTTCTCGACGTTTCATAACCTCCTAAACACTTTAGCACCATTTTTAAAAATGTTTATATATATATATGTATATATATATATATATATATATATATATATATATATATATATATATATATATATTTATATATATATATATAGGTATATATATATATACGTATATATATATGTGTGTGTGTGCGGGCAATAACTTTCGAAAGAGTTAATTGATTTTAACTAAATTTGACCCACGTGTTGAAATCCATCACCGCACGAAGCCTATTTAAAATGGGCCCAATCGGGTCATTTTAAGGGTAGTTTTTAGGGGTTGAAAAAAGTTTTTGGGCCGAAAAATACCGAAAAAATTCTCAGAATCGTTTCAAAATTGAAATTTAACCCTTTAGTAGCAATTAAAAAGTGCTCCTAAAATTATAAGCAAATCGGCCCAACAGGACCGGACTTACAAATTTTATGAAAACACTAGTTTGCGTATACGAATTTACTTACTGAAGGTCGTATTTAATTTGGTGCAGATGTTGGATTGATAACAATATTTCAACTAATAAAATTATTATTGTAAGGGGTGTATTAGGGGGTTCAATTTTTTTTTATTTTGTCCAAAAACAAACTAAATTTCATTTAATAAAGCCACAATACCTGTATTAGCAAATACACTATATTGTCGGCAGGGTTTTGGCACTGCGACCCAGGTTTTTTGACGGACGAAAGGTTACAGAACGTGATTGCACCCTGAACCGATTTAAAACTTAAATTGCAAAACAGTCGACCTGTGTGTGGAGGGCCTTAGTATTATGGGAAAGTCTCATTAAATAAAATATTGAGAACATCTGAATAAGACGAGGTGAGTGTTTTGAACTTTTAAAAAAAGAGCGGTTTAAATGCATAAATGACAGTTTTCATTTTATTCTTAATAGACACGACTAACACAAAACCAGGAAGAAAAGGCAAAGTTGAAAAGGTTAAGAGTTGAGTCATTTAAAGTGTTACATTCCAACATTCCATGAAAACAGCATAACAATAAATGCAGAAGTTCTAACGAGCACAACAACTCTAGGTTCATACAATGCTATGTAATAATTGTATATGTTCATAAAACTGTCTTTGTTTATTCTATTTCTGCACGAACACCTTAAAAAATATGTACATTGTATTTGCACACAGGGCGACAGTTTTTAAACGGACTAAACGCTTATTAGATACCTATAATAAGTGACAAAAGCGCTGTATCGCGGATAAAAATAGTAGTTTTTTTTATTTTTTAACGGGAAATTGGACAAATCAAATTTAATATAGTTAAACTAAATTAAAGAAGAAGTTGAAATCATTTAACGAAACGTCGCAATTTTTTAATTTAGTTTAACTATATTAAATTTGATTTGTCCAATTTCCCGTTAAAAAATAAAAAAAACTTATTAATTATAATGGACGTGAACAATATTGAGAAAAATAGTAGTATTGTTATTTCGCTAGGTTCTGTTACAATTCAACCGCGACAGTTCAATCAGATAACAATTCAACCGGCGACAATTTAACTAGTAACTGGTACCCTAAAAATTGATAAAAATAACTGTCGTCGGTTGAAATCTAAATGAACCCAATCGGACTATTTTAAGGGTTGTATTTAGGAGTTGAAAATTGTTTTGGGACCAAAACACACCGAAAAAAATCTCAGAATCGATTTAAAATTGAAATTTAATCCTAAAATTTTTATAAAATAAGCTCGACAGGACCGGACTTATAAATTTTATGAAAACGTTTGCGAATAGAGAATTCTACTTACGGATAGCTGTATATAATGTTGTGCCAATGATGAATTGATAAAACAGATGAAATATCGAAATTAAGAAAAAAATATCATTAAGAGACGTATTAAGGGGTTACATTTTATTAATTTGTTCAAAAATAAATATAAATTCACATAATAATCTCATACTGCCTGTATTAGCAAATACACTATATTGTCGGCGGGATTGGGCACTCATGCCACCTGAGTTTTTTTTTACATAGAGATTATTAACAAAATTGTAATAAGTGAGAAGTTTCTTGTTAAATAATTTTTTTTTTCAAAATCTGTTGTACGACTGATGCAAAAAAGTAATATAAACAGCTTAATTTTAAACTGAGTTCACTCAAACTGATTTTAAACTCACATTATACAACCGATCCTTACGTCTTGAATACTGAACTTTGTAAGACTGAGTTCTGTCTTCGAGTCTCAGAAAAAGCGTTTCGAACGTCACTTAGAAAATTCGAGTTGAACACGAACAGTCATAGTTCGAACACACTGTATGTTACAAACCTACCTGTTTTCATACAGTGTCTAGGTACGTAGCGTATTGTAATAATGTGACATTGTTGCGTATATGACGTCGTATTTTACATAGGTACTACGTAGTTATAATGTTTTATGTTTGTGACCGAGTACTGAGTTCCCAGGCAACCTGATCCAGGGATAACCCGAATAACTAAAAATTATGGATCATCTAAAATTAAACTTTAGTAGGCTCGTATTTACTGCTGTGGCGCTATTCCTGATAGATAGATAGTTAATAATAATAACAACGATAATAACAGTAATAATAAAACACAAATTGACTCCACCGACAGTTGATATATATTTAATGAAAAGAAGCTACTTGCTAATGCTGTCCAATTTTTTATTGAAATACAATTTATTACAAACGACGTTTCAGCCACATTCGTGGTCCTTTTCAAGTTAGAAAATTTAAAATGAAAAGAACCACGAATGTGGTTGAAACGTCGTTTGTATTTCAATAAAAATATTGGACAGCATTAGCAAGTAGCTTCTTTTCGTTAAATAATGATAAAAGCCTTTATTAAGAGTGTTACTACTACAGGAATATATTAATACAAAAATGCGTCCAGTATTTAGTATTTGATGATTCTAGCATGCTAACGATTGATGTTTTGTGATTTTTTTAACATTTATGCTCATTTGCAGAAAGCGTTGCCAAAAAATCTGATTTGACAATGATCTTAGCTTGTAAGCGTACATATTTCTCCACATGAAAAGCATTGGAGAATTTTAAATCGCTCCTGCACGAAAAATAATTGTTCGATTGAAACAATATTCTTCTTAAACTGTATATGTACATGTATTTAACATCGTTTTTTGCACAAGTTACATTTCGAAACAATTTTTCCTACGCATTTTGATCAAAATTTAGCTTGAAGAGCGATCTTTTTCAATGTAGATAAAGCATTTATTTTTATGTGAATACAATCTAAGTAATGTTCTAAATAACAGACTGTCACAACGACATAAGATTGCTCCTGCATGCAGCGTCGGACTGATATAGTCCAGGTGGCGATTGCCAGCCGGGCCCCAGCCTGCGCGGGCCCCCCACGGAGCATTACGTTCCATAGTGCGAGCGCGTAACTTTGTCTATGACTTAACACCAACCAATTTCTATCTTAAAGAAGTCCTAAAATGTGTTTAAAGAGGCGAATTGATTTGTCCAGACCCATAGGAAAAGTTAATTTTTATACCCTAAGCACAAAGCTAAGTAGTTCCGGAATTTGCGTTCTACGTAACGTATTTTCAAAGTTCTCTGCGTTTTCGGCACGGGTTAAACTGTATAAATTGAGCTGAAATTTTAAGCTAATCATTTTTTCAATATATGAAACCATTTCACGGGGTAGCAAATCAAAAAATTAAAAAAAAATTAGCTTATACAATTATTTTGACATGTTGGAAATTGTCACGTGCTAACCTTTAAAATGGTTCTTTACATTGAAAAAATGATTCTCTGAAAATTTCAGCTCGAATGATTAAAATTAAGCCGTGCCGAAAACGCTGTAACAGTTATAGGTTTGCGGGGCTTGCCGCAAGCCAGGCGGTAGGTAGGATAGGGGGCCCAGCTCTTACGACCTAAATGTATGTATACTAGATCAGATAGTTCATTCATACATTAGAGAGAAATGGAATAGAAAAAAAAATTCCCATCTACCAATATCCAGTCTCGGGCCCCGGGCTTATGGGAAGCCACCCGGGCCCTTCCGGCCCAGTCCGACCCTGCCTGCATGTATAAACACTGTAAAATATATGATCACAATGTAAGATCACTGTCAAATACAATTTTTTGACAATGCTTTCTGCAACCCAGCATCAGTGTTTTCGTAGCCAGAGGTTCATCACTTTCAAGAAATGCATGAATCTTCTTTTAGGAAAGCGTTTTCATAGCCCTGATTTTTTTCAATAAACCTTTATTCCGAAACACCTTCGGTACCGTAAGCCACTGCATTCGTTATTAATTCACGTAACACTGCCTTGTGATTATATAATAGCTGTGAGTCAAAAGTTACACAAGATTCACCGCTTCACTGCTTCATTTCATGTTTTACTTATTAATATTTTACTTACACATGATCCTGCAATATTCTCGACTACCAGTTCTAAGAGCTCTCTATACTCTATAGTTATATGCTGTACTCGTATTGTAATAACTTTTCATATTATTATAATATGGAAGTACGCGAGAACGTAATGTTTAACAGTTAACCGGTATAATGATAATAGTATAACGTAATAGTCATGATAGACGAACTGGTATATTCTACACGTGTAATAGTTAATATTGCTATTTAAAAAAAAAACGGTCAAGTGAGAGCCGAATTCGCGTTTTGCGTGATTAGGGAGGAGATGCTCGATTTTCTTTTATAATAATAATAATAATAATAATAATAATTTTTTGATCTTTGTAATGCAAAATTGCCTTTTATATCAAAGTTTTATTATAATTTAAACATGCTGAGAGCTTGAAAAAGTCTTAATTTAATAAAGACGAAACGTTGCAATCAATAAGTGTTTAAATTGATTTTTTATTCCAATTACCCGTGAAACTAATTTCTACCAATAATAATAATAATGCGTTTAACGTCCGTTTCTCGACTTTATGTCATAACAGACGCCATTCGCACCATTACTATTTTCCATTTACCACCTCCCGTTATTTTCTACATTTTTTAAAACTTCAACGTATATAATAGCAATGGGCGAATGAAGGAATTATAGGAAATTAGGATAAGGTAGGTAATTTTTGAACTAGGAGTTTGATAGGTAATCGGCCATGGCCTCAAATAAGGAACCATCTCGATATTTATCTGGAATTAATTGAGGGAAACCATGGAAAACCTCAATTAAGATGGCCGGTACAGGAATTACCGTTTTTCGGCGAGAGGCAGTAGGAAAAAGTCCCAGTCACATCTGCCCCTGCCGGGAATCGAACCCGGACCTCCCGAATGCAAGTCTAGTGCTGTACCACTACTCTACCCAGCTCGGTGATTTTCTTTTATAGCTTTAAAAGTGCGTATTTTAAAATTATAAAAAAATGTATTTGTATTTCTCGTAACGAGTCCTTTCTTATGATACATCACATGGTTTTTTTTTGTCATTGGAGCCGGTCTATTGCCGAGAGCACTGCAGTCTCTAGGGCTTATTTACATCACATGGTACACTTGAAGTTTTTTTTTTGAGATATCGAAGAAGAAAAAAAATCACCCCTACATGCAAACACAATCGAAAAATGCTCTCAAATTATTCTTGTCATAACGCGAAAGTCTATAAATATTCTGATGAAAAAAAAATGGGCTACATTTAATCTTGTTTTTATAATGTAAACTGTTTTTAACATTCACCAAAAAATCTCTTAAAAATCGCTGTCACCCAATATAAATATATGACTGTAAAACCAAAAAAAAAATCAATAATATTGGTAATAATATTCTTCAATGAACGAAAAAGATTAGCCTTGCCATTACATATGATAGTTTTTGGTTGCTTAAAAATTAAAAAAAAAATTAATACTAAACATATGCACATTTAAGGTAGTTGTCGTGGTACAATATTGTCAAAAATTTATAGATTATAGGCGCCACAAAAGTATACTAGGTTGTAGCTAAGTGATCCATAATTTGTACGCAAGACTGTACCCGTGGAAACGTAACCCATACAGTATTCATATGCATGTATACTTTTCTATAAATTGTTGAACTTTAAACCGTTATTTATAAATAATTAGACGGTCAAAAGTTTTTTCTTATTTTTTTTAAACTCATAACAAATGCATTGAAAGACTGTCAGTTTTTGGAAAGTTTCTGACAGTTAGTTCTTTTTTTATAAATAAGAAACTGGTTCAGAACTACAGAGATCGTATACAATCAATGTTAATTATCCAATTTTTAATTGAATTTATCTCGGATTATATACGGTCGATCGACTTCAAATTTTCAGGGTAATTGTAATATCAAGTCCTTAATAAGTATACAAAAATTAAGAATTTTCAAAGCTTACACATATAGCAAATTATACACACGAAGTATAGGCACACGGTTTCGAAATTAAGGATGCTTCAAATTTCTTACAAATAAGTATAAAATATGTGTATAAATTATATTATGCACGTTAATTATCGTTTATAAGCATGGAAATAATAATGTAGGTTTTTTTAATTAAAATAACGATTTACATTTCACATTTTCAAGATCATCGAATTTTTTAAAGGTCAACAATTTTTAAAATTAAATTAACGATTTGTTTACTTTATCGAACGTTTGTCTCTAATACGACGAGCTTCAAACAAAATATCAAAAGAAACATTAAATTTTATCGCTTCTAGACGTGTTTTTTGTAAAATCATTTTGTTTTAATTTAATTGCCGGATTAGCTCTCGCTTTAATGCTATGGATGCTCTTTCGGGCGTGAATTTTTCAAAGTAGAAAATCATACAATTTGAACCAGTGTGAAAATATATGTGAAATTTGAGCCAGGCGTGTACTCAGAAATTTATTTCTTGTAACGGAGAATTTTCCTTATTATTCAATGAGACTTTTCCAAATAAAAGAGACTGTGTATTTTACATTACACACTACAGAAATAAAATTAGTGTACTTGTAAAACTAATAATAATGACACTGATCGCCAGGAACGCACCTACGACCTTCAGTTACGAGACAAGTGTTCTACCGCGCCGCCAACTTAATTGTTCTACAGACATTTTTTATAATATACCGTATACGTACATTACGACACGTTCGTTACATTTCCAATATCAATCAATTTCATCCTACCGTGCCAAAAGAAGTTTTATTTCAAAAAAATACGAAGCGATGCAGTCAAAAAACAGCTTTTGAAGTACATAAAATTTTAATTCACAAAATACACTATTGCGATAAAAATGAGAAAAAAACATTACAAAAAGTTTATAAATAATCGACAAAAATATCTTGTAGTGTCAGCTCGCCGTATAATTTCGATCCTGAATATTTCAATCAAGTCAACCGATTACTAGGTATTCTCAGTCAAAAAATTTCTCACTTCGCTCTGCAAACTTTTATAGCCTTCGTTCTGGGCCTACCTTTACAATTGTCTGAATCATAAACAAAAAATTTTAATACAAAATTTGATTGAAAATATTTTTGCCCGTGTCTAATTTTATAGCTCAGTATACGCAAAAAAGTCTTGCTACCGCTAGTGTGGTTTTATGCAAAAAAAAATATTTTGTAGCCCTTGGAATCAGCAGGAACGCGTGCAAAAATGAATTGTTTTTGATTCATGTGGACTGACTGTCAATTTACAGCTTTCGTTAGCGAATCACACGGTTTGATAATTCTTGGAATTCTACTTCCAGTCATGACTTTTCACAATAATTATTACAAATTCAAACACAAGATTCGAACGAGCTAAACGCACTGTTTACAGATTATAATGAAATACATGAACCGCAAATAAATGCCTAGCCCACCATTAGAAATGACAAATGGGAGAATTGAGCCGAATAATGCAGTTGACCAAACGAGCAGTGTACGCGTTATATACATACTGTATATATGTGTATGATTTGGTATGCATAATATATGTAATACCCACTAAACAAAATGGCGTATGTAGATTTTTCAATTGAAACTTCTCTACTCACAGTAGAATAATTATGACTCGTATTCTCAAAATATGTTTATTGAACTAAAATACTTTTAATTGTTAAACATTCATTGTTACAATGCTAATGTAGTGAATTTAATGTTACAATTTGCTTTATTATGAAGAATTGATTGTTTAGATATCTTATCGTAGAGTAACTGATAACTCATTCCGCCGCGAAAGTAGAAAGATTCGGGTTTGAATCCCGACGGTGTTGGTGGATAAAAATTTTTTTTTCTGATTTAGCATTGTAACAATGAATGTTTAACAATTAAATAGCCGTTCTGCAGCTTGTAGAAATTAAAAAAACCCGGGTCGCAGTGCCAAAACCCTGCCGACAATATAGTGTATTTGCTTGTATAGGGCCGTGTGGTTTTATACTTTTATTATGTGAAATTAAGTTTGTTTTTTGGAAAAATAAAAAATTTAACCCCTTAATACACCCCTTAAAATAACATTTTTTTCTTAATTGTAATATTATTATCAATCTAACGTCTACACCGAATTAAATACACCCTTCAATAAATAAGTCACTATCTGCAAACTAGTGTTCTCATAAAATTTGTAAATCCGGTCCTGTCGGGCCGATTTTATTAAAATTGTGGGGACACTTTTTAATCACTACCAAAGGGTTAAATTTCAATTTTGAAACGATTCGGAGAATTTTTTCGGTATTTTGGGGCCCAAAAACATTTTTCAACCCCTAAAAACTACTCTTAAAATAGCCCGATTAGGCCCATTTTAAATAGGCTTCTTGCGGTGATGGATTTCAACACGTGGCCCAAATTTCGTTGAAATCAATTTACTCTTTCGAAAGTTATCGCGCGTACACATATATATATATATATATATATATATATATAAACATTTTTAAAAATGGTGCCAAAGTGTTTAGGAGGTTATGAAACGTCGAGAAATTTTGGTCCGACCCCTAGGTCCCGCCATCCGACCGACGCCAATAGTGTATGTTGCCATATGGCAAATACACTAAAAACTTATATCTTATATTAAAATACTTTTACCATTCCCAAGTGGTTTTAGGTCAAAATTCGCTTTTCAAAATTTTACAAGATTTTTTCGTTTTGAGGTCTCCCGAGTCCAAAAAACATATTTGCGTTTTTGCAAGTTTCCATTGAACGGGATTGGGCCAGACTTGCCACGTGTATAGCCTAGACTTTTATTTTACGTAAGCTGTTTTACGTTGTGACCGGACATACACTGCTATATAGCTAATACACCGCCCTCATTAAAAGGGGTGACGTTTGCTAGCAATTACCGCAGACGTGCTAGCATAAATTACTACCAGAACAAAGATGTACTGTGAACGGCAGTGGGTACCAGCGGCAGTATTCCGTTTACATACTGAACTGTTCAACGTTTAACAGTTTGCATTCCTGATTCCATGCTAGACTTTCCCTAATATCCTGTCTCTGCTGTACTTATAAAGGGCCACTTATATAGGTACACATATAGCTTGACTGTCGCTTTTGTATTTTTAGTACTAGCTTATATTATGCTGGAAAGATCTACCACTGACTTTAACGCTGCTTTGCTGAGCTAGTTCCAAAAATAGAACCAACCAAGTCCGAGCCGAACTCGCGTGGAAAGAGTTTCGTACCAATCAGTTTTCCGTGAGAACTTTAAGACTTAGGATTTTCGTTTAGGTTACTCTGTAAACTATTAGTGAGGCCTTATAGTCCCTATTTTTTCAACATTTTTGAGTCAGTAGTTTCGGAGAAAAGAGGGGAGGGAATGGTTCATTTTAAAATTATAAAAAATGTATATTTGTATTTATCATAACGAGTCCTTTCATTTGATATGTCACATGATGCACTTAATTTTTTTTAATTTTCTAATTTGGCTCCCAAAATTAACCCACAAAATCGGAATTCGCCTATTAACGCTATACATCCGTGATTGGTTCATCTAGCCAATTTCAAATTTTCGTCAAGTAGATTCGGAGAAAATAAGCTGTGGCAGACACAGTAACGTAATTTCAAATTGAAACGTTGAAATCTTAAAAGAACTTAGTGCCATCTTCTGATAAAATAAGTGTGAATCATAGAAAGGTACCAAATACCTGAGGAATAATGTTTCAAAGGACTATACACCCAAAAATTTTGGCATTGGACGCTTTGGCATTTCAACGTGCTAATTGTCAATTCATCATGACCACCCTGAATAATCAAACATGTTCTATTGGATTTTTTTTGTTCAGCATGTCTTGTGATTATAATGGAACTGATCAAAGTGTGCTCTGTGAACTAAATATGTGTGTCTTGTACGACTGGCGTCAGGTTGTCAGCACTGCAAGAACAGTTCGCATTGTTGAATGACGACAATGAGGTCTTTTCTATGTACCTAGCGTTTGTACCTAGGCGTTTTCACTGCAGCAATGTTCACCGCACTGTCATGAAAACTCACAACCGTTAGCCCTTTCATCTTTACCGACCGACTACGAACTATGCTCCAACCGAATCACTCAACGTCTTCGGCAAATTCACTCGACTGCAGCGTTGCCAGATTGGGCGATTTATCGCGAATTGGGCGATTTTCTCTCTGCGTACGCTCCTTAATTTAAATTTGGGCGACAAATCGCAAATTAGGTTCTTTTCATTTCTTAATATTGGCAACGATCTAAAACTACAAAATTAGGTATATCTGTTGGCCATACTAATTAAATTTATTTTCTTGAGTACCGCATTGATTCTGGAATTACTTTACAAAATTACATTAAAACACTATTTTTAGTTCTAAAACACTCACTTTAAAAAAATATATATTTCAGATTATGCGACAAATTCAAGTGTACCAATAGAATATTTTCAAATTTATAGTTGGGCGACTATTAAGACTATTTTGCGACTTATAATCACAGATGGGGCGACTTGATTACAAATTTTCTGGCAACTCTGCTCGACTGTTGACACTTTTATTAGTTCATTTCTAGGACCTTGAACAAAGCTCTGTTAAGTCCGTACCCGACAGTTCGAGTTAAAACTGACAGTTGTGCCTACTAAGAGCATTTATTTATTTATTCATTTATTTATTTATTCATTTATTTATTTATACCGTACAAAAAGGCAAGACCTAATTACATGTAGTATTATAATAAATTAGGATAAGATACGCAGTTTTGTGCGCATAGAAGCTGGACAGGTAATCGGCCATGACCTTGAATAAGGAACTATCTCGCTATTAATGTGGATTTAATTGAGGGAAACCATGGATAACAAGATGACCATTACAGAATTACCGTTTCTCGACGAGAGGCAGTAGGAAAAAGTCCCAGCCGGGATTCAAATCGACTCTAATTAGAGTTGGGTAACTCAGATCTGAACCGGATCAAAGAGCCGACTCCGACAGAAGATCCGTGAGAGCCGACGGATCAACGGATCCGCATAACTCAGTGAAACACTTAACACACAAAAACACATTTTACACTTACGTATCAGTTCTCGCTTTGATGCATCTGTCAGCTCAAATGACTCATGCATCACATGTTTGGCTATGCATTCTTGATTCTATACAGGTCGTGATATGATTGACTGAACTAGGTAACTCAGTGGCAGACTGCAGTAACATATTCAGAACTAGGTTCTTTTTGAACCGGTTCAGTGAGCCGGCTCACATACGGGATCCAGATGCAAAGATGCAGATCACAAAAAAGACCCGTTTTTCCCATCTTTAACTCTAATGCTCTTACCACTACGCTACACCGCTCGATCGCTAGCACACACTCATACATATATTTATGAAAATTTATGAAAATATTTCAAAAATTGTGCCAAAATGTTCCCGCCATCCGAGCGACGCCATAATAGTGTATGTGCCATATAATTTCTTTTTAGTGTATTAAGTATTTGACATATTATGTCAAATACTTAATACACTAAAAAGAAATTTGATTGAATTTAATGTGTAATAGTTTTGGACGTCGACTGCCTATTTGTACGTAAAACAGTGTGATTTCAGACGCTACATGCTGATGCGCAAGCTGAATAAGTGTCTGTCTGCATGCCTCCTTGTGTCATGTCTGTTATATAGTGAGGCTGAAGTGAAGGGCTGAATATGAAATTACATGTTATGTTAAATCAATTTTATCGCAAATAAATACAGATAGATGTAGTTTTAATACATATTCATTATTCTCAATATTGTTCACGTCCATTATAATTAATAAGTTTTTTTTATTATGTAACAGGAAATTGGACAATTCAATTTTAATATAGTAAACTAAATTAAAAAATTTGGCGCCGTTTCGTTAATTCGTTTTAACTTCTTTGGGCAAAACTTTAACTAGTTAACCATAACTTTAATAAAATTTAGATATTTAACAATTCATATATTTAATTTAATAAAATTCAAATAGTAAATATTTAAACGAAATGAAATTATGTAATTTTTTTTTTTTATAATTTCATTTCGTTTAAATATTTACTATTTGAATTTTATTGAATTAAATATATGTATTGTTAAATATCTAAATTTTATTAAAGTTATGGTTATCTAGTTAAAGTTTTGCCCGAAGAAGTTAAAACGAATTAACGAAACGTCGCAAATTTTTCAATTTAGTTTACTATATTAAAATTGAATTGCCCAATTTCCTGTTAAATAATAAAAAAATATTCATTATTGTTCCGCGCAGAGTACTCCATAGTTTCAGTACCAATTGACAGCATATCAAATTTCATCAAAATCAGACCAGTCGATTTAGTGATGCTGCAGGTATAAACAGAACAAAGAAAAGATGGATGCGTGGTCGCCGCATGCGTTCTAAGTTAATTTTACTGACTCTTTGCGATGATGAAAGTGTAACAAAAAATGAAACACGTTTATCTTACTTTACTGATAGTTTATTTTGTAAGGCATAGGGTCCTTTCTTCCCTGCATCTCACGAACGCATTAAAATGGCGAATTTACTGACGCTTTGCTACGACTTAAATGCGTTGGAACTGAAATTTCTAGTTTAACTTTCATGACATAACCAAAATTGAAACACACCTATTTTACTGTCCCGGCGCCTTATTTAGAAAAAATTTGGAGTGATCGATATTTCCCTCCCCCCTGCTTTTTACTGACACAAAATATACCACGTTTCACTTTTCGTTACACTACGAGCGAACAAACAGTATTTATAAAAATGATGTATGACAGTGAAAACTTAACCCTTATAAGTTCTAATACGTAGTTTAATTCCCGAAAATGGACATTGTTTTAAGGTTAATCGATTTGTCAATGCTTATTAGTGTATTTGCCATATGGCAACATACACTATTGGCGTCGGTCGGATGGCGGAACCTAGGGGTCGGACCAAAATTTCTCGACGTTTCATAACCTCCTAAAAACTTTGGCACCATTTTTAAAAATATATGTATATATATATATATATATATATATATATATATATATATATATATATATATATATATATATATATATATATATATATAATGTGTGCGGGCAATAACTTTCGAAAGAGTTAATTGATTTCAACTAAATTTGGCCCAAGGGTTGTTGAAATCCATCACCGCAAGAAGCCTATTTAAAATGGGTCTAATCAGGCCATTTTAAGGGTAGTTTTTAGGGGTTGAAAAATGTTTTTCGGCCCCAAAATACCGAAAAAATTCTCCGAATCGTTTCAAAATTGAAATTTAACCCTCTGATAGTAATTTAAAAGTGTCCCTAAAATTTTAAAAAAATCGGCCCGACAGGACCGGATTTACAAATTTTATGAAAACGTTAGTTTACAAATAGTGAATTATTTACTGAAAGGTGTATATAATTTGGTAGAGAGGTTCGACTGATGATAATATTTTAATTAAGAAAAAAAATGTTAATTTAAGGGGTGTATTAAGGAGTCAAATTCTTTATTTTGCCCAAAAACCAACTTAAGTTCACATAATAAAGCCACACTGCCTGTGTTAGCAAATACACTATATTGTCGACAGGGTTTTGGCACTGCGACCCGGGTTTTTTTTATATGATATCAGATGTAACGGTATATTTAAACTTTCGTCATTGTCAGTTATTTCATAATTTATTCTACCAAAAATTCATCTCTTGCGGATAATGAAAACAGAACAAATTACCGAAAACCGGAAACGAGTGTGTTTTGTTTACGTGGTGATCATTTATCATTAAAATTGACAGATGTCGCTAGTGTGCCTGCCTGTTTCCATTACAAAGAAAGTTTATATTTAATATGTTTTTAATGTCTTGCCAAAATAATAAAAAAAATATCATAACTCACAACTTGTAAATTCTGACAGAATATGTATACTTTCTTTGCTAAAGTACAAGTACAGAGAGGTCTGTTGGAACTACTTTGATCACCAAATTTTCAGATTTTTAAAAATTTTTAATAGTAATATCTTGTAAAAGTTGTAATAATTTAGCCTCTTTATTTATGACAATTATGCTGACGTTTCGAATATTCTCTTCCTCAGGACTACAATCTTGGAAATTACATGTAATTTTCTAGATTGTAGTCCTGACGGAGAAAATATACTTTTCGAAACGTCGACTTAATATACCACTGAAGAACATTTATTTATAGCCTTACCGAACTATCCAAATTTCAGTCATAAATAGTAATATTCAAAGCTATTTAAATTGTATGTTGGGTAGTTATGTCTATCTTCTATTTCAAATGTTATTTTGTTTGCATTTTATGTAATTTTTTTGTTTGTTTCAAACATTTTTTAATAGAGTATGCAAGGTTGACGTTAATTAAAAATAATTAACACAATATCTCCCACTAAAATGTCTGTTTTTCATTTTTTGTAATTCGTAGTGTTGAATATTTTTTCTAAATTTTTATATAAACGTAATATTTTTATACTGGCGACGTCTACCAGACCCACTTGAGACACATCAATAAGTAAAGCACAAATGAGATTGGTTAAAGAACTATGTTGTCGGTTAAATTCGTTGTTGAAATGCAAGCCGTGAGCTTTAACTGGCGGTGGCATTCTCTATTTCGCTTTCATTAGGCAGAAATTAATTGCACACGCCCGAATCCCGCCGATAGAGTATGATCATTTCAAGTAGGCAGAGTGTTCGTTTATACTTAATGGCACAAAATCTTTATTTAGTTACACCATGAACTAGTGTGTGGGATTATTTTGCCAGCGCTGTTATAAAATGAAATTACATTTAGCTAAAATATATTGTAATTTGATTGAGGACTCTTCGTGGCGTATAGAGATCGAAAAAAGCCGTGTTAAATTTTTGGATTACTACTATATTTTTCGTACGTTTCGGCTGAGAAGATGGCTTGGAACTCAGCCGAAACGTAAGAAAAATATAGCAATCATCCAAAAAATTAATACGGCTTTTATTCGATCTCTGAGCGACAAGGAGTTCTCAATCCAATTAAAACATAAGTTTATGGATCACAATTTCTACTTTTTAGTGATTTGCCATATGGCAACATACACTATTGGCGTCGGTCGGATGGCGGGACCTAGAGGTCGGACCAAACTTTCTCGACGTTTCATAACCTCCTAAACACTTTGGCACCATTTTTAAAAATGTTTATATATATATGTATATATATATATATATATATATATATATATATATATATATATATATATATATATATGTATATGTGTACGCGCGATAACTTTCGAAAGAGTTAATTGATTTCAACGAAATTTGGGCCACGTGTTGAAACCCATCACCGCAAGAAGCCTATTTAAAATGGGCCTAATTGGGCTATTTTAAAGGCAGTTTTTAGGGGTTGAAAAATGTTTTTTGGGTCCCAAAATACCGAAAAAATTCTCCGAATCGTTTCAAAATTGAAATTTAATCCTCTGGTAGTGATTAAAAAGTGTCCCCACAATTTTAATAAAATCGGCCCGACAGGACCGGATTTACAAATTTTATGAAAACACTAGTTTCCAGATAGTGACTTATTTATTGAAGGGTGTATTTAGTTCGGTGTAGACGTTAGATTGATAATAATATTACAATTAAGAAAAAAATGTTATTTTAAGGGGTGTATTAAGGGGTTAAATTTTTTATTTTGCCCAAAACAAACTTAATTTCACATAATAAAAGTATAAAACCACACGGCCCTATACAAGCAAATACACTATATTGTGGGCAGGGTTTTGGCACTGCGACCCGGGTTTTTTTAGTAGTTGTGAAGATAAAATATATGTTTGTCTTCATCAAACTCCAACTTAAATTGTTTAGCCATATTAATCGAAAAAATGCTATATAGCTAAAAAAACAAACATCTAAATCAGTAGAGTGATTTGAAAGTTATAAATGAACTTACGAACTTACAAAGATTATAATAGAATCAAATGGTATGAAAGTAGCATTAGATCAGTTAGAAGTGGGATATTCATAAGATAATTTTAAACTGTTGTCAGCAATGGTCTAAATCTTATTTGTTACAGAGTTTTTTAACGATTGAGACTTTGAGAATATTCTTATGTGACTCAAAATCAATATGAAAAGAACGATACATATTCCTAGTTTATTTTAAATTAATTACCATTTCAGATTTCAGGAACTATTTTTCGTCCATTTTATATGCACACACACATTCTAATGTTCGTAACATAGAGATGTGCAGTTGAATAACGAAGCATATTGAACAACTGATGAACTGTCACCTTAATAGAAATATTCCCAACACAAATACAACTAATCAATACCTGTCGATGCTAAACTAATCCGTATTTGAGATGGTAACTCAATTTTTAGTGTATTTGCCATATGGCAACATACACTATTGGCATCGGTCGGATGGCGGGACCTAGGGGTGGGACCAAAATTTCTCGGCGTTTCATAACCTCCTAAAAACTTTGGCACCATTTTTAAAAATGTTTATATATATATGTATATATATATATATATATATATATATATTTATATATATATATATATTTATATATATATATATATATATATATATATATATATATATATAGGTATATATGTGTACGGGCAATAACTTTCGAAGGAGTTAATTCATTTTAACGAAATTTGGCACACATGTTGGAATCCATCACCGCACGAAGCCTATTTAAAATGGGTCCAATCGGGTCATTTTAAGGGTGGTTTTTAGGGGTTGAAAAAAGTTTTTGGGCCCAAAAATACCTAAAAAATTCTCAGAATCGTTTCAAAATTGAAATTTAACCCTTTAATAGCAATTAAACAGTTATCCTAAAATTTTAATAAAATCGGCCCAACAGGACCGGATTTACAAATTTTCTGAAAACACTAGTTTGCAGATAGTGAGTTATTTAATTGAAAGGTGTTTTTAATTTTGGTGTAGACATTCGATCGACAATAATAATGCAATTAAGAAAAAAATGTAATTTTAAGGGGTGTATTAAGAAGTCAATTTTTTTGTTTTGCCCAACAATCACCTTAAGTTCGCATAATAAAGCCACAAGGCCTGTATTATCAAATACACTATATTGTCGGCAGGGTTTTGGCATGGCGACCCGGGTTTTTAATTATGGAACAGCTTGTATTTATAGAGAGCTACCCAGACCGCTAATGGGTATGTGCGTTTTAGTACTCACCTAATAATTAAGACCAACCTCAGCGGCAGACTTCGTTTTTGTCTATGCAATCTATAAATTCTAGCACTGTGTTCTCAAGCCTGTGCATTGTGAAATGGTCCAAAGAAAGATATTGTGTTCTCACTCGCTCTTTCAAGTTAAGGTGATTCACCCCTCGGATTGTAAAATATGTTCTCGGGAAATTTCAAACGGTGGTCGCAAAATTTATATTATTACTTTAGCTCTGGTTAAGCATTAAGTTTCACAAAAGGCTCTATTTTTAACGGACACCAATGGCTTCAGGGTTTAACCCATAAAACATATACAACTGGGACACATAGATGGATAGGCACAAAAGACTTGCTGGGTAAAAATTTCAAAACACATATTTGTACCGTAAATCAAAATATTTCTTTACAGCACGGGAAGGCAAACTAACATTTTGAAGTTGTTTTTTTACAAACTTATGTTAAAAATACTGTCAATTTGGCTTGGTCAATAATTTTTTTCAAATTAAATTTTTTCTGTACAAAAATATATGTAAGCTGTAAACATTATGCTAATTTTTTTGTTTTTGTATCTGATTTTAAATCGTTCATTTAGATCAAATAAACTATAAAAACTTTGCTAAAAGTCATATGGGAAGAATGGTACATATCTGTAGTTTATTTTGAACCATTAACGTTACAGGTTGAATAAGTTTTTTCATAGAAGTGAGAGGTTTCCGAAATGTGAGCAAGTGCATTTTACATGCACACATACACACACATTCAACTGGTCGTGAGATAGAGCTATGCAGGTGAAAAAGGAAGCATATTGAACAACTGCTACTTAGTAACCTTAAATAGTACCGATGTCATAATAACACGGTTGGGGCTATTTGAAATTGCAGCAACTCTATGCTACAAGTTTTAGTAATAAGAACTAAAGACTTTGGCCTGATTTCGCAACAGTTCAAGTTTAATACAGTTAATTTTGTAGAACACTTATTTTTTGTCTCTTCAAGGGTACATTAAAAAAATTGCAACATTTTTTTAAAAGTCATTTTATACAGTGTATGCTATCTAAGAAATATATTAAATTCTTAATTTATTTTTATATTTTCTAGCTTCTACACCTATTGTAATTAGCCACAACTTGTTTTATTAAATAATAATTTTATACAAATAAATACATTATGGGATGATACGATTTCACAAAACATTCGTGAGTATAAACGGGATTCGAATCTACTACAGTGAGGTTTTAGAAGGAAGCACGCTGACCACTACACCACACTGTCATTAAATTCTTAACTGAAATGTACTGTGCATTATTTTTAACTATATGCTTACTATCTCGTATTAATGCTTTTTCTACTGACGATTTCAAAATGATATTTGGAAATAAGGCCAAAATTTTGTCCTATTATTATTAATCCTTGTGTAAGTCATAGAAGTTTTGTTAACATGAGCAACGTTAATCTATGATTGATTAGCTAAGAAGTTATTACGTTAAAGAATAATTTAAGCTAATAAAAAAAATCTGTTATTTGCTTACGAGTTAAAATAGTTGCACATTAGTTGCAAAAAAATAGTAAAATCATAATGAATGAAAGAGAGAAGAAGATTGTAGATTATAAACGCTCGACAACTGAGATCATTAACATCTGTGTGAAATCAGAAGTGAAAACCAAACACGAAATTTAACTAAATTGACATTTAATTTAATTGGACATTTTTAAAGAAATCCGCGCTATAGAAAGAACGTATAATTTTTAGTGTATTTGCCATATGGCAACATACACTATTGGCGTCGGTCGGATGGCGGGACCTAGGGGTCGGACCAAAATTTCTCGACGTTTCATAACCTCCTAAACACTTTGGCACCATTTTTAAAAATGTTTATATATATATGTATATATATATTTATATATATATATATATACGTATATATATATATATATACGTATATATATATGTGTGCGGGCAATAACTTTCGAAAGAGTTAATTGATTTTAACGAAATTTGGCCCACGTGTTGAAATCCATCACCGCAAGAAGCCTATTTAAAATGGGCGTAATCGGGTCATTTTAAGGGTAGTTTTTAGGGGTTGAAAAATGTTTTTGGGCCCCAAAATATCGAAAAAATTCTCAGAATCGTTTCAAAATTGACATTTAACCCTTTAGTAGTAATTAAAAAGTGCCCCTAAAATTTTAATAAAATCGGCTCAACAGGACCGGACTTACAAATTTTTTGAAAACACTAATTTGCAGATAGTGACTTATTTATTGAAGGGTGTATTTAATTCGGTGTAGACGTTAGATTGATAATAATATTACAATTAAGAAAAAAAATGTTAATTTAAGGGGTGTATTAAGGGGTTACATTTTTATTTTGCCCAAAAACAAACTTAATTTCACATAATAACAGTATAAAACCACACGGCCCTATACAAGCAAATACACTATATTGTCGGCAGGGTTTGGCACTGCGACCCGGGTTTTTAATATTTAATACTGTCGACTTTAAGATGCCGACCTCTCTCCCGACCAAGCCGCGTACATCTTGTTTTGCTCCTTCTTAGGGAATTAGGTTTGGTAAGCTCCTTAGATTCCGTATGTTGGAACAGATATCTCGTGTCTCGTAATAAATATAAGCAACTGCACATTTCACGTAATATACCGTGAGTCTTCAAATGAACTTACCATATCCTATCTCATGTATTTCAGTTGATCAAGAGGTCGTTCATTTATTACATAAGAGGTTTCAGGAGAGAAGCGAGGCTAACATCTTATTTTTTACTCGAGGAGGGAGAGATCAGTTAGTTATTGACCACTTATATTCTATTTTTTTTTAATAATTTTTTTTCAAATATAAGAAATATATTATATTATTATATAAGAAATATTATAAAATTAATACATAGGAAAACATTCAAAAGGGATTTTAAGTTTATTAAATGTGCAGTTAAAAATATTAATATTTTTTGACATGTTGTTTCTTACTTTACAATAATCTTCTTACGTTTTTCAGATCTATCAATATTTCGAGCCGTTATCATACTGACAGTGAGGAGCCATTTTTTTAGCACGACCTTCTCAGGATCTCATTATACACTTATATTCTATTTTTTTTTATAATTTTTTTTTCAAATATAAGTATATAATGAGATGCTGAGAAGGTCGTGCTGAAAAAATGACGCCTCACTATCAGCATGATAACTGCTCGAAATATTGAGAGATTTGAAAAACCTAAAAAGATTATTGTACAGTAAGAAACAACATGTCCAAAAATATTAATATTTTTAACTGCACATTTAACAGACTTAAAAACCTTTTTGAATGTTTTCCTATGTATTAATTTTATAATATTTCTTTCGTATGTTTTTCTATAAATAGACAATTCCTGTAGAGAACTTAACTGCTCCTTCTTCTTTTATGCAAAGTGGGTTAATGTTCTCTACTCGGTCGTAGTTCGCTCTTCTCTGATTGGTCGTTGCGCGATGTCACTTTATTTTGAGATTGGTTATTTTAAAATGGACATAAACGCTGAGTCATAAGAGCGAGCAAACTGAAATAATTTTGGAACTCGTGGGAATTAGTAAAAAGAAACCATACGTAAAACTTCTTGGCTTCCGGACTTCTACGCCGTGGTTCATTGGTATTTCTACCTAGAGTATCGTCTTCAACTGCAGAAGACATTATCAAAGACGATGTGATATCGAGCGAAGTATTCTTCTAGGCTGCTCAAAGGTAAATGTGTTGACGACTGCTGCTCCTTCTTCTTTTATGCAAAGTGGGTTAATTTTCTCTGCTCGGTCGTAGTTCGCTCTTCTCTGATTAGTCGTTGCGCTCAGCAGTTTAGTATGCCTCAGTGCTGGTGTCCAAGTTTTGCTTAGATACAGGGCTTCCTCTTTTCTTCAACTGCAGAAGACATTATCAAAGACGATGTGATATCGAGCGAAGATACTTCTAGGCTGCTCAAAGGTAAATGTGTCGACGACTGCTGCTCCTTCTTCTTTTATGCAAAGTGGGTTGATGTTCTCTGCTCGGTCGTAGTTCGCTCTTCTCTGATTGGTCGTTGCGCTCAGCAGTTTAGTATACCTCGGTTCTGGTGTCCAGGTTTTGCTTAGATATAAGCCTTCCACTTTTCGGAGAAACCATACGGTATAAGGAGTTTCAGATACAGACGAGTAACGCACACATTCAACATAACTAACTGGACATGTGTCAGGCTAAATAACATTATACGAACAGAATACACGAAATTCACCGTTCATTGAATCATTTCTGTCTAACAGACTTCAGTGAACGCCTTCGTGTCGTATTACGTCGGCTCTGTGTTTTGTTTTCATTAAATGTTGGTAGAGCTTGAGCCTGAATAGAGGAGGACACTGCGTTCACAGATCTAATTGATTTAAAACCATTGCACATATTTGAGCACTTGTTTCACAATATTTTGTGACGATATTGAGTTTTTGGGGATTTGCCACGTCATTTACAAGTAAAAATTCCAAAACCTTTTTTTAACTAAGTCTTGCTCATTGAAAAAAGAGGTACTATTTTGAAAAATATACGCACAGTTTTGTAGGTAAGGAACTATGAACATTTAAAGTTTGAAACAACCTTTGAACGGTTTTGACAATATGTTCAACCCAGCAAATACTTTCAAAAACGATGAAACATAAAGTAGGTGCGTGTACTTAAGTCCGCGTTTTAGAAGTTATACTTCTTTAGCGTAATTAAAAACTAATATTTAACACACATGCACATAAGTTATTGAAATAAAATCTTCAAAAATTTTAAGAATAAAACTTACAAAAAATTAACCTCATATAAGTATTTGAAAACATTTTAAAAATTTTATTTATGTTTTTACTTTTTTCCGTGATTATTTAACCCGCCAGCACTCGCGCCTCAAGAAATTACATCAGTACTCGCGTGTAGAGCATTTTGCTCACGTTTATAAATGTCAATAAATGCAAGTTTTACCAAAAAATATTAATAAAAAAATATTTTATTAAATAAAATACACATTATTTATTTTACAAAATATATATTCAAATAGTTAACAATATTAATCTTTTTATTTTAATTAACAATCATAGGAACTAATTTGCCAGTCTTCTAAGGCAGTCTTACGGAAAAAATTAAACAAAAAAAAACTTTTCAAAAAAAACTTAAAACTAAGTTTGAATAATTTCAGTAATGTAAAATCATAATATTGCATAAAAGTAGCAGTAAAACTGTCGCTAAGATAAAAAAAATAAAGTCATGAGTAAAAAAAAGTACTTACGTCGATACTCGCGCGATGAGCAAAACGCCGCCTGATGGTATACACGGCGCAACAAACCACCCCGTCCGAGTGACTGGCGCACACTGGCCAGAAGTGAACTACATACAGGGGTGGGGGACGGAACAAAACTCAGCTACCAAATGAACGATGTACGTACGAATAATTTTGACAAAATGGCGCGTGTTTTAAATTTACTGTGAGCAAAATGCTCATAGCGCGAGTGCTCGCGGGTTAACTATTGATTGTAACCTAAGATTGGAGTTGTCTAGTATATTATTATATAGATTCCAGATAGCAGAAAGTACATTGATTTCGTCTATCTGTCATTTCAGTTTGAGCATCGTCACTGTCGAATTTTCGTTAGCGCGGCCAACTTCATGCTTTCGAATTTTCGTTATCTTCAACTTTCATTGTCTGCTAAAAGTTTACTCTTAACGCGCCGAAAGAACAATGAGCGTACATCGTACCTATGAAAAAATTCATTAAGTCTAGGAAAAAATCATTGTAAAAAAGTCAGTAATTATGAAAAATATGTTTGATTGAGAAGGTATGAACAGTTAAAGTAGATAGAATCTAAAAGCTCCATGGATGTCCGCGTAGTTTTTGAACGCATCCCAAATGTTTGAAATTCCCCCACATGATTGCATCTTGCCAATCTTACCAACATAACAGATACCGACACCATTGTATAGGCAATATAAAGATTCTGTACACCTAAAGCAACTGCACCTTCGCTATATTCCCCTGCTTATCTTAACGTTCTTTCAACATCCCTTTGGACAAAATCTCTCTCTTTGGGTTTTCATTCATTTTGCTTATTTTACGTTTTTCTATTTTCTTATTTCTTTTAACTGAATGGGAAAATCACCAGGACCTGTGTTTAGCTTGAAATATAGCCGAACAATTTTATAGGGAGTATGCAATTTATTATCGTGAAAACGTAATAAATATAGCAGTCTATTATACGCCAGGAAAATGTAATCTCAGTGAGCTGTAGAACTTATTTTTGATTTCGTCGAGAGCATAGAGAATAGAGAGATAGAAGACTATGATTGAGCGTCACACTTTTGAATGAGAGTTTCATCATAATCCAAATTCCCGTGAACCTTTTCTTTATTAAATAGTAATGTAAAAATAAAGTCTAAATACTAATCTTTGTTTTTCTTTTGTTTCAGGTGAGTCATATATTTTCCATTTTGTGAGCAATAATCGGTAAGACACTGAAAATCCACTGTATCTATCATTAAAAATCAGAAGCATAGCGTGCCTTGGCGGGGCCCCGTATAAAAATTTGTTTGGGGGCCCTTCCCCCGTTGAAGTAAATGACTTAAACGGGGAAATCCCGCTGCCCGCGATAACCGATGTAGGGTGTTGCCAACTTTTGAACGCAATCTTTACGCGGGAAAAAAATTGCTTTTTTGACTTTTGTCATTTCTGAAATAAAAAAAAATTGGGAAGTTTTTATTAATTTTTGCTTACGCACGTTGGTGGCCCCTGTGGCCCGGGGGCCCCGTATAATTGATACGGCATATACGGCGGTAGCTACGCCCCTGTTAAAAATTTACCGTTTACGTAAATTAAAATTAATAAATATTATTTACACAGTTATAACCAGAATTTTTTTTTCTATTTTTCACAAAAAAAATGGTTTTTAAAATGCACCTCCGCCTTGTAAAATTATGATAAAAAATGATAAAAACATAGATTTGATCAAATCCTTAAGGTAGATGAACAATTCACGGAAAATGATCTGTGAATTGATCACCTATACCTTAGGGGTTTGATCAAATCTCCATTTTCATTGTTTCCCTGCGACATATATATTACAAGGTGAAGATGCATTTCAAAAGTTCAATTTGGATCGTAACGATTTTCAATTTCGTTTTTTAACATTCATTTTTGAAGTAGTGATTTTTGCCTTATAAATAATCTAAAAGAAATGAGTAAACATTATATATTTATGAAATCTATAGCCACCCAATCAATATTACAGTACCTACCTTCGGATTATTGTAGATGCATGTAGGTACATACATTTTAATTAAATTCCTCTTCTAGAGGTACACTTTTTGTATAAAATATCTTGTAGATTACTCTATAATAAAAAGCGGAAGATAGATTTCCTTTAATGAAAACTAAAAAAAGACGCGAATAAAAAAACTATTTGTTAGTTTTACAATGAAAATCGATCAAGTTTACTTTGTTCTTAAATTTATTGCATTAAGGTTTGTTATTGTGTATAATCCTTAAGATGTCAGGAACTGATTAATGACCATGTGCATTATATCATAAAAACTGAGTAATTTATATAGAATATTAAGGTAGGTTACAGAAAAAGTTCTAGTTACAGGTTGTTTCATAGATGTGTCTACGAAATAACTGCAAAATTTATCTTGCTATTGGAACACTTTACTACACTGAACTACACTCTGGTACACTGTATAATAATAATAATAATAATAATAATAATAATAATAATAATAATAATAATAATAATAATGCGTTTAACGTCCGTTTCTCGACTTTATGTCATAACAGACGCCATTCGCACCATTACTACAACTTCCCGTTATTTTCTACATTTTTAACAACTTCAACTTATGTAATAGCAATGGGCGAATGAAGGAATTATAGCAAATTAGTATAAGGTAGGTAATTTTTCAACTAGGAGTTTGATAGGTAATCGGCCATGGTCTCAAATAAGGAACCATCTCGATATTTATCTGGAATTAATTGAGGGAAACCATGGAAAACCTCAATCAAGATGACCGGTACAGGAATTACCGTTTCTCGGCGAGAGGCAGTAGGAAAAAGTCCCAGCCACATCTGCCCCCGCCGGGATTCAAATCCGGTACCTCCCGAATGCGAGTCTAGTGCTGTCACCACTACTCTACCCAGCTCGGTGGTACACTGTATAATACTCGCCACGGTTCTAAAGTTAGTCACAAACAGCGTCACAAATGCATATATTAGAGCCGGCCTGGTTGTTTTGTGGGAAAAGAAGACTCCCACCACCTCCCAGTTACCGGCACACAACGTGCGCTCGTCGGTGATTGGTTATCGCTGGTTTGTCGTCTCACTTGTCGTTTTCCTGCTATAAAGTACAGTCCAGTACGTTATTGTTAAGTTGTTTCTTTGATTGTTAATTGATCAATATGTCTAATACAGTTTTGCATAGACAAGCACGAAAAATAATTTTTGCAAGAAACTAGAGCCTTTAGTTTAAAGAAAAATTAAAAATAATAATACAACGCGAGTTTGTAGTTTTTCAACTAACTGTACCTGCGCAAGCTTCCATTTGCATCTAACTTCAGAACCTTTTAGAACCCTGGCGCATATTATACGATACTTTAGTACACTACATCCAGAGATAACTAGACTTTGGGTTCCCGAACTCTTTCGAACCTGAGAGGTTTGACATATCTAATATTTATAAACAGACCACGTAACGATCACGGTTACCGATTGTTTTGACTGACAACCTTAAAACAATTATAGAAAACCAAGGTTAGTAGAGCACGTCTGTGATTGGTTGAATCGATTGCGTAGTTTATTTAGAACCCTTGACTTGATTTTTCCATTATAATGAGCGTTTGACAGTTAGGAAAAAGGTTTCAAGGCCTACTACCCCCACTCACTCACCCGTCTCGCAGAGTCATATTTTCAACAATGTTAAAGCGCAAGTTATAGTATTCTACTAACCTTGTACAAAATACACAAGTCATTCACTCACTCGCGTGTTTTCTCCCAGTTAACTGCCTGTCCCGAAGCGCACGTTAAAAAACGTAGCGTCAAAAGTTGAAATTTTTTTAAACTCAATTGAGTCCTTTTATTTAGAGGAATTTCGTACAATTGTCATGATATATAAAAAGAATTTTTAAAACGATGTCCAACTTCCCTTTGGTCAATTTACTTACATAATTTAATTTTTTTTATTATAAATACCTCTTTTCGTTTCCATATGTTTGATCTAAGCGGAACGTTGCTGGAGAGGAACGCAATTTTTTATTTGAACTTAAGAGGCTTTCAGAAATAGCATTTCTTTTAGCTGCATAAAGTAAAATATAATAATATATACGCAAGTCCGTCGATGTAGTTAAAGAAAGGCCTGATCAGCAATCTCTTTGATATATTTTTTAAAACTCGGTTTCTTTGAATATGGACACACTCAAATGAAAGTAATTGACCAGTGGGTTTTTTTATATATACAAAATGTTACAAAAAATATATTCTTTGTATAACAATACTTATTGATAACGACTTCTTTTTGATAAAAGAGACTTCAGAATAGGACTTCACTTAAAATATAGTAAAACTTATACGCCCCGCTCAACACTTATTTTATGAGAACACGTAATACAAAGTTGTCAGTAATAATAAGGCCCTTAAAGTGCGCGCTAAACGTGACGCAGTCTGACAAACAACCGAACTTTTAGTCGGACGACGTTCATTGATTCGTGTCTTACGGTGATGACGTCGTAATACTGCTATTGGCTCGACTGCTGAGATCAGATTACGTCACAACAGATGTCATAAGTTTCTTCTTCCAATCCAAAACCATAACAACCTTAATTTTTTTTTTTTTATTGACAAAAAAAAAACATAATTGTGCATCAACCAACCTTAAATTTAAAAGTCGCGTGGAGAGGGTTCAATTTTTCGTGAGAACTTTAAGACAATGTGTCATAAAATATTAATTCAAACAGTAAATACATTACCTATTGTTGCTTTGATCGCTCCACTCTGCATGATACTTCACAATCACAACGTAATAACCCATCGAAATTAATAAAAAAATCGTTTTCGGTATTCAACACAGCTGTGATCGTTTTCGCATCTATTAATGTAATTGCTGGTTTACATTCCATAGTCAGAATTGAACATACTGAATTCCGTCCTTTTTGTAGATTTTTATGTAAAATAAATTCTGCAATAAATATGTTTATTATTATTGTTTACAATTTCCGCTGGTGGCCATTGTGCCATTCGGAAAAAATATTTGACAGTGACGATACATCAGTTTTTTTTAGTTGAGTGTACATAATTTTTGTGCCTCTGCAGTGATCAATGAACATTGATGCTCAATTACACCCTCCGTTGAACCATGCGGGCGTGCGTAATTAAAGAAACGCCAATTAAAAAGTTTGTCTCACCGTCGCTATCTTCTTCTCACACACTAAAACTTGATAACCTTCGAGTATTTACTATAAGTTACAGATAGCCTAAACGTTACGGAAATTTTCCCGGAAAATGTCCATGCCTTTCGAAAGACGTAATTTTCAGTTTTATGTTAATTTAATCAAGATATAATAAAATTAATTATAGTAAACTAAAACTTAGAGCTCGCAAAATTATCTTTTTTGCACTACCCTTTATAAAATTGCTGCTTTGTATATATGTACAATGTCATGTTAAAGGACCAGTTACGTACTAGTGCTGTAAAATAAAACAAAACTGGTCGCGCTATACCAATTCCATAATAAATCACCGTTTGTTATTTGTTTCTTATAACCAAATGAAGTGACGATTGTTCAAAAGTTTTTTTTTTAAATGAAGCGAAAAGTAGCTACTTTATAGGAAGTACGTGAAAGAAATATTACGGCTAGTGTGACTATTAAAACTTGCGGGCCTCGTTCTAAACATAATGTCACATCACGCCGTAATATATCCTATCACGACACTAGATATACAATCTACTATTAAACTTTTAAAGAGTCCTGCTACAACATGTCGTTCAGTGCACTTATTTCACTTTAATTATCTTTCGAGATTTGAGAATAACCGAACGTATAGCGATGCCGTTCTTCATATAGCGTTTCCATGACTCCTCTATTACAAGCCTCCAGTGCCCAGGTTCTAAGCCTAGAACTGATTAAAAAATCAATTGGAATTTCAATTTACTTTTAAAAATACGAATTAGTGCTAGGTCCGAATAAACTTAGCAGTTGGTGACCTTAAAAAAATCGTTCAGTATCGAGATCGTAGTAACGTCGTTGTTTGTTTGGCATTTCAATGACTCCTTTATTACAATCCCTCAGTTTCTAATGTGATTCTGAAGTATCAATTGAATGTTCATTTTCTTTTTTAGTAAACATCAATTTGACAACATGAGATCGTAATAGATTCAAATAACCCTGACTGTTAGTGGCCTTTAAGAAAATAAATGTTGTTTAATTTTATCGTATAGCACCGAACTGGGTAGAGTAGTGGTGACAGCACTAGACTCGCATTCAGGAGGTCCGGGTTCGAATCCCGGCGGGGGCAGATGTGGCTAGGACTTTTTCCTACTGCCTCTCGCCGAGAAACGGTAATTCCTGTACCGGCCATCTTGATTGAGGTTTTCCATGGTTTCCCTCAATTAATTCCAGATAAATATCGAGATGGTTCCTTATTTGAGGCCATGGCCGTTTACATATCAAACTCCTAGTTCAAAAATTACCTACCTTATCCTAATTTCCTATAATTCCTTCATTCGCCGATTGCTATTACATAAGTTGAAGTTTTAAAAATGTAGAAAATAACGGGAAGTGTGGTAGATGGAACATAGTAATGGTGCGAATGGCGTCTGTTATGACATAAAGTCGAGAAACGGACGTTAAACGCATTATTATTATTACTATTTTATCGTATAGCGGTAAGCAAATTAATTTTATATCAAGGCCTCTTCCATTTTGTTCTTTACTCGAAATCAAACTTGATGTTGCTTAGAGTTAGACCACCATCGCACACCCTAATCTAATTACGCTTTTGTGTATTGAACTGTAATCTAATCTTAGATTGTGTAACTCTCGCCTATTGTTAATCTTGTACAATATCTTACCTGTCCCTTTGACTTCAAAGGCGAGAACAGTGTAGTCCAGTGGTTAGCGTGCTGGCTTTTTGACCTGAGCAACGGACTGCCGTGGACTCGAATCTCGCCTCTGCTCATGGTTGTTCTGTGATGTCGTTCGGATTTTTAATTGATTATGTTATTTTGATGTAATTAAGACGCTAATGACCTACGTTGTCGAGCGTCTATAATCTACAATAAATAAATAAAATTAACTTTAAATGCGATATTCTGCTTCATTGAACATTGCATCTACAAAAAAACAATGGTCGTAGTAAGCAATATTTTTCATTTTATCAATCAATCCTTTATTGAATCTTGCAAAGATAGATCGATTATAGTATATATGGAGAACATGACAGGCAATGAATAAAATTAAATAAAAGAGATTATATGGCTACATTTTAAACCTTTTAATTATTAGTTGCGTTAAAACTATTATTAAAAAATTGCTATATTATTTACAGTAAAACCTAAACGAATATCCTAAGTCTTAAAGTTCTCAGGGAAAACAGAATGGTAGGGAAAACCCTCTCCTCGCGAGTTCAACTCACACTTGATCGTTTTTGTTTTTATTTTTCATTTCGTGTTTTCAGGAAGAGTTGACTGTAAATCCGTTTTGCACAATGATAAATAGGAGACTTGCCAGAAATGCACGCAAAAATTAAAATTTAACCAAATTAGCTTCAGAGAAAACTATTCGGAAGTTTGACTCTTTTAAAAATTTTAATGAAAAGACATGTAATTTTGGGAAAATATTACTTAAAAACTGTTGAAACAACTGTCAAATTACTTATCAGCCATATTTGAACTATATATATCTAAAAATAAAAGAATAGTTACTTCTTACCACAACAGATTTATTCAGTGGATGTACATTTCGAGAGCTAAGCTCCCATCTTCAGCAAAACACTAAACTTTTTTTTTAGTGTTCTGCTGAAGATGGGAGCGTAGCTCTCGAAATGTACATCCACTGAATAAATCTGTTGTGGTAAGAAGTAACTATTCTTTTATTTTTATTGTTCCAACCACAGTGCTCTTAATATATATATATATATATATATATATATATATATATATATATATATATATATATATATATATATATATATATATATATATATATATATATATCCCTGTCAAACACATTATACGCAATATACTACTGTAGTCAAATTATGTCTTACTGTTTAATTTTTTTCATAAATACTAAAAAAATTAAATTCTGATTTATAAGATTTAATGATATAATATTTAAATATGTCATTATTACTAATACGGTGATAGGCTAATAACATTAATTTCGTAATATAACATCCATGTCCATGGATAACTCTTTATAAGAAAATCTATTTCTATCGGACTTGAAGAGGGTTATTCATCTTTCGTACAACAATGTTGATTTATCGTTGCATCGCCTTGAAGCATATTCCTATGTGACATTGTTAACAAAACATAACTTCACATGTATGTACATAGCTGGAAGCTCTGACAGTTCCACTTCCACTTGCAAGATGCATCCATAATCTAATCTTTATATGTCTTCAGGAATCCCACACAAGACAGTTCAAACTCTACCTAGCTGATCAGATATAATCAAAATGCCACGCTTCTTATATTGTATTATAAGTTTATTGAAAAATTCTATTATATATTTAATATTACGGAAAAATAGTTCGCCTACAAGTATTTTTAAGTTACGCGAGCTCTTCCGGCGGCCATTTGCTTTTCAAAATGGCGACAGTATACACAGTGAGTTGATTCTGAATTTTTATAATAATAAAATACGCCATTATATTCTTTAGTTTGGCATGAAAAATAGTTGTGGAAATAAATGGCTTTGGGCAATGTTTTAACTAGATTTCTAGTCGACTATTTTTACATAAAACATTTGTAATTGTAATATTAAAACATACAAACATACACGACGAATTGATAACCTATTTATTTCGTGGGCTTAAAACAGATTTGGACAGTAAAATAGTATTTAACCAGTGTAACTACTTTTTTTCACTTTTAGTGTCAAATCTTGGAATCCATTTTTGACCCAATTTCCACATATTATCCGATCGACCTGAAACTTTGCACACATTACGTAGTCTCGATGACAATGCAATGTTTTTTATAAAATTCTAATGTGCATAACCAGTTACGTCGCCATCGGAATTTTCGTAACTGCCCCGTCACCCCCACCATAAATGCTCCGTCTCTCACGCCATATTAACGTTCCGGTAACGGGTCTACATTGCAATGTACTTATTTTGTAACAGTTACAAACTAAACATTTTCGTGTCTCCACACTTTTTTAACCAAAAACATTAAATAGGTATTGAGAATAATAGCTATTGTCTGCTATAATTGTTAAGAAACATTCATTGTCGTAGCAACTATATTAGAAAAATGTATTATTCCAACACGTCACCGTCTGGATTTAAACCAGAATCTTTCCACTTTCGCGGCGGAATGAGTTAATCAATTACTCTACGGTGCACACGATTCAATTTTTAATCCTTCATAATATAGCGTTTACAACACTCAAAATCACTACATGCGAGAGCTAATTATTTTTTGCAATAGCTAAACATTAACTCTCACAGTAGCTATTGCTAAAAATAATTGGCTCTCGCATGTAGTGATTTTGAGTGTTGTAAACGCTATATTATGAAGGATTAAAAATTGAATCGTGTGCACCGTAGAGTAACTGATTAACTCAAAGTGGAAAGATTCTGGTTTAAATCCAGACGGTGACGTCTTGGAATAATAAATTTTTCTAATATAGTTGCTACAACAATGAATGTTTCTTAACAATTATAGCAGACAATAGCTATTATTCTCAATTAATTCAGTAAGTACGTAGCTATAAGCGTACAAAAAATATCTACTAATATTAAATAGGTATGATAAATTTTACCTTTTTAACCTTCATTTATATTTTTGAAACTAGACACTTTGAACCACCAAATTTAATAACCAATTTAGGTTATATGTCAAAAAATAGATAACAAGAACAAGTTCAAATATATTGTGAAACGTTTTATGATTTACATGAAGTTTTTATATTTTCCAAGAAAAGAAATTTTGCACGAGCCTGTCATAAGCCGTGTCACATCTAAATTTTTTTCTGTTTTATTTTATGCAAACTGTCTGCATGATAATTTCGCTTCGTATGAACTACGTCCTTGATACTCAAAGTACGCATACATAATCTGTGGGTGTAAGACAAAACAGTTTATGTCATGTTTTTGTCAAATAAAATAAATTCAGTTTGTTATGCCATTTTCATTGTTTATTAATCAACATCGTAAGCATCTTAATTAGACAAACAAAAATTTATTTTCGCGCAATTTATTTTCCATCGAAAACGCTTTTTTTAATCTGTGCATTTTAGAAAATAAATATTACGATTTTGTGTATATTTTCGTATCTAGAATCTATTTATTTTTGATTACCTATGTTAATACGCGATATTGATAATTTTCTATTAAATATCTTAAGATTCACTTAACCGATTTTGTCCAAAATTTGATCAAATCTATGTTAAATACTCACAACTACAATAAAATAGCATATTTGTTCCGTTTTTAAGAAACCAAAAGCTAAAAAATTCACCACATATATACAGACAGAGAGAGAGAGAGAGAGAGCGCGATAGAGATCAGAAATCGGTGCCAAATGAATTAATTGAAATCAATACTTTCTTATCATAGTAGAGATAAGCAGTTACAAAAATACTGATTTTTGACACAATATAACTGTTAGCGTGTGTGATGTCGCGTGTAACAACAAATTTAGAGTTTAGAATGTATGTAAAGATAAAATGTTTTAACAGAATGCTGCACAAAATTGTGTTAAAAAAGGGGTGCGTGCAGGTCTGTACATGCGCTAGAAGTGATACTTCGTTGGCGTGTTTAAAAAGCAATTTGTAATTTGCAAACAAATAATTTATAAAATAACAAAACACTGGAGTGAGGTTAGCAGTAGCACAGATACTTACTGGACGCTATCCGCATGCAAAAGTGGTCTCTACCATACTCTATCCTCCTCACTCAGTAAACAAAAAACAACTACAACAATGTATGGCGGAGGCATGTCGACCAGTGTAAGGCAATGGTCGCTTTCTTTATTCTATTGGTAGCAATTTCATTCTGTTAATTAGTGTATTTGCCATATGGCAACATACACTATTGGCGTCGGTCGGATGGCGGGACCTAGGGGTCGGACCAAAATTTCTCGACGTTTCATAACCTCCTAAACACTTTGCCACCATTTTTAAAAATGTTTATATATATATGTATATATATATATATATGTATATATATATATATATATATATATATATATAGGTATATATGTGTGCGGGCTATAACTTTCGAAGAAGTTAATTTATTTTAACGAAATTTGGCACACATGTTGGAATCCATTACCGCACGAAGCCTATTTAAAATGGGCCCAATCGGGCCATTTTAAGGGTATTTTTTAGGGGTTGAAAAAAGTTTTTGGGGCCCAAAATACCGAAAAAATTCTCCGAATCGTTTCAAAATTGAAATTTAACCCTCCGGTAGTAATTAAAAAGTGTCCCTAAAATTTTAATAAAATCGGCCTGACAGGACCGGATTTACAAATTTTATGAAAAGACTAGTTTGCAGATAGTGACTTATTTATTGAGGGGTGTATTTAATTCGGTGTAGACGTTAGATTGTTAATAATATTACAATTAAGAAAAAAATGTTATTTTAAGGGGTGTATTAAGGGGTTAAATTTTTTATTTTGCCCAAAAACAAACTTAATTTCACATAATAAAAGTATAAAACCACACGGCCCTATACAAGCAAATACACTATATTGTCGGCAGGGTTTTGGCACTGCGACCCGGGTTTTTTAATGTTACAGAGGAACTTCATCCTGTTAATTTTGATGTTACATCGAAAAAATTCACTCTCCTCATTTTTTCATAACGCGCTAAAAGAAGTATAACTTCTGAAATCTAAGAAAAAACTACCAAAAATGCATAATGAGCGTTTTTGAATTCTGTCCATAGATACGTACTACGTAGAGATACGTTGAGATGTAACGTCTTAGGTGTTTGCTGACATATCTACGCTGGAATAAATGAGATCTGGCGTGTCTGTTCTTGTCTGTCCGTCTGTCGACCGGTCTGACGACGGTGCTGCCGCTACTGGAGACGTCTTAATGCTGAAGCGTCTACTTTTATATAATATGTAGATACGATACGAGATCCCCTTCTTGTATATTGGCGGTTACCATCTTATAGCTCGTTTACTGACCAACTCTTGTGCCACATTGTTGTAAACTAGGTTATCGATGCTGTTACATCTTATCGTGTATGTATTGTATAACGAAGAGAGGTGAATGACATACACAAATGACACTAATACTAGACTGCAGATTGCATTGTGAGAAAATCTTTTTTTTTTTTTATTAACATGAAAAATGCGATTTGGCATCTATGCCCATTATCGCTACAAAAAAAACAAAAATATAAGGTAAGTACATTGTAATACAGTTAATATAATATAATAAAGAATAGGGTAAGTATCATGTTAGTATTTATATTTTATTGTATATGTTTGTTATTTTTAGGTAATCTATTATTTTTTATTATTATTATTATTATTATATATTTCTCCAACAGAAAAACGCAGAATTTTAAATTGATCGTTTGAAACAATTTTTGTTAACATGTGTTTAAAATACTTTTTTTGCACAATTTACTCTTCGCAACAACATTTTTCTACACATATTGATCAAAATTAAGTTTGAAAGCAATCTTTTTCTAAAGAGATCAGTCAATTGTTTTTATGTGAGTACAATTTAATGCTTTCTGCAAACCAGCATAAGTTTCTGCAGATAAAACGAACAAAGGCATTACAAATGTATTCGTTCATTCGGAGAATATGCACTAATATGTAATGAGTCACTTTGCATGTCTGTAGTACAAAAAATGAAGTATTATACTGTGCCCACTGATATAAGGTAATAAATAAAAGCTGACACTTTATTATTTACAATCTTCTAACATGAGCTAAAATATCAAGTCTTTTCTCTTCATTAAAAACATGTTTTAGAACCTGTAAGTTCATCAAGAATTTCTTATTTTTAGTAACCTGACATTATTGAGAAAAATTAAAAATTAGTCGACAACATTCAATTCGAAGTTGTGAAATAATCAAAATGTTTTCTAATCTGGTAAACTTCAAACTGATGTGACAATGTTTTCTATTAATAAAAAGAGTGTAATGGACAGAAATAAAAGAATGTCTACTCTTACACTAAAACTGTAAAAGTAGATAAAACAAAAGTAATATTACTTTTATGAAGCTCTCAAGGATAATAGATTTTAGAAAATGGTAGGTCTGTTATAACCAAGTTTTAGAAGGTAAATGTTTCGTTGGTAAACGACTTATAAACACTATAACGACCTTTTGGTTCTGTAGTGTATTAAAATTAAATAAAACGCAGGTTTACGATAATATTGATATTTAATTATTTTCGGACAAATACGATACACAAAAAAACAATTACAATAATAAATACGCGAATGTCAAAATACTATTTCTTAAAAAGAGTAGAAATAAATTGACTTCGGTCAATATTCAATGTTTTTCCTTTCGGTACTGAATAACGGCGGAGAATGATAATTTTTACTATTGGAATTTATTTTATTTTAACATTTTGGCTAATTACGTAAGAGAGAATAAATTATGTCACTTGACTTGAATAAATGGATATATAAATACAATTTAATTAATTTAACTTGACTGACCTGTTTAATATTTTTTTTTTTTTTTATAAATAAATGTGAATTGTAATTATGTTACATTCTCCGCTACTTCCAGAAAGAAAAAAAAAACTATATACACATAATTATACAAATTACTTAAATAGTATCACCGTTAGGAGGCCGAGATCGCTTGTAGTAAGGACGAAGATGTTCAATATGCGCCCGATATATCTTCCCAGTGCGTTGGTCACGCAGTTGTACAGATACTGGAGACGTAAATCTTACAATTTTTCGCGGACCAATCCACTTGGGAATGAATTTTTTGCTTTGTACGCCTGGAGTGGACGTCGCGACGCTACGCTGTAAAACTAATTGGTTCACTTCAAAGGAATGTTGGTGAGGATTACGCCTGTCGTAATATTTCTTTCTGCGGGTCAAACTAGCTTCTAAAACTCGTTGGACTTCTTGTTGAGAAGGTACTCTAGTTCCGGATACGACGTCACCGAGATTCCAAAGATTGTCGAGCGGACGCTGTAGCTCACGACCTAAAAATAAGACAGCTGGAGACGATCCAGTCGCTTCGTGAGCCGCATTATTCATAGAATAACACAACCATTTCGTCAACGAATCCCATTTGTTGTGTTTTAGTGAACATTGCTTAAGTAACATAGCTAGACCTGCAACGATATTCCTGTTGACTCGCTCAACAGCATTAGCAGCTGGATGATACGGACTCGTGGTAATGCGCTTAATTCCAAAACGTAGACAGTGTTCTCTGAAGATCCGACCAGTGAAGCACCTAGCATTATCGCTAACGATCTTTTGTGGCGGTCCATATCGACACCAGAGTTTTTCGAGCTGGTTGACTGAGCCTTGAGCCGACGCCTTGGGAAGCGGGAATATTTCCACCCACTTGGAAAACGAGTCGACCAATACCAGAGCATATCGATTACGATTAGGTGACATGGTGACAGGTCCAACATGATCAATATAAACGGTTTCCCATGGTGACTTAGGATTCACAGCTTGCATAGGCGCTCTGTGAGGATGAGACGAGGCTTTACATCGCTGACACAGATCACATGACCTAACATACTCTTTGACCTCTTGGTACATTCTTTCCCAGTGAAATCGTCGAGCGAGATCTCGGTAGGTCTTTGTAATTCCTGGATGTGAACTCATATTTAAGTCATGGTGATAATATATAAGCATCTTCCTAATTTTATGTGGAACATACACTCTCCACAGTTTGTGTTTACCAACACGCTTCATCAGGATTCCAGCTCGAATGCCAAAGTCTGGTACATCTTCTCCAACATGAATCCGTTGGTAGATGCCTTGACAGAACGGGTCAGTCTTCTGATGATCTTTAAGTGAGGTAAACGATTCAGGTATATTTGATAATAAATTGACATACTCGGTATTTTGAAGGTGATTGACTTCCGAATCAACTTCCGGAGAAGATTCTTCATCTTCTATGCCATCGAAGAGTCGAGAAAGAGCATCAGCAACTGAATTGACGCTCCCATTGATATGACCAATGTCGAAATCAAATCTTGACAATTCCAAAATCCATCGACCGACTCTTCCAAGATCTCGCTTGTGAGAAGACAACCACGAAAGAGCACCGTTGTCAGTTTGCAGAACGAAATGCCTGCCTAAGAGATAATCTTGGAATTTGCGTAGTCCAAATACCATCGCGAGGGCTTCTTTTTCGTAGACGGTGTACCTTGTTTCTGCTGGAATCAATTTGCGGCTGGCGTACTGCACGGCACAAAGACCCTCAGGATACTCTTGCAACAACACGGCAGCGATGGCAGTATTACTGGCGTCGGTACGAACAATAAATTGGCGGTCAAAATCAGGAAACCTCAGGACTGGAGCTGAAGTAATTTTTTGTTTCAGTACTTCAACGGCGTGTAGTTGATCCGGTCCCATGATAAATTTAACTCCCTTTTTCTTCAACTGATTGAGTGGAGCGGATACTTCGGCATAATTTTCTAAAAATTTTGAAAAGAATCCGGTCAGGCCCAGAAATGATCGAAGCTGTTTCAAATTGCTTGGAGGCTTTATCTGCTGAATGGCTTGAACTTTGTCGGGATCGACCTGGATTCCATGCTGTGAAATAATATGGCCAAGAAAACGTAGACGAGCCATAGCGAATCGTGATTTCGTTGGATTGATAGTAAGTCCAGAACTTCTTAGTCTCCCAAATACTATTTTGAGGTGTTTGATATGATCAGCCATGTTTTTACTATGAACCAGAACGTCATCATAATAAGGTAGAACGAACTGATAACGGAGATCCGAAAACATATCAGTTATGACTCGGTTGAGTGCGCTTGGCGATACTGCAAGTCCGAAAGGACAATGCGTGAAGCGGTATTGACCAGTGGCGGTAACGAAAGCAGTTATATTGCGAGATTTCTCTGACAAAGGAATTTGGTAGAATGCACTCGTCAGATCTATCGAAGAAAATACAGCTGAACCATGCAACGTCATGAACATCTCATCCATACGTGGCGACGGGAAGGCGTCGAAAACAATCTTCTTATTTAGTTCCCGGTAATCGACACACAATCTCGGTGAGCCGTCCTTTTTATTTATGAGGAAAGCCGGTGCTGCGTAAGGAGAAATGCATCTTTCTATAACTCCTTGATCTATCAGCTTGTCGATATGGTGTTGCATAATTACTGCTCTCTGCGGATTCAAAGTGTATGGTGCTTTGCGAACAGGTTTAGTATCTTTCAATGAAATATTTAAACTATAATGATCAGTGTGACCAATTTCTTCAGTAAGCACATCTTGGTAATCGTTCATAATTTTTTTCAGATCTTCTTGAAACGACGCTACTAATTCAATTGGTTGATCAACCAATAAGGAAATCATTGGAGTTGTGGGCTTAAACGATAAAGGTACTGAATCATTAGAAATTGAAAATTTTAAGGAATTATCATTGTAATCTAGACGACTCTTCATGTGACGTAAGCTGGAATTGCCGAGAATGCAAGGAACTGAAAGATTAGGTAAAATCAGGAATGTTAGTCTCCAAGTTAATTTTGCGATTTTTATGATTGTTGAAATAGCCTTGCGAATACATGAACGGCGACCATCAGGCATCATAACGTTGAGTGAGGTCTTGCGTACAAAAACTTTCTTGTAATTTTCCAATTTCTTCATAACAAGTGGATGCATGTAGTTGACTGAAGCACCGGTATCTACTAAACAGTTGAAGTCTTCATCGTGAATTTTAATTGAAATAAATGGCAATGTTGACATAATTTCGTCTTGATTTTTGAAGTTTTGAGCGAGGAGAAACGAAGAAAGAGCTTCAGCAGGAAGAACAACCTTGTTTCTCCGGGACATAATTAGTTTTTTGGATTTCTAAAACTTTTAGAAGATGTGTCTCGTGAATTCGATACGGAACGAAAATAATCTTCTAGTTTTTTCGCATCCTTCAAACGAGCTTCGAGGTCTTCTAAATGACGAGCTGTTGCTCTTAATTCTGCAATAGACGAAGGAACAGCAGCTTCTTTAAAACTTGATAGAGTCTGGTAGTTGACACTCGACCAGATCTGAAGCACCAAATCATGCTCCGGAATGACGGCTCCAAGTGCATCAGCTTTAGACACAATATCGTTGATAAAATGCTTGAATGATTCTTCCGGCGCTTGAATTCGTCTAATAAGCTTATTGGTGAGTTGATTTTTTGTAACCGGAGAAATGAATTCACGAAGTAGCTCAGATTTGAGAGAGATCCATGAATGATACTGTGCAACGGCTGGAGACCACCATAGTCGTAGATCATCATGAACGTAATTTAGTAACGACGTTAAAACGACCATCTCAGAAGCCAATTTCAAATTCATTACACCCTGTACTTCTTGAATAAACTCGATTAGCTTATGTGGATCATCGCCCGAACAATGAGGAATTTTTGACATTATATCTTTTGGATCGACTTTAAAATCACACATTGGACGTACTGATAAAGCTTTTGTCATTGATGCTATTTCGTCCACTCGATCCATTAATGTAGTGGACAAACTAATTTGCGTAGCCATAGCTCTTGCAATTGGCGAAGCTGAAGATTGCTGAGACGGAACTTCGTGTGACAAAGAAGCGGTTGCTGTCAATCCTTTAGCATCGACGAGATGAACCGAGGCAAAGGTTGTGGGAAGACCGGCTTCTTGAGGTTGCGCAATTGGTGCAGGTCCAGTAGCATCTGCAGAAGTTGTCGAAGTCCATACGTTGGAAGCGTCTTGATACGGAGGCGATAATGTTGGCTCGATGTTTTTGCCGCTTCGTGTTGGCATTTTTATAATTTAATACACTAGATGACGAATGAACCAAGTCAAACTACGCTCTGCTACCAATATAACGACCTTTTGGTTCTGTAGTGTATTAAAATTAAATAAAACGCAGGTTTACGATAATATTGATATTTAATTATTTTCGGACAAATACGATACACAAAAAAACAATTACAATAATAAATACGCGAATGTCAAAATACTATTTCTTAAAAAGAGTAGAAATAAATTGACTTCGGTCAATATTCAATGTTTTTCCTTTCGGTACTGAATAACGGCGGAGAATGATAATTTTTACTATTGGAATTTATTTTATTTTAACATTTTGGCTAATTACGTAAGAGAGAATAAATTATGTCACTTGACTTGAATAAATGGATATATAAATACAATTTAATTAATTTAACTTGACTGACCTGTTTAATATTTTTTTTTTTTTTTATAAATAAATGTGAATTGTAATTATGTTACAACACGGTGCAAGTTTAGTACCTGCCAAGTACTACGAAAGAGCAGTCGAGTTGTTAGTAATTATGTTAGTAATGATGTACATTGTTCAAAGTTTCCTAACACAATTTACATAATAAAAATCTGAAGTAGCGTATAACTATTTTTTGAATTTGTCATATTATTGCAATTTGTGCCTTTGGGATATGCATAAAATGTATATTTCATTTACAGCTGTTCTACGCAGACCGTGTAAAATTATTATTTCAGCTCGAAATTTTAAATAAAAAACTTTTTCAAAATGAAGAAGTTAATTTTATTTGTGTACAGTACACTTCATTTAAGTTAACGCATTCGAAACTGTTAGGGAAAAAGATACGGAACTCTTTCTTTTCATTTGTGTTTCGTTCAATTCTTCATCTCAAATTCTTTCATCTCACCTAAAAACGATCAAAAATCTCCCGACGATATTTTTAACGCTTAAGGGTTAAATGTCAAAGAATCAAGAATCGCAGTAGGGGAAGGTACTTCAAAATGGGAAACTTAGGTAAAATGGGATACCCTAATTATTTTTAAATATACCCAATGCCATCTTTTGTAAAATTCACGAAATACACCTCACTTGATAATCATTCATCTGTAGTACTTTCAGTAGAATAGTGTTACAAGTGTCAAATTTAAGCAAGTTTTTAAGTTTTCAACAGTTTTGTTATAAGAATACTGGTATGATAAGGTAAGCATTTTCTCTAATTGAGTAATGAGATTATGACGGCGATATTTTTAACAATTTTAGTGTCAACATGTGTCACTTTGTATATAAAATTTCCGCGCCAATTTTTGTAGATTATAATAGTGCATGCTGTTTTTGACATAGTGTAGATACGTTGATAAAATGGGATATGGAGTATAATGCTAAAACGCCGCAAGGAGCAAGTGGTAAGAGAAAAAGCGGTAAAGAAGACGAACGCAAAGACAAACGGTGCAAAAATGAAGAAGAAAATAGAAATAATTACCATTGAAAATAAAAAAACTGATAGTGAAGAAAATTCCGTATGCTTTTATTGCGACATCGATTTTTTTAAAAGTAAGGCAGGAGAATCATGGATTGAGTGCAATTCTTGCCAAAAATGGATTCATGAAGCATGTAGTGGAGCAAACAGTGATGATGAACACTTCGACTGTGATCTTTGTTTATAATTACGTACACTAAACGCAATCCCATTTTAGCGACATAATGAATCCCGTTTTAAACACAGTGTTGCTAAAATGGGAAATAACCATGTGACAAAGAAAAACATTTTTTTTTTAATTGTAGTCTTTATATCATTTTTATATATTTTTTTAATAAAGTTATGTCAGAACTGTCACGTATTAAATTTGCAGTAATACACTGTCTGTAATTTTTTTTTCAGAACTTGTAATACCTTAAGTATCCCATTTTAGAGTACCTTCCCCTACAAATCCTACACGCGAAAAATCGGGAACTCAAGTCTCATAATTGAAAATTCATTCGTTATGATAATCATATCACATTTTCCATCCTAACCACTCGAGATGCTTCTATGAATTGCACAGTACCTTTCGATTATAAAAATTATTTCATTATTCCCAAGACTAACATGTATATTTTGTAAAAAAATAGCGTAACCGTTTAATGTTGACGTGCGTTACATTTTTATGAAAATAACGGTTAACAATTATTATCGAAGTTATAGTTAACGATTAACTTCTTGAATAGCGGTGCCCACGTTTTGTCAGATACCCAAACTTCTATTTTTTATTTCGATTGACTAACTCGTAGAGACAAACTTTCTTATTGTTTGAAGTACAATATATTACGCAGTTGTGTCGTACAGTTAAGGGAGTCGATGAAAAATTGAGCGATGAAGTGTGTCGGTAGTTTAGGTATATAATATTTCACTTGACACGCAAGTTTCCCTACTAGCCCCAGTGCGGTATTGGCGCGGTTGTAGTGACAATCAGTCTCGGCTTGTCACCTGCAATGCATCAAGGGTACTCAATGCACACACGCTCATAGGCGCGCCGATTTTTGAAAGTCGTCGTGGGGACTTTCACAAGCTGTATTTTTAAAACAGTACATATTTCATAACTCGACCGATATTCGATTTTTAGAATCACACATACCTCTTATTAGTATCGTATATTGCGAGGTAGCATTTTAAGTAAAGATGGGATATTTCGAGTGAAAATTGTCGACCTACCAGATTATTAATATATTTCTAATTGTTTCAAAAGGTTGCAAAATCATTCAAATAATGTTGATACCTACGAATTACGACTTATAATACAATATCCCGTAATAACTCTCTCAGATTGCATTTCACAGTATTGATTACTAAGTCTTTTATCTGCCTCTGTTCTATGAAGCACTGCATGTATGTGACTCTCTCAAGTCTCATAATCGAAAATTCATTCGTTATAATAATCAGATCGAATGCATAGACAAATCGAATGTATTATTTTTTCACTCTAACCATTCGAGATAATATTGCACAGTATTGAATATGATTACGAATGCCCTTTATCTGCGTTTGTTCTATGAAGCACTAAATGCACGTGACTGTCTATCAACACTGACAATCGAAACCGAGAGCAAAATTCACCCGAGTTAATGTATTGAAACATTCATTCATTCCCGCATAGTATCGACACACCTATTATAGGCATGATGACAGATATTGAATTTTCCTTCTATAATGTAGCTAGACGGCTACTATTTTCGAAAAAAATAATATTTCAACAAAAAAACATAGTTTTAATACTAATAAATGTATTTTTTGCTATATAATTTGAAATAAGCGCGGAAATGCTCGAAAGTGTCATGGCGTCGCTTGTGACGTAATGACTAGGTAAATACGGCTGTGTCATATGCTGAATTAAGAAAGTGAACTAAATTATTATTCTTTTCATTTGTTAAAATGAATTCTAAAGTTTATAAATGGTGTGCGGTCCCTCTGTGCAAAAACACATCAATAGCAATACCGAACAAACTATTTGTTTATGTTCCAAACAAGAAAATAATTAGAGATAAGTGGCTAAAGCTCGCAAGGCGAAACCCATCACATGTTGTTACTAATTCGCCACTTTATTTTTGTGAGGACCACTTTGATGTAAGTATTTACACTATTTACTATAGATTAATACGTGTGTAACTCAAAATCTTCGAGATGAAATGTGTAAGTGATTGTTGACCTGTATTTTATTGTGGTTATATTTACTTTGATCTTGATTTATCGTTGTTGATATCAAACAACGATGGATGTGTTTCGTATAGGTATATGTACGTAGCTATGTAAATTTACACTTAAATTAATGCTTGTAACTCTATATAAGATATTTTCTTGAAAGATCTACTATAAAGATAATACAGTTTTCTTTACTGCGCGTTAGCTAACCTCAAAAATAACCTAGTACATAAGACTTGAAAAAAAGACTTGTGCGAGTTAAATTATACTTAGCACTAAAGAAAAATAATAGTGTACTTACAAAGAAGTTTTCACATTTCGGTATTCAGATGAACAAAAGTCTTTATTTGATGCGACAAACTCACCCAACATCAACAAGTCAACTCTGGGTAAATTAGAGCTGTTTGCCTTAGTAAAACCTTGTTCCATTGTTGACGATTATCGAATTAAGTATTTTTACTATAAAACCACGAATAAACAACAAAATCAACTGAATAAATGATGCAAAAATTAATCTAAAAGCGTAATCATAACAAAAATTCAAGCAACACGGTCATATTTACCTAGGCGTGACGTCATTCGCTCTGATTGGTGTTTCAGTTAACATGGCCGATTCCCGTATTTTATACTTTTATTTTCTTGAAAATCTTAATAATCTCAATGTTTATTTTTTATCTGAGTCATTTTATGGAATTATTTTGACATTTTTTTTTAAACCATTTATTCTATGGTTCTTTAATACTGTCATCATGCCTATTATGATACATCATATGACGGAAACATATCGCATGAATGATTTGATTATAAAAAGCATTCGAAGCTTTCGATCAAAATCTTTCGATTATTCCCAAGACTAATTTTGAGATCACAGTTTTCTGCATCCACACAAACAATCTTCTGGATGCTCGAGTGCAAGAGAACTCGCGTAGTCGGCGCTTATGCGCATACACAATGTGGGGATTAGGACGACGGGGGTGATAAGGATGTGAGGTATATGGGGAGGGGGTTGAGTCCGACGCGACGGTCGCGGTGCTGAAGTGGTCGGACCATGACCATCATCATTCACAGTCGAGTGTGTGAAATGGTGATTTACTATCTAGAGAATCGGTGACGTAGGAACCAAACGTGGATTTTTTATTGTCATGTCCGTTGAGTAGGGATCGTGATTCGACGATTCTATTATTGTACTAACTATACAATGTTTGTATTTGTATTTGAACAAGTATTTTTTTGTGCGTCGAAACGATATTGATATATTAAGTACTTTGCATTGAGCACTTTAAAGCCTTTACCTGCGATTTCTTTTCCGTTAATGTCGACTTTGACGCAAACAGTATAATATTCTACATAGATACAAATATACCCTTCATTCTTCATCTCACATCGCTAGCCATCACCTAACAACGGTTACAGCTCTCCCGACGCTATTTTGGAGCTAAAGGAATCGAGTAAACGTCAAATGAAAGACTAAGAATCAGACTACACATCCTATAAGCAATCTATTTGATGTTCTGGCTACGTTACAGTCTATAAATTGTTTTTTTTTGAGTTGTAAGCTTTCGTAGAACTTTTTTTCCAACTTTTCACTTGTGGATCTGTAGTGTGATTCTTGGTCCTTCGTTTGTCGTTTACCAGAAAGCTTTAAAAATAGCGTCGGGAGAACTGTAACCGTTTTTAGGCGAGGGGAAAGAATTTGAGCTGAAGAGTGCATGGGTATGCTTATATTTATAAATCGGATAAAATAATTTTCTGAATACTATCAATCCAAATTTCCACCGTACACCAGTACTAAGCTTTACGTGAATTTAATAGATAATACAATGGAAAACGTCAAATTGGTGACAGATTGATTCGATGAATGAAATTCAACAATTTTTATTCTTAACGATTTCTTTAATGTGTTATAAACACAGTAGTATCAATTTATTGTAACGTATTTAACACATAGCAGGAAGTTTTAAGGTTGGCCCATAGGTTAACCGGTTTCCACAATTTTTAACAATTAATAATGTTGGTCAAAAGTATGCGGTATTCGGTCGAATAGTACTAGTCGTCTAATATTCGTTGCAACTATATAATGTGTTGGATATTTTGTTATTGTCACGTTGGCAACGGAGAGAGTGAGCAGAGGAAGATGACGGTGACAGGAGACAGTGTAGTTCAGTGAAATAAAAAATTAATAAAATCCAGTAGGTAATGGAAGTTTGCATTTATTTACGACACTTTTTAAATCGATAAAAATATACAGTCCATTCAAATACACAACATAATTTTTGGATCTGGCTCGAAGGACCAAAAATTATGTTGTGTATTTGAGTGGACTGTATATTTTTATCGATTCAAATAGTGTTATAAATAAATGCAAACTTCCATTAGTGGATTTTATTAATTTTTTATTTCACTGTCACCTCTACTCTCTCTCTCTCCGTTGCCAACGTGATAATAACAAAATATCCAACATAATGTTTAAATCAGTGCATATTTTTTCAATTTGAAAATCTCGTCTCTTTAGTCCTTCAGATTATGCATAATAAAGCCAAAGGGTAATGACATGGTACTAACAGGTAATATGAGGATGCACGCTCGTATATACTTGGGAGTAATTAGAGATATACCTGCCGTCTACCGAGAACCTCTACCAGGTTCCTGACACACACACACACACACACACACACACACGAAGAGAGAGATTAAGAGAGACGCACAGATACACTTAATGGCACACCGTCCGTCATTGGATATATTCCTTTGAGAGACATTAGGTATTACATTTCTGCACACACAGGATTCAGGTTAGACTGTTGAGAGACAATCAAAATCGGTGAAACAAGCGCTAGCTTGAAGAGGAATGCTTTTAGGATATGGTACGCTGTTTCCATCTCCTTATTGCACTGGCTGCACCCTAAGTCCCCATTAAACAGTCCGATTTTTTGGAGATGTCCTTTCAGGCCACAATGTCCTGTTAGGAAACCAACCACTAGTCGAAGATTATTCTTACTAAGTTGTAGTAGTCCCTCGGTCATTTTTCTGGATAGTCCTCTGATAAAAGCTTTCCCATGTTGCTGCCTGGACATTTGATTTCAGTGTGTTTTATAAAACTACCATATTAGTGTATTTGCTATAATATGGCAGATCATTTGCGAAAGTGTTTTTACCGACATAGTACTAATCCTGATTAAATAAATATTTTAGTTATCTCAACTTTTTAATTTAGGATCGCTAGTTAAATAGGTATACATAATAGATTCAGTCGTTTACTTGATACAAATTTATGCGATACATTTTAAATTATTAAAACACATTTTTGATTTATTTACTCTTAAGAACTTTATTTCATGATAATTATTAAAAAAACCCAGGTCGCAGTGCCAAAACCCTGCCGACAATATAGTGTATTTGCTTATGCAGGCAGCGTGGCTTTATTATACGAACTTAAATTGGTTTTTGGGAAAAATAAAAAATTTTACTCCTTAATACACCCCTTAAAATAACATTTTTTTTTCTTAATTGCAATATTATTATCAATCGAACCTCTATACCAAGTTATATACACCTTTCAGTAAATAATTCACTATCTGCAAACTAGTCTTTCTTAAAATTTTTAAATCCGGTCCTGTAAGGTCGATTTTATTAAAATTTTAGGGACACATTTTAATTACTGGCAGAGGGTTAAATTTCAATTTTGAAACGATTCGGAGAATTTTTTCGGTATTTTAGGGCCCAAAAACAGTTTTCAACCCCTAAAAACTACCCTTAAGATGGCCCGATTAGGTCCACTTTAAATAGGCTTCTTGCGGTGATGGATTTCAACACGTGGGCCAAATTTAGTTGAAATCAATTAACTCTTTCGAAAGTTATTGCCCGCACACATATATATATACGTATATATATATATATATATATATATATACGTATATATATACGTATATATATACGTATATATATATATATATATAAATATATATATATACATATATATATAAACATTTTTAAAAATGGTGCCAAAGTGTTTAGGAGGTTATGAAACGTCGAGAAATTTTAGTCCGACCCCTAGGTCCCGCCATCCGACCGACGCCAATAGTGTATGTTGCCATATGGCAAATACACTAATTATTTCGTACAACACAGATACTTCGTTTAAGATCTTTGTCTGACTGAAGTACTTTGTTGTTATAAAATAAAGTTCTTATAGGTGGAAATAAATTTAAAATGTGTACAACAGTCTAAGGTACTAAAAATTCTATTACTTTTCCAGATTTTCCTGGCCAATAATCAAACCTTGAAAATGTACCCGCGATTTAAAAAAAGAAAACAATACCTCTTTTCGTTTGTCTATCGGTTCGCGATCGATTTAAATTAGCTTTCGACGAGCACGCTAGGCTTAGCAACTAATCGTCATAAAACTTATACATACGCCATTTTTATTTGCTCATTTGTTTTATTTTTTCTTCTCTTTCGATCCAATGTTTTTGGTCCCTCGTTCTTAAACAGCATTTTAGAGGATCGATGATTTATTATTTCTGCATTATTTAAGCATTTCATATCGAAAATATCGCGGAACGAATAAATATGCTTACACCTAACTGGGTTATAAAAGTACCATTGTTTGATTACACCATCCATTCTACCCATAATTTTCATATTGACTACTTTATTTGACTAATCTGTCTATTTAGTTCCTAACAATGCCGTTATTTTTAACACAAATGGCGCGGTTTGTTGCTACTGTATTTGTATATCGGCAACGAGCTTTTGTTTTGCACAAAACAAAACACTGCCTCTTTTCGGCGTATTCAGATGAACGTGAACGTGAGTGGGATAGGATGTAATTGTAATCAGTTGGACTGAGATGAGAAACGGCGGGGGGGGGGGGTTATTTCGCGGTACCGAATCTATTTGATACAGACAACGTAGTTTCCCGTGTATATTGTATAATATACAAGAGACAGTACTGTGTAAACGAAAGCTATTTTACTGGACAGTAGAATTTCTTGAGAGTTCGAACACTTAAGTTCCCCTTTCCTAAAATAATGGTACCGTAATAAAGCGGCTGGAATATAACGACAAATGACGTAGCAAAATGTATGTATTATTCAATTGTGTAGGTTTTCACGGCTGGCGGTGGTCAAAATTTTTCTTGCTGCCGGACTTATCCATTGCTATTTCTACCTGACGTTTCGATCCAATGAGTCTCCAACGCCCGCTGCCACACCTTTGATATGTGTATCGCAGTTGTAGACGAAACGGCTGGTAAAAATACCAATGATCCACGGCCTAGAAGCCCGGAAACCAAGACGATTTGGAATATATGTATTGTTTACATGTTTTTTTTCAACCGCGCGTAAAAGTTACGTGCACACTTTTTTATTGTTAGTGTATTTGCCATATGGCAACATACACTATTGGCATCGGTCGGATGGCGGGACCTAGGAGTCGGACCAAAATTTCTCGACGTTTCATAACCTCCTAAACACTTTGGCACCATTTTTGAAAATGTTTATATATATATATATATATGTATATATATGTGTATATATATGTGTGCGGGTAATAACTTTCGAAAGAGTTAATTGATTTTAACTAAATTTGGCCCGCATGTTGGAATCCACCACCGAACGAACCCTATTTAAAATGGGCCCAATCGGACCATTTTAAGGGTAGTTTTTAGGGGTTGAAAAATGTTTTTGGGCCCCAAAATACCGAAAAAATTCTCCGAATCGTTTCAGAATTGAAATTTAACCCTCTGGTAATAATAAAAAAGTGTCCTTAAACTTTTAATAAAATCGGCCCGACAGGACCGGACTTACAAATTTTATGAAAACACTAGTTTGCAGATAGTGAATTATTTACTGAAAGTTGTATATAATTTGATATAAAGGTTCGATTGATAAGTGTTGCAATTAAGAAAGAAAATGGTATTTTAAGGGGTGTATTAAGGAGTCAAATTTTTTATTTTGCCCAAAAACCAACTTAAGTTCGTATAATAAAGCCATACTGCCTGTATAAGCAAATACACTATATTGTCGGCAAGGTTTTGGCACTGCGACCCGGGTTTTTTTCATTTTATGGAAGTCTAGAAAAGTGGTAGATTGGAGTCGGTTTCTTTTATACACAACTGTATGCAATGTCACAGCTGTGCCACTGCCATACCACGGACTGTTAGTACGATAACGAATGCGAAGAACAATAAAATAAAATATGGCCCTAGAATGGTTGGAGTTGCAGTGAACAACACGCGCGCGGAGACGTCAAATGAATGGATGGATAGAGAAGAGAAACCCAGATCAACACAATATAGTCGAAGCCGCGGGGCGGGGGGCCTTGTCGGGACGGCCGAGAGTCGACAACAGCAGCTGTCAGGGCTAACAACTGTAGAATGTACGCTTCGCGAATTTGATGGCGCATTTTTTTAGTTTATCAGTGTATTTGCCATATGGCAACATACACTATTGGCGTCGGTCGGATGGCGGGACCTAGGGGTCGGACCAAAATTTCCCGACGTTTCATAGCCTCCTAAACACTTTGGCACCATTTTTAAAAATGTTTATATATATATGTATATATATATATATATATATATATATATATATATATATATATATATATGTATATATATATATATATATGTATATATTAATAATTAACGAAATTTGGCCCACGTGTTGAAATCCATCACCCCACGAAGCTTATTTAAAATGGGCCTAATCGGGCCATTTTAAAGGTAGTTTTTAGGGGTTGAAAAATATTTTTGGGGCCCAAAATACCGAAAAAATTCTCCGAATCGTTTTAAAATTGAAATTTAAACCTCTGGTAATAATTAAAAAGTGTCCCTAAAATTTTAATTAAAACGACCCGACAGGACCGGATTTACAAGTTTTATGAAAACAGTAGTTTGCAGATTGGGCATTATTTACTGAAAGGTGTATATAATTTGGTATAGAGGTTCGATTGATAATAATATTGCAATTAAGAAAAAAAAATGTTCTTTTAAGGGGTGTATTAAAAAGTCAAATTTTTTATTTTGTCCAAAAACCAACTTAAGTTCGCATAATAAAGCCACACTGCATGTATTAGCAAATACACTATATTATCGGCAGGGCTTGGGCACTGCGACCCGAGTTTATAACAGATGATAAAAATTTGTAATTTTGACCCAATGAAGTTTATATCATTGGGTCAAAATTAGAAATTTTTATCATCTGTTATTTTTGTGACTATGATCACTGTGTGTAATTTGTAAACGGCGACCGAAGTAATAATTTGAACTACAGTAGAACTCAAGATCAATAAATTACAGAGGTTACCTCGTTCCGTTGGGGATGGCGTCAATTGATATTGCGTGGTTGATAAAAATATGAACCATCCGCCAGCTGACGTCATTCACGGAACGAGGAAACCTCAGTATTCTACTGACCTCGAGTAGAACTCATGTATTTTCAACATGTTGGAACTGCTCGACTCTATTTTCAACTTCTCCTTTATCTTCAATTCGTGGCAATCATAGCCGGATCAGAACTTTTTGACATTTTATTAATATTTTCCATTGACTGAGCAGCGTACTGAAAGTCCAATTTTTGACTTCTAATATTTAAAGCAAATTTGTAACCTGTTTTTCACATCATGCGAGAGTTAACTTTTACGATGTGTAACACTAGACATAAACTTTCACTTAAGCTAGATTTATGGGTAAATCAGTAGATTTTAAATTATTTTCCATTTAAGCGGTAGTAAGTCTGTTTCGTCAGATTTGTTAATCGGAAACGTATATCCCTTTGTAATATTCAATATCGCGAACATTTTAGTTATTTATGAATATATCTCAATTGCATTTAATTTCACATAATATCCAAAGGGTTTCTCGTTCCCTCCGTAATTGTTATACGAGCGAATGTAATGGACACCCCCGTACCATTTTTAAATCGCGCGCGTATACATATAAATCGTGGGTTGGCTGAACTATTCCAGTAATTAACAAAAGAGTGTAACATGTGCGAAATACGACTATTAATTTCAATAGAGGGAGAGAATTCTGATTCATATTTGCATTGTCGTCTAATGTGCATAAGTCGTTATGCTACAGTTGCATTAATGTAGCAGCATGTAAGGTGCATTACTTGCAGCTTGATTGTTCACTATTAGAATGAATTAACATCATATGCGTCTACGACAGTGACAGCAGAGGTGTACCCGAAAAAAATACTTTAATTGACACTAGAGATGGGAAAAATGGGTCTTTTTAGTGATCTGCATCTTTGCATCTGGATCCCGTATGTGAGCCGGCTCACTGAACCGGTTCAAAAAGAGCCGAGTTCTGAATATGTTACTGCAGTCTGCCACTGAGTTACCTAGTTCAGTCAATCATATCACGACCTGTATAGAATCAAGAATGCATAGCCGAACATGTGATGCATGAGTCATTTGAGCTGACAGATGCATCAAAGCGAGAACTGATACGTAAGTGTAAAATGTGCTTCTGTGTGTTAAGTGTTTCACTGAGTCATGCGGATCCGTTAATCCGTCGGCTCAAAAAAAAGTGAGTCCGCTCTCACGGATCTTCTGTCGGAGTCGGCTCTTTGAACCGGTTCAGATCTGAGTTACCCAACTCTAATTGACACTTCAACAATAAAAACAATTTTGGAGTACCTAGCTAAATGCCGCCCGACATTTTTGAAGATTAGACGTGTGCCTGATTGCTGGTGTGATTGTGTAACTAGATTTAAGGTGACTATTTACCAGCTGTTCACCCGCGAGCTTGTAAAATGCACTCACGTCTCGGCAATCTCTATTTCTATACAAAATCTTATTCAATCTTTGATGGTAATGCTTACAAGATAAACTAGAAATATGTACCAATCTTTCCATATGACTTCTAGCCAATTTTTTACAGCTTATTTGATCTAAATAAACAATTGAAAATCAGATAAAAACGAGAAAATTAGCATAAGTTTTTCACAAAGCAAGTCAAATTTATCAGTATTTTTAACATGTGACAGACACAAGAGTGATCCTATAAGGGTAACGTTTTTTGCTCGGCTGTACGGAACCCTAAAAATTTGGGCAAAATATGACAAAAAATATACAATTCATAAATAATTTTGAACAACCGGTAATTCCTGTACCGGTCATTTTGTTGAGGTTTTCTATGGTTTCCCTCAATTAATCTATAATATAAAAATGAATCGCAAAATGTGTTGGTAAGCGCATAACTCAACAACGCCTGGACCAATTTGGCCAATTCTTTTTTTAAAATGTTCGTTGAAATTCAAAGATGGTTTTTACGGCGAGAAAAATTCGAATAATTGCCGGAAAAACCCTAAAAACAGCCCTTTTCTTTTTCCCATACAAACGTTTTCTAACTAAAACGAGCTTTATTGCTATTTTACCGGTTGTGTTTAGATTATACCGGGTGTTTTTAGATTATATCGGGTGTTTTAAGATTATACCGGGTGTTTTTAGATTATACCGGGTGTTTTTAGATTATACCGGGTGTTTTTAGATTATACCGGGTGTTTTTAGATTATACCGGGTGTTTTTAGATTATACCGGGTGTTTTTAGATTATACCGGGTGTTTTTAGATTATACCGGGTGTTTTTAGATTATACCGGATGTTTTTAGATTATACCGGATGTTTTTAGATTATACCGGGTGTTTTTAGTTTATATCGGGTGTTTTTAGATTATACCGGGTGTTTTTGATTATACCGGGTGTTTTTAGATTATACCGGGTGTTTTTAGATTATACCGGGTGTTTTGAGATTATACCGGATGTTTTTAGATTATACCGGGTGTTTTGATTATACCGGGTGTTTTTAGATTATATAAAACGCGTTACGAAAAACGTCTTATACGAAAGGGACTTCGTTCTAAACGTGTGTCCCGCGACACGTTCCAAGTTTTTTTTTTAATTTTTTTTTGGGAAAAAAGATTTATCTTCAATTTTTGAACATTCACAAATAAAAGCGATTGAATTCGCACAAATTCAATACACTTTAGAATTTAATGATAATGATTCTCATCTTTTATATCGTATATATTACATTTACACCCGGGCGAAGCCGGACTGGGCCGCTAGTTCCAGATAAATATCGACATGGTTCCTTTTTCGATGGCCGATTACCTATCAAACTTCTAGTTCAAAAATCAGCTACCTTATCCTGATTTCCTATAATTCCTTCATTCGTCCATTGCTATTACTTAAATTGAAGTTTTAAAAAATGTCGAAAATAACGGAAAGCTGATAAATGGAAATGGCATAGATATAGACAGATAAGATTCCTGTCAAAATCGGCATCTATGCAAGCAAAGCCGCGGGTAAAAACTAGTCAATGACAATTGTATAAAAAACTCACGGTAGTGAAAAGCGTTGCCAGATTTTTTTTTGCCAAGTCGGGATTTTCGAACTTTTTGAGTGAAAAAAGCGGGATTCTTTCGTCGTAAGCGGGACATAGTAAAAAAACGTATATAATCAGAAGTTTTTAAATATTTATCTTTTTATTTGAGTTCAAATTACGTTTACGTGACAATAGATAGCATAGCCATAGAAAATGTATTTTAAAAAAAATATGATATTTTAAATCAGATTTACCCTATCGTTAAATAGTTGAGTCTTATTCGTCTTGTGAATAAAAAAAAAATAAAAAAAACAGAAATCAAAAACAAAAAAGTTTTATTCATTAGAAAAATATGGCGTTTCAAACAATAGTCTGAGGAGTGAGTGTTACAAATTGCAACTTACAATAAGAGAATAATTATTTACGCACGGTCGAGTTATCCCCGAAAAGTGGGACTGAGCCTGTCCCGCGCGGGACATTTAATTTTGATTTAAAAATCGGGACATCCCACCAAAATCTGGACATCTGGCAACGCTGGTAGTGAATCAAGGGTTAATCACAGCACTACGACTCTGCACAAACGCAGAAGGTGATCACATAACATTAGGAACACTCACTAAAAGGGTTAAGGATAGATGCATGGTGAAGTAATATTTGGATATGTTATATAATATACACATGTACTCGTTATACACATATATCGAAATAAACACAATAAAGTATGAACAAATGAATGTTTATATGTATTGTGCTGTAAACTAATGGATCTTTTGTTTTCCGGAGCTCAATTCATTCCCATTGCTGTCATAAATTGGGGCGCGCGTGGCGTTTGTTATATTATGAACCTTTTAAAATGTTGTTTTCATGACGGGTAATGAGTTCGTATGAAACCATCATTTTTTTCCCTTCTATTAATATTAATTTATTGCCCTGCAGCTTAAAATCCAGTTGTAGTTTATGTAGTTGTATAATTTATGAAAGTAAATGAATAGTTTTTTTATTAAGACGTTTTCAACCGGATAAAGGCATTAATGAATAACATGCATAAAACCTTATAAATTGATATTATGATATTTGACTAGCAAAAGATGTGCAAAGTGCAATACTGAAAGGTTTATTTAAAATACATATATCGTTTTTTTTACAAAAAATCTGGCTTGAAAATTAAGTGAAAAATTTCAAACCCCAAACAGAGCTCAGTGACGTCACTTCATCGAAGTTGTTTGACACCTGGTTAATTTATAGATAGTAATTCATTGAACAGTAAAAGTTTTCTCAAATCAGTTAGTAAATCATTTTCATTTAGTGTAAAATTGTTATCTGAAAGTATTTTCTTCATCTTGTTAATTATTTGACATTAACATAAGATATGGTTAAAAATTTATAGCATTGGACGTCCACTGTGCTAAATACTGTATATTATTATAAAAATGATTTTTCGGGAAAAAGGACTTTATTTATAAGTAAAACACTTAATATTTTATTTTCAGCGACGTTTCGTTCCTTGTTTGGAACTTTATCAAGCTTTAATAACTAAATTACCAAGGACAAAAAAGAAATAAAGTCAACTGTATATTATTCTTTGTGGTAACATGAAAATTCAATGCAGGTCACTTAACGGGGTTTAGTGCATTTCTTCAATTATTCATTTTAAAAATATTTAAATGAAGTCTTAATTTTTATGCTGAAAAAATATAAGGTACAAATTCTTTATGATTTATTTTTTTTAATTGCACTAACGTTAATATGAATACATTAATGATTAAGAGAAAAGACGTTTAATTTATTGTGGTTGTCTGTTAAAATTTACAAAATTCGGGGGTTTCAAGAAAGTTTTGCGTGTTTTATCATCATTAGTTTCCATTTTAAAGTCCATTAATACATCGATTATCGATCCAATTCTAACCAAACAGGACTTTACACATGTAAATTGTGGTTAAGCGCATTTAATACAGTTTTCGATACCGATGCGTCAGTTCCAGCCGCGTGGAACTATCTAGCTCGTAGGAAATGAATAGTGGCGTGCCAATTAACGATGTCGTTAATGATAAACACCTAAAAGCGGAAATTAAATATGGTACTGTGGCGCGACGCAATCGTTATCTCGTTACGTTAGAAGCGTATAATAATTACATCGGTTTAGACAGAAATGTTTAGACAGGAATCCAACTATTCCAATGCTAACCATTGGTAACTTTTTTGTGGTTACAGTTACAATTTCACTTACAAGGACATAATTATCGTTCAAAGAGACAATTGCGCTCGGAACAGACACGTATTTAGGAGAAGTTCTCAAAGAATCCTGACTATTCTCAGAAGCACTTCGAACTTAATAATTGTTTAAGTTTTTCCACCATCGTGATTAGCGTAAAAAATCACAAAACTATAAATTTAAAGAGTTAGTCATATTATGCTTATTCTTCACAACGTAATATAAGCGGGATAGTTTGTATGCATGGTACGGGTATGCTTTAAATTTTTTTGGGTTCCATACATACGATGAAAAAACGGAACCTTTATAGGATCACTCTCGTGACTGCCTGTCCGTCTGTCAGCTTATTTTCATCGAATCTATTAGACGAACAAAGTTGAAATTTGGTACATATACAGAGTTAGATGACCAAATCACGGACGTATAACGTAAATAACGGATTCCGATTTTGGGGGTTAATTTTAGGGAACAAAACAAAATTTAAAAAAACCCGGGTCACAGTGCCAAAACCCTGCCGACAATATAGTGTATTTACTAATATAGGCAGTGTGGCTTTATTATGCGAACTTAAGTTGTTTTTTTGGGCAAAATAAAAAATTTGACTCCTTAATACACCCCTTAAAATAACATTTTTTTCTCAGTTGCAATATTATTATCAATCGAACCTCTATACTAAATTATATACACCTTTCAGCAAATAATTCACTATCTGCAAACTAGTGTTTTCATAAAATTTGTAAATCCGGTCCTGTCGGGCCGATTTTATTAAAATTTTAGGAGCACTTTTTAATTGCTATTAAAGGATTAAATTTCAATTTTGAAACGATTCTGAGAATTTTTTAGGTATTTTTGGGGCCAAAAACTTTTTTCAACCGCTAAAAACTACCCTTAAAATGGTCCGATTGGGCCCATTTTAAATAGGGTTCTTGCGGTGGTGGATTCCAAAATGTGGGCAAAATTTCGTAAAAATCAATTAACTCTTTCGAAAGTTATAGCGCACACACACACACACACATATATATATATATATATATATATATATATATATATATATATACATTTTTAAAAATGGTGCCAAAGTGTTTAGAAGGGTATGAAACGTCGAGAAATTTTGGTCCGACCCCTAGGTCCCGCCATCCGACCAACGCCAATAGTGCATGTTGCCATATGGCAAATACACTAAAAATATATTTTTCTAGTGTATCATGTGGTGTATCAAATGAAAGGGCTCGTTTGTTATGTATTGTATTGTATTTTTAAATTTTAAAATGCAGAGTTCAGACCATATTAAAAAGAAAATATACAAAAATCGAACTGTTCTCTTTATCTCCGAAACTACTGAGCCTTTAAAAAATAAATAAGGAATATAGAGCCTCACTCATAGTTTACAGGAATACCTAAACGAAAATTCTAAGTCTTAATGTTTTACGGAAAATGGAATGGAATCCTTTTATCGCGAGTTCGGTTCGCATTTGACCGATTTTTTTAAAGATATATCCAATTGTATATATTCACATATATAAAACAGATGTACGTTTACAAGAGAATATAACTTGGGGGGGGGGCATATAAGGTATCTGGCTAGTATCATTAAATACCAAAGATTGGTCTAAACGACATCACAAACTATCCATGAGCAGAAATGGAATTCGAAGCTACGACAGTCTGAGCCAGAAGCCAGAATGCTGACTATTACACCACACTGTCATCCATGCTTTGCTCTTCCATTAAGCGAGCCATACTATAATGATGACTAGCTCCTTAAATTTTGAAACCTTATGCCTCAGCCACACACTCGACGAGTGGCATGGGAAGTAGCGAGGAAAGGAGGCAGAGACGTTGTGTGGCCGCGTTACTCGTCATGCCGCACGTCATGCTCCTCGCCATGCCCAGTGCTCCCTCGATTGTCGGTTTTTTGTGCGCGAGTCAAAGGACCGGCAATAAAAGCACGAGTAAGCCGGCCACATACTCCCGCGCCACTCAGTACGCATCAAGCGGTCTAAGAAAGGCATAGTGCGCGCGCTGCCACAGTATCGACCTCCATTGCCGAAAGGCGAAAGCCGAGTGCGAAGCGTCGCGAGTACAGCAGTGTCTGGCCGCTTAGGGCAACATCGCGACAGCGCGATGAGCAGAGCGAGGAGCAGTGCGAGGAGCATAGTCTGGCAGTAGGGTTACAATAAGTCTCCATTGCGTAACTTCAGTAATAAAAAAGTTAGTAATGGTTAACACTGCAATCATTGCAACCCTGTATCTTAGAGTGCTATTTACATTATAGATACGTAACAACAAGGCAGTATACGCACGACTTAATAAACATTGATTATGTTTAATTAGTATCTTGCGATTTACACCGTGCATAGTCTCCAAAGCTCCACACAAGACGCCCTATTAATTGTATTTAAATATTTTTTATTGAATTAAATTTTTTTGAGAATAAATTAATTTGTAATATAATTACAACTATCTATAAAAAAAAATGTAAATTAAACATTATTAGACAAGTCGAATTAATTTTACTATATCTTAAACTCGACTAGTCTTATAGTGACATAACTTATAACTAGTCTATCTTACGTAATTAGTTTTGTTAAAATTAATACAATTCCAATTTGTAAAATCAGTTCTCCGCTGTTATTCTAAACGAAAATGTCAAAATATAATTGACCGAAGTCAAGTTATTTCTATAAACACAACACATAACTCTCAATATTGTTCACGTCCATTATAATTAATAAGTTTTTTATTTATTCACGGGAAATTGGACAATTGAATTATAATATAGATAAACTAAATTAAAAAATTCAATTGTCCAATTTCCCGTGAATAAATAAAAAACTTATTAATTATAATGGACGTGAACAATATTGAGAGTTATGTGTTGTGTTTATAGAAATAACTTGACTTCGGTCAATTATATTTATTATAAAATAACGTTGCAGTATTTTTTTGACGGAATTTTGAATTTACAGGTTCTGCTTTAAACGAGTGTTGATCAGTGTTGTTTTATGAATTGTGTAATTCTTCGAATACTGATATCGTAAAGAATGTAAGCGGATGCAGTGACATTCTGTGTTCAGACAGAACAGAGTTCACATCGATTGTATTGCTGAATTAAATATACTTTAATTCTTGCTTAATTTTTGTTTTCATCATTTTATTTGTTATACATACTAGTAATTTTGATTATTTTCTTGTGACTGTTTTCTAAGTTAAAATTGTGTGATTTTTACGGTTAAATATATAGAGGTTCGGTTAATTACTACATGTGCGTTATTTTCTTGAACTCTTAATTCTTATAATTCGCAGTGAAGCAAAAACTGATGTTATTTCCTTTGTACATATTCGAGTTAGTATACGATATTACTAATTACGCAATGATATGAATGTATGTAATTATCTGTGCTATGTGTGCAAATAATTAACTATCTATAGATACAGCTAATAAGCTAAAGTAGCTATCTTACAATGTTTGTCTTGTGTAATCAATAACCGTCGGAATTTAGTGAAAATTTTAATTGAAAAAAATGGTAAAATTAGACTACTATTTTTTAAGCTAAAAAAAATCGTAAATCCAAGTGTTGTGTTCATTTTTCACATACCACACGATTACCTCTAGATAATTCGACGTGGAATATCGCATGTGAATTTCTAGAACTCAACCAAAGTGGGTGTGTGCAAATCTTGTATATAATACCATCTTCCGCAAGTAGTTGAAATAAAATGTTTTTTCGATTATAATTTATATATTTACAGTCGGACTCATGTATTCTCAACTCCATTTATTTTTCAGTGGTTTTACTGATGTATTTTTAGTCCCTACTTCTAATGCATTGTCTCCTCCCACGCTGCTTAACCAATGGAAAAATTCGGTGGACAACGTTTTTCTGATTGACCGTAACTGCCACGAAGTGAGTAAAAAGGAGAAGTTGAAAATACAGGATTTTATTAACACCGACAGTTTGAAAATACATGAGTTCTACTGTAAATGGATATTTTCGTTAACAAATGGCATTCTTTAAGTATAGATTTAAAGCTGAAAGTCGTATTAGAAACCGCGCATTAATGTTTCAAGCAGAGTTTTTCCATCCATGGTTTATCCGAGTCCAGGAAACGATATAGTGGGGGCAGCGACCGTAAAAAATGGTTCCAATTTTAAAAGATAAGTAGTACATAGTAACTTCAATTACTTGCCTAAGCAACCCTGCAAGAACCTGGTCCGACAGCGACGAAACATCACTTTCGGTATTCATTTGATGAGTTACTTAGTCCCATAGAATTTTAACTTTTAATTTTCATGAATTTGTTGGTCGGTAAGAGCTTTTCAGGGATACATATAGTATCCGTCTTAAATAACGATCAAACATAATGGCAACACAGGTTTCTTTCATATTGTTACATAATATGTTTGATCATAATTTAAGACGACAAGTATATCCGTATCCGACCAACACATTCATAAAAATTAAAAGCTCTATGGGACTAATAACTACATCAAAATGAATACCGGAAGTGATGTTTCCTCGATGGTGGGTCAGGTTCTTGCAGGGTTGCTTAGACAAGTGACTGAAGTCACTATATATGTAGGGGAGAACCACGTACCTTGAGACAGTTCGTACTTTAGGACACTCTAGTTTTAAACCATTCTCGACTATGCTTTAAGCTGAAAAATCAGTGATAGAACCATTTTTAGGTAGATATCACTTAGTTCAGTTTGAGGGTGGCTACAATAAGAAATTTAGGTGCAAGTGATAAATTTGTATTTTTGAAGTGTCAAAGTAATTTTTAATTCTCAGACATCAAAACCAAGGCAAGCAGTTTATTGTTTATATTTATAACTCACATTGTTAAATGCAAGACGAAGCAAGTATTTTCTTTATTCTGAAGTTTCTTAACCTATAATTTTATAATTTATAGTAAGTGATTAGTAACATTCATTAGGTACGTACCTTGGGACATCTGTCAGTTCGTACCTTAAGGAAACCTGGAAAATGTCGTATCCTCACGGATACACCAGAAAAAAATGTAATTGAAATGCAACAACTTGCCAGAAATAACAAAAAAAAATAATAAACGCATAAAGTCTAAAATAGAAAAAATAAATTTAAATAAAGATGTTTATAAAATCTCCACCATGACGTGGTTATGAAGTTGCCTAATCCTAAGTCTAGTAGTAGTACGAAGCTAAAAAATAATCAGCTTGAGTTTGAAGTTGATTTTTCAGCTTATAGGGTTGCTTAATTATTATAAATAGTATTGTGTTTTACTGTCCTAAGGTAAGTACCGTCCTGTCCCAAAGTACGTGCAATATGTTGTACCTTAGGACAGTTTTTTCTTTTTCTTCTTTAATTCAGAATATTGTTTATTTATTTATTTTTTAAGTTTGTGTAATGGATTTCGTTTAATAAAAACATATGTTTTGTTCTGTTTAATTGCATTATCGGTTTTCCCAAAACTAACTTGTTATACATGCAAAAAACAAAAATGGTCTCAAGGTACGTGGTTCTCTCCTACTATATTTTCTGAAAGTCTCATCTTCTATAAAATCGGGACAATTTTCTACAGCTGCCGCTTGGACTAATAGACGAATGATGGCGTTCCCCTTACGTATGCATATGTATGAAGTATCAATTAAACCGACAGCAGTGTTCTGATGGGTTTCTCTCTGCTCTGCACTGAACTACATTCAGACGAACCGCACATCTAATGTGAACTTAATGTCTTTTTATTATTCATGATGTCGATACATATTTATGTATAGATTCGAAGGTACCTGCACACCTCACAGTTTACAGGATGTCTCTTGTACTCTCATCTCTAATTCATTTGTTATCCTGTAACAGACTTTTCTCGAAGTATGCCCTGTATACTGTTTCGCGGATTTAGGAAAAGACCACCGAATTAAAAATTGAATTAAACAACATATTAAAAATTATATTTCCTAATAATTTTCTACGTGTTTATTCATAAAACATAAAAAAATCAAAGTGCATGCATTGCGTTAAAATTAACTTTCTTTGGTCGCCCAAAAAACGATCCACTGGATGATAGATTTAATAGATTTTTACTGAATTAACTGAACCATGCGACCCCAGCGCATGAAGCGATAATAGAGCACACATCGTACCTAGTTTACTAAAACAAGGGGATTGATTCAATTAATAAAATACACCAAAAAATCTTACCTTAAAAAAATGAGTTTTTTTGGATAAAATTTGAAATCTTGCAAAACTTTATTAATTTCATCACACTAATAAAAGAAGACATGCTGATTCCAATGGGCACAAGAGCGCTTCTGTAAGTCTTTTCGTTTAGAAGCCATTTAAATTTTCACAAAATTCACAAAAAAAAAATATTTGACTGCTCATGATTTCTAAACCAAAAGAAATACAGACGTTTGCTTGTGCTCCTTAACTTAGCTCTATAAATCGCTTACTTTGAAAAATGTATAAAATGTTTAATTTTTTACGATTATTTTAATACGAACGAAACTTCTTCGCCCAGTTGAATCTATAAAATACGAGAAAATGTGAGGCATCCAATATTGCGTCGAAATATCCAAAATTGAACATCAAGCTACTAAACTTTTTACGACTCGGATCCTAAAGAAAAGCTCTCATTGAAATAGTTACATTAAAAATTTAAAAAAAAAACGAGTTTCAGTTCCAAAACTCTGTCGACAATATATAGTATATTTGTGTATTGTGGTTTTATTACGTGAACTTTAATTTGTTTTTGAACAAAATAAAAAATATAAGACCGTAACACAACCCTTAAAAAAAGTCTATTAAAATCTGAAAACCCGTAGGTATTCGAGTGAATTCAGACACTTGCCCACCCCTGCATAAAAACTTAATGACTCCTCTACTTAATATACAGTCCCGACCGTTGTAGTTAAATACGTTTGTGCTTTACCTGTGTCAGTTCAAAATTATATTAGAATCAATTAAACTTTCTTCTCCAACACATAATCCGCAGTATGAATAGTGTATGTTGGATAATGGATCAGAACATCTACGCTAAATTGAGAACAATGTGGCCCAATAATTAAGGAACAAAATGAACACTTTCACCTGAAACTGTCACGATATTTGATTAAAAATTTATTAGATTATTATTTAAGAGAAATTAGCATATTTAAGAATCAGTCATAATTGTTCAAGAATACAACTTTGAATTTTTTAATTATATAATAAGTAAATTTTTTTAAGCCATTACCAATGGCTTCAGAGTTTAACCCATGTGCCAGCATTTTATTCCCGTAACTTCAAAAACATATAAAACTGGGACACATAGATGGATAGATTAATAGGACTTGGGATGAGGAGCAAGGAAAGCAATAGACTCATAAATGCAGGACCAACACAAACAGTAGAATCAATAAGCAAGTTGAATAATTAAATTTTATTTATTCTTGGTCATGTCGTCTAAGAAAAATTGGGGCATGAGTTGTCGGTGAAACGAGACGAACTTTTTTTGCTGATTATCTATTAATTTATGTTGTGCATGACTTAATCCGTTAAAAATAAATTGCACCAGTAAGCGATCAGTTTTATTTAGTCAAAAGCTAATAACAATAAAATTGATAGCGTTACACCAACCTACGAAGGGATAACTATCATCGTATTGTTTAAATAAAAAATGAGAGTTTACCTTCGTTTTCCATTATGCACATTCATCTGAATTTGATCCTGCTCTTCGCTGATGACCTCAGATGTTAAGCGTCTATAATCTACCATCTATCTATCGATCCTGCTCTTAAAAATTTATACGAGAGCAGAAAAAATTATGACTTCTCTATACGACAGTACGCTGTAGAATTAACGGTTTAAAGCATTTTATTAATAAAAAAAAATTAAATAAAAACAACATTCATACTAAATAGAAAAAAATACAAATATTTATTTTTATTCGCATAAGCATCGATCCGCTTATCAAGAACTAATGAAAAGCTGATCTTCCATGTCAGACATTGTATTGATCACTTTGGATCGTTCCAAATAATTTCCGCAAATGACAAACAATTGAGGTAATGTATTCGTGTACATTTTTCTGTAGCCACTACAGCTGTTCCATGTGACGTTCTTTTTTTTTCATTCGCATGGCCAGAAGGGGGAGTCGTAAGTTGCAGTACATAATAATCTTAGACAAGGAAAGAGAGAGGACACGTAACACAAGCTCGGGATATGAAGCTATCTGTCACCAGAGCGGTTGGCCCAGTGGCGTGTCATGAGACGCAATTGTAGACTTACCAAAACGAAATATTTGATAATCAAAATTGTTTATAGGAATAATTTATTTTTGGTTTGTAAAATGTAGAGAAAATCAATAGACCCAATTACTTCAATTTTAGTTTTTCTCAAGTATATTTGAAAAATAATGTATACATTTATTATAAGAATATAACATTTTTTACTTCTTTACTTATTCCGGGCAAATTATTAAGTACCCTAGAATGTTCTAAAGATAGTAAATTTGTTTTTGTTAAATCTTTAGTAAGTTGTTTTAAACATAGTATTGTCTTTTTATACCGTCGTATTTTTTGCCCTACTACTTTGACTCTTTTTGATTTTTGTCTTGATCTGCGTACGGCTTGAAATAACTGCCTTCTAAGCCGTTTTTTTCTGGGTGTTTCATCTAGGATCTTTTCCACATTAGGAACATCAGTATCCGTAGCTAGCACGACAGAAGTAGAACAGGAAGCCTCTCCAATTTCTTGTGGAGACTTTTTTCTTTTCTACAACAATAAATAAATAAATAAGTGTCTTTACAGGCAATTAGTACAGGTAAATACGCGATAACAAAAACTCAAAAAAAAAAAATAAATTTCATTCGTTTTTTTACAGAAAGCAAACTTATTTTATTATGAAAATCAATAAAATATGCTTTTTACACGACATCAATTTGTAACATAGTTTAAATGGCGTCAAATACTCTATTTCTGACTTACCCGCTTTGTTGGTGACATCTCCTGAAGATATTTAGGCAAAGCCTCAAATATTGTGGGTACTGCATTATCTAACAGACAAGTTCTTTCACCAATTTTATAAAATAAATTCCGTTCAAAGTGCCTTGAACAAAGTTTATCGTTTTTACTAGGAGTCCAGTCTGCAACATGCATTTTTTGTACCCAAAGAGCAAGTTTTCTCGAATCACTCATGGGGAATCTACAAAAAAAGAAATAAATTACATATCTCTTTAGAAAAAAACATGCTGTACTGACTAATTCACACAAGATTAATGCGATATTAAAATATTCTTTCCCGAAAAAAAACACCTCCGCCACTGGAAGAAACCAAATGGTATGAGTAAATTTTTATCTTTAATGAGCCGATTATGAATGAAAACATCCATGTATATTGTTTGAATAAACATAATTAGTCTTTTTTACAGATGCCTTAATCACTGTATTAGAGTTTCGTGGATAAATTATCTCATAACAAAAATATATTGAAAATTATTTGTCTTTCAAATATATAACATTTAACTTTTTACCTGTGAAAGCTAATTCCCGGCTCCTTTTTCTCGCTTCGGCTTTTGCACCCATAAGCAGAACAACCCACCATCTTAAATCACTAAAAATGTAGTAGTCTTTAATTCAAATTTCACTCGAAACACCACAAAATAACTTTAATGTCACCAGCAATGTTTGTCACCATAAAATGGCGTCGTCTGATATTCGGTCACAAACGTGATGCGTCAACTTAAATGCGCGTTACGTGTCTACTCTTTTAGTAAGTCTATGATAATAATAATTGGTGCGCCTGGGACAATACTTCATCACTCCCAAGGGAAAGATTATGCTCTGTAATGCAGCCAAACTAATACCAGCAATTCTGCGAGTCACTCTAGTTCAAGGATTTATTTTTAAATTATGGATAATGTTTATATTTCAATTATGTTTAAATATAATAGACAATTATATTAGCATTTTTTAAATTTATTTACTAAGGGAGTATTGGTTTTCACTGTGTTACTGCATATCTTATAGGTAGTAATGAGACAACCCTACATTATTCCTAAAAGAATTGCATTATAAGTAATAGGTTAGGATTAATATTAGATATCTCAGTTAAAATTTAATGAATAATCAAATTTTAAAGGCAGCATAATTTTCTTTGCCAGTTGTCTTTGGATATTATGAAGATAATTGGGCTTTTGAATTTAAAAAAAACTACAAACATATTTTTTTAATAATTTATTGTAAATAATATTGGAAAACGAACAGAAAAAAATAAAGCCACAAATAATTACAAATTAATTAAAATGTATAAAACTTTTTTAAATACCACGTGACTACAAAACGCGCCAGGAATGTTTGTGACGAAGTAACCATGGATATAAAGAGTATAAAAACATTACGATGTCACGCGCATCTTTGGCGCGTTAAAATATACATACCTTTCTAATTATGAAGTGAAAAAAATAAATATAGTTTTACTGTAAGAATTGTATGTAATCTATTTATTTAGTTAAAAAAAAGTCATTCAAAAACAGTTCTTGAAAACAAACCTAAAATCAATATACGCATTTGAAACCTGATAAATGTGTTTAGTTTTAAATTAAATATTAAAAGAAAACCCGGGGCGCAGTGCCAAAACCCTGCCGACAATATAGTGTATTTGCTTGTATAGGGCCGTGTGGTTTTATACTTTTATTATGTGAAATTAAGTTTGTTTTTGGGCAAAATAAAAAATTTAACCCCTTAATACACCCCTTAAAATAACATTTTTTTTCTTAATTGTAATATTATTATCAATCTAACGTCTACATTGAATTAAATACACCCTTCAATTAATAAGTCATCTGCAAACTAGTGTTTTCATAAAATTTGTAAATCCGGTCCTGTCGGGCCGATTTTATTAAAATTTTGGGGACACTTTTTAATTACTACCAAAGGGTTAAATTTCAATTTTGAAACGATTCGGAGAATTTTTTCGGTATTTTGGGGCCCAAAAACATTTTTCAACCCCTAAAAACTACCCTTAAAATAGCCCGATTATGCCCATTTTAAATAGGCTTGTTGCGGTGATGGATTTCAATACGTGGTCCAAATTTCGTTGAAATCAATTAACTCTTTCGAAAGTTATTGCGCGTACACATATATATATATATATATATATATATATATATAAATATATATATATATACATATATATATAAACATTTTTAAAAATGGTGCCAAAGTGTTTAGAAGGTTATGAAACGTCGAGAAATTTTGGTCCGACCCCTAGGTCCCGCCATCCGACCGACGCCAATAGTGTATGTTGCCATATGGCAAATACACTAATGATGTTGAGTGCTGTTTCTAATGATAAAATATAGATATATATTTGAGCAAAATACAAAATGGGAGCTGAACTTAGATTTTGCATTCGTTGTAAAATGTGATATCATATATATCTTTGCGATAAAATCTTAACAAAATAGTGCGACCTCCAGCGTGAAATATATGATTTAATCTTAATGAGCAATGTGCATAAGGAAGGTGATGCAGGAAGGGGGGAGGGGCGTTAAGCACAATTAAGGGCATACGGTTTACCTCATATATTTCATTCATTGACGTTTGCAATCCACGTGCGGCCAATATAGCGTATCGCATAGTGGGTTTAAATGTGCGAACGTGCATTGGATGCGAGCACGTGTCAAACCCATAATGACTCTGAATGACTCGTATACCTACCAATGCTCAGCACACTGCGGCGCTGCAATCGATTGAGCGAAACGCGAAACTAATGAAAAATACATACATTTATTAGTTGGGTTTCGATGCGTAACCGTCATTAGAATTTAGATTGATTTAATTTAAACGTCAAGGGAAATTAAAAATGTAATTTCATTCCATAATGTTGATGGTTGATAGAGTTGTAGATTGATAAACTAAGGCGACACCTACATTGGATCCAACGTCGGACGAAAAACACCAAGATTATAATGCAAGTGCCTGCATTGGAAAAGAAATTGGATTTCCCTTTCTAATGTAGGTACCACAAAAATTATAATCTTGGTTTTTGCCTCCTTCCGATGCCGGATATGGAAAAATACCGATCCAATAAATGTGCAGCCTAACATAACAGCCGGGCTATCTTTTTAAAATAAAGATTTATTAGTGTATTTGCCATATGGCAACATACACTATTAGCGTCGGTCGGATGGCGGGACCTAGGGGCCGGACCAAAATTTCTCGACGTTTCATAACCTCCTAAACACTTTGGCACCATTTTTAAAAATGTTTATATATATATATATATATATATATATATATATATATATATATATATATATATATATATATATATATATATATATATATATATATATGTGCGGGCAATAACTTTCGAAAGAGTTAATTGATTTTAACGAAATTTTGTCCGCATGTTGGAATCCACCACCGCAAGAACCCTATTTAAAATGGGCCCAATTGGGCCATTTTGAGGGTAGTTTTTAGGGGTTGAAAATTGTTTTTGGGCCCCAAAATACCGAAAAAATTCTCCGAATCGTTTCAAAATTGAAATTTAACCCTCTGGTAGTAATTAAAAAGTGTCCCCAAAATTTTAATAAAATCGGCCCGACAGGACCGGATTTACAAATTTTATGAAAACACTAGTTTGCAGATAATGACTTATTTATTGAAGGGTGTATTTAATTCGGTGTAGACGTTAGATTGATAATAATATTACAATTAAGAAAAAAAATGTTATTTTAAGGGGTGTATTAAGGGGTTAAATTTTTTATTTTGCCCAAAAACAAACTTAATTTAACATAATAAAAGTATAAAACCTCACAAGCAAATATACTATATTGTCGGCAGGGTTTTGGCACTGCGACCCGGGTTTTTTTAATTTTTATTTTTATTCAAAGAATTTTCTACAAGCATAGAAAAAACAAAGTTACAATATGTTGCCAATATGTTTTATGATCGCTAAAATACATTTACATCTATAGATTTATATTATTCTAGACTGACCTGATTTTGAGATCATCGCGCAGAATCCTCCCCAAGTCCAAGAAATTAACCATTCCTTTCCGTTGAAACTCAAGAGATTTTATAACTTGAACTATTAAAAATCTACAACTCGGATTAAATATAAGAGGTTTTATAACTTGAACTATTCATTTACAACTCGGACTAAATATAATTTCCGTACGAAGTGTTGTGGATAGATTTTACACTCTAAGTTACAGTTTCAAGAACTTTACATGTCGATAAATTGAAAATTCCGTAACTATATTTTTTTTTGCATTTTCTTTGTAATTCGAGTTATAGAGTTTCTCCTGTATAGATGCCACCCGCACCATTACTTGTGAGGTCATAATAACAATTTAACTCTTTTGCATGAACAACTATCCACTTCTATTTTACGATGAACGGAACAAAATCGTATATTGTTTTAAAAAAATAAACGACAATGAAATGTCGCTGTTAGGCAGACAGCCAACTCCGACAAATTTCACTTATGTTTCGTGTCCAACTCGTTTGTCTCTTACAGAAGCAAAGATTTTTATTTTCTAGTTATTGTACAGAACGTCCAAAAATTGTACTCTACTAACTTTCCGTCCCTGTTTCGATCGGGCACATTTTGGTTCAGCACAGAAATAATCAAACGCGACTGTCTCATATATCGAGCACGCTGATCTCTGATTTTATGTACATTTTCGCTCACTGCTCATCCCCATTTTGTTTTAGAGTAACACTCAAGAAGAAGTAGGCGTTTAATTACATAAATCCTTGTATTTATGTCAAAACTGTGAACTCTGCAATTTTTAACTAAATACAATAAGAAATGCATTCCTACTGCAAGTTTAATTTAAATTAGCCGAGGATCTAGCGATGCCGTTCTTTATATTGCGTTTCCATATTACAAGTTCCCAGATTCTAATCCAAGAATTCGCAAAAGTAACAATTGCATGTTTCATTTATTATTTAAAATAACAAATTGAAATTATTAATTGTTACATAGTCTAGTCAACCCTAACTATGTGTGGCCTTTAAAAAATTTGTATAATATTTTTGGTACGCACCTTGACAGTGTTAAGGTAGGAGTGAAAAAATAATATTTGACAAGTTGGCAACACTTTATGAACTCCGTGTATGTACAAGGATAACAACGACAGAGAATAGTTTTAAGTGAGTTTCTTTGTTATATGAGACGACTGTATCTTCTTGCTGAGATGCACTTGTGATGCATTCAATGGCGTCAAAACAAGTAACAGGAAAGCTTTCGTCTTCACATAATGCGGATTAAAAATGTATACGTAATATTATTAGATTAGTTGAACCGCTTTTCTTAAAATGAAAATGCGTGTTCACAAATAACTGTCGACATTCTATTTTATTTTTAAAATTATTTGTTTTTATATGAAACAATCTACTTATCGTATTTATTTTACTTAAATGTAGAGACGGTTACGGTCTCAGTTATCAAGCGTCTATAATCTCTTTGACTAATGTTCAACCTCCTTTAGTAGAAAAGCGATCGTTATTCCTTAGTAAAATTGTGATCAACATCGCTTCAGCAATTTTTGAGCTAAGCCGAAGCAAGCAAACTGACAAAACGCCTGTCGGTTTCACCTAGCGATGCGATTACGGAGTATTCCAAGGTTGAAATTATACATGGTGTGCTCATTAGGCAGGTTTCTCTCTCTAAAAATCGTTTCTCTCTTGCACATTGCTGTAAAATAATACCCAGGTCTATCAACTAATAAAAATTCCAAGGAAACGTGAGAATTTTCATATTTAAATGCTTTGCTTACCAACAATTTGAAAAATAAATAGCAAACATTTGGACTTTAGACCGTTACCGTGGTGACTTAAACTCAAGACGAGACAACATTACAACGATTACAACATTGACGCAATTCACTGTGACAAAACTTGTATCAATTTAATAGTTTTAAATGGTAATTATATGAAAAACACACAAATCAAATGTTAGAAATATTTAAATTTCGTATAACTGTCACTTTGCTATTTGAACGAGATAGAGTATGAATACAGTGGGTGCGACAAGGACAGAGGTGATGTAAAACCACTCGTGAAACGATTTTCTGTTGTCAACTCTGGGTATTATTTGAACTCTGGACGATTTCTAGAAAGAAAAACTTGCCGAATGAGTATTTTCTCAAGGTATATTCCTAATTCACGAGAGAAAAATAATTATTTAAAAAAGCTTTTTAAATAATATAGAGGGCGCAATACTCTTGTTTCAAAACTAAGTGGGAAAACATGTTTCCGAGTAATCTAAAAAATGGAAAATTCGTTGTTTTTTTCTGCAGTTCCTTAGGAATATTCCACAAAATAAATTCCAGATCCATCAGCAATTGGACGTTAAATATACGTCTAGTTGAAACTACGTATATTTCAATTTTATTCTCTTGTCCTTTAATACCTCAGTAGTGAGTACATTTTCTTTTGATACCTCAATGAATATTTCAACGTCGTCTGTGCATATTTCAGTGTTCGCTTGCAATTCAATCATCTCCCGATGAATAAGAGAAAGAGAAGCCTTCGATAATTTACTTTTCTCAAGTTGTAGTCTACTACCTGCATTGGAACAGATTATCAAATTTACATTTCTCTGCTATAAGTGTAAAAAATAAATACGCAGTATATGGAAATGGTGCAAAAGGTATAAAAGACACAAAATAAAGCTGCATCTGTTATTAAGAGACAGAGAAAGTAATGCTTATAAAGGATAATGTATACAGGCTGTCCAAATGAAACGCACCAGTTTCTCAAAAATAAAATTATAAAAAAAAATATTTGTATTTCTCATGACGAGACCTTTCATTTGGTATGTTATGCACTTGAAAATTATTTTTTCTTTATTTTATAAAAAAAAAACCCAAATTCAAAAATCGTTTATTTACGCTATAATGCCGTGATTAGAACATCTAACTTACTTAGGTCATCAACTTACTTTGTCCAGTAGATGCGAAGAAAATAAGCTGTAACAGATGGACAAACAAGCGCGGGAGTGATCGTATAAGGGTTCCTTTTTTATCGAATATACGGAACCCTAAAAAGCATAATATATTGTTGAAGCTTCTGAATTTTACTTCACTAATTTAAAAATATATAAAACGCCTGTAAGAATGTTACCACAAACTAATGATAAATACTAACTGAGTTTGATGACCTATGTAATAATTTTATTTAAAACACATTGTAGCGAGAATTTGTTGCTTGTACAGGAGTTTTCAATCTCAAGTTTCGTTTTATATGCATAATTAAAAGTTATAGGTGCGTTCTCAATGTATTATCTATACAGTTTCAAATTTTAAGATTGAACATAGTGTCATTTCACCCTGATTGCGCTCTCTTGTCTGAATACTAAAAGTTTAAAATTATTTTTCAAAGGTATTAATTATTGATAGATTCATAAATCCCGTCGTTAAACTAAGCAATTCTTTTGATGAAAAGCTCAAGGCGACATTTGAAATTCTCAAAATGACATGAAATAAGTCGATTAACTGCAATTTTCAATAATCAGTATTGCTTCTCAATCGATCCTATGTCACAAAGTCTTCTCTTGAACTTATATTTTCCGACTTGAATTGTTTTAAGAATCACAATTTTCAAGTTGACTTGGACTCGATTTTTTTTTTAAAGGCCCAGATTTTCCGATGGTTTCTGTTTTCGCAATTTAGTTCATTTTATAATTTCTATAAAACTTAACTCGGTTGAAAAAATCCTCCTGAATCCGACCTTTAGAAATAATAATTTAAAAGAAATAAACAAACTTTGAATAGTACAAGGATGAGTGTACTGTTTTCATGTATATATTTTCTGTTTTGTTCGAAATATTACAAATATAAAAGACCAACTTCTCAACATGTCGTTTATTGTAAGTATGTTTTCATTTATAATTTCACTTTCATTTCATCTTGAAATGCTAGAAGTTTTCATTTTATGCGTCATTTATTTATAAAGAAGAAAACTTACAATATGCTCGTCATTTCACTAATATAAGATGACTGAAAAAATACTAGGTGACTGAAAAAACTAGCCTCAAAGTCTCAGATAGATATTTATAACATTGACGAAAATAATGTCACAGTTTATTTTATTTTATTCAACAAAAAACGAACGTCTTAAATAGATACAGTTTGTAAAATCAAAAGAAAAATTGTAATCTAAAATATTAACATACTTACCAATAATTCATCGAAATAAAATCTTCAAAAAGTTTAAGAATAATACTAAAAAAAAACCTCAAATATTTGAAAAAAATTTCAGAAATTTTTATTTGGGATTTACTTTTTTCCGCTGTATGACTATTGGTTGTAATCAAAGGTTATAGTCGTCTAGGATGTTATTATATTTAACAAGTGCATTGATTCGTCTGTCATTTCAGTATGGGCCTCTTATGATCAACTTCATACTGTCGAATGTTCGTCATAATTTTACTGTCAAAACGCCAAAAGAAGTGTGACTTCAAAAATATATTTGGTTTATCATTTACTTGAATGTAATAAATGTATAAAAATGATTTGTCGGGAAAAAGGACTTTTTAAAATTTAAAATTTTAATAAAATAAAATAATTTGAACATCAACCGTAAAAATATTTTTTAAAAACGGAATTATTACAAAATTTTTAATGAACAACTGTTTGACTAAAATTTTAACTTTATATCTACTTGATCAAAACATTTAATAGTTATAAAGCTTGAAAAAGTCCCAAGTAAGGAACGAAACATCGTTATAAGTAACAAATAAGTGTTTACTTAAAAAGTCCTTTTTCCTGACAAATCATTTTTATATTAATTACCAAGGACAAAAAAGAAAAAAAGTCAGTAATAAATGTATGTTCATGGCATAAAAGTCAAGATTAAATTTTTAGGGAGCGCTGTTGGAAAATTAGCGTACCTATAGCGACTGAAATGAGAATCCGCCCCTGTGTAAAATTTTCTTTCCACACTGTATATAAGCTATGTACATTTATAGGTAAGAAGTAAAGAGTAAATGGACCATGAAAATGTCGTATGCATCCTGTGCTACCGCATAAAAATATCTGCCGTGGAACACAAAGTTTCTCTCCCTGTTCCGCAAAACCTAACAAAGATATACCGGCAACTCACACTTGAATTTGACAGTTTAAATTTACTTCGCAAGTAAATTTTATTGATGAAAAAGCTTCCGTATTACCGATCTGTATCTGTATTTTCAGTCTTGTTTTGCGGTGATTTATTTTCAGCTTGACCGTTTAATAAAAAGCTTAAAATGAAATTCACATGAAAATCTTACGCTAATTCAGCTATTTTTACCACGTTTTTATTAACTCGCTTTCTTGTCTATCTGTTTGAGTTAATAGTAGTTACACCCTTGTGTTAAAATTAGAGATGGGAAAAACGGGTCTTTTTAGTGATCTGCATCTTTGCATCTGGATCCCGTATATGAGCCGGCTCACTGAACCGGTTCAAAAAGAGCCGAGTTCTGAATATGTTACTGCAGTCTGCCACCGAGTTACCTAGTTCAGTCAATCATATCACGACCTGTATAGAATCAAGAATGCATAGCCAAACATGTGATGCATGAGTCATTTGAGCTGACAGATGCATCAAAGCAAGAACTGATACGTAAGTGTAAAATGTGCTTCTGTGTGTTAAGTGTTTCACTGAGCTATGCGGATCCGTTGATCCGTCGGCTCAAAAAAAAGTGAGTCGGCTCTCACGGATCTTCTGTCGGAGATGGCTCTTTGAACCGGTTCAGTTCTGAGTTACCCAACACTATTTAAAATTGTAACCTATTAAAATTATTTCTTAACGGGATTCGAACCAATAGTATCATCGACATGAAAGTTAAACGTTCTTAATTATTCTTATCGTTGTTCAGGCAATGAATTGAATGAACGTAATAAGTCTGTTCGTTCACAACTCCAATGCGTAGAGAGAGCAAGCTAAATGGATCAATAACCAGGTAATTCATGCATAACATTCATACATCTGTCAGAATTGTACATTACCAATTCACAGTTGTTGCTTGTTACTATCTCATCCAGCTCCAGTCATATTAGTGTCAGCCTCAAGCTCCAACCCCAATATCTGTTACTGATATGTTAAAACACACACTACTGCTCAGATGTTTAAAAAATACACATTATAACAGTCCAAATAGTTTACACACAACCAAAAACATACGTTGTAACATATTAGTAAATTGTTCACAGCGGTACAGTTCGCAAGACTAAATTTATAAACAGTATAATGGCGATTGTTTGCAAAAAATTTCCATAGATCCAAAGTTATGGTAGAAAATGTGACTGCCCGACGATGGTTTGGTGCGCGCAATTAAAACTTTAAACGCGTTTTTCTCGAAACTACTTTTTCCGCCACGGTCGGCATGAGAACTCATACAGTTTTTAATATTTTTTGATACGATCTTTTTTTATATATTCGAAATCGTTTTCTCTATAGTGTGTCGAGCCGGATTTTTGATATTTTGATTTAAAAGTTTTATAAAAATAATTAAAATGTAAAATCTACGACGTAAAACGCGTTTTTTTTTAAACTGCTATTAATCGCTAAATTTTTCGAAATTCAAAATTCCGACTCGACATACTATAACTACAACTTTATTTTACAAGATTTTTTTTTAAATTTTGCAAATCAATCCACATTTACTGGAGATATGATGCCGATCGTGGAACAACTTTTTTTTCTTAATGTTGTAGATCAAGTGATTTTTTATATAGTAATTTTTGTAAAAATAAAGTGAAGTAATTTTTTTTTAAAGTTTATGTATCAATAAACAATGTGTACTATTTATTTTTATTAATTTCTATTATCCTTCCTAAAAAAATTGTTTCCTTTAGTGCATTTTTGACGCTGCATGGACGAATGTAAGGCTTTAATCTAATAAACAAAGTTTAAATATGTCTAATCACAACGAGATTGAAAATTATAATAAACTTACACTAATTTTTTTTTACTCCTGAGGATGGACTTATTGTCCGAAACGATCGTCGAGAAATAAACAATTATTTGTAGAACTTTCAAGTGTTTTTAATTACTTGTTATTATTAATCATGTTACCACGTGCCGAGTGAAAAATCAGTACAAATTATATATTAAACTTGTTTGTATTTCTAATGCGTAGCTAATAGAAACTCAAAACAAAACAATGTTATGGTTGACAATGCAGACTATTAATGCTGTCTCAAAAAGACCCAGCCCTCGTAACCGCGGTTATTCATTCAGATTCTGATAAATAGAATCCTTTTGACCCGTACTGTGCATACGTATGTGTTATTGTACGAATGCAGAACAGTGAATTTATTGCCTTTATGAATAGACAGCAGTCGAGTCAATGCCATCTTCACACCCTCTAGTCTATCATATTCTGGGGTCGAATCGACCCCCAACTCCTCTCTAGTGTTATGGGATCGTTCACCTTCACAACCCTCCACAATTTAACCTTCCAAGTTCAGAATTATATAGTTTTTATATAAAACTGCAGTTTATATTCAGCAGATTTTATATATTCACTGGGTGACTGGGGTCTTTAGATTAAAACGCAAGTAATTTAAGAAGGTTCATTGACTAACGAAATATAATTAAATTGCGCTGAAATAGAGCTATAATTTGTTTCACCGATTTTAGTACCCATTAATGTTAAATACTTTTTTAATAGTTTAAGGGAAAAACTTGATCTGGCGAAGCGAATTATAATTTAATAGTTGCTTTTTAAATTTATTTAATTTGCGTGCATATTGTTTTCGCACTCTCTGTTCGTGTGTCTACTGTTTTTTTTTTGGTAAAAATAGTGTAGTAAAAACAGTTTTTGTCAAAATAACTTGTGTCAATTGTTGTACACTGTTGTATCCATAAAATAACTTTTCACAAAATTAAAACGTTATTGAGAAAAAAAATATGGAATCGCTTCGTCGCCATATGCATTTGGGCGAAGGCCATGGCCAATAATTTTAAAAGCATTTTGGCATATTTTTTTTAATTTATGATTGTCTGAGCTTGCGGCTTCCAATTTTAATACAGACTGATACATAATGTTCGTAATAATATTATGCCTTGAATGATCGTTCGTTTTAACATAATGTCACACTTCTATTTACGAACGTGGTACACAAACTACTATTTAAATTAAAATACCTGTAAAGTAATTAGTTTAAAAATATATACCATAATAATAATAAAAGTGCCTTCAATATTTTGATACCTAAGTCAAGTAATACAGGAGAACCAGTTTAAATACAATTTTGCAATCTAAATAAAACTTATAAAAAGTAATAATAAATGAATTTAAATTATCATATTACGAGGACATAATCATCTATAGGTACACATTTTAGATAAAATTTAAATTGTAGAATAGTTTGTACAACTACGAATAATTGAAACTGCATGGATGAATGAGTTAGTTAAAAGTTTTGATTGAAATGAAGATTATTGTTAATAGTTTCACTATATTAACGTACATTCATTATTAATATACAGTTATCGTTTGTTTAACCACTAGGTACAGTAAACACAATTAGAGCGCAACAACTACTATTCTGAATGTTCGTTTTAAGACACCTACGAATTCATTAAAGATACCTCTAAGATCACTTAAGCAGGATTGCAAAACTGCAGGGTCATAGCAAAAGCAATTGTTTTACGTTTGAGAACTTTGAGGTAGGACACAAATTTTGGATCGCACAGAAGTCAGATAAAATAGCAAAGATACAATATTCCCAGCTACGGTCCTGTGGGACAGAAACTTTTGAAAAATTTAAAAACAATTTATTTTAATAGAATTTTTTTGGAAACTAGCTTACAATTTTTATTTTATTCAAACAACTATTCTAGCCATTTTGAATTAATTGTCGTATATTGTAACATTATTGTTAATAATACCTGTATATTCGCTATGTTAGCATTCAAAGGTAAATATAAGAGAATCATTATTAATCTAAACATAATATTATTTACGAAAACTTCCGTAAATTTTAATATAAGATGAAATATTTAATTTTTCTACAAACTGCAGAACGTCTATTTAATTGTTAAATATTCATTGTTACACTGCTAAATCAGAAAAAAATATTTTTATCCACCAACACCGTCTGGACTCAAACCAGAATCTTTCCACTTTCGCGGCGGAATGAGTTATCAGTTACTCTACGGTGCGATATCTAAACATTCAATTCTTCATAATATAGCAAACTGTAACATTAAACTCACTTCATACCAGAGTGGATTATTTTATCTAGGCACTGCTAGACATGAATCGTCTCAAAAGCGAGAGTTATGAAAGTATAGGTAAATTTCATTTATTTAACACAAGTCCAATACTTGGTTGTATCATAAGATATTTTGATTTTATTACAGCTGTAATAAAATCAAAATATTTTTAAAAACAATATTACTACAGTGATGGCGAATCTATAACCCGCGGATATAGCTATACGGGTGAAAAAGGGAGCATATTGAACACCTGGTACTCAGTAACCTTAAGATATATTTTCTTTATGTTTATTAGAGATATAGAACAGAAGATTCTCCTCCATATTATAAAAATATGGGTGCTCTAACGGTGTCTACCAGAAGAAATTAATCAATTATTATTAAAAATCTATTCTGAAACGGAAATTGGCAGGCTTGAGTTCACAACGGAAATTGTTCTTTCAACGCCTTTTTTTCACGTTATTGAACCAAATCAAACAGGTTATAATGAGGGAGCGGTTTCCGGTACGTTGAAAGCTAAGATCTCCCGTTTTGACATTCGATACATCAACTTGTACCCAATTATCTTCAACAAACGGAGGGACTGTGATCAAACCAAATTCGTAATAATCAGTCTTTGTAATAATAATTTCTTGTTGACATAATACTCTATCTATATAACTATTCGATAGATAGATTCTCTATTGGAAAAGCTCACGGCGTGACCTCTTCGAATTTCCGAGGTCACGGTTACTTTTCATGTATCTGTTACATTTTACGTTTTAGCACGACACACAGTGCGGCCGATTGCCAAAAAGCTGGCCAAAACTCGGAAAATAAAAGTTTCTAGATAGGGATTTTTCACCATGCAGTTGGCTAGAGGGATTCTATAGGAATATAAAATCGTTCAAAATAACGTCCTATACCCCAAGTCCTTTCTTAACTCTCAGTTCGAGTTTGGCCTTTTCATAAGCGCAGTATAATTTTGTAGATATACAGGAAAAATTTTAAACGTGTGAAAGTGCTGGCAGCAAAGGAAATTTAAGAAAACTAAATGACATATACGTCTGAAGGTTAGTAAAATATGTAAAAAATTTTATAAATGCTAATTCTTTGACAGAAAATTTTTATAAATACAATGATAAGGGTGCTGTTTTTCTTTTTTTTTCAATAAAATTTGGGTTTTCAAATAAAATAACAATAAAACGCTGTTGAATGCTGTCTTCTAACCTTTTAAAGGTTACTTGGAAAAGTATAAGCTATCGGTTAAAACAAAATTCAGCTGCCACTTGAGTTGTAATGGGTTTTTTTTTTCTTTAATAAAATAGAGTATTAAAACGCCCTGGGTGTTGCCATATTGCATTTGCCATTTCGAATTTCGTAATTCTGACAGAAAATTTGTAATCAGCGACCCTAAAACCCTCGAAAACGATATGTAACTTGAGTATGCTAAATAATACATGATATTTTACCCCAGGGGGTGGTCGATAAGGGGTGAAGGGGGTGGATTTCCGTACATTTGACGTGAAATTTTTAATCAGCGACCCCAAAACCCTCGAAAACGATATGTAACTTGAGTATTCTAAATAATACATATTTTACCCCAGGGGGTGGTCGATAAGGGGTGAAGGGGATGGATTTCCGTACAATTGACGTGAAATTTTTATTCAGCGAACCCAAAAACCCTTGAGATTCAATTTTGGAGTGAATTACTTGAATTTTCGAATTTTGGCCAGCTTTTTGGCAATTGGCCGCACTGTGCGACCCCTTATCATATAACTGCTTTTCATGTCTGCATAGCGGTAGTAAAATGAGTCATGACGCACTAGTGTTGTCAAATACATGCAATCTTAGTGATCCAACAGTAATTTTCAAAAGCGACCTGTCAGTTAGCATTTATAATACTATAAGAGGAAATGAGATAGCAAGGCCGATGTTATACAATAATTTAAATGCAGATAATGCAATTAAATCCCGTATCTTGTACAGCAAGTGCTTTATAAGAATGGAAAAAATATTTAAAGCGATCAGTTGCGCCAGTAGGCTTTGTCGACGGACCAGTTTTGGTTTGAAGAAAGTCATTTCACGGATTGTCGCGTTCAAATAGAGATCCTTCATCGTAAGCTTTGATTCAAAACATCATTTTGTTGCGACTGTTCAGATGGTGACACTACATGTTCGACCATAAAAAACGTTTCTTTCTTCGGCCTTGGTAGTACAGATGCAATATAAATAGCAGAAACGTATGATTCTGAAGCCAGGCTATAACAATGCGTATAATTTATACGTGGTTATAGGTAAGTAGAGAGGGAGACATCTTGTGGAAAAAAACACGGGATTTCTCTGTCACATGGCCTGAAGTAGTGACGTCAGTACCGTAACGTAACGTAACGTAACTTCCTCGAACTGTTTACTGATTTACTTTATTACTACATATTCCTAGCGTGTCTGTGCGTTCACAAAAACACGAGAACTACCGAACGGATTTTAATGCGGTTTTATAAATTCGGAAGCATATTCCTTGCGGAAGATTTAGAGCTTTAACAAATATCCGCCCCGGTTTCGACCAGGTGTCTACATATATATATACAGATTGTATCAACTCAAAGCTGTCCATAGGGCACTCTGTGTGTAAGACAGAGCACCATACACAAACGATAAGCAAGAGTGAGATAAATGATCGCTAATAGGTAGTAATTACTGTGGTTACTGTAAAATAAATTTAAATAAACGTCTTTGTTTTCTAAGTAAAAATAGCCATTTTATCAATTCATTTATTACGTCGGCGGTTGAATTACCACCATAAAACCATTTAATTCTTTGGATTTTTTCGTGAACAGTATAAATAGCCATTTTATCAATAAATTCGGTAGTGACTACAGACTGTCATTAATTGATAAAATGGCTATTTTTACTTAGAAAACGAAGACGTTTATTTAAATTTATTTTACAGTAACCACAGTAATTACTACCTATTATAGCGATCATTTATCTCACTCTTGCTTATCGTTTGTGTATGGTGCTCTGTCTTACACACAGAGTGCCCTATGGACAGCTTTGAGTTGATACAATCTATATATATATATATATATATATAAAGCAAAATTCCTTGCGGGTGTTTTTCTGATGTTCGCTAAAACACAAGAACTATACTGAATGTTTTTCAGATTTTGAAATTTTTGTTCAATTTGACGTTTGAACATATAATCGACAAACCATGGTGGCGCCATGTAAACAACAACATAGTAACTATCTCCGCTACTCTCAAACAGTCAAAAATACTATGAAACTTTACGTCTGTATGTCATTTTTTGTATAGAAACAATATACTAATCCTTCTGTTTTTTTGTTACAGGTACGTCTAAGAAAATGTATCGATTAGTAAGGTAACATTAGTTTTAATTAGCGTAACCATTTTATCCATTACACTATTTTTATTAATCAATTGCTTCATAATCATGTTATGAGAGTAATAACGATTGGTTTAAAGTTAATAAAATAATCCTAATGTTTTTATTGTTTTTAAGTATAAGAAAAATTGCGACTTTCCGAGTAATAACTTTAAAATCAAAATATATCCTTTTGTGATTTTATTATTTCAAATTAAATATTATTGATAAAATAAAATTTTCCAAGATTTATTTTTATTAAGACACATTCTCTGAAATCCGCCCTTTAAAATGATAAAGATGTTACTTTGAAAACTTCAAATCAGATAATTTAAACCAATTTATAAAATGTCATTTCTTATTGCTGACAACATTTTTCTAATAATTTTCTTTCCTGCCGGAGCCAACATCAATTTTACTTTTTGTTTTATCATTATTTTTCCCCATATGAAGAGAGATATTGACTCGTAATGCAATTGTCAGTTGTTTCTTGTAGCTTTGTTTTGTTTTGTGCCAACGTAATATTCGTTTGTTTTTGTTCGGTGAATCGCTGCGTGATTGATATTTTCCTCCATTTACCTTGTCGTTCGAATCTCATGTGCCGTTTCTCTCATACGGTGTAAATTTGATCAGAAATCCATTACGAAAAATTGTACTTGTGTGCGGAGAAAGAGGGAAACTTTGACTCTAAAGTCGCTTACACGACATATTCTTGTCAAAAAAAATTGTCCGAACGTAATTTTAAATTATGAATGTGTGATTGAAATGAAAAAAAATATGCAAACAATTAAAATCAGACTCCATGTTTCGTATTTCTCTCCGTTTTAAAATTTCAAATCTCAAAGACGTAGCAATAATAATACGTTTAACATCCGTTTCTCGACTTCATGTCATAACAGACGCCACTCGCACCATTACTATTTTCCATCTACCACAGTTCCCGTTATTTTTCTACATTTTTAAAACTTCAACTTATGTAATAGCAATGGGCGAATGAAGGAATTATAGGAAGTTAGGATAGGGTAGGGAATTTTTGAACGAGGAGTTCGATAGGTAATCGGCCATGGCCTCAAATAAGGAACCATCTCGATATTTATCTGGAATTAATTGAGGGAAACCATGGAAAACCTCAGTCAAGATGGCCGGTACAGGAATTACCGTTTCTCGGCGAGAGGCAGTAGGAAAAAGTCCCAGTCACATCTGCCCCCGCCGGGATTCGAACCCGGTACCTCCCGAATGCGAGTTTAGTGCTGTCACCACTGCTCTACCCAGCTCGGTCAAAGACGTAGTAGGAACATCATTTTCGTTTTTAATTATAGAAAACATATTAACTTCATTTAAACATCCTAAAAAACGGGTGGCGTCTTGAAGGAACTATAATGACTCTTTTAGATACACTATTTTTTTTAACTCTTACTCTAAGAACAAATTATTTTCAGAAATAAAACTCCGATTTTTTTAAATTATTATATTTGCGCAAACGTTTATGTTTGAAAACTACACATGTTTTTGTAACCTTAGACTGTCACAGACGCATATTTTATTCAAAATCGCGGTTTAATAAAAAATGTGGACGTGCATCTCCATCTTACAGGTACGCTCGTGTATCTGTCTTGCTATGTATGGACAAATTTAGTCGAAAATTAATGATTTTCATTCCTTCATGTTTTGAAACTGAATGGCAACCAACACGTAGGTAATAATGCTTCCAATTATCTAAAAGAAAATTAACATCGTGCATTAATATATCAAAAAGAAATCTCTACCGGAAAATAAAACTGCACGGATTTCTAAAGAGATCACACCGTAAGAAATACGATATTTAAGCCGTGTATCTATCGAATCTTACAAATATTAATACAATGTCAACTTTATATAAATACAGCAGAAACTCGATTATCCGGTCATTTTTTTGCGTTTGTAGTTCCGCTTGCGGCCGCCGCTTGTGCTGTCCCAACTTAGGTCGGATAATCGAGTTTCTACTGTGTCGACATATTTTAGGTAAACTAATTGACTAATAACTTTGCAGCCTAGTCGTAATAAAAATATTTTGGAAACGACGACTAATCAACTAGTTCTATTATCTTTAAGTAAATATTAAAACATTGTTTTATGCGCGCAGTACTGTTCATTGCTATTATTTCATTTGTTATTTATAGACAGCCAAAGTGTTATAAAAGTCCTGCACTTTTATGGACAAACCATAGCTTTTCAGCTATCAAAAACGATGCATCCGTTGGTACCTTTATACCAAAGCTTTTAAAACTGTAAATAAATTTGTGTCAGAGAAAAGCTTGGTGTTAAAACTTAACGATAAGACTGGAAGTCGTTGGATTGAAAGTTTAAATAATACCTACAGGAGAGATCATTGCCATTTGAACGTCCAGAACTGCTGCGTTCGGACGTATACAATAAATATCTAGTTTTCTCACAAACATCAGAATCTGTCTTTGTTCGCTAGGAGTTGTCCCTCGGTGTGTTGAATGGCGTAGCAAAATGTTTTTCACGTCATGTTCCTAAAATTAAATGAGAATGAAAAGAACATTAATGTCCATGCTTGACATAATTGTAATAAGAGAACGCGCACACTGCATCAGTACGGACTAGCACTATCAGTACAACACGGACCAGAAAATATTTTCGTGAAGATACCCATGCCATTTAATGGAGTAGCGTACATAATATGTATGTCTGGCCGTGCTGGATCGACTTAAACTTGTGTTTTGGTGCTGCTTTGGTTAGCACTATAGTAGTATGTGTAAACATCCCAGGTGTATATATATAGTTCAGTGCAATATTATTCTACGTGCGAAGTGACTTTATTCCTTAAGTTTTTCATCACATCAATTTTCTAATATAAGCGTTGCATAAAATTTATTTGAAGCGACGCGAACTCAGAAGTTAACTAATCAGTAATCGAGTTAGTAGAATGTCGATTTCGAGAAAGTCGTGTTACCATAAAATATCTCACCAATTCAGTGATCCATCCGGAGCCTTGACAGATAACAACAAAAGTAAAGAAAATTGTCACGACATTAAAAAGTGTATACATTTTTCCCCACAAATCACCAGACGAGAAAAGTATATTGAGACTCCAGAAACTATATATAATTATTCTAGTCAATGCTGACAGCAGATACAGCATTAACTCATACTTCACAACTTCATTGAACTCCTTAAACTTCACACAAACATCTTCATGAATTATTCGTAACCGTTCCAATCTCTCAGTGCAATTGACAGGTTCGTTCCATTGCACCAGATGCGAATTGTCGCAACTCATTACTGTTACAAGACAACCTAACAATTTCCTTGTTGCCTTTCCAGCCTTTTCAATTCCGTTTAAGGGATGTGACGTCTCATATCCGAACTGTTTTGCAATTTTTTGTCGCAGACAGTTGAATATTGATATATAAGTGACAGTAAACAAACATATTTTAAAAAAGAAAACATAACACGTTATATGAATGAGTATGTCAGACAGTAGTTGAGTTAAAATATTTGTGTTAGAGTTTTTAAAATATATTCCACATGATAATATAATGATAGTACAAATTCCGTAACTTGAAAGAAATATTATTTGAAGCAAACGAAGGTTTTGTTTTGCGCGAAAACATATTTGTTTAATTAATATGTTTAGTTTGTTTAAATGTTCCGCCATTAATTTTGCTCTCCGTGCGTTAATTAATAATCCAATCAAGCCATACAACGGATGTACGATATGTTCTAAAACCCACATTAAGTTGACGTTCTTGTTCCGAAAAGATCTAAAGGTCGATTGAAGGACGTAAACATTATATAAAATGAACGCGAAACACAGTCCGTAGAGAAATGTAGATGTTTCGAATTTCTTTTTAGTAGAATTCCAGAAAATTGGCAGAAAGCCGGAGACTTGGCACGTTAGAATCACTTGCTTTAGTACAGTAGCCATCTTGATATGAACACGCGCTCAACTGTTAATCATCGATGTGCATTTGTTTTGTGTTCAACTGTTTTTATATAAATGGGGTGTAATAATTTGATTTAATCTTTTATTCAGCATAATCTAGGAGGTGCATTTTTGTATGTTATTACTTACCTGATAAAAACGAATATTTGTTCCATTATTTTTAATGTATAGACATATTTTTCTAAATGACAATGCTTTCCTCTTTGTAGTATTATTAAGGCTGGACTACCGATTTTCTCGTCGTTGTCAGTTTTAATGTATTTATAAAATTGTAAACCCATTGAGCGTACTTGACACACTAAAGAAAAAAACCCGGGTCGCAGTGCCAAAACCCTGCCGACAATATAGTGTATTTGCTTGTATAGGGCCGTGTGGTTTTATACTTTTATTATGTGAAATTAAGTTTGTTTTTGGGCAAAATAAAAAATTTAACCCCTTAATACACCCCTTAAAATAACATTTTTTTTTCTTAATTGTAATATTATTATCAATCTAACGTCTACATTGAATTAAATACCTCCTTCAATAAATAAGTCACTATCTGCAAACTAGTGTTTTCATAAAATTTGTAAATCCGGTCCTGTCGGGCCGATTTTATTAAAATTTTGGGGACACTTTTTAATTACTACCAAAGGGTTAAATTTCAATTTTGAAACGATTCGGAGAATTTTTTCGGTATTTTGGGGCCCAAAAACATTTTTCAACCCCTAAAAACTACCCTTAAAATAGCCCGATTAGGCCCATTTTAAATAGGCTTCTTGCGGTGATGGATTTTAACACGTGGTCCAAATTTCGTTGAAATCAATTAACTCTTTCGAAAGTTATTGCGCGTACACATATATATATATATATATATATATATATATATATATATATATATATATATATATATATATATATATATATATATATATATATATATTATATAAATATATATATATATACATATATATATATATAAACATTTTTAAAAATGGTGCCAAAGTGTTTAGGAGGTTATGAAACGTCGAGAAATATTGGTCCGACCCCTAGGTCCCGCCATCCGACCGACGCCAATAGTGTATGTTGCCATATGGCAAATACACTAAAAATTAAAAATAAAAAAATAAATTCAACTAAAAAATAATTTCACAGCCTATGTCAACTTTTTAAATAAATTCAATTTTTTCAAAAGCATAAACTACATTTATAAAATTTAAGTGACTCAAAATATCAATATATTTTAGTTGTATTTCTCATTACAACTTAATTTTGTGAGCGTTTATCAATTGGATTTTCAATTTATTATTAAAAAAATAATAAATTGAAAACATGAGTTGGTACTAGGCACAAACAACCCTGACTGCTGGTGGCCTTAAAAATGTGAACGAAACAGCGGAATAAAATAAAATCGTTTTTACCTCCTGCAGCCTTAAAGTAAATTATTGAATGAGTAGAGATATTTTTGTGACAACATTTTATGAATTAAAAAAACCCGGGTCGCAGTGCCAAAACCCTGCCGACAATATAGTGTATTTGCTTGTATAGGGCCGTGTGGTTTTATACTTTTATTGTGTGAAATTAAGTTTGCTTTTGGGCAAAATAAAAATTTTAACCCCTTAATACACCCCTTAAAATAACATTTTTTTCTTAATTGTAATATTATTATCAATCTAACGTCTACACCGAATTAAATACACCCTTCAATAAATAAGTCACTATCTGCAAACTAGTGTTTTCATAAAATTTGTAAATCCGGTCCTGTCGGGCCGATTTTATTAAAATTGTGGGGACACTTTTTAATCACTACCAAAGGGTTAAATTTCAATTTTGAAACGATTCGGAGAATTTTTTCGGTATTTTGGGGCCCAAAAACATTTTTCAACCCCTAAAAACTACCCTTAAAATAGCCCGATTAGGCCCATTTTAAATAGGCTTCTTGCGGTGATGGATTTCAACACGTGGCCCAAATTTCGTTGAAATCAATTAACTCTTTCGAAAGTTATCGCGCGTACACATATATATATATATATATATATAAATATATATATATAAATATATATATATATATATATATATATATATATATATACATATATATATAAATATATATATATATATATATATATATATATATATATATATATATACATATATATATATAAACATTTTTAAAAATGGTGCCAAAGTGTTTAGGAGGTTATGAAACGTCGAGAAATTTTGGTCCGACCCCTAGGTCCCGCCATCCGACCGACGCCAATAGTGTATGTTGCCATATGGCAAATACACTAAAAAGCAGATAAAGTGCACTCTGCTTATCAAAATAACCCCACAATTATTGAAAAGAGGTAATGAAAATCAATTTCGAAAATTACATTTAATAGGTAACTCTAATATATCGGTTTAGTTGCCGCTCCAATTATCGAAACATTTGAAAAAACACTGGAAACCGAAAAACTACGAACACATTTTTTATTACAAAAAAACTTATTTTACATCGATAAAGAAAATCGTATAGCCTTGTCTGTGATTGTTAGTTTTCGACGAAATTTCGACTTTGACCAAATTAAAATTTATAATTTTTGTCCATCTCGGGTTACCTAAAAATCTACTGATTTTGATCTATCTTACACACTGTTACGTTTGTGATACATCAAGGAACAAGATATAGGGTCCAAAAACCGACATACACGCGAGCGATGCCGTACGGATGTCGGATAAATACTAGTTTAATTAATAAATAGTTTTGCATCACTTAGCTATTTCTTATTTTATTTTTTTCTCTAAAGTAGCTAATAAAAATGCAAACATAGCGGAAGAGATTTATTAAAATCTTAAGAATGCTGTAATATTCTAATGGATTATATATCTAACAAGAATTGTTAACTGAATCAAAATCTTAAATATATACAGATGATTAAAAAACTATTTAGACCAGGCATTCTAACACCGAACGGTACATACGCACACAAGATATTTACACATACTATGAAAGTACTATTTCTACTGTAACTCGTTATTACCGAAAACTGAGACATCATTTCGTTATTCTTTATTTTCGATTCATTTTCCCACCTTGAATGCATGCCTAAGATACAGGATATTTAGTATTGTCTAGAGAAGTCTGTTGCCAAACGAGTTTCGGGGATCAGGTGGGGCTATGTTTTCTAACAAAGAGGGGTCTTTCGAACTGTAAACGTTTTTGTTCCAAAACCAAATAAGTCTCTGTTTCAGAGATATTTTCTTTTTACCAGCCCGCATATCTATAATATTTTGCCACTTCAATACAAGAATATTTACAGCCTAAAAGTGTTTTTAAATATGATTAAAAAATGGCTCTTACAAAGGAATGATGTTAACGATCTTTTTTATGTAGTTGCATAACATTTGGCTAGGGAAAAATATGTTTTTGTAACGGTGCATCCAGCACAGGTTTTCCTATGGATGTACCTATAGCTCCCATACAGTAATTTGTGTTTTGTTTTTTTTTTTTTGGTATATTCTTTATTAAATATGTATAGAAGTTTTGTATACTTTATGTATTTATATTATGAGAACAAATATATTTCTATTTCTTATTATGTATATGGTCATTTAGTTCGGCGTTAGTCGAGACGCACCGTTGACAGTACAGATACCGCCCATTGCCTCTGAAATTACAAATCACGCCGCTGCTGATCTTTTTTCCCACTCTTCTAATACGCAGGTTCGCCACCTCTCTACCATCTTCTCTAAACGTTATTACTCTACCCATTGAGATAGTATAGGAAGGAGAAGACATCACGTGATTAAAAAGTCATAAGGTCCGCCATTTTGGTACGACCTGTTTGTCAAACATGTGCTATCTCATTGTGTGAAGGTTATTCTTAGTGTGCTGTTGTGTTTAGAGACTTTTATTTAGATTTTTGTTGTTTTTTTGAAAAAACAAACATGGTTTCTTGTGCTGTGCGTAGCTGTTGTAGCAGAGACTGCGTTGATAAGAAGAAATCATCCGGAATAACATTTCATAGGTTAGTATCAACAGTACACAGGACCGTACTTCAAAAAATGTTTTTATATTCGTTTATTGATTTAAAAAACCGTAGTGGTCTGCAATATCCTTCTGAAGACGTATTAAAAATATGTATGAAATGCGAGAAACATTTAAAAAATCATCTAGTCATTTCTGGCTTAAATGGCATATCTGTAAATGCGTTAAAATATTTAATTTTAAAAGAATTTGTTTCTTCAAATGTGTTTCCCAGATTGGTTGTTCACAGTTTTAATCAGTCTGTGGTAGACAATCACAGAATTTTATTAATCAAAAGCATTATAGACAGATATTTAAATATTAGAATGATCTATCTTAGTAAAAATAAACAAAATAAATCGACTAGTATAAGACACCAGAGCAACAAAATTGTATTATTTAAGGGGCAATAATTTATGTAAAAATATTTTAATAAATACTTGTTTTGTTTTTCTTCACTACATCCCTAACAAATTTATTATTTCAGAAACTTTCCAAATAGGTTACATCCCATTTTTGCATTGTGAATACCCCGAACCTCTCAAAAATTTTTGACAGCTAATTTAAAAAAAAAGAATTCAGTCCGGCCCTGTTAAGACGCCATATTGTTCCTACTATAAGCTCCACCCAATGGTACCGTTATTTACTGAATTATTAGATGGTCATGGCGCCTCTTTCTTATTCTACCTCAATGACTCTACCTAAGACTACATATGAGAATAGCAAAGATTTAATTTTAACATCAAGGTTACAATTTCGGAATAGGGCTGTATTTATCCCAGCTAACTATAAATCCTTTTATCTTTTCTTCTACGTTGCAAAGGCATTTAATTTAATAATCTGTTTATGAACATCAACGTGCGGCGACTAAAAAAAGTTGAAAAAAACTTTTTAGAAAACTTTTTATGGATATTTTTCTTAATTACGAAAAAGCTTTTTAATCTTACAACGGACGCTGTTAATTACTTGATAGCGTTTTTCTTGCTAAAGAGTGGCCGTTAGTTTTCACTGAAGATTATTTTGTATAAAAATTGTAAACATCGAGGCGGTAATCTTTTAGCGACAAAAGACGTCATTTGCATTACAGAAAACTGCATGTAATTATTTTAATGGGTTTGTTTCTACAATTATTTTTTATTTAAAGTATAAGACAAGAATTAAGATTGTAGGGGGTTGTGTAAAAAAGTTTTTTTATAGATTTTATGCTGTTTTAAAAGACATGTAAGGGAGTACATGGCTGGACTGTGCTTGTACAATAAATTCGAATATAATACCAGGTCATAGACATAGCCAATTTTTAATTTTAAGATTTACATATGTGGCGAAATTTTAATTGTAATCTTAACTGAATTTTTAATGTAATTATTAGTGTATTTGCCATATGGCAACATACACTATTGGCATCGGTCGAATGGCGGGACCTAGGGATCGGACCAAAATTTCTCGACGTTTCATAACCTCCTAAACACTTTGGCACCATTTTTAAAAATGTTTATATATATATGTATGTATATATATATATATATATGTGTGCGGGCAATAACTTTCGAAAGAGTTAATTGATTTTAACTAAATTTGACCCACGTGTTGAAATCCATCACCGCAACAAGCCTATTTAAAATGGGCGTAATCGGGTCATTTTAAGGGTAGTTTTTAGGGGTTGAAAAATGTTTTTGGGTCCCAAAATATCGAAAAAATTCTCAGAATCGTTTCCAAATTGACATTTAACCCTTTAATAGTAATTAAAAAGTGTCCCTAAAATTTTAATAAAATCGGCCCGACAGGACCGGACTTACAAATTTTAGGAAAACACTAGTTTGCAGATAGTGAATTATTTACTGAAAGTTGTATATAATTTGGTATAGAGGTTCGATTGATAATAATATTGCAATTAAGAAAAAAAATGTTATTTTAAGGGGTGTATTAAGGAGTCAAATTTTTTATTTTGCCCAAAAACCAACTTAAGTTCGCATAATAAAGCCACACTGCCTGTATAAGCAAATACACTATATTGTCGGTAGGGTTTTGGCACTGCGACCCGAGTTTTTAATTTCTTTGTATTGACTTAGTTATAGCAAAAATAAAATATCCTGATTTAAATCACCTGTACATCTAAAGAATCTTATTTAAATTGTAACGTTATTAAGAAAAAGTTACGTACAGTTTTCTTTTCTTATTTTGCATATTCGCTTGCTTTTAGCCATACATGCATCGCGCCGTGTATATTTTTATGAATTGTCTTAAACTAAATACTAATTAAATTCTCAGTGCATAGTTTAACTATATATATAATATGCGATGCATTGTTACATATACTATTTGTTCGAATCTACATGTAAAGCACAGCAAAGTTCAGCTATCTCTAACATGACAAAGCGTCATAGCTGCTGAATATCACGTCTTATAACCCCTCATAATATAACGCTATTGCATCGCTCCAGTCCCCCCCCCCCGCGCGCCTCTCCTAAAGGGTTGCATTAGCTGTTTAAAATATATTGTAGTACTCGTATGAGTGGTACACTGTACCATATTATTGTGTGCTAGTATAGCGCAAGCTATAATAAAGATCAAACGTTAATATCACGGGGAATTGAACGACTTGAAATGAAAAAAAACCCGGGTCGCAGTGCCAAAATCCTGCCGACAATATAGTGTATTTGCTTGTATAGGGCCGTGTGGTTTTATACTTTTATTATGTGAAATTAAGTTTGTTTTTGGGCAAAATAAAAAATTTAACCCCTTAATACACCCCTTAAAATAACATTTTTTTTCTTAATTGTAATATTATTAACAATCTAACGTCTACACCGAATTAAATACACCCTTCAATAAATCAGTCACTATCTTCAAATTAGTGTTTTCAAAAAATGTGTCAGTCCGGTCCTGTTAAGCCGATTTTATTAAAATTTTAGGGGCACTTTTTAATTGCTACTAACGGGTTAAATGTCAATTTTGAAACGATTCTGAGAATTTTTTCGGTATTTTGGGGCCCAAAAACATTTTTCAACCCCTAAAAACTACCCTTAAAATGGCCCGATTACGCCCATTTTAAATAGGCTTCTTGCGGTGATGGATTCCAACATGTGGACAAAATTTAGTTAAAATCAATTAACTCTTTCGAAAGTTATTGCCCGCACATATATATATATATATATATATATATATATATATATATATATATATATATAAATATATATATATATATATATATATATATATATATATATATAAATATATATATATATATATATAAATATATATATATATATATACATATATATATAAACATTTTTAAAAATGGTGCCAAAGTGTTTAGGAGGTTATGAAACGTCGAGAAATTATGGTCCGACCCCTAGGTCCCGCCATCCGACCGACGCCAATAGTGTATGTTGCCATATGGCAAATACACTAAAAACTCTGTTTTACTATTCCAACCCACTAGTGGAGGATGGTACTAATTTAGATCAAAATTCACTTTTCGAAATTTGACAATATTTTTTCGATTTGTGGTTCCTAGTGTTGTAATGAACTTCCGGCAAGTTGTGATATTATGTTTAAAATGAGCGCCAGCAATATTTAAACGTAGCACGAGTCGTAATATCATTACACTCGAGATAATCGGAATTTCATATGGTTTTCACCAATAGAAACAGAATCTAGGAAGGTTATTTATGAACGTTTTGCGAAAATAAGCAACCGATATGTTAATATTTGTGAATGAAGTCGGAAAAAATCGTCCGTTCCGAGAGCTTTCGTGGCGTGCGCTGCGTAAATAGTTACGAAAACAACGCATGATGGAATAGTTCCTCTTAAAAAGTTCTAAATAAAAGTCCGCGATAGCATACGTCTATCTTTTAAGGTTGACTCACAATACCCAATTTTATGATTTTCAAATTTGGTCTATAAGAATGCTTGATTTGTGAAGGTGTTTTTACTAACATAGTATTAATCCTTATTTAAATAAATATGTTAATCTTATGTATTTAGACCAAAATTGCTCTTTAGATGAATATCACATAATATAGAACTACTTATCTATATATTTAATTGCATTCGGGCGAAGCGGGGCCCGGCCGCTAGTAAAAAATAAAATATGTAGATCGAGAATTATAAATTATGGGTAGGTACCTCTAAATATACATAGGTCGTGCCTAAAAAATTGACAGCAAAACAAATTACAGAAAATACCTATTTTTAGTGTATTTGCCATATGGCAACATACACTATTGGCGTCGGTCGGATGGCGGGACCTAGGGGTCGGACCAAAATTTCTCGACGTTTCATAACCTCCTAAACACTTTGGCACCATTTTTAAAAATGTTTATATATATATATATGTATATATATATTTATATATATATATATATATATTATATATATATATATATATATATATATATATATATATATATATATATATATATGTGTGTGTGTGTGCGGGCAATAACTTTCGAAAGAGTTAATTGATTTCAACTAAATTTGGCCCACGCATTGAAATCCATCACCGCAAGAAGCCTATTTAAAATGGGCCTAATCGGGTCATTTTAAGGGTAGTTTTTAGGGGTTGAAAATTGTTTTTGGGCCCCAAAACATCGAAAAAATTCTCCAAATCGTTTCAAAATTGAAATTTAAGCCTCTAGTAGTAATTAAAATGTGTCCCTAAAATTTTAATAAAATCGGCCCGACAGGACCGGAGTTACAAATTTTGTGAAAACACTATTTTGCAGATAGGGAATTTTTTACTGAAAGGTGTATATAATTTGGTATATAGGTTCGATTGATAATAATATTGCAATTAAGAAAAAAAAATGTTATTTTAAGGGGTGTATTAAGGAGTAAAATTTGTTATTTTGCCCAAAAACCAACTTAAGTTCGCATAATAAAGCCACACTGCCTGTATAGCAAATACACTATATTGTCGGCAGGGTTTTGGCACTGCGACCCGGGTTTTTTTGTGATTTAAAGCTACTAATTAGTTTGTTAGCAGGTCCTTATATAATACTTAAATTTAAAAGTTAGAAACCAGTCAGTCAATAGAGATAGAAGCGAGTTAAGGAAAACTTTTAATCTTAGTATATAATAAGTGGATATAAGATATTTAATGAAATTACAGCGAACAGGGTTTCGTTAATGCGGATTGCTATGTTCTCAAGTTGAATGTTTATAGTTTAATTTACTGAATGTACTCCTTGTTTTATGGAATACTCCTTATTTTATATATAATATTGGCGTACATAATATGATATACAAAGCGCGCATTGTGTGCTTTTGTAAACAGCCTGTTTACGCTCTTAGAGAACAATAAATAACGCTAAGCTCTAATTTGATCATTTCTCTTCTCTCTCTCTTTAAATGACTTTAAATGAAGAAAGACGCATCGTTACGTCAAAGACTGAGTGAAAACTGCTAGTGTTAAATTTTTGTTAATCCTTAGGGTTGCCGTACCATAATATGAAACACATACTGATAGCTGACAAGCATACTTTTTTGTTTAGCTGACGCATATGTTTGTCAGCCACCTAATTTCTTTTTGACAGATTTTCAGAAGTAAAAAACATGTGATTTTTTTTCAAAATATTTACGAAACTGTAAAGTGCAAGAAAAATATTTTTACAAAACTTTTTTGTAAAAATAAATAGAAAAACCCGGGTCGCAGTGCCAAAACCCTGCCGACAATATAGTGTATTTGCTTATACAGGCAGTGTGGCTTTATTATGCAAACTTTAGTTGGTTTTTGGGGAAAATGAAAAATTTGATTCCTTAATACACCCCTTAAAATAACATTTTTTTTCTTAATTGCAATATTATTATCAATCGAACTTTTATACCAAATTATATACAACTTTCAGTAAATAATTCACTATCTGCAAACTAGTGTTTTCATATAGTGTATTTGCTTGTATAGGGCCGTGTGGTTTTATACTTTTATTATGTGAAATTAAGTTTGTTTTTGGGCAAAATAAAAAATTTAACCCCTTAATACACCCCTTAAAATAACATTTTTTTTCTTAATTGTAATATTATTAACAATCTAACGTCTACACCGAATTAAATACACCCTTCAATAAATCAGTCACTATCTTCAAATTAGTGTTTTCAAAAAATGTGTAAGTCCGGTCCTGTTGGGCCGATTTTATTAAAATTTTAGGGACACTTTTTAATTGCTACTAGAGGGTTAAATTTCAATTTTGAAACGATTCGGAGAATTTTTTCGGTATTTTGGGGCCCAATAACATTTTTCAACCCCAAAAAACTACCCTTAAAATGGCCCGATTACGCCCATTTTAAATAGGCTTCTGGCAGGGATGGATTTCAATACGTGAGCCAAATTTTGTTAAAATCAATTAACTCTTTCGAAAGTTATTGCCCGTACACATATATATATATAAACATTTTTAAAAATGGTGCCAAAGTGTTTAGGAGGTTATGAAACGTCGAGAAATTTTGGTCCGACCCCTAGGTCCCGCCATCCTACCGACGCCAATAGTGTATGTTGCCATATGGCAAATACACTAATAATAAACCGTGATGATAATGTAAAAAACAACGTTATAGCATATATCTCTTTTGCGCATGCGCCGATTTTTCCCAAGTAACTACAAATTAAGCAAATATTAGATGTAATTCAGCAATTAAGCAAAAAATCTTAGATGTTGTTTTCTTTAAAGATTACAGATAGAAGAATCGCTGCAACATGTATTAACAATCGTAAATTCTTTTATCTGTAGTCCTGAAAGAAAATTATCTACCTCTAAGAACGCTATTGCCTTCAATAATTATAAATATTGAAGGCAACAGCGTTCTTAGCAAGTGTCGACTGTACAGGAGACGTCTTTGTGATTTGTTGTACAACCCTGTACATTATAGGAGGCGCCTATAAGGGATCATTTTTCTCCCCTTTTGAACGATATTTTATCACTTAAATTCTTCCCACCCTTAGACACTTTCCCATTGCGCAAACGGCACAAATAAATAAATAACGCTGACAGAGGGTACGAGAGCGAAGGGGGTAACGGAGAAGTGGAACTGGAACTGGTCGGCCCGACGACATCCGACATTTATTTATATCAAACATACAACTGAACGAAACCACTGATTCACTGACTGACTCATACATCGTGTGTATATCATAAAATATATGTGGCGTCTAATTTCAAATGCAGTCAGATCCAAAAATGTAATTTTTATAGTACAGTAAAACCTCGTTAACACGAACTCGTAAAAATCAGGCAAAAAGTTCGTGTTATGTGGGAGTTCGTGTAAACCGAGTATGGCATAAAATACAGTCAGTTTATATGTTCACTTCTTAACAAAGCCAAATTGTTAAGAAGCCTTTGCCTTTGTTAATTAGTTTACAACCTTTTCAATAAATAAGAGGGGAAAAATTTTGAGGTATGTTTCTATTTATAGGATTTCGAGTGAATTTTTAATCTCTCAGTCCTTTGTCTATTTTTAGAATGTGAGTTAATTACTTTTGTAATCCCTTAAGCGAATCTTTTCTTTTAGTTGTATTGTATATTCATTGACCAAAATGATCAAAATATATGATTTGAGAATTTTTGTAGTTCGTATTATCCGATAATTAACCGTGAAGGGACGAAAAAGTTGTTCGAAGTTCGTATTAACGAGGGTTCGTGTTAACCGAACATAATTACATTAAAGCTTATGTGACCATTGTCGAGAGCAAATTTTTGTTCGCGTTAAACCGAAATTCGTGTTAACCGTGTTCGTGTTAACGAGGGTTTACTGTATGTAATTTTTTATATTATTATTACGTGAATAATATAGTTGTCAAAATTTAAAGCAATATTTGATAAGTATAGCAAACACCATATTGATTTTAAATTCATTCGTTTTAGAAAAAAAAAATATAAAATAGACAGAAAATCTCCTTTTAAAGAAAGTGGATCTGGCGGTGTTTGAAATTAGACGACACATATAATTAATGTTCACCGTGTTGAGTGCAGAATAAAATACAGTCAAAGCCCTCTAAGTGCACGCTCTCTAAATGCACACGCTCTCTTACTGCACACGAACTCGCCCTCTAAGTGCACGTTCCCCAGCCCCCACTTCGAATAATCTGCAACCAATCACGTGCGACCGTAAGCGCGCTATTTTCAAACTTTCCATTTCCATCATATTCATAGAGTTTTAGAGATATTGTTTATAGCATCTGATTGAATAAAGATAGCTATAGGAGTTAGAAGAGTGGGGATGAAAAAGATCGTAGGGAAAGTGTGCACTTAAAGGATGGGCTCGGTTCCGAGCTGTGCACTTAGAGGGCTTTGACTGTAATTACCCGCGACTTCGTCCACGTGGTATAGATTGTACCCGCATAGTTCTTTTGTATAAAATCCACCCCCACCCCGTTCGGATAGCTGTGTTCAAAAGACAGTCGAACTTACATTACTTTATTTTCTAAGAAGAGTATTTTTGCCCGATTGTCACGTTTTTAGCAAGCAATAAAAAAATACAGCGTATCCTTCATAAATGTTCCCCCTCCTTCATTCCTTTAAGGCTTATTTTTGAGATAAAATATAGCTTAGATCACTCCTGGAAATAGCTCTTTACCTGTCTGTGAAATGCCGTCACAATCGATTCAATCTTTTCAAAGATTAGCTCGGACAAACATATTATTATTATTTTTTTTCAATTTTTACACAATAACCCCAGATATTTCCGGGATAAAATGTAGTCTAGAAAATTCTTAGCATAAGTCCTCTACCTGTAAATTAAAGTCTCGTCAAAATCGGTTCAATCGTTTCGAAGATTAACCCGTACAAACAGAGAGACAAAATTAAAAATTGGGAATTTAGGCTTTGATAGTGTATGAATTAACCATATGAACTTAGGAAAAAGAATTTATTCCGAAATCACAGGCAGACACTTCAATTTTATTTATATGTATATATAGTTACATGAAATTACATCGCTAAACATTTGTAACTAATAAACACTAAACAGAAAGAGGTGTGTCGATTGAATTTCCCCTCCAACGTATTCGTACGTACCCGTCAGCCAATCGGTTTTGGGTTTCCTTCTAACATCGCATTTCCTCCGCTCCTGACCGTGTCGTATTTCCTTAAAGCCAATTCAGACTAGCCGTTCTCGGTTACGATTCACCGGTCCGGTTCGGTTTTCGATTAATCTAGGCTGCTCACACTATCCCGATTCGGTTCTACGATTATTCTCGGTGCGCATGCACAATTTCGTAATATGATTTGACGTTTGATGTGTGGCTGATGTGATGGCTAGTTACGTGACTCCAGCAAGCGGTCTCATTGGCTACGGTTGCGAACGGTCCGGTTGAAATTAGAGCTGAACCAAAACGCTCGAACCGAACCGCAATCGGGAACGACTACGCCCTGATTAGTCACTCCCAACCGGACCGGTGAATCGTAACCGAGAACGGCTAGTCTGAATTAGCTTTTACGCAGTTGAACAGAATTAGTCTCATCGCGGCTAAAAAAGTTTCACTTCAAAAAGTCATACCGGAAATTGATTTTCTTTCGATCTGTCGTTGCATTGAATTGAGAGTTTGGACATTATTCTAGCGTGCAAAACCTCAGTGCATCATCGAGATATTCGAATCCTGTCCTCCTTGCTAGTCTAGCTGCCAGCACTAAGTACTTTGTATGTCGCCAGACCAGCGTCCGATGAAACTTTTCGCATCCATTTAACGGTTTGTAAGCACCGCTGCCTGCCTCCTCCTTCTTTCCAACGCCTCCTCTATCGTCACTCATAACTTTTATATGAAACTGAGATGTTTTATTTACTGCTATTAGCGATCGGAAAACTCTACAATATTATATAAGTTCACAATTTAAAGTGGAAACTTTAAAGAACAATTTGCAGACATTCTTTATGTCGTAGTTTTTCAACTCAAAAAATAACGGTAAATCAGGCCCGTACTGGTCATGGAGCAGAATGGGCAAATGTCCGATGGGCTGGTCTGGCTACAGCGAGAAATAAAATTTAAAAATTCTGTTGGCAGTAACTATCAAAATGACGGTCTTTTTTGGTGCGCGACTACATTATTAAATATTTTTACATTGTTTATAAATTTTTATTTGTTGTCATATGGCGCATTTTCTGATGTTATAGAGATTTGTCGTTATATGGAGAGAAAGAAAAATCAATATTGTCTTACTATTACAGTATTATTTAATAATAACGCATAAAATTTACAAACAAGCATTACTATTAACACAAATAACAACGCTTATCGCGTAAAATCTGTCGAGGTAAATACGGCCTAGACAATAAAGCTGCAGCTCTTATCAATTTCGGCAACCTACAAACACTAAGTGCTTTATAAGTTGCCGAAATCACTTAGATACTTTATAATGACATATGGTCGTTATTTAGAGTGGGTGTGATACTACATAGAGTGTACCATTGTATGGACAACAAAGGCAAACCAACCAAAGTCGAGTCATTTCGACGTTTTAGAGAGTTTAACATCAAATCGAGTGCCGTTACATGGAGTTTACACTGTATATTGAATGGTTTTCTAGCTGACGGCATTCCTTAACTAGGTGACCTGTGCATCTAATGACCTTGTACGTGAAGGGCATCACAATACCTTGCACTATCGTGAAAATTCTCTGCTGTACATAAGTTTTTTTTTAAACAAAAATATTAAAGTACATAAAAAACGTGATTGTTTTCAAAACAATAAATTTGAAAGATAAACAACTAATGCTGTTGGCATCTGCGTTAATGACCATTTCATTAGCACTTCACAGTTGTAGCACGAATACTCAATTTTCATTTTACGTGATTTACTTATTAATTTTCTGCAAATAAATGTTTCACCGCGTTTTCATCTAAATTCGTTTGGAAAGCTGCATACGCGTCGACTCTAAATCATAGTAAACAATAATTTCAACGTACATCAATCATTCTAAGTAGTGTCTACTTTGCCTTGTTCTGCTTTATAAAAAAAAACAAAAACTCATCTCGTACAAAACACGCCATGTTGTCATACAGAGGCCTCCATTATATTTTACTCTCAACAACAAAAACAACGCTCTTGTTGTACTTTTTACATGCAAGAAGTTCTTTTATTCGTCTTATCATATCCTTTTGCCTCAAACCACTAAGGAGTCAATTTAAAATGAGAAATTATTAAATTTAATAAGACCTCCATTCAATGGCGTACTACGCAAAATTTTCTTCAAGGGAGCAAGAATTATGAAAGCAAACTTGAACATCATATACTGCAACTCATCATAAACGACAGTTTTCAGACCCAAATAAATTCTACTTTACCAATCCAACAGTAATTTTCAAAAGCGACTTGTCAGTTACTACTTATTATGATGTGAAAATCGGCCATTTTATAATATAATGCTATTATGACTCGTATGACTATAAAATCTCGAGCACGCTTGTCAAACATAAACCTACACGACCAGCACGGCACAAACCTGCAACCTGCACAATGCCCGGCACTAGACTAGCACAGAGCAGCAAATTTTAGTATGGAGGTTTCGTGATGTACGATAGCCATTTTGCAGTTTTCAAGTAATTTTATCAATGCAAATTAATTAATGAAAACGACACATCGTTAGCACACTAGATCGGTCCAACACGACTAAACAAAAATTGTCGGCGATCGACTGACGGTCGTTGCTGGGTGTTTATCTAATGTGTGCTACTCCGTTAAATAACGCAGGTACATTCACTAACCATACTGTGCTGGTCGTGCTTGATAGATGTGCGCGGTCTTGAAATGTCACAGCTCAACTGGATTTACGTTCTAAAAACAAACTACTATTTTTATATTGATAGTTCTAATTAAATTCGGCTAGGGTAGAATTCCACACCGAACTTTGCAAGTATACGATAGAAATTTTCGGCATTGTATTCAAATCACGAAATCAGATACAGTTTATATTATAAGCCTATTTTGTTAGCTAAATTGCCGAATTATATTCTTGTCATGTGCCTCTCTCTCTATAATATTTTTTTATAAAATGATAAGTATTGTTTTCAGATTTATTTAAGTCCTTCAGCTTCAGTGATTCAAATGAATTTTAACGTAATATTATTAAAATGCTAATGCCTAATCTGATAGGCGCGTTATATTTTATAACGACAAAAAAAATTACTAAATTCTTTGACTGTTCATGATTATAACGCTTCCATACATATTTTTAAAGACTCATGTATTTTAAATTTCTCCTTCATCCCCACTTCGTCGCACTCGTAGATAAACCAGAACTCGTTTCACATTTTTGACACTTTATTTATTAATATTTTCCATTGGCTGAGTATAGAGTGACTATAGTCAGAGTGTGGCCAATACATTCAATCGCCGCCATATTGAGTGGTCATTCTAACAGAAGCAGCCGACAGCTGTATACTGCGTATAAAATGGCTCAGCCAATTCGTCTTCCGGCTACGTCACGTGACCTGTTGGACTATAGTCACTCATAGCTGAGTAACTTATGTGGAGACACTTTGCGTGAGAAGTAAGAACAAAAAACTTGAAAATATGCGTGAATAAAATCAGTTAAAAATACACGAGTCCATTTGTAATTTTTCAAAAATCGCTTTAAGCTTCGTAACTCTCAGATTAAAATTATATCACAGAACACCCTACCAAAATTTGGTGTCGATATTGTGCTGACAAATAGGCCAAAAGTTTTTTTTTTATTTTGTGTGAAAGAATTGAAAAATTATGGAAAGTTAATTTTTACCTAAATTAGTATCATTCCCATTCCCAAATACTCAATATTGATTTTTCTTTCTCTCCATATAACGACAACTCTCTATAACGCCAAAAAATGCGCAGTCCCTTCAGGGTCGCTATATAGAGTTTACACTGATAAATATCGGCATATTATATAGGCTGATGTGTTGCCTTTAGCCACGTATTAATATATTTTCAATTTCGTTTGAAACGCTGGTTTGAAGCAATAACTTTTACGTGGATGATTCAAGTTGGTCATACTCGTATATAAAACGAACACGTAACTCGTAGGTCAACTGACAAATATTGAACATAGTCCTCCATATATACTATGTGTAGATGTGTTATATAATATTTTGTATGTATCATGTAGGTACATAATAATTATGTAAATGTTTGCAGTGGTTGATTATTATATATGACTATATTCATGTGATTAATTATAACTTACCCCGTTTTATGTTACTATAGTCATACCTGATATAATATTAATGGCTTGTTTGTTTTTAGCCATTGAATTAATAATGGAGCGATAACGGAAATACAGTGTGTCATAGAAATATTATTCTCGAAATCATTTTTGTTAACCGACTTCAAAAAAAGTAGATTATATACAACTCAACGCGTTTTTCTATGTATGTTCCGCGATATCTCCGCCAGTTGTGAATCGATTTTTACTTTTTTTAAGATATTTAGTAGAGTGTACCTTCAGAGTGGCCCCACACAAATTTTTCTTAAATCGATTCATTAGTTTTTTTCATTATTAATGTATATTTTGTTTGTCCCGCGATATCTCTGCCACTTGTGAACCGATTTTAACGATTATTGTTCTATTTATAATAAAACATACCTCAGGGTGATTTCACACAAATTTTACTTAAACAGTTCAGTAGTTTTTTTAAATATATTTCTAGTTTTAAATTTAGTAACTAAACAATTTTCCTCCTTTTAGTGGCTTTTTTGAAGAAGCTTAATTTTTTTCTAAAAAGAGTATTTTTTTTAGTTTAATGAAAAAAATTAGTTGTTAACTCTTTTCCACAGTATGAATTCACTTTCATTAGCAAAGTACACTTTACAGACAACTATGTTGCTCTGATATTCCAAGGTTTTATATTTAAAAAGAAATAAATGTCATGCCACTGCTGAGACTCGAACCTGAAACTCCCAGAGTCGCAGCATTAATTTTTTCTTCTTATATATTGTTGTCTGGAAACTGAAATTCGCTATTAAAAGTGATTTCCTAAGGAGGAATTTTTTTTCTCTTGTAAAAGTGAATTGAACAATAACTTATAAATTTATTAATATTAGCATATTTAGTACCCTTAATAGAGTTCTTTAATTTTTGCCGTTTTCTGACAAATTAAAAACTACCTAAAGCCCTACGCCAAAGTAAGACAAATATATAAAAACAGTATTCTTGTGTTGCGAAATACCACCATAAAAATAATTTAAGTTTTGTAACGTTTTGAACTTGTTGGATCTGCAGCTATTTAATTAAAATAATAATTATTATTTCGTCATATTTTCAGTAGGTGTAAATTAACTGTTTATAACAAAACTTGGGGGAGATAAATCTTCATTTACCCCAATGAAAGATACATAGATACTGTATTCATTTTATTTGAGTACAAGTGAAGTGGCTATATTTGACTAGTGGTCCTAGATGTAGGGATGTCCTTTTTGCGTCACGTCTTCTTGAATTTCTGACATGTCTCTGTTATTTTAAATCAGAATTCTCATATGAAATTTTGTAACATTAATCTAGAATTTTCATTTTGGAACAGCTTTTTTTCTTTACGACCTTTTTTGTATCTTAGGAGTAAAGAAACCGAAGTCTAAAATATTCCAGTAAAAAATACATAAATATCTATACTTTTTTACATTTTTTTTTTTTCAAAAATGGATTTTTTAATTTCTCTGCTTATACCAAAATGAATCTTATGGCGCTTTTCTGTATGGTCAATATTAAAATTAACAGCGATGGTGAATTTTTATCTCACTTTAACTTATGTTAAATTTGTTAGAAAGTGACAAAAAAGTAACAGCACAGTAAATTCTTACATTGACTGTATAAAATGGCACCATTAATTGGACAAAATACAGTTTATTAGCACCTATAATAAGTAATTTTCTATGGTTTATATTTTTGAATGTTTAAACCGTTTGAATAGTTAGAATGAACATTTCATTTTTTTTAATATTATCACACTTTGGACATCCTTGTTTATGAAGAGCCATCATCAGCTTCTGGGGATCTAGTAATCAACATAAAACGTCAGTATATGAAGGAATGAAGAAGTCGACGACAGCTCACAGTGTCTTTATTCTCAACATCTCAGATCGTGCAGATTTAGATTACTGATCGGTAAAAAATTATTTCTGTAAATTATAATAAATTTCACCGAAAATTACACAATTTAAATTAGCGCTCAGACACTCATGACCTCTATTATCGAGCGTTTATAATTTACAATATCTATCTTCACTTGTTTCGGTTTATGCAGTCGTCGTCCTTGATGTCCCTGCAGTTCATGTCTTAGATACAAGTGATTACAATAACTTATAACAAATTATAACAACTGATTCATATTTATAATGTGGTTCTTATACTAAGTTTCCGACACGACTTTCAACGCTAGCAGTACTCAAGATTAGTAGAATACTATAGGTTGGGTGTTAACATTGTTGAAAGTGTGACTAGATGAGACGGGGGAGAGGGCGTGGATTGTAGGCCTTGACACCTTTTTTCCAACTATCAAACGTTCATTATAATTGAAAAATCGAGCCAAGGGTTTCGAATGTCGTAAGCAATTGACTCAACTAATCATAGATGTGACCACTTTTATAACCTCTTACACCCGACCTATAGTACTCTACTAACCTTGAACAGTACTTACTTTTAGCACTGAATCACCATGGAAATTACGTTAAATTTCGATTCTAAATTTGCTATAAAAACTAACCCAGAATAGATGCAAGATTATATGATCTGTAAGTCTAGAACGCCGATGCATGTGTTGTAGAGTTTGATGACGTTAGGCTATTCAAGCATAGTGCATAAAACTGGAAATATACGATCACATTTTAAGGACAGTTGTCAGATCAGATTTTCTAACAACGCTTTCTGAAACCCAACACGAGGCTTCCTGACGATTTAAATATATGTAAGTCGAATAAGTTTGATATTAGTGAGTCGAGAATTATTTGGTTGCCTCGACTCTCTAGCTCTATATAATTTGAGGCATGAGTCAACGACTTGACAACGTCATATTATGACACAAAACATCAGTCAAGTTTTACAAACTCACGTTTACCTTCATAGAGTTACATAATGTGAAATTTGACAGTCTTGTAAGCATCTCTTCAGAATAACGGCGTACCGCTATTATTATGACAGAATAAATCATACAAACTTAGTGATTATTTATTTATATGAAACTAGCTTTGCGATCCAGCTTTGCCCGGGTAGATGCTGGTTTGACAGCGAAATAAGTAAGAGCAACCAAATTCTCCTAAATCTCTTTACCGTATGATAGTTTGCCAGCGTACACCAATTTAGATCAGTAATCGCGTGTTCGGAATCTCCGACTTGGTTTACATTCACTGCTCATCCTCTTTTTGTCACATCGTAATAGTGTATACACCTTCTGTTACTCGGAAAGAAGTAAACTTTGAAACAATGAAAGAATTTTTCAAATCGGTTCAGTAGCTCCTGAGAAATTACCTGTGATAGAGAAACATTTGAAATTTTACTCTTTATACGGGACACTTAGCAATTGACGTGTACCTAGTTGTTTTATTTTTAGAACATTTTTGAAAAAACTCGTTTAAAAAAATTATCAAGCCTTTATTTGAATTACGAAAACTGTTTTACTGTTTAATTTATATGCAAATCAAAAAATAAATAGAAAAATAATTAACACACCATATATTGCTCAAACAAAAACTTTATTTCGTTTTATAAAGACCACTGCACACGAAACTGATTTTGCCGCTGAATTCGCTGCTAGGTTCGAAACTTGCTGTGGGTTTGTGACGATTTGTATGCATGTTTTGAAGCTGGATTTGTAGATAGTTTTAATACGAATATTAATAAAAACTGACATTTATTGTCTCTGAACAATATGACACTATGATTAATTATGACGTTTGCCCATGTCGCCCACGTGACAAAATACTATTTTTTTATTCGTTCTTGCTCAAAACCAGCAGAGAATTAAGCACGAAAAATAGCCCCGGTTCTAATTTTGAAATTCAGCTGATTACCATGCATGCAGCGGAGTGCGCAGCAGCGAATCCAGCGGCAAAACTAGCCTCGTTTGCAGCGGCTATAACTGAGTTATTCTATTATCATGAAAAAATTTTCTCTTATTTTATACTTTTGCAAAAGTATCAGAACTCGTACGTGCCTCGACCCCGCTTCATCGAAACAGGATATAAAAAATGATAATCGTAAATTGAACAGGTACTAGACCTAGCTTAAAGACATTTTGCATCATTCAAAATATCAGTAAGAAAACATCAAGCGTAAATATAATATGGAAGTTTTAGCTTAAGCTGTTCTAGAAACAATTGTTTTTTTAAACTTGCCAGTCTTCACTTTTAACTTTATTTTTTTAACAAGGTGGTAGTTTGTGTTGAATAAACAGTAGATTTAAAAGAATGTACGTTTAGCCTAAAAGAAAATACTGAAACAAAATTCGTCACTGACTTGTTCGAATTTACAAGTTAAGATAATGAATTTAGCAACATTCTGTAAATTTCCAGTTCCTAAGTTCTGTTTGGGAAGTGATATCAGTCGAACTTTTAATTTATAATTAATAATAATAATAACAAACCATAACAAAATGAATTGTTACAAGACCCAGATAATCCTGTTAGATGTTAAAAAAAGAAAACATTAAAAATTAGTGCATGTACTTAATGTACGCCTGTTTGGCGTGTTTAAAAACTAATTTTTAATATACATGCAAATAATTTACTGAAACAAAATCTTTAAAAAGTTTAAGAATAATACTTACAAAAAATTAACCTTTTTTGTCCTTGGTAATTAATATAAATAACAAATAAGTGTTTACTTAAAAAGTCCTTTTTCCCAACAAATCATTTTTATATTAACCTTAAATATTTTTACTTTTATAATCAATCCATTGAGTAGTCAGAAATACTTCATAAACTCCACTGGATGACACTTAAAACAACTATTGGTTGTAACCAAAGGCTATAGTCGTCTAGTATATTCTATAGTTTTCAGATGACAGAAAGTGCATTAATTTCTTCGATCTCTCATTTCAGTCTGACTCTCTTGCGGCCAACTTCATACTGCCAAAGTTTCGTTAGCGCGACCAACCTCATACTGTTGAATTTTCTTTAGCGCGGTGAACTTCATACTGTCAATTATTATGCTAAAATTTTACTCTCAATGCGCCTAAAGAAGTATAACTTCAAAAATGTATACACGCCGAATTGAATAACCTCTTTGATTTTTTGAAGTTGGTTAAAAATGTATGCCTATAATTATATATGCCTATAATTAGAATAAGAGAAATGTTCAATAAAGCTACTGTATTTTTGACACGAAATCAACTTTTCCTAGATCTATAAAAACAAAAAGAATGAAAAAACAGTTGAATAACTGATTTCATAATGTCCGCCATAAATTAGACTCTAATAGGAAGTGCACAAAAGCATCATGTACGTTTTAACTCGCTACAAAAGTGGAAATGTAAGCATAACAAATCTTGATATAAAGAGGGGAAAAATGACTCCACGAGCAACTTCTGTATATCATTCCAGCTATAGTACATACAGATGTAGATGGGTTAGTAGTAACGCTCCAAATGTAATAGGAGTGGACAACATTTTTTTTTAATTATTCGTAGTATTCAATAATGTACAAAAGTAATTTTATACAGACTCTTTGTCTGTCCACAGCACTCGATTTTGAATAACACTTAGTTAAACAAACAATTAGTAGATAAAAGCGTTAAAAGAGGATTCCTGTAAAAAATACAAGAGCGAATCAAATAAGAATCTTTTTTTAATTCTAATAATTGTGCTAATCCATGTTAAACTTATAGTTTAGCAGACTGTCATTAAAAACAGGAGCGCTCTTTACAAAAATGTTCGTTTAGCTCAATATTATCCGATCAACCAAAGAAAGTCTACCAAAATAATGTGCCTAAGGGTTCCTTATTTATGGAAATCGGCATGAAAACAAACGAACGATTTGTAGTTAAGTTATACGAAACGCTCCTGTCACATTGTGACATTTCAGTATACAGCTTCGTGCATCATGACGCACAGTGCAGGAATTTCAACTTTCTGCTCGTGCGGTGTAATATACTATTAAAATAGAAGCTCACTTTTAACACTAAATTTTGCATAGTGCTAAAAGTACTTCGGAAGTAGATGTGGCGTTAAAAATTGTACCTATATTAAAAGCAAAACATAATGTTGTAAACGAAACGCTTATAAATTATGGCTTAAGGTAGTTGTCGTGGTACAATATTGTCAAAAAGTTATAGATTATACGCGCCACAAAAGTATACTAGCTTGTAGCTAAGTGATCCATAATTTGTACGCAAGACTGTACCCGTGGAAACGTAACCCATACAGTATTCATATGCATGTATACTTTTCTATAAATTGTTGAACTTTAAACCGTTATTTATAAATAATTAGACGGTCAAAACATTTTTTCTTATTTTTTTTTAAACTCATAACAAATGCATTGAAAGACTGTCAGTTTTTGGAAAGTTTCTGACAGTTAGTTCTTTTTTTATAAATAAGAAACTGGTTCAGAACTACAGAGATCGTATACAATCAATGTTAATTATCCGATTTTTAATTGAATTTATCTCGGATTATATACGGTCAATCGACTTCAAATTTTCAGGGTAATTGTATTATCATGTCCTTAATAAGTATACAAAAATTAAGAATTTTCTGACGGTGTGCCTTAACCACGACAACTACCTTAAGGGACTCTTGTTCTAAAACGTCATACACACCAAATGTACAGAGGAGGTTCAAGAGAAGTAGTCCACTGTACAAGGATAAGTCTGTATACTCATTAACGCATCTCATTTGATTATCAAGTCGTAATTAAATTTGCTTACATTACGCGATATAATTGCATGCGTTTTCAAAGTATTTATCATGGAAATTACCATCGTCAAGTTGCTGTGTACAATTCTTATACGTCGCTTTTCAAGCATTTCACGTTTTATGAATGTCGGATTATTGAAAAGGTTACAATTTTCGAAAAGTAAATGTCTCTCATGATATTTGAATACTGTCTCAATTGCTGTAGAATTTAAAATCTAAACGCTGTAAGTTGAACATCGCTCAACAACGACAGTTAAACTAGTGCGCTATGTTAACATTGTTTGTTTAAACCTACTTGAGAAACATAAGATTTTAAGAAAAAAATGATTTTCTGATGACGTAGCGGTGTTTAATTAATATACCTGCAACGTTTCGACTCTACATAATGGATTTGTTCTTGACAAATTTCGAATGTTTCATAACGCATGCGCTAAATATGATCAATTGAGAACTAGTCTTAAGCTTGTTTGTTGAAACAGTTGACACAATCGCACAAATTACCTACTAGAGCCAATGCACACCTATGCTACTTTTTGTATCACGATTGTGCGATTAAATTACTTGTAAATCGTCAGATGCAGCTATACCATTAACGTAAAACACCACACTGTCGCTGAAATACATAACTGACGTGTTCCGAACAAAATCGATTCAGTGGTTTAGTGTTAATCTGGAACAAACTATAACACACAAACATTCTGAAAATTACTAAATTCGGTCTAGTTATTCTATAAAATATTGTGTTAATACAAAATTATTTTAAAAAAGAGTCTATCAATTCGATTTGACAGTTTTGAATAAGTTCAACGTCGTTGAGTTTAGAATGTTAATGGATTGGTAACATATAATTTTTATTTATTTAAATCGATTCAGAAGTTTTAGTTTAGCAGTCAGTTAATAACGTGTAAACTACGTATTACGAATCAACTAAAAAGTAAAAAATAATAAAATTTTGAGTTCTGCGCCCAGAAATATTTGTGCAGAAATATATAAAAGGTTATAGTCATTAATTTAATTTAATTAATTTTTTTTTTTAATTTAAATAATGTTAAACAATTGACGAACAAGTAAATAGATTTATTTTTGACTGTTTCACCGACAAGTTCATGTGAATTTTTTACTTGCCGAACATCTGATGTGTTTTATCTATCTTAAATTTAAAAGCTAATTTCCGAAACAGGTTTCAGTGAAATGTTTTCATATTTCAATATTTTCCGTAGGTATCTGTCCGTTCAGTATCATAATACAATTACGATTTTATTACTGTATAACAGATAATTATTCAAACTCGGTACGGCGATATTCCCTGCGAGTATAAAATGTTCAACGAAAAGTTTTTACACGAAATTAAATTTCCTTTCGACCTGCATTTTCGTTGTGAAGGGAAAACGCAAAACGATTCAGCCTTTTTATATCATATAGGACTCCCAACTGAGTATTTTATATCGTTAACTGCTATTTTATTGTTATATATTATTTCGTAATCCTTTCACATTGTAAGAATGTCTGCGTATTACATTTTTATAAATACTGGCTGCCCGACCCGGCTTTGTCCGGGTACAAACTGCATTGAATTTAAATGTATGTCAATTTCAATTTAAATAGAGTGCGTAAGTTTACTGTGAAATAAAGGTGCAAATTGAGTAGTATTTTGTTCACGAACACTCACACTTACGAAACTCATTTTCAACTCACGCGATTTCATGCATTTCTTTTCTTTTTTATAATCACACTCACGCACGTTCACGCGCGATAATAATTATATTTCGAGATTCACGCCCGTTCACTCACACTCACGCATTTATTAGTGTATTTGCCATATGGCAACATACCTACACTATTGGCGTCGGTCGGATGGCGGGACCTAGGGGTCGGACCAAAATTTCTCGACGTTTCATAACCTTCTAAGCACTTTGGCACCATTTTTGGAAAAATTATATATATACGTATATTTATATATATATATATATATATATATATATATATATATATATATATATATATAGGGTGTCTCACCGAACGTTGGCTAACATGGGTAACTTTGTTATTAGTGGAGATAGAAAGTCGGTTAAATGGGCAAAGTAGTGTAGAAAATTGGGCTCATTAACATCCCGTCGAAAAAACAATTGAATTTTGACACCCTATGAATTTATTCAGAAAATAGTGAAAATTGCCATTTATGAAAACTGGCCATAACGTTTTTATTTATGAAGATATTTGAAAATTTTATTAACCATTTTTTGATAACTTTTTAAGGTCTTTTCAGTGGCGTAGGTTTAATTTTTTTATTTCCACTACATAATAAGATATTGACATGAACTTTGGTTTTTCTTATGGACGGCATTTTTGATTTTTAGATATTCGAATTCTACTTATTTTTCTGAATAATTTGACATATCATATCCTATATCTAAACCAATCAGAAGCTACAAAACTGACAAAAATAGCTTTTTGGCGTTATCAAAGTGTGCCGTGTAAAACGAAATTTGTTGAAACAAATACATATCTACAGGTTAACAATCTGTCGAGCGATCGCTACAGTTTTGCTAATTCATTTTGTTTGATTTACTCTCTAAGATGGCTCAAGCATTCTCAAATTTGAAGAAGCAGGCTATTTTTGCGCATACATTCAGCGTAACAAAAATACCACGTGGGCTCAAGCAGAATACTTGAACCTTTATCCAGAAAGGCGACAGCCTTATTCAATGATTCATTCAATATATAATATTTTAATATGTATTTAAAAAAACATAATAATAAAAGTCTTCACAGCTGCATTGTATTCTGAAACTCTTTCTAACAAAACTATTTTTAAACCCTTTTTATAAATACCCAGTGCAGTTTGAGGAGCTCAAGTATGTATACAATACATGTTATCTATGCGTTATTCACTTGTCACGTTATTCACATGTCACAGAACTGTTATTCACTTGTCGCGCAAAACTTTCTGTAAATATTTACCCTGGATTCAGCTGTATGAAATGAATATATATCCCTGTCCAGATAGATACACAATGCACATGTTACAAACGAGCAAGGCTCGAGGCCGAGAGCATTCTAGACGAGATGAATCGGTGAGTGGTATCATTGAGTGTTGGCGACAATAGCGTTGTCATTAAATATCGTATAAGCACTTAACCCAGAAGTGTGTTCGCATATGGGTGATTTTGACCCAGTGTGTTTACAAAATTGTTTCTGCGTAATATTGTTCCCTGCGGTGTAATGTGTATGATCTGACTGAAGAAAGAACGTTTACCAAAAGAATGTGCACACGGCAGAAGCGTAGCGTGCCTTGGCGGGCCCCGTATAAAAATTTGTTTGGGGGCCCTTCCCCGCTGAAGTAAATGACTTAAACGGGGAAATCCCGCAGACCGCGATAACCAATGTAGGGTGTTGCCAACTTTTGAACGCACGCTTTACGCGGGAAAAAAAGAAATTGCTTTTTTTGACTTTTGTCATTTCTGAAATAAAAAGATGGAAGTTTTTATTAATTTTTGCTTACGCACGTTGGGGGCCTCCGTGGCCCGGGGGCCCCGTATAATTGATACGGCAGATACGGCGGTAGCTACGCCCCTGGCACACGGTCACTTATGTAGGGAAAGCGGCATTAAAACAAAAGAATGATTTGTAGTTAATAATGTGTGAAAGTTATGCAAAACGCTCCTATCACATTGTAGTAACCCAGACATTTTTGAATATCCAGCTGTGTCAATGTAGGGCGTTGATTCATTTATTCACTTGTAGATGACGTGGTTTTATGTGATTTTATGTAAAAACAAATTGTAAATGTTAATCAATATCATCTATATCAAAAAAAAATTATTTACAAGAGTTTTTCGTTGTCGAAAATCGCACCACCCACTACGCGAAAACGCCTTCTCCGCCTATGGTTTTACAGAATTCCAACTTTTACACGCGATTCCACTCTCCTTTCGCACAGGACATACTTTCACTGGTCAAACTATATAGTGCACTTTGAGCAGTTCAAATGCAGTATTGTTAAAAGCCATCGACTCCCGACCACCCGATCACTTTTTATATTTTAAACGCTCCTTTTTGACATGCTTGGTTGTATGCTTTGAGCTTCGCCGAGCGGTTAAATGAAATTTGATTTATACACATACACGTTAAAACGAGCGTTCAGAATTGTTGATTTTTATAATAGTATAAACACCAATAACAAGAAATAAAAATGGTGATGACACATCTGTGAACAAAAATTTTCGGTTAAAAAAATAGTGAATTAGTTGAGTAAAGACCCTCTAGCTGACTGTTGAAAGAAAACGGTGGTAATCGGAATTCCACATTAAATAAAATGTGAAATTTGACAATGAAATATAAAGTCGGATTGTATCATTCTAAAGTCAAACAATACAGTTCGCAAGGCATTTACTCTGATCATTCGCCATTTGTATTTTTGTACATCACAGAACTGACATTTGTCGTAATCTAAACAACTAATATAATGCGGACTTAAATATAACCTTTAATCAGTCTTTAGTAAAGTTCCCTTTTGTACCAATTTCAGGTTAGTATATAAAGCATCCTGGAGGATATAAATCATCACGCTCAGTCATGGAGGGCACGAGCTAGGCGTAAGTCTCCAATTGAAAATTTTATAATTTATATAAAACGTAGTTTCAGATTTTATTTTATGAATACATTATTTTTATTTTTATAGAAATTTTCTCATCTAAATTTTTCATAGTGAAAATAATGTAAATATTTAAGGTGGAGGGAACGGGTATTTACGGCGGAGGGAACGAGTGTGCGCGATTTAAAAATTAAAACACGGTGGAGGGGACGGGTATGTATGGTGGAGGGAACTGGTGCGTGAAATTTTAAAAAATTAAAACACGGTGGAGGGGACGGGTATGTGCGATTTAAAATATGGTGGGAGGACGGGTATGTGTGATTTAAAAAATTAAACGTGGTGGAAGGGCGGATATGTGTGAGTTAAAAACCGGTAAATATGGTGGAAGGATAGGTATATATGTTGGAAGAGCGCGTATAAATGGCAAAAATACGAGTCTACATTATGTTACTAATAAATAATTTTTGGGCACAAACATGAAACTAAACCACTACTAGAGGTGTTTTGACCATAGTTGATATGTGTCGTTCGGTTTAGGTTCATAGAATGTTTCTGCCAAATGTCGTTCAATTAGTCGACGTGTTTATTCAAAAATGCATCTTGCATATTTAATAGTTTATCGTGGAAGAGACGGAATAAAATAACTGCATTAACACATTAACGTTAAAGCGAACCGTGATGTCGCGGCTTTAACTTGGCAGTTATTTTATTCCGTCTCTTCCACGATACAGTATAAAGGCTGTCGAAACGCTCTGAATTTAAGTCAAAAATAAAGCTTCGGCTGTCAACTGATTGTAGACACTTATTCGTCAACATTCTGAAAAAAATTCTTTCTCTATAAGGAAAATAAAGGATAAATCTAGGTCTCTAATGGACGATTTACTAGAAAAAAGTTGGCATTAATTGTGCTAAAAAAACACGTTTTCAATGTCACACTATGACCTTATTCGTACTTATTTCACAAAACTGTTCCATCACAAACCTAAAGTGACTCTTCCTTTTTCGGAAAAGTTTTTAAAATCTACAAAATATTTCCAAAAATTAGAGTAATCAATTGACAGCGGCACCCTTGCAAGAATATTTTTTAGCCTCGTAGTTGGCACCAGCCAAAAATTGAAACGTGCGGATGATTTGAGCGAGACAGAGCTAAAGAAGGTCACACCCACAATATGTCTTTTGCCTACCTCGCCCCTTACCGCTCGATCTCAGCACAAACAAAATTCAGAGCGTTCTGACAGCCTTAAGTATGCGAGATGCATTTTTGAATAAATACGTCGACTAATTGAACGACATTTGGCAGAAACATTCTTTGAACCTAAACCGAACGACACATCAACGATGGTCAAAATACCTCTAGTAGTGGTTTAGTTTCATGTTTGTGCCAAAAAATGACGTATTAGTAACATAATGTAGACCCGTATTTTTGCCATTTATACGCGCTCTTCCAACATATATACCTGTCCTTCCACCATATTTACCGGTTTTTAAATCACACACATCCGCCCTTCCACCACATTTAATTTTTTAAATAACACATAACCGTCCGTCCACCAACACAGCGAACTGTGATGCCCAAGCCTGTTCCAAAACTGTTCGACGACCAAAATGAATTTAATGCATTTGGTCGTCGAACAGTTTTGGAACAGGCTTGGATATTTCATATATATCAAAGACGGTGGCATTCAGTGAGACGAGATTTATTCTTTTCCTTGTACACACACATTCAGATCAAACCGTTCACACTTGAGCGACGAAGATGAGCACAGTGCATAAGCCAAGCGCCGCTATCGAATCAATAAATATTTTACATTTCGTCTCTCTTCAACGGCTTCAATGAAATGTGAAAACAAACGACAGCTAAATATTTACTACTACGTTAAAAATTATGATGACTTTATTGAGATTAATAAAATTTATTAATCTCAATAAAGTCATCATAATTTTTAACGTAATAGTAAATATTTAGCTAAAATAATTATATAAATAAAAAAATTATTAAAATTATTAAAAAATAAAATTATTAAAAAAATGGACTTGAACTTCGATGATATTTAATATCATCGAAGTTTAAGTCCATTTTTTTAATAATTTTAAAGTTTAATGGGAATTATGGACAAATTTGATGTGTTAAACTTTTTAATTTATTGCCAACGTTTCAACAGTCTTGCTGTCTTAAACTTTAAAATTATTAATAAATATACTGTTTTGTTGACCTTTTTTAATTGTCAATACAATACATCTTTTTTCATAAGCGCGTAAAAATTATATAGCAAAAATATGTATGAATATTATGAGTTGTCTGATAAAATATAATAAACAAATATACGAAACGTTGCAATTTTCACAATAGTGTAACTGTTATAATTTTGTCCACATTCCCGTGAAAATGCATTAATTATTGATTATTGGCCGTAAACAACATGAAGAATTATGTGCTATATTAAAAAATATTAATATTTTAATACATGTCTTTAGAAAACAAACGGGTGTTTGGCACAATAAAAAATAAATGATTAAATTATGTAAATACGATAATTCTTTATTGTTAGGTATAAATGACTTGAGTCGAAAAATCTAGTTTTTTAGCCATTAATACCAAACGAAAGAGAATACAGTGTAGACTTAAGTCCAATAAAAAATGTTGAACAATTTTTTGATTTAAATTTCTTATGCCTGACACCAGAGATTTATCCAATAAGAAATCAGAAAATTACAACAACTTCAGTTATATTTATTATTATTTCCATTTAAAAATTGCAATTTTCTGACGTCAAAAATACCGCCACCATGTTGGTTTGAAGTGTGACTTCAGAACGCTAAATGAACCTCGTGTAAATGATACCGAGCATTTATTATTACAATAATTAGGTCACAGTGGGTAAACACGTCTTTTCGCACCAGATTATATGTTTAAAATTTTGAGTGCTATTTTATCCTAAAAACGATTACATTTAAGTGAAATCAAAAGTCCTGTGGACTAATTCTACGATATGAACATTTTAAATTTTAATGCAATTTAAAAATAAGAGTCAAATGGCCTAATAAGAGAGTATCTCACTAGCGAGAGTCTAATTGATCACATTATAATATAGTAGATTGTAATATTTCAGATGTTGAATTTCCGAACGTTTGAACTATTTCTTTTCCATTGAAATGCGCTTCTTTTGTATGACTGCGCATTTTTGTATGTCTGCGTTGCGTGTTCGTTCCGTGTATGTGTATATTTTGATGAATAAAAGGCCATTTGTCAACTGTCAACCGACAACTGATTGCTGGGAACAATGTGGCCTGTGCAGCCTTTGAATAGTGCCCTTATAAACTACATTCACCGAGAACTGAATATTGTCAAAATATTTACATCTTGTGACCAGTTAAAAGAGACTTTCCTTAAAACAATTTGCTTGCTTGATCAGCCCATAAAAATACGTACCTGCTTAACATTTACACCCTGTATATTGCTGTAGAATTCGGAAAATCATATTTGTTTCCACCTGACTTGGAGAATTAAAACTTGACGCATTTGTAAATAACGCGGGAAAATATAAAACATTTAAATTATGAATCCGAAGGATATTGTGGAATAAAACGCTGACAACGAAAGCACATTCTCTTTATTTCTTTTTAGTCCAACTAATATAGCCTACGACGTGCAAGAGTGTGAACTCTAAATGGTTAAAAACTGTAAGGTGTAAGGAGGCTAAAAGTGTTGATATAGAGAGCAACGACTTAAAAACAGACTACTGCGTCTGCATATGTATTTGATGACAAACTTATATATCTTTTATTGTTTATAGCTCAATATTCATACGTAACTTTGATTGCAATAGTAAATTTAATGTGCATTATTTAATTGCATAATTAAATAATTATATTTACCAAGCAATATTCATTTATGCAGTTGTTTATGTGCATTAAACAATTGTATTTTAATGAAACATAAAATTTAATTTGAAATATAATGAACAAAATATACATTTTCTAGACAGGACGATATAAATGTTAATTATCATTTTTTGTCATAATTAAGAAACAATTTTTGTCGACCGACTTTTTGCACTCATTTCACTTTAAATTACCATTTTTCGGATAAAGTCGGTAATAAAAATGAATTCGAACTCCAAGAAAAAAACAACGAATTGCTATTGTGCTTAAGACTGTCGGAACGCTCTGAATTTAAGCCATACTACGAGACAAAAAAATGCTGTAGCAAGGGTGCTGCTGTCAGTTGATTACACTCATACCTCGCTATACGGCCGCTCTTTATATGGTATTTCGCTATAACGACCCTATTCAATTAAGGCACGTTTTCGATTTACGGCCTAAAATGTTTCGCTATAACGACAAAAAAAATTTTTTTTCGATGTTGATATATCTACATGTTGCCAATCTTGCAATTTAGAATAATTGATTCCTTATACGGCTTTTCGCTTTGCGGCCAAGTTTCGTGGAACGTATATAAGCCGTAAAGCGAGGTATGGGTGTACTCTAAATTTTGGAAATATTTTGACGATTTAAAAAACTTTTCCGAAAAAGGAAGAGTCACTTTAGGTTTGTGATGGAACAATTTTCTGAAAGAGTTCGAATAAGGTTGTAGTGTGACATTGAAAACGTGTGGCTTTTGGCACAATTAATGCCAACTTTTTTCTAGTACATTGTACATAAATTACAAAAGTAGTCCATTGGAGACGTACATTTATCCTTTGTCTTTCTTATAAGTCTACAATCAGCTATCAGCCGAAGCCCTATTTTTGGCTTTAATTCAGAGCGTTACGACAGTCTTAAAACCTCACAGTAGAAAAACTTGACTGCTTTGCCTGCCTAACCATAGTGGCACTGCCAACGAAACGCATTGTGTGGTTCATAAATAGTGCGTTAGTTAATTAATAATAATAATGCGTTTAACGTCCGTTTCTCGACTTTATGTCATAACAGACGCCATTCGCACCATTACTATTTTTCATTTTACCACTTCCCGTTTTTTTCTACATTTCTTAAACTTCAACTTATATAATAGCAATGGGCGAATGAAGGAATTACAGGAAATTAGGATAAGGTAGGTAATTTTTGAACTAGGAGAGAATAGGTAATCGGCCATGGCCTCAAATAAGGATCCATCTCGATATTTATCTGGAATTAATTGAGGGAAACCATGGAAAACCTCAATCAAGATGGCCGGTACAGAAATTACCTTTTCTCGGCGAAAGGCAGTAGGAAAAAGTCCCAGCCACATCTGCCCCCGCCGGGAATCGAACCCGGACCTCCCGAATGCGAGTCTAGTGCTGTATCACTACTCTACCCAGCTCGGTAATTGTACTCTACTGTTTTGCCTGTACCACCCAAACGTATAGTATACTAGTTCATAAATAGTGCGTCAGTCTGTGTCATGTCACTTTTTCGATTCATCGTATCATGGGCGTATTCTTACTATAGAAGTTTCACTTGAAAATAATTGTGGATACCATTTCTCTGTGACCGGTTCGTCGAGACGTTTCTGTGAAAGCTCGGGATGACGGTGACGAAATGAGGCAAGCGGTAGAAGTATCAAGCACACCTGGGTTCCTCCCATACACTTTTTCATTACACGAATAAATCGTCATGTAATTAGTTTGGTGGCATTAAAACATTATCGTCTAAATCAAATTGTATCTGAACTCGTATCACAAAAATAAATAATTAACCAGAAGTATAACTAGTACGAGCTTTACTCATTCTTATGACCTCGGTATTAACCTAAGATTCTATCCTGAAATGGAATCTGGGGGCACGCCAGTGCCCCCGCCAAGACGAGTCAAAGGAAGCGGGGTATTACCTACATTTTCTGGAAGCGTTTCGTCGTATTTTCGAACCGTCATAGCTTCGGTCTGGATAATACTAGATACCTGAAATTTTCAGGATAAGACGTCCTTAGCAGACTTATCAAAAACACCAAGTATCAATTATCTAGCTTTTATGGTTTCAGATTTATTGACATATGAAATACGTCGATTTCGTGACTAACTCACTGACTGATGATCGTCAAAACCTCTAGAATACTTCCTGAAGTCCTAGAAGGCTGAAATTTGGCATGTAGGCTAGGATTTGCATATAAACAGAAAAATTAAGAAATCGGAGACTTTCCCCCTGCAACCTCTCGTACAGGGGGTGCATAGTTGTACACAAGGGAATATGTACAAAAGTGGTTCACAAACCTTCAGTGATGTTCTCGAAACCACTTGAACACACTCACAAAATTTCATCAAAATCGGTCCAGCCGTTTAGGAGGAGTTCAGTCACATACACGTGTACAAACTACAGAAGATTTTTATATACAGTGGAATCCGTTTATAAAGACATCGAAGGGAATTGACAAACACGTCATACTAAGCGGACGTCATACAAAGCATTTTTGTGAAGAAAAAACAACCGTCTTTTTTTTAAGTAGCATAGGGCCGCTGACGGGTATTCCTTTGTTTCTCGTGATTTTAAACCACTGAATTAACGCTTTATCAACATTTTCTTGTCGCGATTTTCGAAGCCTCTTCGGTTTCAAAACATTTGAATTGAACGATCGCTTAATCCTGTTCTTGTTTTTGAAAATCATTGAGATTGTCGAATTACCGACGCCCAATTCCTTTGCGAGAGATGAGTTTGATTCTCCATTTTCTAATCTGCATATTATTGCACCTTTCTCTTCAATCGTAAATGCTTTACGACGTTGAGATGACATTTTTTACGTAGGATATCACTAAAAACAACGCGTGACGTTTAACTATCAATTACTAACTGAGATTCAAAACAAAAACAAGCCACGTGCCGAACGTTGTCAGGAATCAACGAACATTGCCGAAAAATCATGTCGGTCACTATAAACGGACAAAATTTATTAAAAATGGGTCATAATAAGCGACATGTCACTGTAAGAGAAGTCATTATATCCGACTTTGTTACAAAGAATTTTATATGAAAACTGAACTTCGTTTTTAATTACGTCATAATAGGCGGTTGGTCAATATAGGCGGAGTCATAATAAACGGATTCTACTGTATAAAGATATATGCATGACTTGGGTATAATTTTTCATTAAAAAGAACATCAGTTAAAAGTAAATCATTTATTTTCATTTTCGATAATATAACAAGCATTAAACAAATTAAAAGTAATACGTATTATAAATATGCATATTAACGTAAAATAAATACAACAAACTTAAAATATACGACTCAGTATGTTACTGATCCAATAAAATATTCATAAAATACAAATAAAAAAAACACAGTTCTGGTACTTAAATTATTCTTTATTTCACATCAAAATTAATATTTGGGTATGATTTTTAAAAACATACATTTGTGTATAGTGCAAACGTTTTTTTATTTATTTTTGGAAAAGCGAATTTTAACCCTTCAAGACCATTTATCATGTACTAATATTTTATCATCATTCTCATGTAACCAGTAATTAAATTGCTATGTTAATCCCCAGATAACAAACTAACCATCGCAGTTGCAAATTTAAACGTGTTTTGGATATTAAAAAAAAAAATCATTTAGAAATAAAAATTCCCTGCATTTTTAGTGTATTTGCCATATGGCAACATACACTATTGGCGTCGGTCGGATGGCGGGACCTAGGGGTCGTACCAAAATTTCTCGTCGTTTCATAACCTCCTAAACACTTTGGCACCATTTTTAAAAATGTTTATATATATATGTATATATATATTTATATATATATATATATATAAGCGTATATATATATATATATATGTGTGCGGGCAATAACTTTCGAAAGAGTTAATTGATTTTAACGAAATTTGGCCCACGTGTTGAAATCCATCACCGCAAGAAGCCTATTTAAAATGGGCGTAATCGGGCCATTTTAAGGGTAGTTTTTAGGGGTTGAAAAATGTTTTCGGGTCCCAAAATACCGAAAAAATTCTCAGAATCGTTTCAAAATTGACATTTAACCCTTAAATAGTAATTAAAAAGTGTCCCTAAAATTTTAATAAAATCGGCCCGACAGGACCGGACTTACAAATTTTATGAAAATACTACTTTGCAGATAGTGTATTATTTACTGAAAGTTGTATATAATTTGGTATGGAAGTTCGATTGATAATAATATTGCAATTAAAAAAAAATGTTATTTTAAGGGGTGTATTAAGGAGTCAAATTTTTTATTTTGCCCAAAAACTAACTTAAGTTCGCATAATAAAGCCACACTGCCTGTATTAGCAAATACACTATATTGTCGGCAGGGTTTTGGCACTGCGACCCGGGTTTTTTTAACTTTGGTATCAAAAAATATCAGGATCAAGTCTTGTGGTTCAGAAAAAGTTAGTAGGGATTGCCAGATAATGACCATTTACTATCAATAAGCTACCGATAGTACCAACCAGTAGTTTTCTTTCAAATTCACAGACGAATTTATGTTAATTCAAACAATTTTTTTTTATTTCATCAGAGTTGACGACGCAAAGTTGGATCAAAGTACTGGAATCTTTGAAATAATCCAACATGTTAAAAACGTGTTACAGGGACACAATTTTCACGCGGCGAAAACAAACTTAGGGTCAACCCTGCAACGCGATTGTAAAAATCAAATATATCTGGCAATCATGTACAATAAATATTAAAGTAGTGAATTGAAGTGAGATAATTACTTATATAACCTAAAAAGTGCAACAGAGATGCAATAAAAATTCACAATAAAAGACACTTTTATAGGTAGACTGTGCTCACGTTCATTTGTTTATTTTATGAAGCCATGACAGATACGTTATTCTATTGTTACATTGTAACATTCTGTATAGAATAAAATATTGCAATATTTAAAAGTACTACACGCATTGATAGCCATCTATATAATATTCTAAAATTGAGATTATGTTCGTTATTAGGTGTGCTTGTTGATAAGTTCTGAACTCTCGCAGCGTCTGTCGGCAACACAGAACTCTTTGGACACAACTGCATGTTTGTAGGTCAAATTCTTTAGACTCTTCGAACTTAGTTCTAGCAGTTCTCAACTCCTAGAAGCTAGAATTGCTAGAACGATTCGAAGAATTCTAGACATTGACCGAAAAACACGCAGTTGTGTCCGAAGAGTTCTGTATTGCCGACAGACACATTGAGAGTTAAGAACCAGTTCAGATCTTACCAACAAACATATGACAGTTTCGTTGATAATAATAATAATAATAATAATAGAAATAATATTTTCAAAAAATACGTCTACTTTATAGATAATTTGCAATGTAAATATTTTGAAGAATTTTAATTTTTACTATTACAAAAAAAAATTGATATCACGCAGTCGATTCCGCTGTAACTCGAAACCGATGAAAAATTGCTATTTTGCTTTGGTTAAATACTTTAATGGGAAAAGCTTTAAAAATAAAAAAAATGCAAAACAAATATGACGCATGAGTCGAGCTATTTAACAAAAACATAAGCATACTTTCTAAAATATAATAAACATTAATTTTTCGATTACATAATGAGACTTTATTTTATCTGTGCTTAAATGCATAATGAATATCCTCTACTTGTATGTCATTTATAAATTACACATTATGTAAGCCTCGAAAGCAACATTGTTAGGCTATTTAAGATATAATGCGAAGCTTTAATTATAAAGCTCTCGTTTTTATGTCAATACAAACACAAATACTTTTCACGGCAAAATACGCCCTGTTTTTTAAAGTAACGGTAATTAAAATCGCGAGATCTGATCGTAGAAAACTGTGTATTTATGAATGTATTACAACAGTTCTATGTTATGTCCAATTTTAATAAGGCACTTTAGAAATAACCTAACTTCCGATTATCGGTAACAATAATCGCACTCTGCTTTACCGTCAATATCTTAAAAAACTTAGGTTATTAAAACTGGACATAAGAATATTACAAATTTTATTCGTATGTGTTTACATATGTATCAAATACATACGACTTTTGTCATAACCAAACTGCAAAACCTATCGTAATATAAAAAATATTAACAGATTAAAATCGTAATAGGTTTTTGCAATCCAGCGATTAAAAATTTAACAAATAACCAATATGAAGTTCGTTAGGAAATATATTTGGAAAAAAAAATGTATATTATTTTGACTAGCTATGATTAACACTTTTTTACAGCACATCGGCTGCTTAAATATTTTCCAAAATTTTTTTTTATTCTGCGCTCAACATTTAATAATTTTTTATATTAATATAATAAATAATAATAATAATACAGATTTCAGAGCCAAATGTGTAGACTTTTCTTTTTAGGTAGACAAGGTCGTCTACACTAACATAATATTATTGTCTGTACCAGAATTTAACAATATTTTTTCAGAACAGTTTAAATATAAAAATATATCTATCAAAATAAAACGTCTTGGCCCCACTTGCCTTACTGATCCACAACTTAATTAAAATATATCAATACGTGGGAATTTTTTTTTATATTATCTATACAAACGACTCCGCCTGTATTGAATACTGCAAACTTAAATTAGTTTATTATTAACTGTAGGAATGCTTTCGTTGTTAAAAACTATATTTGGTTATAATTAAATAAAACAACTTTTAAAAATACCGAGGATCTTGCTCGTATAACAAGAACATAAAACATACTTCAAAGAAACCCACTTAGCTTCTTCACTGTTTTTTTAAAACTTTGTAGGTCTCTTTTAAGAGAATCCCTCGATATATACACGAGATTCCTCGCTTGCTTTGATTTGCAAAACAAAATGGAAAACAAACACTGCTCCTGAGATATACCAATTGTAGTTTACAAAAGCCTGAGCACGATAATTGTGAGCAGCTGACGATCATTAAAAAGTAAATTTCAATAAGCTCGATAAAACACTCTCGAGAATTATGATGAAACCGGTTTTACAAACAAGAAATCATATTAAAAGACGTCAATTTAATACAGTATTTGCATTTATTAATAACAAAAAAGAATATATTTTCTCGGCATTCTTCTTTATTCTATCGATCTTCATATTTTCGTTAATTCAAATCAGTAAAAATTCATGTTATTACATAAAAACTAATAATGCCACTACGACAACTCGTCAGGCTTATAAATAACAACAAAACAAGTATTTGAGGCAGAACTTATGCATAAACGCAGTTTGTTTATTCAGATTCCGGTGTTTTCCTGACGCAGTATCCTTCACCCTGAAGGAACAAACGGAACGCTTCAGCAACTTTTCCAGGCTGCTCTTCCAAAACCATGCCGCACTCAGAAATCTTCATCCACGAACATTTTGTCGGATCGAGTCTACCGTTTAATGTTACGGTTTCGTCGACGTGCGGACTCAAAGCTCCGGTTATATTTAAAGTAGACATTTTCAACGTGTGACCGTTTTCTCGTGACGGATCTGGTTCCCGGCTAATATTCAGATCGGTGCGTTTTATATAACTGTCGATTAGGAGCGCTAAATTTGTTGGATTAACGTGACGTTCGAAATAGTTTTTATAAATCTGACCCAAATCGTGATTGCGTTCTTCGGTGTCGCGTCCGAAATGATGCCACATCAAATAATCGAGAACGCCTTGCGTCATGCCCTTGGAGCGCAAATGTCTCGCATTCAACTTCTGGTATCCCCATTCGATCCAGCCAGCCTGTGTGCTAACACAGTTTATGAGACACAGTGCAGCGACTTTGTTCGGTTCTGCGATAGCAAAACGGGTCAAAATGTTAGCACCGAAACCGACACCGAATCCAATGACCGAACGGAGTCCGAAATGCGACAGGACAAAGTTCAACTGGGAAGCCAACTCGTCCATTGTCGGATACGTTAAATCTTCGGGAAGCGTCGCCGAACCTTCTTCTTGTCCTGGAGCATTGACGTGATAGACGCAGAAGTTCTCCAGGAGGCCACGCATTTCAATGTAATTGAAGAATGCTTGAAAACTCGATATGTAATTCAAACCCAGATCGTGATATGTCAGGATGGCTGGCTTGTTGCGGTTCCCTTGAACCGCAACTAGAACGCTCCCGTGATCTGTTTCGACGCGTTCTTCTTGAACTCCTGAACCTTCAGACGAAAGCGTACGAGTCAAAGGCAGCAGGAGCTGTATATTTTCCAGCTTAATGTCGTCCATACTCTCTGACGTCATTGTTGGTTTTATAACGTCAGTTTCTGGGATCACCTGTAATAAAAATCCAATTTGTCGTAGAAAAAATACAAATATTTATACTAGATATCGTCGATTTACTATACACATTATTTTTTTACGAATTAACAATTTACATTTCATGATAACCACAGCAACATAAAGTTGTACTGGCAAGAAAATCAGTAAAGCGGTGAAATAATTGGCACAGATTATTATAAACTAGGGAATAATGACAGATGTTTATCTGTATTGATTTTCATGGGGCTTTTAAGGTTAGCGAAGTTTATTAAAAATTAATAATTATCTGACGTCAAACGTGGAAATGCATCTTTATGCGAATACAAAATATTGCGTAATTAATATAATCATCATAAACAGTACACTAACCATGAAGAAAGTTGTTTTTTAACTTATTTAACACGAAAATTACACAAGAACGTCAGTGGGTGTCACTCGCAAAATGGCAGTGTGCAACTGAACTAGTTCAAGAGAGTTGGCGCTGTCGTCGCTCCCTGTCGCTTATCGATCCATTGCCAACACAACGGAAATAGCCCGTATCGGGTGTGACCAACATTTCATTAGTGAAGCGATGTTTGCATAACTTTAGGTACTGTTTATTTATCGATATTTTCATATCATTGTAATAAAAAAATTAAAACTGTTTTTCTTACAATTATTGCAAGTTACGTAAGGCGCTTATAAAATATTGTAGATTATAGATGCTCAAAACACATTAACTTCACGGCGTATCTTTTTTTTCATACAATTTTTTTTAAGTTGAATATTTTTAATTGAAAAAGTTTAATTTTTCAAATCACCTTTTAGAGTTTAATAAAAATTTACGGAACTGAAGTACTATAAAACTGTAACACAAATACATAAAAAATAGATATGTTCAGATCACGCTTAAATGAATAGTAAAGTTCGTTGACCAAACTTTTTTTTAAATAGATGATTATTATTCATAGGACGACCCGCAGTCAATCTGGTTCGCCATTCCTGCTTGCTATCAAGTGCTCTAAATACATTTATAATTAGGTTTCCTGACATAAAATAAAAATGATATTAAAGAGGCCCACTTATAAAAATTGAGTCATGGTTATACTATAGTTTAAGTCTATATTATATTCTTTTCTTTTTTTTTTATTACATTATAAACTTTTATGTTTTTACAAGCTTATTCAACTACTAACCAACGAGACTACTTACATTAATTATATTTAACAGTTGCCTACAACATTGAAAAAAAAAACAATATTACGCTTTGAAAAAAGTCGTTCAAATTAAAGTCAATAATGTTATAAACGTAATAAAACCCTCTTAACCTCACAACATTGGAATATTGATCTATATTTGTACTTTAATTAAAAGTAGGGTAGAATGCGGGCAATACTGTATGTTAAAATTTTAAACTAGGTTTTTCTTTATCGACGAAATATAGTTTTTTTTATCTTTAAAGTTCAATTCCAGATATATGCATAGCTGGGCACCGTTAATCAAATACTTAACTTCGTTAATCGTTAATCCGTTACTAAAAAAGTTAACTTCGTTAATCGTTAAGCCGTTAATCTTGCAGGTTAACGATTAACGAATCGTAAATCGTTAACTCGCGATAGAAATTCTATTTTATATTTAATGTTAATGCGGGCTATGGAAGTTTAGGCAGGTCATGAAATATTAGTAAAAGAAGGGTGTATCATTAGAGTTTTTAATAATAAATGTTCAACTCAAAATACAGCTAGTCTGACATAAGGTGCATATTCCCCTTCATAAACAACAATATATTGAAGTTTTCGTCGGAAAGTGAGGCTCTTGTAGGTACTTAATTAACGATTGAACGGACTTATGGCAAGTTAACGGAAGTTAATGTGTCCGTTAACATTTTTTAAAGTTAACTGAACAGTTAAATCGTTAAGCACTTTGTTAACTTCGTTAATTAACGATTAACGAGTTAATGCCCACCTATGGATATATGTTATAATAGAAAACAATATCACGGGTAATTGGAATAAAAATAAATCAATTTAAACACTCATTGATTGCAACGAAACGTTATGCAATCAATGAGTGTTTAAATTGATTTATTTTTATTCCAATTACCCGTGATATTGTTTTCTATAGTTTTTTTTTTTTTTGTTCAAAGCTCGACAGCATTCAAATCGCCTCAGCGGATCTCGAGTTATAATAAGACGTACATACATAATTACACATATTTTGTTTTATGCAAACATCGCTCCATAAAATAAAACAAATTCAGACCATGAACATAGCAAAGTAAAACTATTTTTCATTCTGCTTTTCAAATATCAAAATATACCTACAAGCAATTAAGTAGTTAAAGCCGAATTCATAGACCGTTAGCCTGAATTCTCCAAGGACGGCCTATGAATTCGGTCTTAAATCTGATTTTAATGCCGTTCTCTTACGCACGAACTACGTACTCCCTTATATTTTGTTTACATAGCGTGCACTGATAAGGATTATTATCATTTATCAGTGAAAAGTAGAGAAAACGCCTTTTTGCTATTTACTTGAATTCAACAAAAAAAACATCGACTTCTATTTAGACACTGTATTTTATTCCAAGCCCAAATACAATTATTTTTTTATAAATTGAAATTCGTAAATCTCTGTGTACGTATTTTTGTCGATAAAAATCCAAATCTCGTCAATTTCTAGTTCTTAATGTGAAAGACGACTAATCAACTTACTTTATAGTTGCTACAGCCGCTCCCAATTTTTTTAAAAAACGACATCATAATTACTTAAAAACTAAACAATCACAGTCAGTTACTTATTTTATTCTTTCAACAAAATCAATTCATTACTTTCAACACACAAATTTCACTTTTCACAAGAACAGTTGAACATCAAAACACAGCACGTGACTTAATTTTTGTCCACATCGTTTTTGTTTTGTATCAGTTTTAAAGACTTTTAAAAAGACTTTTTTTTTGTTTGACCATAAATGCATTGCATCAAAACAGTCTTTACGCAATTCTTCTTTTACTTTTAGTTATGGAAACAATAAAAATTTAAACAAAAGAACTTATTCGTTTCGTAATACGCACAGGTGTTTTTTTAATCAACACAGAGGTTTTATTGACAAATCCGATGAAGCATATACTGCGACGCTAGCACAAATCTCGCCAAACGCATTAAAACTAATGAAGTAACCTTTGTTTAAAGTATACTCATCTGTTTCACATGAGAGCGTATGTATATAATATACTAGTATATATTATATAATGTACTCATTATATGCATATTAATTAATAAGTTACAGTCAAAGTTGTAAATTAGTTAATGCTAGCGACAACTAGTGAGTGATAGCATTCCCTTGACGAAATTCGATTAATGCTGAGTAAAACAAAAAACAATACTTCATTTACTAGTAATTGTTAACATTAATTGGAGTTTAAACCTTGTCCAGTAACTAGGCCAGTGTAATAATAGGTGTTTGTTAGTAAGTTATTCAGAACTCCCAAAGTATCTTTCGGCAATAGAGAACTCTCCAGACACAACTGCTTGTTTGTTGCTCAAGTTCTCGGACTCTGCAGATTGTGCGAACTTGGTTCCAACAGTTCTAGAACTATTAGAAGGCGTAATTCAAACAATCCGAAATGTCCGAGAATTTGACTAACAAACACGCAGTAATTGTGTCCGGAGAGTATTGCCGACAGATGCTTTAGGAGTTCAGAACCAGTTCATAACTTACCAACAAACACGTTAGCCTTGATCGGTGTTTTGCGCTCCTCCGAAATCTCTTAAATGAACCACGAACTAATTTTCAATGTTTGTGGAATAAATAAACCTTTAAAAGAGTGACATTTAAATGATTTATTATGAAAAGGATACACTTTGAAATCGTTCTGAATCCTGCCCCACTCATCCGATTAAGTTTCACGTTCACCCATTCGGTAAACACTCTCGTTTACCACTGAAATAGAATGATCGCTGATAAAAAATTTCTAATGCAATCATGAGTGATCTAACTTTCACTGGCAGCAGTATCCAGTTTTACTTTTACATATATACGCACCAGCACTTTTTTACGGTATTTATAGACCATGCTTTTCGCCCAAGGTAAAGAGGTATGGTTTGAATGTTTAATCTGCCATTCGCAGATAGCTACTATCTTGATTTGTTTACTGTGCAATGTTGACCGCTAACTTGATCCAAACAAGTTTCACAGACTGCAGATTTTGATGAGGGACATCGTAAGACTTGAGTGACACGGTTCGATTTTGACCGGTTTGTAATTTTCGACCAATACGACAAACAGTTCTGTTTGATTCCCGTACGAACAAAATGTGAGAGCACATTTTATGTGAAATCCTAGCTAATAAGCTTCTTTAGTTTACAATATTTTTTTTATCGACCGCAGACATGAAAAGTATCATATACTTTTAAATTTAGTGATCAAATACCAGTAGAGTATAAGTTTGATTAAATTTGGTCCAGTAGTTTTCAAGTGACGCTAGTACAAATAGACAACAGTATTCTTTAAAAGTATTTTTTAGTCCAAGTGACATGCAAAAAGTATTAAAAAACTGACAAGAAAACGTAACCACAGAGCTCCCTCGCTATTATGGGACAATGTTTTTTTATACTCGCGCAGCGCGCTGTCTGGAATATTAAGCAAAATCTTAGATTATTCACCTCAGAATAAATTATGTATTTTGCTGAACACTGGCAATTAATTAATAAATTACGATAACCCCGGATGACATGATTAATGTGAATTGTTTCCTTCCAATTACAGCATATAACTGCACGTTCCGTTGTTTAAAATGCAAAACGGCCAGTATTTAACGGTTATAAAAACAAACGATGCGTTTTACCCGCCGTGACGTCACCATGTTTAACAGAGTTGCATTTTTAACCAGTGTGACGTCAGCAACGTCAATTTAAAAACAATGCCTGTCACCTGGTGAATAGTAATGTAAAATGCATGTAAAGTAGCTTATTAATGAAGAGCAACGTTTTCATAGAATTAAATTATGTTCCCTTTAGTAATTGAAGTTTTATTTTTCTGAAAATTGGGTTAAAAATGCAATCATTTCCAGTTCGATCTATTAACATTATACAGTAGAATCCCGATAATTTGAAACTCTTTAACTCCCGTTTTATGAAGTGTTAAAAAAATAAAAAACCCGGGTCGCAGTGCCAAAACCCTGCCGACAATATAGTGTATTTGCTTATACAGGCAGTGTGGCTTTATTACGCGAACTTAAGTTGGTTTTTGGGCAAAATTAAAAATTTGACTCCTTAATACACCCCTTAAAATAACATTTTTTTTCTTAACTGCAATATTATTATCAATCTAACGTCTACACCGAATTAAATACACCCTTCAATAAATAAGTCACTATCTACAAATTAGTGTTTTAAAAAAATTTGTAAGTCCGGTCCTGTTAAGCCGATTTTATTAAAATTTTAGGGGCACTTTTTAATTGCTAACGGGTTAAATGTCAATTTTGAAACGATTCTGAGAATTTTTTCGGTATTTTGGGGCCCAAAAACATTTTTCAACCCCTAAAAACTACCCTTAAAATGGCCCGATTACGTCCATTTTAAATAGGCTTCTGGCAATGATGGATTTCAATACGTGGGCCAAATTTCGTTAAAATCAATTAACTCTTTCGAAAGTTATTGCCCGTACACACACACACACATATATATATATATATATATATATATATATACATATATATATATAAACATTTTTAAAAATGGTGCCAAAGTGTTTAGGAGGTTATGAAACGTCGAGAAATTTTGGTCCGACCCCTAGGTCCCGCCATCCGACCGATGCCAATAGTGAATGTTGCCATATGGCAAATACACTAAAAAAGTTGATTTTTATCGTCCAGAGAGAGACATTAGTAATTAGCTGTTTTAAAAATAATGCTTGTAAAGTCAGCGTTTCTAGCTTTATCCACTGAAATCCTTACAGTTTTCAACCGTTATACGAATCTCCATTTCGTGATGAGATTGCGGTAAATCATACTATCTGTTTGACTTGAACTAATCAGAAACAAAGCTCCTCCCAATAGTCTAGGTCTACTGTACTCGTAAAAGCGAATAAAAACCCCGTTTCGACAAACTTTACTACCGTCTATAGCCTATAAAAATGGTAAATAAGTTTCGAAGTAAACATTTACCCTTGACGTGTCATTTCTATATAGGTACTGTTTACTAATTAACACAATCTGTAGAAAGTCTGTGTATTTTTTACAGAACTGTCTAACAAAGAAGCGCTTAAAACTAGATTTTCATATGAATACACAATAGACTGAAAATACTGACGTTATTTAAAAGATTTTATACCTTTACGCTTCAATATTTTTTGTCTACGATGTATAATCCATAATTCATATTACGAACTGTAGTCGCAAAATTAATTTTAATACCGTTTATATTAGCTGTGATTAAGCATTAAATTTCACATAATTTCGCTTGTTGCTTAACAATTTCAAAAAAGAAGTGCTAGAAATTGTTATCTGATTTTTTCTGCAATTTTATTAATTTTAAGAAAAAAATTATAATGGGCCTCACCCTCATAAGCTCACATAAGAAGTTTAACTTCTTTAATTTTTAATATTATTCTTAAGTTTAATTTTTTTTAACGTAAAACTAATTAATAATATTTACACATACTTAGCGACACACTATAAACTTCTGTCCTTGTCAATTTCATGTAATGTAGGAGACAAACTAACTTCCCCTTTATTGGTAGTTCGACTTCCCCTCGATTTATTACTTTTTTCAGATACGTCGTTAAAGAAATTAAACTTCAAAACACATATATTTGCCCTAAAAATTGAATCAAAATCGTGATATTCGTCAATACTTCTTTACAGTATTCCACAAAATTTCAAATTACGAGAAGGCAAATTAACATTTTAGACCTTCCCCTCGTCCGCCTTAGTGTTTTCAACCGTTAGTTCCCATTCTTTAATACCGTGAAAGAATGCGGTTAATTATTTCCTACAATGTTTGACTTGGACAAATAACGACCAAACGAAAATCAGCGTTTTCTTGGACAGCTCATAGGATTACCACTTAATAGAAACTTTACTAGTAAATATTAATTTATGTATACAGTAGAATCCGTTTATTATGACTTCGCCTATATTGACCAACCGCCTATTATGACGTAATTACAGAACGAAGTTTGGTTTTCATATAAAATTATTTGTAACAAAATCGGATATAATGACTTCGCTTACAGTGACATGTCGCTTATTATGACCCATTTTTAATAAATTTTGTCCGTTTATAGTGACCGACATGTTTCTTTCCACCTTCGGCAATGTTCATTGATTCCCGACAACGTTCGGCACGTGGCTTGTTTTTGTTTTGAATCTCAGTGAGTAATTGATAGTTGAACGTCACGCATTGTTTTTAGTGATATCCTATGTAAAAAAATGTCATCTCAACGTCGTAAAGCATTTACGATTGAGGAGAAAGGTGCAATAATATGCAGATTAGAAAATGGAGAATCAAACTCATCTCTGGCAAAGAAATTGGGCGTGGGTCATTTGACAATCTCAATGATTTTCAAAAACAAGAACCAGATTAAGCGATCGTTCAATTCAAAGGTTCTGAAACCGAAGAGGCTTCGAAAATCGCGACAAGAAAATGTTGATAAAGCGTTAATTCAGTGGTTTAAAATCACGAGAAACAAAGGAAACCCGTCAGCGGCCCTATGCTACCTAAAAAAAGAAGGTTGTTTTTTTTTCACAAAAATGCTTTGTATGACGTCCGCTTAGTATGACGTGTTTGTCAATTCCCTTCGATGTCATTATAAACGGATTCCACTGTATTTTAATGAATTCTTATAATTCGCAAAATTTAAACCTTTTCGTTTTGTTTCAGACTGCCTTCACCTACAGCTGTATCGAGATTCAAAGGACCGATACAAACAAGGCCAGACGAAGGCTTCGCTATCGCTGCAGCATTTCCTCGGAGTCGAGTCCGGTTTCACGTTAGACAAGGAATCGAACACGATTGCTATAATTTGTCAAGACGTAATTGTAGTGCTCGCATTTGACACGCGAGAACGACTGATACAGTGGCAGGTAAGTAAATTTGTATTGCTCGCTATTTTTCTTAAACGGTTATTCAAAATTTTTGTGTTACTTGAAACGATGCAATGATTTGTTTTCAAAAAATCCACTGAACATGAATTACAAATATTTTTGCACGACCCTTTATAAAATAGCTGCTTTTTCGTACGAGTATATCAGTCGTAAAATGTTCCATTTAGCACTAGTGCGTGAAGTTAAACAAACACAGCCGATCTTACTAATTCAACAGCAATTTTCATAGCAACCTAGTGGAACTGTCAAAAATGTTTAAAATACACTGAAAATGAAGTGAAAACCAGCCGTTTCATGGAGAAAAATATTATATATATCCCACTTGTAATGATATTACTGCTCGCGTGACTGTTAAAATTCGCTGACCCTCGTTAAAACATAATCACTTACTCGTCGATAATATAGTTCATTACATCTTAGATATATAAACGACTATTAAATAATATAAAACCTATGCTAAACAGTTTACTGGGTACGCAACTAGATACATAATAGCCAAAAATTAAATTTCCATTTTTTTTAACGTTCTACCATTCTATTATAATTTATGCCACCGTTTGATTTTCAGGTAAAAATTTCAACGAATTTAGGCGAGGACCAACAATTTCTAATTCTGATATCGTCGGTACCTCCGAAAACGAAGCTCTCAAGTGGACCAGCTCGAATGCATATTCAAGATCATAAGTTTTGCTTAACTACCGGTGTTCCTCCACGGTTGTCCGGGTTCTGGGAAATTGGTCACCTCAGGTAATACTTTTCCAAAACGCCCATGATCACAATACAGTTTATAATTCTTTCAGTATATTTTTTTTGGATATTGAAATCGAAATGGCAATTAAAATACCTACTTCAATGGGATCATTAAATTCCAGTATCAGTGATTCTGATCACAGATTTTTTTAACTGAATTCGAAATCTTATAATTATATATAATTATATAATTAAAGTACTTCTATAACGAAACATTACATATCTTTTTTCTAGACGATACGGAGTTGTAGAAGGAAGATTTTGTTTCGAAGGGGGTTCGAGATGTGGAAAAGGCGAAGGCCTACACGTCCTTATCACAGATCAAGGTGGAGAAATTACTCAAACGTTACAACTTGCAGCACAAGGAAAATTATCTACAAGACGCAGGCCTGGATCTAAGGGCGTATCAAGTAAGTATATCTATAAAGTTTTTTTCAGTTTTAAACTTATTTTGAAACTAAACACGTTCAGAAGTGTTTAAACAATTATCCGAAACCGGATGAAGAAATATACGTACTAGACGAACACTTAGAACTGTGACTGTGCTGCTTCCTAAGTCATCAGGAGCAAGAAGTAAATACAGTAAGACCTCGCTAAACGCTGCTCCGCTTGACGCTGTTTCAGTATTACGCGGTTTCTAAAAACAAATAGTTTAGCAATAACAATCAAAGAAAGCATAGTTACTTCTTACCACAACAGATTTATTCAATGAATGTACATTTCGAGAGCAAAGCTCCCATCTTCAGCAAACACTACACTACTTTGCTGAAGATGGGAGCTTTGCTCTCGAAATGTACATTCATTGAATAAATCTGTTGTGGTAAGAAGTAACTATGCTTTCTTTGATTGTTATTGTTTCAACCACAGTGCTCATAATATATATATAAAATAGTTTAGCCACTATAACGTAAATTAGTTCAGATCAATTTATATATAAAATGATTCAAATGTTGACGAAAGTTCAAAGGCAAGACGAAGTGTCATTGATGCAATATCTTGCTATCGACAACAGCTTGCTGAACGAAACAGAAAAAGGCAAACGATATTAAATGACTTTTTCATATAAAACAAAATATGTCAAATGAGGAACCTTTTTCATCACAACAAAACTTCTTACTCGAACTTTTATTTGATTTTCAGAAATGTTTTATGAATAAGAATCGATATTAGCAATTAATAAATCTATAAATAATGTGATAAAAAGTATTTAACAATAAATGTTAAAAAATTAAACAAAAAAATAACAAATTTTCTTATTCTCGGTTCTGTTTCACTTACGCCAATTATCTACGTATTAAGATTATCTCGTTTAGCGCTGTTTCGTGTAGCGCAAGAACTTATTGAGACGTATCTCCCGCGTTAAACGGGGTCTTAGTGTATATATTTTTTTTCGATCACAATTGCACATAAATAAAACGAAACGTCATAATATTTAACGCCGAAAAGACATCTAATTAAAAGTACATTTAAAAAGATGTTTTCATTTTAAAAATTACAATTATTTCTTCAAAATTTATTTTCAGCTGTGGACAGTCCTAGGAAACAACTACAGTCTCGACCCGACACTCGAATATCGGACCTCAGTTGCATCGATCCGTTCATTCATACGACAACAGCGAACACGGTCACCGCCGATTTATCACGTAGCGTTTGCGGAGACGACTCTTGCTGTCAACAAAGTTCGGATGACTTAATGTGTCCGTGCAGAACCAGCTCACCATACTGGTCCGTCGAATCGACGGTTCGTCACCACAACACCGAAGTCGACAGCAATTACGGATGCGGAGATACGGCATCGGTGAACGAAATGCACGACATCGTTCACAATGAAATGTGGACCACCGAAGGCTACATGAACCGTAACGGTCCACCGGTTTCGTTGGAACGATGTATGAGCTGTATCAGTAAACTGGGTGCGCCTTCGATGTCCAGATCATCGACGGCAACAGTGAGTGGAACCCCGGGAGCTGCGCCCCCCCTATTTAGTCCGGCTTGGACGATGGAGAATTCGCATTTCTCTCACGTTCCTATCAATGAAAATTCACAACACGGCACGGGAAACAATGCACACCAAGGCCATACCTGTAGTAATTTTAATGGGGGCGCCGGTGTGAGTAGTAACTGCGATCGCATGTCGTTGTGCTCTCACAGTAGTAGTAGCGGTAATTCGGAATACTCCGTGCCAAGAATGTCATGCGTTAACATGAATAGTTCTGTCGAAGTATCGTGGCACGACCGACCTCATTGTACAGCGTCTCCGACACCGCCTTCGGTTCCGCCTAAAAGTCCGAAAATTACGCAGAATTTAGATTTGACGGCCGCGACTAATTGTCAATGCCCTCCAACGAGACCGCCGAAACCGCCGCAATTGTCGAATTCGGCTAATAATTCGCCGGCGAAGAAAAAGATTAAGAAACCTCCAATGCCGTTGCCTATAACTACGCCGTTGAAACCTACGAACTCAGTATGTTCTTGCCGCCATATTCCCCATAATCAAGATGGCGGTTCACAAAGTATGATCGGACCTTATGAAAACTACGACATTCCTAAAACGCCTCTACTTGTGGTGAGTATTTAAAAATAAGCCATTGAAATAATCTTTTCTAAATGAGTCGCGTTATTGTATTTAAAATTTTAATCCTCAAATATACTTGAGTTATCTTCCTACACGGTACATCTAAGCTAAGTAAACTCATTGAAACAATATGATCGCTTGATAAGTCAGTTTCATGTTTATCAGCCATTTGTATATTTACGTTGGTGAATAAATTTTCCTTGTCACGATTTTAGAAAATACTCAATACCCTTTTTTTACTAAACATGATGTAACAGAAATTTCTGCTTAGTTCAACAATTTTTATTTTTATTTTTAGGAACCTAAAAATCTAGAATCTGCACGCACGTCGATTGCGAGTGATGAAAATTACGACACGCCAAAAAAAATAATTGAATGTTTAGCTTCCGAGCAATCGGGAAAAATGTTAAATTACGATATATCCACTACGACCATGAGCATCCGTAAGCCTTGCGGTTGCATCTTTAAATTCAATAAGAAGGCCGCCCTTCTGTCCGGCAACGAGCCTAAAATAGTAGAATACGACGAATCGAGAGCTGCGGATTGTCCGTGCCGAAGGGTCGTGTGCTGGCCCGGAAGTTGGATGACTCTGCCTTATTGCAGAAGAGGCAACGGAATAGAAAACACTGCCGGTACTCTGCAAAACTTAAAAACCGACAGCGAAACAAAAGTATCAGACACGGCTATCTATGCCACCATAGACGTTTCAAAGAAAACCAATCGTAAAAATTTACAAAATGTCGAAACGAAGTCGTGCACTTGCAAATCGCAGTCGATTGAAAATGACGAAACGTCGGCGAACTATGCAAATATAGAGCCATTAAAGACTGAACAAGAAAAACACACCGATAATACCAACACCGAATCATCGGCGAATTACGCCAATATAGATTTTGCTCAATCTTTAGAATATTACGAGAATGCCAAGGAATTGTTGCAAAAAGCCGGTATCACTGCAGAGGAAATTGCGGCGCTGAATACCGAAACTGAAGTAGTTAAGACTAGCAACTGTGTTAAATATTGCAATAAGTGTGGCCATGCGTGTCATATAAATAAAAATGGCGGCGGCGATCACCAGAAGGAAGCCGATACTTCAAAAGCAAGAGACGAATATAAACAGAGCGATTATTTAATGATGGAGCCAGCTAAGAACGAATCGCCATCCACGGAAACCTGTAACGTCAATAAAAACCATCCCGGCTATTTACCGATGTCTCCTATAACAAACTCGACGACAACGAACAATACGAATTATAAGTCTGATTTTCTTAAACAACGAGCCAATCGTTTATTGGGCGAAAAGTCTGCAAGCAATCCGAGTCTCCTAGGCCCGGCCGTCGATCGCAGCAAGAAAAGGTCTGATTCCGACCTGAGAATACCCGGCGCGGCCATGTTGATGCTTCACCATTCGGGCAACAGTCCGTACGTAAGAAAACAGCTGATGGATTCGAGCGATTGCATCGATTCGTGTAGAAAAAACAGCTTCTTTATGCGAAAACGGTCGAGCTCCGCTGATTCGTCGAGATACGTCGAAGAGGACGATTTGGACGTGAGTTTGGGCAGTCGGACGACATCTCCGTCATCGGAAACGCTCAGAAAATGTTCGATCACGTCGTTAAACCACACTTCCGATACCATTCAGATGTGTTCGAGCACCGAACACAGACTGTCGTCGCCATGTTTGCACCAAGAGACTGAACCCGAAAGCTGTTACGCCGATCAGTGCTGTGGCAAACACAGCATGGACGTCAATTCGAACGAAACCGAAGGCGAAGACAGCAGCTTGACGAGCGAATCGTTACGAACGCAAGTCAACCAACAGGCCGTCAATATACGGAGATCTGCGAGCGTACCGTGCAAGTCCGGACAAAACAGAGACTCGTCCAGTTCGAACGATTCGGGCGTGTCTACAGGGTCATTGAAACACAGGGGTGCCGATTTCGCCGAATTCGAGTTGCCTCTCACGACTGCCATGTCGAGTAGGAGACATCATTACGTAAATCAAAGGCTAGCAGCCGCAGCTACGAATTGTTTACATTCATCACTGCCGAGAAGATCGAAGTCTTCCGATCCACTTAGAGAACTGACCTTCCAGTTCCAGAAAATTAAAGTACCGGCTAAATCGTCTTCCGCTGAAGCTGAGGTTCCTATTTGTTCGACGAAGAGTTTGAAAGGTATTTTTTTTTATTCGTAATTGCTGTCGTTTTATCAAAGTTGCCAGATTACTCAATTGGGATTAGATATGTAATCAACAAAAAATTGATAAGGAATTTGTACACGTGTACAGATTAGGGATTGCAATCTAGCGGCATTTTCAATCCACCTGGATTTATGCTGGATTAAAGCAAATCCAGCTGGATCCAGCGCGGATTTAAAACTAATCGATTTTTCAAAAACATGTACAGTAAGGCCTCGATAATTCGGACATTCAGTAAACCGGATTCTTTGATAATTCGGCTAAGCATTTCAATTACATTGTGTACTTTATAATCCGGATTTGACAGTACTTGGTAATTCGGATCTGCGTTTTTAAACGTCTATTTCATTCAAATTAATAGCATTCGATACTATAGCGATAGTGAGAGATTCCCCGCCATGTATTCGGTCGGATCTGATACATATCTTAGGATTGCTATAAGCAGGCATTATATGTGTGACGTTGTTTTGATTGAGTATTAATTGTATAAAGGTGCGTTATTTTATGTTCTACATAAGTATATAAAATAATTTTATACACGTATATGTTAAAATAGCTTCTAGAAGAAAACACACTACGTTGTCAATAAAACAAAAATCCGACATAGCCCGTGGTGAAAGTGAAAAAGTTTTGGCAAATGAATACAGGATAGGAACATCAATTTCCGATATAAAAAAGAACAAAAGCAAAATCAAAAGATATGGTATATTTTAATGACTATTTTGGATTTTTACTATGTATGTGTTTCTTCTTTTATTCCGGTCCCGGCGCCCGAAAGGAATTACGAAAAGCCGAATATCCAAAAATGGAAACTCATTTGTATGCATGGTTTTGTACACAACGATCAAGGCATGTTCCAATTCCCTACGAAATCTTATCTGTCAAAGCAAAACTTCTATACCGAAATTTATGGAAATGATAATTTTAGAGCTAGCAGAAAAGGGTTAAGCAAACAATAATATAAAATTTAATAAATATACTTCTATTTTGCATAATTTTTTGTTTACGTACTATTTTCTAGTCATTTTATAATAAATTTTTACCTTTACAATAAAAAAGCGGGGCTGCTTCAGTAATCCGAATTTTTTACTAATCCGGATCACAGCGGTTTTAATTAGTCCGGATTATCGAGGCCTTACTGTAACGATTTTTTAACTGTAGAAACTTAAATAACTATTTATCTACATTTATATCAAATACTCGTTTTTTTGGCGTTAGTAAAATACTCTAATAGTAAGTAATAGTTACGAGTATCCGGAGTATAATTATTAATTATCACAATACAGTCTTAAATCACCTAAATTGATATTCTAGATAACTGAAATAGTTATTCGTTTACCTATTTGACAAACTATGTAGTCTCAGTTTCTCAGTCTCAATAATTTTAGAAATAAAATTGCGTTTTCCGCTTATAAAATGTCTAGTTAACTCTCATTAGAAACAAAACTTTGACTTGTCTTTTAAAGAACAAAGCCAATCAATTATATAGGTAACAGTTTTTTTTTTACTTTTTTTAAAGTAAGATTTCAAAAAAGAAATGTTATTGATGGTTTTATCTCCCAGCCTACTTCTTAAAAAACTGCAAATATTCCCGAATGCGGAAAGGGCTCTCTCTACCTCTACGCTGGTTGGTTTGAGAGTCATCAAATAACCATAGATTAAAGTTAGATTTTCGCCTCTTACTCCCTCACTTTCATAAAGTGCCATTTCTTTCTTCAATATCTTATCAGAATCCTTCTTAGACCTAGTTAATTACTTGTTTTTAGCTGATTGCGGATCCGCACCGCTAGATCCAGCGCCAGTTGCTGGATCCAGCAAGGCCAAAAATGTGCTGGATCCAACTGGATTGCTGGATTGCGGGATCCAGAATTGCAATCCCTAGTACAGATCAAAGGTTATTTTAGTGTAAGCTGACAAATATAACCTTCCGACTTTATCTCTTGAAAAATTTTTTTTTTTTTATTTTTTTATTTATTTATTTTACTTCTGGATAGAATCTATAGAGGTGGGTTACACCTGTGCATAGAGCCAGAAGATACAAACAGTAAATTATTTTTCATATTTTTTTTTTACAGGTTTCAGTAGCCCAGCCGATAGTTCCATAGGTCCTCCGTACATTGATTCGAGAAGCACGAGTAGTGGAACTTCAGACATGTCAGATTACATAGAAACATTATCGTTATCGTCTCACAGTTCTTCTGATGCTACCGATCTGAGGTAATCATTAAAACAATCGAAAGACGCATTTATTATAGAATCCTTCTAAAAACTTTTTAAAAAACTTAGACATTGTTAATAATAATCAATACAGATTCCACGTTTTCTGCTTCGCATAGAAATTTTTTATTAAAAGTTACAGTGACAATATTTCAGGATTTACGTGAGAGGACATTATTATAAATAAGTAGCCGTATTTATCCGACGTTGCTTGGGATTGAACATTCGTGTGTATAGCCTAAAACTTCCCAAAATTTTCTCTACCTATTCGCAAAAATCAGTTCAGCAGATTGAATGATAGATTATAAATTCTCAACAGCTTAGGTCATTAGCGTCTAGCCTTTTCCATAAATAAACATTGTAGAATTAATTATTTGTATGGAATACTCCTTCCAGTGTGTTTTACATGTGGGCCGAGGGCTAAGTCACTGAAGCCACCGTAAGCTAACGCAAGTCGTAGTTTTTTTAAGAAACATTTCAGAAATCAAAATACAGAAACATTTATTTGATTAATTTTAGACTTATCCGACAACCAACAACAACTCTCCGACCACGATCAGGCAAAGAATATCACAACATCGACCGGGCACTTCTCATTGGACACGACGGAAGTAGAGTTTGTTCGCCAGGTCAAGCGACATCACAATTACGAACGTTAACTTCGTACGCAAATATTACCCCTGTTCCGGAAAAATCTGAATCACCGAGCCCGGGATATATGAGCGGATCTTCTCCAGGACAAGATCATAACACACAACAGGGGAGCCATTTCGCATTTCAAGTAAGCTATACAAAAATACAATTCCACAAAGATTAGTAATAAATCAAACAGCGTCTTTGTCTAAGTAACATTGATTCATATTTTCTTCATTACAATTGAATTTATATGGGTAGCGTTGAATCGATTACATTTGTGAATCAACTGGCGTTCAACTTAGAGAAAACTTTGTCATTTGATAATTTTCTTTTCTGTAAATTTTACAATTAGTAGATTCCAGATTAGTCGAGCCCGTTTTATCTGCGTTCGCGATTTAACAAGGTTACATCTAATTTGTAATCCACGTATTAATCGAGTCTTTGCGTTTAAAAGCTCGGGATACCCGAGCTATACGATTGTTTAGTTAACGTAAACATTTAAAGAAGTAAATATTGATTTTATCATAGATGTATTATGTATTCGTCTTTTTAAATTCTTATAAAGTCCGTATTATCCGAGTTTTGCAATTATTCGAGGTAGAGTCAGTCCGCGATAACTCGTGTTATCAAGGTTCTACTGTATTACATTAATTGTGATTTTACATTTTATTTAATAATATCTGTTTTTATTTTTTTATTTTTTTTTGCTGAATGACGGTATTTTAAACAATCTTTTTTTTTTGCAGAAATCTTCATAATTTGAAAGAGTATAAATCTAAGAGATTTTTGCCTGGCCATATGTAAGTATATTTTTTAAACTAATTGGAATTTAAAAAAATGAAATAATTAAATTTCTAGTCATATTGACATATTAAAAATAAATATGAGAAAACATTTAAATTACGATAGAATCGCAATTGCAAATATTCTGTTCAAATAATAATTATTTTTGCACAGTTGCAAAACTACGATACCGATTATAAATGGGAATCTATAATATATAATTTGTCTCTATTTGTACATATATATTTTTTAACGAGTTGTTATCGTATTGCAAACAGGCAATAACCACTCTTACTAGTGAATATCGTACGGACACATGGTTAAAGTGTGTCTAAAATTGTATAATAATATTATTCTTTGTAAAACAGTGCTCATTACTAGCCTTAAAAACTGTAAACTTATTTTCATGAATGTTTTATCTTATGATATTGCCAAAATTTATTATTAAAAAAAATCAGTATCTATGTATTTATAAAGAAGAAAAAAAACAGTAACATACTACTCGATAATAGTAAAGACTATTCTGGTATCTGCTCAAATGCGACAAAATACTTCAAATAATTATATTTAAAACGGTTGACCTGTGTTGTCGACAGAGACGGGTCTACCTGGGGACTAATATGGCTTAAGCCCTGGGTCTCAAAGTGTGAAGGACTTTTTCATTAACAATGAACACTTATCGTATAGTAAGAATAGTTAAGATTAATAATTAATTATCATTATTATGAATGAAGTTTGACATATTTTTGGGTGAATTTTGATAATTTTTTAGATGAATTTTGAAAATGTTTTTGGGTGAATTTATAATAGTAGGGGAGCCCAGCGTGCTTAATGTGTTTTTTCTCCCACCCTTTGAAGACCTAAGGAATCGTGAAGATTACATATTAAAAAGAAAAAAAGTTTATATGATGTATATCCTTTCAGTGGTGGGGGGAACGTGTATGAATTTTCAAAAATGTAAAAAAAAGTAGTCAGACAAAAATTCTCGAGCGCGTCAGAGTTTGATTGTGTATACGACCTACGAACTTCTGACCACACAGAGATAATAATCTGCCAGATTGGTAGTGGGAGGTGGCCATACAAAGAGGTGAAAATTAGAAAAAAAAATTTTTTACTCGAGCTTGTCAGAAATTCAAGAGAGATGTTAAGTAAACCCTAAAAAATGTCCTATTATAAAGACTGACGATTTGAACGTGACTGAAATTCACAGCCGATTTTTTAAAATGCAAAAAAAAGTCGTGACCTTGAAATACTCGAGCGCATCAGATTTTTATACAGACGGTTTAGCTTGATGCACTGTTCATGCTGACTCATATTCTGACAATTTGGTGAAGGGATTTTTTAAATCTGACAATTGAAAAATTTTTTTTAGTAGTGTGTAGTAGTGCGAGAAAGTAAGACATAGAGAAAGAGTGAGAAAGGAAGAGTAGCGTGGAGCGGGAAATACGTAGTTCTCTGTACTTGTAAACACTACACTCTATTAATAATTTTAGATAGTTCGGCTTAAGAAAATCGGCAGATTATGTTATTCCTATAATTTTTAAATATTTTTCTTTCAAATGAAAAAAAAACCACGCTCGAACATTTCGAGGTTATGATTTTTTTTTGCAACTTTGCGACTCGCTTATTTTTTTATGTCACGTTTAAATCGTCAGATTATTATAGAGATTTTATTTTTTGCATGTAATTAACTTATTCTGTTTAAATCTGATGCGCTCGAGTTTTTTTATAGATCGATTTTTTTTTACTAATCTGATCAACTGCCCTAGACGCACACCCCTATATTAAGGGTTCATATGTGGTGGAAGTACATAACATGGTACAAGGTTTCTTTTCTCATATAAAACTGTCGGGCTCGAGTTACTTCCAAAATCCCCGCTTGGGCTCCCCTACTATAATATAATTTGTTTGATCACGTCATCAAGTTTGAACTCTGATTTTGCTGTTATTAAAAATTGATTTTAAACCTCATTTTAAAGATTCTTAATGTAACAAAAATAGAACCCCATTGGACTTCAACAAGCCCTAGGCCCCAAAAACTTAGAACCGCCCCCGCTTACCGAACATGTATCATTTTCAATATTTATCAGATAGCGGTGAGCCGAAAAGAGACGAAAATTAAAAAAGTTTGTTCTGAGATTTAAAATGTTAAATGCATTTCCAGGGAGTACAATTTATTTAATTTTATTACAAAGTCTTCTTGGTGACTTTTATTTTAACTACAGATGAAAGTTTATAACAGCTACATCTTTGTCAAAGAATATTTGAGTAACAGAATAGTTTTTCTATATTTTAAATATGTATTATAATATTAGTCATGTTATATTTCATAATTAAATATACACTACAGCCAGACGCGAACTCGTCCGCAACAAGCTGCGCAGTGGACAATTACATTTCATTTGTTTTTTTCTAACAACTGTATTTTCACTCCTTGCGCAAACACATTTCTCGTCGGGTTGTACAATAATGTTTTGACTGTCATCTGTCTTACTACAAATTTCGTTCGTGTGTGCAAAATAATAATTTTTTATTTTGTAGATAAAAATACTAATTTTGTTTGATGTTACAATGTGAAAGTTAAACATGATTTTTACATTTAAAAACAATAGACAGTCAAATTATTATACTGTTTATCAATTTGTTATCTTAAATACTCGGCAATACTGAAAGATGGCTAAAGGACAATGCCAAATGATATAGATATAATTCATTTCTCTTGTCCCTTTGTGTAATTTCGTCCGTATTTTGACTTGGATTAGTTCTTTATAGGGTACTCAAATGAAGTCGCTTTCTGGCACAGACTAAGGTGCCCTAGATTTAACACTGCCGTTATTTTTGACAACCTGTTATATTTTAATACAGTGTTGTATTATTTAACGTGCCGCTTGACTTTAGCAAAAGTGTGACCAATGCATCAAATCGCCGCCATATTAAACCGTGAGTGGTGGGTGCCGCACATGTAGCGCCTGCGCGGTCACTATACAGAAGCAACCGACAGCTGTACACTGCGTATAAAGTGACTCAATATGGCCACACTCTTACTATAGTCACTCTAGCCGCTACTAGCTTGACGCTACATCTTCCGAAATTTTCCCAAGTCATCGCGCAGTTTTATCATTAAATTAATATCTACATGATTTGGCGTAATTCTTACACTGATTTTATTTTTGTAAAATAATAATTTTAAGTGTACCTACCTACCAGTTTAGATTGAATGGTCTTAAAAATTTTGTTTTAGTTTTTGTGGATTAGTACATTTGAATCTATGTAATCATTTGAGAAACATTTAGTAAAGAAAAAAAAACTATTTGTTTGGAAATGATACAAAAAGTAGATCACTCTTGAAAAACAAACCAACGATCCTTTAGCAACTATTTAACTTTAACTACGACAAATGTTTAAACTATTTATGATATAAAATCGTAGTAAAGAAAACTACTTTTGAAAAGCAATTTACTACAATTGCAATTATTGTCATACAAATTACTTTTGTCCAGAAATTATTAGCCACAGTCCTATTTACAAAAAAATGTGGCAAATTTTACTTGTTCGGCGTTTGTTGCTTAAAAGAAAGAAATTTAACAATTTGTTTAAACAACTTTACAAATAATTTCTAGTATTATTTTTCTCATAATTCAACCATAAAAAATACAAATATTAAGTCAGCAAAGATTCGGTCGCAAAAGTGACAGAACTGTTCCAATCTACTGTTTACGATAAGTAAGTAAAGAATTATCCATTGTGGTCGAAAATTGAAATGGCTAGTAACGTCAATTTTTTACAGAACATGATTTTTGAAATAACAATAAAAATTATCAGCAAACATGGAATTTATATTTTGTATATTTTAGCAAATGCAGTCGGGGTATAGTTTTAGTGGTGCACAAATACTTGACATTTCCGAGTTTGAATTGAGTCAACTTTTGAATAAAATGAAATACGTTCGAATATTGATTGAGCTCGAAAAAAAATCATTTTTTTCGTTTTCACAAATCTATTTCTGGTATCAAATGATGATTGTTTTTGAGTTCGTGTACACTATCCATTGTAAAATCACAAAAAATAAAATATTGTAAACCAAGCGAGCATCCATGGAAATTTTCACAAGCCGACGCTGTTAGATCCACACTCGATTCGACGCTAGTCTAGTTGTCGGTAAAAAGATTAGAAACTTCTTGACTGTCGAGCTTTTATAATTTACAATATATTCAGTTCAGCTCAGTTCTTCAGTATTCGTGCACCTCTAGTTTGAATTATTATTATTATTACTAATGAAAAATTAATCTTATTTTATTTCGTATGTGAATTTTGGTAGGAATCAAATGAGTCATGTATGGTAGCTTTATATTCTAAAGGAGGAGCGTTTGTACCTAACCTATTGTCTCAACTATATTTCAGTTCGGAAATTGTAGGCAGGACTTATATCTATTCACAGAAGCGGCACAGTTTTTACGTATAAACGAATATGCTTTCCATTGTTCTGCCGCTCCTTAGGCTTGTCAGTAACTGAGGATTAGTCACTGTCTACAATTTTCGAACTGAACAACATAATTCTTCTGATTGTAAATGATTTTTAAATAGTACTATCTAAGATATTTTTAGAATATTGTTTTGATGTCTGTACTTCAACAAGTACAATAACCTAACTATTATCGATCATTATGCCTTTCTGTGTATATTATTATTAACTTTCTTTTTATGTTCCGGAATGATAGGGAAGTGCTCATTAAAAGGGCTAATCAAAAGCAATCTATACCTATAAACACTACTATTATTATTATGATAAAATGTAATCAATCTATTTGTAAACCTGTAACTGTACAGATTATTCTACATTTATTAAATTATTGGTGATAGAAAAATCATTGATGTTTTATTAGTGTATTTGCCATAATATGGCACATCACTATTGCCTTCGGTTGGATGGCGGGACCAAGGAATCGGACCAAAATTTCTCGACGTTTTGCATCATTCTAAGCAACCTTGCGCCATTTTTAGAAATTAATCTTTTTCGATCCAAACTGGCAAGATTTGACCAACAGCCAACCTCTGAATCAGATCAACAATCATGAAAAGTAATTAAAAATTATAAACTTCAATATTCAGTGTATGAGACAAAAAATAAGTGAACAGGAATTATTTCCCAATAAAACTAATCCCGGCTTAGTATGTTTTACGAAACACTGGCTCTGTAAAACTAAAATAACTGTTTTAAATTTGAATGACTACTCCTCAGTGGGTTTTGTCGCTCAAACTGTGCACACGGAGGTGTTCCGATTTTTGGTAAGTCTAGCTACTGCGCAGTAAAATGCAATAATAACATTATAGCTGTAGTATATATCGGACGCCTGACAGCAATTTTCAGAATTTCATTACAAACTTCGAAGAACTTTTTAAATACTTCTGATTATATTATGTTGCGACTAAATGTTTAGTACCTAATTAATAAATATTATAATCAATTTTATCCTCTGCGCCCCCAGGAGACAGTCTCACAGTGTTTTAAACTACAACTGCGAGCTGTACCTGGGAGAGATAACACACATTTATAATATCAAAAACCAAGCACAGTGTGGGATCGGGGTTTTTTTCGGGCCCGTAAGAGGGCCCACAGAGAACCAGTGCGCGCAATTCATATGCGACAAAATGCGACGACCGCTCTGTTTATAATAAACAACGTACATAAAACGAGCCTAAGAATTTAAAAACTGACCTGAATTATTACATTTATGCTGGGTGTCTGATACGATTCTCAACTTTAAATTTAGATTTAAGAAGGTCACTTGTTTTCTACAAAACAACATTAAACTGTCAGAATTTAAAAAAAAAATGTACTATCTACCAGAGCTGAGCAAACTACTTGACAAAAGTAGTTGAGTATAACTACTGACTACTGAAGTAAAAAAATAGTTAAACTACTTAGTAGTTAAACTACTCGTTCTTAAAAGTAGTTAAACTACTAACTACTAGTAGTTAGTAGTTAAAATTTTAACTACTATAATAATAATAATAATATAAATCTCTTTATTTATGTCGTACAATCTGCACTTATAATATATGAAAATTATTTTAAAACTTATATTTAATAACAATACGACGTTTCGGCCAAGATGTCAGTCTTTTTCAAATGAATATAAATCAAAAATTCTACAAAAAACAATTTACAACCTAGAATGTCCAAAAACGATATTTAAAAAAATATATAGGTATATTACTGTCAATTGCCATCAAGTTTTGTATACTTTAATCTTTCTTTTTAACAGTCCAGGCTGTTAATTGTTTTGTTTTATTCAATGATTATTATTTTTTGTAGGATCTTTTATTTATATTCATTTGAAAAGGGCTGATATCATGGCCGAAGCGTGTTTTTATTAAATTTGGCAAATAGCAACGATGCGATTACCGGTTCTACGTTGTATTTCAAACTAAAACTCAAGCAACTGATATTTCATTATTTAAAAAAAAGTCTGATCGTGTTCCAGAATCCAGAAAAATGCATAACGAATAAGAACTTGTGCTAACACGTCGGTTAAATATAATATACTAAAATATTTTTAAAAGTAGTTAAAATTCAAAATAATTAGTTAGATTACAAAAATGTAGTTAAACTACCTAAAGTAGTTAGAACTAAGTTGCTAACTACATTTTAACGACTTTTTGTGATTACTTGATAGATATTCAAAATAATAGAGTACGATTACTATGTGGAGAAAAGTAGTTAGAGTACAACTACTTTTCCAAAAAAAGTAGTTAACTACGTAGTTAACTACTTTTGTAGTTAATTACTGCCCAGCTCTGCTATCTACGGTAGAACATGTAGCTACATTTAAAATACACTAAATTTATCAAAACAATAGGTGAAAAAAGTAATAAATTAACTTTTAAAAATGTATGCAAAAAATGTTTATTAATGAAATTCATTCGAAACAAAAAAATCGCGATACAAAAAAAAAACAAAATTTTAAAAAAGGTCGTTGGAACAGAGGACGGCGACTTGTCCCTCCGTTCTGCTGAAGGAGAAATTGAAATAATAAGTAATTTGGAAACTAGTTTTACCTACTATTCACTGATGACTATAAGTAGCATATTTGCGGCCCATAAATAAGCTGCTAACATCATACTGTCAATTAGTAAAAAAAAAAATTATTCTCATTGAAATATTACAACAAAACCGAAATATTATTTGCAAGGTTTCTTAATAAGGTAGCCACTGATAAAATTTTAATTTGAATTTCTCCTGCAGTTGGGTCAGGCAACAGTTTGTCCACCTGCCACCTTTGGAATAGATCACAATTTGTTCTTGGGCAGAGGGATCGAACCTATCTCTCTGCACTAAAAGTGTCCTTATCACGGTCTCACGGACGAATCTGTTTGCTGTAGTGTGTGTATAGTGTTCACTTTAATTAACCGAATCCTACTCGGACCACCTCCGCCCCTGGATCAATTATGGCTGTTGCTTACATGACCCAAGGCCTCCTAAAGAACGCAAGTCAGTGGTCCAACCCTAGGTCCTGTCTTAGAGATACCTACAAACCGCGCAAGAACCTTGTGCGTTCAAGAAACCAACTAAGCTAACGCAAAAGCTGCGATGGTCTCACGTGGATGGGGAGCTATGCTAACGAGACCGGATACCGAACCCTACAGAGCAGTCCGCAACACTGCCAGCTTCCCAAGATCCCTAGACACGCCCCAGTGTATTTTTAGGTGACACTATTTAAAAGGGAACGTATCTTCAATATATTCGTATATTAAAACTCAAATTGTTCGAAGATTATTCAATTTGTGGGTCACAAAAATAATGAAGATATGTTCGGACGCAAAAAGGTCTACTAATACAAAAAATATATAAACAAATAAAACTATGCAAATTTTAACATTAAAAAAGAACCGATAGTGACAGTGAACGTGACACATGATTAAGAAATGTCGAAATTTGCATTGTAAAAACATTTTACACACAAATACCTGAAAAAAATCACGGAGACCCTAACTGAAATTTAACGCGTCGCGAAAGATAGAAGAGGAACGATGGATTCCAATATAATTACCATAACCAGAAAGTAAATAACAGCTGTGTTGCCTTATTATTATTGGTTGATAATAAAATAACACGCTATCGTACTCTGCAGTCTGAGTTTTTCCAGTCAATAGAAAACACCCGATCAAGTTAATCGAAAAGGTTTATTTGTTTAAGAATTTCTACTGGCTAGAAACTCAAGATTACAGAAAAATAAAAAAAAAAAAACTCACCAAAACAGATTCATTACAGGTTGCTATCTGAAACAAAAGAAACATTTTCTGTTAATTTGTATTCCAGTATTTTCATAAGAAATAATTAAGGCGTTTTAGACCAGGTTGGAATTCCGAATTCAATTTTCCCTGGAATCAGTGCATTGACTACTGATTATAAAAGCCCGTTACCAGGCGGTAACCTGGTCTAATATTGTTTAAAACATTTTTTTATAACAATAAATAAAAACATCTCAATCACACAATTTTTAACTTCCCGCTACGAAAATTGAAAATTTTCAAAAATTGGGAAGTTATTTTTATATTTTTTCACCGATTTCCAACGAGAAACTTTTTTTCGTAAAATTGAAAATAGTCAATATTTATACATACGTAATTTTTTGTATTAGAACAATATTAAAACCTATAGGCTATTAACGATCGCTACGACATATCCCTTGCAAACGTATCAACGACTGATTACAGGAAAGCAAAACAGGTTAAGAACAAATAAAAATAGTAATACATACCAAAACTTGTGCCGCGTGATGAAGTAAAGGCCCAGCAGCTATTCCTAAATTCAGCTCCTTATCTCACTGTCAACATCAGTATAAGACCCTGCATTCCTGGATCCCGTTTTGAACACAAACGTTGCACTGCACTACACTGCTATTTTATTGATTTAAACACTGCACTCAAGTCTTCTTTCATTATATCAATTTATTTTTAATATAACGGATTGAAAGTCGCGAATTATTATTAAAGTACTGTTTTTAAGCTTTTCATTGAACTGGTCGGTGGTGATCTCTTCAATCTGGATTGCCATGTCGTTGTCCTGTAGATTCTAGTCCTTCCATTTATTGATTAAAATTTTTATTTAAACACTTACTCGCGCGATCGCGAAGCCGGGGATAAACCACTTCGGCTAGATTAGAAACGAAGACACTCCCGGCATTTTCTGAAGCGCGAGAGCCAGTAACCGACGCCACGTACTGCCGGCTCAAAAACTCGAAATGACAAAAAACGGCTGGCTGGAGGCAATTTGGTTTTAAGTGATGCCAAACAGCAATTTTATTTCTAATTTCAATGGTATGAATTTATATCGCTGTAAGTATATCCAAGTAGAAGCGGTTTATAATTGTGATCGCAATACGCCGACTTCAGGCTTCTCGAATCACCGTGGCCCGATTACCAAAAAAAAAAAATGACTGGAGAGGTACTCCAACTGTCAGCCATCGCAGGTCTCAAGGCGGTACGACCCTCGAGGGCGCCCAACCCCGTACAAATATTGCAACAGAACTCTATTCATCAACGTTCCTCAGCTAAACTAACCACAAAGAGCAAGTTACCACTTATTTATTTTAGATTCTTCCTTTTAAGACATTTTTATTTAAATTTTGGAAGATCAGATATTATAGATTAAGTATCCGCAATCAGACTGACTGGAGTGATGAATCGCCTGTCCGCAACGTTCACTAGCCCACCAATTACGATGAACTTCTCAGTGCAATGCCGCCCCGGAATATTCGCATATATGAATCTAACAGCTTGCATCCCACCGAGCAGGGAATGTAGCAGAGTAGAGACGCTGCTAAGACGACTGCTTCAAACCCTCAGAAGAATTACGAACGTTCAACCGCTTGAACAACGCAGCAATTCGAAACACGGAAGAGAACGCGAATACAAACTGACTCAGTTGTTTTCCCCGCTGAAAGATCCCTTACTCAGTATGGTGAGGCGCCAAGTTCCGTTGGGAATGTCGTAACTAGTCTTAGACCACTTCCTTTAATTCTACTATGGAAATACTTGTTGACATCTTATTTTAATTTGCCGATGCAGCCATTCATTTAGAATTTAAATTTTAGATTTAATGTTAGTACCTACACACTTAATTTTGAAAAATTACACTACATTTTCTCAAAAATAAAAATATTTATGGGTCATTTCACTCTAATCTGTGGAATTTAAGGGGGAAAGCCACTGTGACGGCCGAAAAAATGAGTGATTTTTGAGAATTTTTTTGACCGGGTAAATAAAGGAATTTTTGGATCGGGTTTTTTTTTAATTTATTAAGTACACATCGAATAATGTTTCCACAAATTTTTATTAAAAAATCTTACATGTTTTTAACAATATAAATGATTCCGTAGAGCTTGAAAAAAAATTCCCCTCCATGGTCGCATCGATTTTTCAAAAACTGGTGATCTGAAAAAAAAAAAATTCATTATAATCTGTATGGATGTCGTTATCGTTGTACGTAGCCGTTTTTTTTTTTTTTGATTTTTCACAAAATGGCGACCGATTGAAAATATTTTTACTTTTTCGACTGTTTTTTTTTTCTTTCAAACAGTTTAAAAAATAGTAAAAACAAAATTTCATGAATCGGCTACGCACAACCTTAGCCACTACTAAGACGAACAAAACAAAAAAAAAAAATTAATAATCGATTAAGAATTGTCCGAGTTATCAATGCGACCAGTTCGAAAAAAGTCGTTTCGAGAAAAACGCGTTTAAAGTTTTTAGTCCATTTCTCTCGAAATGAAATCATATATCTTGTAAAATTTACATACCTATATTAAACTATCAAGTCCTGGACCATATGACGGTTCTTCCTCTTCATCTCCAGGGGTCTTGGTGACTTTTTTAATTTTGTGGTGAACTGCTTCAATGCGATCCTCAGCAGCTTTAATCCGAGTAGAGTCACGGTCAGTGCAATAATTAAAAAGTGTTGGGCCAACTTTGATGCCGAACAAGTCCATCAATTTTAAAGTTGCCAATGCTCCTTCATTAAATATTACGGTTGAGATATACAGAGCTATTTCAACAATAACCGCACAACTTGAATTTGATTTTGGTGCGATCTGCCATACTAGAGCATTAAAACTTTCATTGTTATTCTGCGTAACTGAACATCTGCCGAACTTCTAAGTACGGAAATCGATAAAAGGGACTGTTATATTATAAAACCTGTACAAAATAGATTTACATTACAAAAGAAAATCGAAGAAAAGAGCCCACTGCGTCACATAATATAAAAGGCCTTAGAGCGAGGGACTAGGGGGCGTAACATTCCGATCGGGAGGTCACGCGGAAAACAATCGGTCTACCTGCTCCCACTAAAATCGCTGTAACTTAATCAATTTTTGACATTTTGACCTGCAATTTTGCACACATATTTTTGAATGTATAAACTTTGATTTAAGACAAAAAAAAAATTTTTTTTTTGACCCATCACAGTGGCTATCCCCCTTAAGTTCGCGGTAGTAAATCGTAGTCCAGTTCCAAGAAAGTCATAATAATAATAATAATAATAATAATAATATAGTTCTTTATTTACATACTGTATAACAGTTTAAATAGCGTCAAGATACACATAAAAATGCTATAAAACATATTTTTTAAAATCAATTTTAAAAAAATCATTGGGGTTGTATAAACACTCTTTTATGAGGATATTTTTTAGAGTCTTTTTGAAGGTGTCACTACCAAGATTTTTAATATTGTCCGGTAGTTTGTTGTACCACCTCGTCGCGCTTAGATATTTATCTGATACTGCTAATCTATGACTAGGTATGGAAATTATATTATTATTGCGTGTACTGTATGAATGATAGTTATTTAGAGTATAATACTCCCGAATGTGTTCTTTCACATAGACTAGATTTTTATATACCACTAATGATGGAAATGATAATATATTTAATTTTATAAAAAGTGGCCTACAGTGCTCATTATAACTAGCTTTTGTGATGATTCAGCTGTCGAGCGTTTATAACTACTCTCTCTCTCTCTCTCTCTCTCTCTCTCTCTCTCTCTCTCTCTCTCTTCAAACCTGTATTGCTCTGCCAACTCTCGATCTGTGGAAATGAAATGCCACCGCAAACACGAGTGATAACGGATCCATGGTTAGATTACTTCAATATTGTGTCCTTTCCAATATAATAATTTACAGTAGACAAAATAACATCATGATTCGTTAAAATTGGATTATCTGAAATAGGAAATATGTACTTCATTTTTTTATTTATTTTGCTCAAAATTTACCTAAGAAAGTATAGAATTTGGCGTTACTAAGAAATATTTTACTAGTTTAAGGCGAGTTTTCGCATTCTGTCGAAACTTGACTGTTTCTCCATTGTATAAGCTTTAATTAATTCGTAGAAAACGAAACGAGTCCACCCGCAGGTTAGTACCATTTACGGTTTTGGACAGGGAGACGTTCCAAATATTGCTTCGATATTTCTAAATATACTTCAAATGTTCACAGAACTTAAACTAGAACTTATTTTTTTTTTTTATTTTCTGTCATTTCCTGTTTGTATAAGCCGTGTGGACAAAAAGTGAGTTTTTGGAAAATATCAAAAAACGACAAATGATTAAAAATTAAATTTCCAATCTTTAAAAATTTGACATCCTGAAAAAGTGGTCTATTTAGCACTTGTCCAAATCCTAGATTGTTCATAAATGACTCAAATCACTCTATAAAATCGTTTCTTAAGGCTGTCGGAACACTCTGAATTTAAGTCAAAAATAGAGCCTCGGCTGTCAACTGATTGTAGACTTATTCGTCAACATTCTGCAAAAAATATTTCTCTATAAGGAAGATAAAGGACAAATCTAGGTCTCTAATGGACTACTTTTGTAATTTATGTACGATTTACTAGAAAAAAGTTGGCATTAATTGTGCTAAAAAGCACACGTTTTTAATGTCACACTACGACCTTATTCGTACTTATTTCACAAAACTGTTCCATCACAAACCTAAAGTGACTCTTCTTTTTTCGGAAAAGTTTTTTAAATCTTCAAAATATTTTCAAAACTTAGAGTAATCAATTGACAGCGGCACCCTTGCAATAACATTTTTTAGCCCCGTAGTTGGCACCAGCCAAAAATTGAAACGTGCGGATGATTTGAGCGAGACAGAGCTAAAGAAAGTCACACCCACAATATTTCTTTTGTCTACCTCGTCCCTTACCTCTGGGTCACAGCACAAACAAATTTCAGAGCGTTCCGACAGCCTTGATGCCTTCCTAACACTCAAATCGTCACTTTACCTCCACCATATTTAAACGAACGATACTGCGCCTCCACCATCGAAAATATGTATTATTACTGCATTGTATCAACATCCACTCTACCGGTTACGTCACCCTGAACAAAAAGACAAATTGCCGCACTTTAAGATATAAAATAAAAAAACAAAAAATCATTAACAAAATAAAATTACTTGCAATATTGTTCAATATTTTTATTTCTATAAAAGACGTTTCAACCAACAGTTTTGGTTCTTTTCAATTTCAAATATAAAATTTTATATTTGAAAATTGAAAAGGACCAAAACTATTGGTTGAAACGTCTTTTATATAAATAAAAATATTGAACAGTATTGCAAGTAATTTTATTTTTCAAAAATTTGTCCCCCCCCCCCCAAGCAAGTTGCCCACGCTGCTTCTATCGAAATTCTAGGTTCTAAACAAACTCAAATGAGTTCACAGTAACACACATAATTGCCACTTCGCGTCCACCATATTTAAACGAACGGCACTGCGCTCCCACCATCGTTCATAAAACATTTTATGTTGTGGTTTATATTTTGTCAAGTTTGCTGAATAAACGAGATATTATCTTTGCGTTTCAAAAACACGCCATGAACAAACCACCGTTTCAGGTTACAATAATTTCAAAACGAAATAATTTACTCGTTGTGACAATAACGCGTTTCCAGCATATTTAAAACAGAATTTACTATTAATTTTCGCAATCTAATCAGAGCTGGGCAAACTACTTGAGAAAAGTAGTTGAGTATAACTACTGAATACTTAAGTAAAAAAGTAGTTTAACTACTTAGTAGTTAAACTACTCGTTCTTAAAAGTAGTTAAACTACTAACTACTAGTAGTTAGTAGTTAAAATTTTAACTACTTTTTTGACTACTATAATAATATATATATATTATGAGCACTGTGGTTGAAACAATAACAATCAAGAAAGCATAGTTACTTCTTACCACAACAGATTTATTCATTGAATGTACATTTCGAGAGCAAAGCTCCCATCTTCAGCAAACACTACACAGTGTTTGCTGAAGATGGGAGCTTTGCTCTCGAAATGTACATTCAATGAATAAATCTGTTGTGGTAAGAAGTAACTATGCTTTCTTGATTGTTACTATAATAATAATAATAATAATATAAATCTCTTTATTTATGTCGTACAATCTGCACATATAATATATGAAAATTATTTTAAATAATAAAAACTTATATTTAATAACAATACGACGTTTCGGCCATGATGTCAGTCTTTTTCAAATGAATATAAATCAAAAATTCTACAAAAAATAATTTACAACCTAGAATGTTCAAAAACGATATTTAAAAAATATATAGGTATATTATTGTCAATTGCCATCAAGTTTTGTATATTTTAATCTTTCTTTTTGACAGTCTAGGCTGTTAATTGTTTCTAACTTAATGCTATTTTGGTTTTGTTCAGTGATTATTATTTTTTGTAGGATCTTTTATTTATATTCATTTGAAAAGGGCTGATATCATGGCTGAAACGTGTTTTTATTAAATTTTGCAAATAGCAACGATGCGATTACCAGTTCCACGTTGTATTTCAAACTAAAACTCAAGCAACTGATATTTCATTATTTTAAAAAAAGTCTGATCGTGTTCCAGAATCCAGAAAAATGCATAACGAATAGGAACTTGTTCTAACACGTCAGTTATATATAATATACTAAAATATTTTTAAAAGTAGTTAAATTTCAAAATAAGTAGTTAGATTACAAAAAAGTAGTTAGAACTAAGTAGTTAACTACATTTTTAACTACTTTTTGTGATTACTTGATAGATATTCAAAATAATAGAGTACGATTACTATGTGGAGAAAAGTAGTTAGAGTACAACTACTTTTCCAAAAAAAGTAGTTAACTACGTAGTTAACTACTGCCCAGCTCTGAATCTAATGAATATTTTTTATATTAGTAAGAATTATTGTGGTGACAGCATACATATATTTAATCACCTTCATAAAATGAAAATTAATCTATACAAAACCATAGACAGCAAATATGTTACAAAGTTACAAAAAAAATTTAAACAATAGATACAAAATAACAATTTACTAATTTTTATGTGTTTTTATCTGAGTCGAATCATTAAAAAAGTTTAGCAATTAAATACTGAGATTTTTTGGCTTGTATCGTTTCTCTAAGAGTAATTATTTTTAAAATTGACACCAACCTTGTCTGAGGTGAATTAATTTTCCAAAAGATTATCACTCGAGCGAATGCTGCAGTTGGTCTGAAAAAAAACATAAAAGATTCAGTTTGACATCAAAAATTTAATTACTTTTAAGAAAACAAAATTGTTTCGCAATTCTCATTAACCACTTTGTCGAGTTTGTTCCGTCAGCAATGCCGTAGCTACAATGCCAATATTCTATGGCCAACTACCACCTAAAAAAATAGCCAACATACAGTAATATCTTGCCTTTTGTAATTTTTACATTTCCTGATACCCTAGTTAACTACGGTCTTAAACGCAATTGAAAACAAAAATGTAATAAGTTCGTTTCAAAAAAATATATATAGCATTACTATTTATAGATTCTAAAAGCTGGGTTTCCTAAGATATCAGTACCGTAATATAGCGGTCGTAATATGATGCTGAATGACGTAACAAAAACCGTGTATAAAAGTAAGTGAGTGCCGCTTTTTTACGTTAAGTCAAAGAGAAAACCACATCTATTTACTTATTTGCTACGTCATATTACGGCCGCTACTTTACGGTAACGCTATCCTAGATAAGATTAAGTGACTTGGTTAAGTAATTCAATGCCTGAACTCAGACTACTTCGCATACATCAATGTGACAAATCTATACTAATATATATATAAATGTACAAGTTTGTACAGCAGAACTCGCGTATTTTCAATTTATCGACAGGACTAATCGCGCCTTCTGTATTTTTAAATTCTTCCTCATCCTCATTTCGTGGTAGTCATAGACCAATAGTCAAACGTTGTCAAATGTATCTTTCCATTAGCTAAGCAGCGTAGGAAGGACTAAAAACTTGAAAATGCGTGAATAAAATCAATTGAAAATAGATGGTGTTACAATACTGAGTTCGACTGTATCTATTTTATTCTAAAACTCGAAAGACACTGAACCAATTTCAACTTTTTTCCACTGTTTGAAAGCCTACTTCTTAACAAAAACATAGGCTACGTATTTGCATCTAGAGCTGGGCAGTAGTTAACTACAAAAGTAGTTAACTACGTAGTTAACTACTTTTTTTGGAAAAGTAGTTGTACTCTAACTACTCTTCTCCACATAATAATCGTACTCTATTATTTTGAATATCTATCAAGTAATCACAAAAATGTAGTTAACTACTTAGTTCTAACTACTTTAGGTAGTTTAACTACTTTTTTGTAATCTAACTACTTAAAAATATTTTAGTACATATATTTAACCGACGTGTTAGAACAAGTTCTTATTCGTTATGCATTTTTCTGGATTCTGGAACACGATCAGACTTTTTTTTAAATAATGAAATATCAATTGCTTGAGTTTTAGTTTGAAATAGAACGTGGAACTGGTAGTCGCATCGTTGCTATTTGCAAAATTTAATAAAAACACGACGTTTCGGCCATGATATCAGCCCTTTTCAAATGAATATAAATAAAAGATCCTACAAAAAATAATAATCATTGAAGAAAACAAAAACAGCATTAAGTTAAGAAACAATTAACAGCCTAGACTGTCAAAAAGAAAGATTAAAATATACTAAACTTGATGACAATTGACAGTAATATACCTATATATTTTTTTAAATATCGTTTTTGGACATTCTATGTTGTAAATTGTTTTTTGTAGAACTTTTGATTTATATTCATTTGAAAAAGGCTGACATCTTGGTCGAAACGTCATATTGTTATTAAATATAAGTAAATTTTGTCTGTTAATTTGCTCAGTTTTTATTATTTAAAATAATTTTCATATATTGTAATATGTGCAGATTGTACGACATAAATAAAGAGATTTATATTATTATTATTATTATTATAATAGTAGTTAAAAAAGTAGTTAAAATTTTAACTACTAACTACTAGTAGCTAGTAGTTTAACTACTTTTAAGAACGAGTAGTTTAACTACTAAGTAGTTTAACTACTTTTTTACGTAAGTAGTTAGTAGTTATACTCAACTACTTTTGTCAAGTAGTTTGCCCAGCTCTGTTTGCATCCGGATGAATCCGGACTGGGCTGCTAGTAAACGTGTAAGGATAGTATGATAATTTTTTACTGCAAATATACATCCGTATGTCTGTTCGCGACAAACTTGAAAATTGCTGAATATAATAATACGATTGATACGCGTGTTTTGTATAACCTATTTTCAGTGTTCCGTGGAAAACGGAACACATGGAATCACTTCGGTGTCTGTTCGTCTGTCACCGGCAATTTTCTCTACGTGAAAAATTGAAATTTGGCACAAAGAGTGTAGTAGCTTAATTTCAGACGTGAAATACAAAAAGCTGAATTTTGATTCGGTGGGTTAATTTATAAGATAGATTGGGAAATGAACAAAAAAACTTTTTTCAAGGGCATTGTATAGGCCATAGGGTGTCAAATGAAACTTTACTGAAGCACGAATTCAATAATATGAATGATGCATTTTTTTTTCATTGTTCGGGAAAAACACTTAACAATTACTGTCCCCCACCCTTCTCACTAAAAGAATCGCTCAGAAAAAGTTTAAATGAAATCATACACATTGACACTTAGGGGAAGATTAAAGGAAAATTATCAGGATTGAAAAATCTTAGCGCGACCAGTTGTTATAAACAATGAAATTGTTTATTTTTTTATAACTGCAAAATCAAATTTTGGCTATAGAACACACAAGGGAAGGGGGTCTGATGGCACGGACCACTATTTGTGCAAGAACTCGCACTTGACCGAGTTTTTTTTATAGATAATCAATATTATTGATCTATAATATTTTTTTGATATCGATCAATGATCTTTAATTGGAAACATCACACGAATAGCTAAGTACAAATTAAGAACATTAAAAGTTTCTAAATAATTATATGTAAAATAAAACGCGGACCATTGCTAATATAACACATATTATTACCAATAATATTGATTTATAGGCTTTTAAAACAGAAATTACAGTCTTTCAAATGCTTATAGAGGCTTTGAGATTCACTTAGATCAAGGGTCTCCAAACTTTTTAGTGTAAGTGCCACACTAACTCCTCACTAGGTCTCAAGGGCTATTTGTCCTGGGCTCATCAATATAGTTTTGAATTAAGCCCAAAATATTTACAGATCCAAATTAACGGATGAGCATTTGAAGTCGCTGCTGATAATGTCCACTAGTAAACTTGATCCACAACTGCAAACAAGTTACGGCTACATAAGTCTCATTGATCATAATAAAGTTATGTTTCTTTTTTTAATTATTTCAATATGTAATTCACCTATCAATGTTACTTTACTCAAATAAACTATGACAGTCCGGTTTGGTGGTCCTCGCGGGTTGCATTTGGCCCGCGGGCCGTGGTTTGGAGACTCCTGGCTTAGATGAAGAGAAAAAAAATAATCAAGTGCATGACCGATGTTGTTTTAGGTCAACTACGAAACTCACATTTTGAGGGAATGTATTTGAGATTTGCATGTATTTGCATTACCACATTATTACAGCTGAACTCATGTATTTTCAACATTAACTATATTCAACTGAATTTACTCAGGTATTTTCAAGTTTTTAGTCCCTACTTCCCACGCAACGTGTCTCCTCCTACGCTGCTTAATAATGGAAAATACATTTGACGTTAAGCTTCAAATTAATTAAGGTTTCTCCTTATTGGTTTATAATTGCGCCACGAAGAATAAGTCGAAAATACAAGAGTTGATTAGTCCCGATAGATTGAAAATACAAGTCCTACTGTTTCTGCATTTAATAAAAGTGTACTTTTCTAACGAAGTTTCCTCATATTCATTAGTTTTAGACTCCTAAGTAAAATGCGTCATTATCGTACAATTAGTACTGTTTCTTTTTAGATGACGGAAACGTAGGTAACAATAGTATTTGGTCGGCTCAGACGATGGCTGGAGCGTCGAATGACGACATTTATTTTTTATTACTGTCTCTTTCATCAAAATGTCAGCTCACTACACTATTCAGAGTAATTTGTAATGATGGGGGGTGTAAAGGCAAGTACACATCACACGCGTAATCCGGCTTTACACAAATTAACCATTCCTATAGAAAAAATTGAGCTATAACTTTGAAGTAATTATCTACTGAAATTAAGCTCTCTCAACTTTTCTCAATTTTTTAAGTAAAACTTTTTTTATAAAAGTAAAGCAAATTCGATTCATGAGATTGAAAGTGTAACGAAACGCTGCAAAGAAAAACCGGTCTAGGGATCAGACCACGAGGAACCCCGACGGTGCACGAACATTGATTCTATAATATAGAGTCGATTCTCTCTTTCTGTGTGTGTGTGTGTGTGGTTCTACTTCTATAGTCATAGGTGGGCATTAACTCGTTAATCCGTTAATCGTTAATTAACGAAGTTAACAAAGTGCTTAACGATTTAACTGTTCAGTTAACTTTAAAAAATGTTAACGGACACATTAACTTCCGTTAACTTGCCATAAGTCCGTTCAATCGTTAATTAAGTACCTACAAATGTGGAAGATGCATTAAGAAAACAAGAAACCGTCGAATCTTCGAAAGACAAAGATACTTTAAGTATCGATGGTGGAAGCAGCAACGCCAGCAACAACGAAGAAGATGAAGAAGACTTTTTTATTTCGGTCACTCAAAGTAAAGAAAAGTCTAAAAGTCACAAATCTTTAAGAACTAAAGCTCAAAGTCTCGTCAAAATGTGGCTAGACATGACGTCAAAAGACTCTTTTAACGATGCGGCATTCCTCGGAGAACAGATAATAATAAATCTGTTTATTAAATATAGTACCGCTATACCGTCAAGTGCTGCAGTCGAACGCCTTTTTTCTACGGGAAAAGACATTTTAACGCCTAAAAGAGCCTCACTTTCCGACGAAAACTTCAATATATTGTTGTTTATGAAGGGGAATATGCACCTTATGTCAGACTAGCTGTATTTTGAGTTGAACATTTATTATTAAAAACTCTAATGATACACCCTTCTTTTACTAATATTTCATGACCTGCCTAAACTTCCATAGCCCGTATTAACATTAAATATAAAATAGAATTTCTATCGCGAGTTAACGATATACGATTCGTTAATCGTTAACCTGCAAGATTAACGGCTTAACGATTAACGAAGTTAACTTTTTTAATAACGGATTAACGATTAACGAAGTTAAGTATTTGATTAACGGTGCCCAGCTATGTCTATAGTATAAAATACAGTGTTTTTTCATGGATCTCTTAAATAAAGAGAAGTTCGTCTTTCAAGAGAAACAACGGCAGGTATAAAACGCTCCATAAAGAAAATATAGGGTAGTATAATTTCTGAGCACAAACGAGTTTCAGGTCGGACGGATCTATGTTCTCTAACAAAGATTGGTTCTATTTATATGGTCATTATAGTTGCTTGTCGCTAGTCGAGACGCGCCATTGACAACAGTACAGATACCACTTGCTACTGAAATTACAAATCACACCGCTCCTGAACGCTTTTCCCACTCTTCTTACTATGTAGATTCTCCATCTCGCTACTGTCTTCTCTTAAATTGCCTAAAGCATCTTTGGTGTCCTACCAGCGTGGCCCTGTTTATATGGCCACTAAAATCTACAATGGAATGCCAGATTTCATAAAAGAAGCAAGTTCTCTTAAATTATTTAAAATGTATCTTTTTAATTATCTCGCTGAGAAGTGTTTTTATAGTATAATGGAGTTTTTTAATGACTAAATTTTATATTTTTGCTCTTTCTGGAACTAATAAAAAATTATTATTATTATTAAACGATACTACTCTACTGAAAAAGTCTTCAGTAAAGTGGTCCTTGCCAAGCGTGTCGGTCGTGCTTCTCTGTTTGATGATTTGACCATGAAATTACAAATCACATCGCCACTGAACGCTTTTCCCATTCATATTACAGTACAGCCTCTTTACCTTACATCAAGCAACAATGATTGTCTTACGATAAATTTAACGTGTCTGAACCTGTCGAGACATGAATTGTTGTTGTTATTGTGGAATTGTGTGTGATTGATTGGTAGTATACGTTATGCAAAGATTAAAAGTTGACAAAAATCGTTAAATAGAGGTAAATTATACTTTCCACTTACATTCTGCATTGATTGAAAATTCGTTATAAAGAAGTGTTTGCCAAAAAGTATTCGTAATGTAGAGGTATATTTTGCATTAACTCTTACGAGCAGTTCTAGGAGATTTCGAAAAATTTGTTAAACCGAGGAAATCGTTATATTGAGGTTCGTTATATTAAGGTTACACTGTACTACACAGATTCTCCATCTTGCTACTCTCTTCTCCCAAACTAAACGATACTACTCTGTACTGCAAAAGCCCTCACTAAAACGATTAAAAGTCGTCGTCAAGCGTCTTTCCCTGTTTGATGTGCCCACGGCCTAAAAGCCAATTCAGACTAGCCGTTCTCGGTTACGATTCACCGGTCCGATTGGGAGCTCGACCAATCAGGGCGTAGTCGTTCCCGATTGCGGTTCGGTTCGAGCGTTTAGGTTCAGCTCTAATTTCAACCGGACCGTTCGCAACCGTAGCCAATGAGAACGCTTGCTGGAGTCACGTGACTAGCCAGGTGTTTTTGTTGACGTTTAACTACACATCAAACGTCAAATCATATTTCGAAATTGCGCATGCGCACCGAGAATAATCGTAGAACCGAATCGGGATAGTGTGAGCAGCCTAGATTAATCGAAAACCGAACCGGACCGGTGAATCGTAACCGAAAACGGCTAGTCTGAATTGGCTTTAAGTGCAGTATAGGAGTTCTTCACGGGGCAAGCGACGCGATGCGGAGCAGATCGGTCGCGGCTCCATTAAACTGTGTATAGAGAGCTGACACCGACAGTCTGGCGCCGCAATGCACCGCACCGCACACCGACTTCATCAAGACATGAAACGGGTCTCCAACACACTATCGTGGTACACTATAATATCATGTACACCGTATATTCTTGTTTACGTGTAGGTTGTAATATAGTTCGGTTTCAGTGAAGCGGAACAGACACAACTTACGTGATCGCAAACTATTCATCATCAAAGTATAAGCCGCATTTGTTTAGTTTTTTTTTGTCGACGCAAGGAACTCGACTTTAAGTTCGCTTGAGATTAGATATTAATTTCGTAATGTTTTCTGTCGATCATATCATTTTTAAAAAAGGCTACTACGCCAATGCAACTGTCTGGCATGAGCGCCTGCATAATGTCGTAATATCGCTATTGGCTGGACTACTTGAATCAGGTTACGTCAGAACAGATAGCAAGTCACTTGGTAATTTTAAACCCACATAAAATAATAATTTTTTTCCATAACCCATGTTACAATAATGTATCTTAGCTATGATAACATCAAAATCGTATATTTTGATTTAGGGTGACGACTCCCTTTGAAGAGGGATACATGTCTCCAGAGACTTACAAAGAGACTAAAAACAAGTCAACAGTTAGTGTTGGGACTAAATAGTTTGTTAACTTTATAATCAATTTGAATTTGACAAAATTCTGAATAAAAATTCGTATTCTTTTATGTCCTTGTTTCTTGCTTCATTCGTTTTTTTGTACAATCAGTGGCGCCCCTAGTCCTCCATCTCATGGGACTGAATGAAAATTCGCCTCGGACGCAATAAAATATTCAAAATTCGTAAAGATCGTCTGGCATACAAATTTTAATCGGACAATAAAAAATAATTTAAAATGCAAACAGGTTTTCATTTGTCTCACAGTCATTTTGTAATTCTTAATTACGTCATTCAATAAAATCCTTATTACAATATAATCATGTTCATGAAATAATTGGACTCCTTCATAAAATTGTTATAAGTGATCTCATCTATAGAAGTTGGGTGTTGTCCCGTAACCTATGCGAGTTGAACAGAGAAACTTGGGAGATTCCACGAGAGAACGAGATGCAAAAACCTGTTTGGTGTAAACATTCGTATAGTACGCACCCAAGGACTTTAGAAGTTCGTTGGTCGATGTGTTCTTTTGCCACACTGTCTAAACTGCATTTCTATTGGTTATTCTTTATTAGAGCGCGTTTAAAAAAACAGTTAAAATCTATTTTAATCATAGGTTTTTATGTGGATCAACTAATAAAAGGAAAACACTCATCTTATCAGTTCACGTGATTACTTCGTCAATCGAACGAAAGAAAAAAACGCAGCTAAATAATGAGGAGATTCCAACGAGCATAAAAAAGGATGCAAAATACGTAAACGATTTGATCGGACAGAGAAAGGTATAGGGCGATTCCAATGTACTTAAGGGGATTCCGTTATAACGATTTTAGCAGACGTAGAAAACATAGATGTTGAACAGAGACGACAACACGTAACTGTATGAACGAAAATATACGAGGAAATGCGTCATTTAAACAAACGAGACTCACATTGACTGACAGAGAGGAACGGTAACTCTGCTAGTGCGAAAATAACAATCGAAACAAAGATAACCAAACGTGCTTTTCACGTAAGTTAATACAGAATACAGCTTGTTGCGTAGTCGTGATTATATTTTGAACACAAAAATATATTTCTTGGCACGATCACGTTAGCAGCTTGTGTTCATAATAAAAATAACTTGCTATTTTCTACAGGAATGTCGCTATTTTAAGAAATAATATTTAGGTTTCCCAGAACTCAGTTCTATTTCGTTATTTTGATATTTTCATCTGTGTTTGCATTAATTATTAGGACAGTGTTTTATTTTTATATATTTCAGTTATTGTTAACAATCACATTTCTTATTCTGCCCTAGTCAGAGAAATTGAAAACACGCCATCATGCGAAAATTCCATACTGGATAAATTGGGTAAATTAATCCCGTTCAGGACACTGAAGGAAAAGTCAGTCAAGAAAATTCATCTGTTAACGAACACCCATGAGCGAATTCGCAAAGAAAACCATCTGACTCGATGGATCAAAATTGTTTATCATTGACTCCAGTTTTTCATTTTGAGAACGGTTTAAGGAAGATTAGAGAAAGCATGATAAATCCGTAAACGATAAAGAGTTACCACATTGACGATACGCAGGGAATCCCATTTAGCATTGTTCGGCTTGAAAGTCACAAATTGAATTTAGCGTTTTTACACAAGTAGATCCTGTTACAGTGAACCGCTCTCACAACTTGACCTGCACTCCTGAAACAGTTTCATGGTGTTGCCATGAAATGTGTCTTTGTACAATTTGTTCACATGTCTTCAATGATGGCGACCCTCGGATTTCGGAACCGAAAATGATACAGCATTTCTACTAACGAATAAAAATAGACACTTTTAAAATCTGTTCTTTGTTAGGTAAGTGCCTGTTTCAGTTACTTTTCTCCAGCTGGCAGATTATTTCCATTAAAATCCAAAATAAAAATTATTTTAATGAGAAGATTAATTTAGAGAATATTTCATATGCAAATGAACACATACTATAGTGAAATGTAAAAGGCAAGAAAGAATGACCTTTTGATTTCTTTGAATGCATTATTATTAATATGACATTTATCTCTATATAGAAAAGGTAAGTAATAATGTTAATATATTATATTACATAAAAAAAATTAAATGCAACTGAAAGACTAATTTGAAAATAACGTTCGGTGATTGTATTATGTTACATAATGAAGTGAAAATGTGTTAAAAAATGGTTAAAAGTGAATTTTGACCAAAATAAGTATTCTGTAGTTCATATATACAATAACGATTAAATTGTTTGTGTGAAATCATAACGTTCGTGTGTTTATTCTAAATGATGGTTGAAAAAACAATTAAACGAGGGATAGGGGTTATTGACACGAGTTAAATATTATTGTATTTCTATTGGTTTGTTTCTTAGGGTAAATGGACTTGCTAGTGCCATTCCGTTTGCTTCTTTGATATATATATAATTTTGTTTATTCCTTAAACCTCAGAATTTCCTTCCTTTTAAAAAGACACTCTTCCGATATCAAAATTATAACAAAAACGGTTTTAATTTCTTTTCCCATGAACTTCAGAGGACGTCTTACTTCTTATCCACTGTTAATCGTCAATGGTTCTTATTTCGTGGAACATCTTGTCAACACTTTTTTCTCCTTTGTGTCGCTTACTCCGTCGCTCTTTGATCGTAGTCTTCCTTGATTTTCTTTGACATCGGTGAATTTTTTCTCAACAAATCTATGTTAATTTCTGTGTAAAACTCTGCAGCACACCGCTATTTCTTCTGATTATATCCACTTTTTATTTCTTCGTTGGTTATTATGTCAAACTCTTGTTCATCTTCTCGAATAATCCATGTCGATAGTTCGTAATTTCCATCTGCATTCATTGTTTAGATACTTTAGAGCTTAGAATACAAATTTCTACTGTAACACAGTATACCTGCGCTACAATATCATTATTTCAGTCTCTTTTTGAAGTTAATTAATATATTGATACTGCAATAGACTGCAGTTTTTTTTACTTTCAGATTCATATATGATACATGTATAAAAATATTTCCTCTAATTAGGGATCGCCTTTTCTAATAACATTAACCAGAAAAACAAACACCTAGGAAGTTTAAAGAGTTCATCACTGATTACCAAATTAATGGTTTTTTGTTTCCAAATAAGTGTTTTCTATGATAAAGGTGTTAATCTTTCATCTTGGTGGTTCAAAGCAAAATATAACGTTCAAGATAATAAAAGAGAATTTCAAAAATAAAATATTTCAATATCAATCGTAGGTGATCCACTAAAGTTGACGTCAAAAAGATACCATCTTTGTTAGAAAATTTCGATATATGTACAACATACAAAAGATTGATAAGTCGCTATCAGGATGGTCAAAGTATTATTAAATATTACACATTTTTACTGGGAGCGAAGTACAACTCGATATCATGCTATGCGCTGTTGTCGTTTAAACCAAGTTTTTTTTCTACACGGACTGTACACACAAGTTTGCAATTTCATGCTTACGTAATCACGACAAATAAGTTTCTTTACTCTATTAATTTATTCAGCTAATGTCACATATGCTAATATGACATGCCTTCAGTCGTCGAACGACACCTCGAGCGTCGACAACCGCGACAAATATTCGGTTGGTGTTCGTGCTTTCAACAATACAATAATTAATTCGGCTCAGTTAAGAGCGCTTAAGTGAGTGTTGCGAAACCAAAAACCAAAAAAAAGAAAGAATATTTTCAAGAATACATTCAACCATTTCCAAGAAATGAACATAGTTTGTTTTAAAAATAGTTTCTTGTGTAAAGGGAATTCCGTAATGTAAGATAGAGAAGGAGTATATCGCACGCCATAACAGGACATTGAGCACTTGTTCAACCAGACAAGGATAGAGAGAGGCAAATATCGTATTATTATATATTTAAACGATGTGAGGGAGATAGTTGTTACCATCTGACGCTATATGCAGTGTGGGTTATAGAAAATGCCTAGAGATTCCAAGAAATTACACTTCAAAGACAGAGAAGGTAAATACAGAATAGGTGATTCCGACTGGTTGAAAAAAGACAAGTTACTTTTGAATTGTCGAGCAAGAAGACAGCAACTGTTTTACTAAAGGTTAAACAGAGATAACGACGACTACGCTCGTAGGTCTCAGACGACTTTCGAGTGAGTACGATTATAAACATAAGCGGACTTTCATTCGAGTTAAACAAAGATAACGTATTTAAGCTGGCGTCATATTAGCACAAATAAATGATGAATTCACTGTAGCTGGATCTCCTTAGAGTTGAAAAGAGAGAAACTAATAAAGAAATACCGCATTTCTCAGAATTGTTCAATGCATGAAAAAGGGATAATGACAAACAAACCAAGTTAGGTATGTTTTACGGGCAAAGGATCGCAGTGAAAAGACCATATTGTTATTGTTGGGTGTATTGCATCTAGTAGGGTAAATAACAATAAGCGTGGGAGTTAAATACAGTTTTAATAGGAGATTCCTCTGCGTAAGAGAGAGATCGAACGTTTTCATTAAATACGGCGGGAATTCTAAGAAACACTCAAAACTGTCTTAAGCCCATAATACGGAAATTAGTGTTTTGCTTTTTCTACCTGCTTGCGTAGGGGGCACTGTTGGATACAAAGTTATTTTCAACTGACTTAATATAATCAACATCGGCCAAATTATAATAATAATTATCAATTATATCGAAGTTCTACAACTAATTACGCCACAATATAAAATCAATCAGTATCGCTTTATACGTATTTTCAATACGCTCGGAGGATTGTCTCCAGATACAGTCTGCAATAAAAGCGTTTTGGTTCATTGTATGGTAGCGCACTGTATATGATTTATTTATTTATGTGTTGGTGTGTAATAGAGGGCCTACGAACAGAGGCATTTAATTCCGCAGCGTTAGACAAGGACGGCGACAGGGCGATTCCAGTACGGTGGAGTAAGCAAGTGAGTAGATAACACAGGTGCTAGACGCAGATAGAGAATAACATCATGGCCGCTGTTCAGTGCGCGTAAAATGATGTCGTGCTCGCTTTTCTACAAAATAAACACAAAATAAGCGGAATAACTATTGATTTAATTATACCATTTAAAAAATGTAATTGAATAATTAGTGGTTAATTGTTTTACAAATTTTCTAAGTGCCAAAATATGTGTAATTGTGTCAAAAATATTGTTTGTGTCTGAACAACAATACGATATATAAGTAGTTTTTGCTTTATTTCTATTTATATATTATCTCGAGTATGTTAAATTATCAAAAGTGACGAATATTATAAGTGATATTAATTGTGTTTTATGCTTCCAAGTGACTTATAGTGCCAAATTAATACATTTCATTATGAAATATCAGTTCCAATTTGGCAGTGTTGATTTTTTACAACAATAAAAACATCCTCTTCTTTTGCAATTTTTGTAGGTGAGTGTTTTGCTGATATTTTATTTATACACTTGTTGAATTTTTCATTCATAAAACCGTAAACGCTTACTGTATTATAAACATCGTTTATATATCGAAATGGAATATGTAATTTGAAAAATTACAAATTCTGCGCGGAACTATTTTCTTCGAAACTGCCTCGCATAATTATATTATTACCTTCAGTAATTTTAAAATAGTCGTTTCGTAAAAATAATTAATTATTTACTTCGCAGCTTAAAAGAAACATTTTTCACGGTTAAATAATACCTATACGAGTAAAAGTTCTAACTCTTGATAAATTAGCCGCTAGTCGAATTAGAGAATTGACGCGCTTCTGAATCGTACGATCATATTTTTAAATTTAATCGATAGCAATTTCTTCCAAATTATTAATGTGACTCACGCCATCCAAACAATTCTTGCCTTTAATCTGCGTATAAAAATTATCACCCTGAATAAATCAACAACTGAAATATATTGAAGAGCTAACACTCTTCAATCGTGCGATTTTAAAAATATAGCTTTTATTGTACAAACATTACGAACTTGAACAATTTGAATAAAAAATGGACAATCATGATCCACGTGCACAGTGCATGTTATGTTATTTTTGCATAATAATAATTCTTCGATCAAATAACTTAATATAATATTCAAAAACACAAAAAACACGTAACTCCTATACGAAACAATGCACCGATTTGAATGTAAAACGGTGGTCTGATAACATATTTGAGTAAATGATTTAGATCATTTTACGATAGGTATTTTTATTGACATATTTGAATATTTTTTACTATAACCATCAAAGTACTGTTCAGCAATTAAAACGTTAAATTAATGTACTACATTTTTATTAGTAAACAAAGTCGATGTAATAAAATATTCATTAAGTCATGTTTTTGACCTTATAAAAGCGTTTTAAGTGTAAGTTTATATTAATATTGTTTTTTTACGAAAATTTTCACAGAATCTTTTTTATGGTACTAGTATTAAGAGATACTACAATTAATTACACACACTTATCGCTTACTCTTGTTTACAGAGATGACAATCTTTTCGCTTATCATAAACGTGATCCCTATAAATTTTACAGTAATAATTCTATTATACAGATGATCTGAAACGAATAAACTCCTGAAGGATTGATATAGGTTTTATTGCAAGTAAGGTATTCAAATGGCACAGTGTCTGTAATTGCTCCCACCAACAGATATAGTTGCTTGTTAAGATGCACAAAGTATCTGATTGGTTGTTTTGCTGTGTTGACTTTCAAACCAATTAGATAGATGAAATAAATTTTGGTGATCAGCGTCTGATTGGCCGCTTGAAACTCAACACAGCAGAACAACTAATCAGTTGCTGATGTCGCAATTTTAATGCTATATCGGTTCCTGAGATAGAGTACAGGCCTTAGAGCTTATCGGACGGCCAAGGGCCACGCAAATGTTGTTACATACATTTTTTTTATAAAATGATAAACTGAATATGATAAACGAAAATAAGTGCTAAAACAAAATTGAGAAATTTGCCGAAATATTCGGGTTTTTTTTAAATTTTCGTGTCGAATAATGTAGTGAGAAAAAGTTTAGAAACAAAAAAAAAATAATTAAAAATCTATTTGTTTGCGAAATCTTCTCCCCGTACTAGGCGAGTACTTTTTATAAACTCGACTCGAAAAGGAAAATCTACTATTTACACATCTCTAAATCAAATATGACTCAACTGAATTGAAACAAATTCAAACACTTCGAAGATAAAATAGCGTATCTAATAATAAACTATTATTGATTAAGAAAATATTAAAATTGTAACTTCGTGGAAAAATTTTGAGATCCAATTTTTTAATAATAAAGGTCGCAGATCATCTGTATGTTATTATTACTGAAAATAATAATTACACAAATTATTTGCACTTTGTAATCTGCGAGTATGAGAAAAATTAATATTAATAAAAATAAGTAAACATTTGTGTTTATAAAATTTTAGAGCACAACTCACGTGGACCTAACCTTCATGACGAATTTGCAATGTTTGAAGTTCGTTGATTGTTTTCAGGAGTTTTATTTTTGGCTTACAAAACGTTTCCGAAAAAAAGTACTATTAATAGGCTTGTCTGTCGTATCCGAAGGGACCGACGCGTAAATTTCGTACCGTGACGCATAGGTCCTCGGCATGCGATAATTATTTAAAAACACGTCGCGTAGGTTCTAATAGTAGTGAGCTAGTGACGATTTTACCCATAGTATTTCCTCAAACCTGAGTTTTTGTGAGTTCATTAAGAGCTCTATCCTCAGTCCGGCAGCTGAGACCGAGGATAATGTGTGAGTGAACCAGTGTTGCCAGATTTTTGTTTTGCCAAGTCGGGATTTTGGAATTTTTTGAGTGAAAAAAGCGGGATTCTTTCGCCGAAAGCGGGACATTAGTAAAAAAATGTATATAATCAGAAGTTTTTAAATATTTATCTTTTTATTTGAGTTCAAATTACGTTTACGTGACAATAGATAGCAAAAATAGCCATAGAAAATGTATTTTAATAAAAATACGATATTTTAAATCAGATTTACCCTACCGTTAAATAGTTGAGTCTTATTCATCTTCTGAATAAAAACAATAAAAAAAAACAGAAATCAAAATCAAAAAAGTTTTATTCATTAGAAAAATATGGCGCTTCAAACAATAGTCTGAGGAGTGAATGTTACAAATTGCAACTTACAATAAGAGAATAATTATTTACGCACGGTCGAGTTATCCCCGAAAAGCAGGACTGAGGCTGCCCGCGCGGGACATTTAATATTGATTTAAAAATCTGGACGTCCCGCCAAAATCGGGACGTCTGGCAACGCTGGAGTGAACGCAGTCAAAGATGTCAAACTGGAGGTGTCACTAAATATATTTCCTCATGTTTGAAATTTTCTGGGCGATAAGTATGGTGCCCTTGAGCACAAAAACTAGCTGTTATGTGCGGCATTGCTCGTGCATGCTCTATGTTAATCGGGAAGAAGCCTTTTAAACAGTGAAATAATTCTTCAAATCGGTTCAATAGTTCCAGAGATTAAGTGCGACAAACAAACTTGTCCTCTTTATTACTTTATAATATTAATATAGAGATTCATTGCTAACGTAACCCAAATCCATAAATTGCCATAATATGACACAATATTTTATTTAGTGAGCTCATCTTCTAGGTAATTTATAATTTATTGATGTGAAATATTTTGTTGCAGTTTGATTTTATCAACACTGGTTTTATCATTCTCGACATAGTAAAACACAGCTCAGTGAATCATAGCTTGTTATCGATAAACTATGATAATTGATAATTAATTGATAAAGCGCGATTCGAAACTGAACAAAGTACAGTAAAGCTGATAAAATGATATTTACGTATATACGCGCGGCAGAAGTTATACTTCTTTGGCGTGATCGCTATAATTGATATTCACATTTTCGTTAAAGATATACACATTGATAAAATAAAATAGGATGTTTAGAGAGAGTATAGTACTTATTTACTATGGATAACAGGTCGACAACTCCATCAGCAAAGTGTAACGGAGAAATGAGACGTGCCATCTATGAATACAAAGTAAAACTACACTGCATCGAAGAGTCAGCTTTTTAGATGATTTCAACCTTGCCGATACACGTATTACATTCATACTAAATTTACAATTAACTTCATGGTGTCTCATTTTCGTTGCATGCTGCGTGCACAACTTCCGTTACCGAGAAAAGTTACCCTCAATGCGCCAAAAGAAGTATAACGTCAAAAAAAATCTACTGCTTTTAAGTAGAAGTCGCGAGTAAAAACTAAGCAGTAAAGAAATAAAATTTGAAGACATTTGCTTACCCGTCACGAGATGAAGTTGATTCATTTGCTCAACGGTTTCTGGAATGCATCTGAAAAAAAAATAGTGGGTGTTATTATTTTAGTATAAAAAAATGAGAGTGACCTAGCTTTTGATAAACTTGGATATAGGTGTAGGTCACAGATTTACGGATTTAGTTTATCTAAAAATAAGTACAAGAATGCGTGTAAGGTGAAATGAAATTGAATGAGGGTACAAAATAACGACAAATAATAAACATTTCGTAAAAAGCTTCGCAATTGTCGTTACAGGATTTTCAAGGGTGGAATGTCTTATAAACTGGATTATATATTTGCAACAGAACTGAACAAAGTTTCTGAAAGCTTTCGAATCCTGTCGGATATTAGATTCTAGATGCATAAATCTGTTTAACAAATGATAATGCAAAATGGGTAAGTTAATGAAATTTCGATCAAAAATGAAAGCAAGTACTTACGTTATATTGCATCGGACATTCGAAAGAAAAAGGATTTTGGTTTAAATATTGTAACGAATTTGTGGTTCAACACGTGTATTAAAGTTTTTTAGACATTTTTGTTTGCAAAAAAAAAACAGGTAGAAATTAAGATAAAATTTGTATTTCACTAATTTGTGTACTCGATACACAATAAACTAATAACTATTAAAGACGCGATAGCCAATATTACATTATTTCTTTATAAATTTGACTTTGGTCAATTTTAATATTTTCGTTCTAAATAACAGCGGAGAATTGAATGACATATTTTTAACAAAACTAATTATGTAAGACAGACAAGTTATGTCACTATATGACATATAATATAACGTTATTGATATAGTTAAACTAATTTAACTTGTTTTTTTATAAAATATATAATATACAGTTGTAATTATGTTACATTATATAAATTCGTAATTAAAATTATCGCCCTTCTTTTTTCGTAGCTGATGGATAAAAAGAATGTACTAGATAATAGATATATTAAAAACATGGGTGCTTGTACCTATATACGCGCGTTATAGAGGCTTTGACTTGATTAAAAACTATTTTTTAATTTATTGGAATAAAATAATAAAAGAACTGGCGTGAGATTAAGATAAATACAACTATTAGACAAGATGATCTCTATCATACTCTATCCTCTTCACTCAGTAAACCGAAAAACAACTACAACGATATAATACAGTCAAAGCCCTCTAAGTGCACAGCTCGGAACCGAGGCCCATCCTTTAAGTGCACACTTCCCCTACGATCTTTTTCATCCCCACTCTTCTAACTCCTATAGCTATCTTTATTCAATCAGATGCTATAAACAATATCTCTAAAACTCTATGAATATGATGGAAATGGAAAGTTTGAAAATAGCGCGCTTACGGTCGCACGTGATTGGTCGCAGATTATTCGAAGTGGGGGCTGGGGAACGTGCACTTAGAGGGCGAGTTCGTGTGCAGTAAGAGAGCGTGTGCATTTAGAGAGCGTGCACTTAGAGTGCTTTGACTGTATGGCGAAGGCATGCTCACTAGAATAAGTCAGTGGTCGATACCTCTATTCTGTTGGTAACCTTTTTCTGCGAGCAACTGCAACCTGCTAATTTTGATGTTATTGTAATAATTCATTCTCATTATTTTTTCATAACACGTCGAAAGAAGTATAACTTCAAAAAAATGTTTGCAAGCATAAAGAATTACGTCAAATAATGAGCGAGAATGTGTGAATTACTTGAACACACATCTAAAACCATTACGTAAGATCAGTGGTCTGACATTCTGACAAGTCTATTAATTTCATCAGCTGCCGTACTAATATTAGATGAAACACATCCGTAATAATATAGATTTGGTATTGTTTATGGTTTTTAAAGGCGTCAATAATACTGCAGGTATACTACGTCAGCAGTTCAACGGATGACGCTATTTTATTTGTGGATATTTATGGTTCAAAACAATGGGGATCGCATCGTTAAATTAAAATTAACTTTTCTGATCTACACAGAGTTGCTAGATAAGTCCGTTAAAAATACCGGACACCATCGCCGTAATGTGTGTAGGTTGGGAGGAATATAAAAGTGCAATACATCGACGATGAATATGTAGGTATATCATACGACTATATAACGATTTCACAGATACGGGTCGCGTCGTAGTTACGGTGTCTTTTTATTTTTCACCCGGAAAAAACATTCTAATTTCTAATACTGAAACGTGATTACCGGACATCCCACAACCCTGAAAATAGCCCAGTTATTCTTACTTGGCCAAAGCGTGGGGCACACTAATATTCAGTCTGGTTCAATAATCATTCGCAAATATTTACTTCCAATATTTATCTCCCCTTGGTGCAATGAAACGCTAGCGGACTACTCACTGACCCGGTTTGGTTCGATATTTTTGACGAAGGAAAGCGACTCCTTTAACTAACAATTAGAACGGGGCCTATAAAGTCTTGATCTCGTTCTTTGACCAGACTTCCAGCGCTAACAATTGAAGATCATTGCCGATGGTGGAGCGGCCACACTACTTGTCCATAACCGATCTTGAAAACTGATTAGGTCATACTGGACACGATTGTGGCCTCGGCTTTAGACAGTTTAATATTCTAAGGATTAGGCAGACATAGATAACAACTTTGATTTTATGTCAGATAAAATTACATGTTTATTTCAATTAGTAAATTGTTACGTCTGGTGTGACGTATTCGAGCAGACCAGTCAACAACGCATTACGACGTCATTATGGCTAAAAATGAACAAATGAACTACGTGCGCAAAAGATGTTTGTTTAGTTACGTTCTGACTGAAATTCTTCTTCTGATTATCAAAAGCTTTACGATTTTCAATAAAAACCTCTTTACCAACATTTTAATCTAACTATATTTTTTTGACAAAAAGGTAATTATCATCTGAAGGAAAATGGCCCCAGTTGTGAACCATAGATTTAGATTGATGAAATAGTTTTTGATATAATAGTTTGATGACGTTACGAATTACTGGTAGGTACCTAAATAATTCAATGTAACAGCAACAAAATTTATAAAGATTTAAGATAATAAATAATAAAAGTTTGTTCCATGCACGCCCGAATTTCATTTTTGTGTTATTAATGAATTCTAAAATTATTAACATAAACAATAAATGTTTACGTTTGGCAGTTCTCCATTTCATGTGTTTATTCACATGCAAATTGGTTCTGAAAAAAGCCACATTTGAAATTAAATCAAACAAAATACTTAATTAGATGAAATACAGCAACTGTTAAAAAAAAGGGAAATATGGTAGCACATATTTTTTTGCCCGCTGAGTCTAAACTTGTATTTATTGCTAAGACGGCAATTTTAATTATAGGGGTATCCAGAAAAAACTACTCGCTACGTTTGCGGACGTAATATTATGTTTATAGGAACTTTTTGAAGTAAAACTTCTTGGTATCTGTTTGAAATTTCTTTTGATGCGCTAAAGTTTACATTACGGATTAGAGGGGGGGGGGACTCCTAAATCGTTCTATCCAAAAAAATTAAAGGAGGGTTTCCTAAACCGTTCTGTCTAAAAATTAGAAGGGGCGGAGGCTCCTAAACCGTTTCGTTCAAAAATTATTTTCCAGTTTTTTCTTTATATTACGTAGACGAGGGAGGCTTCCTAAATCATTTGTCCAAAAATTAGAGGGGGAACTTCTAAGCCGTTTTATCCAAAAATTAGAAGCGGGGACTCCTAAACCATGTGATTCAAAAATTATTTTCCAATTTTTTTATATTGCGTAAACGAGGGGGAACTTCTGCCCTTCTATTCAAAAATTATAGGGGGTAAAATTCGACATAAAAAATTAAATATGTAAATAACATTTACGACCAGCGTTGCCAGACGTCCCGATTTTGGCGGGAATCCCGATTTTTAAAGAAAAATTAAACGTCCCGCGCGGGACAGGCCCAGTCCTGCTTTTCGGGGATAACTCGACCGTGCGTAGATAATTAATTATTCTCTTATTGTAAGTTGCAATTTTTAACACTCACTCCTCAGACTATTGTTTGAAACGCCGTATTTTTCTTATGAATAAAACTTTTTCGACTTTGATTTGTTTTTTTTTTTTATTTTTTTCATTCAGAAGACGAATAAGACTCAAATATTTAACGATAGGGTAAATCTGCTTTAAAATATCATATTTTTATTAAAATACATTTTCTATGGCTATTTTTGCTATCTATTGTCACGTAAACGTAATTTGAACTCAAATAAAAAGATAAATATTTAAAAACTTCTGATTATATACGTTTTTTAACTATGTCCCGCTTTCGACGAAAGAATCCCGCTTTTTTCAGTCAAAAAGTTCCAAAATCCCGACATGGCAAAAAAAAATCTGGCAACGCTGTCTACGACTAACGAAGTTTTACTTCCCCTGCGAGCTTATGTGAATGAGGTTCACATTTTTTTCCTTAAATTGACTAAAAGAATTACCTCCCGAAGTTACTAACCAGCCTGCATAATATTTAAGAGATTGAGTCAAAATTACGGTGGCAGCCAGCTGGTCACCATTTTGCGGTTTAAAGAGGGGCACTGTACGACATACACACTGTATAAATATATATACATATGGACGCAATAACACACACTAGCTTTGCCGGACTATAATACTTGCAAAGCAAACCAACAGATGATACATAAATCGTATGGAAGTTCCTGGAAGTTAACGTCGTCTTTTCTAGCTAATTCTTTATATAGTCACTTCATTATGATACCACAGGGCTTACAAGCACACAAAATTTAAAATTTAAAATTAATCGGACACAAAAAGCAAACCTTTAAGAAGTAAGAAAATAGTTAATGTCTACTTTATCGGGCCCGACGCCCCAACTATTTCTTCGTTTTGATAAAATATTTTAAATTAAAAAAATGTATCGAGATGAATAGAATAGAATAAAGCGCTTAATAATAAAATAAAAAAAATTTAAAAAAGTTTTGGAAAGGATTTCTTCTTTTACTAATTTTCAATGTGTTTTTCCAAATTTATTGCGTATACTTGTAAAGTTAGAATAGACTTTATTGAAATGCCACAAATGCGGATACAAACGTCAATTAGATAATAATTTAAAAAAGATCCTTCAAATCATAAGGCACGGTGTCGCAAAAATGTTTTTTTAATTTATTTTTAAAATGTTCTGCTTTCTTACTACTTTTTATTTCATTAGGTAGTTTATTGAATATTTTAATTCCTATATACTTAGGACTTCTCTCAAAAAAAAGTTGTTTTGTGTTTTAAGACAACATCATTCCTATGGGTGTTATATGATTTAAGTGCGTTGTTATTTTCAATAAAATATCCATTAGAATGCATAACTGTGAGCAGTTCAAGAGCAAAAATCCCGTAAAAAGTTAGTAGCTTGTTTTCTTTTCTTGGAATAGGTTTCGACAGGAGTCTCTACATTTTAAATAAATTGACTTTTAGACTTGTAAAGCCGGCTTTACTCCTTTGTGTCTATAATCAATACATTTGAAAACAATTCGAACATTTTAATATCGATTTTTCCTTAGGGAAAATAAACACTTTTGGGAGTAGAATGAGTGGCGCTCTAAAAATTAATTAGCTTTCCATCACGATCACGTACCATTTTTCTATAATTTAGTAAATAGCAAATAAACACCGATTTAACAAACAAGTACAATTTGCATTCTAAATTATGAATATATATTCGGAACTGATAATTTTTTTACAAATACAAACATTTTATTTTTAGCAAGTAAGGACGAATCGCGACTACCGAGAAAAGTAAATACATATTTTGTGACACATCTAAAACAATTGATCATTTCTTTATTGTTTATATTTGAATATTGGTAAAATCGTGTCCATAATTAAAATTATTATTACTGTCCAATTCCCTAAGATTCAAACTTAATAATTTATATTTTAACTTCGCAAAAATTACACAATATTTTTCGTAACGGAGGTACAGGTCTAACATTTATTGTACTGTTATTGTACTGTTGCATTGTTTTTTTGCTAATATCTCACTGAAATTTATTTTGAGAGCAAAAACATACAATATAAATAATATTTATCAATGGAATTTGGCGTAAAGTCACGTTTTTACTGATGATAAATGCATTTTTAACGATTGCCTGGAAAATTGGCAGCCCTAGAAAAAAATAACATATTTCGTCTGTCGTACAGGAATGGCACAGACCTGACAGAATTTTTAAATATGTTAATCGTATGATTTCAGAGTAACCGATACGTTAAAATAATTAGTCATGCGAGAGGAAAGTCTAAATATCCTGTGAGCATTAATGGAATAACAAGCACCGCGCTTTAGAAAAGTGAATTATAATTTAATCATCATCTATTAGTCATAGTCTACGGTGTGATAAAGGAATGTATCATATTATCATATATATTAATACGCTAAGGTTAAGATGTTTGCCTCCCTTTTTCGAAAAAACCTCACAATTACTCAACATAAATTTTGTCTCATTTTATAGATAATTACTTGCTCTATGTGTATCAACAATTAAAAAATCTATTATTGCTTTTGTTTTTGCAAAATAATTAATTATAACAATTATAAATTTATTCAGTATATGCAGCAATGCTGCCATCTGACGGTTTTAACTTTGAAACAACGTCAACATGATTGACGGTCGGTAAATTTTTTTTGTTTAAGTTTTAATCAAAATTCACGTATAAATACTTCTTGTATGGCAACGCTTCAGCTCAACGTTTTCGATACTTGCGCCTTTATATGACAGTTTTAGAAAAATATTTTCTTGAACCGTCACTGAGCTTCGTAATGTAATACAACAAAAAGAAGAAAGTTATAAAGAGTGTGAGAAATTAGAAACGAATTTTAGTGCGAATTATTCGCACAGGTACCGCTAGTATTGAATAATTTGATAATTACATAATCTGCGCTAAAGGTTACACGCACTCAATTTTTCTTATCATTTTATCTCTCGCGTATAAGTTGATGCGAGATAATTTAATTTCATTACATCTTTTAAAATATGTTCACGCTTCATTGTAATACTTCAGTCGATCCGTAAAAATGATAGTTTCCTTACTTTTCGTAAAAAAAATCCGTATGTTAATTCGAGTTGAGACAAAACTGATGTTTTTACAGTAAAACTATTTAGCTGCGGTAGGTAGAAGTGATTCCAATCGGATATGAAAAAAGGGTAACGAAAGTAATAAACTGGAAATATGAATTGGTACAAGACTCAGATAACCCTGACACTCAAAAAAATTGAAAATTCTATTCCATAATTTTTGAGTTCGCGTGGTAACATTAAATTTTATAAATCGATAATTAAAATGATCCGAATTCTGCATTGATTTTAGGGTTAACAGTATTTCAGTTGTCGACCACTGTTACTGATAGGTCAGATTCGTCTATAAACAATTGAACGATAAACAATCATGTTAGGTTATCAACAATTGTCATTAATTATCAGTAATATGATGGGAATGTTCGTGTGGTGTCAAAAAGTGTATAAACTTCTGTTGACAGATTCACATGAACTATGACCGGTGCATTAAAAGTCGTGATTTGCGCATACGTGCTGTTGTTTCTAGAGAGCCCAAGGACTAGGATCACTTAGGTTCAAGGTCGTTACGGACGCAACTTGATTTTTTTCGTTAAGAAACTGAGTTTAATCAGCTTGTGCTTTCTTTTCCGGGGTATTCCCCATTTTGCGTCTTTCCAGTTTAGTTTTTTTTTAGAGTTGGACTCTTGTATTTATCTACGTGTTCATTACGGAAATGCCATTTGTTTCTTCTCAATTTCAAAAAACACTTCAGTTCCAACTATTATAGATGTGCTCCAAGGAGGCAGTTTTCTGGAAATTTTGAAGAATTCTTCGAAAGTCGTGGGAATTCTTGGATCGTTTTTTGAGATTTTTTACAAACTTTTGTTTAATTCACTTCTAAAGTAATAGTTTGTCTTTTTTGAGTCGAGTGCAGTATTTTAATATTAGATAGATACTCAAATTTTCTGTTTTTTGTCGAATCAAGGAATGTTCAGATATACCTTTTTACAGTACCTAAGTTTTCTCCCAGTACTATTTGACATACAAATCGAATGTTTTAAATTCTCGGTCTGATTCGTGATATTTGGTTCCACATAAATATCAACAAACTTCACTGTTTTATAACTAATTGAGTCACATTTCTGAAGTTGCAATTACTTCACATGTTTTTTTTTTTTTTTTTTTTAATTATCGTGCTCAGCGACAATGGCTATATGCACAACTCTAGATAAATCAGGTAAGTATAATATAATATATTAATTATGGGTATATCTAATAAATATCATAGCTTCACATGTTTTAAATGTTAATATTTGTCAACCCTGTCATTTAGTGCTTTCAAATACGTAAACACCATCATTTGTTTAGCATGTTTACATTGAACTATTGCGACCTATTATAGGTCGACTGAAACCAGTGTATTTGTGTGGTTTCGAGAGATTAATTAAAGTTGCGACGCATCACTTGATTTTCTGCTTTTTTAAGATTGAACCGATGCCACTATACAATGTGCATACGTAATATTTAATATGTAGGCATATTAAAAATTTAGTATATTATATAAACATGGTTTTCTCGGTTCTTCTAGAGATTCCAAGAAATATTCTGTAATTTCGATACTGAGAAAGACTTCTCTTTTGTATCATAAAGCGTTACGAATAAACACTAGGTGTATGCTCACTGGACACGAGAGTTATAAATAAAAATACCTAACCGCAACGTCAGTACTCAGTACGCTTACATTAACGAATTGTACAGTTCGGCCGATTCAAATTATTCATCGAAACACATTTAAAATGTGTTATATAAATATATGTATATTAGACGACGTTAAACTGTAAAGGAAGTATTAAAAAATGAGGAGGTAAGTAAGATAGTGGAAATTATGCTCTCGAAAAAGATTGCTCATGGAGGAATCCATAACTCATGCTTTGTAGAAAAGGATTATTCCAGGAGGGATTGCAACATTCTGAAGACGGTATATATACCGTCTTCAGAATAGGGATGTTGACTGTATTCAAATAAAAACATAATTTTAACGAAAAGTAGTAGTTTCTATGATAGAAATACTAAAAAACACTATATTTTTCCTTATTTTTAAGGAATTTAATTAATATTTAATAAATAAAACCTAATAAAATCACTCTCACGTCACGTGACAACATACACCAATCAGATCGTGTGACGTCATATGTTCAGCCGCTGTCAAAAAACTTCATTGTTTGGTTAGTATTTAGTGTGTAATTTATTATTATTTGTTTATAGGAAACGTCAAATTACATGTAACTATAGCAACGACTACGCAACGACGTTTCATCATCTCAATTTACTAACGTTTATGAGCACAGAATACGCATCTATAGGATGGTAGCTCCCGTGTAAACTTTTGAGCCTCCTTTGGTATGACGTCACGCGACTAGTATTGGCGTTTTGGACCGAAATTTGAAACGGGATTTAAAATACATTATTTTTAAGGCTTGAGTTGTATTTAAATAAAAATAATAAATATTTGTAGCAATATTAGGTACTTATGCACGATTTAAAACATCCCTATTAGAAATCTCTTCTGGAGTAAAAAGAAGAAATTAGAAGAGGGAAACAGGGCCGTGTGAAATGGTGGCATCAGTAGTTAAATAAAATGTCGTTTGATTAGTGATTATGAAGAGTGATGAATGCCAAATTAATGCTATGCACTCGCGCGACTCTGGGAGAAAAGATTGGAGAGTAACTTAGGGAAAAAAATGCTCTTCGAAAGGTATATTTCAGAACTAACGCATGCCTGATGAAAATGAGGAGATAGAACAAACGTAGGGTAAGAAAATATAAGAAATTAAATGAGATTGAAGTTATTTTGTGACAAATTATTCTAAACAAACTGTACCTATCCACAAGTATGAACATTATACAACAGGGATCAATTAATTGACCAGATTGTTTCCATGATACTTCATCGGAAGATCTTTGAGAGTAAATTATATTGTATTTTATTGTTATTGTTTTCTGATCTGTATTTTTAAAACTTTGGATGATGTAATTCTGGACGCCTTTGTCAAAAACTATCATATTGTTCAACTGCATAGTTCATGCTTCGTTATCGTCTTTCTTTTCTGTTGCCCCAACAGTTTTCACTTTAGATAATATGAGACACTTTGTTAAATCAAGGTTAGCTAATCTGGATCTAGTACTTTTGAGTTGCAATTTTTCGGTGCGCCGAGTGATTAAGGTTAAAACTATTGATTACTAATATAATTGTCAAGTATTATTATTTTTTATCAAACATCATTTCAGAGAACTACTTGAGTCTTAAAGACACTTAACCGGCTGGTAAACAAGAAGTAATTTAAATGTGATAATCGATTAAGGATAATACTAATCAATGATTTTACACTCCTAACAGCTTACAAGTCAAAATTTGGAAAACGTGTCGTTAGTACAGTAACACTGAATACTTCTAAAAATGTTTCGAAGACCACGATTTCAAAGTAAGAGTCAAAACGTGGGTGCAGAATAACTGCGGATTATATTGTTTGTATTTTTTTTTTATCATTAGGTGGAAATGAAAAGATACCACTATTACGAATTATGTATTCATAATAAATTTTAATATTATGTTCTATTCACAAATATTTGTATTTTTTATGCGATGGAGAATTGAAAAACAGTATTTTTGCTGAACTCTCAGTTACTCTTTTTTTGTGATCAATAAATTTATTATTATTGTTATTATTTTTACTTTCTAATATATGGTTTGTGAATGGCGGTGTGCCATTTGATGGATGATTTTTTTATCGGACTGTTCAAAAAAATTATTATCATGGATTAGTCTGGATATCGTAATTACAAAACTACATGCAATCCAGGAAAAGCTAATTCTGTTCTCAGCTTGTTAGATAGACATATAGTCAGTATCTATAACGTAGCGTATTGATAATTTAATTTGTCCGTTAAAATTGCCACGTAAAGCTCCCATCTTCCTCAGTTTCTATAAAAGGGCTGTATAGGGACCAGCAGTCTATCCACAAATCATTAATTGGAGATCATTGTGAGAAGCTTCTTCGAATTTTTTCATTTGTGCTTCGACACAGGATAAAAATTAAAGTCTAAAATCAGGTATAAAATAATTTACATAAACACGTATTCCGCGAAATTAATCTTGGATTTCGTCTTATCAGTCTGTGTTTGTTATGCGATTTTCTATGAATCAATAATTTAGTTAAAAGAATTTTTTTTGCATTAAAAAACAACCGTTTATTGTTACTTTACAATTCTTGGAAATTATTTAATTTTGGAGAATTCTTGCTTGGAATATAATCTATCGTTTCTGTATACTGGCTGACAATTTTTTTTTTAGTTAAGGGGGTATTCTTATGTGACTACTTCGAAAAATCGATTTTTTTTTTCATATTTCAATAGTAAAACCTATCGAAAATACGCTGTGAAAAATAGAGACCGAAATTCCTAGTTTTAAATAAATTACAACTCATATAGTGGCCGACGCGCCGTAAGCGACTTGTTGGCTCTTGAAACTTTAAACGCATTTTTCTGGAAACATTATTTTCTAAAACTGTCATGGTCCTAAAAAAAAAGTATTCAACCGATTGCTTTGAAATTTATATATGTTCTTCTACTCATTAATGGTTATCGTCCGTACTAAAATTGCTTATTTTCGAAAATATTTTCTTATTTTTTTTAAACGATTTTTAACAAAAAAAATAACAAAAAACACAAACTTTTTTTCTAGTCCGCCATTTTTTTTTTAATGAAATTGATTAATTTTAGTAGGGACGATAGCGAAATCCCTACTGAACAATGATCCATTCGATTTTTTTATTTCAGACAACATGAACAGCCGCTATTACCATGACCAGTGACCTGCTTTTTTTTTAGTGTCTAATTTAATTTAAAAAAAATATATATAAAAAATGTAAAATAAGGGAAAAAAATTTTTTTTTATACAAGTTTAAGATACAAACAAAAACATATAAAAAAATTAAAATGATTGAATGTTATTGTCGTCTAAAAAAAAATTCCCTAAAAAGAGGTAAAATTTATGCGTTCACATAAGAATACCCCCTTAACGGATGGCGGGACCTAGGGGTCGGACCAAAATTTCTCGACGTTTCATAACCTCCTAAACACTTTGGCACCATTTTTGAAAATGTTTATATATATATATATATATTTATATACGTATATATATATATATATGTGCGGGCAATAACTTTCGAAAGAGTTAATTGATTTTAATGAAATTTGGTCCACGTGTTGAAATCCATCACCGCAAGAAGCCTATTTAAAATGGGCGTAATTGGGGCATTTTAAGGGTAGTTTTTAGGGGTTGAAAAATGTTTTTGGGCCCCAAAATACCGAAAAAATTCTCAGAATCGTTTCAAAATTGACATTTAACCCTTTAGTAGTAATTAAAAGGTGTCCCTGAAATTTAAATAAAATCGGCGCGACAGGACCGGGCTTAGAAATTTTATGAAAACACTAGTTTACAAATAGTGAATTATGTACTGAAAGTTCTATATAATTTGGTATAGAGGTTCGATTTATAATAATATTGCAATTAAGAAAAAAAAATGATATTTTAAGGGGTGTATTAAGGAGTAAAATTTTTTATTTTGCCCAAAAACCAACTTAAGCTCGCAAAATAAAGCCACACTGCCTGTATAAGCAAATACACTATATTGTCGGCAGGGTTTTGGCACTGCGACCCGGGTTTTTTTTTTAATTTAAGCTTATTCTTGTAATATTTATTTTGATGATAATTAAGAATTCAATGATCCAGTATTAGAAGGCTACAACAATTCGAGAATACCCAAATGGCAGTACACAAAAGCTCTCGTATATTTAGACACTAAAAAGACTTTAGTAACGTATTTTCGTGAAGCTTAAAAATCAAAAGTATTTTTTTGTACAATGCAACTTTCTTCATTTCTGTTTTCTATACATGATTGTCAACGGCCTTCGCGATTAAAGAAAACAAACAAACCGTTTAAAGACGTAATACCAACTTGTCCAATGATTCAGTGACCACAAGTTCAATTCTGAGAAGCGAAGGAAAGAAAAATAAGTCAACTTGGACGTAAAAGCCGAAAATGAAGAAGTTGAAGTCATTATATAGCAATGTTATATAAATTTTAATCAAAAGTTCCCCATCGCTGTTTAACAATGGACACGACGTGTTTTATTTATATATTCAATAACAATGGTTAATGACTTTTGTCCAATTCCAGAGAAATTAGTTTTTTTTTATACCCCAGAACGATTCGCGGAAAATGTTTCTTGTGGACAACTACGGTACAACACAATAACTTATACTTACACTATCGCCCAGATGTATTTTTAATGTAAAATATTATAGATGAAAAATTGTCTGAGGACTTAGGATCATTTTTTTTAAGTCAATACTAAATTTTTATTTTTATCACGTCGTGATAAAAAATTATCCTAAGTCCTCAGACAATTTTTCATCTATAATATTTTACATTAGAGTAGTGGTACAGTACTAGACTCGCATTCGGGAGGTACGGGTTCGATTCCCGGCAGGGGCAGATGTGGCTGGGACTTTTTCCTACTGCCTCTCGCTGAGAAACGGTAATTCCTGTACCGACCATCTTGATTGAGGTTTTCCATGGTTTCCCTCAATTAATTCCAGATAAATATCGAGATGGTTCCTTATTTGAGGCCATGGCCGAATACCTATCAAACTCCTAGTTCAAAAATTACCTACATTATCCTAATTTCCTATAATTCCTTCATTCGCCCATTGCTATTATATAAGTTGAAGTTTTAGAAATGTAGAAAATAACGGGAAGTGGTAAAATGGAAAATAGTAATGGTGCGAATGGCGTCTGTTATGACATAAAGTCGAGAAACGGACGTTAAACGCATTATTATTATTATTATAAGTCCTCAGACAATTTTTCATCTATTTAATTAGTCAGGATCGGAACAATCTTTGAAAAAAAAAAGTAAAATAGTATTTTAATCTTTTTTATCAAAACTTCTTGAGTTTCTGCTTTTTAGTCTCCGCAACAACTTTATAAAATTATTGTTATATTTCTTTATATATCTTCAAAGACAAAAGAAATTGCATTGAAGTCAATTAAAACTTTATGGTAAAGTGGGAATTGGTAATTTGACTATAAAGTTAATTTTGCGCATAGTCAATCATCAAGACAATTGATTTATGTAGTATATTTATAGACTGCTGTGCCAAAGGTTCCGAATTAAAATCCTATATAGTTATCAGTCAATCATATTTTACAGTCAATTTTCTTCGTCAAACTCTATGTCAGACTGAATATAACTGGAATTTATTAAAAAAAAAAAAAAACAAGAAAAAGCAGAAAGCATATGTGTTACATTGTAGAAGTTTAACTTCTTGACTATACTTTGCCTACTACTTTGTCCAACCAAACGCGTTGTGTAGTTCATAAATAGTGCGCCAGTTGTTGATTGTGGGCGCTGTCTCTTTTTTTCCCAATTTATCATCTCGATTTTCATTTCATCGTCTCACGAACTTACTCTACAGAAGTTTCATAAGAAAAAAAAAAACACTTCTGACCAAAGATGTACGGAGTCGTTCTTTATGTACACCACGAGCAGTAAAACCACTAATGCATTTTACAAGGAATTCAATTGACTTATCGCGAACTCTTTTTATTGCATTAATATATTATAAACAAAAACATTACAAAAATATATATTTTCAATAACTTATTTTTAGAAAGATGAACAGTGATTCACTGACCGACAAGTTTTGCACTGTTCTAAACGGGTTGAAGAAACGCACGTAATTGAAATAGTCAGTGGCTTTTGATATGAATTTATATCATATTAAAAAAAAAAAACGACTGATGTACCAAAACAAACCTAATAAGTAATCGTCCGTAGCTATCACAGAACTGAACATTTTCTCAACAAAAACATTCTTTTTTTCTGGTAATCTGTGCGATCAACCAAGAACGTCTGTGCGGAAACGGAGTGAAACTGCCAAAATTTTGCGAAACCACAGACGGAGGTGCATTATTTACTGTCCTTTCATCACATATTTCTATCACATGAGTTAGATTTCTCGTCGCAACACTTCGTACAGTTTGGACTCGTTTACGATTCATTTTTACATAAAATCACGCAAATGTCACCAACTGCAAGTTCGGTCAATTACTCATATGCTGTAACGCCACTGGCACTTTGCTTAAAGGTGCATCAATGAATTAAGACTATATTAATACAGCTGGATATTGCATAAAAAACGCTTCAGGTTACCATTCAAATATGTATGGATTTTTGGAATGTCACAATGTGACCAGAGCGTTTTGTTTAACTATGCCGATTTTCCTAAATAAAGGACCCCGTGCACATTCTTTTGGCCGACGTTCTTTTCTCAGTCAAACAGTAAATTCAACTGGAAACAGGGAAAACTGTTCCGCAGCACCCAAAGTGTTATTTACTTTTCTGATCCCTACCAAATATCTTAATTTTCGACTTCTAGTGAACGAAAACGTTACTGATAAAAATGCCACAAATTAATCAATTCTTCAAAAGGATTTATTAAACGACATTTTATTTGATTCTCTTTGATTTCTGACAAATTAGTTAACAACTTCTAAGAATAAAACGTTCATAATCAGATTATAAAAAAATAAATGTTTAAATATAATTTTGTTTCTACGAAAATGTGTGGTGGTATTTGTTTATGCGATACCGATAAGCAATTTAAAATAGCCCGGCTACCGCTGCCAATTCACTTTAACTGACTGGAAGGATGTTTGATTAAATTTAATTGTAAACAAAACGTTTTTCCACAAATTCGACTTGTCGAAAAATAAAATTCTTAAAAAAATATAGCTTTTATTATTATAAACTATTGTGTAAATAGACGATTTAATGCGAATAATATTAACCATGTTATTTGGCAATAGCAGCCACTAATCAAAACGTTGCAACATTACATCTTTCCAGGCGGGTTATCAGAAAAGTAACGCTTGTATTTTTTTCTAATTTTTGTAATTTTGAGGCGATGATTTTTTTTTTAGTTAAGGCTACCTGTTGCCAGAGTTATTCAGACCTATAGTACCGATAAATATCGTTTGCCTGCCAGAATTATTTAAACTTAGTACTAATGAATATTTTAATTTATGTCAATCAAGTGACGATTAAAACAAACATTTGACAAGTATATCCAAGTACAAATATTTTGGCAAATACAGCAGTCGGTTAATAATTATTTATTTGTGCATTTATCAAGGACACCATTTTGTGGGATGTCGCTCAATGATGAAATATTGATATGGAAAATTTGAAAAAAATGTCTTGAATTCAATGTAAGAATTTTTTTTTCATATACAACAAAGCTAAAATGTAAGATCATTTATTATATAATCTGGTACTGTCATATTTAATTCCATAATGATAATGTTGTTTGTAATTAATGAGTAAATAAAATGTAATTAATCAAATCCTGATGACATATTGCAGCATTAAAGTTTATTAATATACACATTATTGCAACTTAATATACTCAAAATATGAGTGGGGCATCTATCTGTATTTTATTGCAGATTTTTGGGTCATATCTAAACGAGACACCGTGATGACTAAACTTTTTATACTGACCACTCGAGAATGGTCAGACTCATTTGATGAAACTTTGTACACTATTAAAGTACCAAAACTTGAAGTATAAGATCCTTTTTAACCAACTATGATCCGGTCAAGTCATAGTGATTCCAAACAAAATATCAACACTCGAATAGTTTGAGTACTAATCGAGTCAATTACCGAGTCGAAGTAGACTTGGCACATGATACTTATTTAGAGGTCAGGCGCGCCGGTAACACTAAAATCAATATTATTGCAAAATGCAAATTTCAAACTGCGCTTAAGACTGTCGGAACGCTCTGAATTTAAACCAAAAATAAGGCTTCGGCTGATAGCTGATTGTAGACTTATTCGTCAAGATTTTGCAAAAATTCTTTCTCTATAAGGAAGATAAAGGACAAATCTAGGTCTCTAATGGACTACTTTTGTAATTTATGAACGATTTACTAGAAAAAAGCTGACATTAATTGAGCCAAAAAACACACGTTTTCAATGTCAAACTACGATCTTATTCGTACTTATTTCACAAAATTATTCCATCACAAAAGTTTTTTAAATCTTCAAAATATTTCCAAAAATTAGAGTAATCAACAGCATTTTCTGGCCTCGTAGTGTAGCTTGAATTCAGAACGTTCCGACAGCCTTAAGCATTTTCAAACCCGTTTGTCAAAATTACTCTGTTTCATCTGTTTTAAAATTCTGTCTTGTATGAATTTTATGACATCTAGTATTTCTTTCGCCTGGAGCGCCATGACTCCTAGATGCGACACTGGGCCACACTCTAACAATATAGAAGACGATTATGCGATCGACGCGACGTCTTCTTACTGTTGAGGTGTAGCAGAAGTTGTTAATAAGAACGATGTGGCGCGAAGTGCTCTTTAGACTTCGACATTGTCCTCCCGCATTGTTATGAAAGTTTATTGTGTTATGAATGAGAAAGTTATGCGGTTTTATGGCCAAATACATACATAATATTTGTTATGCGTGGATACTTGCATATTATTATGTACAACTGTGAAATTATTCATACGATGGTTGATCAGTAAGTATCCGTGTTTGCCGACAGATCGCGTTGACGAATGAAATTGACTTTACCATCGTGTACTGCAAACTTTTAAACGACCTCGTGCTGAGTTGTAAATAAATTCATAGGTTAGGTTATTTTTGACAGTCAGTTTATCATTCGTGTTTTATATTTTTCGACAAAATGGAAAAAGAGCAATATCGATCCGTAATTCGTTTTTTAAAAAACATGCGAAGAAATAAAACTGAAGTTGGATGCTGTCTGTGGGGACCCTTCACCATCTATGACCACGACGAGATACTCGTATAAAAATGAATTACGGATCGATATTGCTCTTTTTCCATTTTGTCGAAAAATACAAAACACGAATGATACAACTGGCTGTCAAAAATAACCTAACCTATGAATTTATCTACAACTCAGCACGAGCTCATTTTAAGTCTCCAGTACACGGTGGTAAAGTCAACTTCATCTCTCGTCAAACACGGGTACTTATTGATCAACCCTCGTATAATTCAGTTTTAGCCTGCAGATTTGTTTACGTTAATATCGATTTTCACAGGATAAAGAGTACATGATATATAAAGTTTGAGAACTAATTGACAAAATATTAAATTTCATCAAAATCGCTCCATCCGTTTTTGTGCGATGCCGGTAAAAACAAACCCAAAATTTTGGAAACGCATTGTTCTGTTTAGATCATGGATTCGTTTTCCCTGCCTTTTTGTTTTGAGAAAACTTGAAATATATAAGTAAAAGTTAGTTTAATACATTCTTGTGATCTAAATTAAATGTTACAGGCAAACAGAAGAATATTTTTAAGAGAAAACTGCAAATAAGATGAGTCATGATCATGGTCAACACAAATAAAATTTATTATTATTATTATTATTTATCGCACACTGCGTTAGCCTTCTGTTATCATTGTTGTATTTTATGACTGTCACTTTTACGTCACGTTTTTATGTTTTTTTATTCCGCTAATTAGCATCACTTGAAATATTGTATTTCGTGCAAACTTATTTTTTATTTGTTCTCAATTTAATAGCTAGGTATATTGAGGTGACTGTTCCGATTTTCAATTGGTTTTACTCACATATTGTCAAGTTTTTAGTCCCTACTTCTCTCGCAAATTGTCTTCTACGCTGCTCAGCCAATGGAAAAATACGTTTGACAACGTTTAACTTCAAATTAATAAAAGTTTTGTCTGATTTGTCTATGACTGCGAGGATGAAGGAAAAGTTGAAAACACAGTAGTCGTTTAGTCTTGATAGGTTGAAAATACATCAGTTCTCTATATCTTTTGAAATTTGAGCTATAGATTTCTGCACGAACTTTAGATACAAGTCTTATTCAGTCGGAGAAAACATTTCTTGCGGTTTGAGAACGATGAACATTTATTATAAATATCTATATTTTGAACATGTGTTTTGTTGTTTTGATAAAATCGTTTATCTTTATAAAAATAATAAATGATTTATGTGTCATCTGAGTTGTATAAAGAGGTCATTGTAGTTTATTTTCACACTCTATCTGTTTTATTTCAATTTAGTAAATTTCTCGACTAAGTTTTTGTGTCGGTTTTGACAGAAATCTTATTTTAATCCGAACGTACCCCGATAAATAGTACCATCAAAGTCTATTGACTATTTTCGAAAGATGCACTGAAATACAGACGAACAAATATTCTGGAAATACATTATGATTCAGCAGACAAATATCTCTTATAGGGATTCCGTTGTACAAACGCCCAGTTCTCAGGTTCAATCCATGAGAATTATGATCAAACTATCAGTTGTATTTGCGATAATAAATTAAAAATGTGAATTAGTACTAGACCTAGATGTTAACCTTGTGAGTATGCAAAATACATATTTTTATCTTTATATTTGTACTTTTCACTTCTAAAATCTTTCCACGTGTTTTAATTTTAACAAATGAAAAATGCACTTTTGTTTGTTTTATAATGATCAACAACATGTATTTCGTGGAATTTTTGAATGACGTATATTTAAATCCAAATAATGACCTAAGTATTGAAATTAAATGAAATAGATGTTTGGCATTACTGCTCATGGACTACCGATTTGGAATTACAAAAGCTGCAGAGAAAACATACTTTTTTACATTAAAAAAACTCAAAAATTGTAAACAATTCTATATTAACATAAACTCCTGGTCAAAACTAATGCACCGCTCGATTTTTTGCTGCTATATTATTAATGTTAACTAAATAATTAATTGGACTGGAAGCATGTTTTGTTTTCTGATGGTACCAGGGTAAGCTTGAAATCATCAGAATAGTGAACAAATAATAACGAACATCTGGAGGAAGATTTGATCCTGCAAATAATTCTGCAAACCTGTGCGGGCCTCGAAACAAAATCCTCTCCAGAACTGCGGTTCCCTTGCTAAGATATTGCAGCAGGCAGCAAACCATCTTCAGGTCTTCGACATAGTCATTTACGACAATTTGGTTATTTGAAAGCTTATACCCTAGTTTCATCAGTAAGCAAAATGTCCTTCCAGTCTAATAATTCCGTCAATATTAAAAATATAGCAGAAAAGTTGAATGATGAGTTAATTTTAACCAAGAATATATAAAAATTACTTGATTCCTGTCCGCCATTTCATTTTTCCTGCAGATTTTCGAATATTTTGTGTATAATCTACTTGACGAGAAAACATGCTTCCAGAATTCTTGTGTACCGGTTTGTACCAACATGACACTTAGAACAGTGTCAGTTAAGTACAGAGAACGCCGATCAGGATAAGGTTTCAGTCACACTCGACATTAATGTCCCCGGGTAACGGCTAGTACACGAGAACTCTTCTCAGTAATAATAAAACGAAACGATAAATCACGGTTACTGATAAACATTAACGATTTAGCGTACATGATATGAAACAATCATAAAAAATAACGGACTATCAAAGCAAAATATTGGTATTACCATTTTTCATAAGTAAAAATAGAAAATCTGAAGAGATTTATATTGATAGTCTAATTAATATTAATGAAGAATTTATAAATAACATAATTACAGCAGTGTTTAATATACGAATACTTTCTGATTTCATAACATAACGCAACGCATATTATTATCATGGCCACGGCCTTTCGGTACGAATAACGGCGTGCGGTCACTGTTTCACACTATTGCTGGTTTCCTGATACTCCCTCGGACGGAAAACAAATCAATATTATTGATAACTGTGCCGATAGTCAAAAAGCGGTTTACATATTGTCACTTCTCTGATATTTTGCGTATAAGAGGCAGATTAATATTGCTGTTTTCCTGATAATTTAATATAAAAGTATACTATTTTTCTGGTAATCGGTTAAATACATTAATACATCATTGCTGGTTTCCTGATACCATTATTGATAAAAAAATGAATGACAGTGCTACTTTCGTGATATAACTTCTTTGATTAAAGAGTGATCGAAAATTGTCGTTTTTATGGTGTTAAAAGTCCACGTTTATTATTTCTTGCACAAGCCAGTACAAAAGTGCTGTATAAAAACCCAGACAGGAAAATTGGATAATTGCCTAATACACGAGCATGACTCCAACAATACCGTCGCATTATATGGATTACTAAGGAATCCCCTATCTGTGTATGTTGCTATCAAACAATCTCGTACGAGATGACCACGTCAATTTCGTAACCACTGTTAACAACGATTCACCGTTTAGAGCAGTATTTTTCTAATTTATAATAAACTAACAGCCCGGCCCGTGTTCGCCCGGATTTTTAAATTGTCTATTAAAAATAGGCATATTTAGCTGTCGCGAACCTTTTTAATAGAATATAACCGTATAATCCCGGCGTTACCCGGGAATAACAGCACCCTTTTCCGACAGTGAGATATAGTCTAAAACCATATCATCTCATATTCGTGGAAGTTGGGCGAAAACGTATTTTTGTTTTTTTCTAGACGCTAATGACCTCATCTGTTGAGCGTCTATACTCTACATTCTACAATCTTCTTCTTCTCCTATAAAAATACCACACATTACATGTTTTATAAAGAACTACGTCGACGAAATTTAAGTAGTGTAATTTAAGTAGTGTGTCTCGTCAAGTCTCAATTTTCACACACTTTGTGAAAATCGTTTGCTGAGACTTCTAATCATTAGAACGACGTGTCAACTAATCAAAAGTCTGAATCGTCAATTCCACAAAAAATGTCCAGTTGTCTACCACAGGTGAATTACGTGCATACTGTTTTATTTCCGATTTTGCTGACCGCATTTATTAGAAATACGGAGATTACAATAGCAAAACCATTCATATTTTATATCTGCGTTATCTTTTATGCATAATATAGATAGAACATAGTTACAACAATGCATTTCTCGACATTATGTCATAACAGGCGCCATTTGCACCATTACTATCTTCCATTTTCCACTGTTAGTTTTTCAATTTTTAAACTTATGTTTAAATAGCAATCTGCAACTTTGTCGATATTTATCTGGAATTAAAAAGAAAAACTCAACAAGACGACCGGTAGAATTGCAGTTACTCGGCGAGAGGCAGTAGGAAAAAGTCCCAGCATCGCTCGAGTGAAAGTCTAGTATTCTCACCTCTAGGCTACTCAATACTCACCCGGTGGATGAAATAAGTGAAGCCAAAGTGGAATAAAGAAGAAATATATTTACTTATTTCAGTGTAAACTGGAATTTATAGTTACAGTGCATCACATGCCAATCAAACCAATCAGATATTTTTTTCCACTTCGTTGTTATGAAAAAAGTCTTTCGAGTTTCTAGTAATTCAGTTCGTATTATAAAGCTGACAGGAAATTGGAATGTTGAATTGGCTCGAAAGTTATGTAGAGAAAAATTTATATTCTTCTTACTCTGCAGTCTACACCCTACTCGAATCTTCAATTAAATTATTTGTTAATGCTAATAGACGCTAACGACCTCAGCTGTCGAGCATCCATAATCTACTATAATGAACCTGTTTTATAAAGTTTCGTTTTAAAAGACAAGAAATCAAAATGCTGATTTGCTTCGAAGGTTCAGGACTATATACATATTTTTATTGGATCATTTTCTATTTTCTTAAACTACTTGATTCTACCGTTAGTATTTATCAATTATGAAATATGTGCGTATTGTTAAAAAATGAATTCCACTAGAACCAAGATTAAGGTTTTTGACAGTGTCATGAAATCATACTTAAGCTATTAAGTTCATTGCACCTTCAGTCGGCATGTTGGTCAACCATCATCATCATCATCATCATAAACCGCAAGAATTAGGTTATAATGACCCGTTTTAGCATAAGCTACTGAATCAGGCGAGTTTTTAGATCATTGTTCTTGCGTGATTTTTTTTATGGTCGATAGTTGAGCGTCTAATTTGGGGTTGGATAGACTAATTCAGGGTTATGGACGCCGGGGTTACATGTCCAAATAGTAATAAGAACTACAATAACGTTACTACAATGTCTTGTTCCTCGTGATTCTTCTGTTCCCCGTGCCTTAATAGCCATGAGAACTTGTGATCATCCCCTTAAAGAATCTGGATCTACTAATTCGTGTCTGCATGATAGGTGAAATAACTCCAGTGTCTCTGGGTATGATTTATCAAACGCTGACCGATTTCATGTACAAATAAAGGGTTCGGTGGTGATATAACAAAATATTCTTCGATCAAATCGACTAGGTGATCATTACGCGCGCCGTTTCCAAGCGATAGCGGACAAAAGACATCAGCAGCCAAGAGAGCGAGTGTTAGTCGTTTACTCGTTTGTTATTCAGTGATCGTTTGTTGTTTGTGACTGAGAGAGGAACGCATTGAATAAAAGCCGAGCGCATATTCACCGAGAGTACACACAAATACACACAACAGATACGCGCGCGCGGAGTGTACATTGGCGCCTATCAGACTGTGCCATTGGCGTCACAGCTGTCTGTCCCCGCTACCCGCCCGCCCCGCTATCACACCGGTTGCCCCGTCTAGCAGGCTCTCTTCGTGAACGTGTCCGTCGCTCTTTTATATGTGTGTGCCAACGCAACTGAGATCATTGGCAACTCCCGTGGCACCCGCCGCGCCGTTCACTTGTCTTGCTCGACTGTCGAGTGTTTTGTATACAGTATAGCAAGCAGTCAACTGTCGAGTTCGCCGTCGAACGAACTCGCTTTCCTTGCCGCTGTGTCTGAGAGCAAAACACGATTCCTCCCCGCATGGACAACGTACCTCGCTACTTTGTGTGTTCTTTTAATAGAGTTAGTAAAAACTGGTATACTTACAAATAACAAGGTAACATGGGCTGCATTTAATATGCGTACACAAAAAGAAATAGAAGATATTAGATAATAATCGGGGAGTGAGCAGAATATTCTCGACTGTTGTCTTGATACGAACGTGTAATAACTTCCGACCTTTATTTGGTTCGCGATGGATGGAATTTCTTATAGCTAGGCAGTGTACTCACGCTACATAATATGCAAATTCAACTCTTGGCGAGTGATTTATACGAAACAACAATTAAGGACAACGTTCTGATTTTTTTTTGCACGGACAGTAAGACTTGTTTTTGGGAAATACTGATTCAAAAAATGAAGAATAAAACTTTATTCAGAAATAAGACATTTTCATTTCCAATCAATATGTGTCACGTTTTAAATTTAAAGAATTTCGAAATATACGACGTATAGCTAGCGAATCTTGCTTTAAACACAATTTTTCCATTTAAGGCTGTCGGAACGCTCTGAATGTAAGCCAAAAATAGAGCTTCGGCTGTCAACTAATTGTAGACTTATTCGTCAACATTCTGCAAAAATTCTTTCTCTATAAGAAAGATAAAAGACAAATCTAGGTCTCTAATGGACTACTTTTGTAATTTATGTACGATTTACTAGAAAAAATTTGGCATTAATTGTGCTAAAAAAACACACGTTTTCAATGTCACACTATGACCTTATTCGTACTTATTTCACAAAACTGTTCCATCACAAACCTAAAGTGACTCTTCCTTTTTCGGAAAAGTTTTTTAAATCTTCAAAATATTTCCAAAAATTAGAGTAATTAATTGACAGCGGCACCCTTGCAAAAAATTTGTTTAGCGTCGTAGTTGGCACCAGCCAAAAATTGAAACGTGCGGATGATTTGAGCGAGACAGAGCTAAAGAAGGTCACATCCACAATATGTCTTTTGCCTACCTCGCCCCTTACCTCAGGGTTTCAGCATAAACAAAATTCAGAGCGTTCCGACAGCCTTAATTAGTTCAATAGAGTGTTGTTTTATTTTCTTAATGTGGTGTTCCTAAACCTCAAATTAATCCATATATACGAAAGAACGTTTTGTGTTTCTTTCCTTGTCTCTCTTCCTAAGTCCTGTTAATCCATCCATCTTAATGCCCTAGTCCTACATATTTCAGTAATGCTGGCACAAGGGTTAAACTCTGAAGCGACATGACTGAGGTGTAAAAAAAAACTTTATTCAAAGATTTTCAATAATTCACCAGAGAAGAAAAATTTATTTTGATTATTGCTAACTTATTATCAGATAAGACACGAAAATTTTCTTAAAGCAGCGATGTTTTTTTATTTGTAAAGTACAAAGTGCTTACCTTTGATTTACAACAGCATAAACCGCTCTTCTTAACTCCTGTTTTACCTGGAAAAAAAGAAAAACATGTTTGAAAGATTACAAAAAAAAAACCATACAATGATTAAATCAAAATGGTATATTCCACACAAATCCTCCTCAGGTATGCTTTGTCTAGGCTCTAGGTAACCGGCTGAGGAAGACGCGCCAACAGTTCGGTTGGGAAGCCTATGACGCCACTCAGGTCAATAGCCCACAGCCGGTGCAGATAAATATGTGGTACCTGATTTCTTGCATTCACGAGAAACCTGTGCCATAAACGGATACTTGCCATAAAGCTTGTTCCTATAGGCATGTACAGCTGATTTTGAGACTATTGAATAAAAGTGCCAAATAACACTAGAACATCGTTTTTTATTTGTCTTTTTAAGGAAACATCCGTTCATAAATTGCGATTTCAGATGGTTCTTAGATACTGAATTCAAAAATTCGACATATAAATATATCGAATGTTTAAAAATTCGGGAACTGTGCAAATGCCAAATAATACCAGAATCTGATAATCTACCCAAACCTGCAAAAAAACTGGGTGGGTGCTATAAAAAAAAAAGACGACGACGGCATTGCGAAAATGGGATGGCGCTATAAAAGATAACTATCAAAAAAGATCCACGTTAAAAAAATTAAATTGATGCGTCCGAGGATTTTGAGCGCAGTCCAGGCTAAATGTACACCCTGTAATGCATCTCAGAAATCAAAATTAACAATATGTTGTCAGATTTAATTAAGGAATTGTCAAATCGCGATGTCATTATTACTCATTTGGGTGAAAATATTTACTTTTCAAAAATCACTTTATCGATAATATTTCAATTACTGATAAAACTTGATACAACGTGCAATTTGCAGAAAGTTGTAAATTCATCATCATTCGATCGTTTTTTAGCAAATGTTTAACCTTTCATCGTTTAGACTTTAGAAACATGAAGAGCCGATATTTTATGTAAACGAGGATGACTTAAAAAAACTTAAAAAATGTTGATAGGCGAGAAAACTAGATTAAACTTTTAGGCGCTATCCTAAATCTTACATTTTGGTTATCAGTTAAAACGATGTATTAAACTCGTTCCAAAATTAGAAATAGACCACCAGAGAGCTGGAGAGTTAAGGGGAGGTAAATCATATCAACATCAACTTACCATCTATTAGAGATTAGATTGTAGATTAGAGACGCTTGACAACTGAGGCCATTAGCGTCTAAGACCTATCATAACTATTTTTAATTTTTCAAATCTGATTCTAATCTCTATGAAGTCATGGCGTAGATATAAATGAGTAAAAAATGGTAGACGTTGAAATAATAGCGTATGACTTTTTTGCACAGTACTGTACATAGTATGTGTATGCTGATTGGAGTTTAAAGTCCAAATCAATAAAAATTGAATCAATCAGCAGGTGACAATGCAGGTGTAAATATCCTCATCGAGCGATTGATGCTCGCAAATCGTAGACAGTTCCAATGTACAAAGTGTAATCGTGTTTGTTTCTTCTTGTTTGTTGCGAAAGAATTAAAATAAAATACTGTTTTAATACTGGAATTGTTGCATGTATTGTTTAAAAATACTTAACAAATGAATCACATCCGATACTAACAATCACAACTGAATTATTGTCATAAACGCGTTTAGTTTGTAAATATCTTAAAAAAAATAAACAAAGTAGATTAATTTTAAAACTATTTGAATTACCAAGAAATAGACTAGTAGTGCATGTATGAACAATGTAAATGCAATTTTTATGTACGAGCTGTGACAGTATGTTAAAAAGAGTTCTATATTCGAAAACGAAAAATTATTGTCATTGTTAATTTTCAAAACGGTTGAAAAACTAATATATTATCTAAATGTTGCCTATTCCTTGGATCAAGGGCGGATTTAGTTTTTTCGGGGTCTAGGACTTATTGAGATCCAATGGCTGTCAATTTTGTCAAAATTCACTAAAAAAAATTGTTAAAATTCACCGAAAATTGTCAACATTCATCCATGAAATGATAATCATTAATATTAACTATTTTTTACTATAAATGCTCATTGTTAATGTAGAAGCATTAAAAATGTATAATAATACATTTTTTGTGGGCCCTTGACACTTGGGGACTCAGGGCTTGAGCCTTATTACTTCCCATATAGATCCACCCTTTCCTTGGATGGTTTGTTTGTAACTTTCATGACACATTATAGAATGATCTGTAACGCGATTTAAAATTTAAAAGTGTTTTGAACCAAGTCCATAAAAATAAAATTCATAAAAAGGTTTCCGTTCACAATATATTTCGTCCCTTCTCATCTCGTAAAATAAAAAATATCCAGATGATTTAAAGAGTACCAGGGAAATGATAAAGCAGCTGGTGCATGTGATTTCGTAATATTTTTTACGCTGTTTTTTTGTTTTGCTGTGTCTTTTCCGGTTGTATAAAGAACCCCACATGCATACAATAATGCTTCACATTTTAATCGATGAACGACAAAGACAAAAGTACTATTTACTGCAGGAGATGTGTTCAAGTCTCTTTATCTGTAGACCACCGCAAAGAATCATCAGGCCACGGTTTTTACTGGGAATATTCGTGTGGCAGGTGCAAAGATCTCGTGGTTGTGGATGGACTGATGGTGGTCGATGGACCAGCTGCTGGGTGTAAGAATTAATGCTGTAAAGAACGTCTCACACTTACAGAATAAAGGCCGAAAACATTTGGTAATCTCAAGTTAGAACACAAGTTTCTTTCAGCGAACTTCAACAAGAAACAACTGTATAAAAAAAATCCTAATTTTGGTAAATTAGTTCGTTTTTTCGTATTGTATACATATGGGTGCTAAGATTAATATTAATCAATTGAAGATGTTGAACTAAAGCGTCGCTAAATGCTCTTTTCTATTTTGAGACTCGAAAAGGGTAGGTAAATATCTTTTTATGTTGTGACCTAGTTAAACAGGCGAATTAGACAATTTTAAGTGGTTTAGTTCTTCAGATGGAATGGGGTCACCCCACATTTTTTTGTAGGAATCTAAAACATAGAATATAAATCAATTTTTGGAATATTTTTCGGAAACTTTTTCTGTAATAAAAAAATTCCAACAGTGTGAATTTTGCAATGGAATTTTAAACATAATTAAGCCGCTTTCGAAATGACAAATAATATTCAGCCTGTGATTGGTTGACCAGATCGACTGTATCACGCCTACTGATCTGTCAAATTGAAAGCGAACCACTAAGACGATAATGTATATACATCTCTTTCTATAGATAAAGCGTTTTAAAAAAATATATTTCTTTAATTCTTGTTTGCAATTACGAGGAAGGATGTAAGAACAAAAAAAGTTGGTATAAATTGTTTGTTTGCGAATTTATAATATGCCCTGTTCAAAATTATCAAATTTGGATAGTAAAGAACGGACCCTATTAATGGAAATTTCCTAAATATTTCGGGAATTACGATGCATATTCAAATTAATAAATTACTAAAAAGTCATTCTTTTGAAGAGATTGGTTCCACTGTCTTTAATATTTGCGAACACTTTATATTATTGTAGTGAATTGTTTAAATGATCTTGAACTTCGAGTTCCATCGTTTTTTATAATAACTAATAAACTGACCTTTACACTATAATTTTTTAAGTAGAAAATAGAAAGAAAGAAAGAAACAAACGCATATTAATATAGTCTGTTTGCCCATTTTAAGAAGTCGTATTTTAACAAAACCAAAAAAAAAAAAAAACGTATCAAAACCAGCAGAGAAAAGACAAATCAAAATACTACAGAATTTCGTTTTTGTTGGTACCAGCATCACTCGAAAACGTTACGATCGATTTTGACGAAACTTGGTACAGAAACTTAAAGTACAGAATACTTTTTATCCGGCTACGTTCAAGTTAAAAGTTCACGTCAAAATTGACATTGAAAAAAGCCGCGTGTAAAAGCTTTAGATAACTGCGTCAAGTGGAAAGACGTAAACAAACTCAAATACATGCATGTTAAAATTGTGTAAATAAATAACATAAGACTAATGCGAAGGTTATGATTCGAACCACCAATCAAAAACAGTTGGGCTTACCTATCATGTGAATAACACTCTTGCAAAACAGAGTTAATTTTAGGGGCACCAACCCTAAAGTGTTTTCTTCTTTTCTATGTTTATAAAACACTGCATCGATTGTCCGGATGTCCAGATGTCCGTCTGTCTTTCCAGACCCTCCAGAAGGCCCCAGCAGACTTAGGAAGTTAAAATTTGGCACACTTATAGTACGAAACACGGGACAGATCCTTACGTAGCCGGATTTTCGATTTTCTCCCCGGGGGTCAACATAGGGGGTTTTTTAGAAAAAAACTTCATAGAACACAATAGGCCATGGATGGATATTTGGTTGCCTTGGTTACCAATAACAAACTCAGAAACATTCTGATATCAAATGTCAAATAAGTTTGCAAATAATTACAATATTTTTAATTAAGTTAATAGTCAGTTGAAAAAAGTGTAGAATAATTCTGTGCGCAATGAGTTATTAGTTTACAGATTATTTTTCGTCTTATAGTAGTAAAAAATGTGAATTAAAGGAAACATTGAAAGTGTGAATATTACAATTTAGTGCAAGCGTCATACTTCTGTATTCAAAATATGAACACCGCATTTTGCCCAGCGTGGGACTTCAACTCAGGGCGCTGCAGATTTGAATTTGACTCATACATTTAGACTTCCTAGGTCAACGGGACATAACTTAAGGGGATCTTCTAAAATATATGTAAAAGAAAAATGGCATTTTGAATATTTGAGCTTCAATTGCGCCTGACGGAGACAGGCTTAACCCACTAGTATTTAATATTGGTTAAATTGACTTTAAAATTAATTTAGAGTAGATTGTAATCTTTGAATTTTATTGTAAAATTAAGGGAAAACTTCCACGGTTTTAAATGAAATAATACTGATGTTTAAAATTGCATTTATTCTACTAATTTTTCGATACTTTGAAGCAATCTCAGACTTCTAGAGCATTCAATGCTGCCAATATCCGATCAGTACTATCGACCCAAGGATATTAGATACAGAGGTGACCTCGTTTCGTTGGATAGTAATCCAACGGACTGCCAATTGATAATGCGTGATTGTTAAAAATATGAACTGTCTGCCAACTAATGCCAATGATTGAACGAGGTAACCTGTGCTCTTCTGATAACCTTGCTATGTGTATAATCTACTCAGAACATGCTCAGAATCACGAGTGTACCAACAGTTTACACTTTTGGTAACTACTGTTCAGTGTACATTTCACTGATGTGAGTTATATATGTTACGGTAAATGTACACTCTTGGGAAATGTACACTTTTACCGTAAAATGTGTACATTTCCCAAAAAGTTAGGTATATGTGAACTGAATATAATGTATATGTACATTTCCCGGCAAATGTGTACTCTTGCCTTCATGTTTTAAGAAAAGTGGGAATACAAATAAATTAAAAATGTTGTAGCAGTAAAAAAATATTTATTTAAATAAACATAATACAAAAGGCTTTAATAACGGAAATTATTTTAATTAAAAAATGTAAATGACAAACAAAACATACTTTTCTTTGCATATTATATAATATGTCAAGTTGGAATACAAATAAATTAAAAATGTTGTTGCAGTAAAAAAATATTTATTTAAATAAACATAATACAAAAGGCTTTAATAACGATTTCGTATTTTGTATGCTCACATTTACCAAAACGACATGGTCATTGTGAATTCAATGTACATTTCCCTTCTTTCAAATTGTAAATGTTAGTTGAATGCACATTACCCAAACGAGGAGGCAAATGTGCACATTTACCGGAAAATGTGTACAGTTGCCGCAATATCTACTTTTACCGTAACATATACACACCTATTGCTTTAGATAAAATAAGTGTCAGAAAAAATGGTTTCCTCTGCACTCAACTCTGCAAAGACCCTGCCAGGCTATAATTTTTCAAGACAGTCCAAAATGTGTATATAATATTTAGTCAGATGCGTTAATACTACTGTTTTATTAAACAATATCAGCAATTAAAATAATAAGAATATATTTGCAGATGCACCACCATGATATCTTTTTAGTTCTTTATTATTTAATATTTTATATTATGCCAGAAACCTTCGGGCAGAATTCTTATAAAAGTTGACGGCCTACCTTAAAACTTGATTTATTATTATTTTAGTTCAAGGCGTGCATATTATACCAGGAAAATATCCAGAGCTGATTTTAAATTAAAAAAAACTCGGGTCGCAGTGCCAAAACCCTGCCGACAATATAGTGTATTTGCTTGTATAGGGCCGTGTGGTTTTATACTTTTATTATGTGAAATTAAGTTTGTTTTTAGGCAAAATAAAAAATTTAACCCCTTAATACACCCCTTAAAATAACATTTTTTTTCTTAATTGTAATATTATTATCAATCTAACGTCTACATTGAATTAAATACACCCTTCAATAAATAAGTCACTATCTGCAAACTAGTGTTTTCATAAAATTTGTAAATCCGGTCCTGTCGGGCCGATTTTATTAAAATTTTGGGGACACTTTTTAATTACTACCAAAGGGTTAAATTTCAATTTTGAAACGATTCGGAGAATTTTTTCGGTATTTTGGGGCCCAAAAACATTTTTCAACCCCTAAAAACTACCCTTAAAATAGCCCGATTAGGCCCATTTTAAATAGGCTTCTTGCGGTGATGGATTTCAACACGTGGTCCAAATTTCGTTGAAATCAATTAACTCTTTCGAAAGTTATGGCGCGTACACATATATATATATATATATACATATATATATATAAACATTTTTAAAAATGGTGCCAAAGTGTTTAGGAGGTTATGAAACGTCGAGAAATTTTGGTCCGACCCCTAGGTCCCGCCATCCGACCGACGCCAATAGTGTATGTTGCCATATGGCAAATACACTAACAAACTAGTGTAGCATGTTTTCAATAAGCATTCGAGAATATCGTTTCCAGTTTCCAAGAATTCCTGCTCAGTTTTTATCAGAGGCGTTTTCAATTTATTCTGTACCAACAGATTATAAATAGCAGAAATATATTTTGTTAAATTAAATCTTTTTGAAGACAGACGCTACATAATGGCGTTATAAATTTTTGGATACAAATATGACTGATCAAAAATAACAACAATAAAACAATTTTTAAAACTACTCCGTCCCGATATTGCAATTTCTCTGCACTATTCGTCAAGAGTAGTAAAAAATAATTCTAACAAAATATGTGTTTCTATCTGATTAGGCAAAAATGATCTTGAATGCGTGAAAGTTGGTATTTTTGTCTGGTTTATTACGTTTCCGTCCTTTTTTTTTTGAATTTTTGGCTGACTTAGACAGGTCAGTAGGTGGAATGGCGGTAACAAAGTCCATTTGCGTCTGTCATTTGTTAAAACGGTCACTATTCATTTGTTTCTGGCGCGAGCTCTGTGTACAACAATAGCAAATCCTTTCTTTTTTGTTTTTTTGGCTAACAACATCAAGCGCAAAGTTCATTTGTTTTATTGGTTGTAAATCTGTCACGTACTTTGTTTTATGAATGATAGACATTTGTTTTTGGTATTGGAACTGAAAATAGCGTTAAAAAATTGCCGCGCATATACAAAAAAAGCTCTAATATCAACTTTCTTGAGTACCGAATAAGTTCGTAGTAATTTTAACTGGAATATAAAGCAAAATTTGATCTTCTTAAATCATATGGGATTTAATCGGAGATTTACATTTTCTTCTATTTGTACATAAAACTCGAGTTTTAGAAAGTTTGCTTCCGAGACAGTAACCTAATGTAAAGCAATATTTTTATAGTTTTTTTTCAAAACAAATGAATAGCGATACTATTCTTATTATGACAAGATTTCGTCACGTCGATTATCAAGATGGGAAATATTCTAGTGGTCTTGAAGATAAAATGATTTTTAGTGTATTTGCCATATGGCAACATACACTATTGGCATTGGTCGGATGGCGGGACCTAGGGGTCGGACCAAAATTTCTCGACGTTTCATAACCTCCTAAACACATTGGCACCATTTTTAAAAATGTTTATATATATATGTATATATATATATATATATATATATTTATATATATATATAGGTATATATGTGTACGGGCTATAACTTTCGAAGAAGTTAATTTATTTTAACGAAATTTGGCACACATGTTGGAATCCATCACCGCACGAAGCCTATTTAAAATGGACCCAATCGGGCCATTTTAAGGGTAGTTTTTAGGGGTTGGAAAATGTTTTTGGGGCCCAAAATACCGAAAAAATTCTCCGAATCGTTTCAAAATTGAAATTTAACCCTTTGGTAGTGATTAAAAAGTTTCCCCACAATTTTAATAAAATCGGCCCGACAGGACCGGAATTACAAATTTTATGAAAACACTAGTTTGCAGATTGTGACTTATTTATTGAAGGGTGTATTTAATTTGGTGTAGACGTTAGATTGATAATAATATTACAATTAAGAAAAAAATGTTATTTTAAGGGGTGTATTAAGGGGTTAAATTTTTTATTTTGCCCAAAAACAAACTTAATTTCACATAATAAAAGTATAAAACCACACGGCCCTATACAAGCAAATACACTATATTGTCGGCAGGGTTTTGGCACTGCGACCCGGGTTTTTATTAGTATTAGATCACTAAGCACAAGCGCGCATTTATAAAATTCTGACTTAAATAATTTACTCATTCAACTCTCAAGGATCAAGTCTGTCTTCTTTATCGGTGAATGCGCAGTCACTTGTTATCAACACTGCGGGCATTTGTTTGTAACAAGAGCGCCTGTGCGGTATATATGTACACAAGTGCCATTTAACTATCGTTTCCGAGTTTCCGTCCTTTTTGGTTTATTGTCTGCGCATTAGTGAATGAATTGGACATGACATAAAACAATAGTATTGTTTACGTTTGTAGAATACACAGTATATGTCGTGTAATATCGTATTCACTGCATAAATATTACGGTATACAGCCGATTCAAAAATTTTCCTCCTTGCTATCACATCTTCAAAAACACAGTGAGATTCCAATAAGAAAACTTTTGGGTCCCTTTTAGTTGCGAAGATTTTTTTTTAATTTATGAGGCATTTTAAACAACCATAACTTCAAAATTAAAAGAGATGCAGAAGTGAGCGTGTGGTAAACAAGATTTGTTTTCTATAAACGTGGATAATGTTCTTAATAAATACTTGAGAAATCTCAAAAAATAATATTTTCTATAGATATTTTCTATTGATGACGGTATGGAAAAACCACGCTGATTCTAATAAAAACTTATGTATGTAGTTCTTTTAGAGACTATGTAGGTACGATCAGATCAGCGTTGCCAGACGTCCCGATTTTGGCGGGACGTCCCGATTTTTAAATCAAAATTAAATGTCCCGCGCGGGACAGGCTCAGTCCCGCTTTTCGAGGATAACTCGACCGTGCGTAAATAATTATTCTCTTATTGTACGTTGCAATTTGTAACACTCACTCCTCAGACTATTGTTTTAAACGCCATATTTTTCTAATGAATAAAACTTTTTTGATTTTGATTTCTGTTTTTTTTTTATTCAGAAGACGAATAAGACTCAACTATTTAACGATACGGTAAATCTGACTTAAAATATCATATTTTTATTAAAATACATTTTCTATGGCTATTTTTGCTATCTATTGTCACGTAAACGTAATTTGAACTCATATAAAAAGATAAATATTTAAAAACTTCTGATTATATACTATGTCCCGCTTTCGACGAAAGAATCCCGCTTTTTTCACTCAGAAAGTTCCAAAATCCCGACTTGGCAAATGAAAAATCTGGCAACGCTGGATCAGATATATGATTGTTCGACCTTATCACGATTCTTTCATTAAGATAGCACACACATGTTACTAATTTCATCACGATTGTGCGATTAAGTCGCTTGTAGTTCGTCAAATGCGGCTGTCAACAGTGTAAGGCCGCGCACTATTCGCTGCAATACGCAACTGACATATTACGAATAGGTACACGATTATCGAAAATACATATGTAGCATAACTTAGTCGCAGATTCGCATCACTCTATGGCATGGATAGGTATAGATATTGTAAATTATAGATGCTCGAACGAGCCTTTGTCATGGATTCTGATGGGCGTGCACTCTTTGCACACGAATGTAAAACAAACGCGTCGATCGCAATAGATTGAACGAAAGTGAAATTGAGTCTCCATGCTGTTGCCAAATTGCGATGTAATTGCCAAATCGCACGTTATCTATACAAAAAAAGACATATGTCGCGGCACACCCGACCGAAAATTGCATTATTATGTACGAATAATACAAAAATCTGTTACGTCTTATATTATTTTAAAATAAACAATTTAAAAATACAAAGTCAAAACGCAAAATATTATATGCTCCATGGGGGATGAAACCCTCGACTCCCGCGTTGCTACCACGACGCTCTAATTAACTAAGCGACTAATCGATCGACAATTCGTACCCATATACTTCTCATGGAAAGTACGTCACTCATTTGTGTCACTCTTTGTCGTTTCATTCATTTGCTCCCAAAATCGTCGAAGTGCCGCGCAAGAAGTTTCACTTCAAAAGTAATATGTGCTCCCGGCGCGGCTCCTAGTGTAGCAAATTCATCGGAACGCCTGTATATTGATAGCGTGCGAGAAGGTAGTTAATGGAGCCGCTCTATGCGGAGATTCTCTCACAATGGAAACAACAAACTGTTGCACGCGCCGCCTGGGCGTCATTGCACGCGCAACGAATGGCTCAAAATCACATGTATTATTTGCACGATAGTTCATAGGTCGACTTGAACAATTCAGGGCTTCAAACGGTACGCGTTAATTTTAATCCATGTTTCGACATCCTCTAGAAACGTTAATGTTGTACGTAGGTACTTTTATCAGGCAAGAAAGCAACAATATTTTCTAGTCAGGGACATTTTTAAAGTAAATTTTAAGGAGGAAATCGTTATATTGAGGCTCGTTATATTAAGGTTACACTCTATTTGTATTATTGAAGAAATACTACTTCAACCATGTTTTTTTTTGATGAAATCAGGGTAAATTTTAAAATTTGGAATCACCATGATCGTAAACGAATATTGCGAAGACCTGGAGAAACATTTGTTGCCTCCAATATATGTATCTAAATACAACTCTGTGCAGGCGTCGAAACCAATTCCTCCCCGGAGCATCAAACGATTAAATCTTTTCCAGGATGTTAACTTTTTCATCCTGTAATACTCAAGTCATATCGAAACAGTTACGATTGTTTTGACTCTTCTACCGATCCTTTTTTTATATCGATGAACTAATGAGCATGTCCTCTCTTTTATTACTCGATACATCGAGTACTCTTATTCGATTTTTTAAACACTCCTACACTCCTGTTAATTATCGTTAGATCACGACACTACCTTCACAGTAGTTCAGCTCTGCGCCGGTTGTTTGCCGATGTCGCAATTGAATGACTCACGAACTGGTTAAAATGCAATCGAAAGGTTTACGAAGACAGTCAACTACTGGAGCTGAGGTCATATTTTATTGTTTATTGCGTGTTTATCGCAATTTTAATTTGTAACGTTCAGCTTTCTTTCACTTTAAAATGTTTAGAACTTGCATGATCGTTTGTTTAGTGATTACGTTACTGTAGTCGTAAAACCAAATCGCCTATGTCCGATATTTTTGCTGTTGTATGCGATTTTTCATGGGATGTAGTAACTCTAAAAATCCACTCTCTCCCCCTTCGGACATGCTATTTATTTATTTATTAAGATAAATATTCTTCTATAGTGTCGCGTTTCAAAGATACTCTCCAAGAAAGTGCGTATTTTTAGAACTCTATTTTCACTCCTTAAGGCTGTCGGAACGCTCTGAATTTTGTTTGTGCTGAGACCCAGCGGTAAGCGGCGAGGTAGGCAAAAGACATATTGTGGGTGTGACTTTCTTTAGTTCTGTCTCGCTCAAATCATCAACACATTTCAATTTTTGGCTGGTGCCAACTACGAGGCTAAAAAATGTTATTGCAAGGGTGCCGCTGTCAACTGATTACTCTAATTTTTTGAAATATTTTGAAAATTTAAAAAACTTTTCCGAAAAAGGAAGTGTCACTTTAGGTTTGTGATGGAACAGTTTTGTGAAATAAGTACGAATAAGGTCGTAGTGTGACATTGAAAACGTGTGTTTTTTTAGCACATTCAATGCCAACTTTTTCCTAGTAAATCGTACATAAATTACAAAAGTAGTCCATTAGAGACCTAGATTTGTCCTTTATCTTTCTTATAGAGAAAGAATTTTTGCAGAATGTTGACGAATAAGTCTACAATCAGTTGACAGTCGAAGCTCTATTTTTGACTTAAATTAGAGTGTTCCGACAGCCTTAAGAGATTAAATTTCCAAAAATTCGTTCTTAGTGACAAAAGGAAAACATCCGTCTAATTTGAAATTCCTTAGTGCGTCGGTCATTCATTTTTATACGGAGTGCTCTCAGTCCACTTTTTTATTTTTAACAGTACAGGTCAAAAGAAGACGATAGCGGTCCCTAAAAAAATTAATGAGCGACCCAGCGGGAATTTTCCTGCTATCCCGACAACCCCATCCGTCCCTGCGTATATGATGCATAAAGGGGAAAACGCATTTACAGAATTTTTATCTGTTAGTTTTGACTTACGGCCGCAGATGCATATCGTTGACGATAAACAAATCTGTAACATTATATCTACGTTGTCATATATCGTGTTGAATGAATAGGTAACAATTTAAATGAGCTACAAAATGAACAATTTTCCTCGAACCGTTCTACGAATTTTGTCGTTTTCGATGAATTATAAAGTTTGGAATGCATAACATTACACTAATTGAGGATGTCGCGATATGTATAATTTTGCGTTTTTACTTGGAATTACCGTATATTATTATAATTTGTTTATAAATAGGCATTTACTGTGAAAGGTTGACACATTGACACTAATCAAATTATTTGTAAATTGTCATCATGAAAGTTTTGAGTTGGGTTAACTGTACAAATTTTTTACACACGGAATTGAAAAATGAGTTCAGAAGCTTCTTCATTCACCTCTTCTACTTTCTACACTGAATTCTAAGTGAAACTTCTTAACTACATAGGAGAGTTTTAGCAACAATATAGTTCGTAAGACTAATTAATTAATCACAATAGGATAGCTGCAGTTTTGCTATTGCATTGTAACAATGGGTGTTTCTTAATGATGATAGCAAAACTGCAGCTATTCTACTCTTAACTAGTTTGCCTACCTAGCTATAGATTGATTGTGTGTTCTATCTCTTTCTTTTTCATTCTATCTCTATCAATCGCCTTTTCGTTTCATCGGCTCACGAACTTACCTATATTATAGAAGCTTCATTTAAAAAAATATGATGTCACAGATCAGTAATTTTGGCGACTAAAAAACTAATTCAAAAAGTTTCTATTGAAAAATAAAAAAAAATCGCATTGTCCATCGGTTTGAGAGAAAATGCTAAAAATTCAATTCGACTGTTGCTGATAAATCAACAAGTTGTTAAGCCGATTCATAAATATGATAATTAAACTGTGTATGATATTGATTTATGTAAATACGAGGTTACTTTTAATTTAGTCTAGTGACGTCATTTGTAAACATCTGAAACTGGTGTAAATTATTGAAATCATCGAGATTCCTACGCGCGTCATTTTTCTAGCGTCTAATCTGCGTCTCATTTATTAAATTACGTTTTTAGACAATAGAGGACCGCTTCGTCACGTTTAATTTATGCAGAAGAATTTCCATTGTTTATTTTAAAATCTTTTTAAGGCTCTACCTTAAAAGCTATTTTCTTTTCGTGATTCACGAGAAAAACATCATCATTTATTTACCGTTCAGAAATACCAGGTTTTGAAGTAATTCTGTATGTTATTTTACAAAGCTGTTTTTAAAAATGTCCAAAAAAAGGGAAGTTATAGGTTTCGGTTCGATTTTCGAAAATCGAGTTTTCATCAGATTTCGACATTTTAGAATCCTAGGAAGCTATTCTGGCTATTTTTAGACGGACCCTCGTGTATAAACAAATTTTTGTCGTACGATATCTAAGGAACGAACCAACCGATTCAAATCAGGTTTGCGGCATTCGAAAGGGTTTATTGAGACTTATGTACATAGATCTGAAATCCTGAAATTTCAGGGAACATGTCGGTACAGATTTTGTCAAAATCGGTTCAATGGTTTTTAAATGAATAACGCTTAAACTCACCACCGGTAAACATTTTATTTAAATATCTATTAGTATGGATTTGTAAATTATAATATTAGTATAGGCCATTGATTAATTTAATCGTCCGGTTTATAACTGCAATTTGTATCGCAAAACACTTCGATGACTAATCGACATGATTGCGTCATATAATTAATTAGCATTTTAGCATATTTAAATAATATCTAAATGCCTGATTTGCAAATACCACGAACACAGTTGTATTGCAACTGTTTTAAAACACGCCCCCTTTTTTTATATATTTTCAAACTAAAACATTTTCAAGTTCTCTAAAATATTCGCACACTCAATGAATTCATTATTTCTTCAATTAAAACATATCGTTTATTTCCAGATATAAAATATTCCGATGGAAAATTCATCAGATGCTAAGGAGTACACTCACAAGAAATTCAAGAAAACGTCAGTGACTATCCCACCGTTCGACAGTGGCGTCGTTACAGCATCAACAACAACAACATCAACAACAACAACAACATCATTATCAACAGCGTCGGTGACAGAAACCCGTACAACATTGACGCAAGCATGCGTCGTCGACGGTTACCCGAGCAAGGGGACGTCGAATGACGATGCTACCAAGACGCTTGCTAAAGACGTTAACAGAAACATAACCTCTCCCGTTAGTACAAAATATGTAGAATCCCTTACTGTAATCACAACTAGCATTAATGACCCATCATCACGTAATGACCAAGCAGCTTCCATATCAAGTAAATGCATAGTCGATTCAGTTCCTGATGTAAAATCTATTTCTAATGCAGAGTCTTCCGTCAAAGAAACTCATCGACAACATATTTTTAATTCGCAGAAAAGTTTTAATTCTATTTTAGATACGGATAAAATTATCGATAACAAAGGATCATTACAGAGCAACCAATCATCGTCGAACATATCACTCGTTAAATGTAGCTTATCCAACGATAAAAAACTGCGGGTGGAGTCGTCTTCCTCGCCGCACCACAACGATGTAAACAATAGATTCGGTACCGTCTCTACCTCTTCACAACCTATCAAAACGGAAATTGTTAATTACAGTCAAACATACGAACCGGTCACGAGTATATCTTCTTCCGAACGGCATCCCGGTTATCCCGTAAACATATCGTCGAACATTATTTCGACGCAGCCTTTGATCTTTTCGTATGACACGTCGTCAGCTTACAACGTCAGATCTTCGGAGTTGGACGGCAAAACAGTCGATCTGACGGTGGGAAGCGTCGTCAATGTCAAAGAAGAACCTGTCGAAATTAAAAAGAAGCCCGCCGAAGTCACCGGTCAGGGCGGCAAATACGTGTGCTCGTATTGTAATCTCCCGTGTTCAAAACCGAGCGTGCTTCAGAAGCACGTCAGAGCGCACACAAATGAAAGGCCGTATCCGTGTACAACTTGCGGATTCAGTTTCAAAACAAAATCGAATCTGTACAAACATTCAAGATCGCGATCGCACGCGAACAGAGTCAAGGGCGACAGCAATTCCGAAATAAACAAAAACAAAACGGAAATGCCGGAAACAGTTGAACAGAATGTGCGCGCGACGACGTCAGTTCGCAATGAACCAACTCAGTACTACGGCACGTCTGCAACGTCGACTAGCGCGTATAACATAATTAATTTGTCGATGAGTAGTGAAGTTAATAATATGGTGGACGGACATAAAAGTGTTATTAGTGCGCAGGGTCGGAAACCGTATAAACCGAAATTTCAATTCTTTTCACGGTTGGATAGCGACGGGGGGGATAATGTTGATGGCAAAGAACAGGAAGAATCTAAGCAAAAATCTGTATCCACTAAATTGGTTCTTTCGAATGAATCACTGAAGAAAGGTAACGATAAATTAACGCAACACATAAACGATTTGATCAAGAAAAATCAGTCAATTCTGGATGTGAGAGAGCCGAATTTTTTGAAAAAACGCGCTCATCACGTCGACACGAACGAGAATAGAAATTACACAAAAAACCAATACGATTCTAATGTATCGGTCGACGAACCGCTGAATTTAATTGCGCGAAATCGTAAGAGATGTATGAGTGAATCGGAACACACTCAGAAAAGTCTGATTAAGGAATTGTTGTTAAGAAATTTAACGCAGGAACAAACTTACGTGTGCCAGTTTTGTAAAATATCATTTAAAAATATTGAAAACTTTGAAATACATCGAAAAAATTATTGTAAGGTCGGTGAAAATCCTACATCGAAAGACATTGCCTTTGTGAGAAGTCATTCGGTAAACGTGGCTTCGATTTTGCATAAGAATTTTTCGAAAAACGACGAAAATCCAAGCAGATTTGTGAGAACGAATTTGCCTTTAAAGTCACCCGGGCCGTATCTTGGAAAAACTAGTCTTATCAGCGATAAAGGCCAAATACCGCAAGTGTTTTACGAAAACAAAGCGCCGACGAAAATACATTTAAAGGCTCTGTCGATATCTCACGACAATTTAACGAAATCATTCGACAGAAGTAATACTTTACAGGAAATAATCAACAACCCTTTAAAAAACAATAATGAAATCATAATGAAACCTCAGAACATAATTATATCTGAACACGATTCCAAAAAACATCTCCACGAAGAATATAAAAATGTCTACGGTTCTAATTATAGTGCAAAAACTCAAATGCCCGTAAAACTGTTCGGCGGAGAAGTAAAGATAACCGAAATGTCTGGAGAGACCAGAAGTTATAAAATCGAATCAAAGAACGTTTGTGATTTCTCACAAAACAACCAACCGTTCATTAATTACGGAAATAACCTCAGCGAAAATATGGTTATAAAATCGAGTTTGCAGTCGGGCGGAACTCTCGTACAAAATTCTCCCAGCTACGATAAAAACTCATTCTCTTCTTACACGCCTAAATTTGAGACAAACAATTCGCCGAGCTTTCAATTTTTCAACTCGCCTTCAGTAAGCAAAAACAGTGCATCAGAACACGAAACGTCAAGACGAAATTATCAAGGAGAAATGACGAGAAAAGAAACCCCAACACGTTTCGATTTCAACGTGAAACCCCAAGATAGCATGTACGATCAAAATTTAATTGATTTGGGTCAAAAAGCCGCGAAAATATTTGCACCAAATTTAAAACAGCCGAATTTAACGCTTCCTGGTCTTCCCATTCCGAGTTACAATTCGCCAAAAAAACATTACTCCGACAATTTAGACCAGGCATCCCCGAGTTGGTCTTTGAATAGTCCTCTATTTTCTCCAAGTTACATGAAATTGCGACAAGATTTGACGCCGTCGACCCCTGACGTTTTCTCGCCGAAACCTGACAGGACAAAGCCGAATTTTCCGGAAGTGCCGTCGAAACCTCTTCCAACAGTTGAGATCACGCCTCCGTCAGGCCGACCGAATAATATTGTCCTTTCGCAGCCAAGTCCCGTCGGCGCCGCCGCACCCCAGTCGACTTTTAACATGCATGGATTACGTCTGTACAATCCACTGAATTTACTCGTGAATGGAAAATTGGTGCGCTATGTACCCGGTATGCCCGGCCCCGAAACCGGAAATCCCATTCATATTGGAATTGGCGGTCCTGTACTTCCTAGTCCGTTACAGATTGGCAAAACCGTAGACGCAAACGAAACTAACAATTTTTCACCGAAAGTAATGAAAACTTCGCCGGTACCGCGTGAAAATAAATTTAATTTTAATATAAGGCCGGAAAACGACGTCGGAAACGGCGAAAGTCTTAAAAGGCTGACACCGACGCACATGAGGCATTCAAATAACTCATCGAGCGTAAACAATTCGACTGTAAAAAATACTGAGAAATCGAGGATGCTCAGTCCGAAGAAGTTTGAGAACGAACCGATTAATTTTGTTCAGAGTAGAAGTCCGTTACAGCATGAAAATGTCGAAATTAAAACCGAATCTGTAATAAAAAATTTCGAACCGGCTCCACCGCGCAAGTCTTTAAAGAACATCCGAATTTACAATGAAAATTCAACAAAGACGGTTAGAAATATTGAAAACGTCGATCAGATCGGTGAGAATAAAGCTGCTTCAAGAATACCTGAAAACGATACAAAAGAAATACCTAAAATTGAATTGGACGCGTCGAGAAGAGGTGCTGAAGACGAAAAGAAACCAATGAAATTCTTACGTCCGAATACGTTGGCAATTAGACCGAACTCATCCGTAAAAACTCTGCACGGCTTGACGCCGAGTTTCTTAACGCAAGATTTGATCAGTCCCGATACTCCTCGTTTTGCCAAGAAATATTGTCAGCTATACATAAACGGCTCGTATTTTACAAATTTGAAATTGAAAACATCTACGAGACAAACATACTGCACCCTCGACATGCCGCAACCGATTTATTGGCCGAGTTACGCCAACCTGAGTATGTATACGCATTACAAAAACAAACGCTCGGCAACCGACGTTCCAGATCTCTTCAGACATTGTTACGATTCACGACAGAGATCGTCAAGATATACCGTTGCGAAAATGAATGAAATGATCACCGTTGAATCGAGTTACAAGGTGAGTTGTAAAACTATTGTTTACTAACACCTTATTTCCTGCGTGTTGTTGTTATTTAGATAATTGACGGTCACCATCAAAAGTGCGTCGTTATTATTAGTGTATTTGCCATATGGCAACATACACTATTGGCGTCGGTCGGATGACGGGACCTAGGGGTCGGACCAAAATTTCTCGACGTTTCATAACCTCCTAAACACTTTGGCACCATTTTTAAAAATGTTTATATATATATGTATATATATATTTATATATATATATATATAAGCGTATATATATATATATATATATATATATATATATATATATATATATATGTGTGTGTGCGGGCAATAACTTTCGAAAGAGTTAATTGATTTTAACGAAATTTGGCCCACGTGTTGAAATCGATCACCGCAAGAAGCCTATTTAAAATGGGCGTAATCGGGCCATTTTAAGGGTAGTTTTTAGGGGTTGAAAAATGTTTTTGGGCCCCAAAATATCGAAAAAATTCTCAGAATCGTTTCAAAATTGACATTTAACCCTCCAGTAGTAATTAAAAAGTATCCCTAATATTTTAATAAAATCGGCCCGACAGGACCGGACTTACAAATTTTATGAAAACACTACTTTGCAGATAGTGAATTATTTACTGAAAGTTGTATATAATTTGGTATAGAAGTTCGATTGACAATAATATTGCAATTAAGAAAATAAATGTTATTTTAAGGGGTGTATTAAGGAGTCAAATTTTTTATTTTGCCGAAAAACCAACGTAAGTTCGCATAATAGAGCCACACTGCTTGTATAAGCAAATACACTATATTGTCGGCAGGGTTTTGGCACTGCGACCCGGGTTTTTTTACAAATGCGTTTGTTGTTGAATTAAAAAAGTACTGAAGTATTTTACCCTGCATTACTGTCGTGAACATTAGTAGCATGATTACGTGGTAGGATATTAAATAGAAAAACTTTAGTAAGATATTTCATGTTGGTTTAAAATACTATATTACGTACATAATCTCCATATTCAATTCTTCGAATCTGTTCCATTTGCCTATAATACGTTTTTGTCAAGAAGTCTAGAAACCAGGACCGAAAACTTGTTATTACATGTCGCACACAGGCGACAGTCGTCTGTCGATGACAGAGTGTCAACTATTTTCGTCATATTTTGTGTGAACTGAAGTGAAAATAATATTGCCAAATTCTAAGAGAGAAAACTGGATAACAATTGCATGCGCAGTGTCACATAGCGCATGCTATTGAGGCACACCATGTGTGAGCATAGACCTGTGTGCGACGTATTAGGTGCCACCCCCTCCACTTGAATTTCTTGTCTTTTTTTGCTGTTGCAAATTATTTATTTAAATAAATTGCATTGAAAAAAAAAAACCGGGTCGCAGTGCCAAAACCCTGCCGACAATATAGTGTATTTGCTAATATAGGCAGTGTGGATTTATTATGCGAACTTAAGTTGGTTTTTTGGGTAAAATTAAAAATTTGACTCCTTAATACACCCCTTAAATTGCAATATTATTATCAATCGAACCTCTATACTTTATTATATATACCTTTCAGCAAATAATTCACTATCTGCAAACTAGTGTTTTCATAAAATTTGTAAATCCGGTCCTGTCGAGCCGATTTTATTAAAATTTTGGGGACACTTTTTAATTACTACCAGAGGGTTAAATTTGAATTTTGAAACGATTCGGAGAATTTTTTCGGTATTTTGGGGCCCAAAAACATTTTTCAACCCCTAAAAACTACCCTTAAAATAGCCCGATTACGCCCATTTTAAATAGGCTTCTGGCGGTGATGGATTTAAACACGTGGACCAAATTTCGTTAAAATCAATTAACTCTTTCGAAAGTTATTGCCCGCACACATATATATATATATATATACGTATATATATATATATATATAAACATTTTTAAAAATGGTGCCAAAGTGTTTAGGAGGTTATGAAACGTCAAGAAATTTTGGTCCGACCCCTAGGTCCCGCCATCCGACCGATGCTAATAGTGTATGTTGCCATATGGCAAATACACTAATAAGCTATTTGTTTCGCTAAAAAATTCTATTTTTATATGAATTACTGACCGAATATTTATGTTTTTTTTCAGTCGATGATGGAAACCATGCAAAAGAAAGAAGAGACTAACAAATGCATCGCGACTACTTCGTTGCCGGGTGGATATTACGAGTCAAATGACGATTACACATATATCCGAGGCAGAGGTCAGTACTCAGTACATACAAATCTGTTACGTCATTCCCTACCAAGGGGCACTCAAAATTACAGGTCACTAAGCTTCTTTTAATTACAATGCCGATGATACAAAAAGCTTCAGTCAGATAGCAGCACATAATCCTAACTATCTTCGATTAGGAAATCAAATTATTTGGCGCAAAATCTTTTATACCACGCATTTAAGATCAGAGCTGGGCAGTAGTTAACTACTTTTTTTGGAAAAGTAGTTGTACTCTAACTACTTTTCTCCACATAGTAATCGTACTCTATTATTTTGAATATCTATCAAGTAATCACAAAGGTAGTTAAAAATGTAGTTAACTACTTAGTTCCATCTACTTTAAGTAGTTTAACTACTTTTTTGTAATCTAACTACTTATTTTGAATTTTAACTACTTTTAAAAATATTTTAATGTATTATATTTAACTGACATGTTAGAACAAGTTCTTATTCGTTATGCATTTTTCTGGATTCTGGAACGCGATCAGACTTTTTTTAAAATAATGAAATATCAGTTGCTTGAGTTTTAGTTTAAAATAGAACGTGGAACTGGAGAAAACAAAAATAGCATTAAGTTAAGAAACAATTAACAGCCTAGACTGCCAAAAAGAAAGATTAAAATATACAAAACTTGATGGCAATTGACAGTAATATAGGTACCTATATATTTTTTTAAATATCGTTTTTGGACATTCTATGTTGTAAATTGTTTTTTGTAGAACTTTTGATTTATATTCACTTGAAAAAGACTGACATCTTGGCCGCAACGTCATATTGTTATTAAATATAAGTAAATTTTGTCTGTTAATTTGCTCAGTTTTTATTATTATTTAAAATTATTTTCATAATATATTATATGTGCAGATTACGTACGGCATAAATAAAGAGATTTATATTATTATTATTATAGTAGTTAAAAAAGTAGTTAAAATTTTAACTACTACAGTCAAAGGCCTCTAAGTGCACGCTCTCTAAATGCACACGCTCTCTTACTGCACACGAACTCGCCCTCTAAGTGCACGTTCCCCAGCCCCCACTTCGAATAATCTGCGACCAATCACGTGCGACCGTAAGCGCGCTATTTTCAAACTTTCCATTTCCATCATATTCATGGAGTTTTAGAGATATTGTTTATAGCATCTGATTGAATAAAGATAGCTATAGGAGTTAGAAGAGTGGGGATGAAAAAGATCGTAGGGGAAGTGTGCACTTAAAGGATGGGCCTCGGTTCCGAGCTGTGCACTTAGAGGGCTTTGACTGTAACTACTAGTAGTTAGTAGTTTAACTACTTTTAAGAGCGAGTAGTTTAACTACTAAGTAGTTTAACTACTTTTTTACCTAAGTAGTTAGTAGTTATACTCAACTACTTTTGTCAAGTAGTTTGCCCAGCTCTGTTTAAGAGGTACAAAAAGAAAAATGGTGAACAAATCTACCCTAAAAAATGGTTATTATGTGCCGTGAACGTCTTGCGTCTTGACGATTTCGGAATCTCAGTGTAAGAACTTACAAATTAAAACCTGAGTACTTATTCTATTAACGCGTTTGGCCATCACCAGCTGTATTATTATAAGAAGATAAAATTGCAGCTGTTTACTTTTGAGTCGTGATATTTTTGATAAGAAATAATTAGTTGATCCATCTTTTGTACATCTGTATACATTTCGCGATGGTACATTTTATGCTCGAAACAATACGCTATCGTAAAATTTTTATGCAAAACACAGACGCATTCCATTGTCATGAACACATTAACATAGGTGGGTGATGTCACTAATAGCTTGTAGCCATTCATTAACTATTCTGTACTGTTTTCGCATTTGATCAAAAAAATGTCAATTTTTACACAAGGTGCACCTAATGCATTTATAGTTCTTGGTAAATATTCATTTCCGAAAAAAATATATAAAATACCAGCATTTTACCATTTTTTAAAAAAGTGGATGCGTGTACTCATATATGTTTGAAGTTATACTTCTTTGGCGTGATTAAAAACAAATTTTTAATATACATGCAAATAATTTATTAAAATAAAATCTTCACTGGATGTATAGAATATACAAAAGTGTTCTCAGAAAATGTTGCCAGCTAGATTTCATCGAAAAGTAGCCAGCTTGGCAGTCCTATGCCTAACAATGGGTAAAAAAAACGGAATTCACGTTTGCAAAATATCGGAAAGATCTAAGAAAAGGTCGGGAATTTTAGCTTTCTGATTTGGTAGACATCCTGGCTAGATCCTATACTATGTTATAGGAATAATAAAACGCATACATATAGTAGAATCAGTCCTCTTTCAATACCTAAATCGCGCAGACGTACTGCGCAGGCTGTGTTAGCTTGCAGAACGAATAGGCATGCCCATGCTGTTTTCTTATTGCTGCTACCTACATACTAATCAGTGTGATAAAGCCGCACAGTGCCGTATTTAGAGATGATTTATTACCCAACGCGACACAATTGTACCATTCAAACATATTTTTCTAATTCTATCACACTACATATAGTCGAAGGAACCAATAACTGTCGCCTAAACCAAACACGGTTGTGATTGGCTGTCTCTAGATTAAAGAAATTGATGACCAAACATCAAAGTGCTGACAAACTGATTCGACTAATATATGTATTCGTTATATTATGGTGTTGGTATATAGGGAACATTGTTAAATAAAAAACGGTATGCATTAAACTACTTGTCTAATTAGAATGTTTCATTACAGGAAGAGGAAGATATGTTTGCGATCAGTGTGGAATCAGATGTAAGAAGCCTTCAATGTTGAAAAAGCACATCAGAACACATTCGGATGTCCGACCTTATACATGTCTTCAGTGCAATTTCAGGTAAGTTTTTCCTTAATGATTCTGACGTCATTGCGTCAGTCGGTTTGAGAATAGCCCAGATCATATAAATGCCGCTAAATATACTGTTTACGTGCGCGCCCATTATTTTTTTGGAAATCTTCAAAAAAAAGATAGCAATACACCCGTCTGTTAATAAAAATAACGATAAATTGAAAATTTAAATCAGTACTCTATCGACATAGGAGCTGTACAGCGCACGTCACATTGAAAAATGGTCGACAAGAATGAGAGATGCTCTATCTCTCTTCCATTTCTTATGGTCATTTTAATGCATTGTTAAGATATAGATGGCGCTGTCCAAGTTCTCTATGCCTATGGATAACCGACGGTTGGTGATTTTAAATAAAATTACATTATGCTTCGTCACTAAGTTGGAAACGGTATTAAAATTCAGTATTTTTATGATTACAGCTTTAAAACAAAAGGTAACCTGACGAAACATATGAAGAGCAAATCTCATTACAAGAGAACTAGCACGAGTAGCAGTCCTGCCAGCGACACGCACACACCGCCTCGCAGTAGTACCACCACGGATGACGAAAGCGATAGCGATGTTGATAGCGGTACTAATTTATTATAATTTTTAGTGTATTTGCCATATGGCAACATACACTATTGGCGTCGGTCGGATGGCGGGACCTAGGGGTCGGACCAAAATTTCTCGACGTTTCATAACCTCCTAAACACTTTGGCACCATTTTTAAAAATGTTTATATATATATGTATATATATATATATATATTTATATATATATATATATATATATATGTGTACGCGCGATAACTTTTGAAAGAGTTAATTGATTTCAACGAAATTTGGGCCACATGTTGAAATCCATCACCGCAAGAAGCCTATTTAAAATGGGCCTAATCGGGCTATTTTAAGGGTAGTTTTTAGGGGTTGAAAACTGTTTTTGGGCCCCAAAATACCGAAAAAATTCTCCGAATCGTTTCAAAATTGAAATTTAACCCTTTGGTAGTGATTAAAAAGTTTCCCCACAATTTTAATAAAATCGGCCCGACAGGACCGGATTTACAAATTTTATGAAAACACTAGTTTGCAGATAGTGACTTATTTATTGAAGGGTGTATTTAATTTGGTGTAGACGTTAGATTGATAATAATATTACAATTAAGAAAAAAATGTTATTTTAAGGGGTGTATTAAGGGGTTAAATTTTTTATTTTGCCCAAAAACAAACTTAATTTCACATAATAAAAGTATAAAACCACACGGCCCTATACAAGCAAATACACTATATTGTCGGCAGGGTTTTGGCACTGCGACCCGGGTTTTTTTTTATTTCAAATAGTTGTAACATATCTGGAAAACTTTAACAAGTCGTGGGAATATTATTCAGACATGAAAAAACCCGGGTCGCAGTGCCAAAACCCTGCCGACAATATAGTGTATTTGCTAATACAGGCAGTGTGGCTTTATTATGCGAACTTAACTTGGTTTTTGGGCAAAATAAAAAATTTGACTCCTTAATACACCCCTTAAAATAACATTTTTTTTCTTAATTGCAATATTATTATCAATTGAGCTTCTATACCAAGTTATATACACCTTTCAGTAAATAATTCACTATCTGCAAACTAGTGTTTTCATAACATTTTTAAATCCGGTCCTGTAAGGTCGATTTTATTAAAATTTTAGGGACACATTTTAATTACTGCCAGAGAGTTAAATTTCAATTTTGAAACGATTCGGAGAATTTTGTCGGTATTTTAGGGCCCAAAAACATTTTTCAACCCCTAAACACTACCCTTAAAATGGCCCGATTAGGCCCATTTTAAATAGGCTTCTTGCGGCGATGGATTTCAACACGTGGGCCAAATTTAGTTGAAATCAATTAACTCTTTCGAAAGTTATTGCCCGCACACATATATATATATACGTATATATATATATATATATATACGTATATATACGTATATATATATATATATATACGTATATATATATATATATATATATATATATATATATATATATATATATATATATATAAATATATATATATACATATATATATAAATATTTTTAAAAATGGTGCCAAAGTGTTTAGGAGGTTATGAAACGTCGAGAAATTTTGGTCCGACCCCTAGGTCCCGCCATCCGACCGACGCCAATAGTGTATGTTGCCATATGGCAAATACACTAAAAATATCAAAAGAACTATTTTTCTGATTCAAACGTGCAATGAGTTGACCGCGCCCTGACCCTGACTTCTAGCTCTATCAGATATATTTTTTTAACCACGCCTATATTAGCTTCATTTATATGTTGTATGTAAAAAAAATTTGCAACTCGATTTTCACCTTCTTCCAAATGTTCCAGTGACGTGAAACTTGGCTGGCATTAGTGAATTTGATGAAAATGCAATATTCTAATATTTCGACATTAGTAATATTTATATAACAAGTTACAGAATGAACATAAAAAAATGTGGTAGAAGTGACGGTTTTGGTGGTAGGAAAACGTGTTTCGAGTCGTTTAAAATTTAAATATAATGTATAGAATGACTATAATTTGAAAATAAAAATGAAAACTAACTAACCTTTAAAAGCGCGGGACACTCACTGTACCTATATTTAATTTAGTTCCTTGCGTGCCCCATGCTCTTAAGCGCTATAGAAAGAAAGACATTTATTTTCTACTTTTTGGCACGCATATATATACATGTTTTATATTTTTTTTTATTTAAGATTCCTAAACTATTTTTTTTTTCAGATGACTCGATACGTTTGCAAGAACATGAAGCAGCGCACAGTCTTTTGTCTTTGGCGCAACCGCGTTCTTCTCAAGAATCGAATCCTGATAGTTCGGACATGGCGTCCGACATAACTATTATTAGTGAAAATAAACCCGAAAGCTCCAAGTCTGATGTAACTATGTCGACGTCGACAAAAGTTTCTGCTTCAGAAAATCCAAGTTTATTATCAAACGGAAATCTAACTGATCCACCAACTCCGTTAATGTATCCGTATATTAAACAAACGAATCCTACATCCGATAATCAAGACCCCAAAATGGAAACGTTGAAAAGTATATTGTATTATAATAAAATTATATTACGTGTGAAAGAATTCGATATTTCGAAATGTAAGCCAATTACGCCGATAGACGCTGCGACGCCGACAAAAATACAGTTTTTGAACGATCAGATAGAAAATCCCGATCTTTTTATCGCTAATTATCAACAGAAGTTTATCAGCCAAAACGAAGAAATCGCTTCCCCGAGCGTCGGGGTGATAATCAATGAAATAAATGTTCCGGAGAATTTTGTTCCTTTTGCAGACTTTGCGCATAAGCGGAAATTATCATTCGAATATTCTGAAAATGAGCCGGAACCGAAAAGAAAAATGTCTGTCATTGAGCTACCGGATATTTCGAAACTCGAAAACGGAAATATTCGAAAGAGACATGTTTCTGTTGACATCCCAAACAATCATACGGAAGAAAATTTTACGCACAAAAGAAAGATCTCACTGGACGTACCCGTGAACTGTAACGAAAAAATTCAGAGAACTCATCGTTCGTCAGTTCCGAGTAATGTTCAACGGAACACGTTTGAAAATTTCTCGAGGGCGATGGATTTATCTGTTTCTAAGGAATATGTAGAAAATAGAAACGCATCGGCGAGGAATGAAAATTCTACAATCTTAGATTTAACGAAGAAGGATACCGGTTCGTTCTCGGCTACGCCAGTTATTACAATTTCGATGAATTCCGGTCACACGGTACAACAAAAGATTAGTTCGGATCCAGAAAGCGCTAAATTTGGTAACGAACAACGTTCAGAGTTTAGTAACGATTTAAAATTAAGCATAAAACGTAAACTTTTAAATTACAATAAAACCGTTCAAAACTCACAACCGGTATTGGAAAGTGTTCCGAGCGCAGTCGACAAAACTGTTGAGGAGCAAAAAGTAGACGGTGCGATCGATTTAAATCGAATCGATAAAATCAATCCGACCGAAACCAGGTCAGATAGCGATTCGAACATGTCTGAACGAAGCGTTTCCGTAAATAACAACTTATCGAAACTGCAGAACGCCGAAAACGACGTAGCAGCAGATATGGCACTAAAAAGGGAAATCGTCGAAAAAAATAAACTGGCACAAAGCGTTGCGTCAGAATATTTGAAACTCGTATCAAAGAACGATTCACAGAGCGATTCTAGTGTTGGCAGCAATGGATCGGCCGATGCTGTCGTCAAGAGCGACAGTATTTTTAATTCGGAAGAAAACAAAAGCTGTACGATATGTTTCAAGAATTTCAACAAACCATCACAATTAAGGTACCTATAGTTCAGTTGATAAATTCTAGAGAGTGATGCATCCACTTACCCTTCACAATATAAGCGGCAGTTTTTATGCGTGGAACGGGTATGCTTTACATTGTTACATTGCCGTGCCGCTCCGTTAAGCGAACCGTACTACAATAGTGACTCACCCTCTACTATTTCAGAATCGTATTATAGTCATTTGATGCTCCATCCCTCCGCGTACATTCAAATAAACAACTACTCTTGTTCAGTTCGAAAATTGTAGACAGTGGCCACGTTTTTATGCATGGTAAAATCCTCTAGGGTGTTGGGTAGAGTAGTGGTACAGCACTAGACTCGCATTCGGGAGGTACGGGTTCGATTCCCGGCAGGGGCAGATGTGGCTGGGACTTTTTCCTACTGCCTCTCGCCGAGAAACGGTAATTCCTGTACTGGCCATCTTGATTGAGGTTTTCCATGGGTTCCCTCAATTAATTCCAGATAAATATCGAGATGGTTCCTTATTTGAGGCCATGGCCGATTACCTATCAAAGTCCTAATTCAAAAATTACCTACCTTATCCTAATTTCCTATAATTCCTTCACTCGCCCATTGCTATTATATAAGTTGAAGTTGTAAAAAATGTAGAAAATAACGGGAAGTGGTAGATGAAAAAAATGGTAATGGTGCGAATGGCGTCTGTTATGACATAAAGTCGAGAAACGGACGTTAAACGTATTATTATTATTATTTAAATCCTCTAGGGCTTATTGTGACTATATAATTACAGTTTTTCTACATGCGGGAGCAGTCTAATGTAAAATCGTCTGTCACATAGAACATTAGACTGCACTCTACATAAACAAATGATTGATCTACTTAGAAAAAGATAGCTTTTCAAGCTAAGTTTTGATCAATATGCGTACAAAAATGTGGTTTCTAAGTGAAAATTGTGCACAAAAACTGTGCTAAATAAATGTCTACACAGTTTAAAAAAAACATGGTCTCAATCGATTAACAAATAGTTAATCGATTGAGACAAGCAGGATCGATTTAAAATAGAAATATGTGTGATCACAATTTAAGATCATTGTCAAATCAAATTTTCAGATAATGCTTGCTGCAACCCAGCATTAATGTTCATAGAACCTAATCCATTATTCTCAATATTGTTCACGTCCATTATAATTAATAAGTTTTTTTTATTTTTTAACGGAAAATTGGACAAATCAAATTTAATATAGTTAAACTAAATTAAAAAATTGCGACGTTTCGTTAAATGAAGAATTGAAATCATTTAACGAAACGTCGCAATTTTTTAATTTAGTTTAACTATATTAAATTTGATTTGTCCAATTTCCCGTTAAAAAATAAAAACAAAACTAATCCATTATCTTTGATTTCAGATTGCATACGCAAATTCATTATTTTGCTGAACGAAAATTTCGCTGTGACTCATGTTCGGTCAGTTTTAGAACAAAAGGGCATCTACAAAAACATGAAAGAAGCGCTAGTCATCACAATAAGGTATTTTACTTTCAAAAACAATTGTATTTGTAACTGTTTTTTGGTCAGACGTAATTTTTTCTGAGCTTTCATTTGCCAAAAATTTGTCGCCAATAAATAATTTTATATGAAAAATGTATTGCTCTTGATTATTTTGTTGTCAAACCAAAATACAGTAAGAGACCGCTTAACGCGGGAGATACGTTCCAATAAGTTCCTGCGCTATACGAGGTCACCTTAATATATAGGCAATAGGTATAAGTGAAACAGAACCGAGAATAAGAAAATTTGTTATTTTTTTGCTTAATTTTTTAACATTTATTGTTAAATACTTTTTTATCACATTATTTATAGATTTATTAATTGCTAATATCGATTTTTGTTCATAAAACTTTTATGAAAATCAAATAAAAGTTCGAGTAACAAATTATGTTTGTGATGAGAAAGGTTCCTCATTTGACATATTTTATTTTTTATTAAGAAGTCATCGAATGTCGTTTGCCTTTTTCTGTTTCGTTCAGCAAGCTGTTATCGATAGCAAGATATTGCATCAATGACACTTCATCTTGCCTTTGGACTTCTATCAACATTTGAATAATTTTATATAAACTGATCCATAATTTACGTTATAGTGGCTAAACTATTATTGTTTTTAGAAAACCGAAACAGCGTTAAGCGAGGTCTTACTGTAGTTCCGAGTCAGAAAGTTAGTGTCTAATCTAAATTGTATTGTTTTAGTTATCATCAACGCCAACGACCAGCTCGTCAGAACCTCGTCCGTTTAAATGTTCCGACTGTAATATTGCATTTAGAATACATGGACATCTAGCAAAGCATTTGAGGAGTAAAATGCACATAATGAAACTGGAATGCTTGGCTCGTGTTCCGTTCGGTTTGTATGCAGAGTTGGAGCGAGCCAATAGCCTGCTCACTGAAATTAATACGACCGACTGTAACCTTTGTCTTGAAAGTTTAAAGGTAAAATTTCTTTTTATTATAATTTATTATATATCAAAGAAAATGACTTATACAAAACTGCAAAATAGTTTAAAGGGGGCATATACACCTAGCAGGATCAAAATAATCGATTTTTCGAAGAAAAAAAAAAATGTTTTGGGAAGTATTGGAATAATTGAACATGGGTTTTTCGTAGTTGAAGATATATTTATAAATCTATAAGATTAACTCAAACATAACTTGTTTAAGGTAGTTGTCGTGGTTAAGGCACACCGTCAGAAAATTCTTAATTTTTGTATACTTATTAAGGACATGATAATACAATTACCCTGAAAATTTGAAGTCGATCGACCGTATATAATCCGAGATAAATTCAATTAAAAATAGGATAATTAACATTCATTGTATACGATCTCTGTAGTTCTGAACCAGTTTCTTATTTATAAAAAAAGAACTAACTGTCAGAAACTTTCTAAAAACTGACAGTCTTTCAATGCATTTGTTGAGTTTAAAAAAAAATATGAAATTTTTTTTGACCGTCTAATTATTTATAAATAACGGTTTAAAGTTCAACAATTTATAGAAAAGTATACATGCATATGAATACTGTATGGACGTTTCCACGGGTACAGTCGTGCGTACAAATTATGGATCACTTAGCTACAAGCTAGTATACTTTTGTGGCGCGTATATTCTATAACTTTTTGACAATATTGTACCACGACAACTACCTTAAGGACTTATTTTTGAATTTCGACATTTCTTTTTTTTAAAGGTTTTGGCGCGCAAGTTATTCAGTAACGATCCGAATAAATTAATTCAACTGGAAAATCCTCTTTCGAACAACTTGAATCAAGATAGCCAAGAACACGCAGTCGCCGTTCAAGACAACTAGCAGTGAATCGATATGCAATCTTTAAGTTAAGTGTACTGTTGATTTGCTATGTTTATATAAAACTACGATAAAGTGAACAATTTCATTATTAAGTGTTGATCTAGATCTATTTTAATAATAAAGTAGAATAGTCCTGGAAGGTTTCATTTTTGTCAATTTCTTTAATTTAAAAAGCGTGCTAATGTTGCGTACTGCTTAACTACACGTAAATTATTTAGATACGAAACATCGAGTGATCATTTTTGAGCTAACCTTGGGTTTTGAGTGGTTCTTAGAGTGATAGAGAAATTATCCAACAGAAAAATAAAGTATGAAAATTACAAAGCTATTTTCAATGTGTTTTATTTTATTTTGAAAATTTATGTTCTTGGACCTGACACCGTTTTACGTTCAACAATCGCCAAATAAAAATAAAATCAAACTGCATTTTATCATTAAAAAAAAAAATACAAATGACCAATGATAAAACTTTATCGTAGTTTTAATTAAACACGTATTTGTTACTTTACTAATATTTAATTCTGTGATGACTTAAAAAAAAGTGAATGGTCAAAATGTTCCAAATAACTCAAGTAGTAAAAATGTTGCCTATATAAATAATATTCCGTAAGAAAAATGGACCAATCATAATTTAATTGTACATAAAATAACATATCACATTCTTGTACTTTCAAATTCCTATATAGTAAATTATTAACGTTTGGGAGTTTAGAATGTGAAACGATCTTAAATATACTGTACATTGGCCATTTAGTTTTATTAAACTAGGGATTGTGTTTGAAAAGCTTACTCGGCTAAAATTCTTTGTTAATTGCTTTTATGTAAGCATATTTTAGTTGCTGTTATTAAAAATAATACAGAAACGACTTTATGAGCTAAACTCAGAACGAGTATATTCATTATAAGTTAGTGAAATGTTTCAACAACTGGTAGCAGAAAATGACATTATAGTAACACTACTGCCAGACTATGCTCCTCGCACTGCTCCTCGCTCTGCTCATCGCGCTGTCGCGATGTTGCCCTAAGCGGCCAGACACTGCTGTACTCGCGACGCTCCGCACTCGGCTTTCGCCTCTCGGCAATGGAGGTCGATACTGTGACAGCGTGCGCACTATGCCTTTACACTTAGACCGCTTGGCGCGGGAGTATGTGGCCGGCTTACTCGTGCTCTTATTGCCGGTCCTTTGACTTGCGCACAAAAAACCGACAATCGAGGGAGCACTGGGCATGACGAGGAGCATGACATGCGGCATGACAAGTAACGCGGCCACACAACGTCTCTGCCTCCTTTCCTCGCTACTTCCCATGCCACTCGTCGAGTGTGTGGCTGAGGCATAAAATCTTTCGCGATAGACCACACCTCATGTCCAATCAGCTTTTAAAGATTTTACGTAATTTGACGCTATTTGTGACGGAAAATAGAAGTACAGCAAGATGTGGCCTCACGATTAAATCACGCCTCTGTGTCAAATCCCATTGGTTTGAAGTGCCGTATTTAGGAATGTTAGTCCATTTGTTTCTTGGAATTAATTTTTATTTTTCTAAACTCGAAAAATCGTAAGACGAGAACTTCTTATATGCCGTTGATACGAATTATAATAAAATATTAGTTTCTGAAACCGGGGATCACTTAATTCTCTACATTTCACAATTTGATAGGATAGAGATTATATTATAAACGCGCGACAGGAAAGGTCATTTAGTAAAAAACTGTCAACAACATAAATGAAATTACGGTGACAAATACATTTTTTTTTTAAAAAAAAGCTGGTTTTACATGCTTCATGTATAAAAATGCTTATATATTTTTTTACACTAATCCTTAGTTTAATAACATTCAGTTAGTAGAAAAAAAAACTATTTGAGTATTTGCTTTGTCTGTTGATTAATAAATATGTTGTATTAATTGATAATAATTATTAAAAATATTTTAATTAAGTACAATTTAGTTTTCGATTTTTTGATTAATTATTAATTAAATTGTTTGCGCTGTGAAGTAAATTTTATAAGATTAAATCAAAACCGAATGATGCGTTTTTAAGTACCATCATTTTAACTTAAATGTATTTTTTAGAAGAAAAAAAAGAAAAAGTAGAAATATGATTATAGTGATATTTATGTGTTAGTTAATAAACGAACTTCCGAAATTATGTTTAAAATCGACACAGAAACAATAAGACAAATTCGAAACAAATATTTTTAATGTTTTTAATGATTTTTCCGAAACTATAGCTATTTTTATTTTTTTAGTAACTGATAAGGCTACTTTTGATTTGTAAATTGCTTGAAATACCTTTATTTTTTTTTTATAAAAACATTTATAAATCGCTTCTATTTTACTAATTTAGCAATAAACAAAATCCGATCTTTCAAATAAAGACTGCACTTTCACATACTACTAAATCCGTTAAAACTATATAGAAATATGAATTAATTTATTTATTAATAAATTGTATACATAATTACACGCGAAATTTAAAACTTAAAATTTTCTAGTATGTAACAATCAACTGCAAATATTAGTAAAATAGAAATTATACAAATAAGTATTTTTTTAATGCTGAGGAATCATTGATTTAAAAATAAATTTATTTCATATACAGGTCAATGATTTTATTTCGGTTGATATTCAACTGTTAAAAAAACAAATGAACATGAGTACATTCTTATTTTATTGTCTTCCATCTTATCTTTCTAGATTTAACTGTTAATATAGACATTTTTTTTAAGAAAATGCATTTCACCTTTACATATTTCAATGCTGGATCTGCTTAATTAAATATGAATAGTGCAAAATTAGTCAATATGTTAATATTATATTATTTTTATTTTAATTACTAAATAGCTGTTATTTATAGTAAATAATAACCGAACTTTAAGATCATCGGGCTGGTATTTATATAAAAAAAACAAAACAAAACATTGTTATTATTATTTTCAGTTGAAGTTTTCTAAATAAGTACCTATCTAGGGCGTAATGAAGTACGAGTATACTAGACGAGGCGTTATGTTTGGCACGAGTCAAAGTCGCATTGCGCACTAGATATGCGCTATATTTTTGTCCTAGTCCCTATAAAATAGTTGTCTTCATTTTCATTTTAATTTTTCGTGGCTATTTGACATTTCACTTGTTGTAGATAGATGTTTGCTAAGCACACAAAGTCAGTAATATGGCATATTAATTTCATTGAATTTTTCTTTATTTATTATTAAAAATAATTGAATTTTACTTTAAAAATACTTTAGCGCCCGCTACAAGCAGCTGGTAAAATTATTTTAGCATCTGAATCGTCACCGACCGGTTTACATATATAAAATGCAGCTTTTTTTGTAATAGGGGATAGGACAAAAGTTTATTTTTGATCTCCTGTGTTCATATGTTTTAATTCTTTTACGCAAGCTATAAAAAAAAATTCTTCCATAAATGGACATAACCCGAGTTTTGACTGACAAAGTAATCCCGTGCTTATTTTTTTTTTTGTTTTTGTAAATTACAACATTTCAGATGTTTTCATTGAGTTATTATTTTATCAGTGAGCTTAAAGCATTGTCTTTATACAATATCTTTTGTTTTGCGCGAGTTCGTTTATACGCGATAAATCGAGACAAAAAGAAAATCACCAAAACGTGAAATCGCGTTTCTTCATACGCGATTTTCTACGAAATTTGGACATTATCAACTTTTTGATCCGCGATCTGCTTTTACAATCGAGCAAATGAAACTTTTTCTATATAAAGTACAGCTACATAATTATCCATATTTCACAAGTTTTACTTCGAAACATTTAATTATGACCTAAATTAAGTACGTTTCAAATTAATCTATGCCGACAAATTTTGTTTTACACGTAGCATTTTCTGTCAGTACGAATGACGTCATAAAACTATTTTTTGTCATTTCGTAACTTTACTTCCGTTTAGATATAGCAACTTAAAATCTCATTATGCACTGGAAATAAAAATTTTAAAGATACGCCATTTAAAACATCTTAAAAAATTAGTCAAAAACGATTCAATCAATTTTTAAATATCTTTATAAATACAAAAGTTATGATCTGTTTTCAAACACGGCAGTTTTCAATACTTTCTAAATAACTTTGTAGTGTGTCAAAATTCGATTATTCAAAACACAAAACGTTGCACTACTTTGCTCATTAATCGACTTTGTAAAAAAAGATAGTCATGTTAAGCCAAGGTTACTAGAATACAAGAAGTTGGACGTTTGCATTGATGTAAATGTGGCTCGGCGAGACAGTAGAGAGGGCAAGGTAAGCCAAAGGTTTAGAATGACGTTAGCAACCAATTACAAACTACTTTTAAAACCTCTCACGCTCAATCTCTAGTACTCTACTAACCTTGGGTCTTGAATCGGTAGATCGCGATCGATGTTCACATTTCTACACTATACCAAATTCAACTACATTTGCACCCTGAAATAAGGAGCGCAATTTCCAGTTTTAGAAACGGAGCTCACTGTTCAAATAATGCGACTCATTCATGTTTTTATTGTGGATTACGCGAGACCAATCATTTGTTCAGTACTATTATAATGCTTACGTAAATTAGAAACTTGAATGAAATCGATGTTTAGATTTTAAATAGTGATTTGAACGGAATTTTTATACATTTAAATAATCTACGAAACGAACTGAAAAAAATTGATTTGTTATTGTTTTTTCAGTACACCGAACAATTAAGTGATTTCAGTTAAAACTGGATAAATATAATAATATAATATTAGATAATAAATGACCCATTATTTCTATGAGATAAGATTCGTTTGGAAAAATATTTATAATTGGCAAACGATTGTTTATTGGAATGTTCCTTTATTAGAAATACAAAAATAATATTTTCTGTATAATTAACCATAAAACTATTTGAAAAAAGATAGGAACGTTCTATAAATAATTTTTAAAATGTAAGTAACTCAAGTATGCAAAATGTGCCAAATTTTGTAAAAAAATTACTTTTTAACTATTAATATGCTATTTTATCAGTGAAACGACTGAAGTTTTATATAAGTAAATATAAAAGCTATTATCGAAGTACGTGTGAAATATATATATTATACGATAATTATATATATAATTTTTATGAATATATATTATTATAAAAATATGTGAACGTATTGTACATATTATATTATATAAATATTGAAAACGAAACGAGTTTAAGTTAATTGTTTTAATTTTGTTGTAAATGTTATTTGAAAATAATCGATAAAAATATAACGTGATTTATTTTGTTTTTTTTTTTATTCACTCAATCCTTCAACGATATCAACAGCATCGAAAAAAGAATCTTTAATAACATTCTCCTCTCCATCGAAACGTACGAATTGATAATTTTAGAAACAAGTATTATTCGCTAGTTACACGTTTTTATTAAAAAATCAGGTTTCCCGGTCATAAAAGTGTTACATAATTCTGACAAACTGAGTTTATAGTTGGGACCAAAAAAAAAAAAAAAATTGATAACTGGATTTCGGTTGCAAAAATTAGAACCGAAGTCTAATGTGAAACTAATTTCGCTAAGTTACATGAGTGTTACTTTCATCAAGTTCACCAATTTTTGCATTTGTGTATTATTAACTGCAAATTTTGATCTATGATTTTATTTAGGTGTGAACGTAACAACATTTCTATTTAGGTTTTTTAAAATTTACATTTGAGGTTTCAGTTAATTCAAATTGAATAATTACGATACGGTTAATAAAAATTCGAATTTCGTAAAAACCAACGATCAGGCCCGGCAGGTCATGTTCAGTCCGGGTGGGTAGTGAGATGAAAAAAATTTTTTTTTTCGATCTAGCGGTGATTAAATTAACAAACTTCAAAGCAAGCCCCCTCCAATTAACTCATGCCAGCACTGAGCATTTAAAACCTAATAATTGTATATAGCTTATATTTTATAAGCCTCGTAATCGTATAACAAACCTTCGAAATCCCATAACTCTGGGGAAGCCAGCACATAAGTTAAATTGGTTAGTTAACAAACTTTACATTACAGAAAACATATTTTGAATTTTTATTGAGAAAAATATTACAAGCTTAAAAAAAACACTATTTATTAATATGTGAAAAAAATGTTGTCAATTTCCATGTGGGTATTTTACCCACACGGAATTTTTCGTATGGGTATAGCTACCCACAAAACCCTGGTCATCCGCCGGGCCTGCCAACGATGGAATTGTGTTTACCAACGGGACATTTCGAAAATCATTCAGGTAGCTATTTATAATCGGTCATATGGGGGTATCATTTGACAGGTCTTTAATTAAGGATATCAAAATTATTTGTTTTCCAAAACTTTCTTATGTATTTTTCGCACTTGTCTGATTTTTTTTGTTGATATGGCCTTGAGTTTAAGTCTGAGCACTGAGTAAGTGCATGGCTTAACCAAATGTACTTTATTTATGAAGCTGTTAATTGAATCAGCGTAAATGTGATAACAATTTACGCTAATTACAAATTCTTTCTCTTGTAATGGTCAGACATTTCTAGTAATGACGCGATATTCGTTTTGTTATTCAAACCAGACTAAGTTGATTTCCATTGGCCAACAGAAGATAATTTTAGTTGACGAACGCGCTTGTTCAAATAATTAATAGAATGCTGTTACAATTAGAAGAGGTCCTCAAGGCGGAGCTACGCGTGTACATCAAAGTTATGGAAGATTGTTTAGAACGTGAGAAAAATAAGAATTCCTTATTTCGGCGGTAGATGCGCTGAAGACCCTAAGTGGAGTGGGTAGTCTTGACATTTCAATGTTGAATTTTTTTTGCAAATAAAGTCTACATGAATTAAACAATACCATGTTGTCGTGGATTCGTTTATAGTTGAAGTTCTCAAGCTTTTCTGAACGACCACTCCCTTTAGAAGAAAAAAAAATCCAACGTCCTAAAGTTCACAATAGTTAATTTTATATGAAATATTATAATATCGTTGCATATTAACTGTTCAGGACGTATCGTTTACACAATCATTATTGGTTTAGAGGAGTACTTCTTGCACAGTAGCGCACTCTATGTGTTGATCAAATCGAAGTCGCATTTTTAGTGTATTTGCCATATGGCAACATACACTATTGGCGTTGGTCGGATGGCGGGACCTAGGTGTCGGACCAAAATTTCTCGCCGTTTCATAACCTCCTAAACACTTTGGCACCATTTTAAAAAATGTTTATATATATATATATGTATATATATATTTATATGTATATATATATTTATATGTGCGGGCAATAACTTTCGAAGGAGCTAATTCATTTTAACGAAATTTGGCATGCATGTTGGAATCCATCACCGCACGAAGCCTATTTAAAATGGGCCCAATCGGGTCATTTTAAGGGTAGTTTTTAGGGGTTGAAAAAAGTTTTTGGGCCCAAAAATACCGAAAAAATTCTCAGAATCGTTTCAAAATTGAAATTTAACCTTTTAGTAGCAATTAAAAAGTGCTCCTAAAATTATAAGCAAATCGGCCTGACAGGACCGGACTTACAAATTTTATGAAAACACTGCGTATACGAATTTACTTTTTTTTTTTTTTTTTTTTTTTTAAACCTAAACCCAGTGGTTTCAGGGGAGACCCCCATGTACCAAACACAAAAATCTTAAAGAGGATTAACAAAGACAGGGATTAAAGATACCAACACCTTTTCTCGCCACAGGCCCTCGCAGCATTACGAATTTACTTACTGAAGGTCGTATTTAATTTGGTGCAGATGTTGGATTGATAACAATATTTCAACTAATAAAATTATTATTGTAAGGGGTGTATTAAGGGGTTCAATTTTTTTTTATTTTGTCCAAAAACAAACTTAAGTTCATTTAATAAAGCCACTATATTGTCGGCAGGGTTTTGGCACTGCGACCCGGGTTTTTTAAACTTGTATTTGGACTCCTAAATCTATCCTTCGTGGGTTCAACAATGAACGAGACTCGGGACCTTTAGCTACAGCGCCGCGATGAAACTTTTACGAATCTTTACTGTCATCGATTTTCGGTGACATAAAAAAAATCATGTATTGTGCACATGAAGCCACGCCCAGGTCTCTTCCAATTATGATATTATCATAATCAGTCTCCTCTTAATTGAATTGCATGAACTTGTGATTTTTTAAGTGGAACTTGTATAGTTTTAAAACTGATAAAAACCCGATTATTTATCGATAATTTTCTGTATTTGCTATAAATAATAGAATACAGTTTACTATTCCTAAGTAAACATTACCGGCAAGTTATCCGTTTTTATTCAAAATCAGGTAAGTTTTTCGGTTACCATAACTTTATAAATACCCACTGTGAGAAGTAAATTTTGGTTTTCCCGTTTGTGTGTCTATAATTGCAAATAAAAATTTCTTGTAATTTGTAACAATTGCATATTGAAGCATACCAATACATTTATTTTCTATGTAAACTAAATTAATTTATTTAAGAAGTGAAGCTACTTGCTATACTGTTCAAATGTATTTATAGAAATAAATAACAGCCATCGAAGTTTAAGTCCATTATTTAATAATTTTTTTTAAAGTTTAATGGGAATTATGGACAAATTTGATGTGTTAAACTTTTTAATTTATTGCCAACGTTTCAACAGTCTTTGCTGTCTTCTTCAGGGCTCAAATTTTGCGCTTTACACATAAGTTAAAATCATTTTACGAACTCTAAATATCCATGGATACATATTACAATTATAACCCATAACCACCTCAATCATACAAATAAATACTCTATTCAACTTGGATTTAATATTGTTTAAAAAAGTCGTCGAAATAAACTAAAAAGTTTAACACATCAAATTTGTCCATAATTTTAAACTTTAAAAAAAAAATAAATAACAACGTTTCAACCACTTTTGTGGTCCTTTTCAAGTTTTAAAAAAATAACAACTGTTCAAATAATATTCAATCTTAAATTTGTTTTAATATTATTTGATCATTGCTATTTTTTTAAAACTCGAAAAGGACCACAAAAGTGATTGAATCGTTATTTATTTCAATAAATAAATTTGAACAGTATAGCAAGTAACTTCATTTCTTAAATATATCTATTACTGTTGGTAGAGTCAATTTATTTAAATTAATTTATGTTCTCTAAATTAATACTCAACTTGTTTCTTAAAAATGTGTATTTATGGTCAAGTCAAAATGACGTATGTCGACTTTATATTTTCTTCTGTATTCATATAGTTTTTTAAAATCTAGTTTGTATGACATTTTGTGAAAACGTTTTGGCTCTACATAAATTATAAATTTAAGTTATGTTTCAAAACGGTTTATTAATCCTTCAGCGGATGTGTGGCTTTCGTTTCGACGATAACTGACAAGAAACAGCACTGTCGACTATGCTTCGTGTTACCTTCCTACCTACACGAACACTACGGAGATTCGAGTGAACAAAAATTTAAAAAACCCGGGTCGCAGTGCCAAAGCCTTGCCGACAATATAATGTATTTGCTAATATAGGCATTGTGACTATTATGTGAATTTATGTTTGCTTTTAAACAAAATAAAAAAATTTAACCCCTTAGAATAATATTTTTTCCGTAATTTCAATATTTCGTCTCTGTTTTATCAATTCATCATCTGCACAAGATTATATACAGCCTTCAGAAAGTATGTAGTTCTCTATCCGCAAACGTTTTCATAATATTTATGAGTCCGGTCCTGTCGAGGCGATTTTATTAAAATTTTAGGAGCACCTTTTAATTAATACTAAAAGGTTGAGTTTCAATTACGTGAATATTTTTGGTGTTTTGGGTTCAAAATCAATTTTCAACCCCTAAATACACCCCTTAAAATGATTCGATTAGGCCCATTTTATCTTAAACTAAAAGTTCTTTTTCTTCTATTTTTCCTTTGTATTTTCCTTCGGCTTTTAAAAAAAAAATCACCTTCGATTCGGCTCTGCTTATGAGCTATTATTACAGATTATAGACGCTCGACATCTAAGGTCATCAGACAAATGTTAGGTATAAGAGGCGCCTGGCAACTAACGTATATTATTATCTAGATAATTATAAAATTGTAACTCTAGTTTGACCTTAAATTAACATTTCAACTTTTATTTACCGTCGAACTAGCGATTATATTCTTATTGTTGTATGTATCTATTTATATGTCCTGTACTTTTTTTTTTGTATTGTGGATAATTCTGCAACTTCTTTTGTCACTGAAATTCTTAAATCTCAAAGTAGTAAGTTCAAAAAGGAACAAAATAAAAACAGATCAAATTAGGATTTATGTCTTCCTGCAATTTAACTGTAAGGTTTTTAAAATTATTATAAAATATTTTTCTCGTAAATATTTTTTAATTTATCTTGCATTAAAGTAAGTATTTTTTTGAAATCACAATATAAAGCCCATAACTAGGGAAAAATATCCAAAGAAGTGACATAAAATTTGGTTGGAATATGGTATTCCAAATTAACAATCATAATTTTATAAAATTTTCAAAATATTATTTATCATAACCTCAAAAATGTAAATATATATCAAAGAACTAAGATCACAATTCTTTGATAACTATTTAAAATTGTTAAAAACATAAATCTGGTAGCTAAAAATTATCCACACCGATCTTTTGTTATTCGATACTGACGTGTTGTTTCGATGATCTATCGATGCTTGTTTTAAACTACATTTCAACTGTTATTCTACAGATCACTCATCACAAATGGCGTTAAAATGGGGTATCGCAAGTGCCGGCTTAATATGCCACGATTTTGTGAACGCGTTAACTACATTACCCACATCTGATCACCAAGTGGTAGCTGTTGCTGCGAGGCAACTTACAAGAGCGCAAGAGTTTGCTAAGAAGTTCAACATCCCAAAAGCGCATGAAGGGTATTTGGCTTTGGCTAAAGACTCCGATGTAGGTTAGTATAGCATAAGGTATTAAAAAAGTATGTTTTCAGAATTTGATTGCCATTGTGCCCGGATGTACATTTCCGTTTGCGTATTTAGTAGGAAGCACTACTGCCTCCAAACACGCACAGTTACACAGTGCAACATGAACTTACAAACGCGTATTCAGTTGAAGGCTTTACTGCTTCCACACTAGCACGGTTTTGTAACGCAACATTAACATACAAAAGCGTGTTGAATTAACGTCCTCGAATCGCGCATGGAAACCCCTTTTACTGAATACGCGTTTCCAAGTTAATACAGTAAGGCCTCGATAATTCGGACATTCAGTAAACCGGATTCTTTGATAATTCGGCTAAGCACTTCAATTACATTGTGTACTTTATAATCCGGATTTGACAGTACTTGGTAATTCGGATCTGCGTTTTTAAACGTCTATTTCATTCAAATTAATAGCATTCGATACTATAGCGATAGTGAGAGATTCCCCGCCATGTATTCGGTCGGATCTGATACATATCTGAGGATTCCTATAAGCAGGCATTATATGTGTGACGTTGTTTTGATTGAGTATTAATTGTATGTAGGTGCGTTATTTTATGTTCTACATAAGTATATAAAATAATTTTATACAAGTATATGTTAAAATAGCTTCTAGAAGAAAACACACTACGTTGTCAATAAAACAAAAATCTGACATAGCCCGTGGTGAAAGTGGAAAAGTTTTGGCAAATGAATACAGGATAGGAACATCAATTTCCGATATAAAAAAGAACAAAAGCAAAATCAAAAGATATGGTATATTTTAATGACTATTTTGGATTTTTACTATGTATGTGTTCCTTCTTTTATTCCGGTCCTGGCGCCCGAAAGGAATTACGAAAAGCCGAATATCCAGAATTGGATACTCATTTGTAGCATGGTTTTGTACACAACGATCAAGGCATGTTCCAATTCTCTACGAAATCTTATCTGCCAAAGCAAAACTTCTATACCGAAATCTATGGAAATGATAATTTTAGAGCTAGCAGAAAAGGGTTAAGCAAACAATAATATAAAATTTAATAAATATACTTCTATTTTGCATAATTTTTTGTTTACGTACTATTTTCTAGTTATTTTATAATAAATGTTTACCTTTACAATAAAAAAGCTGGGCTGCTTCAGTAATCCGAATTTTTTACTAATCCGGATCACAGCGGTTTTAATTAGTCCGGATTATTGAGGCCTTACTGTATTGCATTACAAAACCGTACTTGTTTGTAGGCAACAGTGCCTCTTAATGAATTCGCAAACGGAAATATGCTGCCCGGATACATAAATCAAACATCCATATATTTATATACATATTGATATTTAAAAGAAAATCTGATGATTCAACAAACACTAATTTCTTTTGAGTGTAGAGATAATCTAAAAGATATCTAATTTTATTTGAGGTAAACATATCGAATGTTTTGTTGGACATGCTTTATTCTCAAAATTCATTATGCTTGGTTATATAAAATATTTCCTGAATATCTGATTATTTTCTAGTGGCACAATAAAATTTATGTTGCGTACATTTACCTGTTAATAATTAATTTTACAGAAATTGTGTACATCGGTACATTAAACCCTCAACATTTAGAAGTTGCATCGTTGATGCTTGAAAATGGAAAACATGTACTCTGTGAAAAGCCATTAACACTAAACAAAAAACAAAGTCAAAAACTGGTTGATCTGGCCAAAAAGAAAAACGTAAGTCTCTTTTTTGTATCAGAATGTTTTAGATTGATACCATCGTAAAAATTAATCACAACAGAGCCATCTCTAATTTATAAAATAAATTATTCTTTCGTTATTTTTCCAGTTGTTTTTAATGGAAGCAGTTTGGTCCCGAGCTTTCCCTCTTTACAAAGAACTTAGAAAACAAATCGATGCTGGAGTAATTGGGGACATCCGTCAAGTCATCGCTTCATTCGGTTTTGCAATGAGTGATGTTGCACGATTAAAGTAAGTTTCAATTGCGTATTAAAATACTTAAACTGTACCATATACTTCCTCAGTGTGTACTTAAGAATAGCCAAGGTAAGAGGGATGCCATTGTTTATGTAACTCATCTATTTCAACACGAGGTTTCTGGTTCTGCTCTTAAATTAGTGAACGTATCTCATTAATTTTCGATATATTGACAATAAACTGAAAATATAAATTGGTACGGTACGCCTGTTTTAACATATGGCGCGGAATGTTGGGCTATGAGTAAAGTAGACGAAAATAAATTAAGTACCTTTGAAAGGAAAGTACTAAGGTCCATATCGGAGCTGTACAAGAAAATGGCGCGCAAGAGATAACCACGAATTATACCAACTATATAATAACAAAATGGATATTATCAAGTGGGTTAAGATGGGCCGATTAAAGTGGGCGGGACATGTGATACGGATGAATAATGACAGATCTGCAAAAAAGATTGTTACCACCAAACCAGAAGGAAAAAGGAAACAAGGAAGACCTAAACTACGATAGGGTGGTTGTGTAGACCAGGCCGTGAAAGCGATAGGAGAACGAAATTGAAGAAGGAAGACCAATGACGATGGGAAATATCTCCCGAGGAAGGCCGTGGCCCACCCTAATAGTAGTGTGAATAATACATTGTATATACAATAGACTCAAATAACCCTGGCAGTTGAATGACCTGAACTAATACTAAATTCCTAATCTATTTATTTGAAAATTGAAGTACCGTTTTTTTTTTTTTAGTGAAAAAGAACTGGGGGGCGGAACTGTGTTGGATTTGGGTGTTTATGTTCTTCAGTTCCAACAGTTCGTGTTTGGTGCACAGAAGCCTATTAAAGTCGTCGCAAGTGGGCACTTAAATCAATCGGGTGTCGATGAATCAGTTAGTGCCATAATCACTTATCCAGGGGGTAAAACTGCAACAATTCTGACACATGCCAGAGTAACCTTACCCAATGAAGCTTTTGTCATCGGCACAAAAGGAACGATTAAGGTAATTTGTAATTTCATTTTTGGCTATAAGGAAAAAGATTATGGGCACTGTTATTGGTAACTAAATTAGCGCTAAACTAGGAGTTTCAAGTTAACATTCCAACACTTCCAACAGAGGCATTTTTTTGTATCCAGCCCTATTTAACCGCTCGTGCGTTTCCAGAAATGATTTCTTTACGCTGGGTGTTAAGTACAATTTCTTTTGAAAATCATAACGATTTAAAACTAAAAATACTGTAAATTATGCACATAGACCGTAACTTAAATCATAATTAGTAACTATCAAGTCACAAAAAAAAATCAAATTTCTACCGAGAAGTCGTAAATAAAATGTTATTATAACTTACAGCTGCGTTGCCATTTTCCCATTTAGTGTAATCACTGGTCGAATGATCACGCGAAACATTTTCAAAGTTTCTGGAAAAAAAACGAATAAGAATTAATAAAGCAGTTCAACAAAAAACTAATAAAGGTTGACACTATCTAAAAAAATATTTTTATGTGCGATAGTCAAAATATGCCTCCAAATAACCAGCCACAAGGACCAGTGCTGTTGCACAGGACCCCTAAAATTTACCTTTATCTTGGGCAACAATGATTAATGTAATAAAATACAATTTATTTTTATATATATGAGGTATTTAAATAATGCATTTTATGAATTACAGATTCCAAATTTTTGGTGCCCGACTAAATTAATTCTCCCAAATGGAGAAAAGGATTATCCTTTACCCGAAGCCAAAATACCTTTTAATTACACCAACAGTGCCGGTTTGCGATATGAAGCTGAAGAAGCTCGCCAGTGCATCAAAAATGGTAAAAAGAATAAAAAAATTCTATCGAGATTTTTCTCACCATGAATTTAAGTTCTATTTCTGTATGAATTTATATTGTTACAGGTTTAAAAGAAAATTCAAGCATAACACTCGCTGAAAGTTTGCAATTGGCAGAACTTGAAGATGAATTAAGAAGGCAGGTTGGAGTTGTGTATCCCCAAGATTCTGAATGATTTGATTTTGTATCTTCCTATAACTTAAAATTGTTATTCTGTAATACATCATTTTGAATAAATATTTTTCATTTAACGCAATGGTAAAAACGTTCAGTTAAGCCGGAATATCCCCGATATATTTTGTTTTAACTGAAAATTGAATGAACTCGTAGCTTACCATTTATTTTTAATACAAAAAAACTACTCTCTGATAACACATTTTTTTTATAAAACAGCCTTACAAATTAACACATTACACAACATAACTCGCTCACGTTTCAATCTTTTGAATCTTTTCGTGTTGAATAACGATCTAGTTGAGACAAGGTTACTTTACTGCCACACAACAAACTAAAAATACCCCAAAAGTTTGACAGGTTAGAAACATGAGTCTGGGCTGCCACAGCAGAGAACAATCAGGAGCAATCACATTTACGACCACAAAGTTTACGACCGGTGTTTTGTGACTACAACAACAGAGAAAAACGCCAAATCGCTTTCTGAAAGCTAAAGCCAGGGTCAACAAACTAATAAAAAAAACAGAAAAAAGTGTGGGATTTATCCGCGTGTGGTTTTGTAAAAGTGGCGAAAGGTACAAGCAAAGATTTTGACATTTATTAAAAGTAGATAGTGATAGATAAGCGACTGTTAAAACTAGTAAAACAGTTGAACATTAACCTAAAATTTTTAATTTTTGGTGTCTACAAAAAAGTTTGAATATTGTTTTATAATGGCAGAACATTTAGATCGAGTCAAAATTACTTATTTTGAAAATCCATATAATTTTTGGTTTGTGAGAATTGGCGAAATTGATAAAGAATATGAATTCTTCAATAAAAAAATTCAAGAATACTGTGCAAAAGCAAAACCTTTTAAACCACGTATAGGCGAGGTATTTGGGTTATAATACTCCATTTTTTTCAACTTTCATCGGTTTTAAAATACGCATTGCATATTTTATTGTTGTAAAATAAATCTTGCATTTTTTTAAACAAACAATTTGTTATTGAAGGTATTCGCAGTGCATGATGCAGATAGTAATAGATGGGTCCGTGCTGAAATAGATAGACAAAGGGATGTTGATATTGCTTGTACAATATCAGAATCAGCATGTTTTAACCCTCAAATTAAAAGAGACGGCACACCAAGTACTTATCATTGTTGGTATGTTGACGAAGGTAAACTAGTATCTACTTCCAATGGCCCAAGAGAATTGTCTACCATCCTTCAAGAAAAGGAACCTCGAGTTGAAAAAGGAGTACTTCATGGCTTAATACCTCTTTCAAAGGTTTGTATCGTGTAATATCGCCGCCGATGTATTGTGCCGCGGTTTTATCATAATTTCGGGGAATCTTTCCGGTAATTATTTACAAGTGGGGCTCCAACCCTAATCGTGTCCAAAAAAATTTCTACTCATCTAGGACAATTGTAGAGTAAAAAAATAGATTATTTAAGGTGAGGGGAAGGGTTTTTTTATTCATAAAAAATGCATCTTTGAAATGAACAAAATTTTTATAGACCAGGGTCGTAAATTTTTGAGACCAAAAAAAATTATAGTAGGATGAAACCCATTGGAAAAGGTAGAGAATATAACAAAAATGAAAGGAAAAATAAATTACGGTCGATCTGAGGCCGTGAAGGGGTAGGGGGTGAGTTTTTAAGGGTAAAAAACGGTTTATCTTGATTTCCGGCAAAACTACAAATTCTATGAAAAAAAGTTAAATCGCAAAGTTGTAGGTGATAAAAATATCTACAACTTTTGTTTTTACACTTTTTTTACATAACCTCAAAATTTATGTGAAAAATTCAAATAACCAAGTTTTGGTTTTTTATTTTTATCTTTTGCAAAAAAATTTATTTTTTCACGAAATTTGGTGAAAACTTACCTTTTTATGTCCCAAACACACAGTAATTTTTTTGATTTAAAATATTCATTTTTTCACCTTATTTTGACTTAATATCGAAAAAGCACCCCAATTTTCAATCGAAAATTCTCACTTCAAAATATCCGCTTTTTTAAAAAAAATGGTGGGCTTTTTGTTCCTTGAAATCTCTACTTTCTGATGGTATGAAAAAAAATATACATTACTGCGGTAAATGTTCTCAGAAAATGCAAATAAGATATCTTAAAATAGCAATAAATAGGCATCTACGCATGTAATGCCTATTTATTGCTATTTTAAGATAGCTTATTTGCATTTTCTGAGAACATTTACCGCAGTAATGTATATTTTTTTTCATACCATCAGAAAGTAGAGATTTCAAGGAACAAAAAGCCCACCATTTTTTTTAAAAAAGCGGATATTTTGACGTGAGAATTTTCGATTGAAAATTGGGGTGCTTTTTCGATATTAAGTCAAAATAAGGTGAAAAAATGAATATTTTAAATCAAAAAAATTATTGTGTGTTTGGGACATAAAAAGGTAAGTTTTCAACAAATTTCGGGAAAAAATTATTTTTTTTGCAAAAGATAAAAATAAAAAACCAAAAACTTGGTTATTTGAATTTTTCACATAAATTTTGAGGTTATGTGAAAAAATCAAGATAAACCGTTTTTTACCCTGAAAAACTCACCCCTTACCCCTTCCCGACCTCAGATCGACCGTAATTTATTTTTCCTTTCATTTTTGTTATATTCTCTACCTTTTCCAATGGGTTTCATCCTACTATAATTTTCTTTCACTTTTTACCATTTTCAAAGCTATCTACCCTGGTCTATTATATAAAAATAAAAGTAAGTATATGCAACAAATAATTGATAGTTATTATTTTTATTGTATTTGATGTATTAGTATTGTATTTGGTGGGAGGTAGGGGAGATATTAAAAGTTTGAAAAACCTTTAAACATACACCCACCCCCACTATTGCCACTGACAAATTTGACAATGATTTATTTTATTATAATGAAAATTTGGTGTTTCCTTCCTTAAAAAAGTTTAAATAGTTTTTTTATTGACAAACCCTTGAAAAGTGTTTCCCCTACTCGGACCAATCGAATGTTACAGTATACAATGATTTCCAGTTGGTGAATTTTTTTAGAGACGATTAGGACGAGCCAGTGGCGTAGCAATAGGGTGGACAAATTGTCACCGGCCTCCAACCCGAGAGGGTCGTGAGCACAGGATGATAGCGTTTATTATTACAACATATAGTAAAATTTATTAGTTGTGTTTTAATCAATTCAAGTTAACTACTAAAGTACTTACACAAATTAAACTAAAAAATATCAAGATTTCAACGTATTTGTAAGAAAAAGATATAACGTTGGTTGAGCTTTTTTGCATTGAGAGAGGGGCCCATCTGACGAATTTGCCGCGGACCCCAAGCGGTATAATTGCGCCACTGACTGGAGTCCCACTTTTAAATAATTATTTTCTTCCTGAAGTAATAACTGTAAAGGTGTGAAATGCAAGAATATTCTAATAATAGTTGGCCGTTTTGTAGATCGTGGATGAGCGTGTTAATCTTTATAGTAAACGATCAGATCACTGGACGGCTGCCAGCACAACCATTATTACACGAGCGCTGGTCAATCCAAAATATACAGTTTTCTTTGAAAGTCGCCATCAGTTTGAAAATGTGATTTCGGGTAATCTGTTTCTGGCCAATTCGGACGAAAAAAACCATCTTGTAAATATTGCCGATGTATTGATATACCATCAACTTGCTGAAAGAGATGAAAGGGCATTCTTAAAAGGTATTTGTGTAGTAGACAATAGACAGGGATTACCAAAATATTTTACTATTGTTGACACAGTTTTCGTTGCTGATTATTAGTGTATTTGCCATATGGCAACATACACTATTGGCGTCGGTCGGATGGCGGGACCTAGGGGTCGGACCAAAATTTCTCGATGTTTCATAACCTCCTAAACACTTTGGCACCATTTTTAAAAATGTTTATATATATATATATATATATATATATATATATATATATATATATATATATATATATATATATTTATATACGTATATATATATATATATGTGTACGCGCGATAACTTTCGAAAGAGTTAATTGATTTCAACGAAATTTGGGCCACATATTGAAATCCATCACCGCAAGAAGCCTATTTAAAATGGGCCTAATCGGGCTATTTTAAGGGTAGTTTTTAGGGGTTGAAAACTGTTTTTGGGCCCCAAAATACCGAAAAAATTCTCCGAATCGTTTCAAAATTGAAATTTAAGCCTTTGGTAGTGATTAAAAAATGTCCCACAATTTTAATAAAATCGGCCTGACAGGACCGGATTTACAAATTTTATGAAAACACTAGTTTGCAGATAGTGACTTATTTATTGAAGGGTGTATTTAATTCGGTGTAGACGTTAGATTGATAATAATATTACAATTAAGAAAAAAATGTTATTTTAAGGGGTGTATTAACGGGTTAAATTTTTTATTTTGCCCAAAAACAAACTTAATTTCACATAATAAAAGTATAAAACCACACGGCCCTATACAAGCAAATACACTATATTGTCGGCAGGGTTTTGGCACTGCGACCCGGGTTTTTTTTCTTTTTAAGATTGTAACAGCATTTTCTGTTTGTTTTTTTTAGACTCGCATAAATTCACAAGTTTACGTCAGTTCCGAAGTCCTTATTACACAGTTTCTCAACCTAATTCACGAAATTCCTCAGAAGAAAAATTTGATACAAATAAGTCGCTCGAAAAAATGTGTGAAGAAGTATCAAAAATGTTCGTGAAAAAACCGAGAATTCCAGCTTGTATGTCACCCTTGAGTGATTTTGATATAGATCAAGTTTCGGTTGGTCGAGGTACTACTAAAAGATATTCAGGTAAAATGGCTGCCGTTTGTCAAGAAAACAAAGTGTCAAGCAGTCAAGACAAAGCAGGGACACACGGTAGAAATTTAAGTACAGCATCGTCAGAGAACGACAATTCCGATGAAGCTGTCCGAAAAAGACGTAGTATCGGTCGTGGTAAACACAAATCGACAGTTACACGAATGCACAGTGATCACAATAAAAATGTTTCAACTTTGAGTCATGAAAAAGGATGTTTCAAAGATGCTGAAGAAAATTCGTCTGCCATGAAACGTGTTAAAACACCAGTATCAAATATTGATTTAATAGAAGGTGGATCGAAAAAAATTTCAGTTGGCCGTGGAAAATTATTGGACATGTTAAGGTCTAAATCGCGTTCTGTTGCGGTCTCTGAAAATTCATCGTCTGAAATTGACAAAAAAGCAATTGAAAAACTACGGTCTAAAGCACAAGAACCGAAGTGCAGTTCAGACCGAGATTTTTTTTTTTTTGAAAATCGCAAACCGAGGTCAGACCTTTTTGAGTCTGATTCTGCGGACGCTTCAGTTGAATTAGATACTTCGACTGAATCGAATTCACCACAAAAGAAGAAAAAGAGTTTTGTTCCTCATAAGAAGAGTACTATTTTAAAATTAATTAAATCAAAAGATAATTTGCAGTTAAAATCTAATAATAATGATTATAAAAAAGACAATTCAATGAAATCATTTATAAATAAGAATCAAAACGAGCTACAAGAAACGTCTACGCATGATTCCACAAAGTTTTTGAAAAGTAATCAAAATAAGAAAAATATTAATTTAAGAGAAATTATAACAGGGAAAGAGAGCAGGCAGTCTGAGAAAACAGTTATTTTGAAGGAAGATGAGACTTTAAAACCTAATTTGAAAAATGGCAGTTCTGTATCACTTAAAGACAAAGAGCAAGAAAAATTACAAGAAGTAGCGTCACGTGATTCTTCTCGTATAGCAGTTCCTAAAAATGAAATTATAAACAGTAATAGTACAGAAAAGAGAATAAGAAAAAGTCAAGACGGGAATAATGTTGGTGTTAAAAAACTGATAAAAATGGACATTTCTGGAATAACCTTAAATGACACTCAACTAGAAAATGATGATGACTTTTTAGCACGAATGAAACAAAAGCAAGAATCTGCAAAAGCGGCGGTACTATTAAATAACGCGAAATTAGAGAATGAAGACGAGTTTCTGCAACGAATGAAACGTAAGAAAGAAGAGAAAGAAGCGGCTGAACGAAACTTACTAGAATTATTAAAATCTACCGCACAAACTAATAAAAACGAATTAAATATTGAAAACGTTGCTGAAACTGATGATGATTGGGGATTACCAGAAGTAAAAATGCCAATCAGAAAAAAAGACACATTTGCCAATGATAGTTCTTCGTCTGATTACTTATCTGTTGTTAGATATCCAGACGACGACCTTCTAGATTCTCTTTCTCAGAGTTTGTCTACTGTAAGAGTCACTGGCGGAGAAACTACCGATTGTACAACTGATGAAGAAATGTCGTGCAATAAATCAGGATCATTGAACGATGTAAAAACCAATGAAAGTGAGAAAATCGCTCGCAACAGTCCAAATAATACACAGAAAAAGCATAAAAAAGAGGATAACCAGAACGAGACAGAAAAAAACATTAATTGGCCGCAAGAAAAGGGAAATGTCAAAAGTAAATCACCTGCATTAAAAATATTACCTAGTGGTGGTGAAAGCAGTTTTCATAGCCGAAAGAAACACGTTGAGCAGCCAAATTCAGATCAGAGACATGTGAAAAAAGATCCATCTGAATTTAATAAATTTCGACCAAATGATAATCGTGAACCTTTGAAGCAACGCATATCTAACACAAGACAGACGACTTACGAATATGGGTAAGTAGCATAAGGGACCATCCATGAATTACGTCACACCTTAAGAGGGGGGGGGGCCGACGAAGTGTAGCATTGTGTGACAAGGGGAGGGGGGATGTCATAAGCCTCGTAACTTCACACGTCAAAATCTAAAGTATTAAAACACAAAACTTTAACTGTAAATAAAAAACTTAAAAAAATATTCTATCTTTAGGCTATATAAGTCCAGCAGCCACTGCCTGTTTTTTCAAGTGATTAATAACAGGCTGAATCTTCGTGAGTTCATTCGGTTCGACAAGACGCCCAAGTTTTTCCTCTGCCCAAATTCTCAAAGAGGTATGTAATGAACTGCGCAGATGTAAAACATGTCGATTTGGTAGGGTGTCGAAATTGTCTGACTAACAGTAAATTTTTTATTGAAATTTTAAGATAATATGATAATAAACTCGGAAAAACAATTGTCCTACAAAATCGATGGTTTGACTTGGAGCGTCCTCCACACCGAATATGTCGAAATAACAAGGTCATAAAAATTATTAATAACCAGCTGATTTTTTGTATGCAGCTTACTAAATATTAGTATAATTGAATGGCTACAAAGTTCTACAAATATAGTGGTAGGTTTTCCTAGTCCTACGCTTGGTAAAATTGTGTTCTACACTTTATTCCCGATAGGACAAAATCAAACCTAGGTTGTTATTAATGAAAAAAGTGTTACCGTGGAATCGACAACTTCCAAGCGTAGGACTAGGAAAACCTACCACTACATTTGTAGGACTTTGTGGCCATTCAATTATACTAATATTTAGTAAGCTGCATACAAAAAATCAGCTGGTTATTAATAATTTTTATGACCTTGTTATTTCGACATATTCGGCGTAGAGGACGCTCCAACTCAAACCATCGATTTTGTAGGACAATTGTTTTTCCGAGTTTATTATCATATTATCTTAAAATTTCAATGAAAAATTTACTGTTACCCTACCAAATCGACATGTTTTAGATCTGCGCAGTTCATTACATACCTCTTTGAGAATTTGGACAGAGGAAAAACTTGGGCGTCTCGTCGAAACGAACGAACTCATGAAGATTCAGCCTGTTATTAATCACTTAAAAAAACAGGCGGTGGCTGCTGGACTATATTGTTACTCAGTTCTAGGTGTAAAATTGCAAAATATGTTAGTTAAACCAAAACCAGGGAGAAGGATCCCACAAATATGACTACCTGTGACAAGAACAAGGGGGGGTCAGAAAACCATGAAATTCGTGTGATGTAATTTATGAATGGACCCTAAGATAAAATTTGTTTATAATACTGACATGGTTAATTGGGATAACAATGAAATATTATTTAAAGTAAACGATGTTAGTAGGTATCATCAATTTTAAGGATACTCTGCCTTCAATATGATCTTTGTTTTCCATATACAGTCACAATCTACTGCGCATACACAATTCACAAACACAGCTGTGTTGGATAAACTGTAGTGTCGAATGAATGAATTGATATGGAGGCGTGGCTTCATCACTTTTATTTATGTCTAGACGTCATACTCATCTAGTGGCAAATCTCTACCAGCTGATTTGGCATGGAGGCGTGGTCTAATTGCGAAACCACATTTTGCTATAGTGTTACGTTCTGCCACCAGTTGTCAGTGCTAAATGTCAAACCGCAATAATAGTTTTTAATTGAGGATTTAATTGAAATGTTTTTAACAGAAATCCAAAGGAGATGCTAATGGAGCTTACGCCCAAGCTACTCGTAAATTCTTGCGTGAGGGTTAACAAGTTACAATCGTTTTTTAACGGTCCTTTGAGCGAAGATATATATCGAATATTGGAAACTATGCAGTAAGAACAATATATATTTTTTTTATCTTATTCCCGAATTTTATTATTACTGTCGACGTTTTATTGTGATAATTTTCTCGTTTAAAATTATGTGTAATATTTAGTTTAAAATTAATTTTCAAAGTTTTTTACAAAAAATAAACATATTTTATCCTGAAAGTAAAGTGGATAGGCTTTTTTACGCTGTAACAGAATATCAGGATGACAACAATTTGTAACATATTTTTAATTGAGTCAAGTAGCCTAATTTTCGAATGAAATCGAAATAAATAGTTTCCTTTTTAGTGTATTTGCCATAAGGCAACATACACTATTGGCGTCGGTCGGATGGCGGGACCTAGGGGTCGGACCAAAATTTCTCGACGTTTCATAACCTCCTAAACACTTTGCCACCATTTTTAAAAATGTTTATATATATATGTATATATATATATATATATATTTATATACGTATATATATATATATGTGTACGCGCGATAACTTTCGAAAGAGTTAATTGATTTCAACGAAATTTGGGTCACGTGTTGAAATCCATCACCGCAAGAAGCCTATTTAAAATGGGCCTAATCGGGCTATTTTAAGGGTAGTTTTTAGGGGTTGAAAACTGTTTTTGGGCCCAAAAATACCGAAAAAATTCTCCGAATCGTTTCAAAATTGAAATTTAACCCTTTGGTAGTGATTAAAAAGTGTCCCCACAATTTTAATAAAATCGGCCCGACAGGACCGGATTTACAAATTTTATGAAAACACTAGTTTGCAGATAGTGACTTATTTATTGAAGGGTGTATTTAATTCGGTGTAGACGTTAGATTGATAATAATATTACAATTAAGAAAAAAATGTTATTTTAAGGGGTGTATTAAGGGGTTAAATTTTTTATTTTGCCCAAAAACAAACTTAATTTCACATAATAAAAGTATAAAACCACACGGCCCTATACAAGCAAATACACTATATTGTCGGCAGGGTTTTGGCACTGCGACCCGGGTTTTTATTTTAAGTGAAATACTAATGATGCTGACAAGGAGAGATGAGAACTGAGAGGTCAATTTCAATCTGTATTCATGTTTGATATACATTTTCAAAATTTAATATTTCAAAAGATAACAATAGTATCGAATAACTGATTTTTTATTTTTGCGTTTTACCGAAAAAAAATTGTCGAATTTGACGATCCCTGCATTCCGGTCTCTTCATAAGAATCGATTTTACAAAAACAATGTTCAATTTCAGAGTTACCGAGCTAACGGCTGTGTGGAGTATCGCTTGGCCTTCAATAGCGCGTGGACATAATATCGTCTGTATCGAATCTCGAATGCACTCGTCGCCATATCTAAATCGCGAGAGTTCTCTTTCTTATATGCCGGTATTATGTAATGCGATTATTACCGGAGAGTTCAGAGATGTTGGGAACGGATGCGGACCAATTGCTCTTATAGTTTGTGCTTCTAAAACAGCTGCGAGATTAGTCTACGATGTAGCTATTCACATTGTAAGTTTCTAAAGCTATTATTGTAAACATCCATTGTTACAACGCTAAAATAGAAAAATTTATTTTTTATCCACTGTCATCGTCGGGGTTCAAACCCGAATCTTTCCACTTTCGCGGCGGAATGAGTTAATCAGTTACTCTACGCTGCGATATCTTAACAGTTAATTCTACATAATAAAGCAATTGTAACATTAAATTCAGTACATGCGAGAGCTGATTATTACGCTAGGTATCGCTAGACAAGAATCATCACAGTAGCGAGAGTATGAATGAATCAAGTAAATTTCCATTTTTTATTATTATTAAATCATTAATCTACCTAAATACAATACGTAATTCGAAGGCAGATATAGGCGTTAATAGCCAACCTGATTAACTCATTCCGCCGCGAAAGTGGAAAGATTCGAGTTTGAACCCCGACGGTGACAGTGGATAAAAAATTTATTTTTCTAATTTAGCGTTGTAACAATGAATGCTCATAACAATTATATTGCTCGTTCTGAAGCATTGCAGAATTAACATATTATTATATATTTTAAAGCTATAATTAAGTACAGTCAAAACAGTTTACGACGACATCGTTTAGAACAACATTCCGGTTATATTGACCAAAATCATAGTTCCCGGCTGAATGCTATATGACCGCCTTATAAAAAACACTGCTTTTTGCGACATTGCTTATTACGACATATTGCATTAAGCGACTACATTTAATGTAATATCTTCATATCTTCGCAGAATTATATATATTAGAACGACCAGCTATATTGTAAACAAAATTCGTACGAACAGAAGTGTTATCCAAACAGACTAAAATTTTATGAATACAGAAAAATGACATAATGTGAATATTATTCCTATTTATATCTATGGATTTATATGCACCTACATACTACATACTTAATAAAAAATTACTTTTGTACTTTGAAAACATCACCGGTTGTTACGACTATCGGTTTTTACGACTAAATATGAGTAGACTCTTCGATGTCATTATAACAGATTTTGACTGTATAAATATTTTATTTTACAGCTTCAAGTATGTGCTGAAAATCATCGTCCGAAATTGTCTCTACTGTTGAATAAAGTGGAAACAGATCGAAATAGAGCTTTAGACTACTGTGACATACTTGTAACGACGCCCTGTTGTTTCACGCGCCGATCAGAAATGGGTGGTCGTTCGTCGCGAATAACCGATTTAAAGCGATTATGCTTTTTTGTATTGGACGAATGCGACATTCTTATGGAAACGTGAGTGCAAACTAGTTTTTTTTGGCTATCAGCTACTAGGACTAGTTGGGTCTAGTGTAAATTCGTATTTGCGACTCGTGGATGACTTCTATAGCCGGTAACTGAAATTAATCTTAAGCGGGATGACCTCGAAAACAAATATGGCCGCTGTTGAAATATCTAATTATATATAATTCTGTCAAATCACGGATTCAGAGTGAAGTCACATTGTTAGGTCATAGGTGTATTATCAAAGGTCAGACTCTATTGGCTGTTAAATTTGCAAGATCATCTCGTATAAGAGCATTTGCTATAATAGTTCGTTTTAATTGAGAATTTCTTATTATTTTTAATAATTAAATGTTTTTCTTTTAGTTACAACAAACAAATCGATTTTATAACGCATAAATGTTCGAATATGTTGAAAAAACGCAGTCAAGAAAAGACCGGAAGAAATGTACAAATAATCGTGGCTGCTCAAAGCTGGTCTATGGGAATTGAGAACATTTGTAAACGTATGCCGGTTCCGCCCGTTATCTGCATACGTCAATATATCGAAGCTGCATTTTATTCTCGAGCTAAAATACAATTACATTTCTTAGAAGATAACAGTAAACCAAAAGCAGTGCTGGGTATGTAGTAGACCTAAAACTCCATGCATGTCATGTAAGGAATATTACATATGCCAAAAATCATTTTGAAATTCGTAATCGAAAAACCATTGACACGAAATAGTTTATTCCACATAAATTCTTACGAGGCATAAAAAATCACTCGATAAATAAAAGATTCAGTTAAGAAGCTTGATGTAAACGATGCGTTACAAATTATTCTGTCCAAAGATGTCACTGGTTTGAATAAAGGACTTAAACTTGTTGTTGCTGTTATTTGCTAATTATATTTAATTTTTAGATTTGATAAGCGTTGACTACAAAAGGTTCAAAACATTAATAGTTTGCAATAAACGGCAAGAAGTCGTAACTTTAAGAGAATTTTTGTTTCATGGAGGAATTAGTGTTGAGTATTTACACAATCAATGCACCGGCGAGGAAATTCAGTGTAAGTCCTCATACAATATCTATCTGTCATTACTAAATAATTTATCGTTAATTGAACTGTACAATATTATAGTAGTTTTGACTATTTAAAAAAAAATTACAAAATTCCTCAGGTGTCTAAAAACCAATTACACAATTTTAAAATTTTGAATATTGATTTTTAGGTGTAAAACGAGCTTGGCATTCACCGGCATGTGGTGATTTTAAAGCTTTAATTTGTACGGATGAACTTTTAACCGATATTAATATATCTGATGCCTCGTGGTTGATACACTATGCATTGTCTCCGACATGGACGCATTTTACAAAACGTTTTTCATGTCTCAACGACAATTACCAGAGTCCTTTTACACCCGAAGTAAGCATTTAAAATCGAAATTCGTAAGTGGGAGTAGCTAGTTTTAAAGCAATATTTATTTTTTAGAATAAAACCCCCAGATGTAATGTTCACATATTTGTTGATGAACAAAATGAAAAACAAATACCTCGAATGATTGGTTTATTAAAGCGAATGAATGTAGACATACCTCATCATCTTATGAAAACTTCTGAGGTAAATATGATAGATTTTACTCTTTACATTTGTTTTGCGTATGAAACTGAGTTTCGTTGTTTCTTTTTTTTAGTGTATTTGCCATATGGCAACATACACTATTGGCGTCGGTCAGATGGCGGGACCTAGAGGTCGGACCAAAATTTCTCGACGTTTCATAACCTCCTAAACACTTTGGCACCATTTTAAAAATGTTTATATATATATATAATATATATATATATATATATATATATATATATATATATATATATATATATATATATATATATATATATATATAAATGTTTATATACAGATTGTATCAACTCAAAGCTGTCCATAGGGCACTCTGTGTGTAAGACAGAGCACTATGTACAAACGATAAGTAAGAGAGATAAATGATCGCTAATAGTTACCGTGGTTACTGTAAATAAATAATACTTGTAAATCTTTTTAGCAGTTTACAAACAACAACTAAACCGTAATATTAATTCGTATTATTATTATATCTGGTACAACAGTTTGAACAATAATTTTAATAATTAATTTATTAAGTGTTCGAAAAGACCTCCACGTTCTGCCAAACAATAACCTAATCGATTATAAATACTTTTCCTCACATTGGCTAACATCTCATGGTCAACGGACTGACATGCATTAGAAATTTGTATTATTTGTTCGTTTAAATTATTAGAAGAAGTCGGTCTGTTTTCAAAGGCAGCTACAAATAAATTTATTATGTCGACGATTGAATTACCACCATAAAACCATTTAATTATTTGGATTTTATCGTGAACAGTATAAATAGCCATTTTATCAATAATTTCGGTAGTGACTACAGACTGTCATTAATTGATAAAATGGCTACTTTTACTTAGAAAACAAAGACGTTTATTTAAATTTATTTTACAGTAACCACAGTAATTACTACCTATTAGCGATCATTTATCTCACTCTTACTTATCGTTTGTATATAGAGCTCTGTCTTACACACAGAGTGCCCTATGGACAGCTTTGAGTTGATACAATCTGTATATATTTATATATGTATATATATATTTATATATGTATATATATATTTATATATATATGTATGTACGCTATAACTTTCGAAAGAGTTAATTAATTTTAACGAAATTTTGCCCACATGTTGGAATCCCTATTTAAAATGGGCCCAATCGGACCATTTTAAGGGTAGTTTTTGGGGGTTGAAAAATGTTTTTGGGCCCCAAAATACCGAAAAAATTCTCCGAATCGTTTCAAAATTGAAATTTAACCCTCTGGTAGTAAGCAAAAAGTGTCCCTAAAATTTTAATAAAATCGGCCTGACAGGACCGGATTTACAAATTTTCTAAAAATACTAGTATGCAGATATAGTGAGTTATTTACTGAAAGGTTTTTTTAATTTTGGTGTGACGTTCGATCGACAATAATACTGTAGTTAAGAAAAAAATGTAATTTTAAGGGGTTTATTAAGGAGTTAATTCTTTTATTTTGCTCTACAATCACCTTAAGTTCACATAATAAAGCCACAAGGCCTGTATTAGCAAATACACTATATTGTCGGCAGGGTTTTGGCACTGCGACCCGGGTTTTTTCTTATATTACTGCATTTCGTAAGTTTAATATCAAGATTTTTGTTTTTTTCTGGATAAACAAAATCAGTTATAAAAGCTAGATGCAAAAAATTAAAAATATGACATATCAAATAAACAAATGCACGACTATTGCGAAAAGTGTTGTGCAATTTTAAATAGTTTTTGTTAATAAAGTTACCGGCAAACAAGATAATTTAACTTGAGCAAAACTGAAAAATTTGACAGGTAGTTGTTAAATAAAAGATATTCAATAACCACACAGTTCTAATAAAAAAAAACCCGGGTCGCAGTGCCAAAACCCTGCCGACAATATAGTGTATTTGCTTATACAGGCAGTGTGGATTTATTATGCGAACTTTAGTTGGTTTCTGGGCAAAATAAAAAATTAGACTCCTTAATACATCCCTTAAATAACATTTTTTTTTTTAATTGCAATATTATTATCAATCGAACCTCTATACTAAATTATATACACCTTTCAGTAAATAATTCATTATCTGCAAACTACTTTTTTCATAAAATTTGTAAATCCGGTCCTGTCGGGCCGATTTTATCAAAATTTTAGGGACACTTTTTAATTACTACCAGAGGGTTAAATTTCAATTTTGAAACGATTCGGAGAATTTTTTCGGTATTTTGGGGCCCAAAAACAGTTTTCAACCCCTAAAAACTACCCTTAAAATAGCCCGATTAGGCCCATTTTAAATAGGCTTCTTGCGGTGATGGGTTTCAACACGTGGCCCAAATTTCGTTGAAATCAATTAACTCTTTCGAAAGTTATCGCGCGTACACATATATATATATATATATATATATATATATATATAAATATATATATATATATATACATATATATATAAACATTTTTAAAAATGGTGCCAACGTGTTTAGGAGGTTATGAAACGTCGAGAAATTTTGGTCCGACCCCTAGGTCCCGCCATCCGACCGACGCCAATAGTGTATGTTGCCATATGGCAAATACACTAATTATCGTGGTAGATCGCTTTAGTGAGCCGTTGATGAAAAGAAATTGCGCTAGAGCAGCGTTAAACCTACCCAAAATTTACTCAGATCTCAAATTCCGTTAATCATAATGATGCAGGCTTGAAGTTTCCGTAAAATTTTTTTTTTAGAAAATTATGCAGCGTCGAGAAATAGAAAAAGCAGAAAAAGGCATTCTATTGTGTAATTCGTTGTTGTCGTGGGGAGAATGCCTGTTTGGTTTTGAATGCCAGTCTCGTCATTCTATGTTTAAACACGTCGATGAACCCGTCATCGACATTGCTATTAACTGCGAAGTGAAATTGCGTCTGTTAACGGTACACGACGTAACACATTTTTCTGCTCGATTATTAAATGTCGCAGATCAGTTTCCGATGATATCTGCTCAAATGAGTCAGTATTATTCAAAACCCAGAGCCGCCGTCAGAGAACTGATATCCAGTAAGAAATATGCTGTCGAAAGGAACATAGGGCTATATCAACGATGTGAAATTTTGGAAGTGTCTGAATCTAGCAGAACTAAGAAATGCCTTGTACAGTTATTAGATACGGGTGAGAAATTGACGATCGATCACAGAAAACTGTTTGAACTTCCGAATGAATTATTAAAGATTCCGGCGCAAGCCGTTCAAGTTTATGTGTCAAATCTTAAGCCGGCTGACGGGGAACGTTCGTGGGATTCAAAAGGAAAGGATCTAGTTAATGAAATGTTAACACGAGCCGGAGCTTTTGAATCGAATTCATACATGCATGGCCGAGTGTCGTTTGTTTTGGGCAGAGCTATCTGGATCGATCGAGTCAATGTTTATGAAAAACTTGAAGCGGCGAAAATCGTGACAAAAAAACTCGCCTTAAAAATGGAACTTGTCAAACAACAGTTAGCCGAAACTAATGAAAATCATTTAACGTGTTTAAAACAGCTGAGCACAAAAGCTGATATAACGTTAAAAACTATTAAGATTGAAAAAATCGAAAAAGTCTTACCAAAAACAACATATAACGTTCAGAACGCACATATGGACATTGATGAAAATTTCGAAAAAGTTATCGTACTGAATGTAAGCGAAGAAGAAAAAATATATTTAGGCCTTGGCAAATTTAATGACCTGTAAGTAATTCCAACAGTTCTTTTATTTTTGTAGTACAAATATACTGTACACTTGTATTTTAACCCGGCTTTGCACGGCTAGATCTTGATTTAACATCAAAATAATCAAGAGTCACTTATTATATGTCTTATAGCTTTGCCAGTCAATTTAAGTTAGATCGCGTCCGGGATTCCCCACCTGATTTTTATTTTCGCTCACTACTTATTAAAGTAGTTGAGGTGCAATATTGTCAAAAAGTTATAGATTATACGCGCCACAAAAGTATAGTAGCTTGTAGCTAAGTGATCCATAATTTGTACGCAAGATTGTACCCGTGGAAACGAAACCCATACAGTATTCATATGCATGTATACTTTTCTATAAATTGTTGAACTTCAAACTGTTATTTATAAATAATTAGATGGTCAAAAATTTTTTCTTATTAGTGTATTTGCCATATGGCAACATACACTATTGGCATCGGTCGGATGGCGGGACCTAGGGGTCGGACCAAAATTTCTCGACGTTTCATAACCTCCTAAACACTTTGGCACCATTTTTAAAAATGTTTATATATATATATATATAGGTATATATGTGTACGGGCAATAACTTTCGAAAGAGTTAATTGATTTTAACGAAATTTGGCACGCATGTTGGAATCCATCACCGCACGAAGCCTATTTAAAATGGGCCCAATCGAATCATTTTAAGGGTGGTTTTTAGGGGTTGAAAAAAGTTTTTGGGCCCAAAAATACCGAAAAAATTCGCAGAATCGTTTCAAAATTGAAATTTACTGTTTTAGCAGCAATTAAAATGTGCTCCCGAAATTTGAAAAAAATCGGCCCGCCAGGACCGGATTTACAAGTTTTATGAAAACACTAGTTTGCAGATAGTGAGTTATTTACTGAAAGATGTATTTAATTTGGTGTAGATGTTCGATGATAGTAATCTTGCATTTAAGACAAAAACTGTTAATTTAAGGGGTGTATTAAGGGGTTAAATTTTTTATTTTGACCAAAAAAAAACTTATATTTATGTATCTGTATTAGCAAATACACTATATTGTCGGCAGGGTTTGGGCACTGCGACCCGGGTTTTTTTTTTTTTTAAACTCAACAAATGCATTGAAAGGTCAGTTTTTGGAAAGTTTGTGACAGTTAGTTCTTTTTTTATAAATAAGAAACTGGTTCAGAACTACAGAGATCGTATACAATCAATGTCAATTATCCAATTTTTAATTGAATTATCTCGGAATATACATGGTCGATCGACTTTAAATTTTCAGGGTAATTGTGTTATCATGTCCTTAATAAGTATACAAAAATTAAGAATTTTCTGACGGTGTGCCTTAACCACGACGACTACCTTAATTCATAAAGTAGACCAATACATTTATAAAAAAAATTTCATTTTCAGATTGAATCAACTTTTAAATGAAATCAAAACAGCAGTTTCCAAAGATCTTTATCCGACCACCGTCGATGTCAGTGTTGGCAAGTACTGCCTCGCATATATGTCCAATGAAGACTATTATTATCGAGCTAAAATAATTAACGTGGAAGAGACACAAAATATCGAATGTTGGTTATTAGATGAGGGATATGCAAAATCCTTTACAATTAACGATTTAAGACCGATAAAAAAATACATGTTTGATAAATTACCGTGTCAAACAATTACTTGTAGACTTTGGGGTATAAAAAAATGTAACATTGAACAATTACTTCAATATGAAGGATCAGAGGTTTGGGGCAGGTTAGTAAAAATAATAATAATAATAATATATTTCCAAATTCCTCTAGGAGTACCTAAAAACATTTATATTATTCACCGACAGAATTTTTTTAATTTCGCCATTTGCGCAGTGTGATTTGTTAGTGTATTAAGCTTTAGATTATGATAAAGAATAATAATAATAAAGAATTTATTAATTAGTTTTAGGTTATGTATCCCGAGTCCTGACTGGTACTGATTTTTATGTATTTTAGATGTTTACAACGTGATTCAGACGGAACACATGTTGTATTATTAGCCGATATGACCGAAAACGGAAATATTCCAATAAATCTTCGCTTATTAGAAAGCGTTGGCACAAAATCATTACCCAGAGAAACGTTAAGTGAAGATATGTTTGTTTTAATAAACGATCCACCAACTGAAATTGTAGATGACATAGAAGTGAGTATTTTATTTCAGCAGCATCAGATTTTCATAAATGACCAAATACTCGGTTGTCACATTTGTTCCAGTTATGTTATTCGTTAGATTACAAATAAAATACTTCAAGTGTATTTCTAATTATAATTTTTAGTAGATAAAAAATTGTACGTTTGTGTTTTTTTTTCAGTCTGATGAAGTAAATGAAAATGAAATCAATAATAGTTTAACCAGTGCACTCGAAGAAGAACTTAATTTTGATGAAAGTGAAGGGTCGACGCACGAAAATTCATTTGATTTTAGTAAATTTGACATACACATAGATGATCCGATAGCTTTTTACTATGGAAGACCTTCGGTATGTACGTTGTTTTAGTGCCCAAAGACTTAGAATTATTTCCAGAGGCGTTTTTGAATTAAAAATGCCATACAGACATGATTTCGATTAAAATTTGAAAAAAATAAACTATTGATATTTTACTGTACTTCCATTTTCTGCCACCAGTTTGTCAGAGGTCAAGTATCAAACACAAACACGTATTTGAATGATGCGCGTCAAGTTGCATGGACCAACTTACATTTTTTTAACTTTTTCAACGCCAATCGTTTGTTGTACGTTTGTACCTGACGCCTGCAAAATTTCAGCGTTTGTACCGAAAAAATAAAAAAGTTATTAGCAATAATAGGTGGCCAGCCAACTTGACGTCAAGTTGTATGGACCACGTCCTAATAACCACTTTTTTTCAACGCCAATCGTTTGTTCTACGTTTGTACCTAACGCCTACAAAATTTCAGTGTTTGTACTGAAAAAATAAAAAAGTTATTAGCAAGTCACTAATAAATGTACACTACCAGCCAAAAGTAATGTGTCCGTATAATTTGAATATTAAACTTAGTCGCTTTACTCTTGGCCAGTAGTGTACATTTATTAGTGACTTGCTAATAACTTTTTTATTTTTTCGGTACAAACACTGAAATTTTGTAGGCGTTAGGTACAAACGTAAAACAAACGATTGGCGTTGAAAAAGTTGAAAAAAAGTGGTTATTAGGACGTGGTCCATACAACTTGACGTCAAGTTGGCTGGCCACCTATTATTGCTAATAACTTTTTTATTTTTTCGGTACAAACGCTGAAATTTTGCAGGCGTCAGGTACAAACGTAGAACAAACGATTGGCGTTGAAAAAGTTAAAAAAATGTAACTTGGTCCACGCAACTTGACGCGCATATTTGAATGTTGTTTTTTTTTTCAGACAAAGGGAAAATTCCCAGAACTTCAACAGAAGCCTTTTTCAGAATGTACCAACAAAACAATTAACTCTGATAGCGATGATCCTGGACCTCCTGTCGAAGGAACAGTAGTGTCGTCAATGAGAATAAAAGATTCTTTAACTCCGACAGTAAAATGGTATCAGACAGAGAAGTTAGTTGTGTTAAAAATTCAACTAATAGATGTTCAACATAAAAGCCTAGAAGTGGACAGTCAAACTTTATATTTCAGGTAAGAGAAAGCGTTATGAACAAATTTATTTCCATTTCAGTTCGCCTCGATGAATCTTACCTGGTTTCGACTGTTACAAATTCTATCCGCTACTCCCAACCTGGTATACCTAAGGGTCGATGTACACATGCTACTTTTTCTCGCGCGATTAAGACACTCAGAGAACGCCAGATAAAGCAAGACTGCACACTCTTCGGAGCTCCCGAAGCGTTTATTGGCAGTCCAGAACTATTGTTGTTTGAATTCCCGAACTGTTTGAACTTGATTCTAGCAGTTCTGGGCTCATAAAACTGCCGGAACCGGGTTCAAGCAGTTCGAGAATTTGACCAGCAAACATGCAGTTGTGTCCAAAGAGTTCTGTATTGCCAACTGACGCCTTGGGAGTTCAGAACTTAGCAACAAACACACATGTCTAGAAAATAGGCACACAATTAATCAATGGTTATGTCCGTTATGTACTACTTTGCAACGTTTTTAATTTGTGTAATTTCTTGTTTGCAGTACAACAATTGACAATAAATTCTATGTTCTGGATTTGGATCTCTACGGAATTGTCGATAAGGACAACTTTAAGTGTCGAGAAGGTGGGCAGGAGTTAGTTATTAAATTAACGAAAATTGAACCAGGTGAGAGTTGAAATTGAGTCATACACTGTTGACTTTTTTTTTTGGAAAATATTAGTGAGTCATTTTCCTAAACCGAAATAAAAATATATAACCAAAAAGCGGAAAAATGTCTGTGCCTGGTTTAATTAGTTATTAAACTGACAGTTATCATCCGAAATATTCTATTGGTTGAGAACAACATACTCGGGCATGCGCATACTCTGCTCGGTACGCCGAGAGAGAGAGAGATGGTGTTTTTAAAGCAAATCTCCCGTTACTGTCAATATATACGATTTGATCTTTCTGTTCAGTAGATTCAAGATGGCGCATTTAATGGTTAAGACTTTCAATCAAAGAATATCCAAAACTATTTAAAGAAGTTAATAATTTGTTTGATAACTTCTAAAATATAACATCTAATGATAGTAATCAAGTGAATGAAAGGAACGTTTGTTTTTTTTTTCAAGCTGAATAAGTAATAATAAATAAATTTAAAAAGTTAGACGCGCTTGAAATGTAGTGATTTGTTATATAAATGTAAATTTCCCATCGAAACTTTTGTTTATGATTCAATTAAGTAATCTATTCATAGATTATTCTAATGCTGATTTTTTTTTTGTCATATTTTCCGTAGTGGAATGGCCAAGACTCCTACAAACAAAACAGCGCTTATGTTACATTAAAGCCGATTTGGATCACCTGTTGCAACAGCAAGTTGATTCGGACGATGAAGGAAAACCTCGTCTTCCTTTTGAAAATATCGGCAAACTGCTAGCAGATTATGAAAATAGTGACAGTGACATAAACTATGAATATGGATCTGAGATAGAAGAAAATAGTAGCGACTTTATGTCAGATGACGCGGCTGACAAAGTTTAAAATCGAGTTATTTTTTAAACAAAATATATTGTCCAGTCAAATTAAACCAAAAAACTTACATAAGATTTTTACGTGCATTCGGATGCCTTGGGGCATGTGATTGAATGACTAACAAAAAATATGATGAAACGCTATATTCACTATGTGTATGACCTTGAGCAGCTATAGAATAGCAAGGTTAGTAGAGTACTATAGGTTGGACGTAAGAGACTATAAATGTGGTCACGTCTGTAATTGGTTGAATTGATTGCTTACGTCATTTGAAGCTTTTGCCTCGATTTTCCAATTAGAATGAATATTTGACAGTCTGGAAGAATTCATGTGACGTCACAAGCCTACTTCCCCCGCCCTCTCACCAATCTCGCCTTGTCGCCATTTTCAACTATGTTGCGCCCAAACCTTAGTAATCAATTGACTTTGATGGAATAGGACTTACAGTTTCAACAATGTTGCGTCCAAACCTTAGTAATCTACTAACCTTGGTGGAATAGGAATTACAATTTCAACAATGTTACACCCAAACTTTAGTAATCTACTAATCTTGATGGAATAGGACTCACAACGCCGGTGGTCGCGAAAAGCGTAACGTTTTGACGGACTTAAAACATTGATAGGTTATGTATATGAAAACATTACAAAATAAGTGAAAGGGACATTTAAAATGTGCAAAGTTGTAGAAATAGTATTAAAAATTCTTTTATTGCAGTATTATTCAGGTCCATATAAATCATAAAGTAAATAATCGGTTAGATCAGACCAAAACAACTCAATGTTGATTAAACTTTCATATTGTTACGTTTCGTCGGACATCCCGACTTCCTCAGGCAATCATGAAAAAGTATCAACACATTGTTAATAAGTACCAGGGGCGTAGCTACCGCCGTATCAATTATACGGGGCCCTCGGGCCACGGGGGCCCCCAACGTGCGTAAGCAAAAATTAATAAAAACTTCCCAATTTTTTTTTATTTCGCGTAAAACGTGCGTTCAATAGTTGACACCACCCTACATCGGTTATCGCGGGCTGCGGGATTTCCCCGTTTAAGTCATTTACTTCAACGTGGGAAGGACCCCCAAACAAATTTTTATACGGGGCCCCGCCAAGGCACGCTACGCTTCTGATAAGTACATAATTTTGCTGGTTATATGAAGATACTTGCTCCTGTCTCATGTATAATACTTAAACCTCAATAGTAATGATAATTTCTTAGTTACTTCTATTCAATGTAAAATAATAATAAAAAAATTTAGACAATTAATAATTAAAATGGCAATATAAGTTAATAATAAAAAATTATAAAAGCAACTCAAAAAATACAGCTGTAATTTGTCAAATACAGTGGTACCTCGACATACGAGTGCCCCAACATACGAGCCGGCGAGCGAGTGATTTTTTGCGTAGAGTTACGAGCGAAATTCGAGATACGAGTTCGGTTTAGCAGGTCGGCCGGTAGCACACCGGAACATTCTGAGAGGGAGGAAGAAACAAACCTCCTTGGACATGTTTTTTTCTAAACGGCCTACAGGTGAAAGCGAGAAAAATGTAGCGAAAAAGACAAAGACCAGTGAGGATATCTAATTTATTTCTCTACATTCTCTTTTGTTTTTGTACAATAAATATTTGTCATTTATAAATACGTTTTTATTATTCAAAACCACGTAACAAAAATAACTGGAGTGACATTTTGGGGGTCGGAATGGATTAATGGTAGTTCAATTGTTTTGTATGGGGAAATTTGCTTCGAGATACGAGTAATTCAAGATACGAGCAAGGTTGCGGAACGAATTAAACTCGCATGTCGAGGTACCACTGTACTGCGACCAACGTTGTAATAATATGAAAGTTTAATCAACATTGAGTTGTTTTGCTCTGATCTAACTGATTATTTACTTTAAAAATTCTTTTATAATTTTTTTATTAGATAGTGCTTTTTATTATTTTCATTTTTAGCTATTAGGTTTTTGTTGTTTGAAATAGAAATACAAAGTGTATAGTCTACACGTATAGAAGTTTCACTTTCGTAACATTTACAGTTATTTTTTTTATATTCATTGCGTCTTCATACTCTGACCCTGTTATTGAAGTTGATTAATAATGATGTAAACTCGCCTTTATATATTTTATAGCATGTGTTTTGTTTTGTGAGAATGTTCTTTATTTTTATGTAACTTACAGATTATACTGCAAGTGCTTGTTTCTGTTTTTGTTTGGCACAATTTTAAATATATATATGGCTATGTTTAGTTCTAAGTAAAATTTAACATTAATATTATCATCCATAATTTTTTAAGATTAAAAATTATCAGGAAATTGGACAAAATAAAATATGCAATCAATTCTGCGACGTTTCGGTTTTTTAATTAAACCTTCTTCAGGCTTCTTGATTAATATAGTTAAATAACAATAACTTATTATACATTACTAATACTCATAAACTTTTCCAAAATTCTTTAATTTTTTATTTATTTTTATTAAAATATATTAAAAATCAATTGACAGAAAAAAAAATTTCAATTGATTTTTAACATATTTTAATTAAAATAAATAAAAACTTAAAGAATTTTGGAACAGTTTATGAGTATTAGTAATATATAATAAGTTATTGTTATTTAACTATATTAATGAAGAAGCCTGAAGAAGGTTTAATTAAAAAACCGAAACGTCGCAGAATTGATTGCATATTTTATTTTGTCCAATTTCCTGATAATTTTTAATCGTAAAATTTAACGTTAATGATCTAATAGTTGTTGAGCGTCTATGATCGTACATGACTATTACAATTATTTTTTTATGTATTTTTATAACTCAAAATAAAAAAATCAAAAAAAAAAATCCAAAAAGTTGTATCATTAAAAACAATTAATTCCCGCAATCAAAGTTCAACTTTTTCTACTTGACTGCCAAATTTCGAATTTTTACATTGAATATTTTCAGAGAATACGACGTATGACTAACAGATACTGAAGTGATTTTGCGTTCAGTTTTGTGCGGCAGACTAAAAACGAGTTTATAGGTTTATCTGAATTTACAATCATGAGAAATATGTTCATCTTTAGATGTTTATGGTGTCGAAAAGCTCAAAAATTTTACCAGACAAAACTCAATTTATAAAATTTTATTTTAACATCAAAATATTTTGTCGTCAATTTTGTTATTTGGATAATTCGAACAGGGAAAGTGTAGAAATAAAAAAAAATTACCTTTCACAATTTCTTCTTTGTCTCAAAGTTTCAATTTTGTGGATGACAGGAAAATGTCCAGTGTTACTTGATTGGAAGGATAAAGGCTTGAATGATATTGTGATTGGATTCGATGCAATAGAAGATACATTTTTATTAAAATATTTATTTTCAATACACTTTCAGTAGATTCCTATTGGTGGCGGTCCACCAAACAGCAATTCCCATGATGGTGGAAAAACCATTTCTTTTCTAAGATCTTTAAAGACACCGATGTACTCATTTATAAAACTTAACATTTGTATTGCGTCTGGTACATTGTCTCCTTCTGAACAATATTTCATTATTAGCATGCTTTTAACATTTGTTGAATTTAAAATTTTAAGTAGTTTTAAAGCAAATCCGCCTCCGTTTATACGCGCTTCTTCCAAACTGGGACATTCGAGTGCTTGCCATTCCGAAGAATCAACCGGCTGCTTTGAATATTGGGCTTCGTTTACTAAATAACGAAAAGGCGACGATCCTATCGTATGTTTCTCATACGCAAAACAGCTTGTTAAAATGACGACTTCTTGAAATTTATGTTCGTTGATTAATGCCGCCAATTTAGTTAAAAATTTGGACGCTGTGTTTTTGTATAAGCCTGATCTTAATTGTAAAACACAATAAGTGCATTCTTCATTGCCGAATAACTCACATGCCGTACTCAAATCGTTTGTATTTCCATAAGCATTACCTCCTAATAGAGGTATAATTGCAGGATCCCAAATAATGCCAACTTTTTTCAATTTTAGACTTGAAATCAATAAATCTACACTTAACTGGCCAATATTTCCAACCGATACGGATGGAATTATCAATTTTTTCGTGCTAAAATCTATATTTTCAATTTTTCTCAGCATGATGTTAGGTTAATTTTGCTGTTTTCAATTTACGCAACCACTTTTACTTCCAAACAAATAAAATCACTGTATTTTATAAATTTTAACTTTGATGTTTATTCCAACTTTATAATTCACTATTTTAATTAGTTATTCATTTTCTGATGTATCATTGCTTACCACTTGACAGGTTGCAAACAATTATATTGACATAAAATTTACGGTCACCACGACTGAGGTCACTACCGTCTAAAACTATAATGGCGGCACTACACTAAATTGAAATAAAGTTCAAAATGACCTTGCATTATATAGCTTCCATGGACATAGGAAGATAATTACTAGATCCGTGATAGCTTCCCATAGCCTCCACGACCTAAGCTTTTGATCAGCGATTATACAACTGTTTGTTCCATGTTTTCCATGCAATGAATTGCTCACTGCTTCAATGATCCCAATGAAAAACCAAACATGGCGGCATCGATTTTATTTTTTTTGTCATCTTGTTTTAAAATCTTATTCATGCATTGAAAATTAAAAAAACATTAGGGATTATGAATGTCCTGATAATGAAATTATTTTTTTTTACTGACAATGTTTCGTACTGTTAACGTCTCACACTATAATTTAGCATACTATGAATCAAGTATCATTTTAAACTTAATCACGCAATTGTTAATTATGAAATTAAAAACATAATCGCCAAATAAGTGGTACTTATTATATTTATTACTTAAAGGAAATGATAAATGTGGTTCTAAATATATATCATATATATATCGCCAAAAAACAAGATTCAAAATGTTTGGCCATATTTAAGCGGCATAAAAAACGATTAGCTGCCATGAATTGAAAAGATATGTTTCGCTGTATTGAAAGAATTGACAACTATGTTTTCATTTTCAAATAATTTATAAGCGAAATAAAATGATATTCGATATGTGTTCCAACAAAACGTTAACTTTTAAAATAGAGACGAAACGTTAAATTATAATACTTTTATTACTTATTAATATATTGTACTCTAATATTGCACATATATATAATAAAACAATTGTATAACAAAGAATTATTATTTAAAAAATCACAAGATACACAGTTAATTATTTTTAAAAGTAACAAAATATGTATCTCAAGCCTTATTATCGGCCGCGATTGCAATTTTTAAATTTATTTGTAGTGGGTCACTTATACAATATAAATTATACTAAATTATAAAAACAGCACTGAACCAAGTCAAACGTATCTGCCTAACCCTTTGTGATCTCAAAAATCATTCTATGTAAATATAAATAAAAACATTTAACACAACACTAATTAATATTTACCATTCACTGGCATAAATAAAAAACTGACTTCTAAAGTCATACACATTGCACAAAAGATTGAAATAAGTTGATTTACGTTCAGTGCTATTCTAGTTTCATTTGCAATTATCTAAATATCATTTATAATACTATGTGTCATTCTCGAATTTAAATAAAACCGGCTTCACAGAGAACTAATACAATTTTCATTTATATTTTCAACGATTCTCAACAATGGAGAGTGAAGTTTGGAAATTTCAATTCGATACACAACAGTGTCACTAAAACATTTTAAGGTTAGATTATGTATTAAAAAACAAATGCACACATGGGTGAAAAAACAAAAGTGTGACGTGTCAATTTAGTTAACTGGGAATTGATGTTGCTATTCCGTGAAACCGATTTCAAAAATGACTTTGAATTTCTAATTTTATGAACTTATATAATTCCGTCTTAATTTTGTATAAATTGTTTTTAGAATCACACATATTAAACAAACCTATGACAGAAAAGTGAAATAATTTATTTAGACTGTTTGCATATTATACAAAATAAAGGACTATTTTGTTTCATCATGCTATTTTAAGTGGATTTGAAAAATAAAAATGTAACAAACAATCATTTTAAACGCAGTTTTGAAGAAATTAGTGCACCATTTTTTTTAAATTTACATTAATTTATGACTGGATTTACTTTTTTAGTTGATTTCTTGACAAACTGTATTAGCACCACAAAAATTACTTTCTAATAACTGCAAATATTACATAAAAAAAACTCAATAAGTTTAAGCTTGAGCAGCGAACAATATTAAATTTAGAAGTCAGCGCTATCGTTCAATGGCACTATGCTAAAAACTAATTTTGTTACAAGTAACAATCAAATAAATGTGTTTGTTGGAAAATCATCTAAATCTGATATTCGGAGCATATACATATTTTCATACATTTTGACAGCTGCTTTCAACTGTTAATTTTTTTTTTTTTTTTTTTTAATTAAAAAAAAACAGTGTGCAGCAGCTAGGGCTAGCAACTGTTAATTAATAATATAACCGACTGTAATGATTGCGCTGATAAAGAATAGCAGTCCAATGCTTCAAAGATTACATAAATATTTTTGCGCAAACCACACTTTGTATATCTGATGAATGTCTGCTGAAACATTTTCTAATACGCCTATAATTTCCATTTCTAAAAAAACTGTTATCTCAATGACCGCAAATAAAGGGATTCAATATTAACAATTAGATATTCAATTTTACTGTGCGTTACACTGGTCAAACAAATAACGATCTTTGATGTTTATCTGCGGCCATTTTATTAAACTAGACAGCGCGAGCCTTAGGAGTATTTTTTAATTTATTTAAAAATAGATGGTAAAAAATGGTTAAGTTTGGTCCAATACATTAATACATTAATTCCAAAAATAACAAATTACTGGAATTTTTCTATGTCAACTTTGTTTTCATAGAATATTTTTAATTGCAATTTTTTGATAATTTTTGATACTGAACAATGAATTCACATAAAAAAAACTGGCCTTACAGAAAAAACACGAAATTGCGTTATTCTAAATACTCAATATTGTACTTAATTAAAAAAAAACATACAATATTTGATTGAAATTATCGTACCAAAAACGAGCCCTATATTAATATTTTGCAAATGAATCTATACGATGATACTGAATCGATTAACAAAAAATCATGCATATTATTTTTGTTTAATATCACTAGGGAAAATTAGATTTGTCAGATAGATCGTGAATCCCACTACGTAAAACAATATTATTTTTTTATTTATTATTATAGCATTGATCTGAGTTGTCGTTTCAAGCGTAGATGATGTATTGTAACAGCTCTATACGATTCGACCGTTTTCACCAGAATGTATAACCGCCGTCTGATCCACCTGCTAGAAATGAATTTTTCTTTTGTCCAAGTGCTATACCGTGGCCGGCCATTGCTGCCAACTGTGCCGCTGAAGGTGGTACACCTGGAGGTGCTGGTGGTAACACTTGTTGAGCTATGCCATCGAATCTGGCGCCGGCATCAAAACCATTCTAAAGATAGACATTTTATTTGTCATTTTTCTCTACACTTAACATTGTGTACAAGAAAAAATATTTTAAATCTGACAATTATTTATTTTAAATGTAACAGAAAATGATGAAATATAGAATGTGTCGGATTACATTCTATCTTTCCGTCAGGGTTACATTTGTTTACGTACCGGAATCATTATCGTTGGCCGTAAATGCGTCGGTTGTACCGGAGGGTATGTGTATGCTAACGAGGGGTAGTACTGCATTGGTGCATAAGCTGTCGGATAGCTTAGATAGCCTGGGTAACCTGCTGCATACATCGTAGCTGCTGGAGGGTACATCTGTTTCATGATGGAAAACATTAATCAATAACACGCTATCTAACAGCTATCATTTAATAATTGTTCTGTCAGTTTTATGAAATATATTTACTTGTTGACCCAACATGGCCGGGTGAGCCAAGGCCTGTTCATAGGCCGGTGGAGGACCCTGTGCCGCATACAACTGGCCGGCTTGTCCAGGGAACATTCCGTACGCTGCCGATGCTCCTGGCATTATCGCTGTAAAAAAGTTATTCAGCCACCGCTTTTAGATTTTCCAATGGACATTTTAAAAAACAAGTGTTTGTTAATTTAATGTAGGCAGCATTGAATCAAATACGTTTATTTTAATCAGATTTAAAAACAAATATACCGTTTTAAAAAGATTACAATTTTGATTAAGAAATAATTTTTTTAAGTCGCTAATGACGTCGTCCGAAAATCTTGTATCAGAGCTTATGAACTTTATAATGTATATATTGTACACAAAATGGCCGCTGTTTTTTCCGCATTAAGTGGACTGCGCATTATCGAATTTTCTTCTTCTTACGGTTTACGTGACGCATATATTTAAGCTGAGGGTTTGAACGAGAAAACAAATATTCATTTTTATGAAACATTATAGTTTCACTTTAATGCGCAACCATGCATATATTATGTTATTATATGAACCACATTATTTTCTTAACATAAACTTACAGATTTTCGAACAATGTTTTATTGGTTGATTATTTTTATTACTAAAAAATAAAGTGTTAATAAAAATAACCAAATAAAATATTATTTCACACTCAGTAAATTTATATCATTACTTACACTGGACGCGAATTTATTAAAATACAAAAATTAGTTTTTAAATGAAAATGTTAATACCTCCATATGCGGGCGGACCACCCGGATTAGACTGTGCTGGTTGAGGAGGCCCCGGAACAAATGTGGGAGCTTGGGGAGGTGCTCCTGGATACGCTGGCCCCACCGCTGAAACATATCAGGTTCGTTATGAATAACTAAATCGCAGACTAGAAATTCTCAAGTGAATATTAAAGTGAGTAAAAGATAAATAAACGAACACCATAAAAACCAAAATAAACAAATATTAAAAGAAAAGTAATTCTAATTTAGTTTAATAACTTTTGATTTAATAAGTGATTTTATTCATACTTCAGTAATATTTTTTAAAAACAAATTTTACAAAGTTAATTTAACTTTTGTTTAAATACGCACGCCAAAAAATAACAACTTTTGGAGCACTTCAATTCGTATTAAATTTACTTTCGAATAAAACATTTTTTTAACATAAATTTAACAATTTTTCGAAAGGAAATTTAAGCGTTTTTAAAATTTGCCTATAAAAAATAATCAGAAAAACAAAATGAAGAATGGCATAAATAAACAAACATCAACACTGTAAATTAAAAAAAAATATATATATATCAAAAACAAAAGGAAATGATAATTTACTAATTAAATATCAAAATTGTGAGCTTGACATTGTTGGCAACATTAAAATATTTAGTGACATTCATAAAACACACCATATTATTTAAAAGTTCAAATATCAGTGAATATACAATATAATATAAAATTGCCATTCGACATTCAATATAATTAAGATTTATTTTATTTAGCACACCTAAAATGCGAATTGATAAACTAGACTCAAAAATACTTCTTCAATTAGTTTTTAATTGCTCGTATTAACTACACATCGAAACATATCTAATGTATATCGGTTTATTCATAATAGCAGAGATAAATATCAGTTGTTTCAGATTTCAACTGTTAAAATGTTTATTATTTTGTCAGTTATGCCGACTTAGTCGGTACAGACTGTTTTAAGTCATATTTGGCTGACAATCTTTTAGAAATATCTTAAATATGATTTATACGAATACCAAGAACAACTCGTCACATGAAATTCATTCCCCATTGTATATTTCAAATATCAGTACAGTCAAAACGGCGTTGAGCCCTCAAAGTGAGCTCATTATTTTTATGAGTTTATTTAAATTTAAAACGTATTTTGTTGAGCAAACTTCTTTCAAGAAGTCATTCACGTAGCCCAAGTAGTTGAAAGGTACCCAAAACGCCTATGACTAGCAGTTGATACAGAATTTGTCAATTGTTCTCAAACACTTATTACTAGAATCCTATAATAGGCATTCAAACGTCTAGTGGGAAACTAAGAAAAATATTTTAATCGAATCTGGTCTATTTTTTTACTATAAAGAAACCTGAGTTGGCAGAACTGCATTTAATAGTTTAATTTTAAATTGCGGTAATAAAAAAATGAAAAACGGTTACCTAAATAATTTTTATGGTATGTTTGAATCTAGTCGGAATTAAATTGTATCTATAATATAATTATAATAAAGTAAGATTTAAATTAATTTAACATTCCAAATTTTCAGGATAGAAAACTGCTTTGAAAAATTATTGAGAACTTGGAATGTTCATAAAAAACACACATGAAACGTTAATAAAACTTAACTGCGAGATGTGGGACAAAAATCAAAACTACATTTTGATGTAATTGACTTCAATTTTTCTTTTCATGTATGTTTTCCAGTATAATAATTACTTATGATTTACCATGCATCTATTGTTATTTTATAACGTACCACTGAAAAAATGATTCGTTATAAGAGTGTTTTAGTGAAACATGCAGTACTAAAAAAAACATGCAAAAAATGTATAAATACATACATTGTTGTCAAAATAATAAAATGAGATTTTATCAGTAAAAATGTATTTCTCTACAATCATATATTATAAAAAAATTGCTTTATTCGTTGCAAACTTAAAGCGTAAAAATTTAAATATTTTCGTTAATTAAAATAATAAAACTAACTCAAATGAAAAACTCTAATGCATGTATTTATAGAAAAAATAACAAATGGAAATCAGAAAAAAATATAAAAATTATGATCATAATATAAAAAAAAAACAAAATAACTATATGCAGCTAATCTAGCATTATGATATTGTAATAAAATACGTTCCAAGAAGAAAAAACTCAACAATAAACTTAAAAAATACAATTTTAATATATTCCACACAAAGTTTACGATAGTAATAAATAAACCAAAACTAATCACTTTTTCTTTAACGGCGATTAGTTTCAACAATTAGAGCCGTTAAAGTCTTATTTACATAAACTGCCATTTTTCCTCTTGGTTATATTGTATTAAAATAAAAATAAAACAAAAAAAAAGACTAATCTACCATGCAAATGTACACTGATAAAACTAATGTAATTTCGTTGACAATTTTTTTTAACCGTCCAATTCTCATTTATCATCAAATTTAAAATAGTGAAAATTATCGTATCAACAAATTGTCAACGTTTTAAAAAAATATTTAAATGGATTCTATTTACAAAAAAATGTAAGCAACTAAAATGAAAAATTAATGGCACTGAACAAAGTCAAAATCATTTGGTTCATTGCCATTATCAACTTAAAAAATCCATAGGCGTGCTACATTACCATGCATTATTATAATTGATTGCACAATTCCAATTATTATATCAAAATTGAAAATATGCAAGGTTTATCATTAGACTACAACTAGCCTAAATACATTCGTTAATATTTAAAATATTACATGTGCTTAAAGTTCATATTAATAATGTTTTCCAGACTTCAACAATAGCTCTGAACAATTCATAATATTTTGCAATCAATAATTTCTACTAGACTTGTAGCACATGATGTTACCGCTCTTATTTTAAATGTCCGATAAACTGAAATAACACCTCAAAAAATCAATTAATTCAAATTCAGAATAGGGCACCCGTGTTTCGATTGGACTACACACAATTTTCTACCAGATGGCAGCACATAAAACGGACAAACATAACAGTACAGCTCTTGCTTTAAATTGTTGAAAAGATTTTAAGAGTTTTTTTAAATACCAAAAAGAAATTAGCAATAAATAAATATTAAACAGTTCTCGAACATTGCATTTCAGGTTCACAAGCGCGCCTACGATCGAATTAGTTCGTAAAGGTGAGAATACATGTTTAGCTGACTTGAAAAATACTGTCAAAGTGTATTTAAAAAAAAATCTATACGTGTGATATAATAGTTTCAGGCAGTGCCGGATTAAGCCAGCGCGGGGCCTGTAGCAAATTCTGGCCCTTGGTTTGCTTTAGGTTCTCAAGTTTAGGGTATTAAATAAAACAAAACTGTTACAAATAAACTTTTCTGGATTTAATATGGGCAAATTTAGAGATAACACTTTCAATATCGACTTCTTTAAGCAAATCATGCTCTATATTCAACAAAGTGAGATGATTAAGACGTTCTTGGCCCATCGTGTTCCTTAATTCATTTTCAATACGTTTTAATGTTGAAAAAGAACGTTCGCCACTGCTAGTCTAAATATATCGATTATAATTAAACATTAAAACATTAACGTTAAAAAGTTCGTAAAATACCTACTTATTTTTACGATTTAACGTGACGAAATCGAGTTTTAGATTTTCAAGTGGAAGTGAGGCATAGCCTAAGCGCTTCGCGTTTAAGGCATGCAAGATATTTTACGCTTCTGTCTAAATTAATATTTTTTTATTACGGTCAGACAGGCGTTGGAGCGCGGGGCCCGTAGCATTTGCTACTCTTGCTACGTGGCTAATCCGGCACTGGTTTCAGGAGCTCCTTTTAATGAAGCTTTGATTCTTTTTTAATTGAAAACAAATATTTCAAACTCGATTTTGCGTTTATTGATACAAAAAACGCTTTCATCTTTTGTTTATGTGAGTAAGTTATAATTATAGGTTTTCTACTCGAACTTTTGTGCGTCTGAATATTGTATCTCCATCGTTAAGCTATCAGGTGATGGCTGATAACAAAGGATAGAGATATATTTTGTACAAATAGAAAAAAACACTTTTAGAAAAATAAGTGGATGAGGTTTGGAAACCTCAACAGTCTTTTATTTATTTACCTCAAAATAAATGTGATATTTATATTCTACAATGTTAAACATTCATTATTTGCAATAATTATCGTTTATGAGACCGACCAACTTATGCTTTCAGTTTTAACATTATCGTTATTTTCGTCATATTTTTTGTAACGTACAACTTTTTATGCACACTGCTTCAATTTTAATTAATTATTCACGTAAAAAAAATATTATTTTTGCACGATAATAAATTACAAAATATTAACATTTCAAGACCATTAATCTCTTTTGATGCATTACTACAATAGTCCAATATGATATATGATTACACCGGATATATAAATTGGTTATTCAAATGGACACGAGTATTTGTATAGTTTAATCGCGTTACTAGTATAGTATAGATAAATTTGAAAATAGACAAACAGCTTAATGGCATTATAGGTGTGTTTATTGGTGCAGTTCTGATACTTCTGAACTACTTCTGACAGTTCTAAAACATTTGTTTACAATACTAAATAGTACGTTAATAGTTCATTTCGGATCGTCCGACGAATTCTAGAACCGTTCTCAGACTCAGGCTAGGCCTGACCACAGGGAAAATCGGTTCCGGTGGACCGCGACGCTCTAATGATTATTTCCTCATTAAAATTATAATAATACCCTAAAGTCGTTTAAGGTGTTTTTTCAGGGAGTTTTTTTTTTGTGTGTTCCAGGTCAACAGACCTATTATTGTTAATATAATAATAAATTGATTCATTTCTATAGGCAGCAAAGTGGCAGTAGAAATGAAGTAATTTGCTCAAGTGGCAGAAGTTGAAAATATTGACGTTTTGATTACAAAAACCACTAATCACAACTTCTGCCAAACCATTATCGCTGCATTATAGTTTAATAAGTAATTAAACATGTAAAAAATATGACCCCCTAAATAATTTGCTCGCGTCTGACACTTTTTTGGTCCTTAACCAAACCTTCGGACAAATTTCATCGCCAGATGTGTATATCTCATTGATATTATAGTGATATCAAACCCGCCATTTTGTGTTTCGATATGATCAGATTAATAGTTATTGGTCGTGTTTAGTGGTGTCTTAATTAAATGGTTTTTTCTCTCTATTACGAATAGAGTGCGAAATAAGGTTTCATATTATACGATTCGATTAGTTTATCACAGTATCAGTGGTTGTACTGTTAAAAAATAGATTTTATTTCGTTTGTACCATGAATTAGTAAACAGAAAGTTGTATATCAAGCCGCCATTTTGATGTGAATAGTTTAATCGAGCTATCATCACAGTGCCAGTGAAGGTTTCATTTTTAACTAAATAGTATTCCATTTTTGTCTCTATTAACAGTTAAACATTCGAACAGACGTGAAATTCGAAGATTTCATATCGAGCCGCCATTTTGAATGCTTGCATTACTCAAGTATCAAACAATTACAGTGCCAGTGGTAGTTTCATTAGTACCTGAATTACATTTTATCTCTATCATGCTTTAGCTAAAAATTCGAACAGACCGTATAATACGAAGGTTTAAAATATCAACCCGCCATTTTGATGTGATTGAAAATTGAGCTATCACAGCGCCAGTTGTGGTTCCATTTTTAACAAAATTGTTAACGTCGAGAGCGGTGAATTAACAAAATTAATCTGTGATAACATAATATGAATATGAACTTTTAAATGTTACTATATAAATAATAGTTACGAATACAAGAACACTCGAATACAGTCTTTTGTTTTCGGTTCAACTGTTCTTACATCCATAAAACAAAATGTGGTCATTATACCCACCCCGTCAGCAATAATAGTAAATAAGTAATACACACACCCACACACGCTCACACTATATTCTACTGTATGGCAAGACGTTCCTGTAGGAACGCCTTGCTGTATTGTCTTTCATACAGCTCGATAATCAAGGGACCAAGTAGTTTAAAAGCATCAGAAAGTACAATTGAATTTACATTTGTCAATGTACGCTTTACTGTAGTCGATTGATTAATATATAATTGAAATTATTGCAAACTATAGAAATATATATTTAACTAGGAAGCCTTCATCTAGAAATAGTACCTTGGCGCATTCTTGATATGGCTGATCCTATCGATGACTAGAACGGCACATCGTACTTTGATTTCTTTTTAAAAACAACTCTTTGCACGCACTTTTTATTTAGTAATAAGAAATTCACTCATGAAAAACATACAGGATGTTTCACATAACCTATAATAATTCACTGATAACAGACTCTTGGATGTAAGTGTGGCTGCCAGCATTTTGTTTGTCAAATGTGAGTATAGGATCTTGGAAAGCAATAAAATATGTAACAATGTACATTTTTATTGCTCACAGCATTAGTTTAATAAACAAAAAACCCTGATGATATTTATTGTTTCACTAATTTTTAAGAATTTACGTTCAAAATTAATTGACTCACATTCAAATAATTTTCATGCTGAGGCCCATACCGGCATTCAAGAGAAAAAAGTTATATGAGACATCTTGCGCTGCATCTGTTTCATATAAAATAATACAGTACATCGAAGATGATTCAATGTATAATAATATCGCTGTGAAAATATCAAAACTTGATAAGCTAAAAATATAAAAATATTGATACATAAAAATTAGTTTACAAGACTTTCTGATCAAAAAACTAATTCTTCCCTTCAGCTTCTAAAATTACCGTAAAATATTAATGTCTGTAGATATTACAGTAAAATAATTCCAACGGACCGTTATTAATGTATTTTTCTTCCACTGGATTATTTTCACTCTGTTCTTTGAAATACATCTCAATAGTAGGTATTTGCCAAAAAACTATATTAATTAAAAAAATATTATTTTAATACCACATTAAAGTTAATTTCAAATATAATACAGTAACACTAGCAAAATAAATGTTTTGGAAATCTTGGGATCGTTTTTCAAAGTACTAAAATTAAAATGGAAAAAAACATGAATGAACGTTCAAATGAATGAAAGATCAGAAACAATAAACGACTAGGCAGTAACGGCTCTCGGATCTTTTAAAGATTATTTTCATTTTCTTGCTAAATGTTATGTTGAGGCACTTGACGTTCTACTTTAATAACTGCAGGTTATTGCAATAAAATAGACGCTGCAAAAGAATGATTTAAAAAAAGCGACTGTCTTCTAACAAAGTAACACAATCAATAGTTTTAGGAAGCTTGGCTATCCAGTGATTGAAATTCAAGAAGTGCAAAAACAACACTGAGAAATGTGTTCCAGAGGTTATTTTATTACGCTGAACACTATCTTTCATTTCAGCACTTTTCCATTAGGAACAATAAGCAAAATAATCCTTATTTTATGCAATTAATATCCAAATGTTCCAGATTTAAGTAAATTATACAGGTGTAATTTCAGTATCCCGAATAATAATTTCAAAAAAATAATTTTCCGAAAACCAAATCTTATTGAGATGTATTTTGACTCATGCACAGCTGAAATTTGACAAATATATCAAATTTCTATGTCCAGTGAACAGTAGATTATGATATCGAGGCAGATATTTGGCACCAAGTCTGTTGCTACACTGTTTACCCACTCTGCTAGCGATTTTTAAAAATTATTATTATTACAATAATTAACGCATTACATGATGGTTTTAAAGTTGATAGAAAAAATTACTCTAAGCATTAAAACTAATTCATCTTTAAAGTTCAATTCCAGATATATGTTATAATAGAAAACAGTATCACGGGTAATTGGAATAATGAAAATAAATCAATTTAAACACTTATTGATTGCAACGTTTCGCTTTTTTTTATTAACACTTTTTTAAGCTCTCAATATGCTTAAACGATAGTTACTCTATGATATAATATACAATTTGGCATTAGAAAAACAATTATTAAAAATTTTTAATAATTGTTTTTGTAGTGCCAAATTGTATATTATATCATAGTTTAACTATCGTTTAAGCATATTGAGAGCTTGAAAAAGTCTTAATAAAAAAAGACGAAACGTTGCAATCAATGAGTGTTTAAATTGATTTATTTTCATTATTCCAATTACCCGTGATACTGTTTTCTATTATTAAAACTAATCCATCAGCTGAGATTTAAAAGTTATTTTCAAGCTACACCCATAATACTATCGAACTTAATAGCATCATTATTTTTCTTTGTCAATGAAATGCGCAAAAATCAGAATATTCATTCTTATTCATTCTTACATTGAAAATGCATTTTTAATGTGATTTGTATGACTGAAACAGTTGTCTAAAAAACTTATCCAAATTATAAAAATGGAAACTGATTTTGTAAATTGAGATTCTAGTGTACTAAAAAAAAAACTCAGAAGTAATGGGCATGATAGTAACATGATTTGATTCTATCAATCTTTGTAGGTCCTTGTTTTTTCATGTGTTCGCAAACAAAAATCAGGGCATTAGCAATGGACGAATGTTACTTTGAATCAATCGTTTTAAAATACAAAAAAATGTCTACGAAAAATATTTTGTTCTGAAGGATATTAGTAATTTTATTGACTCAAAAAATGGTGGGCATCTTTAGACGCAAGGGTAATTCTTGATATATGTGGAATTTGAAGTGTGGTATCAACACAGTACGATAAAAAATTAGGAATAATTTAACTTTCCACAAGGTCAAACATTTTACAAAAAAAAAATAGTATTCGAGTTCTGTAGTTGCTAATACAGAACCAATCAAAAATGTATCGGGCTGATACTTTTAACTTGTCGTCAGTTGGAACTTTAACTTTTTGAGAAAATGTTAGATCCTCTAAGGAATATGTACAAGCTTTTTAGGACTTGCTATAAAGGAAAAAATTAATTGTTGCTATTGGGCTTCGAACTAATTTTTATCATATTGCGTTCGAAAGCAAATGTCTTCGAACTGACTCGAAGTATAATTATTCATATTGTTCTACTTCTTTTTCTGGTAAAACAAGGCGACTTAGAATACGTTTCGGTTTAAATTGAACACAATTAATCGACATCCATACCAAAAGCAGAGTGGGTATTGAACGTTAGCCCAACCAATAACTAACGGCTCAGGTAGATCCAGGTACAGTAAGTAAAGGCAGGGGCAGATACCAACAAGCATTGCAGCCACTGTCAACAAAATTATACAACGCACACACCACTGTGTCTTTGACATTCAGAGGCGCAGTCTCATTTTTTTTAAACGCAAAAGCTATTTAAAATTTAAGAGAAAATATATTTTTCTTGATTATTTTTCGTGATAGCTGCCGCTCTCTGAAGTTCAAAAGCGCATTAGGATGGCATATACGTGTATATAATTAATATACAATAATATAGTTAACACATTTAGATATTGAATAGGTACTGTGTTTGTGGGGTAGTCGCACTGGCACCGCTGGAACTGCGAGTTGTCGAAGGCTATTAGCCTTTGCTTTAGCGCCGCTGGAAGGAATACAATGTTATGTTGTAGGATGTAATAATTGTATATTAAAAAACCTATCATTACATTTACCAACGAATAAAACGACAAAAAAATATTATTATTTTGTATAAAAAACAAACTAAATTATTAAATAAAAATAACACAAGTAGAGCTTTCCAACATTTAAACGTCACTTATATTATAGAAATTGTCATCCTTCACAAAATGCATAATAAATTTATTAAACTGGTGCAATGAGAAAATGGGCAGACTGTTGTAGACAACGCTAATTTAACACAATGAAGATAGGCAATTGAGTTTCAGTATGTTAAAGTGAGATATGTATAGTTCATGTATTGATTTTGTGTTCATGTCCTATTTTAGCCCTTTCTCGATATCAATATGAATATTTTCATAGAATTTATGCAGTCACCGTATAAATAATTTGAAAATTGTCGTCGGATTTCTTTAAAAATAAGAGAAATAAATAAATCCGGAAACCGTAGGCGTTTCTACCACATATAGCTCATTAAAGTTTCCATTAAATTTTCATTAAAAACTATTTCGTAATATCGTGTGTATATAATTTAAAGTAGATTGTTTGAATATTCACCTTTTTTGTCAGTCATTATTGTTTTAATTACACTCACTAATATAATATAAGAGTTAAATTATTAAAAAACAATTTTAAGATCTGTCAAAATATCACTTCACTAGCGCTTTAGTGACATTGACTTTTCGCGATTTGATACGAAATTACAAGCACGAAGATGCTAGTGCAGAAACCAGGGATGTCCTAGACTTTTTTAAAATAAAAAAATGCCTAAATATTTCTCATTTTTTATCGTAATATGTTTCTGATACAATAAAGCTATCAATAATTAATCGTCATATTATCCAAAAAAGTAATTATTGATAAACATTATTAAGTTATTGTTTTATTTTCAAATTCTAAAATATAGGTTTTAAAAACGTAGTCATCATGGATATATATTTTGAAATGGGCATGCCTTGAATAGTTATGTTTGTAACAATTAATGCTACTTTAGTTTATATAATTACATTTAAATTATTATTAAAAAATAAATGTTTAGAACATTGCTGAAGTATTTTATTTTATTTTTTTTATTGTTAAGTTTTCAGTGGTAGAAGAATTTGTACCAACGTAGTATTTTCAACACCAAGTCAATTTATGTAATTTTCTGTAAAAAATAAAATTCACAATTAAATAAAATAATTAACTTAAATATCATGTTTAAAATTAGATACTGTTCGTAATAACAGCATTTTTCATAATTGGAATTAACAAAATTGATAGTGTAATATAACAGTATAATTTTGGCAGTGTTCCGTTTCTGTCATTGTGATATTCTTTCTGGGACAAATTTGCAAAATTGTTGTTTGTGTGTGTAAAGTAACAAATTTTACTACTTAAGTCCCAAAGAAGACTTAAAATTCTGTATATTTGTAATGAAATAGCACAACTGTAAGTTATATTTATATTTTACATTTTTTTTTTACTTAAAAGTACATGCATGTGCAATATAGGCAAACAAAGAATTTTAAGGTATAAAAGATTTAATTGTATTTTGCGTTTTGGAGATGGCTTAGCTTTGACAAGTCTTTTCTATTTTAATTGTTTACAACTTAAATTCTTCGTCGCAAGATTCAGGAACATCTATTGCGTTTGTTCTTAGAATTTTATATGTGCATTTGTAGTAAATCATTGCACCCAACCTTCTTGACATCATTACAAGTAAATTTTAATATTTGCAAAAACGTTTAAAATAATCTTTTAATCAGAGAATATTTTAATATTCAGTTAAATTTTTCATATTGGAATACATTGAGACGATTTGTATTGATTGAATCCGATGTTAAAAAGTGAAAATTTTACAACTTTCTCCATCAATATAATGTATATTCAGTTGTTATGGTTCGTGAATTCTATGAAAATTTGAGGTACCAGCTAATTTGTAACCTTATTTTTTATCGATATATTATTCTTAAACACCGACGTATTTTGTTATATGTGAAAAAAATAAGTTACGACTGAAATGAAAAATATTACATGTACAACTGTTACAGGTGTGTTTTCAGTACTTTTAAAGTGTATTAATTTATAATATATGTGTTGGGGTTTTGAAATATTGTGTCATGTGTGTGTCATGTATGCTAAATAAGGTACGGTGATTGTTTTTAATTTCACCGAGTTTAAAATATCTCGAGTACTATTCCGACTAAACTGAACTGACTCCGAGTCAAAATATTGGTCACCGATACTTCATCTCCCATTTCCATCATGTTAAAGTGATCAGAAATTGTAACAGATTTACGTCATTTAAAACATTTTTGTTTAGAGAGTGTGCCAAATGTCACACAATAAATAAATAATGCAGATAATTGTGTACATGTGTCAGATTTTTGTGGCATAGCTCAGCATATTCTATTCGATGCTGAAATCGCTGATTTATAAAAAAAAATCAGGTACATATTCCGTTGTTTTTGATTAAATCATTACAGACGCTATTGACTTCATTTGTCGGGCGTCTATAATCTACAGTCTATTAAATCATTGAACTCTAGTGGATGTTTGTATATAATCAAAATCATCTCTTTATGTAAATACATTTGACTAAGTAAATAAATTTGGACTGTAAGCAAATAATTTTTGCTGGTTTATAAACGAAAATCAAATGAATAACCTAATTTGCTACACCAGAAAAAATAAGACGTAAATAACCATTCGATTGATATATTTGGTTACGGTTTCATTTTGTCGATAATATTTCCACGTAATGAAGTAATATGAATCTATATTTATATCTGTTGTCAAAAAGTAGAATCGCTTATAAAAAATGTTTCTGTATCTTCAGATAGTTTTTTTAATACTATGGAAATTTCAAATTTAAAAAGCATTTTAAAATGGACTATCCAGTGAATGTATGATTCATTCAATGTTTATTTTTACCCGACTATGAAAAAAGGAAGGTTTTGAATTTAATAGTCTGTTATTTCATAGTATTGAAAAGAGACATCATAAAATGCCAAGTTAAATTAAAACGTACATTTTAAATAAACTCGTAGAAAATGGAAGATTTTATCAACTAGATTTAAAATGTATATTCATATGTATTTTCAACACATATTTATTTTCACGTTTTAAGTTCCTACTTTTCACGAAAACTATCTCTTCCTATGCTGTGTGACCAATGAAAAATACGTTTGACAACGTTTAATTTTTTTATGACAACCACAAAAAAAGGATGAAGGAGAAGTTGAAAATATACGAGTCGATTAGTTCCGACAGGTTGAAAATACATGACTTCTACTTTACTTTCAATTTTATTTGATTGTGCTGGCCACGTTCGTGTGGCAGAAAAATACTTCGATGCCAAGTGGCACAGGATCATTAAATGAAGTAATGCGTATGTTTAAAATTGCATTCATTCTACGTACGTTTCGATACACTTTGTACTGTCTTCAGAACGTTCTCGAACGAGATGTTCATTGGTTATAATTGTATAGGCATGTAGATGGAATAATTTTTTAAACATGCGTTTTATAGAGATTTTAAGGAACTCAATTTGACAGTTGAACTCTAAATCTAATATATCGTATTTTGCGTACTGGGCTTAGTTTGTTAAATTTGGCTTATATTTAAACTCTTCTCAAGTTTAGTTCAAAGTTTAACTAAATATAGCTGCGTCTTCACAATCGTAATAAATGTTTTATTATACAGCAGGGGTGGCCAACACTTCTGTATATAAGATCTACTTTTTATCTTAAAAGTGTGTCGCGATCGACTTGTTGTTATAGGCGTAGTCTAATAGGGTAGAAGGGGCGTGAAATGCATACTATGTTTATCACTGTGTTTCAGTGTAATGTGCACTCCAGCGAGGTATGGGTAGATAAGTAAAATATATGTTTAAAACTATTTTTTATTTTTTAAATCAATTATTAAGTTTTCGAGATATAGGCTCATAAAGAACATAAATTTCCAGACCCAATTTTTGATAGCAGCATTCCGTACATGCGGTACCTAAGATTTTCCGACACTTTTTCAAGATAGATTTTTACTAACTTAAAATGCAATTTAATTTTTTTATCAACTGCAATGTATAATTTGTTCGTAAATATGAAAAAGTTGTTACAAAAATGCACAGTATGGCTGATTATTTGATTTCAATATTTCACTTTGGAGTTTTTTTTTTGGGTTAGGAAAATTTATCATGAAAAAATAATATGACATACTTTTTGCTAATCTATCAATAGCTCGCTGAATACTCCTCGTACTGAAATATAGATGTACGGCTTATCTACCTACGTAAAAAACAACAACAATAATTATTTAAAGGACCAAAAAACTCACGTCCACGGAAATTAAGAGAACATGGATAATTATTAATAATATTTATTAATTCAAAATAGCTACAGATCGGCCAAAATTGGCCTCGCGATCGACCGGTCGATCGCGATCGACTTGTTGGCCACCCCTGTTATACAGTATACAGAGATTGTAGATTATGGACGCTCGACAACTGAGCTCATTAGCGTAGGTACAGTTAGAGATTCAATAAAGTTTTATGCAATTTCGTTGAAGATCGGTCGATAATATAGTTTGCCAGTTCAATAGAGGGTTTTTTTTTAATTTTTCTCTTAATAAAAATTATAATTTTATGTATATTAATATTAATTCTTATAATATTAAGAGGTAGAGTTATAGACCTAGGGTCTGGAATCTACATGTGTAACTTTTCTGTTCTTTTCTTTGACAATAAAGAATCTTTTATTATTATTATTATTAGTTTGTCAGTTATAAAAAAATTTTTTTAACGAATTTAGTTTGATATAGAAGTGTCAAAAATTAAAAGAAATTGCATACAGGACAGAATTGAATACATAAAAAGTTAATCAGTGCAGCAAGGAAGAAAAGAGGACAAAGCAATCACTGATCCTTAATGATTTTCACCGCTGTATTTTTCCATATTTATCTGGCTATTTAAGGGATATTTGTTAATAAACGATTGAATCTGACGATCTTTGACACGAATAGTCGCACATGACTGCAACTTATAGATAGGGTATTTGACACTATAAAAAATAAATAAATTATGTGATTGCGATAATTTATTGAATGAGAAATCAGAAATTACCGGTTAGTATTCACAAAAACACGTGGTTGATTTATTATTTCAATTTTAATGTAGTAATTTTTTGAAATGTCAAAATACGTTTCCCGTCGTGATTGTTTGAAGTGTGACGTTGGACTTGTAGTAAACACATTTTGTATAAACACGCGACACACACACACCTAAATAAACACTAAACGAGCCTCATGTAAACGATACCACCGTACCTTATTGGCACTTGTTTGTTTACTACAAGAATGACGTCACAGTAGGTAAACATGGCGGCCCGTGTTTTCGCGCCAACTTGTATATTTAAAAGTTTATGTGCTACTTTTATCCTATAAAACGATTACATTTAAGCGAAATAAAAATTCTTGTGGACTAATACTATTTGGTCAATGTGAAGTTGGACTCATACAGATTGTCCAACTTAGTCCAAACTTCTCTTTAAACCGGTTTAAATGATATTGTAAAATGCACTAAAAGCCAATTCAGACTAGCCGTTCTCGGTTACGATTCACCGGTCCGGTTGGGAGCTCGACCAATCAGGGCGTAGTCGTTCCCGATTGCGGTTCGGTTCGAGCGTTTAGGTTCAGCTCTAATTTCAACCGGACCGTTCGCAACCGTAGCCAATGAGAACGCTTGCTGGAGTCACGTGACTAGCCAGCGGTTTTTGTTGACGTTTAACTAGACATCAAACGTCAAATCATATTTCGAAATTGCACATGCGCACCTTGAATAATCGTAGAACCGAATCGGGATAGTGTGAGCAGCCTAGATTAATCGAAAACCGAACCGGACCGGTGAATCGTAACCGAGAACGGCTAGTCTGAATTGGCTTTAATGATGGGTTTCCGGTACGACTTCCAGCTTTTAATCTACATTTAAGAATGTAATTTGTTTTCGACTAAATTGAGATCTGTATTTAGTTCAAAACAAATGACTTTCTTAAATCTAGATTCAAAGTTGAAAGGCGTATCAACAACTGAGCATTAAATGATATTTATTGAAAATTCTATTTCGAATGTTAATTTTCATTGTATTATTTTTCGCTAGGCAAAAGCTCAGCCTAACAACGGCAGAGCAAATCTACGAATATCGCAGTGATTACGCAATAAAAACACACGGCATCTTTCAGCCACTACGAGAACAGTACAAACTGAAATCCCAAAAGGTGCTATAGCGTAAATTTAAGGAAATGTGCATATTGTAAAATTTAAAATAAACTGCAAATGAAATATCGTTTATTGTAATATATTGAATATTATTGTAAATAGACGTTCGACAACTCATACGCAATTCACCTTTGTTGCATTATTGTAAATATTTTTTGGTAAGTTTATTTTTTTCTTTAGTATTTTCTTTTTACCGTGCGTCAGATGGCGCTGGCGGCAAGTAAGGTATGTGTCAACATTTTAGAGATTAACGGTTTTTGTTTAGTAATTTTCTATTTAATAAAGTAATTTTTTTATTACTGTTTGTTCATTATTACAAGGATTAAATTATTAAATTAATACAAAATTGCGATTTAGCTATTAAAGGATGTGTATAAATACGTACTGATATTAGAATGACATATGATACCTCATTTGCTAACGGCGCCAGTAGTTGGTCGAAAAAATGTGACAACTTACATTGGCAGTATGAAAATTGAACAAGACTTGCTAGGAACACAAACAGTTACATGGGGAAAACGAATCGCGTGACTTTCGAGTATTATTGTTTTGTTTATGGGGAGATGGTTATTAGATAGGCTACAGTGTGCCTATCTAATAACCATCTTCGGATTGAGTGTCGCACAAAGCATACAATCAGGATGGCCAAAGATCCGAATAGTTTTATCAAGTCACGGGAGTCATTGAAAAATTGCGAAATTTTAACCATGATTAAAGAAAAAACGAAAATAATAATTTTTGAATGAACATGTCTTGCGAACTAACCGCGTTAAGTTTTAGCGATGATGGAAACCGGGATTTTGTCCTTCAGATATTTGTGGCCGACATCATATAGTGTGAAATTAGTTTTAGCACTTTTTTTAATGATATTTCTGAACCGTCGCTGTTTTACACATGTAAAATAGGAGACCTCGGAAGTTTCTTTAACAGATTATTCTGTCGGTTTTTAGTGTGCAATAGGTGCCACAAAGCGACGCGCTATGTCAGCGGGGGGACACAAAACCCATCACCACCACGGTGGAGGAGCTGCAGCAGGCGGCGGCACTAGTGCAGCAGGCCTTAAACAAATCGATCTTGATCAGATTTGGGGAGATTTGAAAGATGGCATCGAGCAAGTTTACAATAGACAAGGGATGGCCAAGCCGCGATACATGGAACTTTATACGTATCCTTTAAATTTGTATTTTATTTCGACGTCATTTTTTTTAAGTACCTGTTGAAAATTTTCTGTGAAATGATTCTACAACGTGGAAATATAAAAGATTTCTTTTATATTTCCACGTTGTAGAATCATTTCACAGAAAATAATACGTGTAAATTTATATATGTATACAACTGCCCCTTCCTTTTTAGCGCTCAAGATTTCTTGAGCGCTAAAAAGGAAGGGGCAGTTGTATACATATATAAATTTACACGTATAATAATACCATATAACTGTCAAAGTACTATATAATTAGAAAAAGTGTGTATTGATAAATAATTTATCTACAGTATTTATATACAATATTGTGTACATGTACACATTTACATATATGTATTTATTGTTTATTTATACATGTATTTATAAATACATGTAAATGTGTGTATTTTGTGGAGTGCCAGTGTATGCGTAATATCAACTGCGTCGTCATTTCAGCTGTAGTAAATAATTTCGAAAGAAGTTTCACTTCCCCCATAAGATTATGTGGGTGAGACTCACACTTTTTTTGGCGACTAACCTGCAGGCCCGAAAGTAACAGTGTTATCGAAATTGGCTTTCTCACATTTTGTTTTTTCATTTATGAAACATTTGTTTCGTTTCTGTTGCTATTAATCGTTTCGACAATCGTTACACTCTGGTCTGTCTGTAAATTTGGTGAGAAATTGTAGATTTTCTAAATAAGGGAGCTATCATCAATGACGTTTTAAATTTTATTTTTATTGTGGCAATATACACAAAAGAAAAATTATAAAGTGCAAATTACAGTTTATTCCGAAACTGGTGATTTAATTTTATACGTTGCGGTATTTAAAACTCCCGTTCTTTGTTAACAAAAATTTTAAAAAAGGACTGAACGTTTAAAAATTACTGCCAAGCATCAGCGGACCATTCGTAACGTTGCTGTTTATAGAATTGAACAATTTACCGATCTGTCAAAATATTTTTTTCTTTAACATTTACGACAGTCACGTATATAATTATTGTACGTCTGTACATCAGCAAGTTAACAGTCGTGGTAATGTGCCACAAGGCTCGACCGTCAGCGGCAAAGCAGGCAAGAAGAGCGGTCAAGTAACCGGCGGTGCTCAACTAGTAGGACTCGAGTTATACAAACGACTAAGAGAGTTCCTTCGGAATTATTTAGTTACCTTACTTCAGGTTAGTCTCTTCCATTAATAAAATTGTAATATCTGTTGTGTTTAAATGTGCACCATTAACTCGAAAATCAAGAACCGACTGGGGATACATTTAAGGGGATGGAATAGTTCCAGAGGACAATCTAGTAGCCAATCTTCTGGAGCTCATAAGAAGATCCAGGTTATTTGCTGACTAGATCCAATAAAAAGAGGAAGCACAAAAATCTTTTCTGGATGCGGTGCATTTAGGTTAAGGTAGTTGTCATGGTACAATATTGTCAAAAAGTTATAGATTATACGCGCCACAAAAATATACTAGCTTGTAGCTAAGTGATCCATAATTTGTACGTAAGACTGTACCCATGGAAACGTAACCCATACAGTATTCATATGCATGTATACTTTTCTATAAATTGTTGAACTTTAAACCGTTATTTATAAATAATTAGACAGTCAAAAAAAATTTCTTATTTTTTTTAAACTCATAACAAATGCATTGAAAGACTGTCAGTTTTTGGAAAGTTTCTGACAGTTAGTTCTTTTTCTATAAATAAGAAACTGGTTCAGAACTACAGAGATCGTATACAATCAATGTTAATTATCCAATTTTTAATTGAATTTATCTCGGATTATATACGGTCGATCGACTTCAAATTTTCAGGGTAAGTGTATTATCATGTCCTTAATTTTCTGACGGTGTGCCTTAACCACGACAACTACCTTAAGAGACACCCCATTCTATTTTAATCTTAACTCGAAAATCGGTGAACCAATTTGAAAAATTTATAACGCAATGTTTGCGTTTCAGAACGGTGTCGATTTAATGGACGAAGCGGTGCTCCAGTTTTACACACGGCAATGGGAAGAGTACCAGTTTAGTAGCAAAGTACTAAACGGAGTCTGTTCGTATTTGAATAGACACTGGGTACGTCGCGAATGTGAAGAGGGACGCAAGGGTATATATGAAATATATCAACTTGCACTTGTCACATGGCGCGATCATTTGTTTAAGCATCTCAATAAACAGGTATGAAGCTATAAAGTGTTCAAATGGTTCTTCAGTTGTTTTTGAAGTTATACTTCTGATGCGACTGCAAACGCGTATAATTTACTCTTGTTAAGGTACTGCCGATCAATCGACCCCTTAACTGCTAATAACGTGAAAGATTTGATCCCCCTTGCATCAAAATGTTTTTTTGTTTGTACGATGCATTTTTGTTTTTATTTAATTGAATAGTTATTTTGTTTTTGTAATGGTGGCAAAATGGTTATTTTTTTGTTTAAACAATAAATAAAAATATAAATAACATGCACGCGTTCAACTAGTTTGGTATAAGAAGTATTACTTCAGCCATGTGTAACGACGCGCACAGGATTTTTTTCACGTTTTTTTCCGTTAATACAGAGCATGCGCCAAAGTTTTACAATTTAACGTTGTATTGTAAAGATCTACTCCATAAAAGTATTTTTGTACAGTCATTTTCTAAAATAATGTCAAAATATCTATTATTTCAAACTGTTTTTGTACAGGTAACAAACGCCGTGCTGAAACTTATTGAACGCGAAAGACAAGGCGAGCCAATAAATACACGTTTGGTGTCGGGCGTGATTAACTGTTACGTAGAGTTGGGTTTGAACGAAGAAGAAGGCAGTCCGGGAGGAGCTGGAGGCGTACGTGGACAGAATTTGGCCGTTTACAAGGATTCGTTTGAAAATGTCTTCCTCCAAGATACTGAGAGATTTTATACGCGCGAAAGCACAGAATTCCTTAGACAGAATCCTGTTACGGAATACATGAAAAAGGTGGATATTTTTGTTCGACCTTGTTATTTCAAGGTTATTTAATTGTATATTAATGTGCGATTATGTTTTTTTCAGGCGGAACAAAGACTGAGCGAAGAGGCTCGGCGAGTACAAGTATATCTGCATGAAACTACGCAGGAACGCTTAGCAAAAACATGCGAACGTGTTTTAATCGAGAAACATTTGGAAATGTTCCATGCCGAGTTTCAACATTTATTGGACGCCGACAAACATACGGATCTCGGTCGCATGTATCAGTTGGCTGCGAGAATTCCCGATGGTCTCGGCGAACTAAGAACACTTCTCGAATCTCATATTGCTCATCAAGGACTTACGGCTATTGAAAAATGTGGCGAAGGCTCCTCTAGTGTAAGTTTGTCACTTTTTACTTGTTTCTGACAATTCGTCATATTTATTTTAACGCCATTTTGTAATTTTGCATCGATTTCTGATAAGAGATGGCAAAATCGCGTGAATCGAGATAGTAAATCCACCCTAAATAGAGAATTACTCCTTCAATTTTAATTGTTTTTATGATGATTCATCATAAAATATTTTCAACAAATGCAATGTGTGCTATCTTTTAATTTTACGAGTAATTATCTACAATTTATTTGTGATAGATAGCAAAATAGCACAAATCAAAAATGGTTGATATAGCAATGACAATTTTGGTATACTTGCGTTTCGTTTTTGTTTCTTGACGCATTTTTGTTTTTCTTGTGTGCAGAGTATGACTGACACGTTCCAAGATCCCAAAGTCTACGTGAACACTATATTAGAGGTGCACAAAAAGTACAATGCTTTAGTGCTGACAGCGTTTAACAACGATAGCGGTTTTGTGGCAGCTCTTGACAAGGCTTGCGGAAGATTTATCAATAATAACACGGTAACTAGAGTAGCCAACGCAAGTAGCAAAAGTCCGGAATTGCTCGCGAAGTATTGTGACTTATTATTAAAAAAATCGAGCAAAAATCCAGAAGAATCTGAATTAGAGGACATTTTAAATCAAGTGGTGAGTTTCGATATGAAATACTTGGTATTTTATTTTTTTTATGAGTCAAAAAATTAAAATTCTAATTTTACACGTTGAAATGTGATATTAGGCATGAAAAGTATCTTAAAACTGTCTTAATATTTGAGCTATTTAGAAATACGCCATTGTCTTAAATTACGTCAGTGGTTTATGTTTGATGGTAATAGTGTCAGATATTGCGTTCCAGTGTAAAAAATGTTAACACTTTTTACACTATTGCATTTGCTATACAAATATGTAAAATACGCTCAAGGTAACTAGAATACTAGAAGGTTGGGCGTAAGAAGCTATAAACACGGTCACGTCCGTGATTGGTTAAGTCAATTACTTACGTCACCGATGTCTATGGCTTAGTTTTTCAACTATTGTCATCCCAACTGTTTAGAAAAAGACGCCATGTGACGTCACAGCCTACTTCCCCCGCCCTCTATCGCGTCACGCATTGTCACACCTTACGATACTGACGTCCAACCTTTGTTTCTAGTAACCTTGAAAGATATTTTGTGAATCCCCTAGCACTATTCCCATTCAGATAAGAGGCTTTTGATAAACCTTTTCCGTAATCTTTAGACACACTGCCTCCTATGTGGTATTTATATATTTTGTTATTCTGATGTACAGTGTACTCAGAACATACCTGTTTGTTACAAGTGTTTTATTATTTTAGATGGTAGTTTTTAAATATATTGAAGACAAAGACGTGTTCCAGAAATTTTATAGTAAAATGTTAGCGAAGCGATTAGTTCAACATATGTCTGCAAGTGACGACGCAGAGGCATCTATGATCTCAAAACTTAAGCAGGCTTGCGGATTTGAGTACACATCAAAATTACAAAGAATGTTTCAGGTGAGTTTACGTCCAGTTTTTGAAGGATAACTTTGCAGGATAACTTGAGAAAGATGTGATAACAAAAGTTACAAACGTTTGATTCTGTCAGTGCTCGAGTCATTTTAAAGGCTCTATTCTAGTTTATTATTTGACAAAATGATTGCCGAACATTAAAATTGGGAAAGCTTTCAAAATTTTTAAGTTCATGTAACGATTCAGTTTTCCACTGTGACCAGTGTTTTTTTTTTTTTTTTTTTTTTGTAAGGTGGTGAACAACATAATTATCTGGACACGAATATGTGTAATGGACACTCTGCTTTTGTTTTTAGGATATCGGTGTTTCAAAAGATCTCAACGAACATTTTAGGAAACATTTAGTGAATTCAAACGAACCACTCGATATAGATTTTAGCATACAAGTTTTATCGTCTGGTTCGTGGCCATTCCAACAGTCCTTCACATTTTCGTTACCAACAGAGGTATGGACATTTTCCAATATAATAATCATTTTCTACTGTTTTTTAACCAAATTAATTTAATAATACCTAATGTTACAGCTGATCGATTTAATCGTGGTTTTTTCAATTTTTAGTTGGAACGTAGTGTACATAGATTTACAACATTTTATTCTTCACAACATTCAGGAAGAAAACTCAATTGGTTATATAATATGAGCAAAGGAGAACTTCTTACAAATTGTTTCAAAAATAGGTAACGATTTAATCATTTTTATTTTCTACACGTCCGGGTAAAATTTTGAGTTTATTAAAATAATATATTGAAATTATTCGGTACAGTCAAGACCCAGATAAGCATAATATAACCTTAAAATGACAGAAATTGCAGCTTCCATTATAAAGAATGATAAACACGAAAACTTTTGCTCCTAGACACGCCTTTGCCATATATTGTTGTAGTTGTTTTTCCGGTTCACTGACTGACAAGGATAGAATAATGCGTGCGGTCATATCTATCCTTTTCTTTACACGCACGATTGAGGTTAAGGAACTATTTTAAGAGAGATAGAGATTGAGCACACATCGGTCTATCTTTTTCTTTTGGGCGAGGACACTTTATAGCGCTAGGACATATTCACGTAGTTAAAAGTCTTTGGATAACCCTACCTCTCTATTTGTAACAGGTATACACTTCAAGCTAGTACATACCAGATGGCGGTGTTGTTGCAATTCAATGTAGCGACAAGTTGGACAGTAGCTCAATTACAAGAACATACGCAGATCAAAGCCGATTTCCTTCTTCAAGTGTTACAGATTTTGTTAAAAGCGAAACTGTTATCGAGCACCGACGATGAACAAGATTTGCACAACGGTTCCGTTGTAACTCTTTATACAGCGTATAAAAAGTATGAGTTCATTTGTTTTTTTGCTAATACATTATTATTAATGAATACAACAAATAGAAAGGCTTTTTTCCAGTCGGTTTTTGAATGATTATGTAAAGTTTAACTTCTTTAGCGACGTATCTGTTTGAGAAATTTAAGAAATTGAGGGGAAGTAGAATGAACTAATAAAGGGGAAGTTAGTTTGTCCCCTAAATTACATGAAACTGATAAGGACAGAAGTTTATAGTGTGTGCATTTTGTTTCGCAAAATAGTAAGACAAGGATGACCATATAAAGTCAGTGCTTAGGTTATGCATGAAATGTCCATTAATGTGAGGTTATGATGTTGATATATGAAAATAAACGATGCTGAAATTACATAAGCCCGCCTGTATTTTAATGCGAAATATTTCGTGGTCTGTTCCTTTTGTTTTGGTCACTTTTTTAATATGAATGATGTTTATGTCTACAGTAAAAAATTACGTGTTAACATAAATATACCCATGAAGACTGAACTGAAAATGGAGCAAGAAACAACACACAAACACATCGAAGAGGACAGAAAGTTGCTGATCCAGGCGGCTATCGTTCGCATAATGAAAATGAGAAAGGTGATCAAGCATCAGCAACTTGTCGCCGAAGTACTGAATCAGCTGTCGCCCAGGTTCAAACCACGCGTACACGTCATAAAGGTCAGTAAACAAAAATTTTAATATATTAGTCATACTCCGTGTCGTGAAAGAACTAGATTATGCACATCAAAAGGTGTGCAATACTTATTAATTGAATTTTGAGCGCTATGTAAATATCCAAAATTAGTTATATGCGACAGGGCCGGACTTATAAATTTTATGAAAACACGCGAATATAGAACCATATACTTATTGAAGGATGTATATAATTTTGTGCAAATGATGAATTAAGAAAAAAAAAAGATTATTTTAAGGAGTGTATTAAGGGGTTGTTTTTCATTTTGTCCAAAAACAAACATAAATTCACAATAGTCACACCGCCGTATTGTCGGCAGGGATTCTGCACTGCGACCCGGATTTTTGATATTTATTATATGTGGTTTCGAGTCCAGTATATATTTTAATTATATTTTTTAGAGGAGTGGATCGTTGCAACTAGATATTGATAGCATTGTATTAATTAATAATCCACAGTCCTCTAAAAACTATAATTATATTATTTATTGGTAATGATTTTTGAAGAAACTGCAATTTTTATTTTTTGACACATCCGATTTGTGTTGTTTTGTTTGAAACAGAAATACAGTACTTGTTGCTATGGAAACGCGTAAGTCCATCTAAATATGAAATTAGTTTCCGCGTTTTGATGTAGCGAATAGTGCTAATAGACCAGGGTAGATAGCTTTGAAAATGGTAAAAAGTGAAAGAAAATTATAGTAGGATGAAACCCATTGGAAAAGGTAGAGAATATAACAAAAATGAAAGGAAAAATAAATTACGGTCGATCTGGGGTCGGGAAGGGGTAAGGGGTGAGTTTTTAAGGGTAAAAAACGGTTTATCTTGATTTCCGGCAAAACTACAAGTCCTATGAAAAAAAGTTAAATCGCAAAGTTGTAGGTAATAAAGATATCTACAACTTTTGTCTTTACACTTTTTTCACATAACCTTAAAATTTATGTGAAAAATTCAAATAACCAAGTTTTTGTTTTTTTATTTTTATCTTTTGCAAAAAAAAATATTTTTTCACGAAATTTGGTGAAAACTTACCTTTTTATGTCCCAAATACACAGTAATTTTTTTGATTTAAAATATTCATTTTTTCACCTTATTTTGACTTAATATCGAAAAAGCACCCCAATTTTCAATCGAAAATTCTCACGTCAAAATATCCGCTTTTTTAAAAAAATCGGTGGGCTTTTTGTTCCTTGAAATCTCTACTTTCTGATGGTATGAAAAAAAATATACATTACTGCGGTAAATGTTCTCAGAAAATGCAAATAAGTTATCTTAAAATAGCAATAAATAGGTATCTACGCATATAATTTATAAGATTATATGCGTAGATGCCTAGTTATTGCTATTTTAAGATAACTTATTTGCATTTTCTAAGAATATTTACCGCAGTAATGTATATTTTTTTTCATACCATCAGAAAGTAGAGATTTCAAGGAACAAAAAACCCACCGATTCTTTTAAAAAAGCGGATATTTTGACGTGAGAATTTTCGATTGAAAATTGGGGTGCTTTTTCGATATTAAGTCAAAATAAGGTGAAAAAATGAATATTTTAAATCAAAAAAATTACTGTGTGTTTGGGACATAAAAAGGTAAGTTTTCACCAAATTTCGTGAAAAAATAAATTTTTTTGCAAAAGATAAAAATAAAAAACCAAAAACTTGGTTATTTGAATTTTTCACATAAATTTTGAGGTAATGTGAAAAAAGTGTAAAAACAAAAGTTGTAGCTATTTTTATTACTTACAACTTTGCGATTTAACTTTTTTTCATAGGACTTGTAGTTTAGCCGGAAATCAAGATAAACCGTTTTTTACCCTTAAAAACTCACCCCTTACCCCTTCCCGACCTCAGATCGACCGTAATTTATTTTTCCTTTCATTTTTGTTATATTCTCTACCTTTTCCAATGGGTTTCATTCTACTATATTTTTTTTTTGTCTCAAAAATTATCGATCCTGGTCTATAAACACATGATGTCAAAAATCATACGCGTAAAATTACATGTTTGGGCAACCGTCTTTTCTCTTCTTTGACGGTTTAAGTTAGGAAAACGGTTATTTAGTGGTGATAACTAATGGTTTTTTGTTTTGTTACAGAAATGTATAGACATTTTAATAGAAAAAGAGTATTTAGAAAGAACTGAAGGTCAAAAAGATACGTACAGTTATTTGGCATGATTACATCTAAACCGCCGTTAAAATTGTTGACCGTCCGTTACAAAGATTTCAAGTGGGAGCAAACTGTTGGTTTTATTTTTTTTTTTTTTCTAAAAATTCGATACAGTGTGTGTGTTAAAAAAAATATCTTTGTGTGAACTGGGCTTAATAATAATTATATCATGTGTGGTTATATAAGCTTCAATTTTCATTAATGACAGCTGTGTTGTATATTTAATAAATAATTACAAAAAAAAGTTATGTGTTTAGAACTTAGTGTTGTACATGCAACAGTGTCTTTTTTTCTAATTACAATTGTTTTGGTGAAAAATGTGTTGTTAATTTAAATAATGTCATTACTCATTATGTTATCATACTTCGTTGTTACAATTATTTTCTTTTTAATACATTTTTTTTTGTCAAAAAATTGTTGGGTTTCTCAAAATATTTTAAGTTAAATAAGTTAAGAGTCAAAATTTCGGTAAACATTTTGCTTCGCAATTTCCTTGAGTAAAAGACATCACTCAACGTAGAGGATAGAGAGAAAAGAGATTCTATGACAGTAAGGGTTTTTTAAAAGTTTTACGTACAGCTCTGTAACTATAAGGCCTTGAGTCACCTACATTGTGTTGCTTTCTTCGGTGTGGAAACAATATGAACGAATCCATGGTATTGTCGTTGTAGTGTTTGCTGTCAATCAGATAGATTATTAGTGTATTTGCCATATGGCAACATACACTATTGGCGTCGGTCGGATGGCGGGACCTAGGTGTCGGACCAAAATTTCTCGACGTTTCATAACATCCTAAACACTTTGGCACCATTTTTAAAAATGTTTATATATATATGTATATATATATATATATATATTTATATACAGATTGTATCAACTCAAAGCTGTCCATAGGGCACTCTGTGTGTAAGACAGAGCACCATACTCAAACGATAAGCAAGAGTGAGATAAATGATCGCTAATAGCTAGTAATTACTGTGGTTACTGTAAAATAAATTTAAATAAACGTCTTTGTTTTCTAAGTAAAAATAGCCATTTTATCAATTAATGACAGTCTGTAGTCACTACCGAAATTATTGATAAAATGGCTATTTATACTGTTCACGAAAAAATCCAAATAATTAAATGGTTTTATGGTGGTAATTCAACCGCCGACATAATAAATTAATTGATAAAATGGCTATTTTTACTTAGAAAACAAAGACGTTTATTTAAATTTATTTTACAGTAACCACAGTAATTACTACCTATTAGCGATCATTTATCTCACTCTTGCGTATCGTTTGTGTATGGTGCTCTGTCTTACACACAGAGTGCCCTATGGACAGCTTTGAGTTGATACAATCTGTATATATATATATATATTTATATATATATATATATATATGGATTTCAACACCTGGGCCAAATTTCGTTAAAATCAATTAACTCTTTCGAAAGTTATTGCCCGCACACACACACACACATATATATATATATATATATATATATATATATATGTGTGTGTGTGTGTGTGTGTGCGGGCAATAACTTTCGAAAGAGTTAATTGATTTTAACGAAATTTGGCCCAGGTGTTGAAATCCATCACCGCAAGAAACCTATTTAAAATGGGCGTCATCAGGCCATTTTAAGGATAGTTTTTAGGGGTTGAAAAACGTTTATGGGCCCCAAAATACCAAAAAAATTCTCAGAATCGTTTGGAAATTGACATTTAACCCTCCAGTAGTAAATTTTAGTAAAATCGGCCCGACAGGACCGGACTTACACATTTTATGAAAACACCACTTTGCAGATAGTGAATTATTTACTGAAAGTTGTATATAATTTGGTATAGAAGTTCGATTGGTAATAATATTGCAATTAAGAAAAAAATTTTTATTTTAAGGGGTGTATTAAGGAGTCAATTTTTTTATTTTCCCAAAAACCAACTTAAGTTCGCATAATAAAGCCACCCTGCCTGTATAAGCAAATACACTATATTGTCGGCAGGGTTTTGGCACTGCGACCCGGGTTTTTTTTTTAATTCAGCTTATTTCTATTTTGCAAAAAAAAGCAATACTCTAATCATACAGTTACCCACACTACTTGATGTCTTATAGTTTCAGTGCCTCTACCGCCGGAATAAGAACCCTTCTCTTCTTCACTTTTTAAACAATGACAAATAAATTATTCGTCTCTGTCATCCTTGCCTGGGGTAGAACTTGTAAATTTTGTGTTCATTAGCGATCGACCGATAGATTGCGGTCGATATGTTGACTGTTCCTGCTATGTAGTCACCATGACATCTGTGAAATCTAGCAGTGATCGTGCAAAAATTCGATTTTGAGTGTCCTACGGTCGCACCTAGAGACTAGAGCCCAAAGTACTGGACCGATTTTGCTAAAATTTTGCATACCTGGTTAGAACGGTAAAATTTCGAGGCAAAATCTCAAAATTAGTGGAAAAAGTGGCCACCTAAAAACAGGTAACATTATTACTTTTTCTCGAAAACAGCTTAACAATTTTAAGTTAGTTTTATACATGGCTCCTCCCCTAGTACCAATAAAAAATTGTAATTCTAGTTCTTTCTAGAAAACGCAGACTAAGATTGTGGGACTACTTCTATATGGAAAAACTAGTCAAAGGTGTTTCGGACTGTTTATTTCATATTGAAATCGTCAAGTAGAGAAAAAATATATTAATCCGATAAAATGCCAAGATAATTTTTCAAAATTTTCTTATTGGCCCAGTTATAGCGCGTCAATAATCTACAACCTATCTAACAATTTCACCTCAATTTATTGTTTGATAGAATGCATATCAGAAAAAAACACAGTCGCACGAAACACGTTTTTCAATTTTAACTTATTAAAGCCGCATATAAGTTATTTGTACAGTCTGATGTTTGAGTTATTTAAATTTTCAAATTTTACGCCCTTCTATAAAAGACCTCTGTTTTTGTAAATAATAATTCAATTTATTTGATACATGAGTAAGTATTGTTTAGAGAAGACAGCAGCGTCATACTTGCACACAAACGAGTTTAGTGCTGGGCGAGTCCATATTCTGTTTAAAGGGGTCACGCGGGACACAACAGACTAAAAGCCAATTCAGACTAGCCGTTCTCGGTTACGATTCACCGGTCCGGTTCGGTTTTCGATTAATCTAGGCTGCTCACACTATCCCGATTCGGTTCTACGATTATTCTCGGTGCGCATGCGCAATTTCGAAATATGATTTGACGTTTGATGTGTAGTTAAACGTCAACAAAAACAAGTGGAGTTGTGCTAGTCACGTGACTCCAGCAAGCGTTCTCATTGGCTACGGTTGTGAACGGTCCGGTTGAAATTAGAGCTGAACCTAAACGCTCGAACCGAACCGCAATCGGGAACGACTACGCCCTGATTGGTCGAGCTCCCAACCGGACCGGTGAATCGTAACCGAGAACGGCTAGTCTGAATTGGCTTTAACGCGCGTCTTTCATGCTGGACGAGTCCATAATCTATCACTGATAGCACTCCCCGCTATTTCTACCGCGCAAATCCACAATCTTGCGGATGTTTTCTCTAAACAATATTACGGTTCTGAAATAGAAAGTGAGTCGTCATTATAGTATGGTTCGCTTACTAAAGCGGCGAAACAATAAGACAATGTAAAGCATACCCTACCCACGCGTGAATACGTGGTGCTTATATTTTATTGTAAAGTATCTATCTAGAAAAAGCGAACCATACTGTAATTAGTTTTGTGTATTGTAACTGAAGAAAAGACATAATTTTAGAAAATGAGGCATTGTTGGTCTGAATCCCAATTTGAAATATGTTTATTTTAAGTTATAGATCTTGCATTTCAAATGAACATTTTTTTACAATATGTAGGTAGCTGTTCTAAGGATTGTTGAAAAACAGTTATTTATTTTGACTAGTTAATACTCAAGATTTATTTTAAAGACACTGTTAATTGTAAAAATCAAGAGGTCAAAGTTGATTTCTTAAAAAAACAATGGAAAGTTGAACAGTTGAAGGATTTTCTCGGTTCATCGTTTTCAGTGCTGTATTTTATAAGAAAATTTTTTAAAGAGACGGTGAAAGCTCGAACTTCTTTTTTTTAAAAATTGAATCATGTCAATTTTATTATTAAAGTAAATTAGACAAACATCAGTTATTTTTGTTTTTATGATGAAAAATCAAAAATAACACTTTTTCATTTTTTTCTTTTTATCCTGTAATCAATTTTTGAAGTAGTTGAAAATTATTGTTTTCTGTGCTTAGAAAATGATGTAAACATCAATTTAAATAGAATTTGTATAGTAAAAAAACAAAATATTTTTAAGTTTAAATTTACTTATAGCAAATGGATATTTATTGAAAAAATTATCGCCGCTGTTAATTTTTAGAACAATAAAAAGGAGAAATTTTTGTTGATTTGGCACGTCATCCTATAGTAGAAATGCACAACTTTGTTTGATGACGAAAGACTGTATTTCTAACATAGAATGACGAACAGCTCTGTATTCATATTTTGTTCACAATTAAGCAACATCTAAAAACGATAAAACATCTAAAAAAAAACAGCTTTATAAAATAAGTATGGAAAAAATATTTATGAAAGTCATTTTTTTCTATTTGATAAATAAAAGGCAGGGAGTAGGAATGTCTGCTTTCAAAATTGCACTCAGAAAGTGAAAATAAAGAATTGAGAGTAAAAACTGAAAAACGATATCTCAAATAAAATAATTATTTAAATTTAAAAATAGTGTATCATTTAGACAGGTTTATCGATAAAAATATAATTTTTATTGAGTGAAAAATAAAAAAAAAATTGTATATTTTATTCAGGAAAACTTTATTGATAAAATTTAAAACAAATGTACGCTGTTTATTTTATTGTTTTAAATGTATACTGATTTGCCACTAATTTATTAGATCTAAGATAGATATATTTAGTTTTTTTTCAAATTTAGAAATCTGTCTCCGAATTTGTAATATTATTTTGTAAATTACAAAATAAGTATTATTAAAATGTAAATTTCATGTTGATAGTGATTATTTATAATCCAGTGAATTTTTTAAAATTTTGGTTTAATGTACAAATAAAATTTTACGAATCCAATTTTGATGAATTATAGTTGTATTTAAAAATTATCGTTACTTCAAAAATATCAAAAAAAATATATTGATGGAACCCGTCGATTTATATTTTGATGGTTCATCTGGATTCGCTTGGGTGAAAATTTAATATATTGACATATAGCTTTTGTCCGCGACTTTTTAATATTATTATTCACATCGCTTTTGACATAAACTCCAACTTGGAGTCAATAATATATCGATACGTTGTAAAAAATACACCGTAATTCGATAAATCAGGAAAAGCATCCATCTAATTGTACATCAAAATTAGTAATCTGCCGTAAAAATAACCCTCAAATGTCCACTCCAACGGAAATTACCAGCAATATTCGCTTTTGCTATTCTATAATATTTCCCTTCTTATTTTTTGTATAAAAGTCACGACAGTGAGTTTTCGAAATGGTTACAGTAAAGCAATTAAGACATAAATATGTTCAGTAAAAATTTTTATTTTATACAATATTGCTGATCCAATTTTAGTGTTAAACATTATCACAATAAATATATATTCTAAATAAATAGTTTTTTCAAAGCCACAAATTTACAAGTAGAGAATATAAAAGTTGACAAATTTACAGCTTGACCAACTAATTTAAATATTACGATATATTATGTAATTCAGAAATGAACTTGTTAATACTGCTCATTTAATCATCAAAAGCTTAAAAAAAACATTAGAAGGGGAATCAGGCTGCTCAAGTTGTAGCCAACATCAATCGGTCTCCCTCGATACTATGAAGATCTCGAATGCGCACGTGTGGGCTGTTTTGAAGTACTCAAACAAATGCTAATGACCTTAGTTGTTGAGCGATGACATTCTGCAATACCTACGTATGATGGACCTCAAACCTTGGCGGTAAATCACTTCCAAGTACTTACACCACCACTTAAAATCATGCAAATGCCTTCGTAGAGAGGAAACCTCGAAGTGCGGTGCTAAAGCAATTGAAGAATGAGGGACTTCAGGTAACTTTATGTCTTATTCATTACTCGCGTGCGTTGGTTACACCTCGACCAATGGGAAGCCAGTTCTATGAGAAAACTATATGTTACGTAACGGTTAGGGGTTCAAAGCCAATGATTAATTGAGTACCAGACTATCGTTTCAAAAACTTCTAAAACATTAAAGTTTCTATGTAATATTCATTTTTTATATACCTATTACTTTCAATCAATGAAATGTTATAATTAAAATTTGAACCATTCCTGTTATCAAGACAGCTGACAAAAAAAATTTCGCACAATCAAAATTAAATTAACAGCATATTGGAGTTTTTAATCACGAGCAAGACGTTTAATAATTCGTTACAAACTTACGCTGACCACACCCCCAAACAGTACGAAAACAAATAAAAGTGGTAGTAAAAAAACGAAAAACTCTCAACCCCAAAGGTCTTCCGATCTACCAAACTTATAAATAATCGATCCTAAAAATATAAATGAATTTTGCATGAATAAACTGACTCCAGGCCAATTGTGTTTTGCATCTGAAAAAAAAAACAAATTTCGAGTAATCGCTCAGTTCTACACTACGCAATAGATTTTGAGAGAATTTCTTCCGGGAGGTTTATGTGTATAAAATACTCATATTAAATCTAAAGACAGAAGAGAAAGCTCAATGTTATGTAATCAAGTCGTGAAAAGACGCTTTTAGGGCGCTTATATGACATCGCTGACTAAACCATAAGAGACATCAAATTAATGTACTCCAAAATTATAGGTCTTAAAAAGACCTATAGAAAAGTCTCCAATAGCGAATGTCTATCTTCTAAGGATGACCCACAGCAACCATTTTTATCTTTCAAAATTTTGACCGACATACTTATTCAATTAAACAAGTTATCTTTAATAGGCAATTTACAATTCTGGACAGAGCCGCTAGTTCTTTCATAAAACTGATTAGTAAAGTGCTGTAGTTTCGTTACCACAAGCAGCAAGTCCTGTGATTGACTGACACATTGAAAACAATGAGCTGTTGTGTTTATTGTTGCGTATGATTTGTAAAGAAATATACATCTCTATCTATGCCCAAAAGTGAACGCTAAGGCACTATAGATGTGAGTATTCTCATCCGCCATATTGTGTCCTTGCTTGTCACGCGTAGTACGACAACATATGACTAAAGTTAACAGATAAATTATATTTCACAAAAGAAAAATGATTTGAATGTTTGTCAAGATTTTTTAAAGGTCCTGCTGTTGTTTGTACGCGTTTACCCGTACGGAAAAGTGCTTTAAAGTGGGAATATCAATGTGACAACTGTACAGAAGTTGACAGAAAAAATTGCGGTAATTATTTATTTTTCATCACTGTACTATGCAGAATAGAAGAATTATTTGTTAATTGTAATGACTATTGTTTTTTTTTGCGGGCTATTAAAAAAAATGCGGAAATGTCAGAAAAGAAATCTGCCTTTGGCAACGACACTTCAATTTTATCAGCTGAAATACGAAACAAATTAAATAAAAAATATTGCATACAATTTACTAATTCCAAGCTGTTTTTAATAGAGAACTGATCATGAATTTGTTGCATTTTACTAAATTCCTTAGTTAACCATTTAGATAAATTATAAGTAGGGGAGTCTATATTATTAACAATAGGTCTCATTGATTTGCCCGGTTTATGGATTTTAGGTAAACAGTACATTTTCGGTAATGTAAATAAAAATTTATCTATTTTAAAAAACCTTAAGAATAAAAATTGTTTTTACTTAAAGGCGGACAAAGGAAACACTGTGGTGATTCTTGACAAACAAGACTACTTTGACAGAAGTAATAAATTACTCCAAGAAGGACCGTACATCAACATGCCCAAGAACCCACTTCCCAGATTCGTGAATAATGTTAAAAATTGTTTAAAACAGTGCCCTATACTTATACCTAAAAAAGATGTATCTAAATTCATAACTTCTAATCCGGTGTTACCGAAAATGTACTGTTTACCTAAAATCCATAAACCGGGCAAATCAATGAGACCTATTGTTAATAATATAGACTCCCCTACTTATATTGCATACAAGTTGAATTATTTATTATAAAAAAAAAGATATACATTAAATAAAATACATTATGGAGAAGCATTTCAATTTTTTTGTCTTTGCTGACGTCGTTCCATAAACTATTTTGTGAAATTTGCTATTTTCAGTGAAGTTTTTCAAACAGTAAGAACGGACGTTAAAAAAATGCCGGATAATTCTCCCTTTCACATTGTAACATTCCGGAAAAAATATATCAATATTGTCCACTAAACATTTTCCCAATTCGAATTTTCCCTGTCTCCGCACTTACAGCCGCTTTTTTTCTTTTGAGAATACAGTTAAACGTATTTTTCTTACAGACACATTTTGAAGAATCACAATTTGAAAATCGTCGACAGGATGGATGGAAGAAATTAAAACGGAAATTCTAATTGGGAAAATGTTTAGTGGACAATATTGATATATTGTTTCCGGAATGTTACAATGTGAAAGGGAGAATTATCCGGCATTTTTTTAACGTCCGTTCTTACTGTTTGAATTGAAAAACTTCATTGAAAATAGCAAATTTCGCAAAATAGTTTATAGAACGGCGTCAGCAAAGAAAAAAAAAAAATTGAAATGCTTCTCCATAATGTATTTTATTTAATGTATATCTTTTTTTTTATAATAAATAATTCAACTTGTATCCAATATTTTTTATTTAATTTGTTTCGTATTTCAGCTGATAAAATTGAAGTGTCGTTGCCAAAGGCAGATTTCTTTTCTGACATTTCCGCATTTTTTTTAATAGCCCGCAAAAAAAACAATAGTCATTACAATTAACAAATAATTCTTCTATTCTGCATAGTACAGTGATGAAAAATAAATAATTACCGCAATTTTTCTGTCAACTTCTGTACAGTTGTCACATTGATATTCCCACTTTAAAGCGCTTTTGCGTACGGGTAAACGCGTACAAACAACAGCAGGACTATTAAAAAATCTTGACAAACATTCAAATCATTTTTCTTTTATGAAATATAATTTATCTGTTAACTTTAGTCATATGTTGTCGTACTACGCGTAACAAGCAAGGACACAATATGGCGGATGAGAATACCTATATCTATAGAGCTCTAGTGAACGCTTGTAACTCAGCTGTTTGAAATAATCACATTTTTTAAATTCTTGTGTGCAATTATCAGGGATATATGAAACCGAAAAGTTGGTTTACTTATTTGTTATAAATTATCAAATTGTGATAGTTATATGGGACGACCCTTATATAAAATTCAAACTTACCATGTGCTACAAAACCAGCGTACAAAATCCAAAATGAAGCAATGACTGATGCGAAGCTCATTACAAATCCAACAAACAACCAAACGACTGCTCCCCGTGAACCCAAACAGCCACCACCATAGGCATCTCCTCTTACCTTTAAAACAAGTGTTTGATTAATAAAATATTAACTCTGCAAACTGTTTTCGCGATAGTTATACCAAAATATTATAAATGTGCAAAACAAAATTAATAAACCACGCAAAGTACAGGGCTGCCATCTAGTAATAAAATCTTTTGAATGACTTGATAATGATTGCTGATATTATTATTGTAACTGTAGGTAGGTACTTATTTTGCACATATTCTGATTTTTAAGAGACGCTAAAGACCTCGCTTGTCGACCGCCTACAATCTCTCTCTCAGAAACACAATTTCATGTCCATATGTAATTTTTTAAGCCATAGTTGGTAATAAAAAATGAAATCAAAGATGAGCCGAAGTATTTTTGTTTAAACGGAAATGTTACATAAAAAATAAGTAAATATTCATGCAGCAACCACATAACAAAAAAATGCCGTTTATAAATTACCTGCGCATTTGATACTGAGTTGACCATAATGAGTGCTATGGTACCAATTACACCACAAATATGATAAGCGTGGAGTACTTCACCAGGAAATACAGCTGTGGCATCGATTATAAACCACCAACCCATGAAAAACTGAAGAAAATGCAAACCGATTAACAAGATATTTTTTTAATCAGTTATGCCAACAAAACAGTTAAGAGACATGTTCAAAGGTGAATATAGATCCCAGAGTCAACCTGGAAATAAAATCATCCCGCAGAGATTCCAGACTTATCCATGATTATTTTACGTATTACTGCGCAAAAAAGTAAATTAAAAAAACTGATCTATAATATATTAATTTATTTAAGGCCACCAACTGTCAGGGATGTGCGGGTCCAGTACCGACTTATATTTTATTATTTTTAAGTACCTGCAAAAAGGAATGCCAACTTAATAATAAAAACAGATTGTAAATATAGTATTGTTTGTTTTTATTTACAAAATTTATTCGTAAAAAATAATATACAGTTACATTAATTACTGCTTTTACTCAAAAAATAAAGATCATTTTTGTAATTACATAAAATTTGTTCTTATGCGTTAATAAATCCTTTACATTATTGTAATTCTTTAATTCTATACAGTATCATGGTTTCATATCAAACTACAAACTATTTAAGTATAGCGCACAAGATGCTAGTTTTCATGCTAGTTTGCTTGATTGGAATCCTGATGGCAGTCTTGCATGATACGCTGCTGCATAGCAACAGCAATTCGTCTAAAAGGAATTACTTCTTGCATAATTATAACATCAATGATTAACTGTCAAGCTAGCAGATCATCAAGCAAACGAACAAGCTTCACGTGAGGCTAAACTAGCAGCGCTCTTTGCCGACATGTAAGCAACATACCATGCACAGCAGCCTGCAGAAAAATCCAGCAAGCAAACTAGCACGAAAAGTAGCATCGTGTTCACCGTACTTAACTTTGTCCGTTCAAACCAGGTTTACGTATTCTTGATATTCTCCAGGTCATCTATGATAATTCCCGTGACATAAAAAAATGATTGTCATACCGACATTAAGAACTCTTGCCCTTACCAGAAAAAAAATGGAAATCCACCTACATTCATCTACTTTATGTAATATTCTGTAATAACTACTTTATTACAAAAATCAGTTTCCTTACAAAAATATGACACATAAATTATTGTTTGTAAATATCTGTGTCCATTTGCACAGTAATGATGTTTTGGTGTAAACAGACAAAGTGTAGTTGAGATATGATGAGAATCTATTTTCATAAAAAACACTGTATTTTTTAATCATTACCTACATACATTTGAATAGAAGACTTAATAATTAAATGCATTTTTATTGTATTAAAAATCAGATGTCACAGCTAAAAATAACTGTAATATAGTCACATCTTTCTTTAGAGTTTAGTTCAGAAACTGTAGGCAGCGAGTAATACTTATAAGTAGTATAAGCGGCGCAGTTTTTATGGACGAAAACAATCTATGAATAAGTATGCTTTACATTGTTTTATTGCTTTGCCGCTCCTTTAGGCTTGTTAGTATTAGTCACTGCCAACAATTTCCGAACTAAACTATAGTGAAATCAATCTATTTCTTTCCATATTGCTACTACGAATATAGTTAAAAAGCAAAAAATAGGGAATTACAAAGCATTTGTTAGCCTTAAGTAAAGCTCTGGATATAATCATATAAAACAAAAATTAAAGAATAACGCCGTCGTTGTTTTAAAAGGGTTTCATGTTTTACCCTATATTAGTAAAAAATATAAGATAATGGTGACATAAATATTTCGCATTTGAATAAAACTTATTTAGTAAAACCTTCACAGCACGAAATCCAATCGAATAAATATCATGATCACTAAACTCAATACAGTACTCACTCTTTAATCTGACAAAAATTGTAATTCACCGTTTTTAGTGTATTTGCCATATGGCAACATATTGGCATCGGTCGGATGGCGGGACCTAGGGGTCGGACCAAAATTTCTCGACGTTACATAACCTCCTAAACACTTTGGCACCATTTTTAAAAATGTTTATATATATATATATGTGTATGTGTGCGGGCAATAACTTTCGAAAGAGTTAATTGATTTTAACGAAATTTGGGCCACGTATTGAAATCCATCTCCGCCAGAAGCCTATTTAAAATGGGCGTAATCGGGCCATTTTAAGGGTAGTTTTTAGGGGTTGAAAAATGTTTTTGGGCCCCAAAATACCGAAAAAATTATCAGAATCGTTTCAAAATTGACATTTAACCCGTTAGTAGCAATTAAAAAGTGTCCCTAAAATTTTAATAAAATCGGCCCAACAGGACCGGACTTACAAATTTTTTGAAAACACTAACTTGTAGATAGTGACTTATTTATTGAAGGGTGTATTTAATTCGGTGTAGACGTTCGATTGATAATAATATTGCAGATAAGAAAAAAAATGTTTTTTTAAGGGGTGTATTAAGGAGTCAAATTTTTAAATTTGCCCAAAAACCAACTTAAGTTCGCGTAATAAAGCCACACTGCCTGCATAAGCAAATACACTATATTGTCGGCAGGGTTTTGGCACTGCGACCCGGGTTTTTTTTAACATATTATATTACAAGAATACAAAGTAAACTGCTAAAATAGACTTTGCCTTCTGTCTCGCTCTATTTAATAACTTATTGCGTAGGAAACGTAAAGATAGATAGATTGTAGATTATAGACGCTCAACATCTAAGGTTTATACGGCGCTATTATTTATTACTGATACAAGTTTACATAATAAATTATTCTCATGTATCTATTTCTCAATAAAGTTTTTGTTACAAACTATGCGATTACTTCCTTTTTACACTGTAATTTTCCCCTTCTACTAATCCACCACCGGCTCGATTTTTATGGGGGGGGGGGGATTAATGAGAGAGCACTGATTATTCATCGTAAAGGGTACAATTATAAAATAATTAAATAATCATTGCGCAAAGGCTTTACTGAAGCTATTTAAATATATATTTTACATAAATATACAACTATATTTTATCCCCACAAATCTTCAGATCTTCCAAATTTGAATGTTAAAGAACCAAAAAATATTAACACATTCTGCAGAAACACGCTTAAGCCCGGCCACAAATCTTCACCTATATAAGAAAGAAAATTGCACTTGAATTGATTTTATTACAACTAGGGGAAGTATTATGCCGGCTGTACACACTCGGCGAGACATCCTGAGGCAGGCCGAGAGCGAGTGTGTACATGGTGCTCTCGCCTTGTCTCGCGGTCTCTTCTCTCGCCTCGCCACCTCTCGGTCGTGAGTCGGTTTTTCGCGCCCGAGTCAAAGGGTTTCGAGGTTCATCACGTTGGGTGTCCGCAATTCAGCTGATAAACCGAATGTGTACATGGTGCGCTCTCGCCGAGCGTCTCTCGCCCGAGACTCTTGGCGAGAGGCTCTCGCCGAGTGTGTACAGCCGGCATTACAACTTCCATTAAACACATTCCTTAGTAGATGATCTGTGTTTGTGCCGAATATAGACAGTTTCCGTTTTGTGAATTTTTGGTTTCACGAATTTTTTTTCAAGCGCTAAGTATCCATAAAATTAAAAATATAAAAATTGATTGAATATAGACGTTCCACTAAATATTTTTGATCATTAAATTAAAACAAAAGATTATGTTGAGACTTTAGATCAGTTAAACTAAAAATCACATTTCAAAACACGCTGAACTACTCTGTGTATTTTTAATTCACACCACAAATTTCTGTTTTACAAGTTTTCGCTTTACAAACACATGAATTTGTGAAGCCCGAAACTATCAATTCATGTTTTCAAAATAATGTTAAATAAATATTTGCTTCAAAAGTTATTAAACAATTGTAAAAACTTACCAGGTGTAATGTGATTCGTAAACAACATTATTAACGATCCGATCACCGCTGCGAAGCCAATAAAGAACCCGAGGAAAAGCCAGATTTTAGCTCCGTACGGACCTAAACAACCGCCTTCATATGAATCTCCGCGCATCTGAAATCAATATTAGTTAGTGTTGACGGTTCAAAAATACGTAAAAATTAAATGAATCCAATAAAAATGCAGAATAATTGCTTACCTGTGAATTTGAAATCATGTTAACCATTGCAAATGACATGGTACCAATAACTCCACAATAGAACAGAACTTTTCCCGGATACATAGTTGCCGCATCGATGACGATCCACCAACCAATGAAAAACTTAAAAAAATTAAGAAAAAAAAAAGAAAAAACAAAACAAAAACAAAAAATAATTGAATTATTTTAAAACATGCCAATTACGCAAGGTTACAGAAACTAAAGTTGGGCGTTAGCATTGTTGAAGGTGTGACTAGGCGAGGCGCTACAGGGAGCAGGGGAAGTAGGTTTGTGACGTCACATGGAGTCTTTTTCCAAACAGTTCAGATAATTGAAAAATCAAACCATGGGCATTGGTGACGTAAGTAATCGACTCAACCGAACAAACCATGTTTATAGTCTCTCACGCCCAACCTTCTAGTATTCTAAGTAACATTGCAAATTAAGATGTTTTAAAAGAAATACCTATAACCAATTTTCTTGTTTGAAATAATAAAAAATATTTTTAATGAAACTTTTACACAGGCGACAGTTATATTGATTTCGAATAAGTCGAAAATACAAAAAAGTTCTTTCTATTCGAAGTACTTACTTACATGTTTAAAATTTATAATCAAATCTATACTTAATTCTTTCTCAGCGTAAAGCATTCTTAGAGATAAGTTTTCATATATCGAGAAATTAGGCAGAGCTTAACTATGAAGTAATCAGCACAAGATTTGGGTTTAATAGGTCGAAGAACAACTGAGAAATATGTATAGTTGTAAATATACGTTTATTTATTTGCAATTCCTCCAAAAAGAATATAAGAGAATTCTGTCCCTCTTAATGCGAACTAGCTCCATAAGTTTTAGAGTGAAAACAAAAGGTTTACTTATATCGCTTGCCAAATGTAATTTTCCAACTGTCAAATAAAACATCTATCGACGTTCATTTTGTTACTTTTGAATCTCTTGGATCTTTGACACCGTAGGGAAACAGAGGTATGAATTATTATTTATACTGATGTAATATGAAAAATTCTCTAGTAAACCAGTGCTCGTAGCGAAAAAGTCAAAGCATCGTATTACAATACTTCTGGCATATCTTTTCGTCGATTTTTCGGTGTACAACATTTTAATGGTTTGTCACTATGTGGTAGAACCAGGATTTCATTTTTCTTTTAATTTCTCAAAGCTTCATCGATGAAGCTATGTATTATTTCGTTTGTGAGCATTACAATTAGAACATTGATTAAAAATTTAATGGTATGGTTGAACCACGTCTGTTCTTCCTTGCTTAGTGAATTCTTAAAGAATATTTTAATAAGATATAGCAAATCTTATTAGGTACATACCAACAGGCCAGCAACTATTGAAGCATAAGCATTTCGTCTGTCTCCACTTTCAAACCAAATGCACGGTGGCATATTAATACTTTCACAACAACTATCCATTTTCTAAGAATATTGATCTATTAATTATTATTAAATTGTAATAAGTACTTTATTTTGACACTTGCAATGTTTGCAATTCAGGTATTTTATTGAAGATAAAAATACAGGTGACAATTCAAGAAAAATTCCGACATTAATAGTCATCTATACGAGAAAAAGTTAACAACTTTTAGCATGGAAAATCTAAATAAATTTTCTAAAAACAGATGTCAGCTTAAACTATAGAACAATCGAAATATTTCCATTCGACATTTTAACTTAACCAAATATTTGTGGACTTTCTAAAGAAGATATATTTTTGTAAGTTGTTCGTAATAATAATTATTATTAAAAAAATCATTATTAACTTTGCCAGTAAAACACCGATTAATCATTTTTACTGCTGTGCACAGTATCTTGCTTTATTTTAAGTCATTTGTTTTCACCTGTCAATTTAGTTATTGTCTAAGAAAATCTAAATGTCAAAACAATAACATCATTTGTAGTAAAAAAACAATCTTATTTTATTTCTAGGGTATGAGTAACCAACATCAAGGTTACTTAACCCCCAAGAATACACCCGGGGGTTACAGTAACTCTAATAACGGGGCTATGAGTTCACATTCAAGTGCTGTGGCATCTCCAGGATCCAACAACCCTTCACCAAGAGCTGGAGGTGACATAGAACATAGTGCTTTGCTTTCTGATCATTTGAAATTGTTATGCTTAAGTGAAGAATATTCGGATGTTGTTTTTATTGTCGAAGGACAAAAATTGCATGCGCATAAGGTAACATATTTTATGACGTTAGCATAAAAATTAAAGTCATCAAAGTGTATTATGGTGTTCATATTCTGTATAGGTGTTACTTGCTGCGCGCAGTGAATATTTTCGAGCTTTATTGTACGGTGGAATGAAAGAATCTTCGCAAACAGAAATAAAATTAGATGCACCACTGGATGCTTTTAAAGCTTTATTACGTTATGTTTACACCGGGCATATGAACGTGTCGGTAATGAAACAAGATACTGTACTAGATGCCCTTGGTAAGTTTATTTACGAAAATTACTAATACAGAGAGTTATATTAATATCCGAGATCATAGGGACATTATTGGGCATTCTTTACTAAGTGCGGTCCCTACTTCAGATTTTTACCGCATGAAGGCGCCACCATAGTTTCTCTTTTACATGTCTCCAATTCCCAGATTCTTATATGAGAATTGGTGGAACTGTCGGTTGGATACCAATAAATAAAAAATGTGAATTAGTACAGAATCTGGATAACTGCAACAGTTGATGGTCTTATAAAATGCCGCTACATGAGATTTAACTTTACGAGTGGGACCTAAGAACGAGTTAACTCAAAATGGGGAACTACCTATAAGTAATCCTATCCGGCATGTTTTTAATTTTGCTGCAGATACTTGTGAATTAAAGATCAAAGTGATGCGTTATTGTTTTACGAGTTTCACTTGTTTTTTTATTTTATTTTATTCCTTGTTGATAACTACTAAATTTCATGTTCATGTTCCAGGTTTGGCTCACATCTACAATTTTGTGGAACTGGAAACGGCGATATCATTTCATTTGCGACATACGCTATCTCTTTCTAGTGTATGCGCCGTTCTGGATTCAGCACGTCTTTATTCTTTAGTACCACTTGTTCGAGTTTGTCATCGATTTATGGATAGACACGCCCAACAAGTTTTACGTCTCGATTCTTTACTTAACCTTTCACAGGTAAAATTTATTATACAGTAAGATCCCGCTTAACGCGGGAGAAACGTTCTAATAATTTCTTGTGCTATACGAAACAGCGCTAAACGTGGTCTTCTTTACTAAAATATCCATAAAATTCTAGACTAAAATTTTTTTCACAATTTTGTAAATAAAACTGCAGTGTTTATAGTTTTACACGCCTTCTTAATAATGAAACAACGTATTTTATTTATGAATGTTTTCAACATGAGCACACTTTTCGAAGACATTTCCATAATGCGAATTTTTTTTTTTCATGGTCCAAATTCGCTGCTGTCATCTCTCTGCAGTGCAAAATTTTAATAATGTGTTAACAATTGAAATATGAATATATTTTGTAGGGAGCATTATTCGAGTTACTTTCAAGAGACTCGTTTTGCGCCCCCGAAGTGGAAATCTTCCATGCAGTATGCGCATGGATTAAAGCTAATTCATCGGCAATACCCGACGGGATATTAGCAAAAGTACTTGGAGATGAGAATCCATTAAAAGCTGTCCGCCTAACTCTGATGTCGGTTGGCGAACTTCTTTCTGTTGTTAGACCTGTTGGATTGATGTCGGCCGATGCATTGCTGGATGCAATTGGAGAAAGAAATCGTACCAGATATAATTCTTTACCTCATCGCGGACAAATGTGTAAGTTTTGTAATTTATAAATCATTGTCATAACTGTAATATGTTGGTTATGTAGCTGGGTTTAGGTAGTCCATCAGTTGAAGGTATTGATGTATCACTTTTTTTGTGTGCAGTATTAGAAGAAAATGTAGCTACAGCAAGACACGGTGCACTCGTAATTCAAGGGGAACTTCCTGATGCGCTCTTGAGTGGAGACACGCAGGAATATGATATGGAACGCGGCTATACCAGACACGCCATTGAAGACACTTGTCCTGCTACTGGAGAACCCATGGCCATTGTGGTGCAGCTCGGCACCCCGTCCATTATTAACCACATTAAACTTCTCTTATGGGATAAAGATGTCAGGTAACTATCATTCTACTATATTCGATTCAGAGGTGGGCAAAGCTCATACCTAAGTACTTGAAGCATCAAGCACTTACTAAGGTACTTTAAAGCATTAAGCAGTTTACATTTCTTGAATCTTCCAACCTCCAATAACAATATTTCTTATTGATAAGGAAGTTTGAACTTAAGCAAACAAGAAATTGGTTGCTAACATCAAAACGAAATGTGTTTTAATAAACTTTCAAAGTGCTTATCAAGCTTTTAAAATGTTTCCTAATGCTTAATAAGTTTGTTGAATGCTTATTAAGCAATATATGCTTCCATGCTTAATAAGTAGCAAGTCTTTATGCGCTCTAAGCAGCAAGTATCGGTTTTACAAAATGCTTTAAGCACTAAGTACTCAGCATTGCCCAGGTCTCTCTGATCTGAAACGTCGAGAAATTTTGGTCCGACCCCTAGGTCCCGCCATCCGACCAACGCCAATAGTGTATGTTGCCATATGGCAAATACACTAAAAATTGCATTTAACGGTGACATCTGTAGGTTTCCAACCAAATTAATAAATGTTTTTTCCCTGTTAGATCTTATTCATATTACATTGAATTGTCGATGGAACAGAAAGACTGGATACGCGTTGTGGATCATTCAAAACATTTTTGTCGCTCGTGGCAGCACTTGTATTTCCCGCCACGCGTCGCTCAGTACATCCGCATTGTTGGCACTAACAACACGGTCAACAAAGTGTTCCATGCAGTCGCTCTCGAAGCCATGTACACAATGCGCATGCCTCAACTCAGTAAGGGGTTTGTTGTTCCGCAACACAATGTCGCCACCATTGAACTCAGTGCGTCAGTTATTGAAGGAGTCAGGTATGGGTTATATTATGCTATTAAATATGGACTATACATTTTGTTACCAGCTCCGGATCTATCATACTATTGACCCGGGGCAGAAACTTGGTAGTGGCGCCACCCTCTCTTCAACATTTGAGATACAATGTTTCAAAAACTCAAAAATATATAATGGGTAGCAGTTTTTGTATGAATATAAGAACCCTTTAATAAATTAGCACTGTTTATTACCTATTATATTATGATTTCGGCGCTTCCTGAAACTGCCGCCTGGGGCAAGCGCCCCGGTTTGCTCTCCCCTAGATCCGGGGCTGTTTGTCACAGACTTTATCGTGATAACGACAAGAATTATAGAAGTTCATTGATCACACCGTGTCTTTTTCGGAAAGCAAGATTAACCCATTAACGACGAAGAATCGTGTTTTTTTTTCTCATTTTCAAGCTAGATTCTTATCATCGAAAAAAAATCATTTGCAAATAAAAAATATGTTCCCTTGTACTTTTGAGTGTCCCCTTTCCGAATCCGGAGTCAAAATTGAGTTTTGTCCATTAGAAAAAAAAATATGGCCGTTTTTAAACAAAAAAAACCGAAAAAATCGAAGACATTTTTTTTTCAATATTTTTTTTCTCATTGAAGACGCGCGAGGACCCCCCCTTTTTCTTCAACCATGAGTGCACAAAATAGTTGTAGTTTAAGAATATATTTTTTTAATTTGTCGACATTGACATTTTCACCCCCAAAATGGCGCTTTTCATCCCTTCAGCAGGAAGACAATTTTCACTCTCGGTGCCCGACAAAAAAATATTCAAATCTTAACGAAAATTGGTATCCTGGGGTTTTCAAGGTCGCTGATTACGATTCCGCCCTCAAAATTCGAAAATTCAAAATGGCGGATCCAATATGGCGAACCCAAATTCAAAAACTTATTTGAATCGGATGAAATGTGGCACTCAGGGGTTTTCGAGGTCGCTGATTACAAATCTGCCCTCAAAATTCGAAAATTCAAAATGGCGGTTCCAATATGGCGGACTCAAATTCAAAAACTTATTTGAATCGGATGAAATGTGGCACTCGGAGGTCTTCGAGGTCCTTGATAACGAATCTGGCATCATCATTTCAAAATTCAAAATGGCGAATGCAAAATTGAAAAAAGATGTGACAGGCATATACAAAACTTATTTGCAGACAGAAATATTCATGGATAATAAATATATTTGTATCAGGGATAATATTCAATGATGACCCGTATAAACAAAAACAAGATGAAATGTAAGATAATCGGAGATTTCTCAGCCTCTGCAACGTCAATTTTTATTCGACACATGAAAAATATAATATATGATCATAAAATGTGAATCAATTGAATGATTATTATTTACATTTATATAAAGTTGTCAATTCTTCAATAAACGTTAGATAATAACTGGACGTTAATGGGAAGGTGTCCGCCATATTGCATCCGCCATTTTGAATTTTGAAATGATGATGCCAGATTCGTTATGAAGGACCTCGAAAACCCCCGAGTGCCACATTTCATCCGATTCAAATAAGTTTTTAAATTTGGGTTCGCCATATTGGATCCGCCATTTTGAATTTTCGAATTTTGAAGGCGGAATCGTAATCAGCGACCTTGAAAACCCCGGGATACCAATTTTCGTTAAGATTTGAATATTTTTTTTGTCGGGAACCGAGAGTGAAAATTGTCTTCCTGCTGAAGGGATGAAAAGCGCCATTTTGGGGGTGAAAATGTCAATGTCGACAAATTAAAAAAATATATTCTTAAACTACAACTATTTTGTGCACTCATGGTTGAAGAAAAAGGGGGGGTCCTCGCGCGTCTTCAATGAGAAAAAAAATATTGAAAAAAAAATGTCTTCGATTTTTTCGGTTTTTTTTGTTTAAAAACGGCCATATTTTTTTTTCTAATGGACAAAACTCAATTTTGACTCCGGATTCGGAAAGGGGACACTCAAAAGTACAAGGGAACATATTTTTTATTTGCAAATGATTTTTTTTCGATGATAAGAATCTAGCTTGAAAATGAGAAAAAAAAACACGATTGTTCGTCGTTAATGGGTTAATGTGAAAAATATCGGAGATTTTAAGTTTAGTCAAAAATCTTATTTTTTTAAAATACCTACCAATATTAAGAACTAATGACGATTTTTTGTTTTGAAGTTTGCAACCTTGCTTCCAGGATATTATTTCTACTATGCAAACAGAAAGGGACGTGTCAATCGGGTTTCCCTCTCAGTGTACTGCCCTCCAACCAATCGCGATCAGTTTCCCGCTAACATTTAATTTCCTCCACTCCTGACGATACCTTTTCTTGTCTTTTTGTTGAATCTTTGTGTTTTTAATTGTGCAGTCGGTCACGTCACGCATTATTAAATGGCGACGTCCAACATTACGATTGGGACAGCGGTTACACTTGTCACCAACTTGGCAGTGGAGCGATATTAGTTCAGCTGGGACAACCTTATATGATTGGGTCGATGAAGCTGCTGTTATGGGACTGTGATGAACGCGCGTACGGCTATTATGTCGAGACCAGCGTCAATTTGTGGAAATGGGATATGGTTGCGGACAGAACGCGATTGCCTTGCAGGAGCTGGCAAACACTGAGATTTGCACCGAGGCCAGTCGTTTTTATTAGAATAGTTGGAACGCATAATACTGTTAATGAGGTTTGTATCCGAATTATTGTTTTTCAAATTTTTTCACAATACCCGCAGCTTCGAACACCTTCATACTATTGATAGCTGGGTGAAAATAAAAAACCCGGGTCGCAGTGCCAAAACCCTGCCGACAATATAGTGTATTTGCTTGTATAGGGTCGTGTGGTTTTATACTTTTATTATGTGAAATTAAGTTTGTTTTTGGGCAAAATAAAAAATTTAACCCCTTAATACACCCCTTAAAATAACATTTTTTTCTTAATTGTAATATTATTATCAATCTAACGTCTACACCAAATTAAATACACCCTTCAATAAATAAGTCACTATCTGCAAACTAGTGTTTTCATAAAATTTGTAAATCCGGTCCTGTCGGGCCGATTTTATTAAAATTGTGGGGAAACTTTTTAATCACTACCCAAGGGTTAAATTTCAATTTTGAAACGATTCGCAGAATTTTTTCGGTATTTTGGGGCCCAAAAAAGTTTTCAACCCCTAAAAACTACCCTTAAAATAGCCCGATTAGGTCCATTTTAAATAGGCTTCTTGCGGTGATGGATTTCAACATGTGGCCCAAATTTCGTTGAAATCAATTAACTCTTTCGAAAGTTATCGCGCGTACACATATATATATATATATATATATATATATATATATATATATATATATATACATATATATATAAACATTTTTAAAAATGGTGCCAAAGTGTTTAGGAGGTTATGAAACGTCGAGAAATTTTGGTCCGACCCCTAGGTCCCGCCATCCGACCGACGCCAATAGTGTATGTTGCCATATGGCAAATACACTAATTAGTCTGTAAATTCCGATTGATAGTGGACCAAACTTAATCAAAATCACTCTAGTCAGACTAACATAATTACCAGAAACACATTTTTGATTGTTGAATAACAAAATATAAGAAAAAACAGAATTACAGATAGAAGGGCCTATTACAATTATATGTATCTGTATTAATGTAGAATTTAGTTATCGTGAAAGAAGTATTATGAACGGTTTGTCGTTTTGTTGTAGGTATTTCATTGTGTTCATTTAGAGTGTCCGGCTCAGGATCAAATAGAAGAAGACAAAGAAACATCAACTGTAAGTGATAGTCAACAAGATAATCTTGCCAACGACAGAGATAGTAGTGGGGAAGAAAGCAATACGGACCTCACGCCGTCTGTTGTTACAGTATTAGCAGCAGAAACAAATGAAGAGGTAGGTTTTGTTTTCTGTACATTAATATACAGATTGTATCAACTTAAAGCTGTCCATAGGGCACTCTGTGTGTAAGACAGAGCTCTATATACAAACGATAAGTAAGAGTGAGAAAATGATCGCTAATAGGTAGTAATTACTGTGGTTACTGTAAAATAAATTTAAATAAACGTCTTTGTTTTCTAAGTAAAAATAGCCATTTTATCAATTAATGACAGTCTGTAGTCACTACCGAAATTATTGATAAAATGGCTATTTATACTGTTCACGAAAAAATCCAAATAATTAAATGGTTTTATGGTGGTAATTCAACCGCCGACGTAATAAATTTATTTGTAGCTACCTTTGAAAACAGACCGACTTCTTCTAATAATTTAAACGAACTAAAAATACAAATTTCTAATGCATGTCAGTCCGTTGACCATGAGATGTTAGCCAATGTAAGGAAAAGTATTTATAATCGATTAGATTATTATTTGGCAGAACGTGGAGGTCTTTTCGAACACTTAATAAATTAATTATTAAAATTATTGTTCAAACTGTTGTACCAGATATAATAATAATACGAATTAATATTACGGTTTAGTTGTTTTAGTTTGTAAACTGGTAAAAAGATTTACAAGTATTATTTATTTACAGTAACCACGGTAACTATTAGCGATCATTTATCTCACTCTTACTTATCGTTTGTACATAGTGCTCTGTCTTACACACAGAGTGACCTATGGACAGCTTTGAGTTGATACAATCTGTATAAGACAAGTGCCATGCAGTCTTTTTGACGCCACAACAAGAGTTTCATTAAATTTCCCCACTCGACTTTGGTCAACATCGAAACAGACAACGGTAAAAATATGATGAATATTTCTTTTGTTTCAGATTGAAGATGTTCCCAAAGATTTAAGTCCAGATCCATGAAAATGTTTCCAGCTTGTTAGTTTTTCTTTCAACATCACTTGGAAATTTAGGTAAGTTTCATTCGCTTATTCTGTTGTATTTTATTGATTGTTTCATTACGGTTATGGTGAATTCTTTTCGATGTGGAAATGTCTAAGCTTACGTTTCTCTAAATAAAATTTATACGACAGAAAATTTGAGTGACAAAAAACCGAGCGGATATACAGTATGTGAAGCAAAGCCACTGCCCAACTATTCCACTGAATTCTACACACCCCATAATTCAAATTGAATTCTCGTCTATGACATTTTTTTTATTTTGCAGAACAATACGTTATTATCTTCAAGAATATGCTTTTAAGAAATGTATCCATAATGTTCCCAAGGAGATCTAAGCAATTCAGTAATGTTTCAAATCCAGTACAAACTAACTTTGAAAAATTCTTGATTTGAATAAAGTATTTCTTTATAACATTACCAGACCAAATATTGTCAGTTTGATTGAGTTTTATCTCTTATGTTCTCACACAAAAGATGAAATTATATTAAAGGGTTTTTTGCTGTCTTTTAATTCAAAATATATTTTAACTTGTGGATGTGTGCAAGTAATTAAAAAATTACTAAGCTCAAGATCCTTTTTTATTTACAAAAAGTTTTCTTTTATGAAAAAAACCCTAAATTTATATCAGATTAAATACAAAATTTTCTAGGACCTCTGATAACTCAATTTAACAAAAATTGATGGTTGTCGACTACAACATAACCTAAAATTCTTTTCAGTTATACAGAATTATTCGATTGTTTATCACACTTAACAGCGAGTACATGTAAGCAATGCAACATTTTTTATGCCATGTTCGCGTCTAAAATTTAACGGCGCCATTTCGGATTTTTACCTAAATGCTATTCTTTGTGTGAGAAATTTATCGAATATATTGAATTTTTATTTTTTTAAATTGCAGTGCAATATGAATATCTTGAAATATAAATTATGTATGGTCGTATCATGGCATGGATTTCGACCGATTTTAGATTTTTTCAATATGGCTACCTAGCCTCAAACTGCATCGTGATTTGTTTCACGGAAGTCTATGCTTGTAAAGTCATAAGATGACGTTTTAGTATTTTTTTTAATGATCTAAATAGGGCTCTGATTTTGCTAAGACCAGCCCTATATTCTTGCATACTGATGAATTTGGTACGAAGTTTAATATTAGGTACAATCGCTGCCACTTTTTGATATTTTGTCTGGATAATGAAAAATCGTTAGCTGTGGCCTTTAACTTTTTAGTAATGGCTTCACTTATAACCAGCTTTACAATATTTAGGGCTATTGTAGTAATTTTTTACAGCTTGCTATATAGAAGGTGTTCCAAAAAGTTCTTAAGAAAACACACGATAGATTCAACTATTTCGTAATTTTGTTAACGCCATGATGAAACATCTTTGTATAATATTCTATATAGATTTTCTACGTAGCTATTTCTTTGTGCATCAGTGGAATCAGAAATAAAAAATTCAATCAGACATCAATTAATTATTAACAAACAGTATTTGGTTTACAAAATATTTAACTAAAAACTCTTGTTAAATGCCGCGGTTTGATCTGCAAAAAAGGTTTTCGCTACTAGTGCACACAGTGAAATAGCAGCGTGTTTTAAAATTAGTTATAAATAGCCTTTGAAATCTATTAAAAAGTATATTTATATTTCAGAGTTATTTAAATATTTTTTTAAAAATGTTGTAATTCTTAAATGTGATAGATTGTATTATAGATTATTCCATTTTTAGTAATATTTTGAATGTTTCTTGTTGTCTTCTTTTCCATATCAATTCTATAAACTTTTTGTATGTTACCACTGAAATTATTTCACATTATCAAACTTTGTTAAATCTGATAACAGTGGCATCTCATTTCATAATTAGTGGTGCTTCGAAATTACACATTAAGTGCAAAACGTCAGAGTTGATTGTATAAGAAAATAGATTATTTTATTTGGTGGGAAAGACAGTGGAAAGGCGTGTTTAATATGTACATTTAGTACTTTTTAAATTTTATTATTGAGAAGATTACCGTTTTTTTTTTTTTAATAAACTAATAGTTATAAAATTCGACTACGAAACTTTAGCTATGCATCAACAATTTGAGGTAAATTATATAGTAACTTTTTCTGTTATTGTTTTGTACGCAATATTTTGAAACTAATATAAAGCAATTTTTAAGGTTTATTTTAAAATACATCGAAAAAATCAGTCACTTTTTGTAATTCGTTATTTAATTTTTATTTTTAAGTTTTACATAACTTCAAGCGAATTTTGACTGGTAAATAGCGGCTTAGTATGCCATTGGCTAAAATTAGGCAGTCATAAAATAATGCTGTTTTAACAGCTTAATTTTTTTACTACTGAAAAATGGATTTACGATTTGTTACCATTATAGTTTAAAATCATATTTTTGCACAAAAATAGCTAAACTTATCTTAAAATAATTTCAAATACGAATACTGGATGTTGCATGTATTGCAGTATATTATTTGGTTGTCAAAAATTGAAGACTAAACTCCAAGAGATTCGATTCATATGTTTCCTTCGAAAATGGCTTTGAAATGTATAATATTCGGTAAATAATTTTTTCTTTTTATACACTGAGTTGTATTCTTCTTGAGAAATCTGTACAAAAAAAGTTAAACTAAAAACCCAAAAAATCGCAAATATTTCTGAAAACATTTAAATGTTGCCGTTAAACCCAAATTCAAAAAATACGCTACCATTAGGCCATAGTTTTGGTCTCTTCCTCTGGTGTATAATAAAAGCGTTTAACATATCATAATTGAAACAGATTGGAAAAAATGCAGTAATCGAAACATAAAAAATATATCGCACATAATATTGTTGCCGCTCCTAGATCAAAGCGTTGGCTAGCCTATTTATGGGCTATATTTCTAGCTTGGTTTGCGAACAGAAAACACTTTATCGACACTTGTAAATTTTAATATCATTTGCCAAATTATAGAGCCAGAAGTTTAGGTTTATTGTGTTTTTGAGTCAGTCCGGGGCAAGGCCATTGCGAACTGAAGCTGTGGTCAGGAACTTAGTTTTTTGACCTGAACTAGGCAACCAGTTATGCAGTGAAACGTGCGGTCCGGTATATATTATAATAAAACGTTTATATTTATTTGTTTTGTGAATAAAGTTTATAAAAACTATTCTCACGTGTTTTTTGATAAAAACAAACTATTCTTTGAAGGTCCTTTTCTTGTATTCTTCTTTTGCATCCTTTCAGACGCTCCCAACTTTTTTGACCGTCCTTTTAGACGAAAAAAATGTTAACGCCCCCGTAGACCACAATTTTATTTGAAGTATTAACATATTTTGCATATTATTTGTATATTTATCGATTAAAAATTATACAACCTCCATGGAAGCCTCTAGCGTCTACTGGGGGACGATAGGGAATCTATAGTCCACACAAACGCTTCTTAATAAAATTGTACAACTTAAAAATGAATTAAATCAACAATAATGATTGAAATCGCTAGTTTTTTCAATTACACAGTCTATGTGGCAGCTCCTAGTTAAAAATGAATGGGGGGTAGTTTGGTTGCTCAGAATTAGTGGAACACGTTTCGAAAATTAAAAGGCGTGGATCGGTAAACAGCTGAATAACATTTCGTTCAAAAATATCTCTGTATAATAATAATAAATAGCCGCGGATATTTAACCGATTATTTACATTTTTACATCATTCTGTAAATACGTTACGATTTTTTTTTTTATTTTGTAAAACGTATTCTCAGAACTTGCATTTATGATAACATTAAAAATATGTATTCTTATTTTGAAACATATTTTATTTTTTTAATTTGGGGATAAATAGATATATTGTTACGCGAATAAAATGGCATGGCGCTGCTATCAGTCTGGCCACCATAACTACACATTGGCGACATCTGGCGTAGGCGTTAATAACTACACACAAGGCGGAAGTGTCACTCTCGTGGCGATAACGAGAAGTATACGCTCGGTGCATGGTTCCGCTCATTAGCGGGGTTGGTAGTGGGGTATTCTCAAGGCGACCATTTTAGGCGTTGGACATGTTCCATTGTGCGTGGCGATATATGTCTGTATTATAAGCAATTAACACTGCGTAGTTAAAGAAAAGTAAAAACATTTGGCGTAACAGTTCAGAAGTCGGATAGACCTACGTGCGTGGTAGAGTTTGAAACTGTGAGTGAATATTGTGTTCTTTGTTCCCAAAGTGTAATGGCGTCACAAGGGGATGAAATTATAATGGAGGGCGAGATGGATTTTGAGGAGACGGCGGATTGGGCGGAAGCAGAGGAGGAGACGGCGGATGTGGCGGAAGCAGAGCAGGCGGCACAGGCGGATCAGGTAAGTCAGGATGACCGAACAAAGGCGGCGGTCATCCAAGTGCTTGAGACGCATTTGGCGACGCGTCTGGACGCGTTACTTGAGCGACAGGCGGCTCTTGCGATAGAGCGGTATGTGGCGTCAACAAGTAGTACCAGCGGCGTGACGTCTGGCAGTGGCGTATTGTCAGGCGAAGGTACTATAGGTGCGACGGGCGCTGTGGGAGTTGGTCGACCCACAACAGGCGACTTGCAGGCGGCAAGTGAAATGATTGAGGTGTTTGATCCAGAAGACCCTCACTCAAATGGCGAAAGATGGCTATCCATGATAGACCAGTTAGGCGATGTTTATGGATGGTCAACTTGCGAGCGCAGCTACTTTATGCAGTTGAAGTTACGGGGCGCGGCGCGAGCCTGGTTTAACAGGCTCGACAATTATCAACTAACCTGGGCGGAGTGGAAGGTCACTTTGATGAGGGCCTTCCCCAGACAGTGCGACTTCGCAATATGTCTGGAAGAGCTAGTCGAGCGGCGAAAGCGGTCAGGCGAGACCATGACTAGCTACTTCCACGCAAAGTTGGCGCTGTGTGGCCGGGCAGACGTCAGGGGTAAGAAGGCGGTGTCCTGTATTATAAGGGGTCTGCCTGAGGAGCTACGGGCGAATGCTCTGGCGTGCGGCGCTACCACACCCGAGGCGTTATACTCCAAATTTTTGGCGGGTTTGGATAGCTACAAGACACCCACAGCGGCAATTGTGGCTAGGAGGAATGAGGCGGCTTCCTCCGAAGCGAAGGTGCGGCGATTGCACTCGGTAACATCGGCACCAAAGCGACAGGCAACAGGCGCTTCAGGGCGAATTCGGTGCTATAACTGCCAGGAGATGGGGTCCCATGTAAGTAGGAACTGTCCGAAGCCACGTAAGGAAAGGTGTAGTGGGTGCGGCGGTGACGGACACTACTTCGACAAGTGCCCCGATAGGCGACAACAACGTGGCGACAAAGAGAGCAGTGTCAAGGTTCGATTGGTAAGTAACTTACTTGATTCTGTTTATAGAAAGGATGTGGTAATCAATGACGTGCTAGTCAGGGCGTACATAGACACTGGCTGTCAGCACAACTTAATGGCGACTGATTGTACAAAACAGCTTGGCCTGAAGGTGACTTCAGGTCGGGTGCTATTACAAGGCTTCGGCGGAGGTCACGGTGAAGCACATGGGCGCATCGAGTGTCAGATGACTATTGACGGCCTTACATTGGTAATCACGGCGCTTGTAACTGATTGCGATATATCGAATGTTGACTTAATTTTAGGGCAACCGGCGTTAGCGAGTGATGGCGTCTCGTTAGTGGTGAGGGGCGACAAGGCGGTCTTCGTTAAGGGCGACGACGTAGACGATCTGCTCAAGAATATCACCATTGAGGACGATGATGTGAGGCGTCGCATTGTTTTGAATCAGGATGTTGTTCTTGAGCAGAATTCGGAACATCGGGTAGGTGTTGTTATTGAGGACGCTTCACCAGGCGACGAAGTGTACGTAGATGGCAAGCGATATGACAACGGGCGATGCACTGTGGCAATACCCAGCGGCGTTTTGCGTCAATGCAATGACAACTGGATGTGGCTGTCGAATATGGGACCGGGACACCTTGACTTGAAAAAGGGCCAAGTGTTGGCTAGGGCGGTCAGGTGTACAGCGTCGTCCAGAAAGGCGTCGACAACATCCACGTCAACAATTATGGTGAGTACTATCAATTCTTTTCAATTATCTAACGTTGAGATTGGCGATATTGAGTCTGAACAAAAGGCGAAACTGATGGAATTGTTAGGACGGTACACACATTGTTTCTCGTCAGGCGATAGCGACTTGGGTTTGACAAACTTGGGTGAGATGGAAATCAAACTTACCAAGGACGCTTCAGTGTATTATAGACCGTATAGACTTTCTATACCAGAAAGGCAAAAGGTACGATCTAAGGTGAATACACTGTTAGAAAGTGGCGTAATCAGGGAGTCAAACTCAGATTTTGCGAGCCCCATTGTTCTGATTAAGAAAAAAAATGGCGACGTCAGATTATGCGTAGACTACAGGGCACTAAACGCGATTACTGTAAAGGATAGGTATCCGTTACCTCTGATTAGTGATCAGCTGGACCGTCTGGCGGGTAAGTGGTATTTCACTACATTAGATATGGCGCAGGGGTACCACCAGGTACCCATGCACTCTGATTCGATCAACAAAACGGCGTTCGTAACACCCGATGGTCAATACGAGTACACTCGTGTCCCGTTTGGTTTGGCAAATTCGCCGGCCGTATTTCAAAGAATAATTAATAAAATGCTTGGCGGTATGCAACATAATCAGATTCTGGCGTACATGGACGACCTGCTGATTCCATCGGCGACGGTTTCGGAAGGTTTGTCTCTGTTAGAACAGGTGTTATCGTTGATCGGTCAGGCGGGGTTCAAACTGAATATGGCGAAATGTTCATTTTTGAAAACTTCTATAGATTACTTAGGGCATGAGGTAAGCGGCGATGGTATCAGACCGGGTGAGCGAAAAGTGAAAGCGGTAGCTGATTTTCCAGTCCCAACTGATGTACACACAGTGAGGCAATTTATCGGTTTGGCGAGTTATTTTCGAAAATTCATTAGAAATTTCGCGACAGTGGCGAGACTATTGACACAGCTTACGATGAAGTGTGCCGAGTGGCAGTGGGGCGACGAACAGCAGCAGGCGTTCGAGCAGCTGAAAGCGTGTCTGGCAGCGCGGCCAATTTTAGGTTTATATTGCAGCGAGTTACCCACTGAGTTGCATACTGATGCAAGTAAACTAGGTCTAGGTGGTATCTTGCTTCAGAAGCAACCCAGCGGCGAACTAATTGTAATTTCTTATTTTAGTAGAGCAACAACTCAGGCGGAGTCAATGTACCACAGCTATGAACTGGAGGCGTTGGCGGTAGTTGAATCCATAAAACGATTCAGAGTGTACTTGTTAGGCATACACTTTAAGGTGGTTACCGACTGTACGGCAGTGAGGGCGACACTGCTTAAGAAGGACCTAGTGCCACGAATAGCGAGGTGGTGGTTAACAATATTATGATAGATTATAGACGCTCAACAGGTGAAGTCATCAGCATCTACGTGTGTAACAGAAAACCTTTCAGCCGGCATATACAAACCGACTGGAACAAGATCGGGTTTCTAAGAGTGCTAATTCCCATAAAACATTGGCATGCTAACTATATTGCGATGGTTCTCCTGAGGGGTTTATTTCTGGGGAAAAATTGATGTGCTTGGGGCGTCGTGTAAGCATCCAGGAACGAATTTGTCTGTAGAGTAACTAGACTAGAGCCTAGGGCGGTACTTTTTGGAAACAGAAAATATTAGGTGAACACTAAAACGGAAGGGTGCAAACTTGACCTGTAAAATTCTCGGAATCATTATTTATGATCTTTCTAATTCTTGTCGAAAACCAGTGGCGGATTTAAAATTGTTATGGCCTCTGTGCAGCTGAGTCGATTGAAACCCGTCACCCGTGTTAATTTCCAGAAGTGTCAAATGTTCATAATGAACATTTTTATGGAAGCCTCTGAGCAGTTGACTAGTTTACCTAGTCCTAAAATACCACGTACACTTGTCAAGCATGGACCAGCACAGCACAGACCTGCAACCTGCACGATGTCGCACAATAGACTAGCACAAACCAGCAAGTTTTAGTGCGGGTTCACGAACGACATTACCACTAGTACACTAGATCAGTTCAGCACGGCTAGACAGAAATTGCAGGCGACCGACTGACGGTCGCTGCTGGTTGCAGGTGCTCGTCTAATGTGCGCTACTCCGTTAAATAACATGGACACCTTCACGAACAGGCTGTTCTGCATCATGTTATGCTGGTCGTGCTGATCCATGCTTGACATGTTTGCGCGGTCTTTAATTGCAATACAGTTTTTCTAAGAAAAAATGTACCGTAAATTATCTTGTGAATTTATTTGGAGAAGAAAATGATGACATAACGAGAACTTCTTTGATTTCAATATGAAACTCAAAATTGTCCATTATGCAAAGTTTTGTATTGTCTTTAAAGAAATAGTTAGCAGCAATATAAAATTTTGTCCTGTACCTCTAAGTCCGGCCCTGTTGAAAGCGATCGAAAATAAAAGTCTGGTCGGCAAATAAAGTTATAGGTTACAAAAATATTTCTTCTGTGGCGACAGTGTGTGTGCCTGCAGCCTTAACGTTATCAAACACACGTGTAGGCTTGTCTATCATAGATTTGTAGAGTGCTACATACAACCAAAGAACATATGATTTTTAAATGAGCGTATCTTTAATACCCAATCAAATACACGAACACCAGTTCATATCGTGATAATAAAGGAAGAGATTGTTTTGTTTTCTGTTACATAGTCTTATAAGTTGTTCGGTTAATGATTATCGTTTTTGTTTAGTTCAGTTTGTGTTTAGACGATAAGTGATCAAATTTTAAAAATATTGTTTATTAATAATTTACTGCAACAATATTGACAAAAACTACCTTTTTGTTAAGAAAATTACACATTTCTCAATGTAAAAAATAACGGTCATGTTTTAAAAGCAATGTTGAAAAAGTGAATGATAATTTTTATTGGTTTTAAATTTATTTATTACTATTAATTTATCATGTTGTTAATGTTTGGACATTTTTGTCTATTGGTGCATCATGCATTCGCCGGTCTTATAGGATCGATGTTAGATTTTTCGGCTATAGACGATGAATTTGTTCAAATTATGGTCCGACGTCCGTATGGTTTCCTTACATTCTGGAACATGGTAAGTATACATTTTTGCAATGAGGTGAACTGAACCAAATTTTTGTACTTTACAAGCCGGGAAACTATTATTCAAAATAAGATATTTGAGTTATTTGTGTTCGATTACAATAATCAATTTTTATAATATTTTTTTCCAATATGAATTCACTTTCGTTAGCGGCGTACAGTTTCCAGACAATTATGTTGCCCCGAACGTTATAAGGCTAGATACGAAATATTATAAATTTGAACCCGAAATTTCCAAATTCGCACGGATTGAGTTGTTACTACATAATGTCCGTAAGTAATAAGTAGACAATAATTTCCTTCCTATTTGTTGATCTCCATTTAATATTATAAAATCTTTACACCTACCCTCGTCTAAACGATCATATTTTTACGTGGCAAAACAACTTACTTCCGGATGAAGCCGGACCTTACAGCTAGTATTATCTATATCTGATATAGATAATATGTACTAGCTGTAAGGTCCGGCTTCATCCGAATGTAAGTTGTTTTGTCAGGTAAAAATGTGATCGTTTGGACGAGGGTAAGTGTAAAGATTTTATAATGTAAAATGGAGATCAACAAATAGGAAGAAAATTATTGTTCAGTAGTTCCAGACATTACCACTCAAACAAATAGTATAGATTCTATATAGGGATGTTGCGGATGCATTTTTTGTCACATCCGCGGATGCGGATCTGTACAAAAAACTTAAGGATGATTTGTCGGTATACTGAAAATGATGAAAATCGATTGGAAAAAAAATATACTATTCTGGCAAGTCTACTAAAGCTCCTCAAAAAAATTGGGATTTTTTTACAAGCCCGTTGAAAAGTTATAACATTTATTAGTTGCAACAAATTAACACGTAGTTAAATGGAAAACATGCTATCAGACCTATTTAAATGAAAAAAAAATAATGAAATTATGATGTGAAAAATTCCAAAAATTTCAAATCAATAGATTAAATATCCAAGAAACATAAAAGCGATTAATAATTGGTAGTTTCAATATTATTTACAGAGAAAAATAATAAAAATGAGTAATATTTGCCGTATTTTTGAATAAACGGTATGAATTACAAGAAAACGTGGCAACGTCGCAAACATCAAGTTTACGTTTCTGTGGTAATTCAATTTGTTTACGTCGTTGTAAATAAATTTTCTTGCTGACAATTTTTCCTTTCCATCGATATTGTCTGTCAGGTTTTTCTAAAATTGGATAATACCAACTATTAAAATGGTGCGGTGTTGTCACGCTTTCCTGAATAAAAACAAGAATTATTTTATTTAATTAAATAAAATAAAATTAAATTGGAAATTTACGAACGTATGTATTTGTCTCCTAATTTTTTACTTTAATTTTTGGGATAATTTGTGACGATGATCAGTGACAAAAAAAATTTAAGTTTTTATTTTTTTAAAGTTAAATTCAAGGTACAGTCACAAACAATAGTTATTTTACAATTTTCACTTATATTGAGATTTTTATGTTAATATTATTAAAATGACCACTAAATTTTATTCTTTTAGAAACTTAATATCAAAATTTAAATTATAAAAAAAATGGTTGATTTAAATCATTTATTTCAAGAGATATTAAAAGATATGAATTTGGTGCAAATGTCATTAACTTTTGTTTCCGATTGTACCGACAAATCATCCTTAAGTGTTGGTTTGGTAGTGTAAAAAAAAACAGTAATATTTATCCTTTCTTTATTTAACAATAAAGTAGTGACTGAATTACTATTACTAATTAATTATTTTAGTAATTAAATTTGAATATTGGAGCATTATATTTAATGAAAAGTAGAATGACCGCCTTTTCGGACTCCAGTCTGTTTCGCAAGGGTTCGTATATTAATCCTGCGCTACTAAATAACTGTTCACTTGGAACACTGGCTGGTGGAGCTGATAAGAATTTGCGTGCTATTTTAGATAACAGTTTGAACTCGCTTTGATTAACACTCCACCATTTAAGAGGACTCTCATTTAAATTAATTCGCTTCTTATTGCGGAAAGTAAGTAACTCCTTCTTGAGAATTGCGTCAGGGCTGACTATTTCTGGTGTTTCCTGACTTTCATCGTCACTTGATGAATCGAGCATCATGGCAAGATCACTAATTAAACAGGACTGACGTCCTGTACCTGAGGTCCCTGGTCGTTCCGTATCTATGGAATCTGTCTTTCTCATTTTCTTCGCTCTTTCGGTACTTGGAGATATTGTTCGAGAAGCCAAGATGTCTTCGGCGTTTCTGCTAATCTTCAATATATCATCTTTAATCTTGTTACAACAAAATAATAGCGAGGCGCGTCACCGTCACCGATTCACCGAAGTCCAAAACAAAATTATTGCTTTCCTATTGGTCAATCAGCACGTGCGGTCGACACGCGCCACTCGCCGGGACTTCCCCTTTCTTTCTTGTCGCGACCTGCTACACACCCGCATCCGCATCAGCTCCGCATCGATTTATGCGGATGCAGATGCGGATGTTCCGCATAAGCGGATGCGGATGCGAATATTCGCAACATCCCTAATTCTATACTATTGTATAAAGAGATAAAAATTGTTTGGGTGGTAATGTCTGGAACTACAGAACCAATTCTAAAGATTTTTTCAGTAATAAAAAGCTACACTATCCCTGAATAATATAGGCTATATATTTTATTTTAATAAAATTAAGTTTTTTTGTTCAAAATGTCAATATTTGCAAATCAAGTCATAAGGAAAAGCGCTGTTTGGTTGCTTTATCGGTGGGCGCTGACCAAATTGTTGGGATAGACGTGGGTAGATCGAATAATTTAACTGAGAAAATACTCTACATGCATGGAGTCGAAGGCTTCACTATTATTGTCGATGCCGAACGGGGCATAGCCTCGCGAGTCAAGAATGTAATACATTGAAGTCGAAGGCTCCACTAAGGTTGTCGCTGCCGTGTTTCATTACAGTCGCGTGCAGAGCCACGGGTAGCGACTATTACATAATATAAAAGGAAGTGTTGGTATAGGTCTCTGTCTGTACTGGAGAATCTAGACAACTACTGAACGGATTTGAATGCGCGGTTTTTACAACAGGGGAAGGTTTGAATCCACTATACTGAACCGATTCGAATGCAGTTTTTACCATTCGATAACTTATTTCTTGAAATAAAAGTTAATGGAACTTTGTGCATGATAATTAATACATTTATTGGAAATTTTGTAATCAGATGTGGAAATTGAAATATTTTATTATCGAGTGATCCGTGACTTATAAAGAAGAAATCTGTCCACTGTTCATATAAATTTAATATCATTGAATGATTGTCAATCAACGTATAAATCATGATTGTACTTCTATTATTATTACTATTAGGCTTTGGTATAGCGACACGCAATTTAGTTATGTAATGTATGTTTTATTATTAGTGTATTTGCCATATGGCAACATACACTATTGGCGTCGGTCGGATGGCGGGACCTAGGGGTCGGACCAAAATTTCTCGACGTTTTAAAACCTCCTAAACACTTTGGCACCATTTTTAAAAATGTTTATATATATATGTATATATATATATATTTATATATATATATATATATATATATATATACGTATATATATATATATATATATATGTGTGCGGGCAATAACTTTCGAAAGAGTTAATTGATTTCAACTAAATTTGGCCCACGCGTTGAAATCCATCACCGCAAGAAGCCTATTTAAAATGGGCCTAATCGGGTCATTTTAAGGGTAGTTTTTAGGGGTTGAAAATTGTTTTTGGGCCCCAAAACACCGAAAAAATTCTCCGAATCGTTTCAAAATTGAAATTTAACCGTCTGGTAGTAATTAAAATGTGTCCCTAAAATTTTAATAAAATCGGCCCGACAGGACCGGATTTACAAATTTTGTGAAAACACTATTTTGCAGATAGGGAATTTTTTACTGAAAGGTGTATATAATTTTGTATATAGGTTCGATTGATAATAATATTGCAATTAAGAAAAAAAAATGTTATTTTAAGAGGTGTATTAAGGAGTAAAATTTTTTATTTTGCCCAAAAACCAACTTAAGTTCGCATAATAAAGCCACACTGCCTGTATAGCAAATACACTATATTGTCGGCAGGGTTTTGGCACTGCGACCCGGGTTTTTTTTATTTATTTCCCTCCCAGCAGCGATTTTTTTCTTTTATATAACCTTGGATATGAATGACAACATTAATTTCTCTGAAAACAATAATTCAGTAATTCGATAATAAAAGTGAATTCGTATTGTAGCATGATTTTTACAGATGTGTCTTATTGTGATTTAGTAATTTTATTAACTAACGACATTTCTTTATCTACCAAAGGTCCACTCTCGGTGTTAATTTTAGGATGTTCTATACATTTAACATTTTCTAAGATTTTGTATTTAGATTTTCAAAACGAAAATAAAAAAGACTTATGTCGCGACACACATGACCGAAGTGAAACTTCTAGTGTATGAATAATATAAACTGAGTTTTGCGATTCCTTTGATTTTATTTCTATTTTCATCGTCCATGTGTATTTAAAATTGATTTTTGACAGTAGATAATAAAACGTCATAGTTGATTATTGCGTTTCTATGACTTCGTCGACACTAGTGTGTTTACTCATTTATGTCACTCTTTTGTGTCAGTGTTTTTCGTTTCATTCATTTTATTCCTCAAATCGGCAAGAGGTCACATAAAAAGTTTCACTTTAAAAATAATGATTGGATAATTTCGAAATATGACATGATAAATAATTTTCGATTTTTGAAAGGGTAATTTACAAATGAAAATTCGTAATCTATATACGAAGGCTAGAAAACGGTGGAGATTTACTAGTATTCATTTTTTTTACATTAAAAGAATGAGGTAAAAGAACAATAATATTTACTTGCTACATTCCTTAACTGCTTCAGAATGTTAATCCTATATTTTCAAATCGTCGATTTTATCTTTCCCAGAGACCTCAATAGATTATATATAGATTAAATGTATAGATTAAATAACCGAGCGTTGTAGAGTAGTGGTGAGAGCACTCGCATTCGGGAGGTACCGGGTTCAAATCCCGGCGAGGGCAGATGCGACTGGGACTTTTTCCTACTGCCTCTTGCCGAGGAACCGGTATCGACCATCTTTTTGAGGTTTTCCATGGTTTCCCTCTATTAATTCCAGGTAAATATCGAGATGGTTCCATATCCTGGGTCATGACCGATTATCTATCAAACTCCTAGTTCAAAAATTGCCTACCCTGTCCTAATTTCCTATAATTTCTTCATTTGTTCATTGCTATTACTTAAGTTGAAGTTTTTAAAATGTAGAAAATAACGGGAAGTGATAAATGGAAAATAGTAATGGTGCGAATGACGTCTGTTATGACATAAAATCGAGAAACGTACATTATTATTATTATAGATTAAATATTAAATTTGTGTTTTAACGAGGAAAGCAAATTATTTATTTTGATTGTAATTTTAGATTGGACAATCTATATATTTAATGTTAGCTATTTACATGGACTACCAAAGATTGAAGTTGGTAGGTATTTTTGGTAACAGTAATGAAAAGAAACTTCCAAAGCACTATGAAAAATTACTCAAAATCCAGGGATACTTTTTTCATGCCATCATTGTACCTTATACTTTGGTAAGTTTCATTGTTTAAAGCATTGGACACCTACAAATACCCTCTGCACTCTTCATCTCAGATCTTTTCTCCACGTCTGCAGCTCTGCCGAGGCTATTTTTAAAGCTAAACGCCTCGGGTAAACACCAGATGAGGAACCAAGAACGACGAATTTTTTGAAAAGAAGTGTTGGCCACATATGAAAGATTACGTATTATTTATATATCTTTTTAAAATTGTAAAGTTTTCAGGACATTGTTTTTTATTTTTCGCCTGTAAGATCTGTTACTCGAACCCTTTAGCTTTGAAAATAGCAAATTTTTGAGGACGCGAAGTCAGAATTTTATCCTGGGCGCCGTTGACCCTAGCTGCCGCTCCGAAAAATTTTGAGTTATTTACTTACTCAAATTTTTAAACGTATAGTTTCATTCCTATTTTGAGAAATGAATTTAATATCAATGCCAAGGCTAGCCAATGCGTTAAGTGGCGTTTAAAATTAATAATTGTGAATTATCATCTTTAATTCAGTGTTGCAGTTTTTTTTAAACAAAGATAAAGATCATTCATTGCCGGCAATTGACGAAAAATAATGAATTTATCATGGATGTAGGAAAAGAATAAGTTTACTGTTTTGGTTCAATCGGGCAGTACTTAGTAAATGTGGATTGTTAAATTGTAATACAAATTACATAATTGAATGTAATAGTTCAAACATTGATCGCTACGGTAATTGAAATGAATGTTGTGAATCAAAGTAAATGTTTGACATTTATATAACTTATATGAGTGTAAAAAATTTACTTCAAATCACACCACTTATGACTTTACATGATATAAGGTCACGTTTTCATTTGCATTAAATTATGTATTATGATTCCAACACTGCTTAAGCTATAGATCATTAAACTTATATTAACTTAGGGTTCATGAAATCCGCGATTCGTCTGTTCTCAAACCGTTTTGTTCTTGTAATTCTATTTTTATTATAATCACCTCAAAAGGTTTCAACAGTTTACAAACGATCCTATTTGTTTTTCTTTATTTCTGTAACTGTTTTTGTATTGTATCTACTTTATAATTGTAGTTTGAACTTTGCCGCCCGTATTTTACGAAATCTTGAATAAATATGAACTTTAAATACTGTTTTATTTGAATTGTTCATATTCATTGACTCTTTATTGAACATGATTCATGTAATACGTATTTAATATTGATTTAAACATTTTGTTTGACCAGGCATATTTTAATTAGGGCACTCTGGGTTCTAGCAACTAGCATTGGTACTTTCTGTGTTTGTTTTTTTTTTATAATTTATATGAATTAATTCTTAGTTCTCGAATCACCTTGATAAACAAAATATTAAGAATTTTTAAGCATTTTTGCTACTCGTTCCTTCATTCAGGCAAAACTCATTATCGCGGCACGCGGCGGCTGAACTTGTAGAATCTTCAGTTGGGACCCGAATAATTATGACCTTGATTCTGAGTCCGAACATACATCCGTCAAAACCTGGGGACTTTGAGTCAAACAAGCAAACGTGGCAGTCCTACTTCCGAATCACCATTCAAAAGCTAACATCTAGAGCGTGCAGTTGGCATGAAATATTGTTTGAATTTTTTTTAGTTTGTGACGTGGATGTTTTGGCTGTTGTTCTATATCGATCGAGAACTGTCGTTTCCCAAAGTCATGGATACCGTTATGCCATGGTGGTTAAACCATTGTGTTCACACAAACATTGTATTTCTTGTAATTCAAGACACAATATTTGGAAGACTTCCACTTCCGAGCCACAAAAGTGCTTTAATTGGCTTCACAGTTTATCAACTCGTTTATTGGGCAGTGTAAGTATGGTTTTATTTGCCTGGTTTTGTGACAAATATTTATAAACATACGGAGTTACAGGGGTAGTCTCGTTCCGGATAATAACCGAAAAAATATCAAGTTTTATAAAAATATAGCTTTGTTCCAACATCTCTGAAAATATTTCCATCACAATCATGCGCAGTAAATAAAACGCGTACTGAGCAAGGTATGAACGATTTATAGTCTACAATATCTACCAACAAACGATTTATTCGTATATCACTGTCTAAAAATCTAAAGTATAAATAACGGTGTGGGATCTCCAGGGTTAAAATTTTGAAGTGTTGTTATTATGTCACGAGTTTATTGTCTTCCAACATCGTATATAAAAACTTGTATATGTATTTAAAAATTAATTGCGTAGTATTTGTTACGTCTGGTATGATGAATTGAAAAAAATTGAAATTGCAGTGTAGGAGTCTGTTAGGTGAAAATTTGTATTATTTTTGTATTAGTCACTGTGACACAGTGTGTTCTCGAAAAGCTAATCCAAATTTAATAATTTTGAGCAGTGCGTATTATCTCTCATACATAAACAAATAAACCGGCTGTTTTGTTCTTATCTTCCTCTTATTTGTCAACGATAGGGTGCCAGGTGACGCATATTTTCTCTCCGTCTTGGCCCCATCTTCTTGAAAAAATAAAATTTGTTTTTATAGATAGTACAAAATGTAATATGAATTTGTTTATTTTTTCAGAATACTGCAAATACTTTTCACTCATGGAAAGTTTGTGTACAAGATATTTGAAGTTTTGCCGTTACATTGGAAAATATGCTATGCGCTCGCCAATTATTTTACCGCCATATTATTTTATATCATTTTTTATAAGCTTCAAAAAATGTTTTCTTCGTTTTGGCAACTTGTTAGTTATAGTGTAATAATAGAAGACCCAACGTGTGATGCTGAGCACAAATTAGTACAGAATGGATTTAATAATAATTTAGTTAAAAATATTAAACAAGAAGAAGAAATTAGAAACTGTGAAAGTGAAATTAGGGACAGTGTTTGTGATCACGCAGGGAAAAAACTACAGTGAATTGTTTTATATTTTAATTTTTAGTAAAAATTATGACAATTAGTTTTAACTTTGTAAATAATTACAGGTTAGATAGGTATTATAATTTATATTTAAACAGTATTTCTGTTTTTTGAATTTTTACTCCCCCGGAGGGACAGGATGATGATTCAGTCAATTTTCGCTATACGGTAGAAATTATGTTTTTCCTGAAAACGAACACAACAGGTGTAGTAGTACAGATCTATTATATCAGGGGACAATATTAGGTATCCATAATAAATTTCACTTTTATCAATTTTAAAATGAATTATAGCGAAATCATTTATTTTTTATTATTTTAGAAGTATTGTTTTATTAATTTATATTCTTCAAATTCTAGTAGTATTAAAATTAGAAGAGGCTATAAGGCGTGATCTTGATTGCAACCGACCTTTCAGACACGTAGATTATTAATTAATAACATTTGATCGACAATTTGTCGCTAAATTAGTCTCTCTATATATATAAATCTGTATCTTCACTGACTGACAGATTAACTAATACTGAATGATACTTTCGACTTTAAATCTACATTTAAAGCTGAACGTCGCGGTTGTGTCAGAAACCGAGCATAACACACAACCAAAACAAATGAATCTAAAAAATTGAAATTTTAGAACCTATGCATTCATTGAAAAATTTAACCTTCAAAGGGATGGAAAAATAGATTTGAAATGGACTTTTTCTGCAACCGTTTGGAGTTGGAAATACAAAATTTAACATGAATGTTCTTCATATATGTTCATCTAATTTTCGATATTCGTTGTCCTAAGGAATGAAAATGGAGTTGATATTTTTTTGAAAAATACGCGTATCTACGAAATCGTTTTTTTAAAAGAAATGTTGCATGTCGAGATAATATTTTTCTTAAAAAATGAAGATATAAATGCTTGATGAGTTTTGGAAAAAAAATTCCCTAACGCCTGAACGGAATGCGAGGTGAAATGAAACGCTGACCTTTTAAACTTCATCCGGACAAAGGTGAGGACAGCAAAGTGAAAGATATGTCCTCAACTTTGTCAATTTTAATGCTAGGTACTCTATTTATTTATTTAAAATGAAATATATATTAAATTCCAGGAAGTAAGAGAAACTAGGAAATTTTGGTAGTTTTAATGTTGTATGTTTAATTATCAATAAATTGTTTTCATTATTTGTTATCTTGAACGACATTATTAAATTTACATAATTATTTTAAAAAAATGACTAGACTAAATATGAGATCGTGTTGGCAATGAACTATGAAAATTGATAATTTTATAGTTTTATAAAAAAAATTAAAAATGACTATATTATAATATAGATACTTTCATCATTTAATAAAACTATCCTCTTTAAGTGTGTATATTACTATGTTAAAAGTGTAAACAATAAATCGAAGCTGTGAAATTTAATGTTTTGCGAGACGCTGATGACCTCAGATGTTGAGCGTCTACAATCTCTCTTTCTCTCTCTTAATGTTTTGCATATTTTATTCTGGTGTAGTAGGTTATTTATAGCTAATATTAGGGTAGAATTTTACATGCATTTACCGATATAATGACACTTTTAATAAAAATGAGATTTTGTACAATAACAATAATTGTAACAGATTGTTATCATTAATGTACTTTTTACGCATGGTGTAAAAGGTTCAGGTACGGATTTAAATAATATATGTAGACGTTAATGGCCTTAGTTGTCGAGCATATCTACAACAATCTATTCCTGATTTTATTCCAAGTGATCACTCATAGAAACAGGCAAGATGTTTGTAAGAAATAAAATGATGAAACCAATAAATAAACAAGAATTCAATTATTAAATAAAATCTATTTCGATTCAGCGATACAATCGATGTAAACTCTATGCTGTCTCAACACAGAATACCCCTGCATCCGTTTACAATCTCAACAATATCAGTATAACCAGTTTACATAACATAAAGCATTACACAATTCATAGAACAAAATAACACACTGAATAACATAACAATGGTCTCATTACGGCTACAACTACGTAAGTTTCTTGATATAGAAATAATATTATAAAACACTCATTGTAATTATAATACGATATTAGAAACTATTCAAATAATGTTACTGTAGAACAATTGGAAATTCAGCCGCCGCGATAGTGGAAGATTCGGGTTCGTGTCCCGGCAGTGACATTGTTTAAATAATATTTTTTTCTAATATCGCATTATTATTGCAACGATGGGTGCTTCATAATATTATAGCAAAATATTAGCTATTATTTCTACACTGTACCAGTGTAGATTAAACATTTGCTTACATTTTACCTTGTAATTATACTCATAATCAACATGAAATGACAAAAACTGCAGATTTTCGTTCTTCAATAAACTACCATTAGGAAAAATAATAAAATCTTTCTTTTTTTCGAAACAAACCAACGATGGCATAAGTACTATCTAGTATTTATCGGGCCGTATGATTTTTCAAAATAATTTTCGCTAATTCTGGGCAGCCAAATTCTTCAGACGCCTGAATTTTTTCCTTGCTACGACCTTGATTTTAGCCCATATTAATTTTTAAGGATTTTTTTCAGAAATGCTTTGTACGGATCTGAAACTTTATAGGTATGACGTATAATATTGTACTAACATAATCCATTACGGTTATAGATTACCAGACTATGCATTTTTTTCAATTTCTCTGTTGACACTTTAATTTTCAACTATTAATATTTATATAACCAACTTGTTTTTCTCAATCTGTATTCAAAATCTGTAATTTGCAATTTATATTTTCAAGTAAAAAAAAAAAGATTCAAGATATTCAACGCTTCAAACAAATTAACTTATTTACGAGTAAATAATTGTAAATCACATTTGCATGAGATATAAAATTATAATTATTTAATTGTACACCAATTTTGTTCGTTGTTTCTTCAGCTTAAGGTAATTATCGTTTCTCCACTTATTTAGCTACCGATAAAGCTGCGTTATTTTATTGAATAAAATATCTTCGATCTGTGATTCAGAAATTAGCGATTTCCGAAACGATAGTAAGTGCACTTTACATGTACATATACACATATACATCCAACTGCTATAGAATTATGCGGGTAAAAAAGGAAGCATATTTGAACAGTTCGTAAACATTCACTTTAAGCCCTATCGCCGTATCACCTATGTTAAACGTCTTATCTAAGTAAGAATGGATGGGTTATATTATAGACATGGAATTATCTGAAAAGTGAATTTTAATTTAGCGGGGCGACCTTTTTCCGATACAAGCATTTGTTTGTTTTTAGATCTTAAGAAGAATCGTAATTAAAATGCCGCTGACTTTATACGACGCAGTTCAACCATTAGCTAAAACAATTTCGCTGTTTGGAATACACTATTTTCATATACACAATGGAACATTAATCGACATTTCAAAGAAACAGAAATTATATTCTCTTTTTATGTTACTTTTAGTTAAAATTTCGTATTTTTATTATTTGTACGGCATTTTTACAGAATTTGGTCGTCATTTTTCTAACATTAACTTGACAACAGCAATTCTCGATATTTCATTGGTGACTTCTTACTCCGTTACAGGTTTATTAATATTATTTTTTTCATGCCGGAATAATTTTAATCGAGTTAAATCATTGTTCGATAATTTACTCTTAGCTGATTATTTATTGGAGATTGATAAAAACTACGAAAAATTGGCACGTATAACTAAATTTGCAGCTGCAGTAACGTTTCCTTTTGTATTCGCTTGTGCATTTGTTGACTTTTATGCTTTCCTTAATGCTCTGACATTTAAATATTCTAAATATTATTTTGGCCGAAGTGTTATATTTTGTATTATCATTGTATTTACTTTGCTCCTTGTTGCAACAACTACATTCATTTACTCGAGATTTTTGTATTTAAATAAGGAAACAGCGCATGTGGTAAGTACACTTAATTTTTCTGAGAAAATATTTTTGGTTTGGTTTCAAAATTTTTAGATAAAAACTCAATTAAGTCCTAATTTTAAAAATGCACCAGTTTTATCCGAGTCCTCTAAATATTTTGTAAATTTATGGATATGTTAGACAGATTGGAAAATGTCCGGTTGGAAGTGTTCAATTTTAACAAAGTTGTCGATGGGGTCATTTGCCATTTGCCATTTTTGTTAAAAAATAGAATACTTATTTTCTTTTTTTCTGGGTACTTTTATAATCTCTATAAAAAATGCCTGGCTACTTCTCAAGTATTTTCTCATATTATTTCCCAAAATATAAATGCCTAAATATTTATCAACACTATACTATTATCATGGTCATTATTAAAAAATATGGTGTACATACGGGCATACCCTGCACTTCCGCCATATCATTTGTAAGCAGGTACGCAAACTCCGAAGTATTCACACGTGCTGGAATAGTTTTTAAGTCAAAGATGCGATTTTGTTTTGAAATTTTCAAAAAGTTTAAAGTGTCTAACGTTTTTCAAAATTTGCAAATACTCAATCGAGTCAGTTTCGCAAAAAAATAGTACAGGGTATATAAATTCTATGGGTAAAATTTTTGTATAGTTAATTCATGATTGTAACTGCATAATTTTTAGTTAATCGGATTGTTTTTAGATTGATAATTATCTATCAAAAATAAAATCATTCGGACTGATTTACAGTAAGAAACATTCCAGAACTACAATTATAAAGATAAGGGCTTTAGCCAAATGCCATTCGACTCTTTCTGACGCAGCAGACGAATGCTGTTCAATATTTAATTGGCAAGCCATCGCAATATACTGCTATATACTGTTAGTTGGTCTTACCAGTTTTTTCTATGCAATCGAATTATTGTTTGATGCAGCTATAATCCCATATTCACATCGTATATTTATTTTTATGATGGGTTATTGGTTTGTAACTTTCGTAAGTAGTTAAAGTAGTTAAAAATTAACCTCCATAAGGACCAGTGCACACATGTTACTTTTTGTATTGAAAACGCGCAACTGTTTGACGATTACTTAGCCACTCAAAATCTCTCATTCGATCGTGTAATTTGGCTGCAACAGTATGGAGACTCTATCGCAATCTCGAACAAGGTGTTTACTTTGAATGCAACGTGGTTTAGCGCGACTTTGCGACTAAGTGTGCTACTTGTTTTCGACAATCACGCGTTCGTAGGACATCAGTTGTGTATTTCAGTAAATAATGTGCGATCTTAAAGCCAATTCAGACTAGCCGTTCTCGGTTACGATTCACTGGTCCGGTTCGGTTTTCGATTAATCTAGGCTGCTCACACTATCCCGATTCGGTTCTACGATTATTCTCGGTGCGCATGCGCAATTTCGAAATATGATTTGACGTTTGATGTGTAGTTAAACAGCTGGCTAGTCACGTGACTCCAGCAAGCGTTCTCATTGGCTACGATTGCGAACGGTCCGGTTGAAATTAAAGCTAAACCTAAACGCTCGAATCGAACCGCAATCGGAAACGACTACGCCCTGATCGGTCGAGCTCCTAACCCGACCGGTGAATCGTAAACGAGAACGGCTAGTCTGAATTGGCTTTTACGCTGCTTTCCTGAGGATGGACTTATTGTCCGAAACGGTCGTCGAGAAATAATTTAATTATAATTTTTGTAGACTTTTAAAGTGTTTTTATTTATTTATTTTTATTAATCATGTTCTACCAAGTGGCGAGTAAAAAATCAGTGCAACTTTATGTGTAATATTATGTTTTCGCAACTAGCGAATTTTTCATTTAATAAACCGAATTTGTATTTTCTAGATTGGAGTTGTTACTACCGGTATTTATGGTGAATTACTAACTAAACAAGCTGGTAAAATAGTACTTATAATAGAACGGAAAGCTGTCGAGTTGAAAATATTAGCAAATGGTAAGGAGACAGGTTTACTTAAGGTTTTAAAAGAGTTCGAGGTGCAAGTATCGCAAAGACCAGTCACTCTGAATGCCGCTAACTTGGTAACAGCTGAGCTCCGTATGATAATTAATGTCATCGCGATATGGATATCTTATGTAATTATCTTTGTCCAGTTTATGGATATTAAATTATAGATTGTTCTGGAAGTTTAAAAAGGATCTAGCACTCCATCCCGCCTAAAACTTTATTATATCGTATTTTCGATTCGATGATAGAAAACACCAACTCTGTTTTAAAAATGTTTCCAAATTCGATTCACGACGCTATTTTTAAAGCTAAAGGATTTGGGTAAACGCTAAATGAAGTACCAAGAGTCCCACTGTAGATCCTACAGGCGAAAAATTTAAAAAGCTAGCCTGGAAAAACTTACAACAAAGATATAAATTACGTAATCTTTCACACGTATAGCCAACACTTTTTTTTAAGTTCGCCTGATTTTTGGTCCTTCATTTGGCGTTTATTCAAATTCTTTAGCTTTAAAAGAACGTTAGGAAAGCTGTAACAATTGTGTAGGCTTTCACGGCTGGCGTTGTTGCAAATCTGCTTGATTTCCGGGCTTGTACGCCGTGGTCCATTGGTATTTTTACCTGACGTTTCGTCTACAACTGCGGTAGACATTATCAAAGGCGATGTGGTAGCGGGCGAAGTGTCCTTTTCGGCTGCTCACACTTGCTTGTGAGCAGCCGAGAAGGACACTTCGCCCGCTACCACATCGCCTTTGATAATGTCTACCGCAGTTGTAGACGAAACGTCAGGTAAAAATACCAATGGACCACGGCGTACAAGCCCGGAAATCAAGCAGATTTGCAAAGCTGTAACAGTTTCTAGGCGAGAGGAAAGGATTTGAGATGAACAGTGCAGGGGGTATTTGTAAATGTTTTTATAATTATTTTTTATGTCAGTTTACCTATAAAAAATATTATTAGTGTGAATTACTAAAATATTTCAAAAATACTGTAATTTTCAAATACCATTTTGGTAGTGGCGGATTTACCAGCAGGCTGAAGCCTAGGGCGCCAGATTTTAGGGGGCGGCAAATTTGGCCCAAAAATTCGAAAATTTCGAAAATTTAACAAAAATTTCAATATTTTAGTACTGTTCAGTATACTGAACACTTTAACGTCTGTTAGGTATATGAAAAATTACTACACGCTCTGTAAAATATCCTTTCGTGATCTTGAATTTTTAAAATATTCCAATAGCGTTTCAATACTGCAATTTAAATTTAGTAATTTTTACTCGTTTTTTTTTTATTAATCATTTCAATAATTTTTTTCTCCATGTACCTAAATGTTACTAGGTCCACTCACACAAATCAGTCAACGTGAAATATGTTTCAATACTTAAATATTTTTTTTTGTACAACGTATTTGCGTAGTCGTTTTGTCATTAACATGATTGCGAACTGGGGTATCGAATTTCAGAGGTCAGTAGGGGCGGCAAAAATTTAATAGCCTACTGGCGGCAAATTTGTGAACGCCACTGCATTTTGGTAAATTTTAATATCACAGGGAATGGGACTTGTGGAAGTGAAATAAAAACTCTGTTTTTTTCTATTCAGCGATGTTTCTTCAGGCTTTTATGAAATAACGATGCTAATTATTAACATAGTCATTTCACGGATGCCTGAAGAAACCTTAAAATAAAGCCGGAACATCGATGAATAAAAAAAAGAGTTTTATTTCATTTCAACAAATTCAATTCCTCGTGATATTAAAATTTAAAATTCAAAACGGACACGACAATCGATAATTATACTATTTTATATTATTAATACTACTGTTGTATAATAAACATTAACGGAACGTTCAGTATACACCTCTGTGAAATCGGGGAGAAGGCATATACTAATTGTGCAACCGGTCGGCATTGTATTAAGAAAATAAAGGATATATTTTCTTTATATTATGTTGTCGGCTTTAAAAGTCTGTAAGCTTCAGAATGATTTTGTACACAGCAAAAAAACGAATAGAAATTGCTAGAAAAATTTATGTGTACATTTTTCTGTTACGTCACTAATCAATATGAAATATTCTACTTATAAACTGAAATTGTCATTTTAACTGCACTATTAATTTTAAAATTTCGATCATAGAACAACTATCGTTAAATGTGTGTTTTTGTGAAAAAAGTATATATGGTAAAACAATAAATAGTAATTATGTATCTAGTTTGTAATCCATTATTTTATGACAAGTTGTGACATTATGTTAGTAACGAGCGATTAACGAGTTTTAACAGTCACACGAGTCATAAAAGCATTACTATAAAATAGTTGATTTTCACATAGTAATAAATATTTACAATATTTTTTATAGTATTCGTTCGGTCATATCAGTATATATTTGAACTGTTCTGCGCCTACTTGTTTCTCTATCGATCATATGGATTTAAATGGCAACTGACAACTGGTAAAATTGCATTACTTTTGTTTTAATTTACGCACTTGTGCGAAAAAGAATCATTTTACTAACACTATACAGGCATGAAAAGCAGATATTTTATAGGGGGTCGTGCAAAAATTTATTTTTGGTAAAATATGCACTTCAAACATACTATTTAAACCGACTTGATCGATGTTTTTTTTTAATATTATGCGACATCTGTTGGGAATTAACAGACTTGGTAATTTGGGAAACCGAGAGTACCTACTGCCAGAATATAGTTATGTAAATAATGTAATAATTATTAATGAATAATAGATGGTGCTGTACATTTTCTAGTGCTGCCATCTAATTTTATCAATAGTTCTTTAGTTGATGAAAACTACCCTTCGCTGTTTCCGGCATTTTCAATAGGGTGGTTCTAGTAGAAACACATATAAAACCTTACAACAGTTACAACCTCAATGAACCCCATCACAAACTGTGAACCCAATATTCTGTATTAAGAACAGGTAAAATGTATTACGCCTTGATTTTTACTGAACGTAAATATTTATTTATTAGAATTAGTATTATAGATTACTAGCCTTTACCCGCGGTTTCCCTACACTGAATGTATATCTTTTTTTGGCATCGTTCAACTCGTTTTATCAGAAACGCGAGGATCTGCATCTATCTCATTCCCTAATCAGGGGCGTAGCTACCGCCGTATCAATTATACGGGGCCCCCGGGCCACGGGGGCCACCCACGTGCGTAAGCAAAAATTAAAAAACCCGGGTCGCAGTGCCCAAACCCTGCCGACAATATAGTGTATTTGCTAATACAGGCAGTCTGGTTTTATTACATGAACTTAAGTTTGTTTTTGCTCAAAATAAAAAATTTAACCCCCTAATACACCCCTTAAATTAATAGTTTTTTTCTTAATTGCAACATTACTATCATCGAACATCTACACCAAATTAAATACACCTTTCAGTAAATAACTCACTATCTGCAAACTGGTGTTTTCATAAAATTTGTAAATCCGGTCCTGGCGGGCCGATTTTTTTCCAATTTCGGGAGCACATTTTAATTGCTACTAAAAGAGTAAATTTCAATTTTGAAACGATTCTGAGAATTTTTTCGGTATTTTTAGGCCCAAAAACTTTTTTCAACCCCTAAAAACCACCCTTAAAATGATCCGATTGGGCCCATTTTAAATAGGCTTCGTGCGGTGATGAATTCCAACATGCGTGCCAAATTTCGTTAAAATAAATTAACTCTTTCGAAAGTTATAGCCCGCACGTATATATATATATATATATATATATATATATATATATAAATATATATATATATATATATATATATATATATATATATATACATATATATATAATTTTTCCAAAAATGGTGCCAAAGTGCTTAGAAGGTTATGAAACGTCGAGAAATTTTGGTCCGACCCCTAGGTCCCGCCATCCGACCGACGCCAATAGTGTATGTTGCCATATGGCAAATACACTAATAAAAACTTCCCAATTTTTTTTTTATTTCAGAAATGACAAAAGTCAAAAAAAGCAACTTCTTTATTTCCCGTGTAAAGCGTGCGTTCAAAAGTTGGCAACACCCTCCATCGTTTATCGCCGGCTGCGGGATTTCCCCGTTTAAGTCATTTACTTCAACGGGGGAAGGACCCCCAAACAAATTTTTATACGGGGCCCCGCCAAGGCACGCTACGCTTCTGTCCCTAATTATGTAGATGTTCGAAAATTATTACTTTATTTAGGTATCAACATACGGGTCATATAGGTCGCTATCCTTTTTACTGATGCGAATCCGAAACACAACTACGATATACGGGTCTTTTGAATTTTCACGCATGAGTCATGTGAATCCAAAAAATACGGTATACGCTAAGACTCGTCCTCTAGTATAAGTCGACGCTCACAATATAAAGAACAGCGTTGTCATTTTTTTTTTTTGGCAAAACGGGATTTTGAAACCTGAGTTAAAAAACAGGATTCTTTTGTCGAAAGCGGGACACATTAAAAAACTTAAATAATAATCATTAGTTTTTAAATACTTATCCTTTTATTTGAGTTTCAAATTAAATTTAACACGACAATAGATAGCCAAAATAGCCAAAGAAAATGTATTTTAATGAAAATACGTTACTTTATAGCAATAATAGCAATAACTGTCTGGTTTACCCCGTAGTTCATCATGAAATCAGGACTGAGTCTCTCCCGCATGGGGCATTTAATTTTGGGCTAAAAATCGGGAAATCTTAAAAGGCATTCTTCCTGAATTAATGAGAAAAACATTGCAATGAGCGCAAAAATTCTAAACACGTCGGAGATCTTGCAGTCGATTTATACGGCAGAAAGCATAGCATTTGTGCTGCACTGCTGGAATTACTCGCACGCTATCTATAACAGCGGGCCGAAACAATTTTCTCGTACCCACTGATACGAAAGTACGTATACTTTCGACCGGGTATAAAGAAAAATTGGCTAGAAAATTAAAATTCTTACATTGCGCGACGCATGATGTCCTCGACTTCGCCTCGGATATCGTGTGTCGCGCAGTGCAGGAATTTCAACTTTCTGCCCTTGCGTTGTAATATACTATTACTTACTAGTAGATATTTTTCATACGCTTATAGCTACGTACCTGCTGTATTAATTGGGAATAATAGCTTAAGTCTGCTATAATTGTTAAGAAACATTCATTGTTGTAGCACTATATTAGAAAAAATTATTATTCCAAGACGTCACCGTCTGTATTTAAACCAGAATCTTTCCACTTTCGCGGCGGAATGAGTTAACCAGTTACTCTACGGTGCACACAATTCAATTTTTAATCCTTCATAATATAGCGTTTACAACACTCAAATTCACTACATGCGAGAGCCAATTATTTTTTAGCAAATGCTAAACATTAACTCTCACAGTAGCGAGGGCTCTTGAATGAATCAAAGATGAACTTTCCATTATTAATACAGTCCTAAGTCACAGAATTTTGTCTGTATCGTTTTAAGACTGTTTAATGCGGAAAACGACAATTTATTATTGGTGAATTGTCAACACCATTGACAATTCACCAATAATAAATTGTGTGCACCGTAGAGTAACTGATTAACTCATTCCGCCGCGAAAGTGGAAAGATTCTGGTTTAAATCCAGACGGTGACGTGTTGGAATAATAAATTTTTCTAATATAGTGCTACAACAATGAATGTTTCTCAACAATTATAGCAGACTTTTAAGCTATTATTCCCAACTATTACTTACGTACGTACTAGTAAGTACCTACTCTAGTCTTGCTGACAGTCAAATTTCGCAGCCAAATCCAAATCTACTCATCTGATTCTGAGGCAGAAAGTTAGAATTAAAGTACAAAAAATGACTGATAGAGAATATCACGTAAAATTATGCAAATGTTTAAATATCAATATTCTGTTTTGAGAAAGTGATCTGGCAAAAGTAAGATTTTACTTTTCGTTGACAGGCATTAACTTTTACTTAGAATTTACTTTCGTTAACAAAAATGCCTTTTCATTGTATTGTGAATTTAGACTACTTTAAAATTGCACTAGTCATGGCAGTCGACGTGATTTTTTTTTTTTGAAAATGAACCGTTTTTAATGTCCCATAACGGCATAAAAAGCTACTGTTTTTATTTATTGGTCAGACATTCTCGGTGAGTTAGAAAAAAACTATAATACTGTATCGTTTGTCGGCTAAGTCAAAAAGTCACAAGTGAATTGTGTAATAAAAATGTCAACACTGTTTTCAAAATATTGCACCCATATTTCCAAAATATATAGCTCTACACAGCGGGTATTGTAAGACACATGGACATGGTATACAGTTTTAAGCCAATAAACAACGTATTTTCTTTTGTTATTTTAGTTAATCTTGTTACTTTTATTGTTATGTTATTGTTATCTGTAACAAATGAAACAATTGATTTAGCATGCGCAATATATAGCTTCTTGTTTATTGATGTTGTAAAATCTAAATTTGGAACACTAAATAGGTAGCTATAGAGTTTGAAATAAAGAATAAGGACGCGTTTTTTATAACGGATACCAGGGCTGGTTTTACCCCGAGACTTTGTCAATTTTTAAATTTAACAAATGGTATAATATTGTCATAGATGTTTGGATAATTTAATATTAAAACAATTAAACAATAATAATTATTGATATGCGACGATTCGTCTTTTTATCAAGCAATTGAATATTATAAATAATTAATAATAAATATTATGTGTACCTAAGGTTAAAAATTAATATCATATTGTAGCCTAAAGATAAAAAATCCGGGTCGCAGTGCCAAAACCCTGCCGACAATATAGTGTATTTGCTAATACATCAGGCCTTGTGGCTTTATTATGTGAACTTAAGGTGATTATTGGGCAAAATAAAAAAATTAACTCCTTAATACACCCCTTTAAATTAAATTTTTTTTAACTACATCATTATTGTCGATCAAACGTCTACACCAAAATTAAAAATACCTTTCAGGAAATAACTCACTATCTGCAAACTAGTGTTTTCAGAAAATTTTTAAATCCGGTCCTGTCGGGCCGATTTTATTGAAATTTTAGGAACAATTTTTAATTGCTATTAAAGGGTTAAATTTCAATTTTGAAACGATTCTGAGAATTTTTTAGGTATTTTTGGGCCCAAAAACTTTTTTCATCCCCTAAAAACCACCCTTAAAATGACCCGATTGGGCCCATTTTAAATAGGCTTCGTGCGGTGATGGATTCCAACATGTGTGCCAAATTTCGTTGAAATAAATTAACTCCTTCGAAAGTTATTGCCCGTACACATATATACCTATATATATATATATATATATATATATATATATATATATATATATATATATATATATATATAATATATATATATATATATATATATATATATATATATATATATACATATATATATAAACATTTTTAAAAATGGTGCCAAAGTGTTTAGGAGGTTATGAAACGTCGAGAAATTTTGGTCCGACCCCTAGGTCCCGCCATCCGACCGACGCCAATAGTGTATGTTGCCATATGGCAAATACACTAAAAAGTAGTACATTTTTTTGAAATACTAAAAAGAACCAAATAAAATATTAATAAAAAATGCTTTTTATTGAAATGCACTAAAAAGGAAAAAAATAATTTTTAATAATTTAGGTTTTAATTATAAAAGCGTGGGTTGTGACCAGGGGCGTAGCTACCGCCGTATCTGCCGTATCAATTATACGGGGCCCCTAACGTGCGTAAGCAAAAATTAGTAAAAATTTCCCAATTTTTTTTTTTTATTTCAGAAATGACAAAAGTCAAAAAAAGCAATTTCTTTTTTTCCCGCGTAAAGCGCGCGTTCAAAAGTTGGCAACACCCTACATCGGTTATCGCGGGTTACGGGATTTCCCCGTTTGTCATTTACTTCAAGGGGGAAGGACCCCCAAACAAATTTTTATACGGAGCCCCGCCAAGGCACGCTACGCTTCTGGTTGTGACTAATAAACAATCATAGAGAATACCAACGTTTTTATAAAATTATATGAACCTAAATTATTAAACTTATTTTTTTCCTTTTTAATGTATTTTAATAAACGCTTGTCCTTAAAAAGTTTTTTACTAATATTTTTTTTATATACTAGTGCCTTAAATTCAATTTTTAAAATTTGAAAGTTCGGTCCTGGTGAACATTGCTCAACTGTTTCCAAAACGAATATAACTTTATGGCACACAATCATGCAGCAATAATTCCCGAAGATTGTTGTAGCTCATAGACATTTTCTTATAACTTATGTCCATAATTTTTTTATTATATGCAACATAAAAAATTCGTAACGGATGATATACAAAGCTATTAGTAGGCATAAATCGGAATCGCTGAAGTTTGTGCTAAGCTCTGAAAAGAAATAGAGCCAATGCATATTTCACATTGTTTAGTAATTAACTTGGTATATACTTGTGAACTGAAAAATCAAAATACGTTCAACAAACTTTTAAAATAACAATTAGTACTCAAAAAGTACGAGGTTGACTCTAATTAAAAGAATGCAATTTTAACTTCCGTATTGTGTTTTATTGATCCTGTGCCACGGATTTTATCCAAACTTATCCAACAGTACTCAAAAAGGTTTTTTTAAGAACATGACAAATATTTTAAAGTGTACCTACACAGGGATGTAGTCGTGTCAGGATACACCAGGGCTTCGCCCAGATTCTTTGATCAGCCTGTAACTTTATTTCCTACATTATATACTAAAAATTAGTTAGATTCTGCCTTTAGTCTGAAGAGATTTTTATAAAATATACATCTGAGGCAATATTGAATGTGGTTATTTTCTGTGCCCTCACTATTTTTATGCATATATATTCCTGATTTATACGCATAAGAGTAAATGTTGCCATTAAAATGAGATTGAAATAAAATACTATATGAAACGTTCCCGCATTAGCAGTTATATATTTAAGTTTAAAGATTATAGAACAGTTGGCTAATGGCTCTTATATATTACAAATCAAGCTCTATACACAAACGTATACAGCTCTCTAGATATTAGACATATAAGTAGTATAGCTCCCCTTGTTTATTATATAGCGGTTAGCGCTGTCAAAATAAACAGCTGCCACGTACATATAAACGGTGTAACGTAATGCCCATTAAAATAAATCCATTTAGTATAGCACAACATCTATTGCCTCGGGCATTTCCTCAATAATTATATGTAAGTGTTTCCCACACCCCTGACTACAGAAAACAACCCTTATGCAATGTTAGCGTAAAGTTCAACTATAAACAATTGATCTACTAACAGCTTCTGCTTTATGTGCGGGGTCGAATTGTGATGCAACCCCTATCCGTGTTTAGCTTAAGGGCGCTATTCCTCAAGCTTCGGCCATATTGTCTCGTCAACACCCAATCAAACAACAGCAAAAGTTTGACCAATCACGTTTAGTATTTGGTTACACCTATACCGTTCATCTATCTTTGTCGTACGCATGCAATTCTTACTGTTGAAGATAAGGATGGTCGAACATCATCGCTAAATAAGACATCTTCATTATCTCGTCTATGCCTTACCTTGTTTAAAGCGCGATGTTTTGTGAATGTTAAAAGAGGAAAAGTGTATGGACAATTCATTTTAATATTATTGTGTTCCCGTTGCGTTCTATTCGTGGATCATTTACGCAAGACTGAGTGAGATCGCAATATCAGACAAGAGAATTAGTCTGTAGGATGGGTCTTAGGGGTGGAGGTACAGATTATGTTTTGTCAACAATATTCCTTTTTGCAAATAAGTGCTGTGGACTGACACTAAATACTTTCAGTATTTGTTGAGATTCTTTCGTTATACAACATAGCTTTATAACTATTAAATAACGTGCTTTAATGAAAATCGTAATATGTTAGTAATTATTGTACGTGTAATTTGAATGCTTGTTAAGTTAAAACAGTTAAGTTGTACGTTTAAATTATTTAAAAAAATATTATTTTTTGTGTGCTAGTGATATTTAACAAACACTTATAATTATGCAAGGATATCGCAGTTATGGTTCGGATGTGAAGTCGGAAAATTCGGCACCTGGTACGATAGTTGTTGATTTAGTACCGCCGAATTATCATCATTTACATCAGAGACCGGATTCACCACCAAGATCGCCGGAAAGTTCTGTCTACAGTGTTAAAGCTGACCAAAAAGGTGATTATAATTCCATTAAAATATCTGTTTGTATTTTGTGTTAAAGAGTTAAAACTAGAAATTATTGATATATATATATTATGAGCACTGTGATTGAAACAATAACAATCAAAGAAAGCATAGTTACTTCTTACCACAACAGATTTATTCATTGAATGTACATTTCGAGAGCAAAGCTCCCATCTTCAGCAAACACTCACTAAATTATTAATTAGTGTAGTGTTTGCTGAAGATGGGAGCTTTGCTCTCGAAATGTACATTCAATGAATAAATCTGTTGTGGTAAGAAGTAACTATGCTTTCTTTGATTGTTAGAAATTATTGATTATTGCAAATATTGAATTGGTATGAATAATTTATTCATAGTTAAAAATGGGTAGCTTTTTAAATCTTGTGATTTAAAATTGATTTATTGCGAAAAAATTTCATTGTTGTTAAAGATTTAAATATAACATTATTGTTGAAAAACGACCGATTTTAATTGTTAAACAAGATATTTTTTTAATTTTTTGATAATCTAGATTTTAAAAAAGTTAATTCCAGTGCAAACAAGTAACTACATACTTCAAAATTATTATGGTACCTAATATTAGGATGGATCAAGAATGGGCATATACATACTTTAAAAATTGGTTTATTTAATTGCGGCGCATAAATTGCATACGCATGACACAATCACACATCTCCTCCTTGTTACCCTTTTTTTGTTCCGGCAGCAACACCTGCAGTAATTCCCGCTTCCTACTGGCGCTTACAATTTATTTTGCCTTTATTTGTTTACATGCTATCAATATATTATTTACATTAATTTGATCCTTGCTTTGTTTAATAAAATCTGATAGATACGGAAGAAGATTTAAAAGTAGATGCACTGAATACTGCAGTTATGTTTTTTCCAATTTGCCAAATTTATTAAAAAAAAAAATAAAAATATTGTTACTATACATAGTACCGATCTACATGAAAGAAGTTTCGACTACTACATTACCAAGGTCCTCGAGGCAGTCGCTAATAATAATTTTTAACTACACCACTGATCAAAGCATCTTGAAAAAATACAGCCAATGAACATTGATTAAAAACAATAGACACACAATAATATTTACGAAAAATGCCGACAGAAATGAGATTTCATTGTTGATAATGACATTGCTTTGTATGAAAAAAGTTATGAACAGATTTATTTTTTAAGTGTGTTTTAAGATACAGAGTTTATAGATTAGGGTGTACCAAAATCAAATTAATCATTTTCGTTATTATTGTCCGTTCGTTTGTTTATTCCGAGTGAACTAAATCAAATCGAATTTTCAAGGAACTTTCACTATTTTTACTGTTTGCTCATAGTACAACGTACCGGATACCTATATCTATAGAAAAAAATAGACATTAACGCGAGCGGAGCCGCGCGTAAAGGCTAGAACATTATTTTGAATATGTATTTTTGTAGCTAAAATTTTGCAGCCTATAATTACATGAATTTGCAACTAAAAAACATTAAAACCGACTCTAAATTTTATGAGTGAGCAATTTGTCAATGACATAACGACCTTTGACACGTTACACGCGTTTATGGATGTCTAGACGTTAGGACAAGTGGTTTCAAATGTCCTTTACGGTCTACGGATGCTTTGAACAATGGATGGGAACCCCTGCGTCGCTTATTGACATAACATGTGTGTTCTGTAATGTCCCTTTAATGTATACCTATATGCATTATACCATTCATTTAACGCGTATCCAAAGGTTCTGCTCTCTTCAAATTGGTCTACTTAGCGCCATCCTCCTTTAGAGTCAATTAATGGATTGTAAGAATACTTCGTGACGAGACAGTGGCTGAAGAGATAGTGTATTTGAAATTGCATAATGTGAACGCATTTCACAACGCATAATAGCTTAAATGTGAAATTTTTGGTAATAGCACACACCGTTATCAGGAGTGTGCTCTATTACTGCTTTGCGCGCCGGAGCTGAATTGCGCTCATACAATTAGTTATTTAGGTTAATTTCACACGAAATTACAGATTTAAATTGTAGATTTTTGAAAAGAGGATATTCTCTTCTATAAAATGGATCCATTTTCAGAATTTTCGAGTTCATAATAAATCCTAAATATAACTGAAAATCGCGAATAACATGTTTTGTCAGTTGTACGTCCGTCCGAGCTCTACAAGTCTCTATTCTTGATGAATCGACTTGTGGTCAGTTTTTTTATTTGCTCGGTTTACTATCGGAAAAGAAACCTATTAAAATTTATAAAAAACGAGTTCAGTACTGTAGGTTAACGGTTATTTAAACAATAGTCTGTTGTAAAAAAGATTTTTATTATACAGTGGCTAACAAGAATGTATTTCTTCAAAAATATGTATTTTATTTTCTATTTTCATCACAAAAAACGTTTCATGTGCACGTAAAATTTTAATTTAAACTACATTACACATCTTTTTAAAAATATTACTTCTTGTTTTGTAGTTGTAAAACTTCAAAATCTTTCAAAATACTACAGCCAACCCTATGTGTGCATGAACTGGTTCAGGTATATAAAAAAAAATGAAGAGCCACACGTGCAGAACAATTTGTAAATGTTGGATGAAATGTCGGTAATAATTTTCCGCTAGAAAATCGAAAACGTTTGTAATTACGAAAAAAGTATGATATAAATTCTAAAAGGAATTAAATTTTACACAAAAAATGGCGTAAACAATTTTTCCCTAATTTCGCCTACGTCTCAATAAAAGTGCGGGGTACCAGGTTCCCTCCGCGTAGGTTTCAGCATTATCAAAAAAGGCTTTGTAGTTTTAATTAAAATTAGATCAAAAGCTTAAAAAGTATATTGTTGAACCAATAATTTACCAGTTTAGTACAATCTGATTGCTTAGATTTTCACGCCCTGATTTAACAATATTTTGTAAACTTCGATTTTGTAATACGATGCCGGGTAAATTTATTTTTAACAGTATATTCAAAATTTTGTTGAAATCCGTTAAACCGTTTAAGCGTAAAAAAAGACAACAATCAGACAAGACGTTAGTTTTATTCTAATACTAAGTAGAGATTAGATTTTGTAGTTAAAAAAAAATAGAAAAGCTGTTAACGAAGAGCCAGAGCAATCATAGAAAATATTGATGAGCGACAGCTCTTTGCCGACGGAGACATCTTAGTGTCTATAAGTGGTTTTGGGTACCTATACAATGTTACACAACAAATTGCAGTTATCCTGTGTTCTGACATCGTCCTCTTCCTGATTCAACCCTAATTACTTATCCTATTTCTTGTTTTATAATACACTGTCGCCATCACAAGTATTTCCTGTCTAGACGTCAAATCTATGTAGGATGACTCTTTATATATACTACTAATTTATACTCCCTAATTTCTCCCCTAACATTTATTTTTTGTCGGCAAATAAAAGCTAATCGTCCCCTTTAAATCGTCAACTTCGTTAAAACAATCAGTTCATATTTCCATCTTCAAAATATTAATCTAATTAATTAATTTCTTACTTACTTATACCTGTATGGTATATGGAAGTTTTGAAATTCTTTTCCATCAGTAATTAATTATTATTATGGTTATTTATGGTATACTTATAACAGGTAAATATTCAAATTAACTGTTTTATGATAAATCACTTTTCGGTTTACTATATATATTATATTTATATAGATAGACTAATATATTTCCGATTAGATAACATCATTCTGGCATCTATTTTAAAGTTAGTTATACTTAAATCAGTACAGTACGTTATCTGCTAATAGTTAATATTGTAAAAATGCATCATTATGAAGTTAAATACGATCTCGCCAATATGAAATATTGTGAGTATATTGCGTGGCAAATTTTAAGCTTATTTCTTTGGTTCTTGGTGTTATAATAGAACGTACCAAAAGATGACATTAAAACTATTTTTAATGGTCTCCTGATACTAACATTTTGGTATTTACGAAAATGTAAATAGTATATTTACAAAAACCATATAGTGCTTAAAAATGTTTATTTTGATTTCGATTGTTCTAGTTTTTACTGCCAATAATGTCGTACATTGTTTAATTTGTATTTTGATAGTTTGACAAAAATCTTGGAGTTTGATTCTTTTTTCTTATTTTTTAATTTACATCTATAAAATAAATTCTGTTTACAACAGACTGTGTTTCTTTTATTAAAGAAAATATTTATATATAATATTTACTTCTTGTTTCATCAAATTCGGTTTATCGCCGCTGTGGAAATTGTAGTGTCTAAAGGCCCCAATACACTACGATGAAATACGTCGGTTTTCATCGTCACGATAAAACACGTCGGTTTTCATCGTCAATTGGTTTTGCCCACAGACTTCGTGTAAAATCGTGTCTTGCTCACTCTGTTTCTGTTTAAAATTTGTTAAAAAATTATACATGTTTCAACTTTTCATCTTCTTCTCCTGCTCCTGACCTCTGAGAATCTTTAATTTTTTTTTAATTCTTTGCGGAAACAACCTCGCATGGAATCGATTTTATTTTTAATTATCTGAATTGTAGCATCCGAATCCACTTCTCTCATTTTGTTCAGTAAATGTTCGTATGCTTTATTTTTCATATTTCTATCTCGGTATTCTTCAGACTTAATACGCCACAAGCAGGGAAATTTTTTATATTCTTCGATAAATTCAACCAAAATTTTTTTATTCATTTTTATAAATAACGGAAAATATAAATCAATACTCAAACTAATTACAATCATTTAATTGATATGACTTATTTGCTGTACATCGCAGTTGTGTCCACTGAATAAACACGTCGATTCTTATCGGAAAGCGCCACACATTACGATTTGAAACGACAACCAGCAAACACGTCGTGTTTAAAGTCAAGATTCGGCAGATATAAAAACTGTCGTGTTTCATCGACAGTTTTTGCCCATACACTTCGGTTTTGACCGACGTGTTTTATCGTGACGATGAAAACCGACGTATTTCATCGTAGTGTATTGGGGCCTTAATGGATAAATCGACTCCGCATAACTCTAGTCTCATTCAGCAGTGCTTTATTTTAAAGTGTCGTTTTTTTATAGATGGCGGCGCTCTTGGCATCGGCTGTGATGGAACCAACTCAGGGTCGCAGTCGCTAAGCAATGGAAATGGCGCCGATTCTAACATTCGCCGTTACAGGACAGCTTTCACACGTGAACAGCTGCAGCGGCTCGAAAAGGAGTTCTTTAAAGAAAACTACGTGTCGCGACCCAGACGCTGTGAATTGGCAGCGCAGCTGGGATTACCCGAATCTACAATCAAGGTGCGTTAAATTAAATTTAACAGTAGACAAGTATACGGAAAATATATGTTAAAAATGTACATTATTTTACGCTTTTTACGGAGGCATTTCTTTTTTTAAACCAGTTTAAATTTCTCATGTGGGACAACGTCAATTTTTTCAACAACGCTAAAAATTTGTGGAAATAAAAACGCGTGAGGATGTCATTCAAAAGCCAAAGTAACCCCGTTTCATTATAATTGAAATTTTGTATCCGCGTTTGTAAGTTTATTTATAGTATACAATTTAAAAAAACGTCGTTTTTTCAAAAGACGCGGACCTCCACACTGAGGTACAACCAGAGCTGAACATTTTCGATATTTAAAAATTATTAGTGTATTTGCCATATATGGCAACATACACTATTGGCGTCGGTCGGATGGCGGGACCTAGGGGTCGGACAAAAATTTCTCGACGTTTCATAACCTCCTAAACACTTTGGCACCATTTTTGAAAATGTTATATATATATATATATATATATATATATATATATATATATATATAGGTATATATGTGTACGGGGAATAACTTTCGAAGGGGTTAATTCATTTTAACGAAATTTGGCACACATGTTGGAATCCATCACCGCACGAAGCCTATTTAAAATGGGCCCAATCGGGTCATTTTAAGGGTGGTTTTTAGGGGTTGAAAAAAGTTTTTGGGCCCAAAAATACCTTAAATATTCTCAGAATCGTTTCAAAATTGAAACTTAACCCTTTAATAGCAATTAAAAAGTGCTCCTAAAATTTTAATAAAATTGGCCCGACAGGACCGGACTTACAAATTTTTTGAAAACACTAATTTGCAGATAGTGACTTTTTTATTGAAGGATGTATTTAATTCGGTGGAGACGTTAGATTAATAATAATATTACAATTAAGAAAAAAAATGTTATTTTAAGGAGTGTATTAAGGGGTTAAATTTTTTATTTTGTCCAAAAACAAACTTAATTTCACATAATAAAAGTATAAAACCACACGGCCCTGTACAAACAAATACACTATATTGTCGGCAGGGTTTTGGCACTGCGACCCGGGTTTTTTATTCATTAACTTCTTGAAACACTTCGTACAAAAGATATTTTAATGTTGCGTCATAGTTTAAGCGGAGACGCACGGGTTTTAGTGCATTTGGTTAGATGGTACAAAGTGTTTAGTAGGTACAAAGCTCAGTGTATTAATGGTAATTAGCACCAAAGGCAAGCGGCGATCACACTAACGGACGCTATAAAACACACATAATGTGAGTTGTTATCACTTCACGTATTTGTTCACAATACACTCACACACACACACACACACACACACACACACAAGTATTATACACATAATATACCGATATTATTGTGCCGGCATAAAGTAAAGTGGATAATGTCAAATTTCTGTGTTTGTGGAAATTCGCCGATTTGAATGTTTTTTTTTTAACCATTCGTGTCAGTAATGACTTCGATCCTAATGGTTTTAATGCCAATCTAGTATAGGATAGTGATGGGTTGTTATTTTTGAACCTGTTACTTTGTACCTGTTATTCATTTGTAACAGATACAATCTGTTATTTGATTTAAAAAGTAACAGGTACTTTAAGTAACAGGTACTCTACGCTGCTTCACTTTTTTGCAACAAAACAGTTAACAATGAAATAACTCTTTGTATTTAAACAATTTAAAACAATTATTTGTGATAATTGTAACAATAAAATAATATTATTTTCTATGACAACAAATAAATTAATTGTTTTAAATTGTTTAAATACAAAGAGTTATTTGTTAGTCAAATAATCGTTAATGTATAAACTGTAAAAGTATGGTGCAAAAGCAACAATAGTGTCGATGACTCGATTCACGATTGTCGACGCGGAAGTACATCTCGATTGTCGAAATTGTGTGATTAGAATTATTACGGATGTGGAGGGAAGGGCGATATTTTTATTGTATTAAGGTATTCAATAATCAGCATTGTTCCTTTTTCTTATTAAAACTAAAGTACCTATATACCAAACTGCGTAGTGCGTATTGTGCTAAAGCAGCAAAGTAACAGTTACTTTTGTACCTGTTATTATAAACTGATATTTAAAAGTAACAGGAACAGGTCGTACCTGTTACTTGAAAATAACAGGTTTTCCCATCTCTAGTATAGGAGCTCGCAACGTTTTCGAGAGAGAATTTTAGGTCAGCTGATTTTTTGATATATCGTCCTTCTTGCTCTTTCGGTTAGAGTCTGGGCTATCTGGCTGGCGGTAGCGGTTGCGTTTATTAGTGCGCATCCTACCTGCACAGGTGATAATACTGGATTAAAAAAAAAAAAAAATTAAGCTTAATTTTCAATTTTTTGTCTATAGATAGGTCTATTGGACATACATTTTTTATTGCCAGACCTATCTATTTAATAATATTGTTTAAGAGCTTTGTGGCAAATGCATCTGAAATTTTTCATATTCAAAGTAATTTTGAAACATGAAAGTCAAGTATATATGATTTGTCGACTCCGGCATTTAAAATTTCGGCAACAAATAGACAACTCGCTATTGTTTTCGCTGAAGGAATAAATCTACCCAAAAGATCCATCGAAAATATTACATAAGCCACTTCGCTTTGTGATCGCAGTATTATGAATATGTCCACATAAAATGTGTACGTAGGACGCAATATTACTGCTTAAGTATGGTTACGAACGCTGTCTTGTTCGATCATTCATATCTAATGATCTCTACTCATCCGTTCGATACGCACCCAAGACTTACTCAAAATTTATTTGTTTCATTGACTATTTCAAATTTAGGAAACTAGTAGCTAGTTTTTAATGATAATAATATGTGTATATCGATTAATTCTATCAAAGAAATTTTATTCTCTTGGAATTTGTATATTTTATATAAGTATTGAAATAAATGAAAACACTAATCATTTTAATCGAGCAGTTATTTTTCGAACAGAATCGAATTAAAATTCTACAATGCTTTTCTTATGGAGAAATATGTTTGTTCACAATTTAAGGTCATTGTCAAATCAAATTATTTGACGTTCCTTTCTGCAACCCAGCATGAATATTATGTTAAGCTGAAGATAGAAATGGCACGGGTGGCATGTGTTATGGCTAACTAATTGTAAGAAACTGGTGTTCTTTGGTTAAAGGCGAGTGAAGACCCATATAAAGTAAACCTATCCTTTAAGTTGAAGGGCCTTATATATGCGTACCAAATTTCATTGAAATTGGATTAGAATTTTAAGAGTTATGGCAGAACAGACACCCAATCTTACATTCTATTTTTATTAAAAGTAGTGTTTCGTGTTGGTACTTTTCTAGAAAATAAATGTATATACAGTGGTACCTCGACATACGAGTTTAATTCGTTCCGCAACCTTGCTCGTATCTTGAATTACTCGTATCTCGAAGCAAATTTCCCCATACAAAACAATTGAACTACCATTAATCCGTTCCAACCCCCAAAATGTCACCCCAGTTATTTTTGTTACGTGGTTTTGAATAATAAAAACGTATTTATAAATGACAAGTATTTATTGTACAAAAACAAAAAAGAGAATGTAAAGAAATAAATTAGATATCCTCACTGGTCTTTGCCTTTTTCGCTACATTTTTCTCGCTTTCACCTGTAGGCCGTTTAGAAGGAGGTTTGTTTCTTCGTCCCTCTCAGAATGTTCCGGAAATGAGTTAGGCCGACCTGCTAAACCGAACTCGTATCTCGAATTTCGCTCGTAACTCAAAGCAAAAAATCACTCGCTCGCCGGCTCGTATCTCGAAAAACTCGTATGTTGGGGCACTCGTATGTCGAGGTACCACTGTATATTTATAAAATACGAAATACCATAAATGATTCGGGTAGTTCGATTATGTCATAGTATCGAAGCCGGATCGGATCCCACGGCGATATGTGAGTCTGTTTACAATATTAGTGACTACTGGTCATAAGTGTCGGCGTTTCTTTTTGTGTCTATGAAGAGTCTTCTTCAAGTGCTAATAGCCACACCGCGATACACCAACAGAGCCCTCTCTCATAGAGTGCCGCCGCCCCAAATGCATGAATACAGTAGCTATATATCTACAGCATAATGCCAGTTACTAATGTATGTACGTCGTGCCGACTGCCGACGGTTTTTGTTTTACCAAACGTTCATTTGTTATGTTTACATGCGCCTGTTTTTGTTTTTTATCGAAACACGAATTTGTTATCGAACAAATAAATTATTCTCATTAAATGGGTGTAGATGGGAATTAAAATTACTTAATTGAAGCGTTGGGAGTAATTATAAATGCATTAAAAATGATAACGCTAGTACTTGACGTGACATTGCGTTCAAAGAAGTACCCACTTTTTAATCAAACCGAACAAGTTTACACTTTCAATGTTTGTTTTTTTTTCTTGAAATAATTGAAGCACGTTTTGTGCTGCCGTCTCTTCTCGACGAGAAATTGTCGTTCTCGACTCCAGGGACGGATTAAAAGTTTTGGCTCTCACTTTATTACATGTCACTATTTTTAATAAGTATTTTTATGACAACCTTTAAATTTTTTGTCCCCCAAACATGTTCCCTAGATTACTTGAATTAATTCGTAACGTATTATTTTACTATGCATTATTTTACACTTATATTAAATCCTTGTTTCTGGCATTTTACTACAAGGAATAATAAATATCATCAATTATTTATTTATTTATCAATTTCTTTAACCTAGATATAACCATATCAGTGGAAGTCAGTTTTGGTGCGCCAAGCATCAATAGGACATATATACCGTTGGCAGTCATAAAAAAAACAAAACCAAAATTATGTAACACTTGTTTCATCATTTTGGTTCTAGTTCCTTTATATTGCCAAAGCTTGAGTCGTTTATGGTATTACCCAGTGCAATAAACTTAATGCTACCAATGCTCATAATTTTTATTTATTTTTTTGTAATATTCAGAACAGTTAAAAAAATCTCAAATAAAATAAAATATTTAATATGTATACGAAACTACTTTCTTAGACGGTTTCATTTAAAATTATGACTGACGTATGTGTTTTCTATTGTTTCAGGTGTGGTTTCAAAACCGACGGATGAAGGATAAGCGTCAACGTATGGCTTTAGCGTGGCCTTATGCTGCCGTTTACACCGATCCAGCATTCGCCGCCTCGCTCCTTCAGGCTGCTGCATCAGCTTTGCCTCCATTAGCAGCCGCCGCCGCATATCATCCAGCCGGACCGCCGCCCCCACCTCCCGCCTATGCTCGCTTCGCTCCCCAACCATACGTGCCAACGGCGGCTTACCAGCATCCGTACCTTCCTTACTTCCAAGAACACTTCCTTCAAGACTTAGCCGCCAAGGAAGCGCATCTTGCCGCCAAAGAACACCTCCATCACCAGGCACTCACCAATAAAGATACGTTAGCAGCTGGTTTTCAGAGAGCTGTTGGTGAAACGTCAACAATGGCACAACAGTCATCGACTTCACAGAAAGAACAATCGTTCATCAACAGTCCTCATTTGGGATTAAATCAACAACTCAATTTTGGATTCAATCCGCAAAATTTATTCGTAAGAGATTCAGTGCAAAGTTCAAATTTACAATCTAATACCGGATATGCTAGTTCCCCTGAACCCAGATCGGATTCGAATTCGAGTCCACCTGTTCAAGGACTCTTAATGCCTGCGGCTATCAAATTATCTCCGACACAAACGAGCATTCCAACTAGCGAAAAACCAAAATTATTTAAACCTTACAAAACTGAAACATAAAAAATGTTGCCTATATAGAATACGAATTTTTTTCTTTAATTTATTCGTTTTCACTTTATTTTTTTATCTTAATTTTTGTTTTTATGAAACTTGCAGTATATGATTTGAAGTATTTTTGAAAGCTTTGACTGACATTTTGAAACGAATCGTTTTGAAATGTTTAATAAAACTTGGAGAAAAGTTTGACAGTCAGTTGAATGTTAAAATAAATATACTGAACATCACATTTTCAGTGTATTTATTTAAATATTGATTGAGTTGTACTGTGCCGTCGCCACCGAAGCCAACCGATATTATTGTTTTAGTAAATTTATCTAATTCGAATATATTATAGCGCAACTAGCAACGGCATTGTACACCAGTTGTAATGACTCGTGGATATTTAGAAAGAGTGACTTAATTAATGTTTTGGTACAAAGATATAAAATATATTGACAGTGTATTTATATTAATTTCGTATTGTTTGCACGTAGTTTGTCGATAACATTTTTGTACATTTCAACTGACTTTTAAATCTGTCTCTATTTTGAACGTGCACCTTGTTTCTTGTAAAAGACCTGCGAGAGGTCTATAATCTACTTTATGGTTTAAGGTTTTCGTTGCGTTTCATTTGTACTGAGAATGCGATTTTAGCACGACTTTTCTGTGTTTCAATCCAAGTTTAATTGTGTTTTCGTTTATAGTTTTAGAAAAAATGTTTCATTAATGAGAAGAGTTTCTACCTAATGTGGTACATTTAATAGACCGCGCTCACTTGTCAAATCCAACCTGCACGATGTCGCACAAAAGACCAACACAAACGTGCAAATTTTAGTGCAGGTTTTATCAATGCAAATTAATTAAAAAACCCGGGTCGCAGTGCCAAAACCCTGCCGACAATATAGTGTATTTGTTTGTATAGGGCCCTGTGGTTTTATACTTTTATTATGTGAAATTAAGTTTGTTTTTGGGCAAAATAAAAATTTAACCCCTTAATACACCCCTTAAAATAACATTTTTTTTCTTAATTGTAATATTATTATCAATCTAACGTCTACATTGAATTAAATACACCCTTCAATAAATAAGTCACTATCTGCAAACTAGTATTTTCATAAAATTTGTAAATCCGGTCCTGTCGGGCCGATGTTATTAAAATTTTGGGGGCACTTTTTAATCACTACCAAAGGGTTAAATTTCAATTTTGAAACGATTCGGAGAATTTTTTCGGTATTTTGGGGCCCAAAAACATTTTTCAACCCCTAAAAACTACCCTTAAAATAGCCCGATTAGGCCCATTTTAAATAGGCTTCTTGCGGTGATGGATTTCAACACGTGGTCCAAATTTCGTTGAAATCAATTAACTCTTTCAAAAGTTATCGCGCGTACACACACATATATATATATATATACATATATATATAAACATTTTTAAAAATGGTGCCAATGTGTTTAGGAGGTTATGAAACGTCGAGAAATTTTGGTCCGACCCCTAGGTCCCGCCATCCGACCGACGCCAATAGTGTATGTTGCCATATGGCAAATACACTAATAAAAAAGGCACATCGCTGATTGCAGGTGCTGGTCTGATGTAGGGTATTCCATTAAATCGTGATGTGTAGGTCGTGTAGATTTATGCTTGACATGTTTGCGCGGTCTTTTACGGTATGAGCATTTTGAGAAAATATGTTTTTTTTTGCATATTGCGCGATGTTATAAATTTAGTTAATTAATGCAGAATTGAAACCATATTTTTCTAAAACTGAAAATAACACAATTATCGAAGCGTTCTCAAACTTTTTTTGCATCTCCTGTATGTTAGTTTGTAAGTACCCATTCGTCATGCGCTAATCTATAAAGTTGGGTCCGCTAGATAGTTTTTTTTGTGACGAAACAAACGAAATTTTGTAATTATTGTACATAATATATACTTAAAAATATCTTATTTAAATTTATGTCAGCATCTACAAAATATGTATTATAATATTATTGTTTTTTCTATGTTAACAAGGTAATAATATTTTGTAAATAATTGTAAATTCTGTTTTATAATTTATTTCATTAATTTGTAAAAAAAAATGTCTTTTGTGATTATACATATAAAGATTTTAATATTATAAATAAATATATGAAATATTTTTTCGATTTTTTATATTTTATGCCGATTTTCATATCCTTTACCAAACTAGTTTAAAAAAAAAGAACATTATTGATTTACTGTTTAGTGTGTACTACACAAGCCTAGTAGATTATAGATGCTACTTCGTTCTGAAGTGAAGGGATGACCTCATACGGCTGACTTGTCAATTGATTGCATTGTTTATAAACTTCAATGACAGTTTTTAACAATTAATGTCAAAGAAATCAAAAGACAATATATACTGATGCAATAAGTTGAATAGTAATGATATTGTTATTATACGTTGATAAAAATATCAGCGATCCTCCAGTTGACGTTAATCTGTTCCGCTGATTAGTCAGATGGAACGAGGCGCCCTCTGTAATCTGTAAACCTTGGAAACTGCACTGTACAGGTATTACATAATTGCATCAATGTGAGCACATAATGCGTACTAATGACCTTTGAATTACACTTGATTTTGTCGTGATAATTTTTGTGTTTCAACTACTGAATCGAGGTCAGTCTGGTTCAGTCGTGCCACCGAGGGTATTCTCTATATAATATGTGGACATATACAATTGGTTATTCTTTTATATTAATTAAGAAAAACTGTATAAAAAAGTGAAATTTCTGGCGACACGAAAAAACTCGGTTCATATCTGGTGAATTGATACACCGAAAATTCTTTGAGTTAAATTATTTTGTTCTATATACGTGATTATATTTTTACTGTGTAATAACTAAAATATATCCAGTTATACAATTACAATATATGTAATTGAAAAATGAAATTTCATTTCTAGACGGTATAAGAACTGATGCTAGGCTCAAATAACTAGCTTGGTAGTTTTAAAAAATAAACATCGTTTTGTAGACTGCTTTTGCTATGTAATGTAAATTTACTATTTTGCTTCATTGTTTTTTGTTGACAAGTTGGTAATGTTCACAAATTATTATTGCAAATAAAAGCACATTATAGCTGATGAACATTTATATTTTATACAGAGTGTTATTAAAACGTGGTTTCAAAATTATGCGACAAACACTAAGTGAAGTTTTTAGTTTTACGTGAAAATTATTTCGTGGGATGGTGCGAGTTTTGCTTACGTGGTACAAGTGAAAGGAGACAACAACCACAATGTAAATGTAAGTTAAATCATCATTATTATTTTTTGACATGGAATTCATAGGCGTGTAATGTCTTACTTGCACGTTTTACGCAAATTGACCGTTATGTTTCAAATGTACTTTCGGTGCACCACTATCTCACGAACCGCTGAACCAATTCCAGCAAGCCAGGTGTCAGGTGATCGAGTCACTCGGCCCCCTTCTACCAATAGTACTGAGAATTTTGACAACTGGCTTCAGTCGCTTCTAGGCTTTGTCTGCGTAGGGGTGTTTTTGCGCCGAAAATTTCTAAATTGTTCCACTAAAACTTAAATATCTCAGGAACTACAAGTCCGATCGCGAAAATACAAAGTGTGTTGTGATCCTTAGAACTAAATCTCTCCAATAACACCAATCCCGAGTACCAGACGCACTTATTAAAAAAAATAATAACATTTGAACCAGGGGCGTAGCTACCGCCGTATCTGCCGTATCAATTATACGGGGCCTCCGGGTCACGGGGGCCCCCAACATGCGTAAGCAAAAACTTCCCAATTTTTTTTTTATTTCAGAAATGACGAAAGTCAAAAAAAGCAATTTCTTTTTTTCCCGCGTAAAGCGTGCGTTCAAACGTTGGCAACACCATACATCGGGTTATCGCGGGCTGCGGGATTTCCCCGTTTAAGTCATTTACTTCAATGGGGGAAGGGCCTCCAAACAAATTTTTATACGGGGCCCCGCCAAGGCACGCTATGCTTCTGATTTGAACCTAAAAATGTGAAATGCCTTGACCTAAAAATCGCAATAAAACTCGAACCAAAAATTTCACACCGAAAACCGGCAAATCCGATGCAAAGCGCCAATAGGCCTATCGTTTGAGGCTAAAATTAAAGAAATCGGGCGAGAACTTAGAAAATGGCAACCATTTGAAAATTGATGAAATCCCGTCTGCCCCCTCCTGGATTCGATCCTGCGATTAAGGAACGACCGTTTTCACACTAAAACATTAATACGCCTTATTATAAATAATAGGGTTTTGACAACTTTGTTCTGAAATAATCAAGTTGTCGAAATATTCGAGAGGTCAATTTCTGCGTCTTGCGTATATCGTAAGATATACGGTACAAGAAATAACAGACTCTCTTCTATATGCATAATTATTTATGAACTTTAATTTCTAAGAATTTATCTTTTATTCAATCTTAATATACACATTAAGAATATAAATAAGTAATTAACACATTTTTTGCAAGTTTTTGTTAATACAAATTAATCTTTATCTAAACAATAATTTTAACGACTCGAAGTAATGATCAACAGACAAAAAATTGTAAAGTTTTTGTATGCATTATTATCAGAGAAACGGAAATCGACTTTTCAATAGTAAATTATTGTTTGCGCACCTCCCTATAAAATAGTTTCTTTTCATGCCTGCATAGCGGTAGTAAAAATGATTAATTTAACGCGTGTTGAAAAGTGAAACAAATAATTTTCAAAATCGACCGATCAGCTATCAATAAACTACATATCAGGAACAGAGAAATTAAAGTATAGGCACAGTTTTTGTAAAGAACCCAAATATATTGTAAATTGACACATATAAAGTTGTCAAAAATATACGTATAATCAGGGGCGTCGCCAAGGGGGGGCAGGTAGGGGCAGCTGCCCCACCCTAGAAGCCAGGATTTTTTTAAATAATAACTTTTCCTGCCTGATGTCATAGAATAAGTAAGTAATAAATTGTAGCGTTCAGTAGAATCACCTCACATTGAAATCAAATTTAAGAATAAAAATGAGCCTCATGTACACGTACTACCTGACTACCGACATTTTACTGAATTTATTAGTGTATTTGCCATAGGCAACATACACTATTGGCGTTGGTCGGATGGCGGGACCTAGGGGTCGGACCAAAATTTCTCGACGTTTCATAACCTTCTAAACACTTTGGCACCATTTTTAAAAATGTTTATATATATATATGTATATATATATATATATTATATATATATATATATATATATATATATGTGTGCGCGCTATAACTTTCGAAAGAGTTAATTGATTTTTACGAAATTTTGCCCACATGTTGGAATCCACTACCGCAAGAACCCTATTTAAAATGGGCCTAATCGGGCCATTTTAAGGGTACTTTTTAGGGGTTGAAAAAAGTTTTTGGGCCCAAAAATACCTAAAAAATTCTCAGAATCGTTTCAAAATTGAAATTTAACCCTTTAATAGCAATTAAAAAGTGCTCCTAAAATTTTAATAAAATAGGCCCGACAGGACCGGATTTACAAATTTTATGAAAACACGTTTGCAGATAGTGAATTATTTGCTGAAAGGTGTATATAATTTAGTTTAGAGGTTCGATTGATAATAATTGCAACTGAGAAAAAAATGTTCTTTTAAGGGGTGTATTAAGGAGTCAAATTTTTTATTTTGCCCAAAAAACCAACTTAAGTTCGCATAATAAAGCCACACTGCCTGTATCAGCAAATACACTATATTGTCGGCAGGGTTTTGGCACTGCGACTCGGGTTTTTTTCAGTTGGACTTAATTGCCTCTTCCGCATCTGAAACAAAATGACCTTTTACGGCTAAGATTGGCTAACCATTTTTTATGTAGTTCATTTTTTAATGTGTGTGCAATAAAGATTTCAATAAATATATTAATATATATTAAACCTCACAAATCTGAAAATTTTGTTTTTTCTCTTCCTTTTGCCTCCCTCTGGCTCAAAGGCTGGCGACGCCCTTGCGTATAATGATTGAAAACTAGCTATTTTATGGAAGTACAGACAAAAAATGTAGTATGTATCTCGAACGTATTTCTATTATGACGTGTGTGTGTTAAAATTCGTTGAAACTCGTTATAACACAACGTCGCGGCTCGTACATAATAAACTTCATTACATCATAGATACATAGACTACTATTCTACCCTTGTGAGTACGGCTTAAAGCCAATTCAGACTAGCCGTTCTCGGTTACGATTCACCGGTCCGGTTGGGAGCTCGACCAATCAGGGCGTAGTCGTTCCCGATTGCGGTTCGGTTCGAGCGTTTAGGTTCAGCTCTAATTTCAACCGGACCGTTCGCAGCCGTAGCCAACGAGAACACTTGCTGGAGTCACGTGACTAGCCAGCTGTTTTTGTTGACGTTTAACTACACGTCAAATGTCAAATCATATTTCGAAATTGCGCATGCGCACCGAGAATAATCGTAGAACCGAATCGGGATAGTGTGAGCAACCTAGATTAATCGAAAACCGAACCGGACCGGTGAATCGTAACCGAGAACGGCTATAGTCTGAATTGGCTTTTACAATCTTTAATCTTATTTTGACTTTTTTAAAGTATATTTGTGAGCCTCCTGCTCTTCGATATGTTTAACTTCGTACCTTCGTATCTTTATTTTAAAAGTGCCGCACCTCGCATATGCATACCGCTCTGTACAAGCAGCCCTCGTTCAACACTTTCAGTTTTCGTAAATTAAAATCTATTTGTATTTATTGTTAAAGCAGTTGATATAGGAATTAAGTTTTTTAAAATATTTTTTATGCCAAATTTAAATTAAAAAAATAATGTTACAGTACTCTACAAGGACGTAATTAAAGAAAACAAAGAAAATGAAATCTCAGTAGTTTATAACATTTTGAAAAACTGAAATTTGACAGTGTTAAAATTTTAAATATAATTTATGAAAAAAAATAACCAAACCCTATTTTTATAAAATCGACCTATAGTTAGTAATCGGTAGAAATTCCAAACTTCTAACGACTGCTGATTTAATAAATTAATTCTGTGTCAAATTTCACCGTTTACAAAACACTAGTTTTTTTACACACTAGTAAAGCACCCAGAGGTCCCGACCGCTAATCTAAACTAGCTAACTTTGAAATGTTGCTTTTACAAAAATCTTGTAATTTTTGACCCCAAACTCTTGGGCTATTTCTTTATGAACGAAAATTATCACTTGATGCAGTCGAACGAGACAAAAGAAATGAAGAGTGCTAGACGAGGATTTTTTGTACCTATATTATATTATGTTGTAAAAATCAATTATGATTGAGTGTTAAAAAGCTAGATGAACGTATGTAAGTGTATAAAAAGGCTGTATAAAACATTAAAAGGTACTAATTGTATTTTATGATATCTTAAATTTTGTTTCATTACAGTAGCTTTATTATATTATCTGTATGTTTTTTTTTGTTTTCGGCAATAAATTCTTTAGAAGTAAGAACACACGTAAATGTAGATACATTTGGTATCTTTCAATTATATTTTACCTGCTAGTTTTATCAAACTGATAATTATAAATACATTTCTTTCATAGCTTTTTAATGGTTGAAATCACTTAGTAAATAAAAGGTTCTAACGAATTGTGCTGTTATTTATTCTGAAAATTCGAAAATACAAGGACGTTCAGGGGAGATTATCTTAGTGCAATTAGATCACAAACTATAGTTCAGATGTTCTAAATGCAATTCAGGAAATTGTCAGACACCAATGGTCAATGGTCACTCTCGCTGGGAACATAGAGCTGATATACTACGTCATCTGGTGTGACTATGAGCTCTGGTTTTTAGTTCGTTTTAGATTAATCCGGTGAGCTTGACTTCTTTGTCGACATTTCTTCGGCAAATCAGAGCTGGGCGCCCTCTTTTTCTTGAGCCTTGTGGATTTCATTCAATTGGGACCCTAAGGATGTCATATCCAGCTCCACTTGTGCTCTTGCTCAATAACGGGAAACAAAAGAGATTACTGTGAAGTAAAATTCACGAATTTTCACATTTCATTATTCTAGACTCCAGGTGAGAGTTTTTTCTTCTTGATAAAATTCAGCAATGAGTATTTCATATTGTGATATTGAATTGAACAAGTCATTCTGAACACTTATGAAAATCATGAAATTAGCTGTCCCGCGAGGGACATCTAAGCTAAAAATTGGGTTCGGAACGTCCTGCTAAAATTGGTCAAAAATTCGACTTGAGTGATTTTGTTTCGTGGCCGTAAATATCACGTCATGAGCGCCTTATAAAGGGCTAGGGTCTCAGGTGTCAGTTGAATCATTGAACATGTTTCGTGCCCCTCTTGTATTGTTCTGCTGTCAACTCAAGCTTTATCCTAATACATCATACCAACTTAAATCGACTGGTACAATAATTGACTTATAATTATTGAAATATCAATAAGACATGTTCTTTATGCCTTAAGATCAGGATTGCTCGAACATATTTTTGATACAATAAAGTTGCCTAGCTTTATTTTTTACATTTATTTACCAGACTTCCAACTGCCAGGGTTACCTGCGCGTTATATAAAAAATATTTTCTATTTATTAATTATGTCAGCACCCAACAGTTTGCGGCCTAAACCATTCTGGAGAATGGACATTGCAGTAAGTCAAAATTGAAAAAAGGTTATTTTATCTTGTATTATTTTTGTGTATATGAAAATGAAAATGTATGTGTTTGTGTGTGAGTTAGATGGTGTTTGTAATCGATTTGATATTAAATATGATAAGCCCTGTTGTAATAGCCAAGGGAATTACGGAGGGTGTATCGCTTGTACATACGTAATTAACCCCCTGTTGTCAAAACACAATACAGTTACTACCGATACAGTGCCAGGCATGGATTTAAAAATTATAATTTGCCATTCCGTCAAAAAATGTACCTACATTATATTATTGAGCACCATGCAATTTCACGTTATCTATAATAACGTACTGTAAAATAACTAGCATATATCATGATTTTGATTTAAAAAATGTATGAAATTGTTATGTTTGAAAAAATCATCATATTTAAGAATTAATAACAATAGCTCAAGAATACAACCTTGAATTTTTTAATTACATAATAATCAAGTTAAATAAGTATCTTTTATTTATCATTGGCCAATGCGTCGTTCTTTTGTTAAAATTACATTTAAAATTCTTTTGAAAGATTTATTACTAACAAGAGCACTATTTTAAACTTCGAAAGATTAACATCAGTAAATTTAATGCAATTTCTATCAAAACTACATCTTTCAGCAATCAGCGGTGATTTGGAAATTGGAATGTGGTAAGGCCTTAGTGTATTTGCCATAATATGGGACGTACACAATTGGCATCGGTCGGGTGGCAGAACCTAGGGGTCGGGCAAAATTTATCGTCGCTTCACGTCATTCTAAGCAACTTTGCACCATTTTGGGTAATGTTGCGGGCGATAACTTTCAAAAGAGTTAATCGATTTTAACGAAATTTGGCTCACGTGTTAAAATCCACCATCGCACGAAGCTCATTTAAAATAGGCCTAATCGGGTCATTGTAAGGGTAGTTTTTAGGGATTAAAATATGTTTTTGAGCCCCAAAATACCGAAAAAATTCTCAGAATCGTTTCAAAACTGAAATTTAATCCTTTAGTAGCAATTAAAAAGTGTCTCTCAAAAAATGAAATCGACCCGATCTTAGAATTCAATTAAATTCCAACGTGCCTGTGAGCATGCACCCTTTTTTGGGTCAAAAAAATGTTAAGCCGTTCTTTATTTAATGTTTTTTTATACAGTCATATTATAGAGCTTATCAAAATATTATTTTATATACAGTCAATTACATAAAATGATGCATGGCAATCAAATCTAGGCGATTTATCACTTGTTTTCGCTTACCCCATGTGCATACATATTTTGTGTATCAATAGATAAAGCAATGCGAACATCGGATACGCATAAACATACCGTCTATAATTTTCATCCCCTTATAGCTATTTAACAATTTGTCACACCACCCCTCTGCTGCATTCAATTTAACAACAGTTAACAGTTACCGAGCCAGTTAGTTAGCTACCCTTATACAAACTGTCGCTTACAAATATCAGGGATGAGAATGGTGTACTATCAGAAACAAAAATGTTATGATTTGACAAAGTTTATCAAATAATTTGTAACTGTTTCATCGACGTTTTAATAGGTTTATAACCTAACTAGCCGCTATCCGCGGCTTCGTACGCGATAGAAACGAAACTCGGCAACGACAGCAATAGTGGAGCCTTACTATATTGCCTCGTGGGGCTGTATCACACTTAATATCATGACAACAGTAGTGTGTTGAACTCGGCAGCGACAACTACAGTGGAGTCCAAAACTATCCTAAAATATAGCCTATGTTACTCGCTGATGATAGTTTTCTATTGGTGAAAGAATTTTTAAAATCGGTTCAGTAGTTTCTATGTGTTTATCCGAGAAACAAACAAGCAATCAAATCTTTCTTTTTATAATATTAGTATAGATAAGATTATTTTTAAGATCACCAATATCTAGGACATTTTGTGTCTAGTATCTATTCCATTTTTCATTAGTGTCAGCAAATGTTTAACCTACAGTATAACGAATGTTATTCAGTGTTCTATGAATTGTGTAATACTTTGTTATGTAAACTGCGTATACTGGTATTGTAGAGATTTTAAGGGGGTATTCTTATGTGAACGCATAAATTTTACCTCTTTTTAGGGAATTTTTTTAGACGATAATAATATTCAATCATTTTAATTTTTTTATATGTTTTTGTTTGTATCTTAAACTGTATAAAATTTTTTTTTCTCTTATTTTACATTTTTTATATATATATATATATATTTTTAAATTAAATTAGACACTAAAAAAAGTAGGTCACTGGTCATGGTAATAGCGGCTGTTCATGTTGTCTGAAATAAAAAAATCGAATGCATCATTGTTCAGTAGGGATGTCGCTATCGTCCCTACTAAAATTAATCAATTTCATTAAAAAAAAAAAACGGCGGATTGTAGAAAAAAAGTTTGTTTTTTGTTAAAAATCGTTTAAAAAAATAAGAAAATATTTTCGAAAATAAGCAATTTTAGTACGGACGATAACCATTAATGAGTAGAAGAAGCAATCGGTTGAATACTTTTTTTTTAGGACCATGACAGTTTTAGAAAAAAATGTTTCCAGAAAAATGCGTTTAAAGTTTCAAGAGCCAACAAGTCGCTTACAGCGCGTCGGCCACTATATGAGTTGTAATTTATTTAAAACTAGGAATTTCGGTCTCTATTTTTCACAGAATATTTTCGATAGGTTTTACTATTGAAATATGAAAAAAAAATCGATTTTTCGAAGTGGTCACATAAGAATACCCCCTTAAACGAATACAGGGGTTTTATGGGTTCAATTAAATTCGACTTCTAAAATTAAAAGATTATTCAGCCCTAAAATCGATAACATAATATTATCATTTATCTTCACTAAACAATTACTACGCAGACGTAGTCACTGTCCAAATTCATTGTTATATTTAATAGCTCCATACGCGTTATGTGTGTAATTGACTTTGTTTCGTATCGACTCTTTAAATCGTTCGCCAGTTAACAAAAGCGCATCGATGTTTAGATATTCAAATGTTTTTTTGATACAGTTTTTACCTTAGTTCCATTACTATTGTCTATGTTTTTCCCTTCCTGCACAAAAAACTAAATATGTTTTATTTGTTAACTGGTTATAAATATTTTAAGGTATTTTTTATTTTGATAGTGTAAGTTATGTAAATTGTGTTGGGTGGATTAGATGCTCGATTGCTGGGATTATTACCGAATTGAATTCGGTATAGTAATGTAAAAGGACAAATAACCGATTGATGAACTCGTGTCTTAGAATTGAACTTTTGACATCTTTTTGGAACCATTTCCATTTTCCCGGGCGTTCACTATATACATATACTCGCGCCGAAAGCTCAAGAATCCAAAAAATCTTTTTCTGACATAAATTGTACCATTATTATTATTATTAACTCCTCTTTTTGACAGTTATTGTTTCTTATTTCATTATATTTTTATGTTTTAACTTTAAACTGAGAACGCCATGTTTCTTGCTGGATTTTATAAATAATTTGTCTCAGATAAAGTTAACCGTCGCTAATGCATACGTCATGACTCAGGTGAAATGTTACAAAACTACAACTCCAGCTTGCACTCTATTGGCTGGAAAAATAAACAACTGAATACTGGACGAGACGTTGCCTTCTGTCCATCATGTTGTGGTTGTTTTCAGATAAAATGTGTCGCTGAAAAATAACCCTGTGTCATATTATCTCGGAAAAAATCAGTCAATGAACGCTTATTGAAAAAAAAGATACGTTCTGAAGTGCTGATTATGAAAAGTTCATTGAGAAAGAGAAAACTCCATTGAAATAAAACCGCTTTCAGTGTAAGTTTTAAACATTTAATGATCATATAAATATTTTCCTTAATACAAAATACTTATTTGGCTCAAGTGGGTCCTTATTTTCTTATGGGCTCGCTGGTTTGAGTTAAGGGCTCCGCAACCCAGGAGGCATCCTAGGTCCTGCGACAAAATAACAGTTATAGCTGGAATGTTGTTTATTTCTGTTGTTAACCCAAATTTCTGTAAAAAAGGCCCCACATTTTCTAAAATGCCATAAACACTCACTTGTTTTAAAACGGTCTTGGGCTCAGGGTACTATAAAATCGAGTTTTATGGAGATACTTAGAAAATCAGGACCTGCGAAACATATACGAAAATCTTGATTAAGAATCAATGCCCTTCTCATTTCAGAGTAGCGAGAATTTTGAACTAGACGAAAAGATTATACCAATTGGTTTATGTCGAAAAAAACATTATACAATATTACATACAATATTAATTCTTAATCTGCAATATATAATGAAATATTAAACTTTTAAATTAATTATTTTATAAAAAAGACACGGTCATTTATTTAAAAAACTGTTCTTAGCTAGTTTTAATCACTTACCAAAACGAACCTTGCAATTTCTTATAATTTGTGTAGGTATTAAATAATTCAGGTTAAAACAAGATCATGACTGTTATTACGATATTACGTGTCTTTTGTCAAGTCGAATGAAATGCAAATTTAGTAGGTATTTTATAGTGAACGGAGTGGTTGTATCGTGAACAGTAATTTAAAAAAGTGTGATTTTTTTGGATATTATATTTTAATTCGTGTGTGTGTGTTTGTGTGTTACCAGTTATTAATGGAGACTTTTGGATTCATTTCATTTCTGCTGTCCATATATAATAATGTGGTAAGTCATAATTTTATATTTGGTTTGGTGAAATAAAAGTTTACTGAAAAAATATTCAACCCGAGATAGATCTTGTAGATTGTAGAGGCTCGACAACGAAGCTCATAAGCGTCTGTAACAGATATAAGTAAGTTCTAGATTTAAATAATTTTGGTAATTGCAGGTTGCGTTTATTGAATAAAATATAATTTTATTCAGGAATTTTTGTTTTTTTTTTTAAATGCGTGTTTTAAAGGAAAGTCAATTCTTTAAGGTCAGATGCTGACAGGGAATTTTTAGTCGGTCGACTGTTGCATGAATGACTACCAAGCGTTCTTAAAACCCTGCAGTTATTAAATCGGCCGATTAAAAAGTTGGTGAATAATTGTTTATTTAATTATTAGTCCATTTTTTTAGATGATTATATATTTCGATATTTTTGCCATCATAGTTTTCTGAAAGTACCAACTTATTTTTGAGGTTGTTTTACACTCCACGGTTCAATCGCTTTAATATTTTGGATTATTTTTCCTTTAATTAAAGTCAGGTATATATTATGCCAAATGTCACAAGAAAATATTGTATAACCTTAAAATAATAAATAGTTAATAACCTTAATTATAATTAAACACAGTTATAGGCAGCTGTGATTCTGCATGGCATTATCTGATATCTTTGGCTACTGGGATAAAGTACCTCACCTAGCAACTAACAATAAAGACTGATTGTTGTATAATGAATTTCAGTTTGCTAGGTGACGGTTTCTGGGGAAAAATATATAAATAATATGAAAATAAAAACCAGTCTCTCTGTTCCGGTACCTGGAAGGGTATAGACGTGTCCGTTTTGTTCCGTTGTCTGAAGTCGGTATTTTGTGAATTATTGGCCCGTTTGTCTGTTTGTAGTATTTAAGTCCTGGCTCATTTAGTAATCTATATAGAAGGTATTTAAATGTCTATTAGAGAAACAGAATTGTTAGTAGAAACCAGTAGCAATTTTGAGGTGCCAACGCCTTATAACATGTAGATATATTATAAATATATCAGTAGCGTAGATTTATCAATTTTCTGAACCATATTTTACACAACAAAATAAACGTGCATATTTTTACAAGCTGAAAATAAAAAAGTATCTTCGAAAAGACTTAGTGACAGGTTTTCTCATTTGTGATAAATTTTAAATAGTTATATGAAAAAGTTCAAACTTATGCTAAAACGACTGTAGGTCTTATGTTAAAATTTATTGAGGACTCCTCGTGACGTAGGGATCGAATAAAAAGCCGTATTTACTGTTTGATTATTGCTATATTATTCCTACGTTTCGGCTGAGTTCCAAGTCATCTTCAGACAGCCGAAACGTAGGAATAATATTGCAATAATCAAGAAGTAAATACGGCTTTTTATTCGATCCCTATGTCACGAGGAGTCCTCAACAAATTTTAACATAAGTACGGACCACAATTTCTACTTCATAGTAGTTCAGCAACATAAAAAAAGTATATGATTTCAGTTGTCGAGCGTCTATAAATCTAATCTTTGCATTGATGAAAAATTTAAAATTTGGAGAAAAAATAAAGTTGGCAGCACTGGACATTTTCACTGTGTGACCCGTTCTGCCACATCTGTCCGGTAGCTCCCATAGAGTGTGTATGTGATCGGGTTGTGATTTCCCTGAGGCGGTGTAAAAGTCAGCTCCCACGACGAAGCCCATCTCAATTATTCAAATCTATCTCCAGTTCTTCTACACAAACAAACGTACATAAACACATATTATGCACGTCCGTGATTTACGCGACTGTTTCAACTTTCAAGCCAATACACTTTGTTGTCGCAGTCCACCTGTTATCCTGATTTTACCTAGGGTCGATCACGTGCGCTGTCTAATTTTACGAGTACAGAATTTAAGATTAGTTATAATAATAATGCGTTTAACGTCCGTTTCTCGACTTTATGTCATAACAGACGCCATTCGGATCATTACTATTTTCCATCTACCACACTTCATGTTATTTTTCTACATTTTTAAAACTTCAATTTATGTAATAGCAATGGGCGAATGAAGGAATTATAGGAAATTAGGATAAGGTAGGCAATTTTTGAACTAGGAGATTGATAGGTAATCGGCCATGGCCTCAAATAAGGAACCATCTCGATATTTATCTGGAATTAATTGGGGGAAACCATGGAAAACCTCAATCAAGATGGCCGGTACAGGAATTACCGTTTCTCGGGGAGAGGCAGTAGGAAAAAGTCCCAGCCACATCTACCTCCGCAGATTAGTTATGTCGAGTAGAGTAGATAGAGCACTGTTTATTCTAAAAAGTGTACGTTTGGTTTACCACATATGTATACAGTTATAACAAATGTGCTAAAGACAAATCTCACAACAAGGTTGAGATTTAGGTTAGAGATAGAACAGAAAGACAAGTTGTTTTTATATTAAGAAATTAATGGGAATTAAGGACAGAAACTTGCGTAATAATTTTACAAACTATTGCCATGTTTCGTTAACTTGGTTATCTTCATCAGGGCTCAAACTTCATTTATTACACATAGCGGCCCAGTCCGGCTTCGCCCGGGTGTAAATGTAATATATAGGATATAAAAGATGAGAATCATTATCATTAAATTCTCAACGTGTATTGAATTTGCGCGAATTCAATCGCTTTTATTTGTGAATGTTAAAAAATCGAAGAAAAATCTTATTTCCCAAAAAGAAATTTAAAAAGTTCTGTTGATCCGATCGCTACCAAACTTCAGAAGATCACCTGCTGGGCTAATCTAAAGATTGTCTGAAAATTTCATCAAAAATGGTCTACCCGTTTGGAGTCCATAGATTAAATAGGTATACATCGTCTTTTATCTTTATAGATTATTAAAATGTAAAAAGTGGTTATTGTGACATAACGATAATAGTTGGACATATAGTATCGCGAAGTTTTTTGTAGTTATTGATATGTTCTTTAATATTGTAGAACATACTTTTGTTCTATCATCAATAGTTTCTGCAGCGCATGCGACGAAAGATGTTTTATGGCATTTTTTTACACCTTGGGTTACGTTACTAAAGTTTTAGTAAGGATCTCTAATATTTTCTAGCAATAAATATAGTCTATGTTACTCAGGGTGAATGTAGCTTTCTAATGGTGAAAGAATTTTTTAAATCGGCACAGTAGTTTTCGAGTTTATTCATTACAAACATACAAAAATACAAATCTTTCCTCTTTATAATATTAGTGTAGATTAGTCTTATCTCGCTACATACATTGTTGTCTTCATTTTGTGATTAAATTTCTTTAGAAGATGTGTTTGAAGCTTATATCGTGTTTTCATTGCAAATATTTTTATAAAAAAACTAATACCCGAGCCCTTGATTTTTCTTTCCGGATTTATATAGGTACAGTCAAAGCCCTCTAAGTGCACGCTCTCTAAATGCACACGCTCTCTTACTGCACACGAACTCGCCCTCTAAGTGCACGTTCCCCAGCCCCCACTTCGAATAATCTGCGACCAATCACGTGCGACCGTAAGCGCGCTATTTTCAAACTTTCCATTTCCATCATATTCATAGAGTTTTAGAGATATTGTTTATAGCATCTGATTGATTAAAGATAGCTATAGGAGTTAGAAGAGTGGGGATGAAAAAGATCGTAGGGGAAGTGTGCACTTAAAGGATGGGCTCGGTTCCGAGCTGTGCACTTAGAGGGCTTTGACTGTATAGATTTTTCTAATTTTAGTCTTTTTAAATCTGAAAGATATGTGTACATGGGAACCTTTGAAATATGGAAAGCCTGTTGTCCATATGGCAAGAACATTTTGTTATCGGAATAACTTAGTATGCGACTGCGAGTTACCGTGCAGACAATAGCGGTACAATATCTAATTTGAAGTCAGGGGCGTAGGACCCGCAATCTTTGTGTATTATACTGTTTATCTTTGCCGCAGTGACAATTTGATATTAATGAGGAAAGAATAACAAGGAGAAAATACATTCAGGCTTGAGAATAGCTGGGAGCAGCGATTCCTCTATTTATTATGACGTTATCATAGATTACAAGCCCTCAATTTTCAGGTTCTAGAATTGAATTTTCAATTTATTCTTAAAAAATAATTTAAAAACCGGTCAAGTGCGAGTCGAACTTGCGAGAAGAGGGTTCCGTACTATTCCGTTTTCCGTGAGTACTTTAAGACTTAAGATTTTCATTTAGGTTTTTCTGTAAAATATGGGTAAGACCCAAACGTTCCCTATTTTTTTCAAAATTTTTGGTTCAGTAGTTTCGGACATAAGGGGGGAATTTTCTTAAATAACTTTAAAACTATGTATTTTAAAATTATAAAAAAATATATATATTTGAGACCCTTACTATAAGCCCTTTCATTTGATATGGCACACGGTATAGTTTGCAAAACTTTTTTTTATTGCCTAATTTGCCCCCCGAAAATGACCCCCAAGTTCAAAATTCATTTATTTACGTTACACGTAGGTAGGAATGATAACATGTTTTATATGTATTGTTAAAACAAATCTCTGATTTGACCGCAAATTACAAACAAAAGATACGATGATAAATAATACCGATCATCAAAAAAACCCTGAAACCTCATTTATTTGCGACTTTTTAAACAATACAAAAGTACTACGCGAATTGTCGTAAAGTTTGGTATTTATTTGGTATTTTTAGCAAAATAATTTGATATTACACATTCATATTTGAAACACTTGTGTCACAAGAAAAGAAAAGAGTTATTTTACAATTTTGTTACCACTTATAATGTTCTTGTGACATATTTTATTTTTTTAACTTCTCATTTATATAATGTTTTTGATGTGTAAACATCTTTACTGTTCCTCATTTTAGAAATAACGACTCGTTGAAATATCGTAGAAGTACCTAATACAAAAGTTATCTGTGTTATATCTGTCCTGTTTGCTTTGGTTCTCTGAAATCACCGCAATTTGTTGTATAAATATTTGCAACAAAAAAATAAAAAATGGCGATAGTTGTGACTTTTTTAAACGCAAATTTTAATAATCTTCTTTGTATTTTTTTCTCAATTTCTACCGATACAATAACCCCAAACTTTTTAAGTCTACAACTACAAAACTTATTTGAACCCTCAAAAAAATATTATATTTATATTATAAATTTTATTGTAGGTATGTTATTACCGACAATTAACCTTGAAAATTGTTAAAAGTTGGTAAATTATATTATTACATTTTACATCGGGTTTCTATTTGAAGTGAAAGATGTTATGGATTGTAAAAGTACGCAATTTTTACAACAGCTGTAACGGAAAACGTAAAATATATATATATGTAGTTTGGTTTGGAAACAGTAAGGCCAAAAATGTATATTATGAGACATTGCACTCCAAAACAAGTAGATCAATAATAAAATAAATTGCCTTCTTTCATTTCAAAACATAAAAGTATCTTTATTCAAAGATTTTCAATCAAATTGAGAATGTCATAAATAGAAAAACGAAATTGGAGTACATTTTAATAAAAGTTTAAAACAAACGTTTCGCCATTTCTGGCTTCTTCAGTATACGTGAAAATACTTAACATCTTAATAAGTTTTTTATTTAGGTGGTGTAGTTCTTGAAAGATTTTTTTGAAATATTTTCCATATGCATCTTCAATTTCTTGGAAGAATTGTAATAGTAATATCAACATAAGAAAAGGATTTACGTAAAATATATATGTTGTGTACTCTTTTATTTCTTTGCATACAAAATATTAAATATTTTCCACCTTTTTACAGTTTACTCTTTAACTCATAAGCAAATAAGTTTTTTCACGTCTAATAATAAACTTATCCAATCTATAAACTATCAAGCCTATCAAGGCCTACGGTAGCAATTCATATTTCCAGTTTAATATTATTTTGGAAATCCAAAACTTACTTTCAGCATAAACTCAAATAACTAAATCTGGACAATAAAACGGAAAAACGGGAGCGTGGTAAAATTTACTACTGAAGAAAAATCTGTATTATTAGTTTGTATGTCGTGTGTGGGTCCCATGTGCTTGACGCATCGTCAGCGTAGGGAATTCGCATGTGTTATCATTGATTTAAATTGAATTTAAATTGTTTCATTCGTCCTGCAGGATAATACTGTTATAAGGACGTTGAGTTCTTGTTTATGTACTGTGTAAATTTAATTGTTCGATTTATATCCTGACAGGGAATACACACACATAAATGCATCTGTTTTATTTTACGCTTTATTCATCAAAGGATTAACGCTGCACTTGAGTTTTTATTATGCCTATCTTTTTATTATGTCTATCATCATTTAAAGTTAAACCTTACAACATTATTGTATTATGATTTTTATGAGTTATATACTTATCTATGAATGAAAATAGTAGCAAACATATTTTGTTAAAACTAGGACTTAAGGCTGTCGGAACGCTCCGAACTTTGTTTGTGCTGAGACACAGCGGTAAGGGGCGAGGTAGGCAAAAGACATATTGTGGGTGTGGCTTTCTTTAGCTCTGTCTTGCTCAAATCATTCGCACGTTTCAATTTTTAGCTGGTGCCAACTACGAGGCTAAAAAATTTTATTGCAAGGGTGCCGCTGTCGACAGATTACTCTCATTTTTGGGAATATTTTGAAGATTTAAAAAACTTTTCCGAAAAAAGAAGAGTCACTTTAGGTTTGTGATGGAACAGATTTGTGAAATAAGTACGAATAAGGTCGTAGTGTGACATTGAAAACGTGTGTTTTTTTGGCACAATTAATGCCAACTTTTTTCTAGTAAATCGTACATAAATTACAAAAGTAGTCCATTAGAGACCTAGATTTGTCCTTTATCTTCCTTATAAAGAAAGAATTTTTGCAAAATGTTGACCAATAAGTCTACAATCATGATGACAGCCGAAGCTCTATTTTTGGCTTAAATTCAGAGCGTTCCGACAGCCTTAACGACGTAACCCACTACCAAGGAGGTGTCATGTGACAGAATAATGTGACTACCGGTTCCAAATTTAATGTGAGCGTTTCTTGTTTCGTATTTTTCTAAAGCCTGGATCCCCGTATTTTGGTCAGTGCGCTCCATAAACCCATTTTTATAGTATTTTGAAAATCAGTTTTTGTTTTTCTGTACTCACACGATTACCTAATATGAATAATATACAATGTCAAAATCAAATTTTTTCTCTATAAATTAATAAATTTAAAAAAATGTTTTCAAATATTTTTCAAACTTACCGTAAGTACTTAGAGAAAAAAACATGCTGATTAGAATAAACAAAGAAAACTAGTGTTGGTTTAAATATAATTATTACTGAACAATTTTGGGCGTATTTTTGAAGTTTAACTTGTATTTAGTGACGTATCTATTTGAAAAAAGTAAGAAATCGAAGGGAAGTAGAACGGGCACATAAAAGGTTAGTTTGGCTCCTAAATTACATGAAACTGACAAGGATAGAAGTTTAAGTATGTGTAAATATTATTAACTAGCGGCCCAGTCCGGCTTCGCCCGGGTGTAAATGTAATATATAGGATATAAAAGATGAGAATCATTATCATTAAATTCTCAACGTGTATTGAATTTGCGCGAATTCAATCGCTTTTATTTGTGAATGTTCAAAAATCGAAGAAAATCTTATTTCCCAAAAAGAAATTAAAAAAAATTTGGATCGTGTCGCGCGACACGCGTTTGGAACGAAGTCCCTTTCGTATAAGACGTTTTTCGTAACTCGTTTTATATAATTTAAAAACACCCGGTATAATCTAAAAACACCCGATATAATCTAAAAACACCCGGTATAATCTAAAAACACCCGGTTTAATCTAAAAACACCCGGTTTAATCTAAAAACACCCGGTATAATCTATAAACACCCTGTATAATCTAAAAACACCCAATATTTTCTAGCAATAAATATAATAGCCTATGTTACTCAGGGTGAATGTAGCTTTCTAATGGTGAAAGAATTTTTTAAATCGGTACAGTAGTTTTTGAGTAGCCTATGTTACTCAGGGTGAATGTAGCTTTCTAATGGTGAAAGAATTTTTTAAATCGGCACAGTAGTTTTTGAGTTTATTCATTATATACATACAAAAATACAAATCTTTCCTCTTTACATAATATTAGTATAGATTAGTTTCACATAAAAAAAAATAAACTTGGAAATAATATTAAAAACTGAAGAAGGTAAACTTCTTATGTGAGCTTATGAGGGTGAGGCTCATTATAATTTTTTTCGTAACAAAAACAAGTTTCTTATGAGACCGGCTTAATATTATTTTATGTACATGGTAGAAAGAAGACTAAATATTGTGCAACGGTTATTAACGATAAAAAAACTATAAATAAGAATTGGTGCTAGATAGAGATGGGAAAAACGGGTCTTTTTGGTGATCTGCCTCTTTGCATCTGGATCCCGTATGTGAGCCGGCTCACTGAACCGGTTCAAAAAGAGCCGAGTTCTGAATATGTTACTGCAGTCTGCCACTGATTTACCTAGTTCAGTCAATCATATCACGACTTGAATAGAATCAAGAATGCATAGCCAAACATGTGATGCATGAGTCATTTGAGCTGACAGATGCATCAAAGCAAGAACTGATACTTAAGTGTAAAATGTGCTTCTGTGTGTTAAGTGTTTCCGTTGATCCGTCGGCTCAAAAAAAAGTGAGTCGGCTCTTACGGATCTTCTGTCGGAGTCGGCTCTTTGAACCGGTTCAGATCTGAGTTACCCAACTTTAGTGCTAGATAATTAAGGCATTTGTTTAACCTTCAAAAATATAGGATTGTAGACGCTTGACAATTGAAGCTATTACCGTCGATTACATTTAGCGTATTCAATTGAAGTGACTTTTTACTCTGTTTGTATATCGGTGTCCTTTTAATTTATCTAACCCTACATCAATGCCGTTTTAGAACGTGGAATATTATTTATTTTTATTACCCTGCTTGTGATAGGAATACGATTACATGATATACACGTAATTAAACAATATATCCATCGAACATAATTGACAGGGGGATCCCCGAGTCACCGGTAAAGTAATAAAGGCAGACAATAGAGATGTATGGACATAGATAAATAAATCAATGAGTCGATATGTAGTTCGTAATTTATATGCTGCATGGCGTCCGATATACAGTACTGTATAAAAAAAACTACACACAAAAAATCAATGTTGCAATAAAATATGTCATCAGTTATGTACGACGATGTGCTAAGCTGTGCTACATTGCTGTTAGTAAACTGTCAATCCAAATCAGAAGCGTAGCGTGCCTTGGCGGGGCCCCGTATAAAAATTTGTTTGGGGGCCCTTCCCCCGTTGAAGTAAATGACTTAAACGGGGAAATCCCGCAGCCCACGATAACCGATGTAGGGTGTTGCCAGCTTTTGAACGCACGCTTTACGCGGGAAAAAAAGAAATAGCTTTTTTTGACTTTTGTCATTTCTGAAATTAAAAAAAAACTGGGAAGTTTTTATTAAATTTTGCTTACGAACGTTGGGGGCCCCCGTGGCCCGGGGGCCCCGTATAATTGATACGGCAGATACGGCGGTAGCTACGCCCCTGATCCAAATAGTTAAAGTAGTAAGTCAGTTTTTACCCGACTTCCAAAAAGGAGAAGATTCTCAATTCGACTGGAGATATATATTTTTTTTTGTACGATTCTCTATAAAATAGCTGCTTTGCATGCATGTATACAGGCATGTAAAGCGACTCACTATGCACTAGTGCAGTAAAGTAAAACAAAATTAGTCGTGCTTTATCAGTTCCATAGTATGTCAGTTGTTTTTTTATAACTTACTATGAGCTAGAAGTTAGGTTTGGTTACTAGTCTAAAATGAAGTGAAAAACAGCTATTTTATAGAAGCTACGTGCAAAAAATTCTATATACACCTCGTGCGTAATGGTATTACGACTCGTGTGACTGCTAACAATCTAGTATTTTTAACGAAATTTTGACGAAATATCTTTACATTTTATCTGATACTACCGTTCTGAAATAATAGAGAGTGAATCATTAAAGTACGGTTCGTTTAATGGAACGGCGAAATAATGAAATAATCTTAAGCATAATATCTATCCCATGCATAAAAACTGTGCCGTTTATATTGATTGTAAAGTATACATTTATGAATTATTATCTAGAATTTACAAACTGAAATTCAAATTAACCAGTTTCATCATTTTTGTCTCTCAGTTAGTTTGTTTCGGGTTAACTACTCAAAACGACTGAACTGATTTTGATTTACGGGAGCGTTTGTTTATACACCAAGAAGTAGAATTAGTTATACACCCTTTTACACTGAAGCTAGTTAAAAAAAAAGTTATCAATTCGTCGCTATTATATGTATAATGACTTTTGGGACGATTTTATTTTTTTAATATTCCTTTGCCATATAATGTTACAATCATAGTTTATCGACGTTTAAAGTTTCTGGGTCCAACTATCTTATAATTATTTTAAATTAAAAAAAAACGTTTCCTGAATTTTCTTTTGCACATTATTGTATGTAATCTGTCTGTCAATGTCTATTATTGTTAAATTCAGCGTGAATGAAGTTTACAATGAATTAAGGTTACAGTTTGCCCGAAAATTTAGATTTTTTTATCTATTTTATTTAGATAGTAGAATTCTGCGTATTTTTTACAAAAAAAAAACAGTTTTAAACAAATAAACAATGTTTACTGATAATGTCTTTTAAATTCTTTTTCTTCCTTTTTTCATTTGAATACAACAAACGCAACTTTTGTTCTCGTCCGTTAAATAATTAATTAATTAATTAAGTTTAATGATTGAATAGAAATTATTCGACATTGTAATTTAACTGAACTTTTAGTAGCTACATTCCAATGTAATCAGATTCTAAAAGTGGGTGTTCACTGTTTTTTTCTCAAAGATAATAATTTCAAGAAAATGTGTTTTCTACAAGTAAGCAATCGAGGTGTAAGTTAAGCCTTGACCTACGAAACAACATTGATAAGACCAAATTTTCAGACGAATTATAGTTTGTCGGTATGTTATGATTATTTTTGGACATTCAGTAGATATACATGTAATATGTATTGACCACATTCGACTGACCACTGGTCAATGTGTGACCACAATTAAACGCACACACGCGCGCATTGGCATCTGTCAACTAGACCAGTAATTGTTACTGTACACCCCCGCACGTTTTGTGCACTTTAATGGCATCCCTTGATCAAGGGTTGGCACGGAAAACCCTATCTAAAATATTCAGTCAAAGAACATTTATGAAAGAAATGCACGTACTATTAATATAAAAAATCATTGACAAAAAAAATATTTTGATAAAATAACAATTTCTTTGACAATTATGGAGGTTTTAAGGGTTGTTCATAAGCTACGTCACGTAACAAGAAAACTTGTGTATCTCTCTTAGTTCAGAAGATAATTCCGTTCAAAAATTAATTCATAAATTTTGCTTTTAAATGAAAATTATAGATTAGCGTGTCTTTAATCGAAAATAATATACATGTAAATAATTTATTGAAATAAAATCTTCAAAATAGTACTTACATAAAATTAATATGTGAAAACATTTTCAAAATTTTATTTTGGTTTTTACTTTTCTCCGCTGTATGACACTTAACACGACCGTTAGTTGTAATCAAGAATTATAGTCGTCTAGTTTATTATATAGTTTCCAGATCTGTCATTCCAGTCTGGGCCTCTTATGGCCAACTTCATACAGTCGAATTTTCGTTAGCTATGCGTGACCAACTTCATACTGTCGTTTGTTAGCTGAGCGCACGCACTTTCCGTTGCCTGCTAATATTTTACTCTCAACGCGTCAAAAGAAGTCTAACTGCAAAAATAATTTAATTTTGTCAAAAAATACACTTTAAGGGGGTATGTGAACGCATAAATTTTACCTCTTTTTAGGGAATTTTTTTTTAGACGACAATAACATTCATTTTAATTTTTTTATATGTTTTTGTTTGTATCTTTAACTGTACAAAAAAAAATTTCTCTTACTTTACATTTTTTATATATATATATATTTTTTAATTAAATTAGACACTAAAAAAAAGCAGGTCACTGGTCATGGTAATAGCGGCTGTTTATGTTGTCTGAAATAAAAAAATCGAATGGATGATTGTTCAGTAGGGATGTCGCTATCGTCCCTACCAAAATTAATCAATTTCATTAAAAAAAAAATGGTGGACTGTAGAAAAAAAGTTTGTGTTTTTTGTTAATTTTTTTGTTAAAAATCGTTTAAAAAAATAAGAAAACATTTTCGAAAATAAGCAATTTTGGTACGGACGATAACCATTAATGAGTAGAAGAACATATATAAATTTCAAAGCAATCGATTGAATACTTTTTTTTTTTAGGACCATGACAGTTTTAGAAAATAATGTTTCCAGAAAAATTCAAAAATTCAAGAGCCAACAAGTCGCTTATACGGCTCGTCGGCGACTATGAGTTGTAATTTATTTAAAACTAGGAATTTCGGTCTCTATTTTTCACAGCATATTTTTGATAGGTTTTACTATTGAAATATGAAAAAAAAATCAATTTTTCGAAGTGGTCACATGAGAATACCCCCTTTAGGAAACCGTAGAACTCCCTGTTGCGTGTGTAGCACAGAAAAATGATCACTTTACTCACTAGGAAGTGATTGTTATTTACATTTTTGTAATGGCCGACTTTCGGTCACAGTAATGGAAATTTAAATATGTCTAGTGTTGTAGCAAGAGTCATCGGCGTCCAGAGCAATATTCTAAATTCACGGCCTCAAATGTTATTTATTATAGTAAAAAAATACAAATCGCACCGCTAAACTCTTCGAGGTTAGCGCCTCTGTGGTCAGATCGTAATTACGACGCTGAATATCAATTGAATTTTTTCTTTACGCAAATAACGTTGTACAGCCCTGTTTGTAACAACGTAACGCCTACCGCCGCATTGATACAAAATCAGCAGGGTTGCTAATTAATTGTTATTAATTGTCACCTCCCGAATGCGGTCTACGCATGTGTATGTTGGTAACACTGATACATTCAAATCGCACTAAAATGTATATGGTTATGTACCTATGTCTAATGAAAGCATAACGTTCATTGTTAGATTAGATTGTACCGAAATTCGAATTATTTGACGTTTCAAAACGCTTTTGTTCAATGAAACGATTTAAAACGTTAATGCGATAGTAGAATCATACATTTATGTATTAGTTTTAGTACAGTATGGCGTTAAAATCAAATCAAAACATAAGTGATTATATTTTCAAAATTAAATATATTTGATACCAAAAACAATAGAGTTACTCAACGCTGTGTAAAAATTAAATAATCCTGCTAATTGATGTCCAATATATATCCAAAATTAAACGGTTAACCACAATGAAAATGCACATGCGCCTCAAGGAGTTGTGATGTCATAAGCGCGGGAATTTGAATAATCTTTTTACATTCACATCTCAAACATTTCGTTTAATTTTAAGCTGCTGACATACCTACATTAACTATTTTGTCGTTTTTTCATTATAAAACACTAATGCTGGATTGCAGAAAACATTGTCAAAATTTTTGATTTGACAATATCTTTAGCTTCTGATCTTAAATTATAGTAAAAATGATTTTTCGGGAAAAAGGACTTTATTTATAAGTAAAACACTTAATATTTTATTTTCAGCGACGTTTCGTTCCTTGTTTGGAACTTTATCAAGCTTTAATAACTGTAAATAAATTTTTAAAAATACAATTTATAAAATTTTTATAAATTGTATTTTTAAAAATTTATTTACAGTTATTAAAGCTTGATAAAGTTCCAAACAAGGAACGAAACGTCGCTGAAAATAAAATATTAAGTGTTTTACTTATAAATAAAGTCCTTTTTCCCGAAAAATCATTTTTATATCAATTACCAAGGACAAAAAAGAAATAAAGTCTTAAATTATAGTTTTTATACATGCGTTGCTTGCTTCATACTAACATTTTATTATCTTCATTATTTGCTTTCGTTAACTCACCTGACTGCTAATAAGAATTAGAATTTTAGAGTAATGCGATTAAGGGGGTATTCTTATGTGACCATTTCGAAAAATCGATTTTTTTTCATATTTCAATAGTAAAACCTATGGAAAATATGCTGTGAAAAATAGAGACCGAAATTCCTAGTTTTAAATAAATTACAACTCATATAGTGGCCGACGCGCCGTAAGCGACTTGTTGGCTCTTGAAACTTTAAACGCATTTTTCTGGAAACATTATTTTCTAAAACTGTCATGGTCCTAAAAAAAAAGTATTCAACCGATTGCTTTGAAATTTATATATGTTCTTCTACTCATTAATGGTTATCGTCCGTACTAAAATTGCTTATTTTCGAAAATATTTTCTTATTTTTTTTTAAACGATTTTTAACAGAAAAATTAACAAAAAACACAAACTTTTTTTCTACAGTCCGCTATTTTTTTTTTTTAATGAAATTGACTAATTTTAGTAGGGACGATAGCGACATCCCTACTGAATAATGATTCATTCGATTTTTTTATTTCAGACAACATGAACAGCCGCTATTACCATGACCAGTGACCTGCTTTTTTTTAGTGTCTAATTTAATTTAAAAAAAAAATATATATTAAAAATGTAAAATAAGAGAAAAAAATTTTTTTATACAGTTTAAGATACAAACAAAAACATATAAAAAAATTAAAATGATTGAATGTTATTGTCGTCTAAAAAAAAATCCCTAAAAAGAGGTAAAATTTATGCGTTCACATAAGAATACCCCCTTAACAACTTTCAGCGTCTTTTTCAAGAGAGAAAGAGAGATTGTAGATTATAGATGCTCAACAGCTGAGGTTATCAGAGTTACCTCTTTTTCAACATATTACAGTTATACGTTTATACAAAAATTAACATTTCTTTAATTGAATCTGTTAAGCCTGTCGTAATGTTGTAATCTTATAATCTGAGGTTTTCCTGGACTCAAGTGCCTAATTTGTAATTCGTCCTGATCTCGTACCAACAAAATGATTAACATTTTGTTCTTTGTATAAACATACAAATTTATGGATCCTTTAATCTTCTTACAGTGATATCGATACCTGCCCCCTTTGAATTTACACATAAGTTACTTAGGTAACTTGCCTTTACAAATTGGCTTAAATATTTTGAGAATATTACTTTGGGAGAACTTGCTGTATGTTTGTTTTTAACGTGACTGCGTAGTGTTATAGAATTACTCAATTCCAGGTTCAGTTGTCGACCACATATTATTAGTGTATTTGCCATATGGCAACATACACTATTGGCGTCGGTCGGATGACGGGACCTAGGGGTCGGACCAAAATTTCTCGACGTTTCATAACCTCCTAAACACTTTGGCACCATTTTTAAAAATGTTTATATATATATATATATATATGTATATATATATATATATGTGTGTGTACGCGCAATAACTTTCGAAAGAGTTAATTGATTTCAACGAAATTTGGACCACGTGTTGAAATCCATCACCGCAAGAAGCCTATTTAAAATGGGCCTAATCGGGCTATTTTAAGGGTAGTTTTTAGGGGTTAAAAATGTTTTTGGGCCCCAAAATACCGAAAAAATTCTCCGAATCGTTTCAAAATTGAAATTTAACCCTTTGATAGTAATTAAAAAGTGTCCCCAAAATTTTAATAAAATCGGCCCGACAGGACCGGATTTACAAATTTTATGAAAACACTAGTTTGCAGATAGTGACTTATTTATTGAAGGGTGTATTTAATTCAATGTAGACGTTAGATTGATAATAATATTACAATTAAGAAAAAAAATGTTATTTTAAGGGGTGTATTAAGGGGTTAAATTTTTTATTTTGCCCAAAAACAAATTTAATTTCACATAATAAAAGTATAAAACCACACGGCCCTATACAAGCAAATACACTATATTGTCGGCAGGGTTTTGGCACTGCGACCCGGGTTTTTTTTTTTACTGATAATTTGTTATAAGTGTGGTCAATATAGATCTTAGGAGCTCTTCCGATCAGATATGGAAAAATCGGGAGGAGGTTAAGGAGAAAGGAATAATACCACGGTACTAGTATGGAGGAATTAGGTAACTCGCTAACAGATGGTAGTCAAAAATTAATAAAGAGTCACTTTCGCTGTTACAATTTGTTGTGTTCAATAATTGAATTAGAAGAGGCCAGAGCGTATCTTCGTCAGCACAAAAAATTAACAGTAGGTACCTTGACCGCCTATATTTAAAACACTTGAAATATTTTATAACAATAACGAACAAACAACAATCCAAAATGCTAGTTTTGAAAAAAAACTACAAATATAACTAACAATTTTTATATATATGGCTTAGAAAATACGGAAATTATAATTTAATTTTCAGTTTTTTAAATGGCCATTTTGGTTGAAAAAATAGCGCATTTATGCATTTTAGTTCCTTTTTCAGTTTAGGGGAATGTATGTTGGTTTTTGTGCGAATATTTAATATTTAGATAAGCTATAGTTAAAAAATATCTGATTTAAATTTTGGTTTTTAATCAACAAGTATAAATCCCCTAATGGAAAGTTACCCCACATTTCAGTAAAAGTTAACATTTCAATATGGTCAACAGCCATACTGGTAATGGTCATAATTTGCCATAATTAACATCCAGTTACTTGTGTAGTTAACTAGTAAGGTATTAAACTATGTGTACCTTCATAAAAGTAACAAACATTGCCATAAAATAATAAACTAGACCTTTCTCGAACTGTACTTACTAAATATAAATAGGTATATTACATCTTTAATACTAGACAGTTATTTAGAAAAGAAAATTATCTCCATTGCTTTATGACTTCTTTTTTGAAAAAGGTCTCTATTTTGTATTATTTAATTCTTGATATTTTTTTAAGTTAAGACGTACGTTCGTTTTCGTACTAAAATATTTTTTAGTTTGACTCTAAAACACTATACTATAAAATGGATTATTCGAATAATCATGTTCTTTATTTTCACTCCAAAAATATGTGAATCTGTGAAATGTCACAAAAGTTGTGTATCGCGAAAGTGATGCTAAGCTCCACTATCAGCTATATTCTACCATTTTTTATCAGCTATTAAAATTTCTGAGGTTATATTTAACTGTCCCTGTATTCGAATCTGAAATGTTTACGGCGCAAATATCTTGAGAGAACCAAGAACTCGCGGTTTTCATTTTAATTATTTTTAAAGTGTCTCTTTAAACAAACCCCAGAACAAGAAAGAATAGGGATTGAAATCGTGTATTTCATTGGGTACATTTGAAGTAGAATTTCAGAATACTCTGTTTGAAGAGTTGAAATTGAAGAAACCTACCTATTGATGATCTAATCTTGATTAAGATAATACAAATCTTTATTGCACATAATTAAGCAGATAATTAATTTTACAATCGATTATTAATTTCTACAGTAATTAAGTAAACAATATACATTACCGCTAATATAACTAATATTTACTAATTACTGACATTGTAATTTGTGATATTTAGAGATTAAAAAGGTATTCTCGAAAACTTCTTGCACTTCTCGTTTAAAATATAGTTGTGTCTCTATGAGCTGTTCTTTAGGGGTCGTATTTTTCATAACATTTTCAAGATTTAAGAAAAACTTTAAGAACGTGCGATGTATACTTAATTAGAAAAGCATAATCTCCCACATTTTAGCTAGGACCAATTTTGCGATTCTGTTGCGAGCTCAAAGAACTAGAAGACGTACAAATTCACCAAAAAAATCAAAATCGCATTTTTTGTGTGATCAGGACTTCCGTTAAATACTTCTTATATGGGAAAATCAACGGTCGCAGTATATAGTATATTGCGAACAGGAGGATGTCTTAGCTAATAGCAGACATGTCAAACACGGGGAATGATTCAAGCAAAGCTACTGGCGGTGTTAGTGCAAAGCCCTCAAATAAACCGTGCTCTGCCGCTCGTGGACCCTTATAAAACTACCCTTATTGGTTTTCTAATGGCATCTCGCTATACATGTATATAGGCAGTGCAGTACAATGAACTCACTCTGTTTCAACTCTACGTATTTTCGAGACCGATCGTTAACTATGCTATGCTCGTTCGATTTTCGACTATTTAATGCAATATATGCCAGCAATATTGTCTATGTGCTAATACAAGTAGTGTGGTTTTATTATGTGAACTTTTGTTTTTGGGCAAACTATAAAATTTAACCCCTTAAGGCTGTCGGAACGCTCTGAATTTAAGCCAAAAATAGAGCTTCGGCTGTCAACTGATTGTAGACTTATTAGTCAACATTCTGCAAAAATTCTTTCTCTATAAGGAAGATAAAGGACAAATCTAGGTCTCTAACGGACTACTTTTGTTATTTATGTACGATTTACTAGAAAAAATTTGGCATTAATTGTGCTAGGAAAACACACGTTTTCAATGTCACACTATGACCTTATTCGTAATTATTTCACAAAACTGTTCCATCACAAACCTAAAGTGACTCTTCCTTTTTCGGAAAAGTTTTTTAAATCTTCAAAATATTTCCAAAAATTAGAGTAATCAATTGACAGCGGCACCCTTGCAAACATTTTTTTAGCCTCATAGTTGGCACCAGCCAAAAATCGAAACGTGCGGATGATTTGAGCGAGACAGAGCTAAGGAAGGTCACACCCACAATATGTCTTTTGCCTACCTCACCCCTTACCGCTGGGTTTCAGCACAAACAAAATTCCGAGCGTTCCGACAGCCTTAAAGCAGTATTATTATCAATCGAACACTTACACCAAAGTAAATACAATCTTCAGTAAATATTATTATTATTATAACATACTATCTGCAAACTAGTGATTTCATAAAATTTGTCATTTCGGTCCTGTCAGGTCGATTTTTTTTAAATCTTATGGGCACTTTTTAATTGCTACTAAAATGTTAAATTTCAATTTCGCAACAATTTTGAATTTTTTTTCAGTATTTTTGGATCCAAAACCCTTTTTCAACCACTAAAAACTACTCCTAAAATGGCCGGATTGGGTCCGTTTTAAATAGGCCCCGTGCTGCGATGGATTCTAACACGTGGGCCAAATTTCGTTAAATTCAATTAGCTCCTTCGAAAGTTATACAATAAATTTCATGACATGTCCATAGTTAGGCCAACTATGTGCGAAATATGCATTATTCAATACGACCATGGGAAAGTTTTGTATCATACCGACAAATATCTGTATCGCTATCCATGTCGACAGAAATAGCTGAAAAACATTTCAAATCTTAACGACAATAATCATAAAAAATGTACGTTTTCAAAGCAATAATTATCATAGTCATATGCCGGACGTCAGAGTGTTTACGGTCAGAAAAATGTCGACGAGATGTGCTCTTTTTCTAATATTTTGACTTCAGAGAATTTTTGTATACATATGTCTGCTACAAACTAGAATTTAGAAAAAAATGCAATGCTTGCAATTATTTTAATTTTTTAAATATATTGAAAAGTTGTTAAAACATTTTAATTTTACTCATTTTCGTAAATAGTCATTTTGTAGCGTTTTTTTGTTAATTCAAATTTTTCAAAATTATAAAACTTAAAGATAATTAACAATTTAAAGATTACAAATTTTGAAATTTTAGTCAACTAAAAAATAACACTTCTAAATTTGCTGTCCAGTTAAAAAAAGTAGTGAATTCACGCGTTATAAGACATGAGGAAACATTCAGAGTTGAATATGATGACACCTGCATATAAACCCAATTTTTTGACAGCTGTTTAAGGAGGGTTGTATATAGCTAATAGTGAAGTTTTGCGTCGCGAGACAGATTTTCCGAGCCATTTCAATGAGTCATGCTAGAACAGTTCTTGCGGGGGTGCCGTTATACTAAAAATTTGTGTATAATTTCTATTTTTTTTTTTTTTTTGACTTCAGAGCTTAGATTATGCTTTTATGGAGCATAATATTTTGTTAAAAATATTACTCGAATTTATTTATTTTTTTAAATAAAATCTGAGTCGACGAGTTTCTTATGAACATTTAGAATTTATTTTATTAAATAAACTATTATTATTATTTTTTTTTAAATGTATTAAAAGAGAAACAACAGTTTAATAAAAAGTGACACTATGAACAATTTAATTGAAAAATGAGATGCTTTTAACGGATACAATATTTCATCTCAGAAAATTATTAATATCTTTATTTCATTTCATTATTTGGCACGCTCATGTCTAAAATACTAAAACACGTTCCCATTATTTATACAGTTTATTTAGAGTACATAATATTGCAATTATGTGTTTCCATTAATTTTTTTAAAAATAGATTCAAAATATGAAAAACGCTGCAGCATAGCAATTTTTCTCATCTAATAAATTAACACTTATGCAACATCGTGTTGTGTAAAATTGCGATGTATGATTGGAGGGATGATAGGAAATTAGGATAAGATATATTGGCAACTTTATTAGCGTAAAAGTTTGACAGGTAATAAGTCATGGCCTTGACTAAGGTACCATTTCAATATTTATCTGAAAATATTGACGGAAATCACGGAAAACCTCAACAAGATGGCCGTTTCCTGGCGAGATACAGTATGGAAAAGTCGTAACCACATCTGCCTCTGTCGGAACACAAACCTAGTTCCTTTCGAATGTGCGTCTATAAAACACTTTCCCACCAACATATATAGTATTCTTGGGTAATGATAGAGAATGTATTTACGTATCAATAAATTTTCTATTCTTGTTCAAGAATATAGCGACTACTATGTCTGTTGGTGGGAAAAAGTAATTCTCTTACCACTAGGCTACTCACTCGGTTACCTGCCAAACTCTTATGCTCGCAAAGCTGCCTACTGTATCCTAATTTTCTATATAATATTTCCACTCGCATATTGCTGTTAATCAAGTTTGAACAAAATATAAAATTTGGAAAGACGTTCTCCAGTCTATATTACGGTTTTGAAATGGTAGAGTGAGTCGTCATTATAGTGCGCTTCGCTTAATGGAGCGGTGAAGCTATGAAATAATGCAAAGTGTACAGTCCCATATCTATAAGAAATTGTGCCGCTTATATTACATAATAAAGGTATATACGTCACTCTCTGTTATTTACGAACTTAACTAAAGGTATTTCACAAAATATTCAAAAACCTCACAGAAAAAATTGCATTTTAATTTTAGATTGGAAGTAACAAAAACGTGTTCTTTGTACAGTAGCAGCCATTTTTTACTGTATTTTGTTTCGTGTTTTTGTTAGTTTTTCGTATAGCGTTTGTTTTGATTTTACGCCAATACTTACTTCAACGTTATTAAACAAAAATTTGTTCCAAAGGAACATTAGATACAAAATATTTGACAGAGAATATTCGTTTCGCCTCCCGAATTCTAAAGAATTATTCTTACATCACATTGCAAACCGTTTCAGTTTTATTTTATCTGTGAAATCAAATTTTCGCGCTTAACAGACTATTTGAAAATATTTTTACTTTAAAGGAGACAACACTTTGACAAAACTTAAAATATTGCGTTCCATCTTTTCTTAAAAACGGACTGTTTTTATTGTAGTTCAGTAAACAACTTTTAAAGCATGAAGCAATTAGTTGTTATTTCTGTTCACAAATAGAATAAGATTATTTTCAAAAAGAAATCTCAAACTAGATTCAAGATCTTATATTTTTTCAAATTTTACTATTAATTCGTATTATATGTCGTTATTATTACTAAAAATTATGTTTGCGATTAATTTGTGACAATGAATATTATAAAGACGTTATAATATTTTGCTCGTAATACTATACAACTGTAACGATTTGAATGACAAAGAGCATCGACATGACAAATGACCTTCGACGACATGTAGATAGTCAATTGTCACCAGGTTTAGAATACTAAATTTGATACGGTTAAAATGTGGTACATCTACTGCAGCGTTCTTTTTACTGCAGTTTTTTCATCGTTTTTCAAATTCAAATAAATGAAGCTGTCACTAGTGGTTTATTTATTTATGTTATTCAATTGTTATCGTGTCAACTACACTTCTGCTTATGTGTATTTATTTACTAAAATTACCAGAAGTTTGTCATATAATGTTCCTATTATGTCCGAAAGCGTATCGGTTATGAATAAATAAAAGTATACAATATACTTTAAAATTCACTAGAAGTCATTTAAATATGTTATAGCACTTATTTAATTATCAATTTTGCTTCTGAACATTTTCTAAGCTGTTTTCATATTTACATTCTTAAGGCGAAAAAATGTAATTCGAAGAGAATCCTCTTATTAATTATATCTACAGCATTGATGTAATTACAATATGGTGTAAGCGCAGGTGTGATTATGGTGGAAGTAGCGGGTTAAAAATACAAAAAAAGAACTTGAAAATAGACGAGTTTATTGGAATACCAATGTTTATATAACGTATTCGTGTACTACAAACCTAAATTTGACAACTGGGGAAAGTGTCAATAGAATTTTCACCTCATTATCGAAAAAAATAAAAAAAAGGAAATTGTACATTGGTATTGGTATTGGATCTAGTTTTTTTATCTCTCTTTCATATCATACATAGTATATAACATGCACAGCTTGTCACCATATAGTATCAATCTGGCTCTATCATGTCGCTTTTTCGTTTCATCGCTTCAAGAACTTAATAATAATAAATAATAATAATAAAAAAAACCCGGGTCGCAGTGCCAAAACCCTGCCGACAATATAGTGTATTTGCTTGTATAGGGCCGTGTGGTTTTATACTTTTATTATGTGAAATTAAGTTTGTTTTTGGGCAAAATAAAAAATTTAACCCCTTAATACACCCCTTAAAATAACATTTTTTTCTTAATTGTAATATTATTATCAATCTAACGTCTACACCGAATTAAATACACCCTTCAATAAATAAGTCACTATCTGCAAACTAGTGTTTTCATAAAATTTGTAAATCCGGTCCTGTCGGGCCGATTTTATTAAAATTGTGGGGACACTTTTTAATCACTACCAAAGGGTTAAATTTCAATTTTGAAACGATTCGGAGAATTTTTTCGGTATTTTGGGGCCCAAAAACATTTTTCAACCCCTAAAAACTACCCTTAAAATACCCCGATTACGCCCATTTTAAATAGGCTTCTTGCGGTGGTGGATTTCAACACGTGGCCCAAATTTCGTTGAAATCAATTAACTCTTTCGAAAGTTATCGCGCGTACACATATATATATATATATATATATAAATATATATATATATATATATATATACATATATATATAAACATTTTTAAAAATGGTGCCAAAGTGTTTAGGAGGTTATGAAACGTCGAGAAATTTTGGTCCGACCCCTAGGTCCCGCCATCCGACCGACGCCAATAGTGTATGTTGCCATATGGCAAATACACTAATAATAATAATAATGCGTTTAACGTCCGTTTCTCGACTTTGTCATAACAGACGCCATTCGCACCATTACTATTTTCCATCTACCACACTTCCCGTTATTTTTCAACATTTTTAAAACTTCAACTTATGTAATAGCAATGGGCGAATGAAGGAACTATAGGAAATTAGGATAAGGTAGGTAATTTTTGAACTAGGAGAGAATAGGTAATCGGCCATGGCCTCAAATAAGGAACCATCTCGATATTTATCTGGAATTAATTGAGGGAAACCATGGAAAACCTCAATCAAGATGGCCGGTACAGAAATTACCGTTTCTCGGCGAGAGGCAGTAGGAAAAAGTCCCAGCCACATCTGCTCCCGCCGGGATTCGAACCCGTACCTTCCGAATGCGAGTCTAGTGCTGTGACCACTACTCTACCCAGCTCGGAACTTACCCTCGCTCTAGAGTATAGAAGTTTCACTAAAAAAAGAAACAAAGTCAGGTATTGTGCACATTAACTGCACGTTTCATACGTACAGACCAATAGTATGGCGTGTTTTTAAACGTGGCGCAGGCCTGTTCTATTACGGTGCGGGGTCGCCCACGGTAAATGTGATCGTAGGCGATATATTGGGCTCGTAAATAACCTGCTTTAATAAGCTTACATTGAACGCGCGTCTTCGTTTCTCCGTTCCGCACGTCGCGTCGCGTCGTCTGATTCGAACAATAAGCCTGGTTTACATTAAGGCTGTCGGAACGCTCTGAATTTAAAGCCAAAAATAGAGCTTCGGCTGTCAACTGATTGTAGACTTATTTGTCAACATTCTGCAAAAATTTTTCCTCTATAAGGAAGATAAAGGACAACTCTAGGTCTCTAATGGACTACTTTTGTAATTTATGTACGATTTACTGGAAAAAATTTGGCATTAATTGTGCTAAAAAAACACACGTTTTCAATGTCACACTATGACCTTATTCGTACTTATTTCACAAAACTGTTCCATCACAAACCTAAAGCGACTCTTCGTTTTTCCGAAAAGTTTTTTAAATCTTCAAAATATTTCCAAAAATTAGAGTAATCAGTTGACAGCGGCACCCTTGCAAAAAAAATTTGTAGCCTCGTAGTTGGCACCAGCCAAAAATTGAAACGTGCGGATGATTTGAGCGAGACAGAGCTAATGAAGGTCACATCCACAATATGTCTTTTGCCTACCTCGCCCCTTACCGCTGGAGTCCAGCAGTTGGTTTCTTTACAACTGTATTATCTTTTATACTTACACAAAGTAAACACAATAACAGTCTATGTCGGACTATCGAATAGGCAAAATAAGTGCCGACCTGTAAGACCGCGTCTTTTGAGGCCCTGTCATCAGCCAAATTATTACAGTTTTTTTTCGCGTTGCGAATAAAATTGATATAAATAATTATTTTATTCTGTACTCAAAACTATTATTAGTTATAACATTAAAAACACATTAGGAGGTAATTTTCAAGGAGCCCCAGCTGTCTAAGGTCCTCCGCAAAATGTTATATGGTCTATGGAAATAAAATTATCGCAATACAATTTTACCATCCCAACTGCGCAAGTGGTACTAATTTAGGTAAAATTTAACTTTTTAAAATGTTACAATTTTTGCCGCTTTGTATGTTAGTCTGCTGGTCTGTGAGCACGATACAAGACAAACCTTATTTATCAACAAATTATTTTTTTAAGATTATTTAATAATATTATTTCAGCATTCCTTTCTAGATCCTATAAAATAAAATAATGACGCTGTCAGTGAAATACAATCAAATTAATAAAGGTATTTTGTCTACTTGTTAACTCTTGTTTTTTTCAAAGGTGGTACTAACAAACATAACAAAATGACTGCGCGAATCGAAACCAAATCTTCAGCATATAAATAGAAAGAGTTCTGTTGTTTTTGAGGAAAACTAGCACATGCGCAAAAGAGATATGTGCTATAATGTTGTTTTAGGGTTCCGTACCTCAAAAAGCAAAAAAAAACCCTTAAAGGATCACTTCCTTGTCCGTCCGTCTGTCTGTCTGTCAAGACCCTTCTTCTCAGGAACGTGTGGAGGTATCAAGTTGAAATTAATATCAAATACTCAAGTCTACAATCCCTTAAAGCTGTGAAAAAATCAAACTTCTAAGTCAACGGAATAAAAAAATACGTCCATTTGTGCTGCAAATTTTGACACTTGCAAAGGAACTAAAACCTAATAGGGTACTTCCCGTTGACCTATAATCATGAAATTGGCAAGAAGCAATGTCTTATAGCACAAGTAAAGGGAAAAATCTGGCAACCGTAAATTTGTAGTTACATTACAAAAAAATTGTTTTTCTATATAAACGTCAAAATAGTGCATACTAGCGACATCGGACGGAATATCTCAAAAGCTATTGGTTCAGGCATTTATGCGCCTTAGTGTGTATATAACAACAAATAGTAAAAATAAAAAAAAAAAACCCGGGTCGCAGTGCCAAAACCCTGCCGACAATATAGTGTATTTACTTGTATAGGGCCGTGAGGTTTTATACTTTTATTATGCGAAATTAAGTTTGTTTTTCGGCAAAATAAAAAATTTAACCCCTTAATACACCCCTTAAAATAACATTTTTTTTCTTAATTGTAATATTATTATCAGTCTAACGTCTACACCAAATTAAATACACCCTTCAATAAATAAGTCACTATCTGTAAATTAGTGTTTTCAAAAAATTTGTAAGTCCGGTCCTGTTGAGCCGATTTTATTAAAATTTTAGGGACACTTTTTAATTGCTACCAGAAGGTTAAATTTCAATTTTAAACAATTCGGAGAATTTTTTTGGTATTTTGGGACCCAAAAACATTTTGCAACCCCTAAAAACTACCCTTAAAATGGCCCGATTACGCCCATTTTAAATAGGTTTCTTGCGGTGATGGATTTCAACATGTGGGCAAAATTTCGTTGAAATCAATTAACTCTTTCGAAAGTTATCGCGCGTACACACACATATATATATATATATATATATTTATATATATATATATATATATATATATATAAATATATATATAAATATATATATATATATATATATAAATATATATATATATATATATATATATATATAAATATATATATATATATATATATATATTTATATATATATATATATATATATATATATATATATATATATATATATTTTGATGTTCTCTTGTGTAGACGGACTCCCACTTGTTACAACACTGTCTTGAAAAGAAAAGAAAAAAAGACAACAGTCGAATCTGTGTTGTCGGCGTCGCAGGAGGATATCTGATCTTAAGTTGCTGGGCCCGTTTGGTTTATTTGACAGATAATTTGATATCCGCCTATGGGCGTCCGATCAACACAGACCCTTAAGACAAAAAAGAAACAATCGTGTTAATACTTAGTTATATTTAAACGTGTTAATTACTAACGGAGCAAACTTAAGTGCTATAAACAGGCAGAACGGACAATCGGTCAATAATTCACAATTTCAATAGTATCATGTACGCAGAAAATCACAAATGACTTATTTACTAATATAGTACTATTTTAATAGTTACTAACGGAGCAAACTTAATTACTATAAACGGACAAAACGGACAATCAAACAAAATACCGACTTAAACTACGGAACAAAAACAGATACGTCTATATCCTTCAAATACCGGAACAGAGAGAGTTTTACTTAACTAATATAATACTATTTTAATAATAACTAACGGAGCAGATACTTAAATGCTACCACAGACGGAACGGACAACAATTTACAAAATACCGACTTAGACTACCGAACAGAAAACCGGACAGAAAACAGGTACGTCTATATCCTTCAAATACCGGAACAGAGAGAGTTTGTTATTTTATTATTGTTTATTATTCCCACGAAACCGTCACCTAGCAAACATATTCATTACACAACAATGTCAGGCTTTATTGTTCGTTGCTAAGTGAGGCATTTTATCATAGTAGCCACGGATATCAGAAAATGCAATACCGAATCACAGCTGACTATAACTGTTCAGATATAATTAAATTATTAACTATGTATTTAATCAACTATTAAGGTTATACTATATATTCTTGTGACATATGGGCATAATGTCACAATATATAAACATTTTTAAAAATGGTGCCAAAGTGTTTAGGAGGTTATGAAACGTCGAGAAATTTTGGTCCGACCCCTAGGTCCCGCCATCCGACCGACGCCAATAGTGTATGTTGCCATATGGCAAATACACTAAAAAGTTAATAAATATTGTACGTTTGTAGGGAACCCTTCGTATGCGAGTCCGACTTGCACTTGGTCAGTTTTTCTTTTATAATGGTATGCTTTTCATAACGGGTTATTATTCTATTCATTTGTGCAAGAAAATGATTGATGTGTCAGTGGCTTTAATCGTGTCAACAAACCGTATGTACACGCAGACACTAGGTGCTATTGCAGTGTCGGACGAGGCATGAGGGTGCAAAGGGGGCGCTAAGCCCAAGTAGCTAATTTATATACGGCTTTCATTTAACTTGGTGTTTTTATATAGTGCCCGTTTGAACCGCACTATAACTGCGCCCTCTTTCCTTCGTACCGCGACAAAATATATTTAATACAACTGTTAATGCTATCCACCAACACGCCCTTCATTTTCAGGTTAGACAAAACAACAAGTAAACATTCCTATACGCAACGGTAGCAATACTTGTACATAAGTGTTATGTGTGTTTGATTTAAAATATTCTGTCTTTTTCTATACCTTAAGGCTGTCGGAACGCTTCGAATCTTGTTTGTGCTGAGACCCAGCGGTAAGGGGCGAGGTAGGCAAAAGACATATTGTGAGTGTGTCCCTCTTTAGCTCTGTCTCGCACAAATCATCCGCACGTTTCAATTTTTGGCTGGTGTCAACTACGAGGCTAAAAAATTTTAATGCAAGGGTGCCGCTGTCAACTGATTACTCTAATTTTTGGAAATATTTTGAAGATTTAAAAAACTTTTCCGAAAAAGGAAGAGTCACTTTAGGTTTGTGATGGAACAGTTTTGTGAAATAAGTACGAATAAGGTCGTAGAGTGACATTGAAAACGTGTGTTTTTTTTAGCACAATTAATGCCAATTTTTTTCTAGTAAATCGACATAAATTACAAAAGTAGTCTATTAGAGACCTAGATTTGTCCTTTATCTTCCTTATAGAGAAAGAATTTTTGCAAAATGTTGACGAATAAGTCTACAATCAGTTGACAGCCGAAGCTCTATTTTTGGCTTAAATTCAAAGCGTTCCGACAGCCTTAATATCTTTTATTTCAAATTAGTAATTCTATTCGAAATATTTTAATGATTTTCTCCAATAGCGTCTTTCTATAATTGTTAATTTTCGCTTATTAGTGTATTTGCCATATGGCAACATACACTATTGGCGTTGGTCGGATGGCGAGACCTAGGGGTCGTACCAAAATTTCTCGACGTTTCATAACCTCCTAAACACTTTGGCACCATTTTTAAAAATGTTTATATATATATGTATGTGTGTGTGTATATATATATATATATATATATATATATATATATATGTGTGTGTGTGTGTGTGTGTGTGTGTGTGTGTGTGTGTGTGTGTGTGCGCTATAACTTTCGAAAATTTTGCCCACATGTTGGAATCCACCACCGCAAGAACCCTATTTAAAATGGACCCAATCGGACCATTTTAAGGGTAGTTTTTAGGGGTTGAAAAATGTTTTTGGGCCCCAAAATACCGAAAAAATTTTCCGAATCGTTTCAAAATTGAAATTTACCCCTCTGGTACCTAGTAATTAAAAAGTGCACCTAAAATTTTAATAAAATCAGCTCAACAGGACCGGACTTACAAATTTTTTGAAAATACTAGTTTGCAGATAGTGACTTATTTACTGAAGGGTGTATTTAATGTGGTGTAGACCTTCGATCGACAATAATTTTGAAATTAAGAAAAAATGTAATTTTAAGGGGTGTATTAAGGAGTTAAATTTTTTATTTTGCCCAAAATCCAACCTAAGTTCGCATAATAAAGCCACACGGCCTGTATTAGCAAATACACTATATAATTGTCGGCAGGGTTTTGGCACTGCGACCCGGGTTTTTTAATTTACTCTTGCAAAAATAATTACTTGTAAATTATTAATAAATGATCTTAAAATTCGAAACTGTATGACTATGCGTATATTGAACGTGCTCCTATCTTATAGTACCTTTCTGCAGCAGCGTTCCAACAAGGCAAAATTTTGTGTACGATTGTACAGGCCATTGGTCAAACATCTTTCAGACTCGTGTTTATTTGTAGCACTATTAAACAGTCAGCAGATTAGAGTTCAGTTATTAAAAAAACGAGACCATTTTATTTTCGAAAATATATTTTTACAAACTTTATAACGTACAATAAAAACAACTATAATTTGGAAAGTTGCTTAGGTAGATAAAATTAACTTCTTTATCCGATAAAAATTAATTTGTGAATATAATTTAAAGTACAAAAGTTATTACATGAATTAGTGACAATTTTACAGTTAAGAAATATTTTTTAATAGTTTGCTTACATAAAGAGAAAAATATTACCTAACAGCCAACTCAATGTCACAGTTTAATCAAAATAAAATTTATTCTAACAGTGATTTTTTTATATTTCGTAAATATTTCTATTGCTTCTAGAAGTTGATGGAGCTCTTGTGATCTTCTGGTTTAAATCACATTTCTAAAACATATTCTGACAATGCATCATCTATCATATTTCTTATAGCATATTCAGCTTCTTCAGTCCACAATTCATCGATTTCAGCTTGAATAATGTCAGCTGTTATTTCGCCACTCATTAATTCACTAATGTGAATTTTTTCAGGCTGAAACATGCCAGCTAGAAAATAACTACAAATACCAAAACCATAAAGCACATGTCTTCTGTAATCTTTGAGCATTGCTTCCTTGGAGTATTTCTTCAAATCGATTTGAGGCACTTCATTCCTCAATGTTTTTATTAACGATTCATGATAAATATCGAACAAGTTTTCAGTGTTTCCTTTTCGTACTTCTGAATCAACGTTCATTAAAAGAAAGAAAGAAAGATCAGTCGCTGGGGACGCGTATCTCAAAGTTTGAAAATCGATTAATTTCACAGATTCCACTTTTCCATTTTCATCGTATTTAAACAATAAATTATTTCTATTAAAATCGCCGTGACACAAAACAGCCAACGGTTCTTCGGGTTTTATTAAATCTAAATAAAATTGTGACGGATTTTCATATTTTTCTGCTATAGAATCAATCAGTTTGCGACCGAATTTCTTCTCGTCGACATATTTCAACGTTTGTTTCATGAACATTTTTTGATACAACATAGGTTTTGAATTCTCTGTAGTATCTTTTCCGTAAAAAGATTCTTTAAATAACGATACAAATTTATAAAAATTTTGAGGATCTTTTTCTTTCATCGCGTAGAACATACCATGAAACGTGCCAAGACATTTTAAAACTAATTCTACATGATCTAACGGTAATATAAAATGGTCAGTAGTGCGATATCCTTTTTTACGTAAGTCTTCCAAAATGACTATATTTTCGTCTTTTAAAGATGTATAATAGCATTTCGGAAACATTTCAGTTATACTAAGTTCTGGTATTACTTCTGTATACATTGTAACTTCATTATAAAATTTGATAGCAGTTTTCGAGAAATTGCGTATAGCTGGATTTTCTGTTATCTTCACGGCTAAAGCTAATTCTTCATTATCATCATCACCTGATTTGAGCACTAAATCGACTAAAAATAAAGTGTTCACCATAAAATTATTAGTTTTATCGAGAGTTTTTACTTCACACGATATTATTTTTGAATCTGATCGCCCGATTTTATTTTCTTTAACTAATTCAGGTATTAAATTTAATTTTATCCAAGCACAGTAATCCATTTTTTAAATTTTTATTTAGTTTTATGTTTTATTTTTAATTTATTAAGAAACGATGTTATTAGCTGAAAATATTCAGAGATAATGAAATTCGTAAAATTCATTCCAAACTAAATTGATAAGAACTATTTGTTTAATTATATAAATTTACATAATAAGTTAATAGTTATTCAGAACAATGATACTGTTAATCCCAAATTATCATGAAACTATAATTTTAAAGTGATAATGCATATTCTTGTGATAAGATGTCATAATGTTATAAATTAGCGCCATAAATTAGAAAAAATTATTACCGTTCTTTAAAAAAAATCTGCAAACAGGTAATTTTTAGTGTATTTGCCATATGGCAACATACACTATTGGCGTCGGTCGGATGGCGGGACCTAGGGGTCGGACCAAAATTTCTCGACGTTTCATAACCTCCTAAACATTTTGGCACCATTTTTAAAAATGTTTATATATATATGTATATATATATTTATATATATATATATATATATATATATATATATATATATATATATATATATATATATATACGTATATATATACGTATATATATATGTGTGCGGGCAATAACTTTCGAAAGAGTTAATTGATTTCAACTAAATTTGGCCCACGTGTTGAAATCCATCGCCGCAAGAAGCCTATTTAAAATGGACCTAATCGGGCCATTTTAAGGGTAGTTTTTAGGGGTTGAAAAATGTTTTTGGGCCCTAAAATAACGAAAAAATTCTCCGAATCGTTTCAAAATTGAAATTTAACTCTCTGGCAGTAATTACAATGTGTCCCTAAAATTTTAATAAAATCGACCTTACAGGACCGGATTTAAAAATTTTATGAAAACACTAGTTTGCAGATAGTGAATTATTTACTGAAAGGTGTATATAACTTGGTATAGAAGCTCGATTGATAATAATATTGTAATTAAGAAAAAAAATGTTATTTTAAGGGGTGTATTAAGGAGTCAAATTTTTTATTTTGCCCAAAAACCAAGTTAAGTTCGCATAATAAAGCCACACTGCCTGTATTAGCAAATACACTATATTGTCGGCAGGGTTTTGGCACTGCGACCCGGGTTTTTTTTACTTAAATACAAGCTTAAATAACCGACATTATTTTCCTTTCAATAATAACAAGAAAATTAGAAAAATCCTGACATAATAGTCCTTCAAAAAGAAAAAAAAACTGTTTTGGGCTAATGGATTCATACCACCTTATTTAGTTAGCGTAAAGAATGTGGAGTTAAAATAATAGAACCCGCAAACTCACTGTTTTTATTTCTGAAGGAGTTTTTTAAATTCCTATTTGTGTTTTTTTATATCACCATTTCATATAAGCTATAACTTTGCCGAAAAAATGTACGGTTTTATAAAGAAAATATCTTCAGAATCGTTCAGCCTATAAATTGACAGACAGACACACAAAAATATGGCTCAAACACGAAATATCTGTCTTTTTGTAAGTTAAAATACAAATATCGACAATTTCATCATAATCGCTATGTTTTAAATTAAGATATTATTTTTTGTATTGTTCTAATTTCGTAATGCGATAAAATAAAAAAATATTGATTATTATGGACGATATTTTTTTATCGATCTTGAATCATTGCTCTAGTGCAGTGATTCCCAACCAGTGGTTCGCGAACCTCTGGGAGTTCGCAGTGTTTGCAGAGGGGGCTCGCGAAAATAATATTGTAATGGCGGATTTTTTAAAACGCCATTAAAATCAAAAGCAAAAAAAAACAAAACAAAAACACAAAAATTAAAGAACACACCCACTGTAAAACAGAATGTTCGCTGCCTGTTTGTTAAGAAATCTATAATAAATTTCAATATTTTCAATTAAATTAAATAAAACGAAACCACTTGCGATTACTGTTCAAAACATTTTTTTATTTACAAAACGTTTCGACCAAATTTTGGTCCTTTTCAATTTATTAAAATATAAAATAAATGTTTTGAACAGTAATCGCAAGTGGTTTCGTTTTATTTAATATTCTATTACTGTTGGTAGAATCAATATTATTTATTATTCAATATTTTCATTTCTTTTTTCCTTATTTGTTTTTCAAAATTACTTCATCAATATCAAATTATATCAACGATTTTATACATTATAATTTATTCCTCTTATTCAAGTAATCAAATACTATTCTCTTTTTATTACAAACATTTATTTATATTTAAAACATTTTATCAATGTGATTAGTATCATGTTCTGCATTATATTTAAAACATAAGAACCAGTTTATTAAAATTAGTCTTAATTCTGTTTAAATTAAATTTTAATTATTTTTTATTATTTTCCAATATTCTAAAAATAATAAAAGTGGCATCTGACAACACTGATCGAATTATTCTGCAATATGAAAAATATATATTCTATCAAATTTTATTGCTCTTTTTTACCTGTCATTAACGACTGCATAGGGGGTTCGTCAAATTTTTTCGGACCTTTCTTTTGGTTCGCGAGGCAAAAAAGGTTGGGAAACACTGCTCTAGTGTATGTTTTAAAAATATTTATTTGCAGAAATTGTACAAAATATGTCAAATATTAATAAGAAATCAGACTGACCGAAATAATAATTCTAAGAATGCATTTCGATAAAAAAAAACAACTGATTTGATCATTTGGTTTTGTTCGTTCGATTTGAAATTAGGTAGTCAATATAAAAAAAATCTGTTCAAGGTATCATTTACGTGAAATTTGCCAGTGAATAGGCAATCAGTGCTTCTTCTGTTACACTTTTCACAGCATTATTTGTTTCTTCATTCCATATTTCATCAACGGTTGCTTCCATTTGTTCAACACTCATTTCTATTCCGGTTATACAACCTAATTTTCTTTTGCTGACATTAAGCATCGTTGGCAAGAAAAAACTCGAAATACCGAAGCCATAAAGCACGTGCTTTCGATAATCATTCAATAATTTATCTTTGGAATACTTCGTCAGATCAAGATGAGGTAATTCATTCCTCAGCGTACTTATCAAAGATTCGTAATAAATGTCAAACAACCTTTCCTTATTTTCTTCTCTCGTTTTTGAATCGACATTCATGAAAAGAAAGAACGAAAGATCAATCGCGGGTGATGCGTAGCGTATCGTCTGAAAATCGATAATTTTCATCGACAACACTTTTCCATTTTCGTCATATTTAAATAATAAATTATTTCTGTTAAAATCGCCATGACACAAAACTGCCAAGGGCTCTTCAGGTTGCACTAAATCTTTATAAAACTCGATTGGATCTTCAAATTTCTTAATTAAATAATTTATCAAATCACCATATTTTTTTTGATCGATACTTTTTAAAGTTTGCTTCATAGCTAGTTTTTGAAATAAAAGAAAATTGGTGTTGACTTTTCCATTATTATATCGAGCTTCTTTAAACAATGACACATTGTTGATGAACTTTTCATAGTTTTTTTCTTTTAGTGCGTAAAAAGATCCATGGAATTTGCCGAGATCTTTTAAAACTAGCTCGACGTGGTCTAACGGCAGGATAAAATTGTCGCTGGTGCGATATCCGGATTTTGTAAGGTTTTCAAGAACAATAATATCGTTTTCATCATTTGCCTGGGTATAGTAACATTTTGGAAACATTGATGATAAATTTAATTGTGGTATTAAATTGGAATACATTGTAGCTTCATTAAAAAATAAAATATCACCTTGTGTTTCTTTCCGCATTTCCGAATTTACAATCAACTTGACAGCCAATGCTAACTTTTCACAATCACTACCATTTTTTTCAAAAATTATGTCAACGAGAAATAAAGCGCTTAACATGAAGTTGTTTGTATCATCGAGAGAACTAACGCTGCAAGATTGTATTTTTGATTTAGACGAACCAATTTTCTTTTCTTCTAGTAATTTTGGAATCAAGTTTGATTTTATCCATGCTTTGTGATCCATGATTAGTGTGGAGTTCCAAAACTTTGGGTAACAGACAATTTACTTTACGTTTACAAATCTGAAAGTAAAAATTAACAGTAAGCCTGCTGGATTCTAAAAATAATGTATTCTTTCGAAATGTTTTTTTTTACATTTTTTAAGGATCTCTTATATTAATACTTTATGTAACGGAAAATGATGCATCTTAAATCATGTTCCTAAGGGAACTTTGATCATAAATGCAAAAACATGCGTTTTTGATTTCTTCTTATTTTTGTGAAAACTCTATTAACGCATCGGTTTTAGGAATCTCCCAAAATAGTGCAAGACATCGCAATAGCGATTTCCTTATTTTTCCTAGATTAAATTAGATTGTAGATTATAGACGCTCGAAAACGGAGGTCATTAGTTTCTAATCTTTTTTATACTTTAGGTGTTTAACTGTTATGAGAATTTTATTTTTGTATATCGATTTTGCCGCCTTTATCAAGACGACGCCGTCGCGGTCGTTCGAGAATCAGCTTTGGTATAGTATTAAGAATTGACACAAATGCTAATAACTAGTGTTCGAGTTTCTACAACCTATAATTTGCTCTAATCTAATGAGAGTTATTTTAGAATAATTTTAAGTTGGATTGCACTTTACGATTTACATTTTACATAATAAAATAAGATAAAGAGATTATAGACGCTCGACACTTTAAGGCATCAGCGTCTGTCTATAAAATGAGCGGTATGTATAAAAGATGCAAAATGCTCTTAATTTTAACAATAGAAAACGTAAAACAATTAGGTACATAATTTACAAAAATATAGAATAACTTACTTAAAAATTCAGACTTTTTTTAATTTTAACGAGAGATATTAACGCAGAGAAATATTTGACTAACGAAAATTACAACATTCATTCTATTTACTCTCGTATTTATATATAAAGATAGAGCCTTGAATTTCTACTGCTCTCTTCGTCTGTATTAACGCGTAAGTTAAACAGGTAAAAAGAGATAAGAACAACAGAAATACACAATGCTAGTTAAATGTGAATATAGTATGAAGTCCAAGGTTATATTAATTGTAGAATTATTAATTATTTAATCAAATACAACAGTAGTAGTTTATGTATCTAGAACGTAAATGCAATTATTATGTGAGAACGCGACATATTGCAACGAGCGAAAGCAAAAAAAATCCAGTTTGAAATGCAGCATTAATTTTTAACCTTTCAAATAGTAATAGGGAGTACGTATAAAAAATACTATACCTAATAATATATATCGTGGCCTGATTATATTATGACCATAATCTCATACTACATCATAAAATAACAATTCACGCACCAGATACATAACCTCTATTTTGCACTACGCCGCATAAAACACATGCATGTATACAGGCATGTAAAGTGACCTATTACCCACTAGTGCGGTAAAGTAAAACAAAACTGATCCCGCGGTACCAATTTCATATTAACGCACGGTTTGTCTATCAATTGCTTTTTTTTTCATGACCTACTATTAGAAGTAACGTTTGCTCACTATTCAACTGTCAAACATTTTGAAAAAGAAGTAAAAAGCAGCTATTTTATAAAAAATGTATGCAAAAAATGCCATATATACCTCGTGCGTAATGGTATTACGATTCGTGTAGCTGTTAAAACTACGATACTATAAGCATACGGTCCACTATTATAATATGATAATAACGAATACTAATCTAAGATTTGCTCTTAATTGGATTTTTAATTTATTCATATTTCTCTATCAGAAAAGTTTTGTAGAATTTTTAAATTGATCCTGCTCGTTAGAAACGATATTTTTTCTAAATGCGTATATATATATATATATATATATATATATTATGTATTTGACATAGTTCTTGATATAATTTTCACTTCGAAACAACATTGATCAAAATTCAGCTTGTAAAGCGGTCTTTTATTCTGAAGATTAATTATTTCTTTTTGTGTTTGTACAAATTAATATTCAGCATGACAGGTCGTTAGACTGCTCCTGCATATAAAAAATCAGTAATTATAATGCCAAAATCTAAGGTCATTGTGAAATCAAATTTTTTGACAATAGTTTCTGCAACCCAGCATTATAGTGGTATTAGAATTGTGTACAATGACTAAACTGAAAATAATGTCCATACTTTCTGAGCCAGTAACTTTTTTTCATAATTTAAATATACGTTTTAAAATAGACACTAATCCTTTTTTAGCGACAATTACTATGGAATTAAGATTAAATCTTCAACGAGTCTAATCTCAAATCATTTGAAACAAGACAAAAAAACTGTCATTAGGAAATAACATTTTTTTTTAAATTCTTTCAAAGAAAAATATTTATTTATTATCAACTAGGTACTTTTAAATTATTTTTGAGTTTTTCAACAGCCGTTTTATTAAGTATTTAAAAACTTAAATATTTGTAGAGAATTTACATTCTTACCTAACAAATATTTGAAAAATTATAATTCTAGCTAACGTCATAAAGTCATAACTGCATATTTTAGAATTCTAAAAAAATTTTACCGACATATTAGTGGAACGACATAGCTAATAAAACTTTTTTGAAAAAAAAAATGCCGACTGAAAAACTAAAATATGTTTGACATATTGCTGCACTGACAGAGTGCATTTTTAAGCGTAACATTATAACTTTTTATGTTTATACAACCGGTAGCAGATAAAAATTATTATTAGGGCTACAGTAAAACGAAAGTAGACTTATTGTTGCATATACAGATTGTATTTAAAAAATTGCTCTTCTCTATTAATATCTCTTGCTGAATTAACAAACGTCTTGTCAGAAAAACTAGTTTGGCAATGACCTTAGATTGTGACCCCACATATTTTCTCATAAGAAAAACATTAGAAAATTTTAAATTGTTCGCCGTGTGGCCCAGTCGTTAGCGTACTGATAGCGTTTAAATTGCACTGTCGTGGGTTCGAATTATATCTCTGCTCATGGCAGTTTTGTGGTGTCGTTTAGTTTAAAGTGATTATGTTATTTATAATATAATTAAGACGCTAATGGCCTAAGCTATCGAGCGTCTATAATCTACACTAATATTATAAAGAGGAAAGATTTGTATTTTTGTATGTATGTTTGTAATGAATAAACTCAAAAACTACTGTGCTGATTTAAAAAAATTCTTTCACCATTAGAAAGCTGAGTAGCATAGGCTATATTTATTGCTAGAAAATATTAGGGATCCTTACTAAAACTTTAGTAACGTAACCCAAGGTGTAAAAAAAATGCCATAAAACATCTTTGGTCGCATGCGCTGCGGAAACTATTGATGATAGAACAAAAGTATGTTCTACAATATTAAAGAACATATCAATAACTACAAAAAACTTCGCGATACTATATGTCCAACTATTATCGTTATGTCACAATAACCACTTTTTACATTTTAATAATCTATATAAATAAAAGACGATGTATATGCAATCTATGGACTCCAAACGGGTTGACCATTTTTGATGAAATTTTCAGACAATCTTTAGATTAGCTCAGCGGGTGATCTTCTGAAGTTTGGTAGCGATCGGATCAACAGAATTTTGTTAATTCCTTTTTGGGAAATAAGATTTTTCGTCGATTTTTGAACATTCACAAATAAAAGCGATTGAATTCGCGCAAATTCAATACACGTTGAGAATTTAATGATAATGATTCCCAACTTTTATATCCTATATATTACATTTACACCCGGGCGAAGCCGGACTGGGCCGCTATCTACAATAAATAAATAAAGATCAATTTTTATTGACACTATTTGGTAAAACACACTGTATCTTGTGTTACCGTTTTGGGCCTGTAACAGTTCACAATATGCATTTCTCAAATCATAAACATTTCTAAAAGAGTGAAGAAACGTTTACTTTCCAAGTTATATAACTTATTGCATTGCCGTTTTTAAAGTCATAAAAGTCATGTTGTATAACAGTCCACTTTTTATTGCATGTTGAAATTTTTTCGACCCAAAATTGTTTTTTTTAGTTTGGCTTATTTCGCACGATTAATAATATTTTTGAAGTGCAAAATTTTATGCGACATATCGACGATTTGGGGAATAAAATGAATCAAATGAAATCTAAAAGAGTAGCACAAATGCGTTCACAAATAAGTTGCATACTTTCTAACAAATATTAATATTGAACTTGGCCTGCCGATAAAGAATTAGACTACTGAAGGCTGTATATAATTTTATGTACATGAACCGAGCTGTGTAGAGTAGTGGTGACAGCACTAGACCAGCATTCGGGAGATACTGGGTTCGAATCCCGGCGGGGGCAGATGTGGCTGGGACTTTTTCCTACTGCCGCTCATTGAGAAACGGTAATTCCTGTACCGGCCATCTTGATTGAGGTTTTCCATGGTTTCCCTCAATTAATTCCAGATAAATATCGAGATGGTTCCTTATATTTGAAGTCATGGCCGATTACCTATCAAACTCCTAGTTAAAAAATTACCTACCTTATCCTAATTTCCTATAATTCCTTCATTCGCCCATTGCTATTACATAAGTTGAAGTTTTAAAAATGTAGAAAAATAACATGAAGTGTGGTAGATGGAAAATAGTAATGGTGCGAATGGCGTCTGTTATGACATAAAGTCGAGAAACGGACGTTAAACGCATTATTATTATTATTATTTTATGTACATGATGTATTAATAAAACATAGATCAAATATTGAAAATAAGAAAATAATATTTTAAGGCTGTCGGAAAGCTCTGAATTTTGTTTGTGCTGAGACCCAACGGCAAGGGGCGAGGTAGGCAAAAGACATATTGTGGGTGTGACCTTCTTTAGCTCTGTCTCGCTCAAATCATCCGCACGTTTCAATTTTTGGCTGGTGCCAACTACGAGGCTAAAAAATTTTATTGCAAGGGTGCCGCTGTCAATTGATTACTCTAATTTTTGGAAATATTTTGAAGATTTAAAAAACTTTTCCGAAAAAGGAAGAGTCACTTTAGGTTTGTGATGGAACAGTTTTGTGAAATAAGTACGAATAAGGTCATAGTGTGACATTGAAAACGTGTGTTTTTTAGCACAATTAATGCCAACTTTTTTCCAGTAAATCGTACATAAATTACAAAAGTAGTTCATTAGAGACCTAGATTTGTCCTTTATCTTCCTTAAAGAGAAAGAATTTTTGCAAAATGTTGACGAATAAGTCTACAATCAGTTGACAGCCGAAGCTCTATTTTTGGCTTAAATTCAGAGCGTTCCGACAGCCTTAAGAGATGTATTAAAGGGTTAAATTTTTTATTTTGTACAAAAACAAACATAAATTCGCGTAATAAAGTCACACTACCTGTACTATCAAAATACATACCTACACTATATTGTCGGCAGGGTTTGGTACCGCGACCCGAGTTTTTTTCATATATTTATTTCTTTTTTTTTTAGTTTAAATTTTGATTACTATGAAGTAATGAAATTTTATTTATGTATATGAATTCGTCTTGTAGTGAGTGATTATTTGAATGACATTTGTAACTTTTTAGGCAATAAAATCTATTTGTTATTTAAGAAATATTTCAAACGTGATTAAGTCTAGCTTTTTAAGTAGTTTTTTGTTTGTTGATGAAACTCTAATGAGAATTTTTGAAATAATTTTGTTTAATTTTATTTGAGCCATAAAGTAAACAGTCTGTTTAGTATATTATATCTGTAATCTTTCGTTACTGGCGTCTCTATTCAGAAAAAACATATATTTTATGACTAGTTTTTAACATAAAAATTCAGTGTTTTTAAAAGAAAAGTATATGTAATAATTTAGTAACAATAGTTTAACATTTTACGTATTTTTGGCATTCGCTAATCGCTTTTATCTTTTTGCATATTTCGGCACAACAAAACTATCTTCATAAATCATTGTTGGTGCTTTAAAAATAATTTTGTACCGCTTTAAAGTCAATACACAATCTAATGTTAAATTATATGATTTACTATATTCATATCCATATTACTAAATGACTGTTAATATTCATAGGTATTTGGATTGACAAGATTGTATTATTTAAAAATAATTCTTTAATATTTTCGTTATTGAGGTAAATATTTATTTATTTTTTTAACTATTGGATCATTTAATTACTAAATAAATATTTTGCTGTTTTTACAATTTTACAATAATGAATTTACTTATAATTTAAATTTCTGTAATAAGATTTTTGCTTTGTTGATGATAATACTATTATTAGTGTATTTGCCATATGGCAACATACACTATTGGCGTCGGTCGGATGGCGGGACCTAGGGGTCGGACCAAAATTTCTCGACGTTTCATAACCTTCTAAACACTTTGCCACCATTTTTAAAAATGTTTATATATATATGTATATATATATATATATATATTTATATATATATATATACGTATATATATATATATATATATATATATATATATATATGTGTGCGGGCAATAACTTTCGAAAGAGTTAATTGATTTTAACGAAATTTGGCCCACGTGTTGAAATCCATCACCGCAAGAAGCCTATTTAAAATGGGCGTAATCGGGTCATTTTAAGGGTAGTTTTTAGGGGTTGAAAATTGTTTTTGGGCCCCAAAACACCGAAAAAATTCTCCGAATCGTTTTAAAATTGAAATTTAGCCCTCTGGTAATAATTAAAATGTGTCCCTAAAATTTTAATAAAATCGACCCGACAGAACCGGATTTACAAATTTTATGAAAACACTATTTTGCAGATATGGAATTTTTTACTGAAAGGTGTATATAATTTGGTATAGGTATAGGTTCGATTGATAATAATAGTGCAATTAAGAAAAAGAATGTTATTTTAAGGGGTGTATTAAGGAGTAAAATTTTTTATTTTGCCCAAAAACCAACTTAGTTCGCATAATAAAGACACACTGCCTGTATATCAAATACACTATATTGTCGGCAGGGTTTTGGCACTGCGACCCGGGTTTTTATATTTTACTTATATTGTTTATATTATGGTGAAAATTATCTACTAGTTATATTTTCACAACTCTTGACTTGTAAAAATGATATTTATTTATTTATTTATTTTTTTTTGTGTTCTCGTTACAGTACCTGAAGAAGTCTCGAGAGAGACGAAACGTTGTACGAAAATATTAAAGAATTATTTTTAAATAATACCAGTCTTGTCAATCCAAATACCTATGAATATTAGCAGTTAAATTATATATTTGCAATGTTAGTTTAATAAACAATGAGAATGTTTTCTACTTATGAAACGTTTTTTCACTCTAGACTTATTGCTATTGTTACTTTTTCTCAGTTTATAAACTACTGAGCTGCAAATACATGCTAAACAAGCTGTTATTGCTATTTTTGATTTTGAGACCATAAATAACATTAAATTGAAAATATGATTGGTGAAGATAGAAGAAACGTAACAGTGTATTAGATCCAGATTATTGTAGCAGTTGATGACCTTAAAACAAGTTGGATTATAATTTTTTATGGTTATTTAATGAAATATCCTATAATAAATTGCTTAAATAACGAAAAATTGCAAGTCAAAAATATGTCTTTACAAAAATGAATTGTTGATATTACAGTGAAAATGTTTTAACTAAAAAATTCAGAGGATTCCGTCGAAACTAGAAGTAATGTTATCATGTCCATTCGTATGCCACAGCTGAAGGCCTTGTAATTCTTTTCGGAATAATAATTTTGGTCGTGATTCAAGGAAGATTTTAGGACTATACAAGTTTGAATGAATATAAAATGTAGAATAGTTACTCACATAACGCCATCACTAGGTGCATATTTAAACTGATTATTTGTGCTTGTATTCTGCAAGCAAAAAAAAATGCGATTTCTAACCAAACTTGTAAAAAATCGATCAAGTGCGTGTCATAAAAGTAGGTTTCATAAATTAAGTTTTTTGGAGTGCAATTTCTTTAGCGAGTTATCAACTTGTCAGCCCTTGGTATTATTTGCTCTTTACGTGATTTTTAAAGAGAAAAATCTGCTTATAATGAGCACACCATGCAATATTTTAATCATGGATGTTACAAATGTGGATTTTACTAACGTTTGCAGATGCGGATGCGGATGTGGAAATAATAATAAGAATAATATTTTCAAGAATAATACATTTTCCTAAAGCTAAGTAAAAGAGATGGCAATATATTATTAATAAAAACCCGGGTCGCAGTGCCAAAACCCTGCCGACAATATAGTGTATTTGCTAATACAGGTATTGTGGCTTTATTATGCGAACTTAAGTTGGTTTTTGGACAAAATAAAAAAAATTGAACCCCTTAATACACCCCTTACAATAATAATTTTATTAGTTGAAATATTGTTATCAATCCAACATCTGCACCAAATTAAATACAACCTTCAGTAAGTAAATTCGTATACGCAAACTAGTGTTTTCATAAAATTTGTAAGTCCGGTCCTGTCGGGCCGATTTGCTTATAATTTTAGGAGCACTTTTTAATTGCTACTAAAGGGTTAAATTTAAATTTTGAAACGATTCTGAGAATTTTTTCGGTATTTTTGGGCCCAAAAACTTTTTTCAACCCCTAAAAACTACCCTTAAAATGCCCATTTTAAATAGGCTTCGTGCGGTGATGGATTCCAACATGTATGCCAAGTTTCGTTAAAATGAATTAATTCCTTTGAAAGTTATTGTCCGCACATATAAATATATCTATATATATACGTATATATATATATATATATATTGGTCGGATTGCGGGACCTAGGGGTCGGACCAAAATTTCTCGACGTTTCATAACCTCCTAAACACTTTGGCATCATTTTTAAAAATGTTTATATGTATATATATATGTATATATATATATATATATATATGTATATATATATATATATATATATATATATATATATATATATATATATATATATATGTATATATATATATTTATGTATATATATATATATATATGTATATATATATATATATATACATATAAACATTTTTAAAAATGATGCCAAAGTGTTTAGGAGGTTATGAAACGTCGAGAAATTTTGGTCCGACCCCTAGGTCCCGCAATCCGACCAACGCCAATAGTGTATGTTGCCATATGGCAAATACACTAATAACAATGCAACATTTTTTAACGACACTTCGCAAAGGTTGATAATATATTAATCCCTATTATGGCCAATTAGTCAAAAAACTCGAACAGGTGAAGTGCCAGACCTGCTCCGATAACCTTATGACTTGCATCACATTCGCATCCGCAACTTCTGTTGCGGATGCGAGTGCACTTTACACTATTTCACTGTTGAGTATTGAGGTAATGACATGTTTCAAAATATATTGAACTGGCTCCTCACTCAACTTTTTTGGCGCATTGAGGGTAAAATTTTCTCTGTTACGGAAATTGCGCTCTCAGCATGCAACGACACCATGTACTACGTGAAATCATCGATAAAGCTGACTCTTCAATGCAGTATAGTTTTACTTTGGAATCATTGATGAGCCGTCTCATTTCTCTGTTACAATGTGCTGATGGAGTTTGTCCACCTATTAATCAAAGTAAATAAGTACTATACTCGCAAGATTGAAATCGTCGATAAGATTGACTCTTCGATGCAGTATAGTTTTACTTTGTATTCATAGACGACACGTCTCATTTCTCTGCGTTACAATGTGCTGATGGAGTTGTTCACCTATTATCCAAAGTAAATAAGTGAACAGGCTAACTTTTAACTATATTTATCATCTCCCAAACATTCTATTTTATATTAATAAACAGATAATAGCTATATTCATTGTTGCAATGCTATATTAGAAAAAAATATTTTCAAACAATCGTCACCGTCGGGATTTAAACCCGAATCTTTCCACTTTTGCGGCGGAATGAGTTATCAATTACTCTAGTCACTGTTGTGAAGGTTCATATCTAGCGTTACCAAAGCTAAAACTAGCTCTCGCATGATATGAATTTAGTGTTGCAAATTGCTATATTATGAAGAATTAACATGTTAAATTGTGTGCTCCGTAGAGTAATTGATAACTCATTTCGCCGCGAAAGTGGAAAGATTCGGGTTTAAATCCCGACGGTGACGATTGTTTGAAAATAAATTTTTCTAATATAGCATTGCAACAATAAATGTTTCTTAACAATTATAGCGAACGATAGCTATTATCTGTTTATTAATTTAAAAGTCTTGCGAAACTATACCGTGATAAACTTTACTAATATTCTATTTTATTTTATCAATGCACATCTTTAACGAAAATGTGAATATCAATTATCGCGATCACGCCAAAGAAGTATAACTTCTGCCGTGCATACATAAATATTCACACCACTTTTTTTAAAATATTGATAAATAAGTCGATTGTAACGTTTAGTTCTATAGATATTTAAACGACTGACGCAACTGTAGCAGAGTATTTTCATGAGCGTGTAGATGCCGGCATATATAATAGGCAGGTAGATGAAATAATTTGCACCTTATGTATATTATAATAACAAAACACCTTAAACCCTGCTTATGGGGATATTAAAGCTCAGTCCACAATAGTCAGTGCTTCATAAACGCTGCACAAAGGCTGTCCAATGCAGATGCCTCGCAAATATGGTACTTGCGTTAAATTTTCTTATCGTATTTTGAGTATACAGAACGTAAATGCGTCAAGAACCGAACTCCAAAAATGTGTGAAGCATTAAACGATTCGTTGAAGCGTAATCTACACTAATATTATAAAAAACCCGGGTCGCAGTGCCAAAACCCTGCCGACAATATAGTGTATTTGCTTGTATAGGGCCGTGAGGTTTTATACTTTCATTATGTGAAATTAAGTTTGTTTTTGGGCAAAATAAAAAATTTAACCCCTTAATACACCCCTTAAAATAACATTTTTTTTCTTAATTGTATTATTATTATCAATCTAACGTCTACACCGAATTAAATACACCCTTCAATAAATAAGTCACTATCTGCAAATTAGTGTTTTCAAAAAATTTGTAAGTCCGGTCCTGTTGAGCCGATTTTATTAAAATTTTAGGGGCACTTTTTAATTGCTATTAACGGGTTAAATGTCAATTTTGAAACGATTCTGAGAATTTTTTTGGTATTTTGGGGCCCAAAAACATTTTTCAACCCCTAAAAACTACCCTTAAAATGGCCCGATTACGCCCATTTTAAATAGGCTTCTTGCGGTGATGGATTTCAACACGTGGACCAAATTTCGTTGAAATCAATTAACTCTTTCGAAAGTTATTGCCCGCACACACATATATATATATATATATATATATATATATATACGTATATAAATATATATATATATATACGTATATAAATATATATATATATATATATATATATATATATATATATATATATATATATATATATATATATATATAAACATTTTCAAAAATGGTGCCAAAGTGTTTAGGAGGTTATGAAACGTCGAGAAATTTTGGTCCGACCCCTAGGTCCCGCCATCCGACCAACGCCAAGAGTGTATGTTGCCTTATGGCAAATACACTAAAAAGATTAGATGTAAAAAATAATCTCCGAAACTACTCATCCCATTACAACATTTTTTTTTTACCAATATTTAGGCTAGGAATAGACGAGCGTACAACACGCCGCGAGCTGCACGCTCCGCGTTGCCGACTTTTGAATACACGTGCGTGTTTTTGGCGTGTAAAATTTCGCGCGGCAGATACACTCAGTCAAAAATGTACACTGTGCAAATTGGCTGTGTTGCAGCATTGTGCTTATTATTAAAAAAACGAAAACGTAGACATCGTCGTTGGTGGGTACATCCACTCATCAGTACTAGACTCTAAATTTTCATATAATTTTTCATATAATTCATTGCCAATTTCATTCCACAATTTAATTGTCTTGTCCTTATTAGCATAATCTTTTAAAGACTGGTCATAAAGTGCTGGTCTTTTCTCCACCTCTACGATAAATTTTTCGGTGTCGAACATATTGTGTCACAGGCCAGGAATATACGATAGTACATAAATTGAGCACCAATGCCTACTGTCCGAGTTGAAATGACGAAGGTCGCCTGAAAATATTTTGGACAGATCTATACTTCTCCACGTAAAAAATCTGCTCGTGTATCTCTGTGCATAGTAAATAATGTATCTTATTGCCGGCGTTTTTGACACGACGCGTGCAACACGCAAACAGAAGCGTTCGGCTAGCGGACACGACCGTGTTCAACGCTTGTGTATTTCTTTCAATTTAAAATACATTATATTCATTCCAGCGGAGAAAACGCGGCGTGCAGCACGCGGCGTGTTGTACGCTCGTCTAGTCCTAGCCTTAGAATGAACCTTCAGGATGGACATAGACTATATTATATTATCACGTTAAAATAAAAGTGCTTCTCGTGGAGACCGATTTTGTAACGTAAGTCAATGAAAAAGTTCTTACCTATACTATCGCGCGGGATGCGCTGCCTCGCGAGGCAAGATTGTAAAGACGATAGAGCAAAAGGCCCCACTGTTGTTGTTACTCCTGCTTGTACGTTTCGAATTTTTGACGTCACGAACTAAATCGGTTAATTGGAGCGAGCTTATAAAAATGTTTCAAAGTTTATTTTTGATATTAGAAGTCAAAAAAAAACCGGGTCGCAGTGCCAAAACCCTGCCGACAATATAGTGTATTTGCTTATACAGGCAGTGTGGCTTTATTACACGAACTTAAGTTGGTTTTTGGGCAAAATTAAAGATTTGACTCCTTAATACACCCCTTAAAATAACATTTTTTTTCTTAACTGCAATATTATTATCAATCTAAAGTCTACACCGAATTAAATACACCCTTCAATAAATAAGTCACTATCTACAAATTAGTGTTTTAAAAAAAATTGTAAGTTCGGTCCTGTTGGGGCGATTTTATTAAAATTTTAGGGATACTTTTTAATTACTACTAGCGAGTTAAATGTCAATTTTGAAACGATTCTGAGAATTTTTTCGGTATTTTGGGGCCCAAAAACATTTTTCAAGCCCTAAAAACTACCCTTAAAATGGCCCGATTACGCCCATTTTAAATATTTTAAAATCAATTAGCTCTTTCGAAAGTTATTGCCCGTACACACACACACACACACATATATATATATATATATAAACATTTTTAAAAATGGTGCCAAAGTGTTTAGGAGGTTATGAAACGTCGAGAAATTTTGGTCCGACCCCTAGGTCCCGCCATCCGACCGATGCCAATAGTGTATGTTGCCATATGGTAAATACACTAATAAAGCGATGTGTGTCATATCGTTAAAAATTTACCGCTCAATTTTAGTACAAAATTATATTAAAAAGCACTAGAACTGCAATAGTTTTTAGTGTATTTGCCATATGGCAACATACACTATTGGCATCGGTCGGATGGCGGGACCTAGGGGTCGGACCAAAATTTCTCGACGTTTCATAACCTTCTAAACACTTTGGCACCATTTTTAAAAATGTTTATATATATATATATATATATATATATATATATATATATGTGTGTGTGTGTGTGTGTGTGTGTGCGGGCAATAACTTTCGAAAGAGTTAATTGATTTTAACGAAATTTGGGCCACATATTGAAATCCATCTCCGCCAGAAGCCTATTTAAAATGGACGTAATCGGGCCATTTTAGGGGTAGTTTTTAGGGGTTGAAAAATGTTCTTGGGCCCCAAAATACCGAAAAAATTCTCAGAATCGTTTCAAAATTGACGTTTAACCCGTTTTTTAATAAAATCGGCCCAACAGGACCGGACTTACAAATTTTTTGAAAACACTAATTTGTAGATAGTGACTTATTTATTGAAGGGTGTATTTAATTCGGTGTAGACGTTAGATTGATAGTAATATTGCAGTTAAGAAAAAAAATGTTATTTTAAGGGGTGTATTAAGGAGTCAAATTTTTAATTTTGCCCAAAAACCAACTTAAGTTCGCGTAATAAAGCCACACTGCCTGTATAAGCAAATACACTATATTGTCGGCAGGGTTTTGGCACTGTGACCCGGGTTTTTTTGTCTTAAAAGTATTTTTTCTGTATTGCAATCTGACAATATATTTTATACTTTGTGTAAGCTGACATCGCATGTAAACCCGTTCTTCCACCATGTATACCCGTTCTTCCACCATGTATACCCGTTTTTCCACCACAATTGCTGGATTAATGAATTTGTGTTTTTCATATTAATTCCGTGAATAGGATTCAGTGTTTTTTCCGAAATTTTATAAAATGTTCAATGTTCAAGTCACAAAAATTACTTTTTGTAAATAAATTTATAATTTGTGTAGTGTTTGTAAAGAAGTAACAATCAACTTAAATTTTCAAACTGGTTATGTTATCTGCATCATTGACTATGATTCTTTTTGTTTGTAAGTTTGTTAAGTTTCCAGACCCTGACATATTTCTGCCAACGTAATAACCTGCGGAGTTGGGCGGGCGTTGAGCTGCTAGGCTTATTGTGAGCGCTCGTACAGCGCAGCGGCTGTGCACGGAACTAGTGTATTATACGTCACTTCATTAGCGGCCATACATATTTTTCTATTCATTTTTGTCTTTTACTTTTTGAGGACAGCAACTTCCAGACTTTTCTCTGCCTAAGATCGATTTTTTTTTAATTTATAATTATTTTTGATCATAAAGTGAAATTTTAGTTTGTGAATTTCTGAATTAGAACCTGTAAGAGCCTAGTAAGAAAACAATAATTATAATACATTGCCTGGGATGTCTTAGCATTTTTTCAAAATTACCATATCTGTAGAAAAAGATACGCTGATTCTAATTCGAAAGTTACATCCTTTTACAGGTTTCTAAAAATTACAACTAAATGAAAGATACTCGATTGAAATCAACGTAGCTTTTTGTAAAATAAACATTATCATTAATTTTAATTTTCTTTATGAATTACCTATTGTAGAGCGTTGCGGTCCAATATGTTTGTTTGTAGACTTGTAGGAAAAGGTATCCAAACATAGCTTAAGGATCCAAAGATTAAAAAGCTGTAAAAAACTGCAAAATTATTAAATACAGCTTTTTATTCTTTGGATCCTTAAGCTAAGTTTGGATACCTTTTCCTACAAGTCCACAAAAAAAAAAATTATCATTAATAACGCATCCGCCGCGATAGAGGAAGATTTGGGTTTGAGTTCCGGTGATGACAAAGTTTGAAAACAATTTTTTTTAATCCAGCATTGCAACAATGGGTGTTTCTTAACAATTGTAGCAAACTATAGCTATCACTGTTATTTAGTCTTAAGAACTATAGAAACATTTGTTATTAACATCACAAAATATCCCGTTATTAATGATTTTTTATATCTACCCTTTTTAAAAAAAGAAGATTTCGTTGAAAACCGAAATTTCTAAAAACAGGTTCAAATTTACTATTCTTATAGAAAAAGCTCCGCTGTTGTTAATGAATGTAAATAAACTTTTATCTAGCTTCGAAGTTATGCCCGTTTAAAATTCCTCAAAATACAAAAAAATTGTGGCGTCTAAACGACTCACAGGATTTTTTTTGATATTGATATTGTCTTTGGGCGATCATAAAATAAGAATCTACGCCACTGTAGCGGGCGCTAGGGGTCAGTGGTGTGAGGTATAACATCAGTGACGGGTCGTATAGCTCCGAGCTATGTGGTGTGGGGCCGTGTTTATTCGCATGTAATCTGGTTGCGTATAAAATGAATAGCGGTAATAAATCGCTGTGCTTCGTTCGCTCGCTCGCTCGCTTGCTACCGTCCTCCGTCGTCTCTCGCCCGCTACCCCTCCCCCACCCACACACACAACACACACACACACACACCCCGTATATATTACATTCGCATGCTCTTGCTTTGAGTCTATGTAATGACATAATGCAAACTTTTAAATAAGTTAAGACAATTTTTTAAAAAAGAGGAAACTTGTTTTCATCTATTTTTTGTTACCAATTTAACTAATTCTTCTATAATACTACCGCAGTTGTATTTCTACATTACTACTTTTGTCACGCTTTTTCCATATCCGATCGGAATCACTCCTACCTACCGTACCTAAAGAAGTTTCAATTTGCTTGCATCGGAGAAGTTGTAATTTAAACAAAGACATTTGGGATTTTTTTAAAATTTGTGTGGACTCCTATGATTTCAACTGTTGAGCGTCTATATAGAAACTTGATTTACGAATAATTGATTCGTACTTAATAAACGAAAGTGTGTAACCTCCAATTTTCGAGACTTTTTTTCTAGCATTCAACTCACTTTTTCATCTTAAGCAGGGCCGTCTTTAAGCTATTGGAGACCCTGGGCACTTTACGACTATTTCTTCTTAAGAAAACAGCGTAATTACTAAGCAAATCAATAATTAACAAATATAGTATTAAAAAATATATCGATATATTTAAAACAATCAAAGAAAGCATAGTTACTTCTTACCACAACAGATTTATTCATTGAATGTACATTTCGAGAGCAAAGCTCCCATCTTCAGCAAACACTACACTATATGTAGTGTTTGCTGAAGATGGGAGCTTTGCTCTCGAAATGTACATTCAATGAATAAATCTGTTGTGGTAAGAAGTAACTATGCTTTCTTTGATTGTTATTGTTTCAACCACAGTGCTCATAATATATATATATCGATATATTTGTCGACAGTATCGATTCTCGGCTGCTAATCTGGCAGGAACTAGGAGGCCCCATCGATCGCGGAGCCCTGGACACTTGCCCATAGTGCCCAGTGGCCTGATTGTAAGGCTTCTTCGAAGTGGCAATATAGTCAAAAAGACAAAATCGCTAATAAAATCAGTGTGGCAAGAAAAACTGAATAAACTCTTTAATATAAAACATCTGCTTTGATTTGATTTTGTTTTTCCCTTCATGCAATTTAAGACTGCCAATGGGAACACGGTTCGTGTTACACATCGTCCAATCAGAGCACAGCATTGCCAACAGATAAAAATACGGGCCTTCTATTATCTACCATGATAGCCATGTTACTGTGGAACGTATCAAACGAGACTGTACGCGTTTATCGAAGTGTTCAAATAGAACAGGTTACAGTCTAATGTCGTTTCTCTACCAGGAATATAATCAACTTTGAAATGTATCTCTTATGAATATTTCATATGAAAATTGAGCTGGGAAATTGTCTAGATGTTTCGCCGTCGCTAGGGGGCAACGGCGCGGGTAGAGGAGACGGAGGATCACAGACAGATATCGTCGTGCTTATATGCCTTGTGCTTCATTTCGCTTTGCTTTCTACTTTTATTGTAGTCACGAAATCACTATGTATGTATTTTTTACAGAGCTGAATTGAAAATATTTTACTGTTATTTCAGTTAAATTTGCCGATTTCTAAATAATACAACGGTGTGTTATTTGATCAAAGGGTAGATTTTATATTGGGTTAGAGTCTAGATTCTAGAAGCCACGGAAGACAACGAATTGATTTGAATAAAATTTATAAACAGTATTTGAATTCACTGTTGAATATTTTATTATAAATTAATTCATTCTGATTATATTTTCTATTTAAAGAATTTTTAGAAATTTAATCGAACTAATCAAATCGGTTTGCACTGATTTTTCATTCGGTACTTAGTAGAACATAATTAAGGATAACAGATAAAATAAAAACATTTGAAAATTCTACAAAATTTATTATAAATATTTTTCGACGATCGGTTCGGACAAAGTCCATCTTCAGGAATATAAAAGATGCATATATGTTTTTATCCCATATATGCGCATTGGGTCGTTTTCATGCCTCTGATACCAACTTATTTCTAATAAGCCCATACTATAATACGACCATATATGCGCAAGGGGTCGTTTTCGACACACTGAAAAAAACCTACAGAACTGAAAATTACAAATTACCATTACAGCTGTTTTTAGAGTCCATAATATATGCCATATGTGAAAATCATAAGAATCGGTGATGAAAAAAGTTTTGCGCATATATGGGTTATTTTATCTGTTATTATTAATCAAATCGATTTAGGCGCAAAACTTGTTTCTTATATTATAGGATTTTTGTTCTGCGAGATTAGTTCTATCCTTTGTCTCATTAATTTGCATTTAATACAATTTTATTTCCACCGATAGTTTTAATGACCTTAAAATACATAATTATTTCATAGTTCATAGCTGATTTAATTGAGTTAGCTTATAAACATCGCATCAGTGACATTTTTGAAACAGTATGAAGTTCGCCGCTCTAACAAAAATTCGACAGTATGAAGTTTGCCATAAGAGACTTAGACTGAAATGATAGATGAACGAACTCGATGCACTTTCTATCATCTGGAAACTACTTAGCATACTAGATGACTATATATAAACCTTTGAAAGTCGTTTTAAGTATCATCCAGCCGGAAAAAGTAAACCCCAAAATAAAATTTTGCAAGTGTTTTAAAATATTTAAGGTCAATTTTTTGCAAGTATTAGTCTTAAGGGGATATTCTGGTCTAGAAATTTGAAAAAATCGATTTTTTTTGCATATTTTCAAAGTTTAGACCTTCAAAAATATGCCCTTAAACGGATTTTTCAAAATTCGAATTATTTTCGGAGATACAGCGGATTTTGTATTGAGTATTATTATCTGAGTGAGAATTGTTTTTCAAACTTCAAACGCGTTTTTCTCAAAACTACTTTTTTTGAGGTGGTTGTCATGATATCTCAAGTTCTACTTAACCGATTCCTTTGAAATTTGAAAAAAATCTTTTTTATATATCGCTCTATCGGCTCTGCCTCGGATTGTGGAAAATTTTAATCTTAAGCATTTTTAAAAATTTCGAAAATGTCAAGAAAAGGGGGTAAACAAAATTGTTTTTTTTTAAGTCGACGCCATTTCATGAATTTTTTTTTTTTTTTTTTGGCAATGGTCAATCCGATAGCGACATCTTTACTAATGAAGAATTTTTTTAATTTGTTTGTTTTAGATCACTACAAGGGTTGGAACCATGTCAACCAAGGAGCACCGTTTTTTTTGTAGCCCCCACTCCACCGGCTTGTAATTCGACGATATTTTGATTTTTTTTTTTAATTTATTTTTATATTCTTCAAATGTCAATAAAAATCATATAAAAAAATGAATAGTAAAAATGTTTTTCATTTTTTTTTATCTTAGTTTTTATTTCAATAAATTATTTGCATGTATATATTAAAAATTAGTTTTTAATCACGTCAAAGAAGTATAACGCTCGTATATAAGTACACGCACCCACTTATTTTTTGCAAAATAGGTACAAAAAAAATATGTGAGATTATTTCACTCATATTGATGTATGCCTATGGCAAGAATATATAGATAAAAATAAAATTCAGAACGCATTATATAAAAAAAAACCGGGTCGCAGTGCCAAAACCCTGCCGACAATATAGTGTATTTGCTAATGCAGATATTGTGGCTTTATTAAATGAAATTAAGTTTGTTTTTGGACAAAATAAAAAAAAATTGAACCCCTTAATACACCCCTTACAATAATAATTTTATTAGTTGAAATAATGTTATCAATCCAACATCTGCACCAAATTAAATACGACCTTCAGTAAGTAAATTCGTATACGCAAACTAGTGTTTTCATAAAATTTGTAAGTCCGGTCCTGTCGGGCCGATTTGCTTATAATTTCAGGAACACTTTTTAATTGCTACTAAAGGGTTAAATTTCAATTTTGAAACGATTCTGAGAATTTTTTCGGTATTTTTGGGCCCAAAAACTTTTTTCAACCCCTAAAAACTACCCTTAAAATGACCCGATTGAATCCATTTTAAATAGGCTTCGTGCGGTGATGGATTCCAACATGTATGCCAAATTTCGTTAAAATGAATTAACTCCTTCGAAAGTTATTGCCCGCACATATAAATATATATATATATATATATATATATATATATATATATATATATATATACATATATATACAAACATTTTTAAAAATGGTGCCAAAGTGTTTAGGAGGGTATGAAACGTCGAGAAATTTTGGTCCGACCCCTAGGTCCCGCCATCCGACCAACGCCAATAGTGTATGTTGCCATATGGCAAATACACTAATAAATTTTTGCAAGCTTGAATGACAAGAAATATAACAAGGCCGATACTGCAATCTTGCAGCAGTTATGAGGAGCTGCGCCCCTCGTATTATGAAATGAGTGTGAATTGACTGTAATTTGTGCAAAGGGACGTTGATATCCATGCACATATTTTTCAACTCGTAATATTTTATGTAATATACACAGGGTAACTCAATTTCATTATCCGGGTATCAAAAACTATATATATAGAATCTCTTTTTCCACCAGTTATACACGATTTCCACGTTACCGTGACGAAAGGGAGATTGCAGATTGTAGACGCGCGACAACTGAGACGTTATCGTGGTGATATACAAACGGAAGCAATCAGATGACTACGAGTTTCGCATCTCGGCAACTCTGAAGTAAACATAAGCTTTGTTTGAATAGACGTAGCGTCATGTATTATTGAAAATGACGTAGACGAGAAATAACGGATGTTCAAATAGTCTTTAAGTCCTGGGTGACTATGGATTACAGCATATTTTGTACAATGAAGAGGCAAGGATAATTTAAAAATGTCTATATTAATGGATAGAAGTCAAACATTTCTTTGGCTAATTATCACGCCTAGTCTAGTCACAGTTTATCAGAGGAATAAATTCGATATCAAATATCAACTAATTTATATGCCGTTATTATGCACTTGGCACTCGTCTTAAGGCTGTCGGAACGCTCTGAATTTTGTTTATGCTGAGTCCGAGCGATAAGGGGGAGGTAGGCAAAAGACATATTTTGGGTGTGACTTTCTTTAGCTCTGTCTCGCTCAAATCATTCGCACGTTTCAATTTTTGGCTGGTGCCAACTACGAGGTTAAAAAATGTTATTGCAAGGGTGCCGCTGTCAATTGATTACTCTAATTTTGGGAAATATTTTGAAGATTTAAAAAACTTTTCCGAAAAAGGAAGAGTTACTTTAGGTTTGTGATAGAACAGTTTTGTGAAATAAGTACGAATAAGGTTGTAGTGTGACATTGAAAACGTGTGTTTTTTTAGCACAATTAATGCCAACTTTTTTCCAGTAAATCGTACATTAATTACAAAAGTAGTTCATTAGAGACCTAGATTTGTCCTTTATCTTCCTTAAAGAGAAAGAATTTTTGCAAAATGTTGACGAATAAGTCTACAATCAGTTGACAGCCGAAGCTCTATTTTTGGACTTAAATTCAGAGCGTTCCGACAGCCTTAACCTATAAAATAGTAAAAAGTAAAAACATAAAATAAGATATAAAGGAGATGATTTTTCTGTCATAAAAACGGGTCCACCTAGTGTTCAGGATGTACCGTTTACTCAATGATTATTATTGGTGGATCAAGTACATAGTGTACAGTAGCGCACTCTATCGAATTGACGACATTTTTTTGACATTGCCTGTTCTTCTGATATCCATACTTTGTTAGTAGAAACATCGTTTAGAAAACGGCTACCGAATGACGCAGACAGAATCACTGGACCGCACACACTCTAGTCACTCTATTCACTTGGCGGCACAAACTCGTCATTCCGTTCAACTTATTATAGAAACAGAAATCCATGGATAATATTAAATTAACAGTACAGCGGATCAAAATATTTTTTAAGACTCTTCTGCTCAGAATTGTTTTCTCTATTTCACTGAAATGTCTGTAGGTGATCGTTCTGAGACACTCTGTATACTACCTATATATGTATAACATAGTCTGTGTTTGAAAAGATACGAGATCAAAGATATCCGTTTAATAACTATTGATAATTCCGTCGTAAATAAACGGCGACTGTTCGTTATACGTATTGTCTGAGAGAGATGTAAAACGTGACTTTTTATCTCACTCACACATACTAAACGATGTTTTCTCCTAATATAATATTATTATGTATAGGTTTTCATATATATGTAAAATTTATGTAGTATTAGGATATTTTCACTGCTGACAAGATTGCTTTTTTATCGTATGAAAGATGTAGTGAACAGACGTTTAAGCGAAAAATTATTTAAATTTGGTAATTGGACTTTTTCTGCATAGGTAGCCATCTATTGCACATTTATATCGCATTAGTCTACACATATTTCACACATATTTTTTACCTGTAAACAAATAATTGTGACCAACTACATCAGCTTCTAATCGAAAAAGGTTTGGTACTCCCAATTAACATTAGTTATGTTCTGGAATCTGGGAGTTTCAAAAATGATCTAAATAAATTTTGTACTGTTAATAGTATCTCTCTGTAATACAATAGGATAATTATTGTTGTTTTGGAATTAGTGCTGGCACATGAGGCATGCTTTTGAGGCTATTGGTGCTGGTAATAAAAAAGAAAAAAAAAACAAGAAACAATCGGGCGCATGAAAGCTCAATAGTTTCTGAGATAATAGTACGCTGCAAGCAAACATACATGCCGAATTGACTAGCTAATGTTTTTTAGTTCAAAAGCTAAAAAGCTAATTTTCTTTGAACTATTTTAGAAACATTTTTTTAATTGTTTTTATTCATTTGTTTCAGAAGTATGCGGCAACACTCTGGTAAGTGCAATATTTTTAATTTGTTAATATGATTTTTTCGTGAAAACAATTTTCGTGTTGGTAAAATTTTATTGCGTTACCAATACAGTAGTTTCGAAAAAAACTCTACGGATAGGGAATGGTACAAATATGTTACTGTTTTTTTTAGTGATTGATTTAAATCCAGTTAATTTTAACTGTTAGTTATCTGCGGACCTGATTACTGTTAGATTAGACATTAATATGTGTAGTGAAATAGTTTTATCGTATCAAAACGAAATATTAGATTTGGGACATCAGTTTTAAAATAAATTTAATACATAATTAATAATATTGACTCTACCAACAGTAATATACTATTAAATAAAACGAAACTACTTGCGTTTACTGTTCAAAATATTTTTTTATTTATAAAACGTTTCTACCAAATTTTTGGTCCTTTTCAATTTATCAAAATACAAAATAATTTTGTATTTTGTATTTTGATAAATTGAAAAGGACCAAAAATTTGGTAGAAACGTTTTATAAATAAAAAAATATTTTGAACAGTAAACGCAAGTAGTTTCGTTTTATTTAATTTTATTTAAATTTAATACAGTTTCATAAAACTAAGGTAACAATACCGGTACCGTCGCGAAGTTACGTACTTATTAACATTAGCATATGAACTTGAAGATATGCGTCAGTTATCTGTATAATTAATTTCGTCGAGAGATCTGATAGACCTGATTGTAGTCTATCAAAAAATAGTAAAGATAATATCAGGCGGTTCATTCCGAATGAATGTTCATTTGACTGAATGTTCATTTTTGTTTCATTCCGCGTTCACACGGCACAGACCCAATGACATAGAAATGTACGTTCATCCAGTCTTTTCCTCGAAGACGTCGTCGAATGAAGTTTTGCGTCTTGGAATTCGTTTGATTTGTGATCATTTGATCGAAGAATTGTCAAAAAAGAAGCAAAATCTAAGTTTAAATCATTAATTAGAGATTTTAAAGAATCTGTCCGTATTGTTCTGTCTTTGTATTCGTCAAATTTATGGTTCCAAAGACATGGATAATTTTTGAAATTCTCCAAAAACAGCAGCGTGTTTTGGTCGTTCCACTTGGATACTATTTTGTGTCATACACAGACAGAATATATTCACTGTGTGGTGTCGTAGTCCCAAGTCCGTCCTCTATAAGACACGACACAAAATGATCGAACCCGAATGAATGTTCTTTCTTGTGTTCAGACGCTTCATTATTCAGAGTGCGAATGAATCATGCCGAATGCCGATATCTAGCGTTGTTGGATCGGTTCATTAATGAATTCATTTTTCATTATTGTTTCATTTTGTGTTCAGACGTTTCATTTCGAATGAAATATGCTGAATGAAAGACAGAAATGAACAAAAAATGAACCGTATGATATCACCTTAAGCATAAAAAAAATTAATTTCGAATCGACTACATAGGTATATCCGCAAAATTCGAATATTCGCGTTAATTCATATACGCGCGCCGTGACAAATTTGGGTCAATAAAACCGTTTAGTAAATTATTAACAAAATAAAATTACTTGCAATACTGTTCAATATTTTTATTTATATAAAAGACGTTTCAACCAACAGTTTTGCTCCTTTTCAATTTTCAAACATATTTGAAAATTGAAAAGGACCAAAAATGTTGGCTAAAACGTCTTTTATATAAATAAAAATATTGAACAGTATTGCAAGTAATTTTATTTTGTTAATATTCTATAATTGTTGGTAGAGTCAATATTATTTAAATTTATAAATTGCTTCATATTGTATATGAATGACGTTCTGTTATACAATAGGCTAAGTTATACAGTGTAATGCGTGTTTCTCTACTGTAAATCAGACATCGCGGCTGTAAGCCAGCGTGGATGATATTCAATAATTAAACAATTATAGCGCGTTTACACGTCTCATGGGATATCTACACTCTACACTCTCCAGTATACCTACTATATATTCGTTGTTCTCTGCTCTTAGAGAGATTGCTTGTTCTCCCGCCTCCACCGGAACTGGATCTACTGTCGCGGTGTACAGAGTATCATCCCCCTTATGATATTAATATCCATCCACTTTTCGCTTCCACCTCGTCATCCACAATGCAGGACTGGACAACTAGATTTCAAATCGGGATCTTTTAGACGTAAATGCGTCTTTAAAATCAGTACTTACAAATCGTTTGAATGTTACCTTTAGTCTTGATATTATAAAACGAAACATTGTCACACTTTTTCGTAACGTTCGACATGCCGAAACGTCGAGCGTTACGAAAAAGTGATAAAATATATCGTCTAATTATAATTTCAAAAATAAACTCAAAATCCAAACGACAAATATAGCGTCGAGTGTGGGTGAGGGTCATGCAATATGACGCGAATGTACGGTGCCAGGCGGACTTTTAGCCAGTATAACTTCGGTTTGCGTGGAGTCAGAACTACGAAAGTGCTGTCTTTCGAACTACACTATAATTAGTGTATTTGCCATAAGGCAACATACACTATTGGCGTCGGTCGGATGGCGGGACCTAGGGGTCGGACCAAAATTTCTCGACGTTTCATAACCTCCTAAACACGTTGGCACCATTTTTAAAAATGTTTATATATATATGTATATATATATATATATATTTATATATATATATATATATATATATATATATATATATATATATATATATATATATATATATATATATAAGAGTTAATTGATTTCAACGAAATTTGGGCCACGTGTTGAAACCCATCACCGCAAGAAGCCTATTTAAAATGGGTCTAATCGGGCTATTTTAAGGGTAGTTTTTAGGGGTTGAAAACTGTTTTTGGGCCCCAAAATACCGAAAAAATTCTCCGAATCGTTTCAAAATTGAAATTTAACCCTCTGGTAGTGATTAAAAAGTGTCCCCACAATTTTAATAAAATCGGCCCGACAGGACCGGATTTACAAATTTTATGAAAACGCTAGTTTGCAGATAGTGACTTATTTATTGAAGGGTGTATTTAATTCGGTGTAGACGTTAGATTGATAATAATATTACAATTAAGAAAAAAATGTTATTTTAGGGGGTGTATTAAGGGGTTAAATTTTTTATTTTGCCCAAAAACAAACTTAATTTCACATAATAAAAGTATAAAACCACACGGCCCTACACAAGCAAATACACTATATTGTCGGCAGGGTTTTGGCACTGCGACCCGGGTTTTTAATATTCGGTAACAATGAACTTATTCTGTCTATTTCATTCGTTCTACAATCCAACACTGGGCTAAAGTATTTACATGAATACTGCGGCTTGTGTCTCCGGACTCCGACAGTACGTTTTTTTTTTGTTTTGTTTATTTTAACCATTGGAATATGTTTACCAAACATTGGGTTCCTTCCCAATCAATGACATATCGATTAGGAAGTAAACCCAATACAGTTACATAGTATATATGAGTGTTTGGTACCGTACTCCAGTTAAAAAAGTGTTAACACATTTTATTCTTTTCCGTTTGAAAGGTACATTGATCTGTTTAGTATTTCATTGTCGGATTAAAGGAGTAAACACTAACAGGCCCGACTCTTCACCAGGAGTACGCAGAGTAGAGTAGATCACGTGACATATATGTATGAATTTAACAATTGTTAAACGAAATACATTTTTCATTATTCACTTCTAAATTTTTTTGTGTCTTAAAATGAATCAGTGTCAGTATAAAAATATGAAAACAACTTGTCTTTCTGTTGTAACTTTACCCTAAATCTAAACCTTGTTGTGAAATCTGTCATTAGGCAGTTTGTTATAAGTGTACACATGTGATAAATGTGACGTACACTTTTCAGACTAAATTTCACTGAGTTATCTACTCTCTAATATACCAAACACCACCTATTGATTATTATGTACAGGAAAATATAATTAACAAATATTCATCGTTCGCGGTTCGCCATTTAACCAAGTGGATTTAGTTAGTGCCCGGCTTTACTTTCGTTTTTGTAGAATAAGTTTTAACATCTCTACGGTATAATATTTTAGCATACATATGTATATCGGTACAATATAGCTAACATAAGCTTCATCTCATTTAGTGAAGTTTTCAGCAGCACACTTCATCTGCTACTACCCACTACTACCAACTAAGCATCGTTCATTCTTCATGAATTCGCAATTTAACATTTTGTGCGGAATATAAACTTTATATTGTGTAATTTTTTCAGCCAAACGCTAGTTGGTAATAAAATGATGAGTGTAGTATTTGCTCTCTCGGCAAGAATGTATTAGTATCCCATTTTAGTAACCTTCCAATTTGTTGTTTTATTGATGAAAAATTTTCTCGGAAATTATATACGAAAAAATAAATATCTCAGATATTTTTCAGTTTAATTAATTTATCCTTGTAAAAAAGACATGGCAATGCGCGTGCGCAGTTCTGTAAATTCTTTTAATTTATGTTAACAATTAATTTAATTTCAAATATTTGGGCGACTTCTAGCAAACTTTATGAAACCAGGCCTGAATCCTAGATCTTTATTATTTTTATATGCGCTTTTACATTGACGCATATTTTTTCGTCGAGACAATATTTGTGGTGGTGGAGACGGGTATATTATGGTGGATGACGGGTATAAAATCAAAACTAAATTTGTAGAGACATCTGTCCACACATTGCACGAACTAAATCATGAACATAATACATAGCTATGGATTTGTGTACTGCCAGCATGCATCAGAGAAAATTACTATTAAACGGGATGACAGCAGTGACAAAACAGCTGTAAAATATTTGAAGCGTAGTGTGTGAGATTACTTGTAAAATTATTATTTAAACTTATTTTTTCAATTTAAATAGAGAGTAGTGGTAATCGGAAGATTGTAAACTGCTTTACTGTTTATTTTTTTTCGAAAATGTTGCCCAAAGATCTAGAACATTTAACAGAAATAGGCGATATACAAAACGCGCCAAAAATCGAACGTGTTGTTTCGACTTATAAAAATTTATCTGAATGTTTTAAACCACCCGGAAAAAATTTTAATAAACAATATTATCATATCTATAATGTTAGAATACAAAAAATGCGACCACTCCTTCTGGATAGAGTTCGCCGAAAGTGGGGTTAGTATTGTTTTTGGCTCCAAACTTCTGTACTCCGAACAAGTATTCTACTCTTTAATAGCTACTATTGTTGGCGTAATAAATTATTTTTAGGAGATACTTATCCACTATGCAAATTAGGCGAAATACTTAAACAAAACGGTCAGTCTTGCATAATCACCGGCACTATATTTAAAGACCAACAATATAAACCATCGATTTTAAAGGATTTATGTGAAGAAAATCAGCTTGTTCCACAGCCTCCTCGATTGCATTGTGCCGATGATAGTGATAAATTATTTCTCGAAGATGAGTTGCAACGAATACAACTTCAAGGAACGCTGAACGTTCAGGATATCGTTACTGGAGTTGTTTGCGCAGTTTTAGGACATGATATCGGTATAAATAATAATGATAGTATGCTTGTGCTCAAGCTTTAAAATAGTTCTAATTAATTAACGTTGATTTGTAGGCGTTGGTAAATTTGAAGTTGAGGATATTTTGTTTGTTAACTGTAGTACTCAAATTGAACGGTCCTTATTAACAGATGATCGCTATATAGTTTTGACATCCGGTTGGGACTTGACAAACCCCGAAGTACCGTTACTTTCACTACAACTTTTTATCGATTGGATATCGGGCTTAACTGGAAATATTAAAGAGCAAGAAGATGTCTCAAAAATTGTTCGGTTGATTATAGCTGGGAATTCTATAAGGTCAAGACCAGACGCTAGTAATAAGAAAAATTTAATTTCTAAGAACACTGAAACACAACAAACATTTGAAGCAGTTACATTATTCGATGATTTCTTAGAGCAGTTAACCAATGTTATTAACGTTGATGTTATGCCAGGAGAATTCGATCCATCAAATCATATGCTTCCACAGCAGCCCTTGCATTATTGCATGTTTCCGAAATCGAACAAACTCAGCACTTTGAATAGTGTAGTCAATCCATATTGGTTCGAGATCGATGGAGTCAAAATAATGGGTATGCTGAACTTTATTCAATAAAACGTAACTAAAACATTTACGGTTCTACCGTAAATCTGATTAGTCAGGCTAGTTTGAGATTATACCGGTTTTGACAGGAACATAGTGATGACATATAGCAGACGACTTTCAAAGTAGTATATAAATATATCTGAGCGTTAAATTATCACTACCATTTAGTTGTAGAGTGATGTATCTAATTTATCTTTTATAACCTTTCGCTTGTGTTAAGGTTGTTTTTGACAGAAATATTACATTCAGTTTGTGGTGCATGAATTCATACAAAAGAGACACAAAGATAAGACAATGGACGAACGGGAAAGAATCAGTAGAAATGTCGTTCTTAACGTCCGTGTTTTTATAGAAAACCGATTGCAATTTAATGCATTTTGTAGGCTCTTCAGGTCAGCCAATTAATGATTTAGCAAAGTTTAGTGATATTACGGAGCCAATAGAAGGATTACAAAAATGCATTGAATGGACTCACATGTGTCCTACTGCTCCGGATACATTATCGTGCTATCCGTACTATGAACAAGATCCTTTTGTTTTATCGGAATGCCCTCATGTTTTTTTTGCTGGAAATCAAGCGGATTTCTCAACAAAACTTTACAAAGGTAGGGTAAACATATAATTGTTTATAATTAGCTGATTTAGTTTCTTCATTTAAAATGGAAGTAGAAAAAAGTTAGCGAAAAAATATCGTTTTAATTTTAATGCAGAGTTGATTTCCTTTATAATTGCAAATTAACAGTTCCAGTGAACAATTTTTAGTTATATGCATGTGGTTATTATAACCAAGATTAATAATGATCATTTTTTACTAAAAATGGAACAAAACTGAGAAATTCGCAAAAAACCGTTTTTTGTGACCTTTGACCTTGAATATCTCTCAGTGTTAGCACTTTTGATACACCATAACAATGATGCACTTAAGAATTTAGCTAACTGGGATTTTTTAAGCAGATTAAACCTAATGTTACATGGATATTGTATCGAAAATTGAAAAAACGTTTTCTATATAAAAAAACTAGTCTTGGGCGATTATGAATGATATAATCGAAATATTTCGATTATGGCCAAATAATCGATCATTCGATTATGTTAACCGAGATATCATTCGTTTGAAACGATTATTGTTAGCGAGATATCATTCGCTTCAATCGATTGTGAGATATGAAATGTATGTGAATTAATCCCGACATATATCATATTATATCATTCGGTTTCTGCATTTGCGTGCACTGAAGAGTGGGGGTACTTTCGTTTGTTCTGTGTTGTACTGTTTTGGCATTCCAGTCTCCCAGACTCCAGTAGACCAGTCATTGACTGCATTACTTAAAGTTAGAGCGGCGGCGTATCTTTTGAGATTACGTGTATACGGTACATACATTTCTCATAGTGACCGGTTATTAACTTATTACTTATTATTCACTGTCACTATATTACTACAAAAGCCGTTGCAATCATAAAACAATATTTGTCAATGCCCGATATATCTCGCTCTTCCAATCCCCTTATTTTTTGATCAGAAAACAAAAATTTGTTTCCTGAATTATACGAGCTTCATAAAAAATCTCTCTGTGCGCCAGCTACCTCCGTGCCTTCCGAAAGGATATTTTCAAAAACTGGTGTCATTACTAATGCAAGGAGGAACAGACTCTCACCCAAAAATTTAGATTATATTGTTTTTTTAAATACAAATCTATGAGTTATAATTAATTTATAATAATAAAGAATTCGTTTTATTTTTGTATTGAATCATACCAGCGATTCCATTATTAATGTGTTTTGTATTAACTATTAATCCCGACACAGTACTATGTCGATTGTCGATTATGAATTATCATACATCATTCGATTATGGCAACCGAGATATCATCATATCATTCGATTATGCTTAGCGAGATATCATTCACATGATTCGATTATGCTTAGCGAGATATCATTCGCTTGATTCGATTATGCTTAGCGAGATATCATTCACTTGAACCGATTATGGTTAGCGAGATATGAAATGTATGTATGTCGATTGTCGATTATGAATGATATATCATTCGGTTCTGCATCTGCACACATTGGGAAGTCTGTTGCACTGGAGGTGGGGGTGCTTTCGTTTGTTTAAACCAGGGGCTCCCAAAGTTTTTCGTAGGCGGGCCAATTTGATATTCCCGATTTTTTTGGCGGGCCAAAAAAAAAAGAACGTAATAAAATCAAAACCAATGCGTAATAACTAGACTAGACATACTACAATAATTTTTTAAATATAAAGTAAACAATATTTTATTCATACAAACGCGTATGGTTAAAGTTCTGTAAGAATTTTTTAAAAATATTAAAATATTTTATTGTATCTTATTTGTAATATGTATTATTTATTTTACTATTTACTTATTTATTTTTTAATAAAAATATAATATATCTTATCGATATCGCGGGCCGAATTCACAGGTTTTGCGGGCCGCATTCATAATCGATAATTCAAATCATTCATAATCGATAATTCGAATGATCATTCGATTATAAAAACAGATTATTTCGATTCATTCGATTATTGAAATGTATCGATTATGCCCAACACTAAAAAAAACTAACACTTGGAATTTTGTATAGGACCAGAAGATCAAACCACTCGACTCATCTGTATTCCAGAATTTTTTAAAACGAATAGTGTCGTAATGTTGAATCTTCGTACATTGGATTGCTATCCTATGTCTTTTAAAATTGATGTTCCAGAAAAATAATTTATTACACACGCGCAGTACTGTTCATCATATTGTACTATATTTTTTTTTTAAACATTCGTGTGAGATTATTTTTGATCAAGTCTTTAGAAAACAAGTCTTATTTTTATTATGTTTGTAAGCTAAATAATGTGAGAAAAATTACATGTATTTTTGAACAGTAATCTGTTCAATTGTTTTTAAGTTAATATTTATGACATGTATCTTTTTGTAATTGTGTATAATAAAAATACATCATTACATTTATAGAGATTAATTTCTTGAGTGGACATCGATCATCAGAAAGTCTCTGTTTGGTATAGTCATACGGTATACAGTAGAATCCGTTTATTATGACTCCGCCTATATTGACCAACCGCCTATTATGACGTAATTAAAAACGAAGTTTGGTTTTCATATAAAATTCTTTGTAACAAAGTCGGATATAATGACTTCTCTTACAGTGACATGTCGCTTATTATGATCCATTTTTAATAAATTTTGTCCGTTTATAGTGACCGACATAATTTTTCGGCAATGTTCGTTGATTCCTGACAACGTTCGGCACGTGGCTTGTTTTTGTTTTGAATCTCAGTTAGTAATTGATAGTTGAACGTCACGCGTTGTTTTTAGTGATATCCTACGTAAAAAATGTCATCTCAACGTCGTAAAGCATTTACGATTGAGGAGAAAGGTGCAATAATATGCAGATTAGAAAATGGAGAATCAAACCCATCTCTCGCAAAGGAATTGGGCGTCGGTAATTCGACAATCTCAATGATTTTCAAAAACAAGAACAGGATTAAGCGATCGTTCAATTCAAATGTTTTGAAACCGAAGAGGCTTCGAAAATAGCGACAAGAAAATGTTGATAAAGCGTTAATTCAGTGGTTTAAAATCACGAGAAACAAAGGAATACCCGTCAGCGGCCCTATGCTACTTAAAAAAAAGACGGTTGTTTTTTCTTCACAAAAATGCTTTGTATGACGTCCGCTTAGTATGACGTGTTTGTCAATTCCCTTCGATGTCATTATAAACGGATTCCACTGTATTTAACAAATACTATAAAATACACACAAAAAATACTTTATGCTATCAAATTGGTTATTTAGCCATAAAGGGTACTAACTGACAAGTGAATACGTTTATCTATTGTTTTTTCCGACTCGATTAAACAAAAGATTTAAACTCGAAAGTATTTTCTACTTTGTGTGAGAAAATTTAAAATATGCTTTTCGTTAATCTGAACTATCAAGAGTAATTATGATCGTCTATCTCCAATGTAAACAAATAAAATGTGTAAAATAAACTTTCTTGATGGGTTCCAAGTTTTTTTTATTATTTATATAGGTATAAAACTTGTTGAGTGTCGCTGATAAAATGCAAATGGCGTGATGCATTACAGCTGTCATTTGATAAACAAGTTTGTGATTAGCGTTTAACGTCTGAATTTTTGTTTATCGTACAGATTTGATTTTTAAGTAAATATGGTTGGTTGTGCAGCGAAAGACTGTTTGAATAGGACGGAAAAAGGTTTTAAAATGTACATGTATCCTGCTGAAAATGAGAGACGTGAAATATGGATACGAAATAGCGGGCGAGAATTAACTTTATCTAAAAATGCTAAATTGTGTGAGGTAGGTATTTGATTTTATATTTTTCTTTCGTTTAATGATGAGTAATATAACAACATTAAGTCGGGAGAATAATATACAGAGTTACGCTTAGATTTTTAAAAAACAAATGCCTATGCTAGATAACAAATGAGAAACGACAAGCGGCTGGAGTTTACAAAGATTGTGGAATATTCCTGTTCAAATAGATTTACCGGCTTATTACTGTTGTACCTATGTTTTTTAAATAACAACTGATTTGGGGAAAAATTGATTTTGTCACTAGTAAATTGTATGTATTATTCAGGTTCATTTTGAGCCGGATCAATTTATGGCTGCAACATCTGGAGAAAGAAGAAGACTAAAACCGGACGCAGTCCCCACAGTTTTCACACCATCAAAAGTGAAAAAATTAAAAATAAAATTAAGTAGGTCCAAAGAAACAAAAAATGATACAAGTTTTTCAATAAAGCCCACGAAATTAAAAATAAAACTCAACTTTAAAAAAGACACAAAGAAAAAATTAAAAAAAAGCAAAAAACATGCGACAGACGAATTACAAAATCTGATTAAAGAAGCAAAAAATGTAAAGAAAAAAATAAACGAGCAAGAAATTTTAAAAAAAGAAACGAAAAAAAATAAGAATGCAGCTGATATTTCATTAGGATCGAATCACTCGAGAAGTAAAAAAGAACTAGAAAATACAATAAAAGGATTAGAAATAGAACTAAACGTTTTAAAAAAGCATAATGAGATATTAGAACAAAATTTAAGAAAAGTATTTTCTCAAGAGCAAATCGATAGCTTAAAAACAGAAGAAGTAGAAAACATGAAATGGAACGAGGAAACTATATTGAAAGCAATAAAAGTGCGATTTGCATTAGGTAACCATGGATACAATCATTTAAAGAGCTTGGGCTACCCAATACCGTCGTGTAGTACACTCAATAGGAAAATTGAAGACTGGAAAGCCCATGATGATGTAATTGTAATCGATGAAATGCATAACGATTGTGACGAAATGGATCCTCTTCATATACCTTGAGTTTAGCAAGGGTTTTTTATAAGTTAAGATACTGGATTCATAGTTCATAATGTAAGTTATGCCCATTGTCTGTGATTATTATAAGAAAAATGTTTTTCAGTCACACTTTTTTTAATAGTTGAGATTATCCTCTTTTGGCAATTTAGAATGTAGATCGCTGTTCTTGATATTACACAAAGGAATCCTATTTTTCTTAATATATTTCAATTATGGTTTTGTAAATTATGCGGTATTCTACTCCTTATATTTCGTAATTTTCTATTCTGGAAACTCTATGCAAACTAGGTATGGTCGTACGGCCTGGAATCCAGATGGAGTACAGATTTGTTGCTTTCTTAAATTTTGTTTTAAACGAAACGTTTGTTGCATGAAATCGCATTTTAAAGCATAGATCCCTTAACTTTTGTTTTTGTATGCACTGATGCAGTATGATGTATATTGAATTTTTGAATTGTAACATATTTCATAAACCAGTGTCTCTCAACTTCTTTTTATAAGTGCCGGTATTTCGTTTTGCGTAGGTACTGAGTGCTGATTCCGTTTCTGCTATAAAACGTTATATCTTGGAAAATGGCTGTGTTAGCGATTTTAACCTAATTTTTAATTTATCGTTTTTTTGTAAAAGAAATTACAATTGTCGAAAACAACGGTAAATGATACTGTGGCGAATTCGTGGAGAATATACCTAGAGCTATTTTTTATATAATGCTCAATCTTGAAAAAAAACTTTTAACAAGTTAATGGTTTCAATAATAATTGTTCTTGATAAAAATTGGGTACTTTTAAGGTTTTACGCAGAAATATTTTATTTTTTTATTTCAATATTTATACATATTCTTTTTGTACAGAAAGTTTATTTTAATTATTAATGAATAATGATGGGGACAAATTGAGTATTGCGTATATTGGGCTAGAATTAGTACTCAGAGTACTCAATTTCAATATATTATCTTTTTTAAATCAACATTTTATGTGTAATAAGTTTGTTTAATGAAAATAAATATATCACTTTCACTTAAGTCACAGAAAAAATATTTTCGTAGATTTATTTGAACAGTACAAATTAATTATGCCATGTTGAATTGTAAATATTTTTATTATATCCATTATATCTTTCTTTATAACCGTTCAGCCTGTGACTTAATTGACTTATTGATAAATAAAAATGTATTTATCTATTTTTTGTTGTGCTGTGTACAGTTTGATCAATATATAAAAATAAAAGTGAATTTTATTATTTTAGTTGTTTTTCTCTGATTATTTTCTTTTGTCAGGTCGGTAAAAAATTGGTGTGCGACTTGGAATGAGTTTTCCTTCCTTTTTCGAACACCCGGTACCTGCCTAAGCCACAGTAGAATTTAATTTTTTGTATTGGCACCACCAATACTCTGCTTGTTCAGGTTGATGTTTCGCAGTTGCGAAGAGGTACAAAAGTCATTTCGCATTGAAACACATTTCGTGACGAGTGATGATGACAGTAGAATATTTTAAACCTATATCTTCATAAGTCTTATCAAATGAAGAATTTAAGATCGCAGTGATTAAATAATAAGTGTTAGAGTGAGTGGTAATATCGTCTTATATTTTGTAATTAATGGTTAACAGTTGGATAAATTTTAGTTTTTGACAATGACTACGGAAGAGAAATTTAATGCAGCTGTCAATGTAATTAGAAGTTTGCCAAAGAATGGTAAGTATAAAAAACAGCATTTTAACCATTTAGATTTGACGTCATAATATTCCAAGGTCTTCCGTTAAAATATTAAATAATAAACAAGAAAGATATATAAATCGATAATAATTTGTTTTGTTTTCATGTTTCTATAATAAAAGTCACGCTATTGATTAGTTTAATGACCTTTCGAACAAATTAAAGTCGAACTTTTTTTATTGTATTCAAATTATTGAAAGAAAGAATAAACAATTACATAAAAATAGACATGCATTGTTTTAAATGCTTAATTTAATACACTGGGGATAAATAAGAATCGGATTTATTTATTTTATTGTATATTTGTTATTTTTATAGTCTATTCTAGAAGAATATGAATTTACAATCAAAAAGGATAATATTAAACAGATGACCAGTTTCTCGCAGGAGGATGTTGTGGGGATGTTCTTCGCTGGGTGGTAAAGTGCAAGTAGAGAATGGTTCTCGCGGTTTCGTGTGGGGGGTGGCTAGGATGTGGGATGTTTGTCCATTTAAAAAAAAATCATATGTAACCATTCTGTATGATGTTACCGCAGATAGATTAAAAATTATGTAAAAAAATCTTATCGACTAGATGAGGTAAAAATTCGTGAGCTAATGCTTTTTAAAAGAGGCCGTTGATAGAGCGCATACCCGGGAAAACTCTGTCTTCAATTCAATTCTTAGTAAAATTATTTCTATTTGCCACAATTATTTATATTTCACTGCATATTGATATAAATAAATATAATATTTGTGAGAATAATTTAGGAACGTAGTCAATGTTTATCTTACACGGGGGGTAAACTAGTTTAAGTGTAGAATCTAGGAACCAGCCATAGAACTGGATAAAAAATTCTGTTCAAGGCTGGATTATTAATTCCAAAATTCTAGCTGCATTAAGCGATAGTGCCCCGGATTATAAAAATGTAAATTTATGCATATATTAATTGGTTTTAGGATCATATCAACCTAGCAATGATTTGATGCTCCGTTTTTATGGCTATTTCAAACAAGCCACGGAGGGACCATGTAATCCTAATACCAAACCAGCGTTTTGGGACCTTGTTGGCCGTGCTAAATTTACGGCTTGGTCCAAGTTGGGGAATATGCCTAAAGAGGAAGCTATGCTACGCTATGTCGATGAATTACACAGGTTTTTAACTATTTATAAACATTTCTAGTTTGTTTATTTTAAAACAATAAAAAAAACTTGTCATTAATTTTCTTTTGAGTACATAGATTTGAAACGATTGCGCTTTGTTCCTAAGTACAAATAGTAAATATGATAATTTTAAGCGATATATGTTTTAATAATTGAATCTAATAATAATTGAACATGATAATAATTTATTCCAACTTCAAGGTCAATAATAATATTATAATTAGTACTTGCGTAGCATTTAAAAGTTACTTAAAATATTTTTTCGAGAAATGTTATTAAAAACATGCCCTCAAAGGTTGTTCACTCAAAGCAACAGGTAGTTTGAATTAATAAGAAACAATTAAGAATAGGTATATTTGAATTTTGGACATTTTTTGTTTAAGAATCGTTGAAACGATGAGCTTGACGGCAAATGTAGCTAATTTTCTTCAAGCCGAAGATCGGGACGTATTAGATAAATTACCGATGCAAGATTTAGAGTTAATAGCCGGCGATGTTATTGAAAAAGTACGTTCGCAACCAAACAGTCCGTTAGCAAGTAGAACTCCTTCACCGACACCGATGCAGATGCAACAAAATGAATCCGATGACGAATATATCGATACCGTTGAAGTGAGTTGATTATTTGACCTTTTTATCGAATCCAATAGAGAAAAGCCTGTTTTTGAACAGTTTTAAAACATATCCATTTATTTTATACAGTTCTAATTGTTTTTAATTTAATATTTTAGTCGGAACTTGAATCCATACCATCGCCGACAGTTCAACAGCAACACACGAAACATCATATCCCTTCATCAGAATCGCAAATAAATCACATGTCCAACGGTTCCGTAGTGTACGAAAATCAGTCACGACCGTACGTAAATGTGTCGCAAGAACTTGCCAAGACAGTCGCTAGTTTACAGGCCGACCTTCGTGCACTGTCACAACGGATGGACAGGATCGAGGAACCTCCTACATTTACAATATCGCCACAAATGCTGTTGTTATTTTCCATTGTTTGGCCATTCATTGCTTATAGATTACTACGAGCATTCGATAGAAAATAATAGGTACGAGAATTAGAATATTGCCAGCAATCGGTGGATGGGATAACGGAGACAGAATCGGTCTACAAACGCTGTTGAACTGACGTTTATCTGACAATTTTGTATAACTATAGTCTTTCACACCAACATACATAGTTATTTCGTTAACAACACATGAGCTGTTGCTGTCTGACTAGGATTTGTTTGTCTGTTCTGATGTGTTGAGTTTCAAACAAATCACGCAGTCTAGATCGGTTTGTGGAAGACTGTTATTTTTTTTCCACTAAACACATGCTGTGATTCTGTCTACATATCTGAAAATTTCCCACTAGCCCTATCCACCTTATTTCCAGCTAATTAAATACGTAAACGGTAAATATGTAACAAGATAAGCCACGTGATTGCAGCTTGCAAGTGTTTTGTTATTTTTAGTTTTCAATTATATTGCTAGATGTCAGTTCTTTTGATTACTATTTGCTCATTGACTAACACCCCGTGCGTTTTTTCATTTTATTCTGTATTGTATATATATTTTATATATACAGTAACAGGATGTCGCACAAATCGCTTAAGTCGACCTCTGTGTCCATTTTATAGATCTTGGACAGAACACTGAAGTTGTCTGAAAATACTGGTATTGGCGGATTCGAAATGCACGAAATGATGATTGAATGGATGTTTAGTACAATTTTGAAATGTTTTGGCTCATAGGTATGTCTGATAATTCAGATTAAATTGAGAGTCAAATTGGAAGTCGACTGTGCAAAACACCATCTATGGATTATCTTGTTATATAAGTATTCACAATTCTGTTGAAGTTTTTATATGTTTGGCGACTTTTTAAAATGGTTTACGTCTAAAAATTCGCATTGTACAGTGTATTTTTACTTTCCCGTATAGAATATTATACAAAGTATATATGAAATGTCTTGTAATCTTGTAAAAATTCGGTTTTAAGTTTGATTTACACGTTTTCAAATCTTCTGAATCTATGAAGTAATTTAAAAAATATGTCTGTTGCCTATTTCCGCAAATTATATGGAATCAAATGTGGAAGAAGAGGCCCCCTAAACACAGATAAAAGATTGTTTCTTCTAAGCGGCTCAACAGTTTTGATTAAATTTTATTTCATGTGATGATGTGTTGGAATGTTTATTTTAAATTAAAATTAATAATAATGCGTTTAACGTCCGTTTCTCGACTTTATGTCATAACAGACGCCATTCGCACCATTACTATTTTTCATTTTTACCACTTCCCGTTTTTTTCTACATTTCTTAAACTTCAACTTATATAATAGCAATGGGCGAATGAAGGAATTACAGGAAATTAGGATAAGGTAGGTAATTTTTGAACTAGGAGTTTGATAGGTAATCGGCCATGGCCTCAAATAAGGAACCACCTCGATATTTATCTGGAATTAATTGAGGGAAACCATGGAAAACCTCAATCAAGATGGCCGGTACAGGAATTACCGTTTCTCGGCGAAAGGCAGTAGGAAAAAGTCCCAGCCACATCTGCCCCCGCCGGGAATCGAACCCGGACCTCCCGAATGCGAGTCTAGTGCTGTACCACTACTCTACCCAGGCGGGGACAGATGTGGCTGGGACTTTTTCCTACTGCCTCTCGTCGAGAAACGGTAATTTCTGTACTGGCCATCTTGATTGAGGTTTTCCATGGTTTTCCTCAATTAATTCCAGATAAATATCGAGGTGGTTCCTTATTTGAGGCCATGGCCGATTACCTATCAAACTCCTAGTTCAAAAATTACCTACCTTATCCTAATTTCCTGTAATACCTTCATTCGCCCATTGCTATTATATAAGTTGAAGTTTAAGAAATGTAGAAAAAAAACGGGAAGTGGTAAAATGAAAAATAGTAATGGTGCGAATGGCGTCTGTTATGACATAAAGTCGAGAAACGGACGTTAAACGCATTATTATTATTATTACTTTAAATTAAAATTCAGTATACAATTACCGCCATCTGCTGAATTGTTCTGGTTAGCACATGAAGTATTGAAACAACGGAATTCGATGTTTGGAAAAGGCGTTGTCTGTTGAACTTAATATATTTACCGGTATCAAATACTTGACATTAGTTTTATTGTAAAAAAGATTGCTATAAAAATGTAAAGATTTTTAAATTATATATCCAAGTTTTTAAAAACAATTAGTAAAATTAAAGTTAGTAATATATATATATTTAAATAGAAATTTTAATACAATTTTTCCTAAATATGACGCCTACAAATCCAGTTCAGGTTTTATATTGCCTGATCTGTAAATGAGATAAATTTAACCCTGATTTGCCGCGTGATTATTTGTCACCACTATCGAAACAGTTTCTCTGTAATAATTTTTGGACATTTTATTTATATTTTAAGCAACTACTTTTAATGATATATTTTTTTAATTTGTGGTAGTAAATTATTGTGCAATATTTAAATATGAACAATTTATGTCTGTCGAACTTAATTTTTGGTCTATGAAAATATGACAATGTTTTGTTACTTATTATTTACGTTGTTAGATAGTTATTAGACAAACTAGAAAGTTTCAAATTTTTCTTCTCATCCAGTCTTTTAATTTTGAAAATTAACGATTATTAACCTTCGCTGCGGAAGGATTTTTTTTTGCATGCCCCAGGTCTTTATTCACTTTTACAATAATAGTCTTCCTCATTTGTATAAAAATACTATAAAGATTCCGGTACTATTTTCTCTTTTGTTTTTTATTTTTTCGTTATAGGTATTATGAAAAATATTCCTTGGTGTTTTGTTATTGTGGTTTAAAACCCAGGTATTTATTATTATTTTGGACAGTTATGTGATATTAAAAAAATATTTTATGTTACAGCGGTAGACAGCAATTGTTTTACTCTTAATATCTTAGCACTTTGAGTTCTAAAAATGAAATTTTTTGTTTTTAATAGTTTCCTTTTATAACAGCTAAATACGGGTATATTTTTTCATTTGGAAACTTTCAGTTGTTTGTTAAAAAAAAGATTTTATTCAAGAGATACAGTTATTACAATGAATGCGCTTTTTACAATAAAAATGTTTAGATTTACAAGTACGATAAACAAAAGCATTTGTTTTTCATGTATTTTTGTTTATCGTATACATTTCTACTTAACTTAATTTCGGCCGGTTTTATTATATCGTTTTCTTATTACAAGACTCAAATGGATGCTATTTTCAAGTTGCATCTTTTTCATAACATTTTTTGTGTAAGCGTGATGATTGATAATTCTTAAATTTATGTTTTCAGAATATTTAAACTAATTATTAATTCATTTTGCCTCCAATCTACTTGCATGAAACAAAAAACAAACAGACCTGCAATCATATTTTAACTGTAAATATTGTAAGAAAAAAAGTTGTCTACTGCTGTCGTATTTAACGGTTGCTGCATATAGTTGTAAGAGAATTAAGGGAATAGGATTAATAATTAAAAAAAAAGAAGAAGAAAATAAAATAAAAATATAATGAACATACATTATGCTACATTTTATTGAATCGGAATAATATAAGAAATAGGGTTTATTGTTATGATACTTTTTAAGTATTTTGTACATAATAGTAGTTAGTAAATTTTTATATAAATGTACAGGTATAAATAAAAACCAATTTTTTTATTTCTGAATTCTTTTGATATATAACTAAACCATGATGTACTCTTCTACTGTAAAATCAGTTCATATATGACCTTGAGAGGTTAAGAACACGGTCGGCGGAATTTAAATTTTTATATATTTTATGTGATTTGACTTTTGTATTAGCGTGTTTGAGATCTGCAAGGGATGGAAATGTGCTGTAAGGATATTGCTGGTTTCACACACCGAAATCGACCACTGGCCGGTTTTATAAAAAAAAAATAGTATTGCGTGTAAAGAAAGCAAGTTTCACTTGTACCAATCCCGGTTTGATTCAGAAATCAAACTACAAGACGTCTGGTAGACGGCTATAACCGGTTCTGCAATAAATATGTAGCAATAGCTGTGGTCGTTAAATTGACATAGCTTCGTTTTCACGCGCATTGGCTGTTTAAACTTTGTATGTTAAACTGCAAAGTAGTGCATTTGAACTACAAGCAGCGCTAATCAACTAAATTTTGGATTTCACAAGTGAAAGTAGAGTTTTAGTACTTTCCCTACGTGTAGTCCTAAAAGAAATAACCTAGGGGAGCGTTGCTCCTGGCGAGCACATAATATACAAATGCATGCAAGAAGAAAGTTTATATTCAAATATTAATTACGAACTAAAATCGATTAAAAATTCTTTTTTTTTAATGGAAAATACAGTTACAATCGATATTAAACTTACAAATTGACTTTTTTAATTAAAAAAAATCACTTTTAAACACTTAAAAAAATTTCATAATTAAAGATAACCCACTGACGCAACAAATCGCACGCGTTGTTAAGAAACGACTTTTTACACACGATAAGAAATTTATTGTGCAGCGCGTGACTTCTTGAAGTGGGTAAAGTTATGTCGCGCATTGTATTGCCACACAAAACTTCATTCGCTCAAGACGACGCGACTGCGCCGCGTGACTTTTGCATCATGTAAAAATGTACATAAATTAAAAAAAAAAAATGCCGATGGGTTGTAGCACTTAAATTACAAATTAAAATCCATATTTTGCTTGTGTCTGTTTCCTCGTCAGCCTGTTTTGTGCCCATGTATTTTTTAACTGTTGTTCGTTTGCTTTCGCTTGGTGCGCCAAATAGGTGATTTGATGTTTACGTTTATGTATACCAGACGGTCCACCCGTATTAGAAATTGGCCGTTGAATTTCAGATGTTTCTTGAACAAGTGAATTGTGTAACCATTCACTCGGTGACGGTCTTACTTGTTCTTCGTCTATTTCTAGAATTTCGACGGGCATTCCTTTGATACGTTCGCGTCGACCGCAAAGTCTACGTAGGGCTTCTTTATCGAGAACATTGTTATCAGGCGTATCGTTTTGGTCGAATGCTATGAAGTTCTCTTCAACAGCAGGTTCGGCTGCAGTACTAGTGTAGTCATTTGTTATGTTGTCAACTCGAGACTGGATAATATCAGTTCTGACACTGTTAACTTGAGTAGTACGTATAGGCTCTGGAATATCTATTGGTTCAATTTCGATATTTTGAGGAGCATCAAGCGAAAAGAAATCTGACGATTCTATTTCTGTATCGTTGTCATCGTCTATATCAGCTGTTTTGTTAATCGAGTTTGTTTTCGAAACAAATTTATTACCTACTTTTACTGGTTTTGGTTTTGAAATGGCAGGTTTCTGCTGTACCGATCTCGGAATAAGACTTTTGTTTGTACTGCCTAGAGCTGCACAACGTGGAGGCGGAAGGATGGAAAATAAACCCGTCTTTTTGCTTGTAGTTGATAATTTGATTTTTTTTGGTACAGTATCTGGTTCTTCTGGAAGTTCTGATAAAGCAGGTAATATAATTTTAACAGCACTTTTCTTCTTGGGTTTTTCTATTAGATTTTCTGATACTTTTTTATGTAAAAATTCATCATCCTGTTCTTCTGTTACATTGTTTATTTCTGACTGTTTCGGTTGTGGCAAAAATGTAAATAAATCAGAGTCTTCTGTCGTTGGCAATGAATTAATTTTACCATTTTCCAAATTTTGCTCGCTACTACTAATACTTTGATTATTTACAATATTATTTTCTGTTTCATCATTTTCTTCCTCGCTATCACTTATATCGCTACCAGTATAAGGTACAAGAGACATTTCCACTTTTTAGTAAATGATAAAATTAGGTTAAATTTAGAACAAAAAATATACGAACTGTCAAATGTCAATTTTGGGGGGATTTTTGTGAATAAAATTTTATGTAGTGGTAAACGTTTGACACGTAGCTGTGCAGTGATTGTCAAAATGTTATAGATAATTTGCAATTAATTTAAATAACCAACGAATTATTGAATTAAGCTGTTCAGTATCTGAACAGATTGAAGATTATTAAGTATTCTAAAGTCTGACAAGGAATTGGTTTATCATTAACGAATTTAATTTTGTTTAATTCGATTAGGAAAGGTCATCGTCTGGGACGATTTTCTGGAACAATTGTGTACCTAACTTCGTGCATATTGGAAATTCTTAACGTTTGTCACTTCAGTGTTGAGTGCATCCATTAATTTATTTCTCAGAAAATTGTCTTTTCTAAAGGCGTAATTGTGCTTAGCTATGATTATAAGTGTTTCAGAAGCATTAAGTAGTAACGATAATCAAGACGAAGCAATGCCTGCGTTAATTAATAGTAGTATTAATATGTAAGTATACGATCTTTTTATAGTAATTTTAAGGTCATTTATCGTCATATATGTATTTGTTAATAAATTAATTCAGTTAGTTCTGCAGTTTGGAAAGTAGGGAAAGAAAACATTTTATTTGTTTTTTTCTGCAATAGTGTATCAACTCAGTTGTTGACATCCTCAGGTGATAGTAATCTAAAAATAGCAATTAATATTGCGTTTTATTATTCACATTTATATTGTGGCTTCTTAAATCGTAATAGAGCAGTATTTGTTTTTATTTTGAGCTCGCTGTTTGATTAATGATTACTCGTTATTATTATTAAATATGTTATCTAATTATACAAACTTTTTAATCTTTAGCTTTCAAATTTGAGTTTTTGAAGTGTTATTTAAAAACATTTAAACGTTTTGTGCGATCTAGTTGGTATTTAAATTGTTCACGCGGTGTTACATTCCTAGTAAAAGAATTCGCAATGGATAGTATATATTTCGCATATAAGAGGTTTATAATATTACAATGATTTGATTAAATAAGAATCTGAATTTCTGTTTGAGAGACGTGCAAGTTTTTTTTTTTTTTTAATTTGTAGAGAGCAAAGTAAACGTTCAGCTATGAGTGCCGTTGAGGCCGAATGTTTCCGTGCGTCTCTGGGTGCCGGGCCTCTGTGGTGGTCCTGATGGGGCTACGTCTGTAAAACGACTACGGCTGCAATGGGGTGCAGGATTTCATTGGGACGCAGTGTTAATGCCGGCAGACGAGGGGCCAACTCTCGTAGTGGCACTACCACCTGGTCTTCTGCCCGCTGGCTCTAGGGAGGCATTTATTGCTTTGCTTGAGCACGCGGAGGAAGAAATGTCCTGTCAGAATGTAATTGTAAGTTGTCTTCGGATTAGTCTCTGTAGATTTGAAATGTTGACAAAAAGAAAAATATAGTTTCAGGCAATTTTTCATGTTTCTAAATGTTTGAGGAAGAAAAATCGAATGTTGGATTTTGATTACACAAACTTTCCTTAGTTTGTAAATGTTGATTACGTTATCAAACATCGTTAATTCATCATAATATTTATTATGTTTACTTAGGATTTTATAAAACCGTAATATTGTTTCTAAAATAAGAAAAAATGTTTAAATAACGACTTTAGATGTTGATAAGATGCAAGGTTGCTAGAAACTAATGCTGGGCATTAGCATTTGGTGACTTGGTGAGACGCGTAAGAGTGCGGGGAAGTAGGCTTGTGACGTCACACGGAGTCTTTTTCCAAACAGTTGGGATAACAACAATTGAAAAACCAAGCCAAAGGCATCTGTGACGTAAGCAATCGACTCAATCAATCACCGACGTGGCCATTTTTATAGCTTCTTACGCCCAATCTTCTACTATTCTAGTAAACCTCGCATAAAATGTACGATTTCGGTTCATTGTTGAGCTCTGAGTATTTATTTTTTTTATCGATAGGTGGTGTTTAGCGCCGATCGGCCAGATAGAGCTCAGCTCATACGGACATTTATGTTCCTTGGTCTGGTAGTGCTGAGCCCCGACAGCCCCATGTTGCCACGTCCCCTGCTGCCTGTAGCCCAGCGAAACATCTGTATGCTTTACCATATTCAGCCGTAGATTTATAATATCAATATATCACAATATACAGTATAATAATTAATATCACTATTATTATCAACTTATTTTACTATTATTATCAAATGTTCAACAAATGTAATACAACGATGTCTTGTGAAAAATTTTAGCTAAAAGTGTTGCTTGACTTTTTGAATGTTTGGACATGGGCATGAAATACTGAAAATGTTTAACGGAAATTGTTAACAGTGTATAAATATAACCTATAAATCTGTTTTGTAATCAAAACAAAATGGAAGAAAAATACGGGAATTTTTAATACACAAAACGTGATAACAAACACATACAGTCCGCTAAGTCCTTTATCGAAAACCTCGATTTTTCGAGAAATTTGTCCAGACACTTCTTTTAAAAAAATGTTCCCACATTTGACGATACCATTCTCAATCAAAATTAGATTATGAATTACAGGGATCGTGCGTGGAAAGAAAAATATATTTACCTATTGTCATTATTCGCGTATTTTCATCTCTTTGAACTTTTTACTTTATAAGGAATAACATTTCAGTGCAATATAATTACTTTAGAAATCAATTTTAATTTCTGTAAAAAAACGTTAGTTTTAAAAATTTTGACATCGTTGTTTTGCATCTAGTTCTTTTCTTATTGTATTAATTAATTGAAATATTTTTTATTATAATATATTATATTTTGTAACAATGGAAACCCTACAAAAGATTACTTACATATGTTTTGTTTGAAACAAGATGTTCCAATATTTTTTCTAAATTATTTTAATAATTATTTAAACGTCTTTTATTGTAAAAAATAATATAATAATTGAAGCTCTTACATCGACTGAGAAAAAATGCAATAATTTGATTTTGCAATTTATAAATGATTTTTTTAATTTTTTCAACAATGTAAGTGGTCTTTTTGTACAGTTCTGTTTTCAATTATAAATGAATTTCATATTAGTGTTAATGTCTATGTGTTTATAGATGTTAATTTTAATTATTTGAAAGTATTGTTTAATATAACTATAAAAAAACACATTTTTTTCATTGTCACCCTCCTACATTGAAAGTTCGCTGATTTCTAGGTTTCGCTCTGCTGTCAAATTTAATTTGAGCATCCATAAAACTGGGTATTCACAAGACAGCTGGAACGGAAAAAGGGTTTCTTGAAAAGTTTCCCGACTGAAATTTGTATCGAATTCCAGTTCAGAGTACTTCCCAGAATCTTTGATCGTTCCATACCGTTTTTTTATGATACAGCAACTTTTTGCACGGGATGTGTAATTTCGGAACCAGTGACGTAGCTGTTGGTCCTTGGCGAGGGGCCTCCGAGCGTTAGAAGGTCCTGTTCATCCTAAAAATCTTTAAAATTCGAGCAACCAATCCCCCTGTTTGAAATTGATTATATTGATAAATTGAAAAGAAGAACTCCGCTGAGATTTTTGCAAGAAGGCCTCTGAGTTTGCAGCTACGCCACTGTTCGGAGCACGTGATCCGCGAATTGTTCCTTCGACTTTGGAATGCATTTGTGCGGCAGTGACGTACCATGACGATAAGAACGGTACCAGTAAAAACTCGTATTTTAAAATCCTTTCCAGCCTAGTTGCAATGAAACGCATTAGTGTGAACTGTGCCCACTGTCGTTTCGTGAGTGAACTAACTCCATACCTACAATCAGTGCCGGCGTTAGCCAACGCGAGGCCCTGGGCCGTGCACTTTTTACGAGGCTCTCGCGGTTTAGATTAAATTTTACCTTAAGGTTGTCGGAACGCTTTGAATTTAAGCCAAAAATAGAGCTTCGGCTGTCAACTGATTGTAGACTTATTCGTCAACATTCTGCAAAAAATTTTTCTCTATAAGGAAGATAAAGGACAAATCTAGGTCTCTAATGGACTGCTTTTGTAATTTATGTACGATTTACTAGAAAAAAGTTGGCATTAATTGGGCTAAAAAAACACACGTTTTCAATGTCACACTATGACCTTATTCGTACTTATTTCACAAAACTGTTCCATCACAAACCTAAAGTGACTCTTCCTTTTTCGGAAAAGTTTTTTAAATCCTCAAAATATTTCCAAAAATTAGAGTAATCAGTTGACAGCGGTACCCTTGCAATAAAATTTTTTAGCCTCGTAGTTGGCACCAGCCAAAAATTGAAACGTGTGGATGATTTGAGCGAGACAGAGCTAAAGAAGGCCACACCCACAATATGTCTTTTGTCTACCTCGCCCCTTACCGCTGGGTCTCAACACAAACAAAATTCGGAGCGTTCCGACAGCCTTAAGGTAATATTTGGGAAGGAAATTCGTACTGATACTGCAGATTTCTTGAATAATCGTAATTTAATGGTATTGCCATAGTATTTTCCAATCAATATTTCATTTAAAGGGTTTTAATATTATTTGCAGAATAATATACTGATTACTGTGGAAGATCGAAATTGTTTTATAGATTAAAAACATGTACAATTTAGACATAAAAATTAAAAGTTAATCTTGCGAGCTTTTTATTCACAAGTGTTCACAAGCGCGAGGCCTATTTTAGCGTGAGGCCGTGGGCGGTCGCCCAGGTTTGCCGCACCTAAAACCGCTACTGCCTACAATAGTAATTTAACTCATTGATAATGTAGTAGTAGGTTATTAAAATAGTTCATCTGTTTATTTAAAAATTTCGGGAAATAAAAATTACTTACTTTATTCTGATCACAATATTTGTGTGCGCCACTGATTGACATGTTTACTACTCACACTCTGGTTTCGTATTGCGCCGCCTATTTCCGGAGTGGGGATTCAAGATCAACTGGGATTCGGGAAAGGGTTAATACCCGAGAGTGTGATCAAAGGATAAGAAATCCTAAAGGTGTACAGAATATATCAACGCGGCGCTCGATACCCTAGTACGCGAGAGAGAGAATGAGATTGTAGATTATAGACGCTCAACATTTGAGGTCATCAGCGTCTAAGGTAACCGTAACCATTTTTTAATTCTTTTTGAATTAAAATTACAGTCGTAGTTTTTTTGGTAGTGAAACTTTTTAAGAATGGAAACGTTATTGCAAATCTTTATCCTTTATTTAAATGTTTCTTTTACAAAGTTCTCAAAAAAAAAAACATAATTTCCATCGAGAAAACTTTAGTAGCGTCTATAATTTACACTCATTCCTTCAATGGTGTGAAATCGCCTCAAGGAAATAACCAGAAGCGTAGCGTGCCTTGGCGGGGCCTCGTATAAAAATTTGTTTGGGGGCCCTTCCCCCGTTGAAGTAAATGGCTTAAACGGGGAAATATACATATAATGTGTGTTTTTACAGGTTTGTTTTTAAACAAAATACCTTGATGAGTTGAAACGAATTAGAAGTGACCTTATCAAATACTAATGCTTATTGCCGCAAGTTTTATTTTCTTTTGTTTTGAGTTTGGAAATTTTTAACTGACATCAAATAGCATTGAAATATTTGTATGTAGGTATATTCTTAATTTTTTTATAAGCAAGTATGTTTAAAGAGTGACTGTCAGGTGCGTAAAAATAACAAGAAAATCTGTAAATAAAATTGTTAGTTTTGAGCTAGGTAATATTATTTCACAGAAAATTAGATGCTGTTTTTTTTTATTTGAATTTAAAAACCCGGGTCGCAGTGCCAAAACCCTGCCGACAATATAGTGTATTTGGTTTTATACTTTTATTATGTGAAATTAAGTTTGTTTTTGGGCAAAATAAAAAATTTAACCCCTTAATACACCCCTTAAAATAACATGTTTTTTCTGAATTGTAATATTATTATCAACGTCTACAGCGAATTAAATACACCCTTCAAAAAATAAGTCACTATCTGCAAACTAGTGTTTTCATAAAATTTATAAATCCGGTCCTGTCGGGCCGATTTTATTAAAATTTTGGGGACACTTTTTAATTACTACCAGAGGGTTAAATTTCAATTTTGAAACGATTCTGAGAATTTTTTCGGTATTTTGGGGCCCAAAAACATTTTTCAACCCCTAAAAACTACTCTTAAAATAGCCCGATTAGGCCCATTTTAAATAGGCTTCTTGCGGTGATGGATTTCAACACGTGGGCCAAATTTCGTTGAAATCAATTAACTCTTTCGAAAGTTATTGCGCGTACACATATATATATATATATATATATTGACCGACGCCAATAGTGTATGTTGCCAGATGGCAAATACACTAATAATGTTGATACGACTATAGGTAGCGTCAAAGTAGAGAACACACGGTAGGTAAGGGTTTGGGGTACAAATAAGGGGGGAAAGCAAAAAAAAAACATTAACTTTACCAGTCTAAATTTGTGAACTTGACATGTTTGGTGGATAAACAAATGGATAAAAAAGAATTTGGCTCATTTTTTGCATTTATGTTTTTACTAGGATCAGTGATAGTACCCAATTTTATGTTAATATTATATCTTTAAAGTTCAATTCCAAAATATGTAATAATAGAAATTAGTTTCACGGGTAATTGGAATAAAAAATCAATTTAAACACTCATTGATTGCAACGTTTCGTCTTTATTAAATCAAGACTTTTTCAAGTTCTCAGTATGTTTAAATTATAATAAAACTATGATATAAAAAGTAATTTTGCATTACAAAGATCAATTTTATTTATTTTTATTTTATATTATATTTTATTACATTATATTATTACAGTCGTAGTTTTTTTGGTAGTGAAACTTTTTAAGAATGGAAACGTTATTGCAAATCTTTATCCTTTATTTAAATGTTTCTTTTACAAAGTTCTCAAAAAAAAAAACATAATTTCCATCGAGAAAACTTTAGTAGCGTCTATAATTTACACTCATTCCTTCAATGGTGTGAAATCGCCTCAAGGAAATAACCAGAAGCGTAGCGTGCCTTGGCGGGGCCTCGTATAAAAATTTGTTTGGGGGCCCTTCCCCCGTTGAAGTAAATGGCTTAAACGGGGAAATCCCGCAGCCCGCGATAACTGATGTAGGGTGTTGCCAACTTTTGAACGCAGGCTTTACGCGGGAAAAAAAGAAATTGCTTTTTTGACTTTTGTCATTTCTGAAATAAAAAAAAAATTGGGAAGTTTTTATTAATTTTTGCTTACGCACGTTAGGGACCCCCGTGGCCCGGGGGCCCCGTATAATTGATACGGCGGTAGCTACGACCCTGGAAATAACAATATACGTAGTCGTTCAATTATAGGTATATGGATGAGATTACGCTAATGACCCTTATTGTCGTGTGTCGGTAATCTACCAAGGCTCTGAAAACCTCAACTATCTGTGGGACTTAATAATATTTATTTGCTTTGCCAATAAAGGATACAGAATCGTCACGGTGGATCCATCAAGGACAGTAGTCGGTCCATCAAGGACTCAATCATTCATAGCTTAAAAACTTATCCAATTTGTAAAAAGCGTTTGATAATAAAAATTCTTTTAAGTATTTTTTAAACTTTGACAGTTTATCGCATTGTTTAATATTTTGAGGTAGTTTATTATAAACAGCAATACCTGAACTATTTGGGGATTTCATGGAGACGGTTAATCGATTAAAAGGAACTCTAAGTTCAGATTTTGATCTGAATGTCTGAGTTCCTGATGAACCTACTAAGCACCTGGATTACGGCGCCCCCTTGCTTACCTCTATTATAATACCGAAAAGCGAAAAAAAACTTTTTTTTCGTCATTTTTCTTGACAAGTGAGGTGCCTCCTGGGATTTGACGTCTGCAATAAAAGTGCAGTTTATTATTACAGAATTCGTATCACTTTACTTGGACGAGAAAAAGTGTGTTCAAAAATTTTTGTCTCTACCTGTATCGGTATCACTCGGGAACGATTATTTTTTATTCAATTTGGTTCACTATCAATTGACAGTTGGCACTCAGTCATATAAAATAGGACACTTTTAATCCGATTGCTATTGAATTAAAACTTTTACAAAATTGAAACTGCAGATAAAAAAAGCTATAAAAATCTTGTAGAAATGTGGTGGAGTAACGGGTATAAATGGTGGGAAAGCGGGACTATATAGGACCTCGCAATAAAAAATCCGTTTTGGATGTTTACTCCACGTTAATTTTTGAACAGTGTTTGTCATTTTACAGAATTTGACCTTCAAAAAGTAATATTTAAGTTTTCGTAGCATGCACGTGATGTTTTGTAACTGTTTATAAAATATTGCATTTGAACACATATCTGGCATAAAAATGCCGATTAATGCATACTGATTATGAGCAAAGTTTTGGTGTAGTGACATAACACGGCCACTATTCGGACTGATGGACTCGTTAGCTTTCATTTGAAATACCGGACGAAAATCTGAAAGAGTCGGTGTTTATGTGTTCTGTGTATTGCGCAAAGTTACTGGAAGAAAGGCAAGAAGACAAAATATTAATAATAAATAAAAAAAGAGACTCTGTATTTCACACGAAACACAACAGAAGTAAAACTGGTATATTTGTAAAAAAACGAAATAATAATGACACCGACTGCCGAGTTCAAAACTGTGACCTGTATAGGTTACAAGGCAACTGTTCTACGTCGCCGCTACATTGGCGTCGTCTCTGAAACTCGTTATTAAAATATAGAGTTTTATTCAATCGACAAATAATCGAAATGTGTTGAATTTTAAATTTATAATTTAAACTTATACAAGAAAATAAGAAATAACGCCCTAAACTATTTTTTCTATCGGATATCGGTATCTCGAAAACTCTCTGAATAATAAAAAATCAAAATTTAAAGTATCGTCGAATCTTAATGAAAATTACTCCTTTTTATTTTTTTTCAACGGTTGTTTTGAATATATTTATCATAATCAATTTCTAAAATCTAACTATATTTTTTATCCGGTGCAAAAGCTAATTTATTGTCTTTAATATTTATATACAAATTATTATAATCCATAGATTATGATCATGTATCTAAGATTAGTACAATTTATTACCCTTTGACTAGCCTGAGGCCCTGAAGATGGAAATATATTTTCCGAAACGTAGGCCACAAGCGAAACATCGGTAAAGCTTCTTTTTTTCAACTGTTCCTCAACCAAACTTTCCCTCCACGATACTAATTTATTGTATTTGAATACTAGTGGAGTGCCGTTAGACGTAAAAATTGTAAAACCTCGGAATCCAGGGTCGGTCAATGAATCTTCATAAAAACTTTTGGACTGTATTGTTAAAAGCTCAAATAAAAAAGTTAAAAAAAAAATTTTTGCGATCTCGATTGCGGGGTGGATGCCAACCCTTCTAGGGGGTGAAAAATGTTTCGTTGAAAATAAGCACGGAAATGGATAGGTTGACTAATTATAAGCAATTTTTGTTCTATAAAGTTTTTTCTGAAAGTCCATACTTTTCGACTTACTCGCGAGTGTAAGTGTCAATTTTTCAACCAATAAACCTACGTTTTCAGGTGGTTTTTCCCGAATAACTGAAAAAGTAAGTATTTTATCGAAAAAATCATTCTTAGTAAAAATGTAGCTTATAAAAAAACAAAAATAATGGTGAGTTTACAGTGGCTGTAGACCCAATACAAACGGAGAACTACCTTGTTGAAGGTTGGTTCTTATTCGTCAAAAGCCAAAATTGAAAGTTTCAGCGTGAAGTTACCAAAATACAATGCATTTTTCGGGGGAAACTCATGGAGCATTTTTTGAAGTGCTTGAAAGAACCTTTATTTATATTTTTTATAAAAGTCCCTAGCATCAAAACTAACTGAGCTCTGACAAAAATAATGTTGGTCCCTATTTTTTTCGATGTCAAAAAATGTGAAAGTCACCCTCTTATTACCTACCACACAAATTAAAATAATCGTTACCACTTCACAATTCACTTTATTTATGTACTTGTAACATGCTCTAGAAGTTTGACCGGTTTAAATTGCTTAGTTTTGAAAGGGCTAGAGCTGAAAGAACTCGAAAAGTTACTATTTACGAATATATGCAAACTTTAAACGGCCATATCCTATTCAAGTTTCATCCTACAGAAAAAAAAACGAAATTTTTCAGAAAAGCAAAACAAACAATTTGGCACACTACAAAATTTTGCGTATCATTAATAGTTTTTGAGTTATTTTGAAGAAAAGGCAATTTTTTGCAAAAATACAAAAATGCTCTTTTCACTTCAAACTCAATTTTTTTCAAAACTAAGCACTTTAAACCTGTCAAACTTCTAGAGCATGTTACAAGTACATAAATAAAGTGAATTGTGAAGTGGTAACGATTATTTTTAATTTGTGTGGTAATAAGGGGGTGACTTTCACATTTTTTGACGCCGAAAAAAATAGGGACCAACATTATTTTCGTCAGAGCTCCGTTAGTTTTGATGCTAGGGACTTTTATAAAAAATATAAATAAAGGTTCTTTCAAGCACTTCAAAAAATGTTCCATGAGTTTCCCCTGAAAAATGCATTGTATTTTGGTAACTTCACGCTGAAACTTTCAATTTTGGCTTTTGACGAATAAGAACCAACTTTCAACAAGGCAGTTCTCCGTTTGTATTGGGTCTACAGCCACTGTAAACTCACCATTATTTTTGTTTTTTTATAAGCTACATTTTTACTAAGAATGATTTTTTCGATAAAATACTTACTTTTTCAGTTATTCGGGAAAAACCACTTGAAAACGTAGGTTTATTGGTTGAAAAATTGACACTTACACTCGCGAATAAGTCGAAAAGTATGGACTTTCAGAAAAAACTTTATAGAACAAAAATTGCTTATAATTAGTCAACCTATCCATTTCCGTGCTTATTTTCAACAAAACATTTGTCACCCCCGAGAAGGGGTGGCATCCACCCCGCAATCGAGATCGCAAAAAAAATTTTTTTTAACTTTTTTATTTGAGCTTTTAACAATGCAGTCCAAAATTTTTATGAAGATTCATTGACTGGCCCTGGATTCCGAGGTATAAACCTAACGGCACTCCACTATACATATAATGTGTGTTTTTACAGGTTTGTTTTTAAACAAAATACCTTGATGAGTTGAAACGAATTAGAAGTGACCTTATCAAATACTAATGCTTATTGCCGCAAGTTTTATTTTCTTTTGTTTTGAGTTTGGAAATTTTTAACTGACATCAAATAGCATTGAAATATTTGTATGTAGGTATATTCTTAATTTTTTTATAAGCAAGTATGTTTAAAGAGTGACTGTCAGGTGCGTAAAAATAACAAGAAAATCTGTAAATAAAATTGTTAGTTTTGAGCTAGGTAATATTATTTCACAGAAAATTAGATGCTGTTTTTTTTTATTTGAATTTAAAAACCCGGGTCGCAGTGCCAAAACCCTGCCGACAATATAGTGTATTTGGTTTTATACTTTTATTATGTGAAATTAAGTTTGTTTTTGGGCAAAATAAAAAATTTAACCCCTTAATACACCCCTTAAAATAACATGTTTTTTCTGAATTGTAATATTATTATCAACGTCTACAGCGAATTAAATACACCCTTCAAAAAATAAGTCACTATCTGCAAACTAGTGTTTTCATAAAATTTATAAATCCGGTCCTGTCGGGCCGATTTTATTAAAATTTTGGGGACACTTTTTAATTACTACCAGAGGGTTAAATTTCAATTTTGAAACGATTCTGAGAATTTTTTCGGTATTTTGGGGCCCAAAAACATTTTTCAACCCCTAAAAACTACTCTTAAAATAGCCCGATTAGGCCCATTTTAAATAGGCTTCTTGCGGTGATGGATTTCAACACGTGGGCCAAATTTCGTTGAAATCAATTAACTCTTTCGAAAGTTATTGCGCGTACACATATATATATATATATATATATATATATTGACCGACGCCAATAGTGTATGTTGCCAGATGGCAAATACACTAATAATGTTGATACGACTATAGGTAGCGTCAAAGTAGAGAACACACGGTAGGTAAGGGTTTGGGGTACAAATAAGGGGGGAAAGCAAAAAAAAAACATTAACTTTACCAGTCTAAATTTGTGAACTTGACATGTTTGGTGGATAAACAAATGGATAAAAAAGAATTTGGCTCATTTTTTGCATTTATGTTTTTACTAGGATCAGTGATAGTACCCAATTTTATGTTAATATTATATCTTTAAAGTTCAATTCCAAAATATGTAATAATAGAAATTAGTTTCACGGGTAATTGGAATAAAAAATCAATTTAAACACTCATTGATTGCAACGTTTCGTCTTTATTAAATCAAGACTTTTTCAAGTTCTCAGTATGTTTAAATTATAATAAAACTATGATATAAAAAGTAATTTTGCATTACAAAGATCAATTTTATTTATTTTTATTTTATATTATATTTTATTACATTATATTATTATATTTTATATTATATTTTATTATTTATTTTTATTTATTGATCTTTGTAATGCAAAATTGCTTTTTATATCATAGTTTTATTATAATTTAAACATACTGAGAGCTTGAAAAAGTCTTGATTTAATAAAGACGAAACGTTGCAATCAATGAGTGTTTAAATTGATTTTTTATTCCAATTACCCGTTAACTAATTTCTATTGTTAATATTATAATTATACCTGTTGACATATTTTACATTAATTAAAACTTTACACCCCTGACCTTAAAATTTCTTATTTAGTTTTATTAGTAAACAAAAAAATATATAACACTTTTAAAGAGGCATTCTCTTACCATTCATGAAATATTTATAAACATTCTAGTATTCGAAAGTAATAACATTCAATACGCTTGAATTTTAAAATTTCTTCTGAATGACCCTTTGACATAATAATATTATAGAGTTATTGGCTTAATATTCCACATGTACTCACCTTTAGTGTGGGGACAAAAAATTGAGATTTTTAGATTTTCAAGTTCCAGCACCGAATTTCCTAAAAATATACAGAAAATATCGTTTCAAACGGTTAGCTAAATATTTTCATAAGCATTTCTCACGACTTTTTTGATCCCTTATCTTTATAACGGATGCTTAAGAAGTCTTTAAGTGCTGCTATATAGGTTGTGAAACGAATGGTTGCACTTTCTTCATACAATCTTACCCTAAGGCATAACAACCTTAAATAAAACGCCACCCAAAGTGACTTTGAAATTACAAAAATATATTACAGCCATGCGTTGTTCAATACAGTAAAACGCATGTATTTTCAACCTGTCAATTCCTAAATTTTCAACTTCACCTTCATCCTCACTTCGTGACAGCCATAGATCAATCGGAAAAAACTTTTATTAATTTGATTGTAAAAGTTATTAAACGTAATTTTCCTCTAAGCGAGCAGCGTAGGAGAAGACATTTTGCGTGAGAAGCAGGTGAACTTGAAAATACGTGTCATCAGTTGAACATACATGAGTGTGGTCGTATATAGCTGAGGAGTTAAGACTTTTTGATCGCCTATTATATAGAAATACAGTATTAAATAGTATTTGCCGAACTAATTTGTTTTAGTGATTTTAAATATTTTAGATAAGGATTAAACAAGTATGAATCGAATTGCATTTTTCAATTGAAAACGATATTTTAAATTTATAGAGGAGTCCAGTACCGGCTTTAGGGCGGTGGAAAGCTAATCACGGATGAAAATCGTTGGCAAAGTCAAAATTGTACAAAACAAGTTGGGCTTGCCTTATCTACACTCATAGTCAATGATCATATCATGATTATTTGTAATCTACTTAATTTTTATTAAAAGCTTTTCCAAATGGATTTAAATAAATTAATTAATGATTAACAAACTAATGATCATCCATGAAGAGGTAGTAGGCTAAAAGATTAAAGATTAACATAGATTGGGATGGTCTCTTGGCCCAAATGCGCCACATCCTGAAAGGATTTTTGTGCTTCCCCCTTTTACTGGATCTAGTCAGGAAATAATCTGGATCTTCTTATGAGCTCCAGAAGATTTACTACTAGATTGTCCTGTGGAACTATTCCATCCTCATCAATGTAGCCAAAGATTGTTGTCCTTCTGTAGGTTGGTAGGGGGCTACAAATAGAGCTTGGAGCGTCAGAGACGCTAAAACCGACGAATGAACTACTTATCTTTAAAATCAAAATATTAGACGCTTAGACACTGCTTTCCTGTTTTTACATGAATTTTGAAAATATTATTAAATAAAATGATTTCATTAATTATTATTAATACACAGTTTATTATTTTACATAACACTATTGTTTAAATATTTTTTGATATTATTATAAATCTCAATATTGTTCACGTCCATTATAATTAATAAGTTTTTTATTTAATCACGGGAAATTGGACAATTGAATTTTAATATAGATAAACTAAATTAAAAAATTTTTGCGACGTTTCGTTAATTTCTTTTAACTTCTTCGGGCAAAACTGTTTTGCCCGAAGAAGTTAAAAGAAATTAACGAAACGTCGCAAAAATTTTTTAATTTAGTTTATCTATATTAAAATTCAATTGTCCAATTTCCCGTGATTAAATAAAAAACTTATTATTATGAATATTTATTTATAAATATTTTTGCTTGTGAAATTTTTCAACAAAAGTTCTTCATTTTTGACGTCAATTTTTATTTTTAACTAACAATAAATTAAAATAATTATTATTAAAAATGAGTAGAAAAGATACTTACATGCCTGTTAATATTTGAATCAGATTCTTTTTTCATCGAAAATATTTTTGAAAAATATTACCGAGAAGGAAATATTCAATATTCAATCTTTTCTCAGTTGAAAATCACGGTCAAAAATAGAGTTGTAGTAACTACCTTTGTTGAATCGCCGCATTAGTTTCTGCGCACTTTCCAGTGTATCATTTGAAAATTGAGTGGTTGAAACCACGTGTATATAGTGCTTGGAAATCATTTCGGTTTAAGAACTCAACCAGTACTCAATAACTTTCTATGTGTTTATTTCAACATTGCAATAATAGCGAATAACACGTGTAGGTTGTCAGTTATATTTATGAACTATTACCAAGAGTGTGTATCAAAAAATTTTTTCGCATTTTGTAACATTCCACCTTTGATAGCGCTCATAAAATATAGGTATGTAAATCTATATATAATAATAGAAATTAAAACGGTTTTTAATTCGATCAAAACAAGATAAATACGAAAATGTCATAATCTAATTTCTTAACAGGTAAATATTAAATTTTAATAACTCTTGGTTTTCTGGACTAGATTTGTGTGTTTAGTGATGTTTAAAAAAATACTAACTTAATTGTACTTTAATTGTAGATTGTGAAAAAGAGATTGTAATTTATAGACGATCGGCAACTGAGATCACTAGAATCTATTTTTGTAGATCGTATTGTGCTATCAATGAAAATAACTGAAATCGTAATAGACAATTGAAAATTTTCAGTTAAATTTTTAATTACCTATTTACAAAATTAAGGAATTCGTCATACGCTTATATTTCAAAATTTTATATAAACGGCATAGTTTTTGTGCATGGAACGGATATGTTTTACATTGTTTAATTAATTTGCCGTTCCATTAAGCGACCGTACTATAATGATGATTAACTTCATAAATTTTGATTTATACCGTTTCTTATTTTTAAACAACACTCACCTTTATTAATTTCGACGACACTAACGGTCCCCCTGGATCGTTTTAGCCTCCCTCCCCCAGGGAGCTAGCATTGGTCGCTTTGGGAAAAAACTTAAAAATTTAGATCATATTTATTTAAACATAATTTATGGTTATTATTATGGTTATTATACATTACAATAATGGGCATTTTTTTAATAGCAATTGCAAATTATTTGTTGTGTTATTATGGAAATTTTTATTTTAAATTATAATGCTAGGTACAAAATTTATGTGAAATTTATCGAAAAGTAACTATTTTGCAATTTAAGATTGCAAAAGTATTGCTTATTAGGAATATCAATTGTTTGATAAGGTTTTATTTCATTGTGCTTATTAACAAAATTGCTCAAAATAACTGAAGTAATATATTGACATGAAATTGTTGAAAAATTTTATTTGCGCGATAAAAGAGTTGCTTTTCATGTCTGTATAGCGGTTGTAATGAATGACCTTTTTCGCACTAATGCGTACCTAAAGTAAAACAAAAGTTATACAATTTCACCAATCCGTTAGTAATATCTCTGTCAGTTGACATTTAAACGCATATATGAGCAAAACAGGCAAAATAGTAAACATATATTCAATATGGTCGAACTGAACTGTCAAAAATATTTATTATGATGTGAAAATCAGCTATTTTATAGACAGTACGTGCAAAAAATGTAGTATGAATCTCGACTGTAATGTTTTGATAACTCGTGTGCCTGTTAAGACTCGCTCGTTTTAACGTAATGTCACACTTATACATAAAATAATTCAGAACAATCTCGATACATAAATTACTATTATATGTGTACTTACCGAATATTTTTTTTTAAATATTAGTTTCGCTTATAAGCTGTTCAAACATTTTGTCAGGCTTCGTTCAGCTGTAGCAGAATCTGTTTTTCTTTTAATTATTTCTTTTGTACAATTTACTGTCACAAACAGTCTTTATCCAAGTTTAAATCATGATAAGTGTACTTAAATTGATTACGTAATTTAAATTATTTTAGTAAACAAAATAAAAAATGTATTATAATAAAAAACATGTTTTTCGGACTATCTAACTTTATCCTTCTTTGGTCAAATAACTAAAAAAAAATATAAAAAAATGTTACTTAATAATTTCTTCAAGTCACGAATCGTGCTATTATTTTTTGTTCGAGTTTTTTATATTCATTTTTCAAACCGTAAAAAAACCTGAGGCCATTGACTTTATTTTAAAAAAACACAATTACAACAATTATTATTTCTTCCACTTCGGAGAACGTTAGTTGATTGCGGTTTTTAAATGAAGATTTGCTAGCATTAAAAAATATAAGTAGGTACAGTGAATTTGTGAAGTACTGTAAGAACCCGCTTAACGCGGGAGATACGTTCCAATAAGCTCCTGCACTATACGAACAACGCTAAACGAGATCATCTTAATACGTAGATAATAGTCATAAGTGAAATAAAACCGAAAATAAGAAAATTTGATAGTTTTTTTTAAAATTTTGTTTAATTTTAGCGCAAAACTCTCTGCGCAGCCGTGTATAATAGAAAAGAAATAGCCACGATTATTTAATCGGATGTTTTATCGGTTAACAAACCGATAATTATTTTTTTTTATATCACTGTACCTATTAGATAACTCATTTGCATTCTATGGATATTTATTAAACTTTTTCGTTTGCTGTTTTTTCGTGCTAAAACTAAAAATATGAAACGTGTTGTTAAACATTTCTTTTCAGTGTATGTGTTTTGATATGTAGGTGTGCAATGTTAAAAGATATTCGTTTAATGAATGCGGACTTCATTCTACTTTTTGATGTTGATACTTCTCGAATAACATGAACTCAGTTTTGCTGCACTGATTGCAAGGCAATTCTTTAAGGCAACTGTTAATGACATTTTAATCGTGAACCGCTACTAATGTAGTAATTTCTCGCGTAGCGCTAGGTGACTTTACACAGAGAATATAATGAGAAATACCGAAAATATTGTGAAAAAAACGAAAATTTAAATCGAATTTTCGGTAGAAACGATTTTCAAGGTGACAGAACATGAATACATTTTAAAGTGATTGTTTACTAGCGGTTCAGTATGCTCCCATTTTCACCCGCATTGCTTTAAAAATAGAGTCGGGAGAGCCGTAACTGTAGGCAGAGGTCGACTTTCCATAAGGCCGTTTAGTTTCAGGCTTAGGACGGTCGCGCAGAAGCTTGGGAAGCACGGTGTCGGCCGACGCGTATAGGTACTTCACATTTTTACGCTGCAAAATCAGCAGAAAAGGGCGGCTTTAATTAAAAAAAAAACGCAGGTTCAAAATCACTTCTACAGTTCTAACCTAAATGACAGTATCTTCCAACTGTTAGTTTCGAGAAAATATGCATTTTAAGTTCTTACAGCTCGTGTGATTTTTTTATTGATCTAGTGTTCATATTGGTTTCTGGTGTTGTACGACTAGAATTACAGATTATAGATATGGCCATAATTAACCTAGAAAGAAACGGAGAGACTGCTAGCTTAACTCATAAAATTTAGAGTTCGCCACTATATGGGTTGTTTCCAAAACATTTTATAAAGCAAGTTAGTCATTATCGATTCTTCTTAAAGAATGAATAATTTCCATAAAGTTTATTTAAACAAACAATGATTCAAATTCATGAGAATTTTTAATTGTTTCAATTGTTGACACAGGATTTTAATAAACAATTATTATTTTCAATTCAAATTCCAATAGGTACTTACTTTGAAATTTCTATATTATTGTAAACATTTAATAATTCATTTGTTTCGCTTCTGCAGAATTACAATTATGTTTACTGAACCACTAGTTTTTCGGTCTGATTTTTTTCCGGGTAGATGCTGGTTTGACTACGAAATACTGAAGAAACAACAAATCACATTACTGTATCTTTTAGCGTGCACCTGAAGAAGATCCAAGTACGGACTGAAACGCCATTCATAATTAAATTTTTTCATTTGTCTGTTTATAGTTGCTTAATTTTACTTATTTTTGATAATTTTCTGTTATATTTTTTACAGAAATTTATCGTCGAATCAATGACAAATCAATTTGTGAATGAAACACGTCAATAGCGTAGCCATGTCGATAAAATCTGTTACAGGTATTTTTTTTTTTAATAAGAAATTTGAGTAGCTTGCGAATAACAATAAATAGGAATTCACTAATGAAAGTGCATTTTGGAATTCGTTGTGTGGAATGGAACTCCCATTCCCCAATACGAATAATAATAACGTTTCGACGGTGAGTGAAAACTAATTCTTTGAACGGCTTAGATCCACCTAAATGTATTGCACAAGCCAACAAAAAACATATTGTGAAAACTTTTTAAACAAATACAGTTGATTACTATGCATTTTTGGGTTCTGAAACCATATCTAGCATCGGTTTTTTGTATCACCCTCAGTTCTCTTACAACATGACCTTAATTGTATTTAGAAATAGGGCAAATAGGCTATATAAAAATTAAAAGAAAACTTAGTTGGTACTGTAGTTTTGTTTAATTACAGATTTTATTTAACATACGATATAGTTAATACTATACTGGATATCTGATACGACTTTCAGCTTTAAATCTAAATTCAAGAATGTTAAAGTAGAATTGATTTAAAATGTTAAATTTTAACTCATTATTTTTCAGATAAAATTCCAACGCGGCTCACATTAGCCGTAATGCTATTCACTTCTTGCATGATGTCCTACATGCTAAGAGTGAATATGTCAATTAATATCATTGCCATGGTTGACGGAACGGCGGCCAATAACAGTCAACAGAAAGCCACCGTTTCAGAATGTCTGGTACAGAATCCCTTTAATCAGAGTCTAACGGAAAATTCATCTGCAACGGTCAGAAGAATCAAACCACGGCTAAATGTAGGCGCATATATAAGGACTTACTTATTTTCCAAATTGCCCATGCTCTTTTTTGAAAAATCTGTACAATATTACTTTTTGAAGTTATATTTCTTTTGGCGCATTGAGGGTAAAATTTTCTCTGCTACGAAAGTTGCACACGCAGCATGCAACGTCTCTGTTACGGAAGTTGCGCACGCAGTATGCAACGAAAATGAGACACCATGAAGTTAGTTGTTAATTTAAAGTGAATGTAATGCGTGTATTGGCAAGGTTAAAATCGTCGATAAAGCTGACTCTTCGATGTAGTATAGTTTTACTTTGTATTCATAGATGACACGTCTCATTTCTCTGTTGCAATGTGCTGATGGAGTTGTCCACCTGTTATCCAAACTAAATAAGTACAGGCTAACTTTAAACTATATTTATCATCTCCCTAGACATCCTGCTTTATTTATTAATATACATCTTTAGCGAAAATGTGAATATCAATTATCGTGGTCACGCCAAATAAGTATAACTTTTGCCGCGCGTACATAAGTATACGCACCATTTTTTCTTTTTTGGGAAAATATATGTGCACAGAACAATATCTACGTATCCTTGTAGTGAAGTCTTCAAATATTCTCCGTATAACCGCATATCATCGTTGTTTAAGTAAAGTCCAGGTTTCTTAAGATAGTGAGACCGTAAAATAGCCGCCGTAATATGACGTTGAATGACGTTACAAAAAACATTTGCTTAGAAGTAAATTAATATTTTTACCTCGGTAGCGGTAACACTATCTCAACGCAAAGAAACGGCATTCGTTTATTTCTGTGAACACGTTTTTTATGACCATCATATTATAATTGCGATATTATGGTACCAGCTGTCTTAGGTAACTTGGGCAAAAGATAAAGTTACATATTATATTAGTTCATTATTTTCTTCTTAGTACGGTCCACGATACGATTGGGATCAACTAACCCAAGGGCTGATTCTAGGCTCGTACTTTTGGGGTTACGTGTTAATGTCAGCGCCAGGTGGTTATCTTGCAGAACGTTTTGGAGCAGTACGAGTGGCTGGAAGTTCAGTCGTTTTATCTGCGTTATTGACGCTTCTATGTCCAATTGCTGCCAGGACACATTATGTCCTCCTTATAATTTCCAGATTCTTCATTGGATTATTTTCAGTAAGATGTCGTTAAGATTTAAAACTTCTTTCTGAAATTCTACGTAATTCTTCCAAATCTGTTATTTTCAGGGAGTTTTATATCCAGGTCTGCATTGTTTAATATCTAAATGGGTGCCAGCAATTGAGAAAGGCAAATTTATGTCGGCTCTTTTAGGAGGCACATTTGGTACAGTCGTGACGTGGCCATTTTGTGGTCTAATTATTGAAACACTCGGCTGGGAATGGGCATTTTATATTCCGGGTTTAATCGCATTATTTTGGACATTATTTTGGTTTTTCTTGCTTACTGAAACTCCAGATGAACATCCGAGAATTTCAGAAAAGGAAAAAGAATATATTAGGAGTCACATTGGCAATACAGTTGGGAAACAAAAGGTGAGGAATAAGGATTCAAGTGAGCCTCTTGTAAATAGACACTTTCTTTTATAAAGAGGAGGGATCATGGCACGCATGAAGGATAATCGTCATGGTTGCATGATCTCACTTCTGCGTGACAAGATCCTTCCTCTCCAGGGCCAGTCCTACCATCGGGCGAATGTTGTTTACGACCTTAGTGACAAATTGGAAATTTTTTAGTCAACATAGTATAAAATCTAATTTTTATGTTATCTTTCCTATAGCAAACACCTCCATACCTGAAAATGTTCACGTCAGTTCCCTATTTAGCTTTGATTATACTTCACTACGGAAATATGTGGGGTCTATACTTTTTGATTACGGCCGGTCCCAAATACATGTCAGAAATTCTTGGATTCAACATTAAAGCATCCGGTGGACTCGCTTCGCTTCCGTATTTAGCAAGGGTTTGTTTAGGATTCGTTTTCGGATTTACAAGTGATATCGTCTTAAGAAAAAAATGGCTAACTGTAACAGGAATGCGAAAATTCTTCTGTTTATTCTGTAAGTAGTTAACAGTTGACTGTTTTGTAAAAAATATTTCAGCAGTTTTAATAATTTTAAATCACTAAAGTTAAAAGTTCGGTTTGAAATACACAAGTTTATAATTTGTAATATTTTATAGCTCACATTCTACCAGGATTGTTTCTTATCTTTATAACTTTGATTGGATGCAATGCGACACTGGCGGTTTTGTTTGTGACTCTTTCTCTCGGTATGAATGGAGCATCATCAATAACTAATCTGCAGAATGGCCAAGATCTTGCACCAAATTTTGCAGGCTCGGTATATGGTCTAATGAATTGTTTAGCTGGTACAAGTGGCTTCATCTCACCTGCTCTCGTTGGAATGATTACCAAAACTCACGTAAGAAAATAGTATATTACAGCACAAAGGCAGAAAGTTGAAATTCCTGCACTGCGCGACATGATGTCCGAGGCGAAGTGCTTTCAACTTTCTGTCCATGTGGTGTTTACTATTTTTCTTTATATCCGGTCGAAAGTGCGTTTATTATTAGTGTATTTGCCATATGGCAACATACACTATTGGCGTCGGTCGGATGGCGGGACCTAGGGGTCGGACCAAAATTTCTCGACGTTTCATAACCTTCTAAACACTTTGGCACCATTTTTAAAAATGTTTATATATATGTATATATATATATATATGTGTGCGCTATAACTCTTGAAAGAGTTAATTGATTGTAACAAAATTTTGCCCACATGTTGGAATCTACCACCGCAAGAACCCTATTTAAAATGGACCCAGTCGGATTATTTTAAGGGTAGTTTTTAAGGGTTGAAAAAGGTTTTTGGGCCCCAAAATACCGAAAAAATTCTCCGAATCGTTTCAAAATTGAAATTTAACTCTCTGGTAGTAATTAAAAAGTGTCCCTAAAATTTTAATAAAATCGGCCCAACAGAACCGGATTTACAATTTTTTTGAAAATACAAGTTTGCAGATAGTAACTTATTTACTGAAGGGTGTATTTAATGTGGTGTAGACCTTCTAACGACAATAATTTTGCAATTAAGAAAAAATGGAATTTTAAGGGGTGTATTAAGGAGTTAATTTTTTTATTTTGCCCAAAATCCAACCTAAGTTCGCATAATAAAGCCACACGGCCTGTATTAACAAATACACTATATTGTCGGCAGGGTTTTGGCACTGCGACCCGGGTTTTTTCAAAATTTTTAATTATTATCATAAAAAATACAATCACTTTCCAGCAGGCAGTTTGTTATTCACAATGCATTGGATTTTTTTCTGTCCTTCTCTAGTTTACTTTTCTGGAATGCAAATGTTACCTAGCATGTTACTTTCTTTCGGCCCTCTGTTATAGATGGCGTGTGAATAATTCCAGAAAAACATAAATGTTAGACTTTCTGCCTTAAAATCGAAGTCAAAAGTACGTACTTTCGACCGGGTATAAAAAAAAAACTATTAATTAAAAAACAACGATTTTAGTGATCTCAACAACGGTTTTGAGTTTGCGAATTGAATGAAAATATATACGCTGCTTTAGACTGTGTCACGGATATTTGCCTTCCAATTTCACAGTTAAAAGAAATTCTTTCTTAAACACTACTTAGTTATATATTTTTATTATTTTTAGAATGGGTTACCAGAATGGCACCTAATTTTTTCAATCGGTGCAGCTGTATATATTATACCTGCAATAGTGTTTTCATTTTTCGGAAGTGGTGAAATTCAGCCATGGAATAATACAGACAATAAAAACAATCTCGAAACAAGAAAAACAGCTGAAAACAAAAGTGAAACATATAAAAACAAATACGTCGAGGAAAGGATAAGTGACCAAGGTCACACTAATCCAGCTTTTGATGATGAAAAGCTTTAACAAATTATTTAGTTAAAAAAGTGTATACTAATTAGACAAAAGTCAATTATTTTAAGTATTTGAAAATTGCACAGACTTATTTGAATTGTTTATTCAAATGTGTATTTTTAATTATATTTTTTTAGGTACAATTTTACAATTAATGTGACTTGACTTAGGCTCTTCGATCTTCGTCTACATGGGGTTGTTTTTAAGTACTTAGTATTGGCACAGAGAATGAACTGCGTAAACGTGTCGTTTCTAATCTCAAACTAAGAGTCATTTTATTCTATCTCGCTTACGCAATATACACATCCATAGATGAAAAATGTAGGGATAACTGACAAATCGCGTTCATGGCGACAGAAATGTGAATTAGTCGACTTATGCTTCGGTATATAAATAATAATTCGTCTTCAAAGTTTTCTATTATAAATAATAATAATATATACGTTTGTTGGTAAATTTTGAATTTGTTTTGAAGTTCTAAAACATCTGCAATACAGAATTCTTCTGACAACTACGTCTTTTCAAGTCGAATTATCGGTCTCTTCGGAGTGTTTTTGAACCTGGTTCTAGCAATTCTAGACTTCTAGCAGTTTCAGGGGCTAAAATTGATAAACCCTAATTGGATACTGGCCGCGTTGGATAACCACAAGGCGAACATAGTTTAAACATTTTTATATAGTTGCTGAGATAGGAACTGCGCAGTTAATTCTATATGTCATTGTTTTCAAGTAGATTGATGGAAATCCATTTTGTATATATAAAAAATAGAGAAATTTCAATAATTGTAATAAGTTAATTTATAGTTAAAATTGAAAAGAATTTCTTGTACACCAACGGAAAACTGTGTTAGTAATATTTATTTTTTTATTACCGGCAGAAATCCTTAAACATTTTAGACAATAGGCTAGGATTACCTACTCAGGAAAACAAGATTTATGGAAAAACAAAAAATGTCGATATATTTAAATTTTTTATTTTTTTTAAGTAAAGATTATCAAAAAATACATTTTATATTAAATAAAAAATTCGACTATTCTCAAAGTACATATATTTTTATAGATTTTGAATTATCATTTCTGATTTACCTCCGCCATTCTTACGTACTTAACATACCCGATAAGATATAGCTAGAAAAAAAATAATGTGAAATTAAACTGTAAATATTTATTTCAAATAGTAATATGATTCAAACAATCCAATCATTAGCGATATTAAGACGTCATCAGTAAAAAAACGAATCAGTAAAGCACGTATGAACCAGGCGCTTGTTTGTTCGTCAAACTGCGTAATAGCCATAGGTGGGCATTAACTCGTTAATCCGTTAATCGTTAATTAACGAAGTTAACAAAGTGCTTAACGATTTAACTGTTCAGTTAACTTTAAAAAATGTTAACGGACACATTAACTTCCGTTAACTTGCCATAAGTCCGTTCAATCGTTAATTAAGTACCTACAATTCACAAGGACACCGTGCGGACCGTGCCGCGCCGCGAAAAACACGTTCAGACATGTACGGAAGATGAAGAAGACTTTTTTATTTCGGTCACTCAAAGTAAAGAAAAGTCTAAAAGTCACAAATCTTTAAGAACTAAAGCTCAAAGTCTCGTCAAAATGTGGCTAGACATGAAGTCAAAAGACTCTTTTAACGATGCGGCATTCCTCGGAGAACAGATAATAATAAATCTGTTTATTAAATATAGTACCGCTATACCGTCAAGTGCTGCAGTCGAACGCCTTTTTTCTACGGGAAAAGACATTTTAACGCCTAAAAGAGCCTCACTTTCCGACGAAAACATCAATATATTGTTGTTTATGAAGGGGAATATGCACCTTATGTCAGACTAGCTGTATTTTGAGTTGAACATTTATTATTAAAAACTCTAATGATACACCCTTCTTTTACTAATATTTCATGACCTGCCTAAACTTCCATGGCCCGTATTAACATTAAATATAAAATAGAATTTCTATCGCGAGTTAACGATTTACGATTCGTTAATCGTTAACCTGCAAGATTAACGGCTTAACGATTAACGAATTTAACTTTTTTAGTAACGGATTAACGATTAACGAAGTTAAGTATTTGATTAACGGTGCCCAGCTATGGTAATAGCACACTAAAGACGCGTTTGAACATAACGTTTATGGCGCATTCTTAGTGTGCTAGATTATTCGACGACTTTCTCTGCTAACAATATTAGAGTTCGACGGGTATATAACTCTTACAATATTAGAACTCCCTGATGATGTTATAAACGTAAATTGTCTCTGCAATCAGTTGTTCCATAATTGTGGATTTTAAAGCTTTGATTCCGTTAACCAATTAAATGTTTGTGGTTTTCTGTCAGCTGATGGGTTAATCATGACATTGATGATGCTTGGACGGTCTTTAATCATAAAACTGTTCTGAACGGCTACTTCAAGTTCAGGTATCGTTTTACAAAAGTATCCTTTCTGATTGAAAAGCATCATCATATTTTCATAGTGTGTGTTAACTGACAAAGCCGAAGGTGGCGTTCTGAAACATATAATTAAAGCATTTACATCAATACTAATATCACAGCATAAAAGCACATTTACAGTGCATCTAAAAAGAGTAATGGGCCATCCGCGGGAAAACGTGTTTCCAAATTTTTTCCATCTCTTACCAATTGATTTTAATAAATTAAATAAAACGAAACTACTTGCGTTTACTGTTCAAAATATTTTTTTTATTTATAAAACGTTTCTACCAAATTTGGTAGAAACGTTTTATAAATAAAAAAAATATTTTGAACAGTAAACGCAAGTAGTTTCGTTTTATTTAATAGTATATTACTGTTGGTAGAGTCAATATTATTAATTATTGATTTTAATAAAACTTATAGCGCACTTTTTATTCAAATATACGAACTAAAGCTATAAAATTTTTTTTGAATGTATATTTACTGATTGCCTTGATATAATGATCATCCCCGAAGGGAAGATGGTAAAAAAAAATCTCGCCCGAGACCATACAAGCTACGCTCCGTATTTTTAGTGTATTCGCCATATGGCAACATACACTATTGGCGTCGGTCGGATGGCGGGACCTAGGGGTCGGACCAAAATTTCTCGACGTTTCATAACCTCCTAAACACTTTGGCACCATTTTTAAAAATGTTTATATATATATATATATATATATATATATATATATATATATATATTTATATACGTATATATATATATATTTATATGTGCGGGCAATAACTTTCGAAGGAGTTAATTCATTTTAACGAAATTTGGCATACATGTTGGAATCCATCACCGCACGAAGCCTATTTAAAATGGACCCAATCGGGGCATTTTAAGGGTAGTTTTTAGGGGTTGAAAAAAGTTTTTGGGCCCAAAAATACCGAAAAAATTCTCAGAATCGCTTCAAAATTGAAATTTAACCCTTTAGTAGCAATTAAAAAGTGCTCCTAAAATTATAAGCAAATCGGCCCGACAGGACCGGACTTACAAATTTTATGAAAACACTAGTTTGCGTATACGAATTTACTTACTGAAGGTCGTATTTAATTTGGTGCAGATGTTGGATTGATAACAATATTTCAGCTAATAAAATTATTATTGTAAGGGGTGTATTAAGGGGTTCAATTTTTTTTTATTTTGTCCAAAAACAAACTTAATTTCATTTAATAAAGCCACAATACCTGTATTAGCAAATACACTATATTGTCGGCAGGGTTTTGGCACTGCGACCCGGGTTTTTGATACTTACACATGACTTAATTCTCCCATACTCTGTATATCGTCAAATGTTTCTTTATCAAATCCGCCGTAAATACCATTATTGTTGACAATAACAATCACAATTGGTAATTTGTATCTGAACATGGTCTCAATTTCCATGCCAGAAAATCCAAACGCTGAATCGCCTTCTACACACACTACGCGTTTTTCCGGTGCGTATTTTCTGCACCAAAATGCGGCAGCTATTGCGAATCCTGGTCCCACCTTACATAAAAATATCGGTTTATCTAAATGTCGCAGCTCACTGACCAATTTTGAAAGACTACTTTAACTAGCGTTTTTAAAGAAATGAGGGCTATCTGGCCATTTTTGGCACCTGACAGCACCACTGGCAAGTGAGGTCAATGTCATGAACTCATTAACGCATTACAGAAAACCGTTTCACAAAGACAAACCATTAATCTCTAAAGGTTTGACGTAAGAGTTTGACACATATCTTACTAGAGTGACTATAGTAAGAGTGGCATCAACAGGTCACGTGACCTGACCGAAACACGGATTGACTGCGCCATATTGAGCCATTTTACACGCAGTGTACAGCTGTCGGCTAATTTTGTACGCAGGCGCAGGTGCTACGTTCGCAGTGTCCACAATTCGCGGTTCAATATGGCGATGATCGGATGCATTAGTCAGACCTGTATACCTTACTTGCTACTAGCGCTACCTGATGAATAAGAAAATATTAGCCCTCATTCGTATACATTATAGAATCTGTTAAAGTTTAATTGATGAAATAATCAGTCAGATCTAATTAAAGTAGTTTGGAATCTTTACCCCCATGGTTCCAAATGTTCCAGCATCCAATCGATGCCTTGGTAAATTATTGAGAAGCATGGATCTTCCAATATCCATAGTATTTGCACCTTCACTTACGACTATGCAGTTCTGAGGCAATGACTTTTGCAAATGATGAAATACTGCATAATAGTTCAAGGGAACTGATAAATCTGTAGCCATTTTCTGAAATAAATGTAGCGTTTTGACTTCTATTCATATTTCGAAACATTGAAGTTCTAAATGGGATCATGGAGAATGTTTTTTTAATAACGTTATGAAGTGATTTATAAAATAAATAATTTTAATAATAATGGTGCAACGATATAATTATTACGAGAATTTAAATTGCTGTACGTGTGAAAAATGAAATGATAAATTTTTCAAAAAAATCAACAATAAAAATCTAGCAAATTATTTCTGATCAATATGATTGGTTCTCTAAAATTTCAGCAATTATTGAATACCCCAGTCATAATATATTACTTCCAAACATGCAAAATTCAACCAAAGAGTTGTTATTCTTTGATAATTTGATTTAATATTGATCAAGCACAGAAATGTATTTTTGTTATTAAATTTTTCTTACCAACACATTTTCTTTGTTGGTGTTGATTTTCTCTTTGAGCTGTTTCCACCAAGCTGTTTCATTTTTTAATTTGTAATTAGATTTCAACAAACCTTCTTTAATTTGTTTAGCCGTTGGTCCTATGTCAGCTTGTATTGCCACCGTTGATTTAACACTGTTATTAAGTTCTTCGGCACAAATATCAATCTAAAAAATGACAACGAAAAAAATATTAGCATTTTTCTCATAAATATTAAGTATGCGCAATGCAGTATCAAAATCTACGTTTGCAGAGGTGGCTTCTCTTTAAGTGCTGCAGAGCTACAAAACTACTCTGTTCATCGAATTCAGAATGTCGTTCACTGTCAGTATACCGAATTTGAAAAGTATTCGAAACGAATCCCAGAGTTTCCAGAAAAAATATGTTCGAAAGGGTTCTACTATAGTGACTCTAATTTTTTTTTTATATACCTTAAAAAATATTGACGACGTTGACTTACTTGAATAATTTTTACATTTGGATCATATCGTGGCGGTCTTCCAAAATGTAATATCCAGTTAAGTCTTGCACCAAGCAATAAAACTACGTCAGCTTTAAGCAAAGCAAGTGTTCTAGCGGATGCAACCGATTGGGGAGCAAAATCTGACACTACCCCTTTGCCCATTGGTGTAGCCAGAAAAGGTAAATTTGTTTCCGCAATCAAATCTCGAACTTCATTTTCAGCCTTAGCATAACCAGCTCCTTTTAAAAAGAAATCCATTTTTTTGGTAAATCCATTAAAAGGATTAATTTATTATTATATATAAGTTTATAAGAAATTGAATGTTGAAAACGAGGCTGGTATTTTGGTGATGAAACGTCGAAATTACTAAATTACTCTAGGGTAAACCCTGGTTGAAAAAATATCTTAATAGATGCTGCATGTTTAAAAATTACTATTTTCAGGAGCACCTATTATTACAAGCTTCTAGCTAATTAGCAAAATATTTAAAGTATATAAGAAAAGACAATATTACAATATTACCTTTGCCAATTATAACAAGAGGTCTTTCTGCTGTCGCTAGAACTTTAACAGCATTTTCAATTAATTTTGGAGAAGGCCACAATTTATCTGGAGGAGGAGTGATAAAGTATTTTGGCACATTTGCCTCTGGAACACGTTGTTGCAGCAAATTACCAGGCATATCAATATATGCAACACCAGGTCTACCATAACAACACAAACGTACAGCTTTCTCAACATGTTGGGGAATTAATTCTGGTCGTGGTGGTCGTACTGAATATTTACAATACGGACGAGCCAAGTCGACCTATAAATGAATCCATTAAATGAATTAGCTTTCTTATAAATTATTTAGTAGATATTATAAATTTTGTAAATTTTATTTATCGATTAAACAAACAACCTTGAAGTCGATAAGTTAAAACTGATTAAAATTTGAATATAACTACCTGAAGACATTCTTGAAACCCTCCGATACCTTCGTGATCTTGAGGAGCCGAGCCTCCGATGACAAGTAAAGGCCAACAATTAACTTGTGCATTGGCCATTCCACCCGTGACGTGAAGTAATCCAGGCCCGGATACAACTAAGCATACGCCCGGTTTGCCTGTTAAATAGCCTATGGCTTGTGCAGCGTAGCATGCGGCTTGTTCGTTTCGCATACCGATGTATTGAATACCAGCCGACTGTAATGCCATACTTAGTTCTATTACAGGTATGCCCACTATGCCAAAGGCATATTCGATTCCCTAATGACATAAAAAAACTGTAATTTTAAGTTACTATTGAAATGTTGCCCATGATTTCTTTTTTTTTTATTTCGTTATGAAGTTATAAAATAAAAGATTATTTTGTAATTTTAATTTTAATCCACATCGATGGCATTCGAAACATATTAATCACCAGTAAGCGATACTCTTCGTAGAGTATTATTCCTTTTTTATGAACAAGAATACTACTTTCAACTTTTTTTGGGAATTTTTTTCATATCTAAGAAATTGGAAATTTTGAAAATACAAATCTAAAGACACAAATTCCCACTTTTTGTTTATTCTAGCTCCTAGTTTATATAAATAACTAGTTTGAGGCAAATCTTTTTTTTTTTTCAAAAAGTGTTTACATAAAAGAAACAACTGACAATCAGTTCTTTAAAATTGTGCATCTGCGGTGATTTACAAATATCATTGTTACATATTTAATAGCAGGTGTTTAATGTTTTTCTTGACATTGAGTAAACACATAACCTATATAAAATTTATTTTGAAAATTACCTGATCTTTTAAAGATTGTGCTAAAATTTGATTTGAATCAATGTCCGCCATTTCACTATTTTAACTTCTTTCCGTTGCAAATTTTGGCAATAATTTGTATCAACTGTACAATGACTGTTGCAAAATATGTAATCAACAATTACATGCATTTAATTATCTTAATATTCCAGCCAGTTTTAACTTTCGACCAATTGTAAATAAGTTCAAAGTTCAAGATTACTTTATTTTTGAAAGAGGTAAATATCTTATTAAATCAAAAATAAATAATATTATAACATTATTGCAAAAATAAACTATGTTAATAGCTAATAATAAATAAAATAATTTCTTGTTAGCTATTAAAAAATAAAATGAATATTTGAAATTTTATTTTCTGTAAAAAATTATGAACATAAGTATTTGAAACTAATGAAATAAAATTTGAACACATTTTTTAATTAAAAAAATAAAAATTGACGCATTGCTTAGACATTATTATTCAGGTTTGAAGGACAAGTTGTTTTAAAATTGAAAGTATCAAAAATATTTTAGTAATTATTCTAAATATTCTTTATAAATTTTCTACATTTTTAAACATTAAAAATAGCACATTTTTATAGACACATTGATAAGAATAATAGATTTCACATTTATTTGTTGGTCCTTGTTCTGTTATAGTCATGAAACAAAAATAATCCCTTACGCATAGACAACTTTATATACTGTCTGTAAAGTAAGTTGCCTGTACAACCACCAAAAGGGGCTGTTTTACGAAGAGTTGTAACATAATATTTAATCACTTTTCAATGGTATATTATTCTGAGAACACTACTTTATTTTAGTTCAGGTATGATTATAAAATAATGTAAATATCAATTGAAATCATATAATTTATCTCATCTTTAGTTGCGTATGTACGTAGCTCATACCCGTGAAGCAACTTAGTGTCTTTAATATTTTTTAATAACCGAAGATAGGCAATACATTTTACAAATTAATGTTGACGTTCCAAAGATCTTAACGTGCTTTTAGTACGAAATTCTGTAAAAAGGCATTAAAAACTCCCGATATTTATACCATTAAAAAAACAATTATTGTACTATACGTCTTATTTTACTAGTTATGTAAGAACAGGTGCTTTCCAAGGGCCGTCAACGCATCGGACTTCGAGCTGGAGAGAGGTTCCTTCGCTAAGATATTATTTTTGTAAAATAAATAAATGAGAATTTATTCCAACCACAATTTATAGAATGCACAATTTACAATAAAATAATACATCTTTGGAATCAACCTACTCAACTTGGCAAAGGCAGTGCTAGGGTAGGTTAATTGTGAAGAATACAATATTCAATTATGTACCGTATGGTCTTTTAAAATGTTAATTAAGTAAATGCTGCAACTTAATTTTTGAAAATAAAAAATGTTCTCTGCGTTACAAAATCACAAGCATTTTAATGCATGTGCAGATTTAACAGACTCCATCAAAATTTGAACTTGTTGTTTCTTTTTGTATTTTTTATTGCTCCAAAACCATCAGTGTATTAAAATGTTATTTTATCGCTGGGCGTGTATATACCTGCAAAATAAATAAAACCAAAACTCCCTACGCATTGTTGACCGATTTCACACTTTTAAATTGGTTTACATAAATAGATCTAGCATTATCTTTTTTTGTTTGAAGACCTAAAATAATATTTACACTTGCTTGTTCAGTTGCAACATAGAGCCTGTTAGGGTAAATTATAAAACAACATAATCTAGAGATTTTTGAAATCCGTATATACAATATGTAAATGTGTATATGTATACGATATTGTATATAAATTTTGTACATAAATTATTTATAAACACACGTTTTTTCTAATATATAGTACTTTGACAGTTATACAATATTATAAAACCCACGCAAAACTATTGAATAAATCAATTTTGCCACATACATGATACACGTGTAATTGTGTATATGTGTACTATTTAATATTTAACGTCACAGAAAATTTCAAACGGATTTTCAAACCATAAGAAAACCAATTTTGTGTGCTTATTAAGTTTAGAATAATAAAAAAGATCTAGAATAATTAATATTATAACTGGAACGATAACGTTTGTGTCAAAACCGGACGTAAAAGCTAGTCTACTATATTTTCCTACAAATAACTATTGTAGTGTTGTTTAAATTAACCCCGACTCACCTTACATCAAATGTTAAATTTTCACTAAATTAGGTAAATATGAAAGCATAACTACCTGCTTATTATTTTTTTAGTATATCCCCGTGATTAAACATTATGTAACAATAAATAAAAATTATTATCGTACCGTCTTTGTTGTGTCGTAGTTAAACTCTTTAAAATTAACATAATACACCGAGTAAATAGCAAACATTTAAAAGAAGAAAATATTAGTATGGCAGGAAAAGGTCTCATTATCATCGTTAATAATTTTTAAATCTTTAGTCTATCTTTAGCTCGTGTAACAATAAGAAAAAAAAGACATCGACCTGCAATGCTTTTAACTATTAGTAGATTCATAATAATTGGTTCCTAATTTATGATTGATGTGTTTATGATGTGAAAATTAAAAAAAAAAGTATGTTATAGCTAAGTTCAGAATAATATAATTTATCTATTAGAATCCAAAACCAACCACTTGTTAACGATTTGTCGATATTAAAAAAAAAATAATTTCTCAAATATTGAAGTTCCTTTTTCAATCACCATGTTAACTGATTACCGGTCTTAAGCGACCACAATATTTCGAAACCGAAAGTGATAAATGCTGGCAGAATCTATATATGCGCGGTTTAATCATCTAGTGACTTTTTTACAATAAATATCTACTTAAAAATAGTATAAGAACGAGTCTGGTATAGTAAATGAGCGAGCTGTAGGGGATTCTTTCAAGCACGATCTGTGCACCGTAATTCGATATTAATTTTAATAATGCTGTTGATAACATAAATTGTCTAAAGTGGAAATAGTCGTGTCGGCTGGGGGCAGAAGAAGATGGTGTATGGTCACTGTGGGCGTGATTTCATCGCACGCGATCGGTAGTTCCCAGACACTTCTAAAACGGTACGAATAACCACTACAAGAACTCTTTAATATTCTTTTTTATAAGTGTCTACGGATGTCGAACAGTACATGTTAAGTCAAATTATCTTTGATGTTCATACTATTGTGGGACCAGAGGGATTAACTCTGATCCATTTGTTTGTTTGTTTTTAGTGTATTTGCCATATGGCAACATACACTATTGGCATCGGTCGGATGGCGGGACCTAGGGGTCGGACCAAAATTTCTCGACGTTTCATAACCTCCTAAACACATTGGCACCATTTTTAAAAATGTTTATATATATATGTATATATATATATATATATATATATATATATTTATATACGTATATATATATATATATATATATGTGTACGCGCGATAACTTTCGAAAGAGTTAATTGATTTCAACGAAATTTGGGCCACGTGTTGAAACCCATCACCGCAAGAAGCCTATTTAAAATGGGCCTAATCGGGCTATTTTAAGGGTAGTTTTTAGGGGTTGAAAACTGTTTTTGGGCCCCAAAATACCGAAAAAATTCTCCGAATCGTTTCAAAATTGAAATTTAACCCTCTGGTAGTGATTAAAAAGTGTCCCCACAATTTTAATAAAATCGGCCCGACAGGACCGGATTTACAAATTTTATGAAAACACTAGTTTGCAGATAGTGACTTATTTATTAAAGGGTGTATTTAATTCGGTGTAGACGTTAGATTGATAATAATATTACAATTAAGAAAAAAATGTTATTTTAAGGGGTGTATTAAGGGGTTAAATTTTTTATTTTGCCCAAAAACAAACTTAATTTCACATAATAAAAGTATAAAACCACACGGCCCTATACAAGCAAATACACTATATTGTCGGCAGGGTTTTGGCACTGCGACCCGGGTTTTTTTTTTTTGGGAATATTCAGGACTTCAAGTCTAGATCAAGATTTCTCCTTGATGTCCCTTATAGAGAAGGAATCTTTGCAAAATGTAAACGAATAAGTCTACAATCAGTTTTCAGCCGAAGCCTTACTTGAACTCAGAGCGTCCCAACAGATTTAAAGTCAACAGCACTTGATAGATGGAACGAAACTTTTGGCGACATAAGTTGAAGAAATGAAAACCATCCTGTATAGTGTGGAGAGTGTGTCTGGTCCTGGTGATTGATTTTGAATACTATATTCAAATGAGGGGGGCAGAGAACAGGAGGGTTCCAACGCGGCCGGTAATCGGGGATGGAGATATTTGAAATGCCCCCGGTGTTTCGCACGTTATAATAAACGAACAGAAAACAAATGCGTTCGACGTCCACGCTCGCCTCCAGCAGATTCCGAAGAACAATGATTCCCACGCTCCAATCTATATAGGTATACATGTAACATCATGTATCAACAATGATGCATTTCTGATTATCGAATTTATGGAAAGAATTAGTATAATTCTATAGTCAGAGAAATTCCGAAATATCTGAGGGCGGATCGCAACGCAAATATCAAGTGCGATTAATGTTTAAGGCTGTCGGAACGCTCTGAATTTAAGCCAAAAATAGAGCTTCGGCTGTCAACTGATAGTAGACTTATTCGTCAACATTCTACAAAAATTCTTTCTCTATAAGGAAGATAAAGGACAAGTCTAGGTTTCTAATGGACTACTTTTGTTATTTATGTACGATTTACTAGAAAAAAGTTGGCATTAATTGTGCCAAAAAAACACACGTTTTCAATGTCTTACTACGACCTTATTCGTACTTATTTCACAAAACTGTTCCATCACAAACCTAAAGTGACTCTTCCTTTTTCGGAAAAGTTTTTTAAATCTTCAAAATATTTCCCAAACTTAGAGTAATCAATTGACAGCGGCACCCTTGCAACAACATTTTTTAGCCTCGTAGTTGACACCAGCCAAAAATTGAATCGTGCGGATGATTTGAGCGAGACAGAGCTAAAGTAGGTCACATCCACAATGTGTCTTTTGCCTACCTCGCCCCTTACCGCTGGGTCTCAGCACAAACAAAATTCAGAGCGTTCCGACAGCCTTAAGTCGTCAGATTACAGTATTAAGGAAATTGAATGTAATCTCAAAGCTTTCTGACCCCAATTATTATGTATACATACATAACACTTTGAAGTAATGAGCTAACAAAACTAATTAGTGAATTCCGAGCAAGAATCATTTTGCAATTATAAAGAAGAAAACGTATACATAATGGTCAGTATTGTTGAATTTGGTAACATTTGTGCAAGAATAATCTTTCATTAGAACCATATACGTATTAATATGCTCTACGGATAACACAAATGCAATCATATATTTATATTTTTTGTGGTAACAGTTCGTTGGTTTCTGATTAGCTACTGTCATTGACAAAGAGAGATGCATGTATAATCCATGCTAATATGTTATCGGAATAACCAGGGAATTACTTTGAAAAAGAAACGGAGACATATTTTTTGCACTCTTTGTTGTCTTCGCTTACTACATAGTGAGTAAATAGATAACGGACAACGCTTTTTGTATCGTAATATGTCTATGATTAGAAGACGCGATTACTTCTCTACGACATAATATATGGGGATTGGGAAACCTTTTTATCATAGCGTACATTATATTATAGGTATAATGAGTGATTAATTAATTGACATGAAAGCAGTAGGTATTAAAAATATTTAACTTAAATTTGTAAACAGTAAAAAAATAGCTTTAAATTGTTATATTGTAGACCAACAACACACGTCAAAAAACGAAAGTTCGTTAATGCTTACATCTGCAAATTCATCTGAAAATATAGGCAAGGTAATTAATTCAAAATAAGTATTTGCGCAGTACAGCTGTACATGTATAATATAGCCTATGGTAGGCACCAATAATAATAAAAAAACCCGGGTCGCAGTGCCAAAACCCTGCCGACAATATAGTGTATTTGCTTATACAGGCAGTGTGGCTTTATAACGCGAACTTAAGTTGGTTTTTGGGCAAAATTAAAAATTTGACTCCTTAATACACACCTTAAAATAACATTTTTTTTTCTTAATTGCAATATTATTATCAATCTAACGTCTACACCGAATTAAATACACCCTTCAATAAATAAGTCACTATCTACAAATTAGTGTTTTCCAAAAATGTTTAAGTCCGGTTCTGTTGAGCCGATTTTATTAAAATTTTAGGGACACTTTTTAATTGCTACTAACGGGTTAAATGTCCATTTTGAAACGATTCTGAGAATTTTTTCGGTATTTTGGGGCCCAAAAACATTTTTCAACCCCTAAAAACTACCCTTAAAATGGCCCGATTACGCCCATTTTAAATAGGCTTCTGGCAGGGATGGATTTCAATACGTGGGCCAAATTTTGTTAAAATCAATTACCTCTTTCGAAAGCTATTGTCCGTACACACACACACACATATATATATATATATATATATATATATATATATATATATATATATATATATATATATATATATAAACATTTTTAAAAATGGTGCCAAAGTGTTTAGGAGGTTATGAAACGTCGAGAAATTTTGGTCCGACCCCTACGCAAATACACTAATAAATTAACAAACGTTCATTTCCAAACTATAAAAAAAGTTTAAACACTGCGTTTATCTTAATGTTTTGTGTCGCATCTTCAAATAGATTTTAAGGGAGGTAAATAAAAACTTATACAGAGTTTCATCTGGGTATTTTAGTGTCAATATTTTCGGGATTTAGGATAACCTTCCAGATTCAATCGAGTTTTTCTACGAAATTAAATGTTTTTTTTAGTTGACATGTATTGAACAAAATATTATCATATATTATATTAATACGCTAAGGTTAAGATGTTTGTCTCCCTTTTTCGAAAAACACACACAATTGCTCCAGATAAATTTTATATCATTTTATAGATAATTGCTTGCTTTACCGACGTCAACAACTAAAAAATCTATTATTGCTTTTGTTTTTGCAAAATAATTAATTATACATTTATTCAGTATATGCAGCAATGCTGCAATCTGACGGTTCTAACTTTGAAACAACGATTGACGGTCGGTAAATTTTTTTTGTTTATTTTTTAATCAAAATTCACGTATAAATACTTTTCGTATAGCGTCGCTTCAGTTCAACGTTTTCGATACTTGCGCCTCTATATGACAGTTTTAGAAAAATATTTTCTTGAACCGTCACTGAGCTTTGTAATGTAATACAACAAAAAGAAGAAAGTTATAAAGAGTGTGAGAAATTAGAAACGAATTTTTGTGCGAATTATTCGCACAGGTACCGCTAGTTAGTTAATAAGATAGGAACAAAACAAACGTTATTCATATAGTCATACAGACGATTAGAACTAGCAATTCTATTGATCGATTACTGAATTTGCGAATCCCGATCACGATACCGAGTGTTACAGAAATGTAATATTAACTTTAAAAACTTGAGATTTTGGGATTGGAAGGCCTGGCGAAGTACTAGAGAACGTCCTTAAGACCATAAGTCTGCGCAAGATGTTATTTTTACACACTGCTTCCGGTATCCGGTGTTGGGGTTAAATGGTTTTTATAGTGTGTATTGTTTAAAAATAAATACAAGCCAGTGCAGATACGTCTTACAGCACATACCGACCAGCTGCTCGTAACAAAAACACTGGTCGTAGTGAAAAAATAGTCTATTATCACCTCAAAGTTCCACTATCCGAACGACGCCAATTTGTTATCTATTTAAAATTGGCAAGTACACGAAAAATGTTTATTGAAAGCAGTAGCTAGTATTTTAAATGAGTACTTTAAATTAGTGGAAGATTCGGGTTCGTGTCCCAACAGTGACATTGTTTTCTAATATCGCATTCGAATTACAACAATGACTGTTTCATAATATTATTTAGCTTTACTAGTTCTTTATTAATGGTTTTTAATATTTTTTTCTTCCTGCATTGCTCGACTCGAAAAGAGAAAAATCGAGTTGCTGTCGACCGTTGGATTGGATTTTAAAGGAATATAATATGTTACTCAGAAAGTTAAAGAATTGCGTTAAGCTTTTATCCAAATGTAAATATTTTTCTTCGCACTACACGTCTCCATTCGAAACAGTTCCAGTCATTTCGGTTCATCAATCGATCTTATTCTTCCAAATCGAGGAGACAACGAAAACTTCAATTCTTCGTTTACTATTCGACTTTTTCGAATATTTTTCTACCCGATTGGTAGATGAGCGAAAGTGAACATTTGGGAAGTATCCAAAGCTACGATGTTTACTGAATATTTGTATAATCAATTGATTTATAGACGACAACAAACTTTTCATTCTGAACATGTTTCTGGAAGTCAATCGCAACAATATAAAACCAGTCAGAGACATAACAATGAATGTAGCCAGTAATTGTTATTCCTGATATTCGGACAGCTGTGCCAACAGGCGATGGTCGTATATTATTTCATCAATTCTAATTAAAGACGGGTAAGAAACTGTGTAGGTATTTATTCACATGCCATGTCCGTAAATCTATTCTTATAAAAGACAATATGTAGGAGGCAACAGAAGCGAATAGATTAGTACATTGTGATATTTTACTCCACAAGAAGAGTCGGTCAGATCATTAAGAGGACGATGCACTTACTGTAATGCTGCAAAGAGACAAAGAATGATGCTTTGCAATAATTACAATAAGTCTTGGGAGTAGTCGAATGATTTTGATAATCGGAAGGTTGCTATTCGAATGATTTTTATAAACGGGTATAATAATAATAATAAGTAAGTAAGTAAATTTATTATATCATCTATTCCATCCGTATTAGAAATACATAGAATACGTCAAGAAATACATAAAATACTATGTCAGAAATACATAGAATATGTCATCATTCTTGGCGAAGTCAAAAGCAAGCAACCACGAATAATTAAAAGGAACGTTCGCAATTGTTTGTTTTAGAAACATTCACAATTACTTCCTTTATTTAAATCTAAGAACATATTTTTCCAAATATCTTCATATTTTGACGGGGTACAGTAGGTAGAAATTACTCCGATCGGATGTGGAAAAAGCGTGACTGCGATAGGTAGTGGTGGGGGTAAGAAAACAGGAATATAACCGTGGTAACAGTAGATATTAATATATTTGATTTTGAACCTTTTCATACTGAAACTGGAAGTCGAAGAAAAAAGGTTATGTCCGCTCCAATTATTAAAATTTATTGACTTTATTTCTTTTTTGTCCTTGGTAATTAAAATTTATTATTCAAAAGACAAATTTCACTTCGACGTGTGACAAAATTATAAACGTATTATTACTTTGATAAAAAAAAACACATTAAAATGAGACATATTCTTATGAAATACCTTAACTTACATGTTCTTACATATTTTTTCAAGAACTATATTTTCAACACAGCATCTCTGTGAAGAATTTTTTTACTGTTAATATATAAGAAATATAAAGGTCTTTAAAGGCAATATCTATTGTTGTTTGATTTGCAACGCCAATTTTGTAAAAAATGTGCACAGGGCTCCCACAAAATTATATAAAAAAAAAAAAACTATACGGTTCCAATACAATACAAATAAAAACCACTGTAACTTTTTCTGTACAGCTATAGAAGTAATTTTTATCGTAATTTTGACTAGATCAATTCGCTGTTCGTTCAAATAATAATAGTAATAATCAGAAATAGTAAAAAAAAAATTAACGTTCAGCGGTTTTATAGTATCATCGACGAAGGATTCTACATTATAGACGCTCGACAACTGAAGCCATTAGTGTCTATTCTATCAGAGGAGAAATGTACATGTATGAATTTATTTCGAAAAGGGAGGGTACGATTTTAAAACAGTCTCTCTACTATCTGTTCCCTCGTTGCTTCTAAACTACTGGACTGATTTTCACAAATAAGGTATTTAAAGATTCGTTTTAGAGTCGTGCGTATTTAGGGTAAACTATGTCACCACGCATCCAATATGGTGGATGATAAACGCAAATTATTGACTACGGAAAAAAATTGAATATCGTGCAGGGTATCAAATAAGAGGGATTGGTGGATAAATTTCAAAACTAAACAGTTCTAACTTCGAAATAAAAATGAATGTTTAAACAGTTAAAAGCCGACCATGAAAAAGTAGAAAACAAGCTTCCAATATAAAAAGTAGCCGGGTAATTAAAACTAACACATTTTACCTTAGTATTTTTGGAAGTTTGTTTTCTACTTTTTCGTAGTAAGGTTTTTTGAACTTTTGTTGTTAATATGGTAACGAAATGTACGAAACAGATTAGTGCACATAATATGACATTTCAAGCGAAGGCCCTGTACCCACGTAGCACGCTAGGTATGCAATGCTATGTACGTATTATGCAGTGCAAGTTACCATTTATATAAAACAGAAATAAATCGGTTGCGATCGCGGGCGCCAGTGCGTCGCGTGTTGTCGGCCATATGTGATCGCGCTCTGATCGCCAATCGTCTATAGCGGCGGTGGACCGAAGCAGCCTGTGTCGCCACCGTCAGATTGCAAACTTGATTTTCCCACATCTGCTCAATCAGGGCTGCGAACGACAATATCAAGACCAGGGGTTGAGCACTTCTTTACGCTTTCCGTGCGCATCGTGACCTTTGTAAAAGCCAATTCAGACTAGCCGTTCTTGGTTACGATTCACCGGTCCGGTTCGGTTTTTGATTAATCTAGGCTGCTCACACTATCCCGATTCGGTTCTACGATTATTCTCGGTGCGCATGCGCAATTTCGAAATATGATTTGACGTTTGATGTGTAGTTAAACGTCAACAAAAACAAGTGGAGTTGTGTTTACAACAGCTGGCTAGTCACGTGACTCCAGCAAGCGTTCTCATTGGCTACGGTTGCGAACGGTCCGGTTGAAATTAGAGCTGAACCTAAACGCTCGAACCGAACCGCAATCGGGAACGACTATGCCCTGATTGGTCGAGCTCCCAACCGGACCGGTGAATCGTAACCGAGAACGGCTAGTCTGAATTGGCTTTAAGAGTGCGTCGGTTAAAATGTCGACCGGTCGGACGTGTCTCGGCCGGTCTGCCGGCCATACGCGCGTCGTCAGTAGCGGATTTAGGTTCGATACCGCCCTAGGCCCCGTCCTTTTTGCTCTATGTGAAAGTGATTATTGAAATTAAACATCTAATGAAGCCAGAAAACCGCAAATTTGGACAACGGATGATAAATTAATTAAATAATTAATTAAATTAATTTTTAAATTTCCTAACATTGTTTACTTTTAAAATTTTGTCGTCTCTAAAATTTTGCCGCCCTAGGCCCGTGTTTCACGGGCCAAGGCCTAGGCGTAAATCCATCACTGCTCGTCGTACGATACCATTTGCGGAACTGTAGTTAGCCCGGCGTGAATGAACCAGGGATTTTAGCACCCATTAGTGCATAAAAACGCACACAATTGTCACATTCGACGGTATCCTACCTCTTGCTCCTGGGTAGCTGCCATCTTAAAAATAATGCGTCGATTGTTGAATGCGAATCAGTGTTGCACGTGACGTCGCTGGTGATATGAGAGTGCAAATTGCACTCGGGCATATTTTACCCGGTTCATAGTTCGCGTGATAAACATATTACGACCTTTTTATATTGTCTCTTATTTTTTTTGGATTGTACGTATTAAATAAGACTTGAATATTCGTATTTTGTTTGTGATGGAAGACGAAATGATCATACGCCATTTGGAAGAATGTTCTTCGGACGAAAGCTGTCCATCGGTGTCGGATGTGCATCAGTTTCTCCATAAATAAATAGTTATAATATTAAAAATGTTTTTATTATTACGTATATTATAACAATATCCTATTAGGTTTTTATTTAGATAAGAAAAAAACTATTTCAAACGAAATATATTGATTTCGATAACCGGGTAAAATTCACCCTGATTCATTGACGATATGTTTGAAATGAGGTTCATTTACGCCGGGTTGAGTGTGTACATCCTTAGAACAGTTAATAATCAGTTCGCAGAGGTGAGATCGTATCTAAATGTCAGATCTTGTACCCGTTTATGTCACATTCATATAGGTGGTTATATGTACAAGTACATTTATAGGTACATAGTACTGTGCCATTGTATTGTTGCGTACGCATTGTCTATAAAAGTAATGATCTCACAAACAGTCCATCTTAAATAACATCATACCATAAAGGAACATGGCGCGACGATATAACATTATGCTGCCTTCAATACGTATTATATACTTCACTTGTTCCAAATTCAGCGAAAGTCGATACCAGTTATGCCATATTTGGGATTTTATCCCTAGTTCTATGGGATCTTTTCGTTAGAGGGGAATAAGGATTTCTGAAGTTTAACTTCTTTAGTTACGTATCTGTTTGAAAAAAGTAAGAAATCGAGGGGAAGTAGAATGAAATAAATTAAGGGGAAGTTAATTTGTTCCGTAAATTACACGAAACTGACAAGGACAGAAGTTTATAGTGTGTTGCATTTTGATTCGCAAAATAGTAAGACAGATGAACATATAAAGTCAGTGCATGGGAACTGACGTTTAAAATTACGAGCACTTGAAGTATAAAATAGTTTCTGTAATTTGACGTACATAAAAATTAAAGAAGTTAAACTTCTTATGTGAGCTATGAGGGTGAGACTCAATGTGTTGTAAAATAATTATTATTTTTTTTTGAAATTTAAGTGAAGTAATGTTAAAGTATGATGAAATGATACTATGTTTTTACTTATGTGAAATAAACTTAATTACTAGTAAAAAAAAATTAATAAAAAATGGCATTTTTTCACGCCCCTGACTACACCTAACCCCTTAATTGTTATCCTTTACGTATTATGTAATCAGGGCTGCCAGATAAGTTCGCTAAGAATGCACCACGAACTTCTAATAAAAAACAACTGACAGACAAGTAGTGATTCATATAGAATTGATATAAAACGACCAGTTTTGTTTTATTCTACCACACTAGTGCGTAATGAGTTTTATAGTGAGACGTGCAAAGAAGAAGGTAATTAAAATTTCGTTTTTATTTTTGTGGTTTTTGTTTGCTTTTTAAGTGTGCTAGCTATTAAATCTAGCGTTAGTCTATCATAATTTCTAAATTTAAGAAATATTAATTGACTTTTCAGCTGATTATCAAAATAAAAATGTAAAATTAATATTAATTGATAGATGGTTGGTTCATTGTCAGAAAAAAATCCGAAAAAAGTTCGTATTTTTTCAATGGAATAGTTAATTTTGTCGGTGCCAACTTTATTTTTGGCAGTGCCATTGTTTAAGAAATGCTGCCATATTATATTTAAACCGATTGTTACGTCTTGCCAAATGCAATTTTATTTTACGTGTAAATCTCAAAATAATAAGTACGCGTTTTGTTCAAAGCTGGATATGGGTTAATAAAATATTAGAACAAATGGAACCTTGGGTCTCAAAAAGACCCAACAATATGATAGACACACGAGGGGGATGAATCACACGAACGTTGGATGGGGGACATGAATTTTCTTTGGGCTAATCCCGGCAGGAATTAAACCATAAATTCCCAACGGGGGCGATACCACCTTCTCAGAGAGCGTTGGAGCCTTCCATGGGGGTTTTGTAATTTTTAATAGATAAACAGATAAATTAGGTACAAATAATATGCAACAATGTTTTAAAGCTATAAAAATTAACTGTTATAGACTACGGGGCTTTGGAATTTTTTTTCTTCTAAAGATGGTTCAGAAAAAAATGGGAGCTTTTGAATTAAACGAACAAGATGGTTAGGAAGAAAGATGGCCGCAATGGGTTAGTCTAGAGTCTAGACACAGTAGAAGACCCGAACATGTTTTATCGATAATCATGTTATTTTCAGACGAATCGGGCATTTCAACATTACATAAAATATTCCCAGGTATAAGTTTCTACGACATTTGGAATCAATTTTTTTTTTCGCCCATACTGTATATAAGAGAAGAGAAACGCGAAACGGTGAAATTATTTGTGATATTAAGCATCTGGTCAGAGAATATGCACCTGGCGTTGCGGTATTTACAGCGTGTGAGAAGTGGTGGCGGCCGCGACTGACCACCTCTCGCCGGCCGGCTCGCCCACACCGGCTAAAGTCAATCTTCTGGGATGCGTTCACAATTTCCACACCGTGAAAAATACACTAGAATTTGTCGAAACTAATCGACTCATGTATTTTCAATTTCTCTTTAATCTTTATTTCGTGGCAGTCATAAATCAATCAGAAAAAAACTTTTGTTAATTTGATAGACGTATTCTGTAAAACTATGTTTGGTTACTTGGGTAGATATTGTTTACGTTTTGGGTTGATTATAGAATACAAAAATTCACACGTTGATTTTGAACGCGACCCAGTCCTCTTGAGACTGTAGAAGTGGCCGTGAGTCATGACTCGGATTACAAGAGCGCAATAATATATGTTTAAAGTCGGTGTCACACCTAGTGACAGGATTGAACATCAATTACTTTAGTTACACAACTATTATTAATCTTAGGTTAATAATTAATTGTTAAAGATTTTTAACGAAAAAATATACGAAATGTTAGACATAAATAGCGACAAACAACGCTGCTCTGAAAATTTATACTATTTACAATCTTTTCAATCTTAACGATTTCAAGTGTTTAATTAACCCATTCCCGATTAGGAGCCACGAAACGTATCGGTGTTACATAATACAAGTAGAGGAACCCATTTAATCGTGTTTTACGTATGATGTGAAATTTGAGTGTAGTAGTGTGCACGTCAGATATTCACTCCGCTCACTGTCATACACTTTTCGAAGTGCCGTTTAAAGTACAATTATTTCAATGACATACTTCAGGTTTTAGGAAAGGCCTGTTTGGCAAAAACCGCCTCATATGAGCACAGGATATGCTCTGCAGTTTCTTTTGCTTCGTTGCAGAAACGACATTCATCATCAGAAACCTTGCCTATCTTTTATATATTTACGAGAGCAATGACCAGTGAAGAGTCCTGTCAATATTCTCAGATCTGCTTTAATGAGAATAGGGAGATCTTTAGTTCTTTTACTTGAATACGAGATAAATCTCTTCGTTTGCCGGAGGCCTGGAGTTGACTTCCAGCGAGAGTTTTTGATTTCATCCTCCCATTTGCGAACCTCCATTTTGATATTAATAAAAATAAAAGTCAAATCGAGTTGGAATAGTGAAATATCGAAACTAATTTGCAGAAGTAGAACTACTACGTAGTAGTATCAACAATTGTGAGCAATCACTTCAATTGTTTATATATCTACAATTGAGCATCAGACTGCAAACAGATAAAATGAAAATAGAGGAGGAGACATTGAAATGAGAAATAATTAAATTGAGGTGACATGCATCAGAGTGTCACAACACAAAAGAACTGACGGTGCGGGGGCGGTTATTATTAGACTCAGCGGTCGGCGGCGCCATCGGGGCGGTGAATCCGTTACATCCAGTACAGACTACACCTATATTATGTTAACATTAATACATACAGGGTGTATTGTAAAATCGGTACACAGTACGACTTTTTGATGTGGAAAACTGCGAGTACATTTTTTCAACAATCTTTCAGGTTGAATAGTTAAGTATGTAGATAATTATTTATTTCATTAAATAACGAAATATGTATAACAGATACTTTTGTAAACAGGATCTCTCTTAAATGTATTTTCAATAGCGTCTATTTTCAATTGATTTTACTCACGCATTTTCAAATTTTTAGTTCCCACTACTGACGTAAAATGTCTCCAACAGAAAAATACCTTAGACAACGTGTAACCTCAATTTGATAAAGGTTTTTTCCTTGTTTCTCTTCTAAATTTAATGTTTTTTGTTGCCCATTTTACAAAATAAGATTATTCACGCCTGCAGTCATTGATTCACACGGTGAAAATAATAACTACAAACTGCGATTTGATTTAAAAGCAGTTTTTTGTAGGTATAAACAGGTTAATTTTAGAGTTAAGTGTCTGGAAGCATTATACCCGTCTGGGAGTGTCTGGGTTAGCGTATGTTCGGATTTGTGAAGCTCAGTGCTGGGCAAACTACTTGACAAAAGTAGTCGAGTATAACTACTAACTACTTAAGTAAAAAAGTAGTTAAACTACTCGTTCTTAAAAGTAGTTAAACTACTAACTACTAGTAGTTAGTAGTTAAAATTTTAACTACTTTTTTAACTACTATAATAATAATAATAATATGAATCTCTCTGTTTATGTCGTACAAACTGCACATATAATGTATGAAAATTACTTTAAATAATAAAAAGTGAGCAAATTAACAGACAAAATTTACTTATATTTAATAACAATACGACGTTTCGGCCAAGATGTCAATCTTTTTCAAATGAATATAAATCAAAAATTCTACAAAAAACAATTTACAACCTAGAATGTCCAAAAACGATATTTAAAAAAATATATAGGTATATTACTGTTAATATAGTTTTGTATATTTTAATCTTTCTTTTTTACAATCTAGGCTGTTAATTTGAAAAGGGCTGATATCATGGCCGAAACGTCGTGTTTTTATTAAATTTTGCAAATAGCAACGATGCGACTACCAGTTCCACGTTCTATTTCAAACTAAAACTGAAGTAACTGATATTTCATTATTTAAAAAAAAGTCTGATCGTGTTCCAGAATCCAGAAAAATGCATAACGAATAAGAACTTGTTCTAGCACGTCGGTTAAATATACCTAATATATTAAAATGTTTTTAAAAGTAGTTAAAATTCAAAATAAGTAGTTAGATTACAAAAAAGTAGCTAAACTACCTAAAGTAGTTAGAACTGAGTAGTTAACTACATTTTTAACTACTTTTTGTGATTCCTTGATAGATATTCAAAATAATAGAGTACGATTACTATGCGGAGAAAAGTAGTTAGAGTACAACTACTTTTCCAAAAAAAGTAGTTAACTACGTAGTTAACTACTTTTGTAGTTAACTACTGCCCAGCTCTGATGAAGCTGTACTATGTTTGCAAAAAATACCATAATGCATAATGATATTACTGGCTGACGTTCGTTTTTAAACACCTCATCGTAATATATATCATTACGCAAAAACATATGCAATCTACTATTAGACGCTAATTTAATTTCAAACACTTGTCATTATACAAATATAAATTAATTGGAATTATCTTATATATGTTTGTATTGTTATAGGTGTAAAAATTTCCACATTACACTATTATAAATATACTTAAACCGAACGCTTAAACTGTCTTCTGTAATTTATTATTCCCCATAGTATTAAATTATGATGTTTATTTTCAAGTGAAATGTTAATAATTATATATCTTACACAACACAGCCGTAATGCAATGACCATGAACAGAATATAATTGCATGTTTAACCAATCAGTTTACATATAACAGCTAATCAAACGATTAGTTAGTGCGAAGATCAAATATCGAATTAACTACACTAATTAGTAATTACCGAAGTCTTATGATTTGCATGAAACGTAAATATGCACTCTAGGGCGTATGTAGAATTTTATTCAACTTGTAGCGGAATGAAAAACTACACCGTGAGAAGTGGAGATAAATGATCTGCTAGCGGGAAACCGATTGGCTGGCAGGTATGAATGTGTTAAGGAGAAAACTCGGTCGACACACCCCCTTTTGTTGTTAAAGTAGAAAAATAATATCCAGGCGGGACATTTCAAAACAAAAGAAAAAGCTCGGAAATTACAAAATGACAGGTTATAATGCTAAATATTTTCAAATTTCAGTAGTTATTTCCATTCTAAAAACAAAGTGGCTGACAACTGATATTCGAATCGGAATGTGAGCTCTACAATGAAATAATGCCATTTTCTGTTACTGTAACCTCCGATGACTGCCAAAATAACAATTAAAAAATGCGACTACGGTGTTGTTCAGTTCTTGGTTGTTATGCTTTGTCTTTTTTCTCACTCATTTATTTGTAGTACGACCGATTAGACCTCACGTTCTAACATTTACATATTTGTATTTTTGATATGTACACATATAGTATAAGCTGTAATAATTAATATGAAATTACCTAAGATCGGAATTAACATAATATTAGGTGAAGCTGCGTTTAAGTGTTTACCTATATGAAGTTTCACTTCAGACGCGAGATTTACAGGCATCCATTTTTACGGTTCCGTACCTCAAAAGGAAAAAAAGAACCCTTATAGGGTCACTTGGTTGTCCGTCTGTCTGTTAAGACCCTTTCTTTCAAAAACGTGTGGAGTTGAAATTAATGTCAAATATTCAGATCTACAATCCCTTGGAGCTGTGAAAAAAATCAAACTTCTAAGTCAACGCAATCAAAAGATACGGCAGTTTATGCCGCACATTTTGACACTTGCAAGGGAATCAAAGCCTATGAGTACTTCCCGTTGATCTAGAATCATGAAATTTGGCAAGAAGCAATGTTTTTATAGCACAATAAAGGGAAAAATCTGAAAACCGTAAATTTGTAATTAACATCACAAAAAAAAATTGTTGTTGTTATAAACTAATTTGCAGTTGACAAACTGATCGCGACCTATGTCGATGTATGGCAGCGTTGCCAGACGTCTGGCGGGACGTTCCGATTTTTAAATCAAAATTAAATGTCCCGCGCGGAACAGACTCAGTCCCGCTTTTCGGGGATAACTCGACCGTGCGTAAATAATTATTCTCTTATTGTAAGTTGCAATTTGTAACACTTAGACTATTGTTTGAAACGCCATATTTTTCTAATGAATAAAACTTTTTTGATTTTGGTTTCTGTTTTTTTTATTTTTTTCATTCAGAAGACGATTAAGACTCAACTATTTAACGATAGGGTAAATCATTTAAAATATCATATTTTTATTAAAATACATTTTCTATGGCTATTTTTGCTATCTATTGTCATGTAAACGTAACTTGAACTCAAATAAAAAGATAAATATTTAAAAACTTCTGATTATATACGTTTTTTTACTATGTCCCGCTTTCGACGAAAGAATCCCGGTTTTTTCTCTCAAAAAGTTCCAAAATCCCGACTTGGCAAAAAAAAAATCTGGCAACGCTGATGTATGGGGACAACGGTTTTCCAACGGCAAAGTTGAAAAGCGGGAAAAATCTTCGAGACTCGATTCCCATGATGGCGATGAACTATTTACGTGCCTACAAGTTTCTACGGAATCGTCGGTACGCGAGTCCGACTCGCACTTGACCGGTTTTTTTATATGTAAATATCGAAGCTTTTTATCATTGGTTTTTTTTCTTCTCTGCGCAGTTCACCATATTTTAATGCTATCGGTTGAAACTATCAATTTCATTAAATATGCAATAATGTGTACAAACTGGTGTTCTTTATAAACAATAATTACGTCCAGGTTTATAACACCTGTACCTATAACAAAAACCTGACCACAGCACTTTAAAACTGCCACAGGTGTTTTGTGTCTCGACAAGGGTGACCAAAACATCCAGTGACAAGTTAAACCACAGTTGGTAATTTTTACTGCAATATCTTCAGAGAGGTTTGTTCTAACTAGAATGGCTGTTTAAATGTTGTATTTGTTTTAGAAAAAACGAGACACAGGGCAAAAGAACAACAATTTTAATTGACTACATTATTTTATAACCGACGTTATAACACTTCTTTAGTGCCAGATTTAGGGGAGAGCAGTAGGAATTGCAGTCCCGCGGCCTCCGTATAACAATTATGAAGGGCCTTCTCAAATATTTATATATTATGTTCCCAAACCATTTCTTAAATTTTGCAAATGTCATTTCTTTATGCTGCAAAATTTAGTATTTCCATTAAAACGTTTTCTTCCTTGATACACTGTACGGGAGCTACGGTCTAGTTCTAAAGAAGTAAATAGTAATAATAAAAAAAAAAATAAAAAATTAAATTAAATTAAATAAATTAAAAAAATAATAATAGGGGTTTTTTAAATCTCTGGTGCCATATTTTCGACGTAATTTAGTGAGTCGCATTACTTAAATGTCCCGTTGGATTTCATAAGGAGAGGTGGTTAGCGCGTGCCTTTTTTCGTGACTACATTTTGTCAAGAAAGTATTTATCTAAATTTTGATTTTCTACGTGTTATTTTGCTGCTATCCTTATTCTGATTGTACAGTAACCGACAGAAACTATTTAGTTACGAACTTTTAATATTAATCCTTGTTCAAATCCATCATTATTATTTTTAATGAATCTCAAATTTTTTAAAACAGAACGATGGGGCAAGTTGTTACAGCATTGTGGGACAAGTCGTAGCAATATTTAACATCAAGTATCCGCCGAATCTGTTAAATAGTCACTCTTTTATTTCATGTATAATTTACATCTTTCGTGGTTTCCTTAGTGTCCAAAACATCGTTTTGGACATTTGTTTCTATATTAATGAAGTATATTTTGGTGCGCTCTCAGATAGACTCACGATCAATTGACGTCGGTTGCGTTCACAGTAATAATTTCGGGTACGGTGTAGAATTTTTTAAAATCAAAACTCACGATTGTATAATCTCGGGTGTAAAGGGTTGAGAACGGCCCTAATTATAACTAGATAAAAACTTGGACAACCCCTGAATCGACAAGAAAAAAAAACAGAGGAAAGTATGGTGGGCATGGTTAAGACGCGCCGCTCAGACCGAGTGTTCGAAGCAGCTTTTAGAATGAGGTGAAAAGCGACCCAATGCTTAGATTCATTTCACACGCTTTAAGTTAGGATGAAGTCAGTGCACATTTCACGCAACGCCAAGCGAAACTGTTCACCTGTAATAAACGAAAGATGCAGCGAATAAAAATCTAGATGAAAAATTGGTAAAATTGAATGTTCCGGCCATTTTTAGGGTTCCGTACATCCGATGAAAGAATAGAACACTTATAGAATCACACTCGTGTCTGCCTGTCATAGCTTATTTTCTCCGAATCTACTTAACGAAAAAAGTTGAAATTTGGCACATGTATTAGATGACCCAATCATGAACGTATAGCGTAAATAAACGAATTCTACTTTTGGAGGTTTATTTTGGAAGCCAAATTAGAAAATTATAAAAAATATATTTTTGTATCATGTGGCGTGTCAAATGAAAGAGCTCATTATGAGAAATACAGTACTTTTTTTATAATTTTAAAATGCGTAGTTTAAGGGGGTATTCTCATGTGACCACTTCGAAAAATCAATTTTTTTTTTCATATTTCAATAGTAAAACCTATCGAAAATATGCTGTGAAAAATAGAGACCGAAATTCCTAGTTTTAGATAAATTACAACTCATAGTCGCCGACGAGCCGTATAAGCGACTTGCTGGCTCTTGAAACTTTAAACGCATTTATCTGGAACATTATTTTCTAAAACTGTCATGGTCCTAAAAGAAAAAGTATTCAACCGATTGCTTTGAAATTTATATATGTTCTTCTACTCATTAATGGTTATCGTCCGTACCAAAATTGCTTATTTTCGAAAATATGTTCTTATTTTTTTTAAACGATTTTTAACAAAAAACAAACTTTTTTTCTACAGTCCGCCATTTTTTTTTTTTTTAATGAAATTGATTAATTTTGGTAGGGACGATAGGGACATCCCTACTGAACTATGATCCATTCGATTTTTTTATTTCAGACAACATGAACAGCCGCTATTACCATGACCAGTGACCTGCTTTTTTTTAGTGTCTAATTTAATTAAAAAAAATATATATATATGAAAAATGTAAAATAAGAGAAAAAAATTTTTTTTAATTAGTAAAAGATACAAACAAAAACATATAAAAAAATTAAAATGATTGAATGTTATTGTCGTCTAAAAAAAAATTCCCTAAAAAGAGGTAAAATTTATGCGTTCACATGAAAATACCCCCTTAAAAGATATACGAAAATTGAGCATATCAGAAATCAAGTATTATTTGTATTAGAAATAAATAAAAATAGTTTGTTATTGCGTCAAAAAAAAAAACAAAAAACAAAACTTGAATGATGGAATGCAACGTCGATGTATTCCGTTTTAAAACAAAAGATTTACATCATGCAGAGATGTAGACAATATAGGTACATAGATGTAACAGTAAGCACGTAGCTGCGATTGTCTGATCTAGCTGATTTTTTTTTTGGTTTCAGAGATAAAAATGTATGGTCTAAAAAGTACCTCCAATTATTCTGAAACTTGTTTTTGTGAGGTGCATCTTGAGTTGTGGCCTAGAGCATCACAATGTTTTGTTCAAAACTTTACAATCTCCTACATGTTTCAGCTAAGTATTTCACAGGAGGTTCCTGCAAAAATTGTAGAATTTATTTTGAACGTAATGCTATTATGACTCGTGTGACTATTGAAGCTTGCTAACGCTCGTTTTTTCATATTAATTCACTATGGTCTAGAATCTAGATACATAAATTACTATTCTAAATTCAAAGTGGTAGCTGTAAAATGTAATAAATCTTGGTCAATATCAAAAAGTATATATTACAGTTTTAGTACGCTAGCGGATGATACTAAAACTAGCGCCTTTTTACACGACTACTTTTCATGTTGGAATTTTGTTTTTATACTTTTACTTTCATTTTTATTGTGAACGAGTCTTGGTCCAGCTTCGCCCGGATTTATAAATTGCCTATTAAAGATAGACATAATATTATGTCGCGAACTTTTTTAATGGAATATATACCCTTTGCCGGAGTTGCCGGAGAGTACCAGAAAAATGACTCTAAAACCATCTCTCATATATTTTATCTCGGTTTTCATGGAAGTCAAAAAAAGTGTCCGGCTAGGAGCATTTGTACACTGCACGTCGTGTGAAGTCAGAAATTGAATGACTTCCCACTGGCTGTTTCACGGATTACATACATATGTACCGCTAATATACGAGTATAACACAAGCGTGGGAGAAGAGAGACTACCGGTCTGCCTTAAGGTAGTTGTCGTTGTACAATATTATCAAAAAATTATAGATTATACGCGCCACAAAAGTATACTAGCTTGTAGCTAAGTGATCCATAATTTGTACGCAAGACTGTACCCGTGGAAACGTAACCCTTACAGTATTCATATGCATGTATACTTTTCTATAAATTGTTGCACTTTAAACCGTTATTTATAAATAATTAGACGGTCAAAAATTTTTTCTTATTTTTTTTAAACTCATAACAAATGCATTGAAAGACTGTCAGTTTTTGGAAACTTTCTGACAGTTAGTTATTTTTTTATGAATAAGAAACTGGTTCAGAACTACAGAGATCGTATACAATCAATGTTAATTATCCAATTTTTAATTGAAGTTATCTCGGATTATATACGGTCGATCGACTTCAAATTTTCAGAGTAATTGTATTATCATGTCCTTAATAAGTATACAAAAATTAAGAATTTTCTGGCGGTGTGCCTTAACCACGACAACTACCTTAACAATACGTAGGTATTTCTATACAAATATAGATGCCAAAAAATTAATAAAATTAAACTAGTTAGCTTTGAGATAAAATAATACAAAAAAACCCGGGTCGCAGTGCCAAAACCCTGCCGACAATATAGTGTATTTTTGCTTATACAGGCAGTGTGGCTTTATTATGCGAACTTAAGTCGGTTTTCGGGAAAAATAAAAAATTTAACCCCTTAATACACCCCTTAAAATAACATTTTTTTCTTAATTGTAATATTATTATCAATCGAACCTCTATACTAAATTATTTACACCTTTCAGTAAATAATTCATTATCTGCAAACTAGTTTTTTCGTAAAATTTATAAATCCGGTCCTGTCGGGCCGATTTTATCAAAATTTTAGGAACAGTTTTTAATTGCTACCAGAGGGTTAAATTTCAATTTTGAGACGATTCTGAGAATTTTTTCGGTATTTTGGGGCCCAAAAACATTTTTCAACCCCTAAAAACTACCCTTAAAATGGCCCGATTACGCCCATTTTAAATAGGCTTCTTGCGGTGATGGATTTCAACACGTGGGCGGAATTTCGTTGAAATCAATTAACTCTTTCGAAAGTTATTGCGCGTACACATATATATATATATACATACGTATATAAATGTATATATATATATATACATATATATATAAACATTTTTAAAAATGGTGCCAATGTGTTTAGGAGGTTATGAAACGTCGAGAAATTTTGGTCCGACCCCTAGGTCCCGCCATCCGACCGACGCCAATAGTGTATGTTGCCATATGGCAAATACACTAATAAAACATTATATATAACATTTTTGGAAGCATTTCGAAAAAAAATTTCATTAAAATTCGTCAAATAGTTTTTTAAGTTAAATCCATTCAAACACACGAGGAATTTTATATTTTAGTATAGATGAGCCTCTCACGTGACATGTTTCAAAAGTTTCAGTGACATAGGTATGACTGTAGTATAATGTCGATGTCGATCTTTGAAAGGGAGACTCGATTGGTCAGGCGGACGACGGACAGGTAGGTGTAGCGGCGCCAGCAATGCGGGGGGGCGAACACTTGACGCTCCCCGATCGAACCGACACTCCAGCAACCGACACCCAGGTGTAAGATAACACATTCCACCACCTAACTAACTATAAGATAATATAATAGCCCGCAGACATATCTGCGGTCATACTCCAAAACGGCTTATGTTAAATTTCTGTTAAATAAACGACGAATGAATCATCATGTCCATTTTAATATAAAACTTTCAGATACACATTATTTTTGAATTGAAACTTCGTTAAAGCCAATTCTGACTAGCCGTTCTCGGTTACGATTCACCGGTCCGGTTCGGTTTTCGATTAATCTAGGCTGCTCACACTATCCCGATTCTGTTCTACGAGTATTCTCGGTGCGCATGCGCAATTTCGAAATATGATTTGACGTTTGATGTGTAGTTAAACAGCTGGCTAGTCACGTGACTCCAGCAAGCGTTCTCATTGGCTACGGTTGCGAACGGTCCGGTTGAAATTAGAGCTGAACCTAAACGCTCGAACCGAACCGCAATCGGGAACGACTACGCCCTGATTGGTCGAGCTCCCAACCGGACCGGTGAATCGTAGCCGAGAACGGCTAGTCTGAATTGGCTTTTAAAGCCAATTCAGACTAGCCGTTCTCGGTTACGATTCACCGGTCCGGTTCGGTTGTCGATTAATCTAGGCTGCTCACACTATCCCGATTCGGTTCTACGATTATTCTCGGTGCGCATGCGCAATTTCGAAATATGATTTGACTTTTGATGTGTAGTTAAACGTCAACAAAAACAGCTGGCTAGTCACGTGACTCCAGCAAGCGTTCTCATTGGCTACGGTTGCGACCGGTCCGGTTGAAATTAGAGCTGAACCTAAACGCTCGAACCGAACCGCAATCGGGAACGACTACGCCCTGATTGGTCGAGCTCCCCAACGGACCGGTGAATCGTAGCCGAGAACGGCTAGTCTGAATTGGCTTTTACGCACAGTCGAATGAATTGGATTTATGGAGCTGAGTCGTTTACGAAACGTTGAGGTAGAGTGGGATGCAGCGATCGTTACACACACCTTATGCGGATGAATACGTATGGATGTGTGTGTGTGTGTGTGTGTATGTATTTACAGTCGATGCGACTGTAGTAACATACTAAAAATTAAGGAGTTAATCAACATTAAATAGTACGGTTTGTTTTATGGGACGGAAAAGCAATGTCCGTCCCATGCACAGAAACTATGCCGCTTATATTGCATTGTGAAGCGCAAGTGTATGACTCACTCTTTAGATTTTTAATAAAAGACTCTAATCTTCCGAGATGATATCATCATTTTTGCGAGCTTAAATAGATTTAAAAAAATACGAATTTCGCTGTGTCGTTCGCGACGCTTGTGTAGTTCGAAGGTGTTTCGAGGTATGTGATCGACAGTGCCGTCTCTTTTCATTGGTCCACACACCGACTGTAGAATTAATAATCTGTTATGAAATGTTTATGAAATGTTAAATGTAATTTTATAGAGTTAACAAAATTCGAAAATATAAAAAAATACCAAAAATTTTACATAAGCGGTTTTGTCTTTTCACCATACGTACTTAAAGGGCGAGTTTGAGTGCAGACACAAAAAGTCTACGCGGTGTTTTGTTAGCATACTCAAAACATTAATATTTATGGTTGGATTTCACTAGAGCATGCTTAGTAAAATGAAATCACTATTAAGAACTATAAAAAGTTGAACTTAAAAACCTTCATCTTTGCAGCGCTGGATGCGTTATGAGTCTGGTTTTTTGGTTGATGGACAGGATGAATATGCGCTTTTGTATCACACCAGGTAACACTTCCATCTTGAATCCACCTTTTTGTCAAATAAACTCTCAATCATTGAACGTTGGCTTGTACACGTACTTAACTCTGCTGGTGACTTCAATCAGCAGTTAGACGAGTAACCCGCTGGGCATAAATTATGTTATGCAAATGGTTGTAAACATTAAAAAAAAAATGACTTTAATCTGATAAAAAATTGAAATTACAAGATGAGCAAACACGAAATTCAAAAACACGTTTCTTAAAATTTGTAAATTCTAGAAAATGGCGGGATTCAAACGATTTTACTGAATAAAAAAATTGTTAAATCACTTGTTTTGAGTCTTGGTTTGGTTTTTTTATTTAAACTGAAAAATTGTGTGTGTCTCAAGGACGTACCGTTTACTGAATGATGATTGGTGGACCGAGTAACAATAACAATAAGAAATATCTTTATTTAAATCGTACGTAGTGCACTTGTAACAACGACGCTTTTAACATCGTGTTTCACCGCAACTCTTATTCATATTCTGTGCATACAGCTGTCAAAAAATTAAAATATACCGTAAAACGAGGGGGCTTTGTGACAAATTTATGAGTTTTTGTCAATTTCCAAGTAATTATTTCTAAAAAAAAAAACCCAAAAAATTCTACATGAAGTAACAACATTTGGCTACTAAACTAATGTAAATTTATTTAAAAATCTTTAAAAGGAAAAGAGTATTTTACGAAAACATTTGTCACAATTTCACCTCCATTCACGGGGTGACTTTGTGACAACTACTAATTTTTATGGAAGCATAAAGTCGGCATATTGGCGGCTGAAATGGTAACATTAACTAGCCACAACTATGTTTTAAATATAGAAATTGTCCCAAATTCGCCCCGTGAAATGCAATGATACATAACAAGTTTGTCACAAAGTGCACCCAAAAAAAATTCTAATTGAACAAAATTGTTTATTCTTAACAAAAATTACAGAATAATACAAAACTGGAACACCAAAAAATATTAAACATTAAAAAAATATATTACGTAAGTGAACACAGGTGATGAGTAACTAAATACTAATTATAAATATTCATTTCAGTTACGCGAAATACTAATTATAAATATCCATTTCAGGAACGCGAAAAATTTCCCTGCGGGAAATTTGGACAGGTTCATTTATTTTTTGTTGAACTATATCTGAAGTTTCGTAAAAGAGTTCGTCTTTTCGGTCAGGCCACTTCCAGTATACCCCGTATTTTTCCATGGCACTAACAGAGACTCCATTTTCTTTGATGCTAGTGATGACACCGGGAAACAGATTTTCTTCATAACGTATAATGACATAATCTCCAATTTCTGCCTTCGTATCATCCTTTGCCACTGAGCTACGTTCTGGTTCTTCGCTGTCAGGATCATCAAATTCACTCATAGGGGACACGTCATTTTCCCTGTATGAGATAACATCAGAATCGTGTCACAATTTTACCTCGCGTTTTGTCAAAATTTCATTTAAAGTGGCGCCACCGGTTTGGTAATACAATTTCTAAGTATCTTAGTATTTGACTACTTACCTAATATAACACTGCACACAACGCACACTTCAAATCTCGGCTACTTTAGACAGTTTAGATTGTGCAGATGAAAGTACAACAACAAAGTAAAATTTCAAAAATACGTGCCTTTGATATAAACCGCTCGAACAAAACACATGCTTTCGATACAAGATCCACTTTAATAGTGATCAACAAATGGATATATTCTTAAAAAGCCTAGACACACTCGTGGTGATCTCACGTCAAATATGTAAACTAGACACGATTTTTTGCGGGAACTGCGTTGTGTCCCAAAGTCACCTGGCTGTCCTAAAGTCACCTCATTTTACGGTACTTATAATTACGTGAAAATCAGCTATACGAGGTACGTGCAAAAATGTAATATGTATCTCGAACGTACTGTTATTATGACTAGTGTGACTGTTAAAACTCACTGAGCGCTCGTTTCTCCATAATAACTGCACTAATGCTCTAAATTTATACATAGATTCCTATTTTATTTTTAGCAAGTTTTAGAGACAAATAAATTATTCAATTAAGAATTTACTTAGATCCTGGAGATAAAATAAACGCTGACAATAAGAGAAATTATTTGTTATTTGACCTAAATCTGCAGAAATTACATGAATGAAATTATTACCAAATGTCCAGATTATTTTCTATTTTTAGTCACCCGGAATTTCCCATGCGTAAGGTGAAGCATAACATTTGTGATGATATCGTAATTTGTGTTTGTTTTTTAATTTAACATTTATTGTTTAGCAACATTAAATCAACTCGGTTAGTCCGGAAGAGCACGAAACATCAAACTACCCTCTATTAAATATAAAGATTCGGCGCTCCGAATTTGATCGGTTCATGAATTAAAAGCTCTAATTATTCCGTATCATTCCGGGCTAAAGCGAGTTAATTCAGTATGCGCTCTATTAAGACGAAAATACATATAAAGGATCCTGAATTTCTGCCTATCTGTTTGTTTATACCGAAATCATTCGAAAACGCTTAGGTAGATTTTGGTAAAAATTGATACACTTTCAATTGGCATTGAAACTTAAAGTCTAAGGTAAATTTAACCGGCTACGCTCGGGGTCGCTTTTTCTTCAAAACCGACATTAATGCGCGAATGCATTCAGTACCTGCAACCAGCAACGACCGTCAGTCGGTCGCCTGCAATTTTTGTCTAGTCCTACTGGACCAATCTAGTGTGCTAGTGATGTGTTGTTTACACTTATTAATCACACACGAAACCTGCACTAAAAGTTTCTGGTCCGTGCTGATCTAGTGTGCGACATCGTGCAGGTTGCAGGTTTGTGCTGTGCTGGTCGTGCTCAAGTGTGCGCGGTCTTTAACGTCAGATCGGATCTGCCACAATCGATCTGATTTAGACGACGCCATAAAGATTAGTTAACCTATTCGCTAAAACGAGTCCTGTCCAACTTAAGTCGCAAACAATCTGTCAGATGAAACGCGGCGTACAAGATCTTTGTTACTATATTTTTTCACGAGTATTATGGCTACTCTAAGCATCAAAAATCCTCTACCCGATTACAATTGCGGGAACTAAAATCGAAGAACTCACTAAATTTTGATAGACGGAACGACCTTATTGCGTCTGCCCTAATATTAACTGATTCAGAGTTGATGTGTGTATTTGATACAAATGGAACCTGACAGTCGACTTTGGGACTAAAATTTAGGTACGATTACTGCGCAGGTTGGACCGATGGTCGATCCTAGCTGTAGGCCGCGCGGTCGGAAGGTTACGCGTTGCCTTAAATTGCTTGCATATGAAATGAATCGATATTTTGATGAGTGCAAATTAAAATCAGATGCTGATACGTTTCTCATCAACGTAGTCTGTACGTTATGTACCTTGAGACTAGGTACTTACGTACATATTTATGTTTCACTTAGGCTATAGAGGATACATTTACAATATTTACATAAAAACTGCTTCTGCGTTTGAGCATGACTCACACAAGACGGGCTTATCTTAAGTTTAACGAACTGAAAAAGATCAACAAAACATCATCGAAGATGCATATATCTGCGGTCATAGTGCAAAACGTTTTATGGCAGATTTTCGGGAAGCACCGCGCATCGCGCACTTTTATAAATGATCGATTTATTCAAGCGACAAGTACTTTTATTTTGAAAAATGCTTAAAAGCATCGAGCACTTACTAAAGTGTTCGTGAAAACTAAGCATCAAGTATTTTAAAGTAACTTCTTAAATCTTAACTTCCAACATTAAGTTATGATACAAATTTTAGACATGAACAATATTTCTAATTACGGGAAAGTTTCGACTTCAACAAACAAAATAGGAATTATAAAAAATAAACAAAATATGTTTCTACTAACGCTTATTAAGCATTGAAAGTGCTTATTAAGCATTTATAATGCTTATTAAGCATTTCTACTGCTTATAATAACCTTGTTGAATGTTTATTATTAATTATTGTGACGTTTTCGTATACGCTCTGTGTATTTTTGAAATAAAAAAAAAATTTAATAATGCTTACATGCTTAATAAGTAGCAAAACTTTATGCAAGTACTCTAAGCATCAAGCATCGAACATTTGTTTGACAAAGTGCTTTAAGCATTATTATAAGCACTAAAAGTTCTCAGCACGGCCCAACTCTACGTATGCTACGGTTCTGAAATAGTAGAAAGTGACTCATCATTATAGCACGGTTCGCACGAAGCGGTGAGGCAACCTCATATTGATGAAATCAATTGCTTAATTCTTGGTCCTTCAATTGTTCTCTGCCCTTTAAAAATAGCGTCGGGACAGCCATAAGCGTTTTTAGGAAAGGGGAAGGATTCGAGATGAAGTGCCAGGGGTTTCACTATAATAATTGAGATCATCAGAATATCAATACTTGCATGGGATTTCTATTGTTCGCCTATATCACAAACTCCCTGTTTAAAAAAACAATTATTAAAAAAATCGTGATAAGCGATTTCGCCTTGTGGTCATAGATATGTACATATAAGTATAATACGTACCTTATAGTATGGGATAGCATAGCGATGTACCAGATGTGGCTGCAACAGAAGTATTGTATTTAGGTGTGAGGAAAATAATCTCTCAAAGTAAACCGGACTTGTCACTTTTAAAGCTTATCTGTCGCAGCCGAATTGTAAGTTTAAATCTTTGTAAAGCGACAAAATTTAAGTTAGCTTTTTAAACTACTTTGTCGTTTTATGAAACAGCTAGACTTTTTGTAAAGTGGCTACGACATATTACCAAATACAATGCTTTTAATATAATATAATATACTTTGATGAAGCTCACTTTCTTGTTCGCGTCTTTGTCCATAGCTAAAGACACGAATACTGCTGAACGGATTTGACGTCGGTTTTTGCCAGGCTTAAATTCTGTTTATTTGTAAGTAGCCGCTACACGTGGTTTTACACGTGATGAAACAGCACGGCAGCGACAACAATAGTGAAGCCTTCAGCTCTACCGTATATTACAGTTTTGACAGATTACAGATTTTTTTTTATATACCAGTACTTCCACCATAAACTTACTGTACTTCCACCATGTATTCAAATTTAACCAGTTTATTTGGGATTTTTATTTTTGATCAAAATAAAATATAGCCTGTAGTACTAAGTGATAGTGTAGCTTTTTATTGTTGTAAGAATCTTTAGAATCGGCTCATTACTTCCAGGGATTACTCCCACATACAAGCAAACAAACATACAAATTTTATCCCTTTATATGTACAGATATCACTCGGAAACGCCCGAATCGATTTCGAGGAAACTTGATACACTATTGAACCTAGATGAAAGAACAATCTTTTACAGTTTGAAAACCTACTTCTTGGTTACTTAATTACTTTAGTCCTAGGTTATATATTTTTACGCTTCGTTTTATAGTTTAATCGACGTATACCAGTTCAACTCTAACTCACTTGTAGTATCTCTGACTTGGTTTATATTTTTACTTACTGCTCACCCCCCTTTCGCTGTAATGTAATACTAATATAGTCTATACTATAGGAACGTTTTTAAAAAGCGAAATAATTGTTTAAACTGATTTTTGTGATTGCTAGCGACAAATAAACAACCAAAGATAGATATTTTTTCTCTTTATAATTTTGGAATAGATTTTTTTTTAAGCGAACAGAATCGAATATTCGATCTCTATAGTTATTTATCTTGTAGTTTTCTCATCCCTGATAATACATTCTTCAAAGGTTTTTTTAGCACGAAAGAAAAATACAATTTGGAATGCAGGCGACTGTTTTCCTACGGAACTTTTTCCAGCGGTGTGGACGAGTTGAAAGCACTATAGTAAGCTTTTCCGACGCCCCCGACTTTTAACGGACGCATAGCGTCGCTCTGACAAGGCTATGGAGCGTCGATTTGTTGCCAGATGTTCAGTCGCCGCTCTGTCGGTGATGAGAAATGTTATTTCAACGGCATGTTCATATACGGCCGATTCAAAAGTCCTTGCACACATATCTTAGACTACGTGTACACTTTTTGAATTTTTTTTTCAATGTTGAAGATCTAACAATTTAAAGTTTGAAGAAATATTATAAAAATCTAAATAAAAATTATGAAATTTTTTTTCGCGTTAAAATGTACCAGCAAGTTCATACAGTTTGTCAGCAGCAAACAATTTTTTTCACCATTGCAAAGAAATTGATTTTCAATAGAATTGTTTTCTTTTCCATAACATATTAATTTTTAGTGTATTTGCCATATGGCAACATACACTATTGGCGTCGGTCGGATGGCGGGACCTAGGGGTCGGACCAAAATTTCTCGACGTTTCATAACCTCCTAAACACTTTGGCACCATTTTTAAAAATGTTTATATATATATGTATATATATATATGTATATATATATGTATATATATATATATTTATTATTTATATATATATACGTATATATATATATATATATATATATATATATATATATATATATATATATGTGTGTGTGCGGGCAATAACTTTCGAAGGAGTTAATTGATTTTAACGAAATTTGGCCCACGTGTTGAAATCCATCACCGCAAGAAGCCTATTTAAAATGGGCGTTATCGGGCCATTTTAAGGGTAGTTTTTAGGGGTTGAAAAATGTTTTTGGGCCCCAAAATACCAATTCTCAGAATCGTTTCAAAATTGACATTTAACCCGTTAGTAGCAATTAAAAAGTGCCCCTAAAATTTTAATAAAATCGACTTAACAGGACCGGACTTACACATTTATTGAGAACACTAATTTGCAGATAGTGACTTATTTATTGAAGAGTGTATTTAATTCGGTGTAGACGTTAGATTGATAATAATATTACAATTAAGAAAAAAAATGTTATTTTAAGGGGTGTATTAAGGGGTTAAATTTTTTATTTTGCCCAAAAACAAACTGAATTTCACATAATAAAAGTATAAAACCTCACGGCCCTATACCAGCAAATACACTATATTGTCGGCAGGGTTTAGGCACTGCGACCCGGGTTTTTTTAATAATTTGTCTGGCTAAATATTTGGATATGTAGATAGTTATTTACTTCGTCAAATAACGAAATCGTTTCAGAAATCTACTGTAACATTCGCTCTTGTAACCAGGATTTCTTTTAAGTAGCTATTTTCAACTGATTTTACTCACGTATTTTCAAGTTTTTAGTCCTTACTTCTCACACAAAATCTCTTCTCCTACGTTGCTTAGCCAATGGAAAAATACGTTTCATAAGAATTAACCTCAAATTAATAACAGATTTTTTTCTGATTGATCTATGGCTGCCACGAGTCGGGTATGTAGGAGAAGTTAAAAAAGTGTTAAAAAACATGAGTTGAACTGTATATTATTTTTCAATAGTTACTTATGTAGCTTTTCAGAGACGTCAAATAGATTTAAACCGACATTTGACAGAAAATCTTAAACGTTGATTGATGAATCTCAATGAAACAAGAAATATTTCCGAGAAATCAGATTAAACAGCTACATAATATAATTTATATAACAAATTCAATTTTGATGGATTGCAATTGACAACGACTAATCACATAAAAAGCTGGAAGAATATATTAAAGTCAATATAATGATTATATTCTGATTAATCTTTTAATAAACCACTATATTACTGTACACAAAGATTTTCAAAATAATTCTACGGTCGTCTGCAAATTTTTAGAGCGCTATTTACTTATATTTATTTCACTCTTGAATCAAATTATTTGTGAAAAAATTAAATAGTAAACAGCACTTCAGTCAAATCTAGTCTTTCGATTGACGAATGAAAGAAATGACGAAGGGAGAACATGACTACCTCTCATGTGCAATTCACCACATGGCCTATGAACTATTAGAAAGATATGATGTATAGAAAACTGTCTGATTTTAACAGAAGGCATTAAAGTGCTTAATCGTTGTTTGAAATTTGCATTTTGAAATTATATTTTATGTTTCATATTTTACAGTCATCCGGTGTCTCTTTGCTTTGGGACATCCTCGACAAAACTTATAGAAAATAAAATGGGGACTGCAATTCGTTAACCGATCCTTTTTTGTATGAAGAAGGAATCTAGAAAAACTTATTGCAAAACTTCAAATCTATTTTCATCTTTAATATCGTGGGTCGATTTTAAATACCATCATCATCAATCAGCCATGTGTTCAAAGCATGTGATTGATTCAACAATGTTTATATAAAAACAATACATTTATAAGTTTATAAAATCCGCAAACATTAAAACTGTAATATGTTCTAATAAACCGTGCGGGATGTTTATCCTATAGCGAAACAATATTGCCGCAATAATTTATGCTCTTAAAATAACAAATATTCCGGGCCATCTGTGTATGCTGTGGAGAGATCGCAGTCGGTGGCGGCGGCGACAGCCCGCTGTTTGCGAATGCGCGAGACAAAGATAAGATGACCGGGTACCATGTGTGTTGGACAAAGACGATAAAACAACGAGCACCAGATGGACAAACCGTAGGCGCCAAGCTGTGGCCAGAATAACATGGGTCGCGGCTCACTGAACATTGCGGAGCTCTCTCTCTCTCTCTCCTTTTCTGCAGCCGATCTGCGGGGAAGGAGCGGAGCGCGGGAACATTATAGAGATGATACTCCGGCTGCGACCTATACGAAACCATCTATTGTGCGTTCACACGTAATATCATGTTTGCAGCAAGTGTAAGCACAAGAAGTCAATAATTTTGGGTAAATAAACTCACCCACTTTTTGATACCATCTTGTCAATTTGATTGAATCAGCACTAAGAGCCAGTGACGTCCAAATTCTTCTAGAAGCATCCAGAAGGAAGACGTCGCTTCAGATATCCGAAAAAAATGCTTGGTCGGATGACACAGAAGAAGACTTTTAAAAAAATTGAAAAACAGAGGCTAGAGATAGATAGGCACATGAAATTGGACACAGAAAAACATTACAATCCTCGATATCTAAACAAGACCCTGAATAGTTCTGAACCTTCATTCTCGATAGACCGTTTAATCACATGCCTGGTTGGTAACCAAATATCTGGTTTCCAGGGGCTGGTTTGAGGCACTTGTATGTGGCATTTCGTTACTTATTATTGTTACAATGTCTCCGAGAAGTCCAGAGACTAAGATAGGAAACGGCGAACCCTAAAGCGTACCGAGTGAAGAAAAGTGTTGGAACATGTCAAGGCCCTTCATGGGTTGTAGCATCACGGGGTTGGTTAGTTAGTGATCTTTAAATCGTAGCATTTGTCATGGTGGTCTAGAAATGTCAGATTAACATTTCTAAATCAGAAGGAAGTAGATTTTCAAATTTAAATATATTTGGCATCAAAACTATATTCAACGTCTTTTAAAAATTAAACATGCGCTGTGTAGTCGCCTGAGGTTCAGCTGTCGTACCGTAACATAATTAAAAATTGACTTGAAGCTATTAAATTTTTTTGCCAAAATTATTCCAGACTACATAATTTTTTTGACCGGAGGAAAATGGCACATAGTAAGGTTTTAGGTGGATCATAATTTCTTGACAACAAAAAATTGTCAGTCTGTAAGTCGTGATTGTAACCACCGGCAGACGGAATTCTCGGCATTCAATAGGCGCGCCTCTGTTAGTGATTAAACAAATTACTGTAATCCACGATATCAGTATTGCCAACATTTAAATTGATCCACACATTTAATTAACTTTAAAAATGTGTTTTTGAAAAATCTATAAATTATACGTGTATTTAACGTTTAGCTGCAGCCCTTGGAATATCCATTATCCCATTCGCAGTTGGGATTCCTGAGAGTTCAACACCCCACAACGAATTGAAATAAATTCTGGGAGATGGTAATAAAAATATTTATTAATCGAATTAAAATTATAAATCATTTTATGAAAAATGTATGACCATATGGTTAAAACGTTTCGTCTGCATGTAGCTATATACGCGCCTTTATAGTTCATTTGTTATTGCAGCAGCATGGTTGCCATCCCCTAAAAGTAAATGACACTACAAGTTGTCCAACTTCGAGTTCTGAATACAAATCACTGACATTAAATGCGGATGGTCAACAAAGACCGTCGTTTTTCTGAAACTGCGCAGCTTTGCTTTTTTTTATAGTAAGTGTCCACAAAATACACAGAAAAGAAAGAACTTTTTTTTTATTGTTTTAACATTTTTACACCAAAATATTAAAACGTACCTATCGTGAACAATGGAATTAAAACAAGTGGTCGATTTTTTTTATAAATTTTATATTTAACAAATGTCCATGTGAAAATGTTTGTTTTTTTTCATTTTTGTCGAAATAAATAAATAATCTCAATATAGTAATATATATTTACAATGTTTTTCTATTTTAATGCGTTTCAGTGTTGTTTGATGCATAAAAATGATGTGTAACTGCTTTAAAACTACGTCCCGGCGTTTGATGTTCAGATTTCAAAGTTGAGTTGTAATTAATAATTTTAATTACTTATTAACATCAATATTAATGATGTGATATTTCTGTTCCTCTGAGAATAAATAATTTTGGTGCAATAGAAAAAAGTTGTTATTTATGACAAGAATTTTCTAATCCCACTCGTGTTTACTGTGGGCAATACTCGGGTCAAAATTAATGTCCTTTGTTTTTAAAAATAATAATTTGAATAATTTTAAGATTATTTGATATTTTGTCTGTCGTTTGAAACGTAATGAATTCGTTTTGGTTATTCAAATGAGTTTAAGAAAAGCGGAAGTCAAAACTCAACATCATGTCAGTGTGTTTGAATTAAAACGGTCCGCGCAGTAGCGACATCTGATATTAAAATATTGATGCAAGATGTCCAAACCCCTAATTATGAGCAGATGGTTGTTTTGGACGATTGGCCAGTAAATATTCTTTGAAACACCTGTTGGAATTTTTATACCTACCTACTCGATCTCGCTGATGGCAAAATTAGGTTAAAGATTGCACCTGTGAACGTCGATAAAAAAACACGATATCAAATAATTACGATCGACATGAACAGGGTTGAACACATTATATAAATAAGTGGATTTGCGTTTTGAAAAATCATCACTCGAATCCTTACATGGGAATTCCTGTTATTTATAAAGTACGATAACAGACTCGTTTCACGTATCAAAATTTGAAAATGTATTATTATTATTATTATCATACACAAACAAGTAATGCAAACCAACTTTTTGTTTTTATATATCCATCGTTTTATTTGCAAACACGAATTAAAGAAACATAAATACCTATTTTAAATGCTGAGAATAAATCGTCATATCTTCTTTATCTATAGAAAGAGATGTAGGTATATCGATTGCTTCCTCGTGGTTTGCTTTCAATATGACCGATCAGTGAGCAGGGCACTGCAGATGTAGACTGAATATTATCAAGTCACTGTTAATATTCATAGGTATTTGGATTGACAAAACTTGTATTATTTAAAAATAATTCTTTAATATTTTCGTACAACGTTCGTCTCTCTCGAGACTTCTTCAGGTACTGTAACGAGAACACAAAAAAAAAAAAAAATAAATAAATATCATTTTTACAAGTCAAGAGTTGTGAAAATATAACTAGTAGATAATTCTCAACATAATATAAACAATATAAGTAAAATATAATAGTATTATCATCAACAAAGCAAAAATCTTATTACAGAAATTTAAATTAAAAGTAAATTCATTATTGTAAAATAAAACAATAACAAATTTAGTTATAATTTAAATTTCTGTAATAAGATTTTTGCTTTGTTGATGATAATACTATTGTATTTTACTTATATTGTTTATATTATGTTGAAAATTATCTACTAGTTATATTTTCACAACTCTTGACTTGTAAAAATGATATTTATTTATTTATTTATTTTTTTGTGTTCTCGTTACAGTACCTGAAGAAGTCTCGAGAGAGACGAAACGTTGTACGAAAATATTAAAGAATTATTTTTAAATAATACAAGTCTTGTCAATCCAAATACCTATGAATATTAACAGTCATTTAGTAATATGGATATGAATATAGTAAATCATTATCAAGTCATTTGAGTAGTCGCATAAGCAAACTTTTGGAATTTTTTTTAATATTGAAAAAGTTTTCAAAATACTCTTAAAAAAATTGTTTTATATTTTATTCCAACAAAAAAAAATGTGGGACGGGCTCATAGTATATTTCAGAGAATAATGTCAAAAATCTAAAAAAAAATATGTTTGAGAATTTTCAATATTAATTTTATGCTTATACAAATTTTAAACAGCGCAGTGATAGATTAGTTTCATCTATTACAAGATACCGAATAATTTATACAGCGAAAATGAAAAATGCAGCGGTTTTAGACCAAAGAAAATAATGTTACCAAATTCAGTGCAGAGAGGACTATATTTGAGACAAAAACTCATAACGTTAAATAATTTATTATAATTCCAAATCCACCATGCAATGATGCGACAGCGCATTGAGGTATATTATATCTACGGTTAAAAGGCCAAACAGCTCATCTCAAATAAGATTAAAGACAGTTTAATTATCCAGCACTGCTCGAAGCATATTCAAGAGCCGTGAACGCAAAATCAATCGTAAATCTCTCGGAATTAGATGACTAATTCACAAAAAACAAAATATGTCAAATGACGAACCTTCCTCATCACAAACATGACTTCTTATTCGAACTTTTATTTGATTTTTATAATTATTGTTTTGTGAACATAATTCGACATTAGCAATTAATAAATCTATAACGTGATAAAAAAATAGGTATTTAACAATAAATGTTACAAAATTAAACAAAAAAAAACTAACAAATTTTCTTATTCTCGGTTGTGTTCAGCGTTGCCAGACGTTCCGATTTTGGCGGGACGTCCCGATTTTTAAATAAAAATTAAATGTCCCGCGCGGGACAGGCTCAGTCCCGCTTTTCGGGGATAACTCGACCGTGCGTAAATAATTATTCTCTTGTTGTAAGTTGCAATTTGTAACACTCACTCCTCAGACTATTGTTTGAAACGCCATATTTTTCTAATGAATAAAACTTTTTTGATTTTGATTTCTGTTTTTTTTATTTTTTTTATTCAGAAAACGAATAAGACTCAACTATGTAACGATAGGGTAAATCTGATTTAAAATATCATATTTTTATTAAAATAGATTTTCTATGGCTATTTTTGCTATCTGTGGTTACGTAAACGTAATTTGAACTCAAATAAAACGATAAATATTTAAAAACTTCTGATTATATACGTTTTTTACTATGTCCCGCTTTCAACGAAAGAATCCCGCTTTTTTCACTCAAAAAGTTCCAAAATCCCGACTTGGCAAAAAAAAAATCTGGCAACGCTGGTTGTGTTTCACTCATGCCTGTCATCTACGTATTATATTAAGATGACCTCGTTTAGCGCTGTTTCATATAGCGCAAGAACTTATTGGAACGTATCTCATGCGTTAAGCGGGGTCTTAGTGTATATTTGTATTTCGCAAAACGAGCTCTTTCATTTGATATGTCACATGATGCACTTGAAAAATATATTTCTTTTAATTTTCTAATTTGGTTCTCAGAATAGCCTTTCAAAATCGAATTTACGCTATACGTCCGTGATTGGGTCATTTAACTCGTATGTATTAAATTTCAACTTTTTTCGCCCAGTAGATTCAGTGAAAATAAGATGTAACAGTTGGATTGACAGACACGAGTGTGATTCTATAGGGGTTACGTTTTTTCATCGCATGTACGGAACCCAAAAAATTGTAAAAAAACAACATAAGCAATATATCCTTTCGGTTAATGTTAATATGTATTTCATAAATCATAATAGTCTGTATATTATTATTATGAACTATATGTATTTTAACGGCATTATCTATTATCCACTTATTCCAGCTATAGGAGTCTTTTATTATGTAATAGGTAAGGTAATAGCAAAGTGTTATACCTGTCGTTAGAACCCCGACAGGTCCGTAATAACGTATACCTGTTTACCTCAGCACGACTCGGCCACCCTGCGGTGTATTCGGCGCCTTCACATAGCACCTGTCTGCAAGGGGTGCAGCAGGTGCTTCAGAACCCCTGCTCCGTTCGTTTAGCTCCATACAAGGTGCTTGCACATAAGCGCGCGCAGACACACGAACGGTAAAAAAATACAGTACTTATTTAGTCAGTGGCGTACCAGCAGAACTAGTGTACACCCATACCTCGCTTTATGGCCTAGATACGTTCCACGAAACTTGGCCGCAAAGCGAAAAGCCGTATAAGGAATCAATTATTCTAAATTGCAAGATTGGCAGCATGTAGATATATCGACATCGAAAAAAAGTTTTTTTTTTGCCGTTATAGCGAAACATTTTAGGCCGTAAATCGAAAACGTCCCATAATTGAATAGGGCCGTTATAGCGAAATGCCGTATAAAGAACGGCCGTATAGCGAGGTATGAGTGTATTTGTATTGTCGGAACTAATCAGCTCCTGTAATTTCAACTTCTCCTTCATGGCAGTCATAAGATCAATCAGAAAAAAATAGTATTGATTTGAAGTTAAATGTTTTCAAACGTATTTTTTCAGTGGTTCAGTAGCATAGGAGGAGACACTTCCCGTGTTAAGTAGGAACTAAAAACTCAAAAATGCGTCAGTAAAATCAGTTAAAAATAGATTGCGTTGAAAATTATGCAGTATGGCACATATTTACATAATAACACAAAGAATTCTTTATATAATATACGAGTATAATTATGAAATATGAATGAATACAAATAAAAAAAACCCAGGTCGCAGTGTCAAAACCCTGCCGACAATATAGTGTATTTGCTTGTATAGGGCCGTGTGGTTTTTATACTTTTATTATGTGAAATTAAGTTTGTTTTTGGGCAAAATAAAAAATTTAACCCCTTAATACACCCCTTAAAATAACATTTTTTTCTTAATTGTAATATTATTATCAATCTAACGTCTACACCGAATTAAATATACCCTTCAATAAATAAGTCACTATCTGCAAATTAGTGTTTTCATAAAATTTGTAAATCCGGTCCTGTCGGGCCGATTTTATTAAAATTGTGGGGACACTTTTTAATCACTACCAGAGGGTTAAATTTCAATTTTGAAACGATTCGGAGAATTTTTTCGGTATTTTGGGGCCCAAAAACAGTTTTCAACCCCTAAAAAGTACCCTTAAAATAGCCCGATTAGGCCTATTTTAAATAGGCTTCTTGCGGTGATGGGTTTCAACACGTGGCCCAAATTTCGTTGAAATCAATTAACTCTTTCGAAAGTTATCGCGCGTACACATATATATATATATATATATATATATATATATATATATATATATATATATATATATATATATATATATACATATATATATATACATATATATATAAACATTTTTAAAAATGGTGCCAAAGTGTTTAGGAGGTTATGAAACGTCGAGAAATTTTGGTCCGACCCCTCGGTCCCGCCATCCGACCGACGCCAATAGTGTATGTTGCCATATGGCAAATACACTAAAAAATGTAAGTTAGTTTGTATTTGTAGTTTTAAAGCTTCCTCTGCGAATTTTCTGTTTTCATAATTATGAAACATCTGTAAACCTAACAATATGTGCATTGTTTACATGTTATACTTCAACCGCGCGTGTGAAGGTTGTAGTAGGTATATTTACCTATATAATTTTTCTACGCCCGCCACTGTTTGTTAGTTGCTTAGGTGTACCGAAATATCGAATACGTACAGAAAAGTGTATTGCATTTTCACAGACGTTTATCGGTATACATTTTTTCACCTAGAAGACCGTTAAATTACAAAAAATTGAAAACACAGTTCAATCTCCTTTTCCATGCTCACAGCGACACGTCTCGTGGCTCCTAGCCGGGAAAGGGTTAAAATAGCACATAAATATACCACATAATACTGCTGTGAACTGAAACTGTCAACTGAATAGTCGAGACGAATGTTTGGCTTGGACAGGTGTTAGATGTTTCTACCTATTTTCAGTGAGTGGAGAGTCAACCAAAAGAGGATGGTTATAAAAATATTTTTGAAATAAAAATATCTGCTTACAGGTGTCTCGCCGGTGATGACCGCATAATCTAGAATCTAGATCAAGTAAAATAGATTATATTTGCATGTGGATAGTTGTGAATTCATCTAAAACCATAGATACTGTATCTAAAACTGTGAACTTGAGACCAAGTAAATATAATGTCATTATCTTTGGTGTCAGGTACAAAAGACTTCAGTCAGTTTTTATAGCTGTTAAAACATATTATTGACGGTTTGATAATATAACCTCAAAAAGATAGACAACTGTGAGTTGAATTCGCGCCCTTAGGATTCCGTATTGTTATAGCACGTAATAATTCCACATAAAATAAAACATTTATCATTTTCGGCTTTTTTACTTCACTCGTGCCAAATTACAATATTCTAGGTCAACGAGAATTAACCTATATTATGTTTTGATGAGCGTCTGAAAAAAAATCTATGAAAGCACCGAACATTGCTCTAACGAAAAGATACACTGGATTGAGGAACAAACTTAGCTTTGTTCCCATACATCGACATAGGTCGCGGTCAGTTTACCAACTGCAAATAAGTTTATAATCTCAGAAAAAATATTTTTTTTGTGATGTAACTGCAAATTTACGATTTCCCGGATTTTTCCCTTTACTTGTGCTATAAGACATTGCTTCTTGCCAAATTTCATGATTCTAGGTCAATGGGAAGTACCCTATAGGTTTTGATTTGCTTGTGATTTAGAAGTTTGATTTTTTCACAGCTCCGAGGAATTGCAAACCTCCACGCGTTCCTAAGAAAAAGGATCTTGACAGGCAGATAGACAGACAACGAAGTGATCCTATAAGGGTTCCTTTTTCCTTTTGAGGTATGGAACCCAAAAAAAACGAAGTCATTTCATTACTTTCTTTTATTAAATAATTAACAATTATTAACTTTTAAATTTGTTATATTATTATAAACTAGCGGTACCTGTGCGAATAATTCGCACTAAAATTCGTTTCTAATATCTGACACTCTTTATAACTTTCTTCTTTTTGTTGTATTACATTACGAAGCTCAGTGATAGTTCGAGAAAATATTTTTCTAAAACTGTCATATAGAGGCGCAAGTATCGAAAACGTTGAGCTGAAGCGCCGCCATACGAAAAGTATTTATACGTGAATTTTGATTAAAAATTAAACAAAAAAAAAATTTACTGACCGTCAATCATGTTGACGTTGTTTCAAAGTTAGAACCGTCAGATGGCAGCATTGCTCGATATACTGAATAAATGTATAATTGTTATAATTAATTATTTTGCAAAAACAAAAGCAATAATAGATTTGTTTAGTTTTGATGTCGATAGAGCAAGCAATTATCTATAAAATGATATAAAATTTATGTGGAGCAATTGTGTGCTTTTTTCGAAAAAGAGAGGCAAACATCTCAACCTTAGCGTATTAATATATATGATTTAAATAATGCATTTTTATAACTATTAGAAGACAAATCTAAACGCTACTTTGAGTCATTAGTTCCACTTAAACCTCCTTAAAATGATCGAACGAAAAAAAATATATAATTTCTGTAAGCTTTTATGGGCACATTTTTCTCATAAAAATAATTATCAGTTTTAACAGAAGCCTATTGTGTTTAACTGGACACGAGCTGAATTTATAATGAATGAGACAGAAGAAATGAGTGTATAGAAAAACAGGTTTGGAATTTTATCAAATTGCAGACATCACAAGTGCCACTGTTCCGCTTAATTCGTATCTTGATACGTTGTTTGTATATCAACAGTAGGAATTAATTACAATGATCATTGTTAACTCATAAAACTAGAGCAGCGTTTCCTAAACTATTTCGCCTACGGACCCCTCAGAGAATAGTACAATTATTTAATCTATTTTTAGGTTTTTTTAGAGATTCATACATCTATTTTTAGGGTTCTGTAACTCAAAAGGAACCCTTTTAAGATCATTTCGTTGTCCGTCTGTCAAGACCCAGAAGCGCGTCGATATATCAATTTGAAATTAATATGAAATACTCAGTTCTGCAATCACTTTGAGCTGTGAAAAAATCAAACTTCTAAGTCAACGCAATCAAAATATACGGCCGTGTATGCCGCATATTTTGATACTCGCAAGGGAATCAAAACCTATCACAAACGAAACATTTTTTTTTCTACAAACGTCAAAATGTCTTAAAAGCTATTAGTTAAGGTATTTCTGCGCCTTAGTGTGTATTCCTATGGCCGCTATAACAACAAATAATACGGGGGTACGGAACCCTTCGTGTGCGAGTCCGATTCGCACTTGGCCAGTCTTTTAAACTGGGTTTTAATGTTAAATCAACGAAAGAATGATTGTAGATTATAGACGTTCAACATCTGAGATCATCAGCGCTTAAATCAACGAAGCTTTTAAACCTAGTATACACTCTTTTTAATGTAAAATTATGACACTTGAAAATTAAAACACCCAATGATGGAATCGAATATTATTTTTCAAAAAGTAATAGTTTTATAATTTCGAAGCACAATAGTTTCCAAATTTTAAAACTATTAGTTTTTAAGAAATAACATTTATTTCTATCGTTGCGTGTTTGAGTGTTTAAAGAATGTCATAATTTTAAATACTTTTGCTATGTGGGATAGTTCAAAATCGAAAACAATAAAATCATAGTTCTCGCTATTAAGGATGGGAAAATCTGTAAAAAAATTCAATTCGTAGTGCTAGAAACACCAATGGACTACGGCGTACAAGCCCGGAAGCCAAGAAGTTTTCCTATTTACTGACAGAGATATCTCATTACAGTTTTGTATTTTCGTACTGATGATTATTATTGGACATTTTCTGACTATCATAAAATTGTTGTATGAGAACTTGTAAGTCTAGGTACATCTCAGCCCTTGTTCTCGGAGATCAGAGGACGGACCCGAGAGTTGGCGCCAGTCAGTCAGGAATGCCGCACCGTGAGTCTATCTATTCACCGCGCGACAACGCGCTCACTAAACACAACACTGTATTAATTACCTGCCACACTCAGATTATAAATATCCCTTTCTCTAGCCATCACACAATACATTTAACATTCCTGGTTTTGTAATAACAACATCGAATCGATAGCTGCTATAAACCGCATCGCACCGCCACAACACTCGCTATACGTACACTATCGGTCACAGAATCCAGCCAAAATTGACGCGATACTATTTAACCTGTAGCGATCAAAAATGTAAAAAACCCGGGTCGCAGTGCCAAAACCCTGCCGACAATATAGTGTATTTGCTTATACAGGCAGTGTGGCTTTATTATGCGAACTTAAGTTGGTTTTTGGGCAAATTAAAAAAATTTACTCCTTAATACACCCCTTAAAATAACATTTGTTTTTTTAATTGCAATATTATTATCAATCGAACCTCTATACCAAGTTATATACACCTTTCAGTAAATAATTCACTATCTGCAAACTAGTCTTTCTTAAAATTTTTAAATCCGGTCCTGTAAGGTCGATTTTATTAAAATTTTAGGAACACATTTTAATTACTGCCAGAGGGTTAAATTTCAATTTTGAAACCATTCGGAGAATTTTTTCGGTATTTTAGGGCCCAAAAACATTTTTCAACCCCTAAAAACTACCCTTAAAATAGCCCGATTAGGCCCATTTTAAATAGGCTTCGTGCGGTGATGGATTCCAACATGTGTGCCAAATTTCGTTAAAATGAATTAACTCATTCGAAAGTTATTGCCCGTACACATATATACCTATATATATATATATATATATATATATATATATATATATATATATATATATATATATATATATATATATATATATATATATACATATATATATACATATAAATATATATATATACATATATATAAACATTTTCAAAAATGATGCCAAAGTGTTTAGGAGGTTATGAAACGTCGAGAAATTTTGGTCCGACCTCTAGGTCCCGCCATCCGACCGATGCCAATAGTGTATGTTGCCATATGGCAAATACACTAAAAAAATACGTGTAATGACATTATGACTGTTTTTAGCTGTTAAGATTAGTACACAAATAGATATAGCTATAGTTTGCTATTATGAAACACTCATTGTTGAAGTTATAATACAATATTAGAAAAAAATATTATTCAAACAGGGTCACTGTCGGGGCTCAAATTCAAATCGTCCATTATAGCGGTGGCTGAATTATTATTTATATTAGTGACATCTAAACGATCAACTTTTCCCATATTAAAGCATATTTCACATTTTGCGAGAGCTAATTTTACATTACTTGTCATTAGAATATAAACTTTCAATCGAGAGCTACGTTTGATGCACACCTAAAAGCCAATTCAGACTAGCCGTTCTTGGTTACGATTCACCGGCCCGGTTCGGTTTTCGATTAATCTAGGCTGCTCACACTATCCCGATTCGGTTCTATGATTATTCTCGGTGCGCATGCGCAATATGATTTGACGTTTGATGTGTAGTTAAACGTCAACAAAAACAAGTGGAGTTGTGCTAGTCACGTGACTCCAGCAAGCGTTCTCATTGGCTACGGTTGCGAACGGTCCGGTTGAAATTAGAGGTGAACCTAAACGTTGGAACCAAACCGCAATCGGGCACGACTACGCCCTGATTGGTCGAGCTCCCAACCGGACCGGTGAATCGTAACCGAGAACGGCTAGTCTGAATTGGCTTTAACATGGACTGCTTCAAGCCGTCGAAACCGACGGCTTCAAGCAGCCTAAATAGAATTAGAAAATATATTAGTCTATTGACTGCTAGAAGCAGTCCGTGTATGGCATGCCAAAGATGAATTAATGGTGAAATTTTTTTCTTGTTAATCTAGGTAAGTCATAGAAGTTTTTCTATTTTTTTTTCATTTGGAAATTATGTATACTTCTGAACACTAGTGTAAGTCACACGACTGTTGGCTCTGTTATCTCCTTGTATTTTTTCACACCTTTTTACTTGTTCAATGTTTGAGACATGTTACCTGTGTCAACGCGTTAGTGTTAAATTTTACACTTCATAATTTATACAGCTCTAATAACGATTTACTAATTCATTACAAAGGTCCCTCTGTTCCTGAGAAACACTAATTTGAGAAACAGGCTTAATAGTATAATGTTATACCGTACATGCTGTGTTTTTGCTTACAACTAAAATATCAAAATTTACTTTTTTTTAAATATTTTTTACGTCAAATAGTTTCAGAGAATATTGCCTGTAACAGACGAACGGACGGAACACTAAAAGATAGTTTTTGGTTTTTGATTTCGTAGAAAACTAGTTTCTTTCTGTGATTTCAATCGGGTAAACGTCAAATATGTGCACTCTCGTTAAAGTTTCAGCCCTGCCTACCTGCCGGTAACGGGAAAAGTCTTTGGATGGATTAAACATTAAAAAAACCCGGGTCGCAGTGCCAAAACCCTGCCGACAATATAGTGTATTTGCTTATACAGGCAGTGTGGCTTTATTTTGCGAGCTTAAGTTGGTTTTTGGGCAAAATAAAAAATTTTACTCCTTAATACACCCCTTAAAATAACATTTTTTTTCTTAATTGCAATATTATTATAAATCGAACCTCTATACCAAATTATATACAACTTTCAGTAAATAATTCACTATTTGTAAACTAGTGTTTTCATAAAATTTATAAGTCCGGTCCTGTCGAGCCGATTTTATTTAAATTTTAGGGACACCTTTTAATTACTACTAAAGGGTTAAATGTCAATTTTGAAACGATTCTGAGAATTTTTTCGGTATTTTGGGGCCCAAAAACATTTTTCAACCCCTAAAAACTACCCTTAAAATGCCCCGATTACGCCCATTTTAAATAGGCTTCTTGCGGTGATGGATTTCAACACGTGGACCAAATTTCATTAAAATCAATTAGCTCTTTCGAAAGTTATTGCCCGCACATATATATATATATATATATATATATATATATATACGTATATAAATATATATATACATATATATATATATATATATATATATATATATATATATATATACATATATATATAAACATTTTCAAAAATGGTGCCAAAGTGTTTAGGAGGTTATGAAACGTCGAGAAATTTTAGTCCGCCCCCTAGGTCCCGCCATTCGACCAACGCCAATAGTGTATGTTGCCATATGGCAAATACACTAATGAACAAACATATCGAAATTCGTCAAGTGGAAGTCACTGAAAGTTCTCGGAAAAAAAGTGTAATGGCAAGGGGCAGCGAAATTTCCTTGCACTTAGACCTTTTAGGAAATTCACTATTTTGTCCGAACGAATTTTGAATTGCGTCTCGACTTTTTCTACAAAACGCACATTTAAAATGAAACGCAACGATACATTAGGAAATAGATTGGAGTTGGAAATCTATAAAATTATGATTGATTTTGACATAAAACACTGTTAAATGACAGATGTGTTATGTGTTGTACATAATAATTGCAATGAAATAAAATATGTATAGGTGATAAATCGTGGATAAAGAATACGTAATAAAAACATAATAAATTTTAATATACGTCTGCAAGTGTTTCTGACCTTTTAATCATATTTAATTTCATTTCAACAACATTATGAAAGAGTATCTCACTGTTTTTAACACGCTTTTATTAACTTCACATGTTTGGAATGGAATGTTTGAACGTGAAATTCACCTACTTCAAAACGACAGATTAAACTGAAACTTTGCATACTTAACAAGGACCGACGACAATACAATAATTTAATAAGTTCGTCCAATTATATCCTGACCAGGACCTACAGGATAAAAAAACTTACTTCAAAACGTCAGATTCAACTGAAACTTTGTTCACTTATGAAGGACCGACGACAAAACAATAATTTAATAAGTTTGTTCCATTATCCTGGCCAGGACTTTCGGGATAAATAAACTTGAAAAATTACAGCAAGCAACCTAACACGCTGACGTACGTTGAGTTGCCTACCTCATAGTTAAATGCAATTTGTTTTTTAGTCTTATAATTAAAATTAGAGTTATAAAAAACTAAAATAACAAGCTTTAAAAAATGCAAAATAATTTGACAACAAAATTAGATTTTTGAGCAAGGTCACTTCTAATTGCAGACTGCGTTCAAACTATGATTTAGGTAGGTACTATGGAAATGATAGTAAGACTTATTTTAGTTTAAAAGTTTATAGTACTAGTGTAAAATGTGACCGCTATATAAGGATGAAAAGCAGCTATTTTATAATAGGCGGAATGGTATTATCTCTCGTTTCAACATGTCACATACTCGTATAATATAATTCATTTCACCCTAAATATATAAAAACCCGGGTCGCAGTGCCAAAACCCTGCCGACAATATAGTGTATTTGCTTATACAGGCAGTGTCGCTTTATTATGTGAACTTAAGTTGGTTTTTGGGTAAAATAAAAAATTTGACTCCTTAATACAATTTATCAATCGAACCTTTATACCAAATTATATACAACTTTCAGTAAATAACTTACTATCTGCAAACTAGTGTTTTCATAAAATTTGTAAATCCGGTCCTGTCGGGCCGATTTTCTTAAAATTTTAAGAGCACTTTTTAATTGCTATTAAAGGGTTAAATTTCAATTTTGAAACGATTCTGAGAATTTTTTAGGTATTTTTGGGCCCATAAACTTTTTTCAACCTCTAAAAACTACCCTTAAAATGGTCCGATTGGGCCCATTTTAAATAAGGTTCTTGCGGTGGTGGATTCCAACATGTGGGCAAAATTTCGTAAAAATCAATTAACTTTTTCGAAAGTTATAGCGCACACACACATATATATATATATATATATATATATATATATATATATATATATATATATAATATATATATATATATGTATATATGTATATATGTATATATGTATATATATATATATATATATATATATATATATATAAACATTTTTAAAAATGGTGCCAAAGTGTTTAGAAGGTTATGAAACGTCGAGAAATTTTGGTCCGACCCCTAGGTCCCGCCATTCGACCAACGCCAATAGTGTATGTTGCCATATGGCAAATACACTAATTACACGGTCTTAAAATTCGTATCATAAATTTAATTTGGTGTTTCCGTTGAAAAAGGGTTCAAAATAGAATAAGTTTGCACAGATGTCTGAATTATGAATATTTTCGGTTAAAATACATTCTGTATAAAACGCCGACGAAATTTTATGACAACGCTACTGCCATTGTGAACCAACCGTTGAACGTAGCGACGGTGACAAAAATATACATTTTGAAGTGGATGCCAGAGTATGTAGTGTAACGACGCCAGGCGCCGAAACGCGACAGATGCTAGCCGCCCGCCGTCTCGATAGCGTCGTTCGCGCGCGAGATGCGCAGCAGCTGCGTCCGATCACAGCCAACGTCGTATTCGTGCGATGATTGTTTGCAGACGCTCATTTGTCTTTCTTACGTTTTCTTATTGCCGCATTTAGTTACGCGAAATACTCTTACGGTTGGTCTGAAATTCTATGCCGTGAAAAGAGTGAAGCTGAATTTTATTACGATAGCAAAATTGTTAGTTAAGAAATGCCAGCAGTCCCGCTTTTTTCATAGCATCATCAAAGAGGGACTTTGTACTCTGGTCTAAGAAGAAGTACGCGAAAGATTATAGCGACGAGCGATTTCTGCCGCTACTTATATGCTTTTAAAGAATGGTTCGAAGGTATTCATTAAATCTTAACTTTTACAAAGAAATCTTCAATAAAAAGATATTAGAGGTGCTGGTAAATTACACCAACCAGATCAAATTAGTGGACACAAATTCGGCTCATGGATTTTTTTAAATTTGAAAGAATTATGGAGGAACATTCGAGTTCAAATGAGAATTGTCTAGAGACACCGAGATGTTCGAACGATCAAGAAACATCTCTCGATTGAGTATTATTATTTACCAACGTTATCTAGATTCCAAAGATGATTCGTCTATAAATTGCCGGCGTTTTGGATTTGTAAGTGTTGAAGCTTGGAGTTTGTCAATAATCGAAACCCGTAGTCTCTGGAATCGCATTTGGTAACGGGATTAGCGTTTAAAGTGTTAAAATTCACCTGTATAATGTTGTTTTGTGTACATTCAGATGTTTACATTGGAAAATGTCCGAGTGCGGTGGAGTCAACCGCACTACAAGTACAGAAATGCACCGCAAGGGTATTGGTGTCGACTGTCGGGACTGTCTTTTGCTCGCGACTGTCTACCTGTGACAGGGAAATTAATGCGCTATTGGCAAATTGAAATAGCTGTCTTGACTTTAAATAATATTCATGCGTTTGCAGGTATGGTATTTTACAATTAAATAATTGATCGATTGAAGAGTCTAAATATGATTTACAAAACACTATTAAGGAAAGAAAATTCTTTTGACTTTCGCGGTCAAGAGTTTCCTTCTAAGACTCTGGAGCTATGTTCAGACTAAAAAGACATTTTAAATATCTCGTGGCGTGCTAAAATATTGCCGTGTATCACGTTTTTTGATTCAATTTTTAGTGCAAAAATATACGTTTTTTGAAATTTTAAGCAGCAAACTAAATTTTGTGCTTAATTATAGCTAATAAAACCAGTAATACAATGAATTTTGCGACCACAGTTCGAAATTGTCCGAGAGCATATTTTACGATCTGCAATTTTTAATCGGCTCAGTTCTGGGTCGAACCAATACGATGCAGCATTCAAGTCTTCGTTTATTCCAAAAATTTGATTGTGCTGAATAGAGTTGGGTAACTCAGATCTGAACCGGTTCAAAGAGCCGACTCCGACAGAAGATCCCTGAGAGCCGACTCACTTTTTTTTTGAGCCGACGATTCAACGGATCCGCATAACTCGGTGAAACACACAGAAGCACATTTTACACTTAGATATCAGTTCTTGCTTTGATGCATCTGTCAGCTCAAATGACTCATGCATCACATGTTTGGCTATGCATTCTTGATACAGGTCGTGATATGATTGACTGAACTAGGTAACTCAGTGGCCGACTGCAGTAACATATTCAGAACTCGGCTCTTTTTGAACCGGTTCAGTGAGCCGGCTCACATACGGGATCCAGATGCAAAGATGCAGATCACTAAAAAGACCCGTTTTTCCCATCTAGATTCTACATTACTAGGTGAGATTAGAATCAGGGAGTTGGTTTGCAATAGATGAGTATTGAGCAGCGACTTACTTCATATGTTACGGAAATATACAATTAATCGTAAACTAATTAATACGTTATTAGTGTATTTGCCATAAGGCAACATACACTATTGGCGTTGGTCGGATGGCGGGACCTAGAGGTCGGACCAAAATTTCTCGACGTTTCATAACCTCCTAAACACTTTGGCACCATTTTTGAAAATGTTTATATATATATGTATATATATATATATTTATATATATATATATATATATATATATGTGTGCGGGCAATAACTTTCGAAAGAGTTAATTGATTTCAACGAAATTTGGCCCACGTGTTGAAATGCATCACCGCAAGAAGCCTATTTAAAATGGGCCTAATCGGGCCATTTTAAGGGTAGTTTTTAGGGGTTGAAAAATGTTTTTGGGCCCCAAAATACCGAAAAAATTCTCCGAATCGTTTCAAAATTGAAATTTAACCCTCTGGTAGTAATTAAAAGGTGTCCCCAAAATTTTAATAAAATCGGCCCGACAGGACCGGATTTACAAATTTTATGAAAACACTAGTTTGCAGATAGTGACTTATTTATTGAAGGGTGTATTTAATTCGGTGTAGACGTTAGATTGATAATAATATTACAATTAAGAAAAAAAATGTAATTTCAAGGGGTGTATTAAGGGGTTAAATTTTTTATTTTGTCCAAAAACAAACTTAATTTCACATAATAAAAGTATAAAACCACACGGCCCTATAGAAGCAAATACACTATATTGTCGGCAGGGTTTTGGCACTGCGACCCGGGTTTTATTGTTATCAAAACTAATAAAAATAACAAACAAACATTTCATTCTGACTCGAATTACTACAAGTATTTAAATAAATGTGGGAGAGTATTTCATTATATATGGGAAGTCTTGGTATGCTTACTTTCCCATGAGCTGCTGTTTGCTGCACTCTTAGCAGATGTATGGTAATTAGTTACTTATAACACTGTCTCTTGTTTGTTTGGTCAAATCACAGAGGTACAAGGTGTAATAAAAAACGCCAAGGATTATTCGTCATGATAAAAAAAGTGACCAAGTGCGAGTCGGGCTCGCACACGAAGGGTTCTGTAACACCGTACAATAAAGCGATAAATGAGAAATTTGTTGTTCATGGTAAAAATGGGTCTTTTTAGTGATCTGCATCTTTGCATCTGGATCCCGTATGTGAGCCGGCTCACTGAACCGGTTCAAAAAGATTAATAATATTGACTCTACCAAAAAGAGCCGAGTTCTGAATATGTCACTGCAGTCTGCCACCGAGTTACCTAGTTCTGTCAATCATATCACGACCTGTATAGAATCAAGAATGCATAGCCAAACATGTGATGCATGAATCATTTGAGCTGACAGATGCTTCAAAGCAAGAACTGATACATAAGTGTAAAATGTGCTTCTGTGTGTTAAGTGTTTCACTGAGTTATGCGGATCCGTTGATCCGTCGGCTCAAAAAAAAGTGAGTCGGCTCTCACGGATCATCTGTCGGAGTCGGCTCTTTGAACCGGTTCAGATCTGAGTTACCCAACTCTATCTATGATCCCTAGGTATGTATTTTACGAAAAAAATGGCGTATTTTTCTTAGATGACTATAATTTTAGTTTGCAATTGTAATATCTAAATTAAAGGGAGTTCGCCCTTACTTACGAAGCAAACGTGAGTCATGCCGGAGGGGGGAGCAATGTGCGCGCGTGGATGCTATCAGAGTTCTGTCAAACAGCGTCGGCACGTGGCATATGCAAACGGGGTGGGGGTGGGTTTTGTACATATTATTATAAAGGGATCGCCATGTGGTCTCCCGCGATGGGGGATGTACAGACATACAGCTGTTGTAGCACGCGTTCTCTTACACTTGACGCAATGTGTATTATTACAGACACCGGAAAATATATTCCCTAAATATACGACGGATAAAACCAGACCTCGCGAACACGACGACGGTTAAGGATGGGCTTACATTTCTAGAGTTACGCGTAGTTTTAGTATGTCAAAATTGTTAAGGTTGCGTTAATAATTTTTAAAGCATGTATACGAAGCGTCGGAGTAGAATTTAGAAAGGATTATTAGTATGGGTTTTGCGCGCTATCTCGAAACACAGTTTAGAAAGATTATCTCGGAAAGAATTGTAGGACTTCAGTTGAGGTTCGGAAAGGGTCACGCGGTCGAGAGAAAAAGTTTAGAAAGATTTAAAAATGTTTATGGTGTCTCTGGAAGGTGTTCAGAAAGGATTACAAAGCCTTGGGAGCGGGAATTTCACGAAGTTTTGCGTAGCTTCTGGACATTTTAGAACGGTTTGCAATTCTCTAGATGGGGAACTCCAATTCAGGAAATTTCACGGAGTTTCGAATGAGGATTCAGAAAGGTTTACGTGGTCTTGAAAACGAGTTGAGATATGTTTACAATCCCTCAGAAGGGAGTTCAGAAAAGTTCATGAGACTTCGAGAAAACAGTCTTAAAGGGATTCAAAAAGATTCACGGTACTTTGAAATGGGGTTCACCCGCAAATTTCAAATTCTGTAAGTATTAAAATTGAGAAATCAAATGAAAACACCAGTCGTCTGCTTTAATGGTTTTACTTCAATATTGTTATCTTAAAATTCTTTGAAATTCTGAAGTGTGCCAACTTTTCTTAGTACTTTTACGAGAATTAGTTGTATTAGTGAATTGATTGTTAACGGTATAGTTCGTATGACTAAATTTGTAAACTTGGATAGCTGTAGATCATTCCGCCGCGAAAGCGAAATGTTTCGGGTTTAAGTTCCGATGGTGACAGTGTTTGATAATTAAATTTTTCTAATATAGCATTGTAACAATGGATGTTTTAGCAACTGGAGCAATCTAGAGCTAGCCACTGTAATGAGAAATAGTTAATTAGACGCTCTTTGTAAGTCGTCATCCTTATGAATATTATAGAGTGAATATTGTAGACTGTAGACAACCGATCACTAATTGGCCTGGCCGGAACACGGATTGACTGTGCCATATTGCGCCATTTTCTACGCAGTGTCCACCACTCGCGGTTCAACATGGCGGCGATCGGATACATTGGCCACACTCTTACTACAGTCACTCTAGAATTTAAGAAGCTCGAACTAGACATGGGTAACTCAGATCTGAACCGGTTCAAAGAGCCGACTCCGACAGAAGATCCGTGAGAGCCGACTCACTTTTTTTTCAGCCGACGGATCAACGGATCCGCATGACTCAGTGAAACACTTAACACACAGAAGCACATTTTACACTTAAAGATTAAAGATTAAAATAGAATGGGGTGGTCTCTTGGCCCAAATGCACCACATCCTGAAAGGATTTTTGTGCTTCCCCTTTTACTGGATCTAGTCATCAAATAATCTGCATCTTCTTATGAGCTCCAGAAGATTTGCTACTAGATTGTCCTGTGGAACTATTCCATCCTCATTAATGTAACCAAAGATGGTTGTTCTCCTGTAAGTTAAAGCCTCACATTCGAACACATTTTACACTTACGTATCAGTTCTTGCTTTGATGCATCTGTCAGCTCAAATGACTCATGCATCACATGTTTGGCTATGCATTCTTGATTCTATACAGGTCGTGATATGATTGACTGAACTAGGTAACTCAGTGGCAGACTGCAGTAACATATTCAGAACTCGGCTCTTTTTGAACCGGTTCAGTGAGTCGGCTCACATACGGAATTCAGATGCAAAGATGCAGATCACTAAAAAGACCCGTTTTCCTCATCTCCAGCTCGAACGCTCATATAGATATGGCATTTGGTGAGTCAGTGACTTTATCTGAATACTCGTATATGCGGTAGCAATCATGCACAGCCGGCGGGTGACGGGACGACCCCTGATCTGCTAATGGGGCGACGCGGACGGACGTCACTCTGTCAGAATCACTTGCATTATTACAGGATGCGTCGTCATCTGTTTTTGATAGATTTCATATACACACATTAGTACTAAGTACAATGGAAAGAATGGTAGGTATAATTAAATGCATTGTAAAAACTCGACGGTTTTGAACAGAAATCGGTGACTGAGAGTGATTTTGGTACACATTTAGTTTTTTCACGAACGATTTTTTGGTGAGGCTATCGCAAACTTACTACAATAAATAATATTGTCATAATAGTAATGGCACGATACCTACTGTTTTTCAAGCAGAAGTATTAGCCATTGCAGAATCCATCCAAGTTTTGTATTGACAGAGCTCTAAATGGCTCTACAATACACATACTCTCAGACAGTCAAGCTGCCCTCAAGGCACTTAAATCATTTAGAGTAGAATCTAAGGTAGTCTGGGAATGCATACAATTGTTAAAACAATTGTCAGAAAGCAACAGAGTTACTCTTAGATGGATCCCGGGACACGAGGGTCATCAAGGCAATGAAATTGCCGACAGTCTAGCCAAAAAGGGTTCGGAAACGCCCTTTATAGGACCGGAGCCCTACTGTGGCACATCAAAATGTTACCTTAGAACGGCTCTTGCCACATGGGAAAATAAACAATATTCCCTGTTCTGGGAAAGCTCCCAAGGTCTTCGTCAAGCGAAGATCTTCATTAAACCTAATAATGACAAAGCGGATAAAATTCTACGCTTAAAGAAATCTGAGCTCAGAATAATTGCAGGGCTCTTTTCAGGTCACTGCCCTTTGAGGTATCACCTTAAAAAAATTGGCGTAATAGACATCGAGTCATGTCGCTTCTGTCTGGAGGCTCCTGAAACATCGGAGCATCTTCTTTGTAAATGTGAAGCAGTCATGAGGCGAAGACTCCGTCACCTCAATAATCCATTCCCAACACCTGATCAGGTATGGGACACAGATCTTAAAGCAATTCTAGGCTTTATCAAAAGCCTTAATCTCATAGAGATATAAATGAGTCAGGGCTACACAATAGATCTATCAAGGTCGCGGTGTTGACGAGGAATAATCCTCTCGCCCTCTTTTCTAATCTAATCTAATCTAATAATATTTTTTTGTTGTTGTTGATAAAGCACCCGAGAACAGCTTGGTGTAACGATTTGCTGGCCTTTGAATCAAACTATCGTGGGCTCGAATCTCATCGCCACTTATTGATTTCTTGTGATGCATTTCAATTTGAAGTTTTTGATAGATGCCATGTAATAGGTAGCATTCTTTTAAATCATACTCAAAGTCAGGTAAACTTTAAGATTATTCTGATTACATTAAACGCAGTCGTAAAATTTATTGATTTTGAAGTATTTACCTGGATTTGGAAATGAAAAGAAAGCTATAAATATTATAGGTACCTGCTCTATAATACCATCGGAAACTTCAAACCAAAATGATTTATTACTCTGCAGTCTACACTATTTTAGGATGGAAATGATATTAGTTGTCGAGCATCCTATAATCTACAAAAAATAAAGTACGAAAAGACAAAGCTCACCGATAAGCTATTTTGCAATTTAACCCAACAAAATATATTTCTGAGAAGAGCTAATATAAAATTTAAAAAATATCGTAAATATAATAGGGCAGTTCGAAGCGATTCACAGGGATCCCGAGCAAGGGCGTCGCCAGCCTTTGAGCCAGAGGGGGGCAAAAGGATGAGAAAAAAACAAAATTTTCAGATTTTTGAGGGTTAAGATATTAAATATTAACACATTTATTGAATCCTTAAATTTGATTTTAGTTTCAGAGTGATTCTGCTGAACGCTACATTTTATTATTTACTTATTCAGTGACATTAGGCAGGAAAACTTATAACTTAAAAAAATCCCGAACTTCTAGGGGGGGCAGCTGCCCCTACCTGCCCCCCCTTGGCGATGCCCCTGATCCCAAGGGCTTAGGGATCCAAGTTTCAACAATTAAATTCACACGTAAATAATAAAAAAAAATCAAAAAAATAATATCTATCTAAATACGTGCCTAGCTAACAGAAAGAAAAAAAGTCTTTTTCCACTGTCGAGTATCAATTATCGAACTACGTTGTGCATTCAACTGAAATGCGTGTTAACTAGAAGATTATTTTGTTGTTTTTTTATTGTTTATAAGAATATTTAGTGCAATGTTAATTAATTAGCGTGCGTCAGCATCGCGATGTATTGACATTGGATGTTACCTTAATAAAACTGCATATTGCGTGCAGGCATTTTTATACAACGCAATTTTATAATTATAAGTTTATAAATTGCAGTGTATGGTTCGACCTTGCTGAAAAATATACACAGTGGATTTGATTGTAAATTATAGACGCTCAACATTACACAGTGGAGAAAGAAAAATTTGATTTTTTACATGTTTATTTTTCAATAACAGTTTTGTTTAAAAAATATATAAAACCATTTATTTTTTATGGTCACCGTTCAGAGATCCCGTGTACCAGCTCATAATTTTAAATTATAATAAACTTTCAGGTCTGAAATATTTGGCGGCTCATCTGTTACAAAGTTTAAAAATCGAGGTACGGGGGTTATGATTTAAAAAATTAAAACAAAAAAAAATTTAAAAAGAATTTTTTGTTGAAAGATCAGAATCATTACAAAGCAAGAACTTAAGTACTATTAGTCTCTAGATTCGCTTCTGGTTTTGATCTAGAATCTAAATAATAATAATAATAATAAACGTTTATTGTACATATAAAACGCATAAAAGGCATGGTTCAACTTTCGTTGGTCTTCCACCTAGCCCATGGTAAAACTTACATATAAATGAATTAAAGGGATTGACAAAAGACATGTTCACCTGCAACGCAAAAATCCGGTAAAGTTCACTTGACAAGCAATCATGTTTTGATCTAAAAAAGCGAAGTATGAAATAAAAAAAGCGTTCCAGAGCATATAAACACATTTCGTTGGAAAATAAATCCGACAAAAAATCAGCTTGAAATCATCAGAAACCGTCTGTTTTTTGTGAGTTGCAATAAGTATTCTTTTATTTTTAAATATTGTCTTAAAATAATAAACGGACGCTGTAAGTAAAACGTGTTAAGTGCATTAAGGCATATTAATAAAATATTGCTAGACTACAACGATCACTTCACTGGTTACAAATGCATCTGTACATTATTTATATAAATATGTACACGAGTACATATGTAACGTTATGTAGATGTTAAATGAAAACAGATGTGTTATGTCAGGGAATGAATCACCATCACCAACACTGGATAATGGATACCGGAACTCAGTGCTCGATCACAGAACCTGACTCTTTTACAAAGGATTATAGATGTTTTATTTTAACCTGATGTTTGCCAAATGGTATAGTGGAACATTTGCGAATGGAATTGCCGAAATTGTTGGGATGCTATTGTTCACCTGTTATTACTATGTTCCGTGTTATAAGTCTTTAACTTTTAACCTGCAAATGACTGCATTCGAAAACATAAAATTTTTGGAAGCGACGTTTTGTCGGATCTAGGGTGTGCAATCCAGCGGCATTTTCAATCCAGATGGATTTATGCTGTATCAAAGCAAATCCAACTGGATCCAGCATTAATCGATTTTGCAAATAAATGAAACATTTGTTTGTTTTAAACTCTAGAAACTTTAATAACTATTTATCTACATTTACATCAAATATTCGTTTGAAGTTATAAGTAATTCATCTTTAAAGTTCAATTCCAAAATATGTAATAATAGAAATTAGTTTCACGGGTAATTGGAATAAAAAATCAATTTAAACGCTTATTGATTGCAACGTTTCGTCTTTATTAAATCAAGTCTTGATTTAATAAAGACGAAACGTTGCAATCAATAAGTGTTTAAATTGATTTTTTATTCCAATTACCCGTGAAACTAATTTCTGTTATAAGTAATTATTTGCGTTAGTAAAGTACTCTAGTAATAGTTACGAGTATTGGGAGTATTATTATTAATTATCACAATAAAATCATAAATCACCTAACTTGATATTGTAGATACCTGAAATAGTTATTCGTTTACCTATTTTACTAACTATGTAGTCACAGTTCCTCAACTCAATAATTTTCGAAATAAGATTGCGTAACGCGCTTATAAAAACAGAAACAAAAAAGTAATAATACATAATTACAAACAAAAAGGTTCAGATCTGTCCGAATTGACCAACAAATGCATATTTTATTTACATATGTGCAAACCCGGTTCTGTTCTCCTGCTTCTAAAGACCATGGTTTTACTGAAATCAGTTGAATGCTGCTGATTCTATACTGCTGAGTGCTGATGCATCTCGCTCAATAAAATGGAATGTTTGATGATCTCTGTATATACGTCATGTATTACGGTTCTGCTTAACTGGACGCGACATTACTACATTGCTAGAGCTGCATAACACACCCTTTGCCTTGCATATAAACCACATGTGCCTGACACAGGCGTTCTCTCTGTACATTTTGTAATTATAAGTTGTTACAGACATATTATTTATATTGACACATAATGCAGTTAATGATATGCGTTAATGTCACTGTATTTACATTTAAAAATATTGTTATTGCATTGCTAAAGCTCGGTAGTCGTTTGAGTTTCAAGTCAATTCTGTTCAAAATGACGTTTTATTAACGAGTTATGTCATACTCTACAAATTATTTTCTTTTTTTAAATAACGAGAAGTGGGTGAAATATCGATCGCAACATTTGAAATAAATAAAGAAATACACGGAACGTTAAATAAAACCGTTTCATAAAAAGATTCTGAGATTTTCGTTAGGTCAATGATGGTTTGTTGGATCAACGGGAGCCTCTTATTTTTATTTTTTCTTGGAGATTTATGGTTAAGAGCGTTCGAACGATAAATCAAACGGCCGACCCAACTATAAGATAGTGTTATATGAAAAAGAACGCATTACAAAAGCAGCCGAAGGCTGAAGGTGTTATTCCTGTACAAAATTTAGTCGGTCGAGTGAAGTCAAGCAAGAGTGACGTTGAATTTTATATCAAAATGAATATTTTGGTGTGAAATCAGTACAAGTAACATTTCAGTATTTTCATTCAAAACTTCTGAGAATGTGATCCTTAATCTTTGTCTAACACTCATTATCAAGTATTTTTTCGGAGTTGCTTTTGACACCATTTATTTTAGAAGCAGAGAGCACAAACAGGACCGGCCGTATTTTTGGCAAAACGTGCTTCCACTTCAGGCACCAAATATGGAGGGACACTGGAAGAAGAACTATGATTATCAATTTTTCTTTGCTTTTTCAAGTATTGTAAAATTGGATTAACGGATGGGGCGCCGAGTTGAGACCTCTCTCCACCCTTAAAATAGTTTAGGACCGGTTCTGAGCACAGACATACAAAAAAAGAAAACTGGTCAATAAAAAACGGTGCGATTTGGAAGCGTTTGTGACAGGTTGGACTTTAATTAAATGTCTGTAGTTTAGTTGAAATGATAATGTCACCCCACAATAAGAATGTTGCACATCTGTAGTAATCATCGAACGAGACCATTAGATGATTAGGTGGATACGTAAACAGCGGTGACTAGTGCAGGCAGAGAGGGCAGAGCGCTGGGCTATTTGGGCGTAGGCATCGTCGCAACGCAACATCTGCTCTGTATCAGTGCTAATAACTCATCGAGGGTCACTTGTGATCAGCAGTTGAAGCGAACAAAACAAATGAGCTAGTTTGTTAACTGCTCTCTCCGATCGAGTGAGAACAGGCAAGCACAGGGCTGCTCAAAACTAATAGGTTTAAATTTTTTTTAGTTAAATACGTGTCGTTTTGCAAAATCAAAAGAAGTGGAATTGCGGTTGGTCAGTAATATCTCAATTAAATCTATACGTAGTACAGTAGTACTCATGTATTTTCAACTTGTTGGGGCTAATCGACTCATGTAGACACTTTGCGTGAGAAGTAGGGACTAAAAACTTTAATACGTGAGTAGAAAAGAGATGGTGTTGAAAATACACGAGTCGTACTGCATAAAAGGAAATATTCGTATGTATTAGGTGTCTGTACCGACTAATCTTGAGACCCAATGAACAGATTTGAATGCGGTTTTTACCATTCGGTAGGTTTATAGTGCAAGAGATCGTGGTCAAAAATCACAAGAATTTTGTAAAACCTGAGATAAGTTAGTATTTAGTTAGTATATAAATACTAACTTATCTCAAAATATGTGACGGCAACTCATGGAGTTGCCCCTTCGCGAAATTCACAAAAGGCGCCTTGAGAAGTTTTGCTTTAACAGACAAAACTGATCTTAATCCATTCATCCTTCCAATTACTTCTTTGCAAAAAAATCTTTTTTTAATGTATAATTCGAAAAAGAACAACTCTCGCAGTATGTGAACTTTGTAATCCGTTGTTATATATACCTACAACGAACTGTGATTTTATTATATCTATAAACGCATAAACGGAACATATAAACATATTAACCGCCTGTTAGGTAAAATGTCTCAGCGAAATTAACTGTTTTTTTGACAGGGGCGTAGCTACCGGCGTATCAATTATACGGGGCCCCCGGGCCAAGGGGGCCCCCAACATGCGTAAGCAAAAATTAAAAAGAACTTCCCATTTTTTTTTTATTTCAGAAATGACAAAAGTCAAAAAAAGCAATTTCTTTTTTTCCCGCGTAAAGCGTGCGTTCAAAAGTTGGCAACACCCTACATCGGTTATCGCGGGCTGCAGGATTTCCCCGTTTAAGTCATTTACTTCAACGGGGGAAGGGCCCCCAAACAAATTTTTATACGGGGTCCCGCCAAGGCACGCTACGCTTCTGTTTTTTGAGTATATCTATTTTAGTTATCAATATTATTCTGTGTAAACTTTAACATGGCTTAAATATATTTTTAAGTCTTAAAACATACAATCTTGCAAGCACCTGGCTAAGTTTTAGACCCGATTAAAAGATCTGGCTTTTTTACTTTCCAACTCCTTAAATACTAAATTTCAAAGTACTAAAAATTTCAAAATGCCTCAAGGATTTTTTTTTGGCCAAAAATGTTGCTAATTTAAAAACTTGAGCCTCGGTTAAGTCCCGCTACCCTTCAGCCAGGTCTGTGTTTTTGTATTCGGATATTATTAAAGAGATATTGTACAAATTTTCACAGTGCCTCAAATGCCTACCCAATTATGCATAACAGCTCTTGGGCTAACGTAAGTCGCGCAAAAACGTAATAAACTTTTGTGGCGCTTAAGGTAGTTGTCGTGGTACAATATTGTCAAAAATTTATAGATTATACACTCCACAAAAGTATACTAGCTTGTAGCTAAGTGATCCATAATTTGTACGCAAGACTGTACCCGTGGAAACGTAACCCATACAGTATTCATATGCATGTATACTTTTCTATAAATTGTTGAACTTTAAACCGTTATTTATAAATAATTAGACGGTCAAAATTTTTTTCTTATTTTTTTTAAAACTCATAACGAATGCATTAAAAGACTGTCAGTTTTTGGAGTGTTTCTGACAGTTAGTTCTTTTTTTATAAATAAGAAACTGGTTCAGAACTACAGAGATCGTATACAATCAATGTTAATTATCCAATTTTTAATTGAATTTATCTCGGATTATATACGGTCGATCGACTTCAAATTTCCAGGGTAATTGTATTATCATGTCCTTAATAAGTATACAAAAATTAAGAATTTTCTGACGGTGTGCCTTAACCACGACAACTACCTTAATGACCGCGTTGTCCCTTCGCGAAAGTCACAAAACGCGCCTAAATAAAAGTCTGCTTTCGAGTTGGGTCTGTTCAACCCTAGCGAGAAGAGCTCACAGCGGCAGCATCGTCGTCTGAGCGCCCGGCGCCCGAATTCTCTCTCCCACCATCGCGGTAAACTGTCTGCTTGTCGCACCAACACATCCACCGCTCCTCTATCTCTACACGCACGCACACACCGGTGCCGGTCCCAGATGTGAAGTTGGGTTTGGTTCTCTTCTCTCTCGAGCTAGTTCGAGTTAGTGTGCGTGTTTATTGTACACTAGTGTTACTGTCACTGGTAGTAGTCACTACTACACTTTTAAGAGTCAACCGCGTTGAACGCTTTTACGCCAGCACAGACTGATAAACTGTACACCGAACTACACATGTGCGGTTTGAGTTAACTTCCAAGTACTGTGACAATCTAATCACTGCTTTATCTTTGTGCGTGTCGTTAATTAGATCGTAATTGTGTACTGTGGTTGACATTTATCAAAGAATTTCACGGATCTTAATTTCTTTTAAGAACGCAGTTTGAACGTTTAAATTAACTCGATTATAGTTCCTTTTAAATAATTGTGAAAACGTGTGTAAAAAAATAATTAGATATTAAAAATTCAAAAGTCAACAAAAACTAAATCTGTTTAAAAGTTGAAAATAAGTATATCTTAATTATTCGCAGTAATAAAAAATAAAATATATATTTTAATTCGATCTCAAGTATTAAACTAAACTCGCAAATAATTCTTAGTTGATTTAAATATTATGTTAATTAACTTTACGAAAGTTTAAAATATTTATTAAATAGTGACTGAAAAACACCATTCACAGATAAATAACAATATGTTGACAACAAAAACAACAAATAAATAAGAAACAAAAATAAAAGTAGTGTGATTCTTTTAATGTATACTTTGATTAATTGCTGGCGCCAGTTGCGGATACGATATTAAAATGTTTTGATAAAGAATTTGTTTACGTGAAAAACGGAGTATCTGTTTTTAATTGATTGAAAGTTGCCGATAGATGGAATATTCGTGGAAAATCTAAAATGCTTTTTATCCATATAATGTGTTAAGTGTGTCGTTAAAGGATTTGCTGACTTGAGGATATTTTTAAGGTGAGTTTGGTCTTTATTTTTGTTTTGTTTCAATCTTTATAATAAATTCTAAACAGTCGCAGGACAGTCCCAAAATTCGTATACTTATGTCTAAAGGATATACAAAGTCGTGAGATCATTAAAAAAAAATCATTTTATTTTCACGTTTTGAAATTTTTTTTTGTTTCAATGATTTCTCGATCTTATGAAACATATCTATAATATCATTTTCCTCGTTGTTTTCAAAATTATTGCCTGTATTTCGAGCTATAACACAAAGATATTTTTGCCGTTCTTTTTAGAGCTGCGTACAAAAAACGAACCCTTGTAGAATGATTCTCGTGTCCGAACCTACTGGACGCAAAAAGTAAAAATTCGATACATATATTATAGGAGTTAGATGACCCAATCACGGACGGATAACGTAAATAAACGAATTCCAATTTTGAGGAGCAAATTAGAAAAAAAAAACTTTCGAGTGACGTATCAAATGAAAGGGCTCGTAATATATATGTTTTTTTATAATTTTAAAATGCATAGTTTAGAAGATATTAAAGAAAATATATCAAACTCGAGCGTAACCCCCTCCCTCATCTCCGAAACAACTGAACCTAAAACTTTGAAAAAAACAGGGAATGTTGAGTCTCACTCATAATTTACAGGAAAACCTAAACGAAAATCCCGAGTCTTAAAGTTTTCACGGAAAACGAAATGGTACGAAGCCCTTTTCACGCAAATTCGGCTCACACTTGACCGATTTTTTTAAGTGATAACCCATCTAAATTTACTTGAAAGTGTTTGGGTGATTAAATATATCTCATCAGATACCGAAACTTCGTGCGTAGGTGCAGTATGAATGATTCTAAATTATAGACGCTCGTCAACTGAGGTCATAAGCGTCAGTGGCTCAAGTATAATTCATGCGTACGCAGTATGCGTTGAAATGTTATTTGGATTTGAACTACGCGTCCGATACAGTCAACAAAATGATAGCATGACTGCTGCAGTCCACGAAAGTGTTAAAAGATAATAATTCTTCATAGTATTTAGTCTAGACGGAAAATTATCATTTTTTAAATAACAAATTATCAAAGATAATTAAGACAATAATTAAGATTTTGTTATTTGTACATAACAATGTCTATAATAAATAATAACTGTGCCAATAATTATAATATCTCAATGAAATAAAAAATCAGTACGTTTCCTTGTTTTGTTTTACATATAGTTAATATTATGTATAATGCTTTTAATTATGCATATTGATGGATTTTTATTGTCTATAAAACATATACAACCCTGAAAGAATATTTAAAACACAAGCCGTTTTCTTTCGACACTGATCCGCCAGCAGTCTCTACTCAACCGATGTCTTTTTTCTATTTGAATATTCTTGTCCTCATTGTTTAATATATAACGAATCGGATCGCTCTTTTTTAACATGCTTGGGTTTCATCAGAACTGTTTGGCACTGCTCGAAGAAATCAATATCAAACATGTTATAAAGCAGCGTTCAAAATTCGACAATTTTATTTATTTCTAAGATTACTTATACTTTTCCAAATATTCTCTGTGTCGAATTTCCATTGGGTCCTTCTAGTAAATTATAACAATATGGCGTTTGCATTGTTTTATGTGGACAAGGCAAATATAAATATTTTCGAAAAAGATTTAAATGTGGCAGAACGGTAAATCACTACTGGGATTTGATATACTTATGTGCGGAGTTTAGACCAAATGTAATGTCGAATCCGCCATTTTTAGTGTATTTGCCATATGGCAACATACACTATTGGCGTCGGTCGGATAGCGGGACCTAGGGGTCGGACCAAAATTTCTCGACGTTTCATAACCTCCTAAACACTGGCACCATTTTTAAAAATGTTTATATATATATGTATATATATATATATATATATATATATATATATATATATATATATATATATATATATATATATATATATATATATATATATGTGTACGCGCAATAACTCTCGAAAGAGTTAATTGATTTCAACGAAATTTGGCCCACGTGTTGAAATCCATCACCGCAAGAAGCCTATTTAAAATGGGCCTAATCGGGTTATTTTAAGGGTAGTTTTTAGGGGTTGAAAAAAGTTTTTGGGCCCCAAAATACCGAAAAAATTCTTCGAATCGTTTCAAAATTGAAATTTAACCCTCTGGTAGTAATTAAAAGTGTCCCCAAAATTTTAATAAAATCGGCCTAACAGGACCGGACTTACAAATTTTATGAAAACACTAGTTTGCAGATAGTGACTTATTTATTGAAGGGTGTATTTAATTCGGTGTAGACGTTAGATTGATAATAATATTACAATTAAGAAAAAAAAATGTTATTTTAAGGGGTGTATTAAGGAGTTAAATTTTTTATTTTGCCCAAAAACAAACTTAATTTCACATAATAAAAGTATAAAACCACACGGCCCTATACAAGCAAATACACTATATTGTCGGCAGGGTTTTGGCACTGCGACCCGGGTTTTTTATATATATAGTAATTACAGCATGATGTAAAGTGTAACGTGCTTATGTTTTAAATTTTTGTCATCAAATGCCGTATCGTTTTATGAGTAAAAGAACAATGATATATTTTTAATCAAAGCGAACAAAAAATCTCAATCAACAATTACCCCGCAAATCGACTATTTCAGAAACAGAGGTAATTTTGTATCTGTCCCGATTATTCTCGATAAACTTTGAGTTACCAGATTTTTAAAGTTTGAAAAGTACTTTCTATTCGTTGATAATAACTGAAAAATTTGTAGGAGCCTCACCATTAACCACCTTGTTTTAAATTTTTAAATACCTGTATCGTTAAAAGTTATTTTTTAATTGAAAAATAATTATTACCTAAATAAGACGATGCCATTTTTGCACTCATTAAATTAGTTAAAACATTTAACAGTTCTTATTTTTAAGTTTGTTGAAATAATAATTCTTTTCTTTAATTTTCATAGTCAAGAATTAAAACTGTTTAAAATTGACATTTTATAATAAGTACATAATATCGTGTTTTGGTTCAAAACAATAAACAATGACATGAATTAATTGAGGATCACGCATGATCAACTTGACGGTGTGTCCGGCGAGATGCAAATTAGTGCTTACTGTTCAGAAGAACAGGGGTGTGGGAACTCACAAAAGATTAAAGCATACTCATGTATACTTATACAGGTATATAAAAACCGTTATATGGTTAGCATTGGTGAATGTGATACTTATTGAAAGACAAGGGCATTATAATAGGAAGGCAAAATAAAACTGGCTTAAAATCCATTAGCTTAAGATAACGAAGCATAGGAAGGCAATAAAATTTGCTTCAATTTGCTTATATAATTTGCATGGGTTTTTAGGGCATATAAAAATTGATCTTTGTATACCCCTTTAAATTGTTTTAAACTGGGGAAAAACGAAACACAATTCAGACTAAGAATTTCTGTCTTACAACCTAATAGACGCATATAGATTACATTACATAACGAAGCTACAAAGTCGATTGGGTTGAAATTTTGTATACACGTGTAGTTCCGAAGACAATACACTTTAACGATTTGATTAGAATTGAGTGATGAAATTTATTTATAGTAATATCGATTGATAGCGACTAACCTATCTATAGCTTAGTCGGTATAGTATGAGACTCATAATCGTAGGGTCGTAGGTATGGACCCCAGATTGGGTGAGTGTGTATTCTTTACAATATTTTTTCATTAATTTTAATAAAAACCCATTTTAGTAAAAATTTTGAAAGACTAAAAAGAAGAAAATAAAATATTTGTAAAAAAATTTTTTAAAGATAAGTTTGTAATGAAATATACAAAAAAGGAAATTATTAATAATTTATTTAATAATTTAGCTTCATAATTAGAGAAGTTAGGGTTGTAAACTCTACGAGTTACAACCCAATTTTTTCCTTTTTAGTACATTTCAAATCTAAAAAAAATTTCTTACTGGTATTTTACTCTAAATTTTCGAGTATAGAAAACGGTAGTTGCAAGTCTTCCCATCCTTACAATAGAGCATGAGAGTGTCCAGTGAGTGAAGGCCACGGGTCACCGCCAGAGGCGCCAGTGGCGTCAGGCGGATCGAGGCGCCGTTCTCCTCTATATATCTACTATGCCGACTAACTGACCGGAGCGGCTCTATTGCAGCAGCGATGATGATGCCGCGATAGTCCGGTGGTTGTTGATTCTGTTTGTTGCGGTCAGTGCTCAATGCTCAAACAAAGCTCTTATTCAACGTCGCAACACACTATATGCATGTCCAGAAATTGTCTGCCAAATACGTGTAAAAGATCACATTTTGTTGTGTTACACAATTCAAAGACATAATCATATAGATATATCTACATATTTTGGGGATATTATCCCACTTCTGAAAAATGTAAGACTGTAAGAGTAGTTTAGATAGGATGACTAATGGATAAGTTTGGATAAAATCCGTGGCGCAGGATCAATAAAACAACAATACTGAGTTTAAAATTGCATTTTTACTGACGTTTCGGTACGCTTTGCACCTAGTATAACTAATTACAAGGTTTTCAAAAATGAAAGTATAAATTATTTGCATGTATTCTGATATAAAATTTTTGTTTTAATCACGCCAAAGAAGTATAAATTCAGAAGCGGGTGCACAAGTTCACGCACCCATTTTTTAAACCTCTAGAGAGAAACTCTTACGTGCAAGAAAAACCTTAAAATGCTAAAAATAAAAATATTAATCTCAGTCGTACTCCAGTGATAATTATTAATATCTGATTTATGCTGGAGTGCTAGACGATACTTACCGTATGTTTTTGAACAGATTCAAATACAAAAAAAAAATAAATAATTTCGGCGTATTAAAATATGACCTCTGTAAATTGTATATTGTTATTTACTAAAATAAAAAAAAAATAAAATAAAAATATGTAAGCATGTTGAAACAGATGTTTTTCCAACTATTATTTACTGTGACAAATATACAATTTCAGTTTAGTGGAGGGCGATATTCTAAAATAATACACGATCTGTTTACAGAAGAAAGCGAGCAGGCAAACAGACAGATTTCTAAGCAATATGTCACAGATAACTGCATTTCTAATTCTATGTGAACCCAAAATACCCATGTCATTAGTGTAGAGAGGCAGCCAGTGACTGCCACACAACCTGCAGTTTGGCTTGTCGAGGTTAACCAGATGTTTGCTTTTGTTCTATATAATTTACAGTCCTCTCTTTTGAAACATTCGAATCGTATTAGGTCATTGAATCGATTCTTTTCGTAAACAGGATAAGGCTATAGTATATTACAACACAAGGGCAGGAATTTCAACTTTCTGCCCGTGCGTTGTATACTATTTTTCTTCATACCCGGTCGATAGTACATACTTTCGTATCAGTGTGCACGAGAAAACTGTTTCGAGCCGCTGTTATAGATGGCTGGCGAGTAATTCCAGCATTGCATAAATGTTGGGCTTTCTGCCTGTGGACCGGGTACAAAGAAAGAGATTATTCCTGTTTATGAAAAGAAACAAGGTCGGTCAAGTGCGAGTGTAACTCGTGCGTCGAGTGTTCCATACGCGTTAATTCATGCTTTTGTAAGTGACTGTTACATTACAAAACCGTGTTTGTTTGGAGGCAGTACTGTCTTGTACTGAACACTCAATCGGAAAACCGTATTCCGTTCAGGTACAAGTAACAAACCTATAATCATATATATTAATACGCTAAGGTTAAGATGTTTGCCTCCCTTTTTCGAAAAAACCTCACAATTACTCCACATAAATTTTGTATCATTTTATAGATAATTACAATTTTATAGATAATTACAATTAACAAATCTATTATTGCTTTTGTTTTTGCAAAATAATTAATTATAACAATTATACATTTATTCAGTATATGCAGCAATGCTGCCATCTGACGGTTCTAACTTTGAAACAACGTCAACATAATTGATGGTCGGTAAATTTTTTTTGTTTAATTTTTAATCAAAATTCATGTATAAATACTTTTCGTATGGCGGCGCTTCAGCTCAACGTTTTCGATACTTGCGCCTCTATATGACAGTTTTAGAAAAATATTTTCTTGAACCGTCACTGAGCTTCGTAATGTAATACAACAAAAAGAAGAGTGTGAGAAATTAGACACGAATTTTAGTGCGAATTATTCGCACAGGTACCGCTAGTATAATATTAATTTAATTATATTTTATCTATAGACGCTGTTTACTTCTGTTGTTGAACGTCTATAATCTACACTGTTTTTCTCTCTTAAATTTTAGTCATAATATTATTTATGGCCAATTGCATAAATAAATTTGTTAATAAACATCAGGTTATTATTTTTTCTCGAAAACTATGTGACGTACAGACAGGGAACGAAGTCTCACAACAAGAATTCGTCAGAAAAAGTTGCCGACTTTCGTGTTTAATTGAATAGGTGCAATGTGTCACAGAACAAAATTGTTGTGATTGCCGATTCTTGAGAAAATATCTAATTTGGTTTTACTCTAACTCTGTATACATTAGAACTCATGTATCTTCAACTTCTTCTTTATCCTCACTCCGTGAAAGTCATAGACCAATCAGAATTTTTTTTTATTAATTTGGGGCTAAACATATTTATTTAATAGCGTAAGAGGAGACACTTTGCGGACTATAAACTTGAAAATACGTGAGTAAAATCAGTTGAAAATATATGGTGTTGAAAATACATGAGCTGTAAACTCGAATAATTCGAAATTGAAGACGACAATTGTGTTTGAATTTGTGTTTGAAAGTGAGAATCAAATTTAGTTTGTAAACACCGACAGAACGGAAGTTTTAATTTGTAACTAATTTTGAACGATTTGTTAGTAAACGAGACACATTTAGTACCAACTAGTCAACACGACTTCCACATATTTTGTTTCTTGTAAACAGTAAAAGCTATAATGCACTTGTGTTTAAAAATGTGCAATAGGTTTAGGTTAAACCGTTCCAATATTCCTCGACGCATGTGGCAACAGTTTGAGGAAATAATAAAGTTTTTCCGTTTCACTTTATTGTTTTTGAAACCGTTGTAAAAAAAGAGATTTTATTAGGAGCGAACAGATGCATCACAGATTGGTAATCAGTGCGGATTCAATTGTTTATGGGGCGTAATAAAAATTCTCTGCACATGTTGAACATTTATAAATATACCGTTTATCTATAGTTTATTGTGTTTCCAAAGTGGGTGAAAACGCCCGGCGCCCCCCAACCCTGGGTGACGCTGGACCAATTTCCGACGGCCTAAAGTAACTGAGGGCGTTGAATAAAACGCGTATAGAAACAAGGAATGCATTTTTGAAAAACCATTCAAATAATAAGTTTCATCTGTTGTGTAATGTACAGTTGAATTCGTACTGGTTATTTTATTTTTCAAATAAACTCACAAAATGCAAGTTATAAACAACAGAAATTAGTTTCACGGGTAATTGGAATAAAAAATCAATTTAAACACTTATTGATTGCAACGTTTCGTCTTTATTAAATTAAGACTTTTTCAAGCTCTGGAAAAATTTTTTTTACAAAAATTAACAATCATAATATAATAAAAATATAAAACCTTATGGATTAAATAATTAACTAAAAAGAAATAATAATTTGACTAACCTCAGCATGTTTAAATTATAATAAACATGCTGAGGTTAGTCAAATTATTATTTCTTTTTAGTAAATTATTTAATCCATAAGTTTTTATATTTTTATTATATTATGATTGTTAATTTTTGTAAAAAAATTTTTTTCCAGAGCTTGAAAAAGTCTTAATTTAATAAAGACGAAACGTTGCAATCAATAAGTGTTTAAATTGATTTTTTATTCCAATTACCCGTGAAACTAATTTCTATTATTACATATTTTGGAATTGAACTTTAAAGATGAGTTATAAACAACGTCTTTCTCTACTAGAATGCTCTGTAGGTAGAAATACAGATAACTGCAAATTTCTGTTTATTCCCTAAAATAATGTAGATTTCTAGAGGCAGCGTTGAGTAATTTTTTTTCTGAAAAATGGACAGTTCGGCTAAATCAGTTCGGGAATAACTGCTCTATTCTAATATTTTATAAAACTCGAGAATCACTTAACTGATTTAAAAAATTATATCTCTGTTCTAGTGAGAGAAAATGGCGATTTGCGCCAGGGCTAAATTTGACCGAGCAAATGTTTGAATAGAATAGTTTATTTACGTTTTAGTAGTGGATATCCTTTGTTGAATCGGGTATGTAAACTTACGGCCGGGAAATTATCCCAACAAAACGTCGACCGTCCAGAGTGATAAGCTAGGCATGAATGAGGACTACGGCGTCGGCTATCAGTGGTTAATATAGACGTATTTAAAGTCAGTTATTTATTAAATCGTTAGTTTCGTGATAAAGCATGGAATTGTACTTTCGACTCTCATAATTGATCAATCATATATAAATTTCATTTCCTTTTCGTAGGTTGCAATTAATTTAGTAGGTACTTCCGGCGTTGAGTTGCAATATTAATAACTAGCGGCCCAGTCCGGCCTTGCCCGGGTGTAAATGTAATATATAGGATATAAAAGATGAGAATCATTATCATTAAATTCTCAACGTGTATTGAATTTGCGCGAATTCAATCGCTTTTATTTGTGAATGTTCAAAAATCGAAGAAAAATCTTATTTCCCAAAAAAAAATTTAAAAAAAAAACTTGGAACGTGTCGCGGGATACGCGTTTAGAACGAAGTGCCTTTCGTATAAGACGTTTTTCGTAACGCGTTTTATATAATCTAAAAACACCCGGCATAATCTAAAAATACCCAGTATAATCTAAAAACACCCGGTATAATCTGAAAACACCCGGTATAATCAAAACACTCGGTATAATCTAAAAATACCCGGTATAATCTAAAAACACCCGGTATAATCTAAAAACACCCGATATAATCTATAAACACCCGGTATAATCTAAAAACACCCAATATTTTCTAGCAATAAATATAGGCTATGTTACTCAGGGTGAATGTAGCTTTCTAATGGTGAAAGAATTTTTTAAATCGCCACAGTAGTTTTTGAGTTTATTCATTACATACACACAAAAATACAAATCTTTCCTCTTTATAATATTAGTGTAGATTTGTATAATAGAGGGTGCAGGGGGTAAGCGTGCATAGTCGCGCGCGTTATCAAATTGTCAGTCTGTCCCCGTGACCGGGAGACAGGTGTTATGTTGATGATACAAGTGCGCTACCAACATAACAGAAGCGCGAGGTCACACATATCTTCCATTATTAATATACGATCATTACATTGCACACCATACATCTGTTTTTATTATGTATATAATATCTATATATTACTGATAAACCTTACTGAAGGTAGCCCATTTTAATATACACAACTAGCGGCCCAGTCCGGCTTCGCCCGGGTGTAAATGTGATATATAGGATATAAAAGATGAGAATCATTATCATTAAATTCTCAACGTGTATTGATTTTGCGCGAATTCAATCGCTTTTATTTGTGAATGTTCAAAAATTGAAGAAAAATCTTATTTCCCAAAAAGAAATTAAAAAAATTCTGTTGATCCGATCGCTACCAAACTTCAGATCACCCGCTGGGCTAATCTAAAGATTGTCTGAAAATTTCATCAAAACTGGTCTACCCGTTTGGAGTCCATAGATTACATATACATCGTCTTTTATCTATATAGATTATTAAAATGTAAAAAGTGGTTATTGTGACATAACGATAATGGTTGGACATATAGTATCGCGAAGTTTTTTGTAGTTATTGATATGTCCTTTAATATTGTAGAACATACTTTTGTTCTATCATTAATAGTTTCCGCAGCGCATGCGACGAAAGATGTTTTATGGCATTTTTTTTTTACACCTTGGGTTACGTTACTAAAGTTTTAGTAAGGATCCCTAATATTTTCTAGCAATAAATATAGCCTATGTTACTCAGGGTGAATGTAGCTTTCTAGTGGTGAAAGAATTTTTTAAATCGGCACAGTAGATTTTGAGTTTATTCATTACAAACATAAAAAAATACAAATCTTTCCTCTTTATAATATTAGTGTAGATTAGACATTCCGTATGTTCAGGTCTCTCGATTTTAAAATTGTTATCTACTGTGCACCCCTGCCCTGGTATAATTTGCCTATTGTGTTGTATAATTTGTATATTACTTGTTATTTAATTTATATTGTAAATAACGATGATTTTATAGAATAAAAGTTCAGTTCTTAAAGAAATACCAGCTCAGATATTATAACTGTAATTTGTGAAAACACAATAAAAATTTAGACGAGGAAACATTTGCAATCGTGTACTTAAAATAATAAGTTATGTATTTAGTGCAGAATTACACACAAGTTGTATAATATTAGTCTTGTTCGTGATTGAAGGTATTTTTACGAGTGACATTATAAAAACGAGTGATAGCGAGTTTTAATGGTCATAAGATCATTACGAACACGATGCATACTCCATTTTTTTTGCACATATAAAATAGCTGATTTTTACCTAATTTTGAAAATTTGTGACAGTTCAGTTTTGAGCAAGATTATTTTTTATTATTGACTGCGTTCAATTCTTATGCGGTTAAGCTATGATATGCTACTACGACTACGTTTATTTTACTTTACGCAGTTTTACAGTACTAGTGTTAAATGTGTCATTTCACGATCGCTATACAGCTATTTTATCGGAGGTGTGGAAAAATAAGTTAATATAGAGAGTTTCAGTGAATGAAAATATCATGTTTTCTTTCGGCAGACTCCCAAGGATTTATATTCCACCAGCTTGCTATAAATGTTTTTCTTTAAGGCTGTCGGAACGCTCTGAATTTAAGCCAAAAATAGAGCTTCGGTTGTCAACTGATTGTAGACTTATTCGTCAACATTGTGCAAAAATTCTTTCTCTATAAGGAAGATAAAGGACAAATCTAGGTCTCTAATGGACTACTTTTGTAATTTATGTACGATTTACTAGAAAAAAGTTGGCATTCATAATGCCAAAAAAACACATGTTTTCAATGTCACACTACGACCTTATTCGTACTGATTTCACAAAACTGTTCCATCACAAACCTAAAGTGACTCTTCCTTTTTCGGAAAAGTTTTTGAAAATCTTCAAAATATTTCTAAAAATTACAGTAATCAATTGACAGCGACACCCTTGCAATAACATCTTTTAGCCTCGTAGTTGGCACCAGCCAAAAATTGAAACGTGCGGATGATTTGTGCGAGACAGAGCTAAAAAAGGTCACACCCACAATATGTCTTATGCCTACCTTGCCTCTTACCGCTGGGTCTCACCACAAACTGTGTGAAAATGATCCAACACTGTTAATATAAGCTTCTTGTCCATACTATATCGCGCGGTTTTCGTATATAATATTCTTTAATATCTTTTAAGCTATGTACTTTAAAATTACAAAAAATATATTTGTAACTCTCATAACGAGCCCTTTCATTTGATAAATCACATGATGCATTTGAAAAAATATTTTTAACTGTCTAATTTGGTCCTCAACATTAACGCCCAACATCGGAATTCGTTTATTTACGCTATACGTTCGTGATTGGGCCATTTAACTCTATATACCTATGTACCATATTTCAACTTTTTTTTGTCTGGCAGATTCGGAAAAAATAAACTGTGATAGACGGACAGACAGATACGCGAGTTATCCTTTAAAAGGGTTTCGTTTTTTTTTTCATCGCACGTCCGGAACCCTAAGAAGTCGCTCCGCTGCCAATTAGTACGAAACTTTACAAAATATCTTCAATTGAATTTAAATTTAAAAAAACCCGGGTCGCAGTGCCAAAACCCTGCTGACAATATAGTGTATTTCCTTGTATAGGGCCGTGTGGTTTTATACTTTTATTATGTGAAATTAAGTTTGTTTTTGGGCAAAATAAAAAATTTAACCCCTTAATACACCCCTTAAAATAACATTTTTTTTCTTAATTGTAATATTATTATCAATCTAACGTCTACACCGAATTAAATACACCCTTCAATAAATAAGTCACTATCTGCAAACTAGTGTTTTCATAAAATTTGTAAATCCGGTCCTGTCGGGCCGATTTTATTACAATTTTGGGGACACTTTTTAATTACTACCAGAGGGTTAAATTTCAATTGTGAAACGATTCGGAGATTTTTTTCGGTATTTTGGGGCCCAAAAACATTTTTCAACCCCTAAAAACTACCCTTAAAATAGCCCGATTAGGCCCATTTTAAATAGGCTTCTTGCGGTGATGGATTTCAACACGTGGGCCAAATTTCGTTGAAATCAATTAACTCTTTCGAAAGTTATTGCGCGTACATATATATATATATATATATACGTATATAAATATATATATTTATATATATATATATATATATATATACATATATATATATATAAACATTTTTAAAAATGGTGCCAAAGTGTTTAGGAGGTTATGAAACGTCGAGAAATTTTGGTCCGACCCCTAGGTCCCGCCATCCGACCAACGCCAATAGTGTATGTTGCCTATAGCAAATACACTAAAAATGGGTCCCCTATATTTGTTGTACGTAGATGGCAGAATGAGTTGATTCTCTGGTAGTCAGAGGCAACTAGCATATGCCGCAGTACCTGCTTGCCCCAGTATTGTTGGCACAGATGTTTTCGTTTCATTAAACAGGTGCTTTACACCGCGTACAGTTGATGCATAATATGGACGTTTTTAATTAACATTTAATATCAAACGACATTTCAATATACATTATAATATTATGTATACAGGTCGCATCGGAAAGTTTTTGACAAACTTTTTGACAGGGACGTATTTCAATTTTCATGTCTTTACGGAGAAGGAATCGGAAATTATGATTCCCAAAATCGAACTTCACGAATATTCTCTTAAATTTTTATTTTCCATTTTTCAGATAGACTTTTTTACTTTCACGAAAACCCATTTATATCTCTTGTTTAAACTCCCATTAAGGTTGCTGAAGTTAAATAGAAAACACAATGTTGACAGAATAATATCTATTATTAATAATATTGATTCTACCAACAGTAATAGATATATTAACAAAATAAAATTACTTGCAATATACTGTTCAATTGATTTTTTATTTAAAATAAAAAATAAAAAATCTATTGAACAGTATATTGCAAGTAATTTTATTTTGTTAAAATATCTATCATTATTAAATTCAGATTGATTTTGTAATCGCCGTTTCTTATTGGTGTTCCATATATTTAATTTTGTCTTTTGAAGATCTCTAACTGTCTCTTTTCTGAACTTATTGGAGAAAATGAAAAAAATTATTAAAATTTTTTTGAATTTGAATTTAGGCAAAGGTATACTGTAAAAAAATAAAAAAAATATAAGGTGAAGAAAGGCAGTTAAAAATGATATTTTTACGACTTTTTTAAAATATTTCGTAAAGTATTGATATCATCGAAAAACTGTTAGATCAATTCATAACATTTTATAAATTACTTTGCTGTAACAGATGAGTCATGAAAATGCAACATTAACAACGGCGTCTCTATGGTCTCGGCTATTCTTAAACTCTAATTTTCTATGTGTACTCACTACTCAAAAAGAATTTGAAAGAAAACCTGTTATTGATCGCTGTAACTAACACCACTCATGACTCAATAATGATAGTAGGTATAGTGTTGGCTAGAGACACGACCGAAGATGACAAAGGTCGCTTCGGCACCACTCCCTGGCGCCGCCTGGCCGGCCGCTTGACCCCTGACACAATACATCATGTAAAATGTTATACATATCGTCCAGGAACCAAACAACTATTCCCATGTCACCATGTGCGACTAAATTTCACAAAATATGTAAATTACGACCTCCGTGTAGAAAGATGTTTACAGGACATGCCGGATCTACATTAAATGTTGCAAAAAATATACGTGAGCCATTTTAAAAAGGTGACGCTTTATTTAATATGAAAATTCGTCGGGTAAAAATATGTATTTTAATTGCCTTACTGCTTTTCATATTAAAAGCTTGTTTCTTACATTTTCGTAATTGGGTTTTTGTTCTTTAAACATTTATTTTTATTTAGAACTGTATAGTTTTAGAATCTACTCTCTGCCACGATATGAATGTTTGTATTTTTTTTCGTTGTCAATAATTTCTGATTATCATTTGCCACATTAGATCTATGGTGACGTAGTATACGTCACCAAGACGACTCGATTGGCATCTCGTTTGTCAAAATCGGTCTAGTTGTTTAGAAGTTACGAGAGAACATTCGTACATACATACATAGAATATTAAACTCATAATCCTTCCTTTTTGCAGTCGGGTAATAACGTACGTTTGTTTGGTTTCAGATTAAATGATGTCGTCAGATCGTGATCTCGAATTCTGTTCTGGGGGTGATGAGGAAGACCTTGACATGGATAATGTTCATTCGCCGACAGACGCTAGTGAAGACAGTGTTGAAGTTAAAGTCTTGCCGATCTCGCCACGGAATAGGAATAAGCGAAAATGTGCCGAGCCGCGGAAAGTGGCGAATGACAGTTGTACTGGTCCGTTGAAGAAAAGAATTAAACATCACAATAGTACCATTACGGAAACCAGTATCGGTCCTAACCAATCACATTTCAGACCATGGAGTTTTGGTGCATCACAAATTACCTCACCGGTAAACTACCATCCTGTATTCGGTTACCAAAATTCTACAGTTCATCAAGAAGAACCGCTATCTTTAGTGAAAAGTAGTGATAAACTAAAAATAAAGGAAGAGACTGATACTGAACCGAAAGATAGATTGTCCGAAAATTCACAAGATGGATTTTCAGATACTAATACACAACACTCAAACGAAATGAATAGTAACCAACAAAAAATATTTAGAAAAAACATTAAAGATAAAATTAGATTACCTTATAAAAATATTTTATGCAAACAGTTAATGGAAGATAAAATTGCCAAAAACGAAACAAATCTTAGTGAGGATTATTCTCACGTTTCGTTTCCGTACAATTCTTCGAATATCCATCCAGCTATGAGGCCTTCAGGATTATTACAAGGATCGCCAGGTTTTTCAGTAGAATCTTTATTATCCGCTCAATCATCTGTATCCGATACATCCTTACATAAGCACGGAACGAGTACAAACCATCAAAAAGAGCAAAGGAATTATAAAAATATGACGAGGGAAAGAAGAATAGAAGCCAATGCTCGCGAAAGAACTAGAGTACATACAATAAGTGCGGCGTTTGATACACTTCGAAAATCAATACCGGCTTATTCACATAATCAAAAGTTGTCGAAATTGTCTGTTTTAAGAATAGCGTGTTCGTATATTTTGACTTTATCAAGGGTGGCCGGTTATGATTATAGTGCTGATCAAAGTGAACCCCAATTAAACGATTGTGTTGATTTAGTTTCTCAGACGATACAAACTGAAGGAAAATTACGTAAAAAGAAAGATGAATGAAACTGTATTCTTTATCTCATGACAATATTTTTGAGTGATATTAAAGTTAATTAATATTAATACGTAAAAAAAGGCTAAACTTCAAAAGTTCTGTAGTTTACGGGGAGTTCTGTGAACAATAGACGCTCGCTCCCTCCATGTTTTTTTATGTTAAGGAATTTTAACGTAACTAAATTTCGAATATCTACTCACTAATTTCCAAAATGCCTGCGGCGTGAAATATATTTGTGAAGTAGACGTCTGATCTTGAACAGAATTTAGAAAAAAAATTGGCGTTCAATACAGAATTTTGAAATTAATGTTATCTCCTGTATTGTTACGTTAAGTTAATCAATATTAACTTATTTAATAATATTCCCTTGATTAATTATCTAAATTGAGCAAATGGTGGTTTATCATTTTATATTTTTGGATCACTAGCGGATTTGGGGGTATACGGCTTTAGAAAAAAAATTCAACATGGGAAATAAAGAAAAAAAAATTAAATAATTCCAAAGATTGATCTTTTGATTTTTGGATCAATGATTGCTACAATAAAATAGAACATTATATTTTCGATATCAAGGGATTAAAGATTAAATTAGTTATATGTCCACTGTGTGGGTACCTGATAAAATTATTGTTATAAAGAAGTTCGTAATACTGCAAGACAATATTGTTTTATTATAAAATTATTATATTTAAGCAAAATTCTAAATGGTGCCTGAAAACATTATACAAGGTGTTATTATTTTTATATGAAAATTCCGAAGCCTGAATGTTAAACATTTTTTTTTACAGAATTTCCCACCGATTTCAAAATTGGTTTTTGTTGTTTTTTGAATATTAAATGTAATAACAAAATGAGAAAAAGAGTAAAAAAATAATACTAAATCATTTTTGATAAAATTTCGATATTCATACGTCTAGTTCCAAAAGTCAAACTTTTCGGAGTTTACTTCCGTCATTTTTAACATCTTGTGAATTCTTATTAGGCGTTTAGTGGCATTATTCAATAATACAAAGTCTATATTTACGCTTCTGTAATGTAAGTAATAGAAATACTAAAATTGGCAGCTTTTATGTGCAGCTTAAAGATTTTTGGATTTCATATATAATTTTTCGTTAGTAGTTTTGTTCGTACTTTATTTGTACTCAAAAATGCTATTTTGAGTTGCAATTTTAGATTCAATATTCTACTATTCTACAAATAATTAATGTTCACTTTTTTAAAAATTTTCACGCCCAGATAACTTTTTAGCGACGCATTTCTGTTGACGTTTCACACCCTTTTCAGTGTGCTTTGTCAGAGCTTGGAAGAGCTCCGATACTGAATCTTCATCATCACAGCTTGGAAAATTCCATATCGGAGTTCTTCCGTGGAAATATTTGCGAAACGTCGGCAGAAATGTCTTAACGTATGCGACTCTAACTCGGAAACAATTTCTCATTTAAAAAGACTCACAATTTTATTTTTACAAATATTATGTCACCAAAAATTTCGTAGAACTAAACTTGAAACAATACTGTATCATTTTTTACCCTACTGCCAGACTATGTTCCTCGCAGTGCTCCTCGCTCTGCTCATCGCGCTGTTGCCCTAAGCGGCCAGACACTGCTGTACTCGCGACGCTCCGCACTCGGCTTTCGCCTTTCGGCAATGGAGGTCGATACTGTGGCAGCGCGCGCACTATGCCTTTCTTAGACCGCTTGATGCGTACTGAGTGGCGCGGGAGTATGTGGCCGGCTTACTCGTGCTTTTATTGCCGGTCCTTTGACTCGCGCACAAAAAACCGACAATCGAGGGAGCATTGGGCATGGCGAGGAGCATGACGTGCGGCATGACGAGTAACGCGGCCACACAACGTCTCTGCCTCCTTTCCTCGCTACTTCCCATGCCACTCGTCGAGTGTGTGGCTGAGGCATTAGACTTGTTGTAAGTCGTAATCTTGGAGTTATATAAGCGCTTAGCCAGTTTTAGAATGAAATTCTCTGATGTGCGACGCCATGCCGATTTTAATTCGAATTTATTTATTTGGATATTCTTTTTTTGTCCAGTGTTATGACATAAGCGACTTAAATTCTAGGGAGTCGTTCAGCAATTAGTTATGATGAAAGTGAACATTTTTATTTATTTTTCTTCAATTTTTGATGGTATGTACATTATTTTATTTATGATGTATTTTAAAGTTAAAAAATCTACTCATATATTTAAATAATTGAATCTTTTTTAATCAGACCTATAAATATTGAATCTTTTTATATAAGGGATGAAAATTATAATATACTAAACCAGTCTCGTGCCGTTAGAACACTGCCTTTTGCGATTTATGTTTTGTTAAGCAACTAGTGGACCCGGTAGGCAGACGTTGTCCTGCCACAGACCTCCCTAGCATTGAATTGGGAGATGCTGGGACACTGAAAATTTCGGATTATATGTTTTTTATATGAGAAATCCAAATAAAATATAAAAAAAACTTGATCGAAAAATTAAAAATTTTCTGGATCTCGACCACAACGCCAGCTACCGGGTCCAACTATAGTTAAAAACCATCCAGGTGACCCCATAAGTACAAAAAAAATCGTCAAAGTCGGTCAAACTGTTTAGGAGGAGAGGAATTACGAACACACACACACACACACGGCAACTTTATATATGTCGTAGGATAATTAAAAAAATCTGATTTTCGCGAAAATCGTAGAATGTTTGCAAAAAACCAGATTCCAATTACTCGTTTTTTTCAAATCTTTCTAGGATTTTCGCGAAAATCCAATTTTTTCAATACGACATATATAAAGATTTGACTGTTGACAATTAGATTTGAATGGAAATTTTTCTAACACAAAAAGCGTACCATATTACGGCATTATTGTATGTTTTACTTCTATCATAATCGCAATTTCAAGGCATTCCGAGACACATTCACGGGGAATTCCCAAATCGCTAACGGCAAGAGACTATAAATTTCTTTCAAAGAAATAAAAATCTGTTACGTACTTATGGATTACGAATTAAAATGTTAATAAAAAATTAATATACAAGCAAAATGTGATGAAATTATTGTACATATACATATTATCGAGGTTTGTTAAAATATTATTTAAATAAAAACTGTTTCTTTATAAAAAATTGTACCTATTGTTGTTTACTTGTTTTATATCTTCCTTTTTCACCGCTTTATCGGCATCTGTCCATGCAAAGTCGTAATTTTGATGTTCAATACAAATTAAAAAAAAATTTTCTCATTTGGGGAGAGGAGGATCATACTTTTTTATTTTCACTTATACAGGGAGCGGGGGTAAAATAGTCTATAGGAAAGTCCGCTGCAGCATAATATGTCTATCTTTAATAGGTAATCTACAATCCGGGCAAAGCCGGACCGGGCCGCTAATTTTCTTATAAGAGGTAAGCGTTATCGATGTATTTACTATGCATAATTATTATTTACAGAGGTGACCTCATTCAGTAGTAGTGGCGGGATGACGTCAGAGGATATTGCGTGGTTGATAAAACTATGAACGGTTGGCGTCATTCATGGAACAAGGTAACCTGTGTTCTTCTAAATAACCTTGCTGGATACGAAAGAACCTGTTCAGGCCGCATCAAAATTACATAATCAGCCCCGACTGTATGTTATCTCATAGCTTTTTAGTTAAAATACAATGCGCAGTTTTTAGTAAGTATATTTTGCCTTTGAATATTTCTATTACAAAACAATACTTCCATTATTTTATGATACAGTAAGACCCCGCTTATGCGGGAGATACGTTCCAACAAGTTCCTGCGCTATACGAAATAGCGCTAAACGAGGTCATCTTAATATGTAGATAATAGGCATAAGTTAAACAGAACCGAGAAAAAGAAAATTTGTTAGATTTTTATATTTAATTTTGTAACATTTATTGTTAAATACTGTTTTATCACATTAATTATAAATTTATTTATTGTAAATATTGATTTTTGTTCATAAAACAATTATGAAAATCAAATAAAAGCTCGAGTAAGAAGTTATATTTGTGATGAGGAAGATTCCTCATTTGACATATTTTGTTTTTTTGTGAAGAAGTCATCTGTTTGCCTTTTTCTGTTTCGTTCAGCAAACTGTTGGCAATAGCAAGATATTGCATCAATGACACTTCGTCTTGCCTTTGAACTTCTATCAACATTTGAATAATTTTGTATAAATTGATCCATAATGTACGTTATAGTGGCCAAACTTTTTTTTTTGAAACTGCGTAATACTGAAACAGCGTTAAGCGAGGTCTTACTGTATATAAAAAAAAAACACACGCACACTCGCTATATATGCACTGAAGGGCAGGCAATCCGTTATGCGCTTTGGTACTGAGTAAGCATTTTTTATGTAGGGGCAGGTGGAGGATGTTTGTGGCAATTCCTAGTAAATTCTATAAATTTTATTTTCCTTACAGGATAAATAGTCCATAATTTAAGGTTCTAGTAGTAAAATTAATAATTTTTCTAAGATTTTGTACCCAAGCAGATGTACAATGTAAGCTATTTTCGATTTGGATTCATTTCTTGAAAACATTTTTTACTTATGACGTTCCTCGATTATTTTTTCAGTAACTTTTCGATAAAAGTTGTATGTAATAACTTTTAACAAAAATAAATAGGAACGTATTTTTTTTTTGCAAATTATTAACATTGCACGTTTTGAGTCATGTAAACAAATTCTTTTACTAAACAACGCGAATGCCAAACTATTATATGTGGGAAATCCACCTGTTTCGGACCGCTGTATCAACATTTTTGAAATTGAAGTAATATGTTATGCAACACGATATAAATTTGTAGGTATTTTTGTAAAAGGTCATTAGATTGAGTTAAAACGTGTACGAAATCGGATATTGTATCTAAATTAATAAATATAATTGTGTGATTTGAGAGTATTGTTTATCAATTCATTTTATTGTCGAAATTTTCTACATGCGCGTGTAGTGAAAAATTATTTGACAAAATATTCTCATCTATACTTTTTTAATAAACAGAGAAATCCTGATTGAAGGAGTGACTCATCAAAACCCGGGTCAAACCGCAGAAATTAGTGGACACAGCGCCGGTCCTGGGGTAGAACGAGAGTAGTCGCTCTAGGCGCCAGGTGGCGTCAAAAAGCCAAGTGCGAAAACTTTCTTAATGCTAAAGAAGCGGAAGTATAATAATTAAAGCTACTTAATTAGTGTATTTGCCATATGGCAACATACACTATTGGCGTCGGTCGGATGGCGGGACCTAGGGGTCGGACCAAAATTTCTCGACGTTTCATAACCTCCTAAACACTTTGGCACCATTTTTGAAAATGTTTATATATATATGTATATATATGTATATATATGTATATATATATATATATATTTATATACGTATATATATATATATATATATATATATATATATATGTGTACGCGCGATAACTTTCGAAAGAGTTAATTGATTTCAACGAAATTTGGACCACGTGTTGAAACCCATCACCGCAAGAAGCCTATTTAAAATGGGCCTGATCGGGCCATTTTAAGGGTAGTTTTTAGGGGTTGAAAACTGTTTTTGGGCCCCAAAATACCGAAAAAATTCTCCGAATCGTTTCAAAATTGAAATTTAACCCTCTGGTAGTGATTAAAAAGTCTCCTCACAATTTTAATAAAATCGGCCCGACAGGACTGGATTTACAAATTTTATGAAAACACTAGTTTGCAGATAGTGACTTATTTATTGAAGGGTGTATTTAATTCGGTGTAGACGTTAGATTGATAATAATATTACAATTAAGAAAAAAATGTTATAAGGGGTGTATTAAGGGGTTAAATTTTTTATTTTGCCCAAAAACAAACTTAATTTCACATAATAAAAGTATAAAAACCACACGGCCCTATACAAGCTAATACACTATATTGTCGGCAGGGTTTTGGCACTGCGACCCGGGTTTTTTAATTTAAATTCGACAAGTGTTGATGTTTGCAATAAAAGTTAATTTTTGAAAATTTGGGACGTATTATTTATTTAAATACAATTTACGTGAAGTATAACCGTCGATCAAAGGGCGCTGAAAGACAATTCCGCTCTGATCAAGGGCTTTGGACAATAAATAATAAGTTCCGTTTGTGAGTGATAAAGTTGGTTTCATTTTGATATGAAAAACCTTTACATTAGTGTGCGTTCATTGAATATTATGTGATATTTTATCAAAACAAGAGCAATCAAGTAAAACAAGCGAACATCAGTTCAACATAAGTACAACTTTTATTTAAATACAGTGATGTATAACAATAAATATAAATTAATAATTCTAATTTTAATACTGTTTATAAAATTACATAACAATTCAAAATAGCACCTATACAAGTGTCATAATATGGTGATCTCACAGTTTATCGAAAAGTTGTAAGACGCAAGGTGATAAAAAAAAACAAAATTTCATTGTAAATCAAAATGCACGATTTCTTTTCATCATTTCTGCTGAATAAAAAATCACGCATAAATGCTTCTGACTTTGTCAAGCGTCAATAAAATTATAATCATTCATTCAAAAAACCAGGCAACCAGGGAAGTTCGGAGAACGTTTATACGTAAGCAGCTTTTGATGCAGTTTAATATTTGGTTATAAATTAGCTATAAGTATGATGTCAATAATAAACTAAAACAAAATATGACTTGTACACTGGAATGTAAGGAACGGATTAATGGCGATATTCTGACCGCTTGCCAACATGATAATAAATTATTGGGATTGGAATAATCCAGTCTGGTTAGTGTTTTAGTATATTTCAGACACATCTCATACTTAAAGATTTGTTAATGCATTGATAGTAAGTATTTCCGTTGCATTAGGTAAAATTGAAGTAAAACTTTTTCAGGCGCGGTACGTGGACGTAATTTCAAACGAGTATGGAAAAAGTTTGACGGAAGTAGTGGCGGGGGTAAGGAGAAAGGAATACAGCCGCGGTACTAGTACAGAGAAATTTTCAATTTCTACATAACTGCAGTAAAATCGTCTACGGTGTACTTGGTGAGTTATGAGTCCATTAAAAAGTTAAAAAACGTTTCGATAAACTATTGTTAATACTATTCTCTGGCTTGTAGTTACATCATTGTTATCACATTTTTTTAAAAACCGTGGGTTTCATGAAGTATATACATATCATTTATTTTTAAATAACATTGAGAACTTTTTTTGTTTTGTAATTAACAAACAATATTTTCAATATTAACCTTTACGTTTTTGTAAATATGTCAGTTTAGTTATTAATGCTTATGCCAATTTTTGAAATCGCGTGTCAATTGTTAACAAAGGAATAGACTTTTTGTTTTGTTACACAAAACATCTTTTATCTTTAGAAATAATATTCTTATCAAAAAATCAAAAGCTGTATGAAAGTTTTTTATGAACCCATTTTTTAATTATATGATAAAGGAACAACTTGTCTTACATAACCTCAATTCTTGTATAATTTTATATTTACATACATTTATTCACAGTTAATACGTACCGAGTCCAGCTTTTGTTGGCGTCGATACGTAAGGATTAACGTCAATTTACAAATCCTATCGACTTATTTCATTCACACAATAAATAATAATAATTATAATAATCGAATTACATACATTGCATGATAAATGAGGTTATGTATAACTTTTTAAATCACGAATTCCCTATTTTGTGATGTCACGCTAAAATTTTCAATCTATTTAATCACAGTTTTTAATTTATTTAAATGAAACAATGAGCAGAGTGAATCGCATAAAAACATTTCAAACACTTTTACTAAATTTTGAATACCATCTAAATAGTTCTCGTCTCGTTTATTCGATTCAGCTGGGAACACATGTACAAAATCGATCATTTTAACTTTTACCCAGCTCATATCTAATGGAACTAATTTCACTGCATTAATTATATTTTCATGCTTTAATTGTGTACTCATTCCGGAAATTTTTTCCGATAGTTCATTTAATTTAATTTCATTGAATCTTTTATGCCACTCACTCTCAGCTTTATCACATTCTACGGTAGTTGTATGTTTCACCGAACTATCAGATTTTCTTAGATTGTCACTACTCGATGGATTGCACTGTTTCATAGTTTTGAAACATCTTCGGAGACAATACGCATCGTAAACAATAAGTAACGATGTCGAGTACAGTTGAAGCTGTGTTTGCACTTGGCACCACTGTAATATTTTCCATAACTCGTTTAAAATTTGAATTAACAGATGGTAACTTGTGTCTGATTTCGTGTTTAAAAACATTAAAAGTGCTGAAACAAATATCTAGTAAGCGACCTATAGTTCTTTTCTTTTAATCTTAAATACAAAAGTTCGCGGCAAAAATTTTGTGAAAATATTGTTACCAAACAATTTTATTAAACAGATTCTAGGTTATAGACGCTCTCACGTCTGTTTTCTAACACGATTTTATTAGCTTCACTTGTTTGTTTATTTGTAAAGGAATCTTTGAACGTGAAATTCACCCACTTCAAAACGCCAGATTAAATTGAAACTTTGCACACTTATCAAGGATCGACGATAATACAACAATTTAATAAGTTTGTCCCATTATCCTGACCAGGAGTTTCAGGATAAAAAAAATTGAAAAATTACAGCAAGCAAGCTAACACTGTTTACAGTGACATAAGTTGCGTTGCCTACTTTATAGTCAAATGCAATATCGTTTTTTAGTTTTATAATTAAAATTAGAGTTTATAAAGCTAAAACAACACGCTTTTATGAACTAAAAAATGCGAATAATTTGACAACACAATTAGCTTTACTGAAAAAGGCGTGGAGTGCTTAATATTGGCAATAATCTTTTCATTTACTAGCTAATTGTAAGCGTAGAGCTTATATGAAAATTTAAGTCAATAGCACCCTACGTTTTTTAGAGTTAATTTTGTTGCCAAATTATTGTGCATTTTTTAGTTCATAAAAGCGTGTTGTTTTAGTTATTTAAAATTCTAATTTTAGTTTTGTTTAATAATAACGGAATATGTAATAAGGTTTCCGATAGTAAAGTTTCACTTTTTGAAGATAAGCATTTTTTTGAAACGTGACCGTTGACCAAACAATTTGATAATAAAAATTGCTAACTTTCTCAGGTTGTCCAGTACCTTAAACGCGAGTTTCCTCTGATTGTTTTTACATTTGTCAAGTAACAAGTATGTCTTATTATCAAATTTAAAAGTAATCGCAGACAGCATTGAGGCACTCGCTGAATGTTTTAAGGATATTTTTCACCGAACCTGATTTGTGAATAATATTCTGACGTTTCGATGATTTCCCAAAGTAACAAGTTTTCTACGTCTGTGGCCACCTGAACGGTTAAAGACTAGGCAAAAATATAAAAATATAAATGACATACATACCATCTTTGGCAGTTTTGTCGTTGAGCTTTTTACCGTATTCCTTTCCATATTTTTGTACTTTATCATCACTAATATCGATAAATTGAAACCCGGGTATGCAAAATCCTAAACTGAATTTGGTTTCGGCATACTTTCTCTACAAGAAAAAGTTATACGGTAACAGAAATATTAGTTGCAATATATTTATTAGTAAATAGATTAAAAACTATATGACACGATTCATTCAGTTCGTTTATGGGAAATTTTGAGGTTAGTCTTTAATATCATGTACCTAACTTTCTTTTTAGTTCATAAAAATGAAAGTTCCATTCTCAAACAAAACTGCTGCGTACTTATAGTCTGAAGAATTTATTTTTTAAATATGAAGCAAATACCTTTTCGATTTCAATTTTTTCTGGTGTCGCAGTGGGGTCCCATGTTCTCTGTCCAATTTTTATGTCCATTATACATGGTTCTTTTAAGTTTTCTACCATATTTTCTAAAATTAAAAAGCGAGTATCTCTCCCATTGATGGACAATGTTCGTACTCCAAAATACTGAGGGATAAATTGTTTCAAAACTAATAAATTCTTTTCTTTCGATAAATTAACGTTCTCGTAAAATTTTACCTCTCGATCACCTCGAACGGGTTTAACGATTGGTTTTAAAACTTTGCCATTTGTTTGTTTCAACATACCTAAAAATTATTCCAGAATAATTTTTTCTTGATAAAACTTCCATAGTTAAAAATTTGTAAAAATTGAATTTCTTTTAAATCTCATTATTGTTGTGTTAAAAATTACTTACCGATCCTACTACCACCGCTCGAACAAAAATGACCAGCTATTTGATATTCAAAAGGAATAACATCAGCTGGCAGTACTGAAGGAGTAATCGGCAAATCACTTTTAGATTGCATAGTAATTATTTTTTTATATTTGCACTAAAATGTGTCCCTTTTTTATGTAATTAAAATGAAGTAAAAATTCCTGTAAACAATAAGATCAAGTGCTTTGTTCAATGCTATAATAATAACAAACACTCAATTTGAAATTTGCGATTCAAAAATCAAAAGCGAATCCTTTAAATTATTCAATTTTTATGGGGTATTTTAAAAGATAAAAATAATTAATTTCAGGTTATATGTATATGATTTTCATTAAGTGGCATGAAAATATATTATACCTATATTAGTTTTATTCAATTCCACAAATTTTCTATGAACACGGGAACAACGATGAGATATATCAGAAAAAATACGAAAATTCGTTAGTCCTTGTTCATACTTGTTCACTTTATAAGATTATAAATTCAATCACCAAATATTTTAAACAGAATATTGTAGTTTACGATACAGTTATATTTTTTTTGGAATATTCGAGATCTATGACAATAAATTACACTTAAAATAGAAAAATCGCTGTTAGCGATTTACTCATTAAAAATTATGAAAGAAAATGTGTCTAAAGTACTTGACCGTTATTTTTAAGGTATTAAGTTGAATAAATAGAATAAAACTTATTCAAATTAAGAATATTTTACTTACCAATTTCAGATTAAATAATTAATAAAAGGAAACAGCTACGAACATTTTAAAACTTGACATTTTGAAATCAAAATGACTCAATGACGTTAGCTGACACTGACTTTGACATTTCAACGATTTAGCCAACACACCGACTAAAAAATACTATAGTGGAAATGTAATTAGGTCGATTCACACATCCCAGATAATTTACTGTTTAACGCAGAATAATAATTTTGTTTCTTGAAAAAAGGCGAAAAGCTTAACTTATTTGCTACAAAAAGTTTGTGAAATGTAGATAGTAGAAGATGTAGGTATAAATTTGAATGATTATCATTTTTTATCATATTATATGGAACAATCTTTGAACACGTAAATTTTGCATTATTGCGTGAAATCGTGTTGTGCTGTCATGCTCAGATAACAATATACGTAGCCTTGGAAATCTAACATTAGTTATAAATAGGAAAGCGTGTATGTTTTATCACAGGTAACCTTATCAACTACTAAACCGATTTGAAAAATTCTTTCACAGCTTGAAACTCTACGTTTTCCCTATAGTAACATAATATAAGCTATATATGTTTACGTCAAGAACAAGGCAAAATGTAAAGCAAGTTGGCATCTGTCCACGATTTCTGAGCTGAATTGGTATAGGGCTGGTTAATTTCGTTGTCAAATCAAAATCTATCCGGGCGAAGTCAGAGCGGGCAACATCAGTACAAAATATTTTGGTTTAATCTTCATTTACGTTAATACAACAGGTATTTAAAAAAAGTGAGTGCGTGTGCTCATGTACACGCTTTAGAAGTCATACTTCTTTGGCGTGATTAAAAACTAATTTTTAGTTTGCATGCAAATAATTTATTGAAATCAATTAATAAAAAAATAGTACTAAGATTAATATAAATACAGCTATTAGACGCTACGCTTATGCAAAGATGGTCGCTACCTCTATTCTGTTGGCAGTCTTTTTCTGTGAGTAACTACATCCTGTTAATTTTGATGTTACAGTGTGCGCGCGCATCGTAAAAATTCATTCTTATCATTTTTTCATAGTGCGCCAAAAGAAATAACTTCAGAAATGTAGATATTTTTCTTAAAGAGAACTGACAAACTGTTTTCCGATGAATTTTAATTGAACATTTTGCAGTTATTACTTTTTTCGCCAGGTTTTATAAAAGAGATTTCGAATTACTTTTTTTTACTGGTAAAAAAATTAATATAGCTATAGTAGGTATTAATAATAATATAAAAACGGATGTCTATATGTGATCTACAATCTCAGCAAGATTAATCTCATTGAGTTCAAATTATCTTTGGTTTTATTGCTCAGGCTTACAAAAAAGATTGTAAACTAAAATTTATGTTGCGTCTATTTTATCTTACTAGTCAGAAGGAGATAATGGACACTTTTGAAGATAATAGTTAGGAGAACATTGAAATATTGACCTCAATGTCTCAATTAACGGTAGCTTGTTTGACGTCATTGCGGTTGATTATAACAGCTGAACATCTGAAACAATACACTTTTGACATGTTCTTGTTTAACAAAAGCAAGTTTATCGTCTTTCATGACAATATCTTTTGCTGAACTGTAAATCATTGCTTAAAGTAACGTATTGCGTGATAACTGTGTTGCTTTCACAAAAATGAATAAAAGCATACAATATTCATAACATTTTCTTTATACTACACGCGCATAACCTACTTTTTTAAGAACTGAACAGAGAAAAATTGCAGCTACATGAATATCAGAATAAGTTAGGGAATGAGACCATAAAAATTAATTGTTTGTTATTAGATTCCATTGCTACATACATTTATCCATTTATTTTATTTCAATACGTTAAAATATTTACGGACATACAAATTTTAAATTTTAATACCTGCTTATGTCACTCACGGCGATCGCGTGGCTGTAGTTAATTGTTATTATATTAGCACATAGCGTTAATGACTTGAGGCGCTCCAAATGACACATAGAGGCGTGGTTTAGCTAAAAAAAGATAATATTGTAAAGCCGTTTTAAGTGGTAGACAAAAAAATCTAATGACATATTTGAAGTTAGGTGGAGCTTATTTCAATTACTTAATAGAAAATCATTTATAGTGACGAAAGAAAATAAACATATTAATTTTTTACAAGGAATTGACGCTTATGATCTCTGTTGTCGAGTTTCTACAATTTATAATCTCTCTTTTTTAAGGATGTCATAAAATTGATTTGTTTCCATATCTGCGGTTTCATTTCTTAGACATCTTATATATTAACATGTTCACAGTTCAGACTATTGATTTTGATACTAAAAGCAAGATAACCTTTTATCTCCCGACATTCAGGTTCAATGTTAAAAATTGGCGTCTGAACAATGTTTTCTACGTTTCTAGAAAAACATTGGAATATATTCGATTTTATGTTAAATACAAAATATACCGAGTTAAAAAAAGTAAATTAATAATAACCAAATATTTTATGTGCGAGTTGTGACATTATGGCAAAACGAGTTCACCGAGTTTTAACAGCCTTTGTGTCGGTTCGCTATTTCGGTTCGTCTTATAGCATTAAACGGTAACTGGCGGGTCGCTTTTGGAAATTAGTGTTGGATTGGCAAGATCGCATTTTTTGATTTACTTTATGTACTAGTGCGAAATGAGTCATTTTACTATCATTATACAGACATGAAATCAGCAATTTTATTAGTGCGGAGGGTGCAAAAATTTAATTTTTGTAGAATTATTATATGTTCTTAAATACTTGTAGAAAAAGCGATGCTGATTTTAATTGGAACGTGGATGTAACTAATTTGGTTTCGAAGGTATTGGTATTAAATTAAACAAAAAAATAAATTTAAAAAAATCCTCGTAGCTCCATAAAGTCTAAATTAAGAAACACACAGAAATATTATTTTGCATACTGTAATCAATATGTCTTCCTCTATAAGTAAAATTTTTAAAAACATTTAAAAAATATTGGTAAGCAAATTTTCGAGACAATTTGATTTCTTTCAGATTTTTTCATCAATCATAGCGCATGCCATATTCTAAAATATTTTTTTTGTTTACTGAATTAGCGTGTTTCCTTCTTTAAGCAGCAATAATTCAAAAAAAATGTACAAAATATAGTTTTATGCCATTGTCTAATATGTACATGGTGGAGGTGCAGGTACAGTGTGGTGCGACTTTTCAACGCGTTTTTATTATGTCACACGAAAATATACGATGAACAATACTCTAAGACCCGAGAAATACTGAACGATTCATTGAAATAGCTTTTACAAGTGTCTTTTGTCATGTCGAAAATCCCCCTAATCACTTTTCTTTTGAATTGCAAAAAATTAATTTTCGTACGCCCACTGCGATCTATAATTCCGTATTTAATGCTGGGTTGCAGAAAGCATTGTCAGCAAATCTTATTTGATTGTGACCACACAAGAAAAACATAGTAGAATTCTAAAATGATCTTACTCGAAAAATAATCATATTTAGATCAAGATCATTATAAAATAATTGGAGATCTATTTCAGTCAATCAATCATAATGATTGACTGAAATAGATGTTCAATTATTGACTTTATTAAGAAGCTGGTAAAAACCAAAAACAGATAGATACATTTTTATGATTATGTTTAGTCTGAGTTTGAAGGAATACCGTTGTGTTATGGCGTAACCAGGCCACAGAAGAATAAAGAGGCTCTCACCTTTCAAAGTAGACGGCAGCATATAGAAACCTATCATGTACATTTTAAGCTAATATGTCTGTCGATTGAATGGTTGTTTGAAGACGAAGTATTGTACGGTAATAGGGCTGCAGTAATATATGAAGAGACCATAGACGCAGCCTCTCGACTTTCAACTAACACAATAGTTGTTGTTATAGAGGGCGGTGCGCTCGACCAATGTGGGACTCTGATATTGACCTAGTTACTGTTCTTTATACCACTATTCATTTATCGTCAGCCTTATTACTGTCTGTATTTATATACAAGCTGTTCAAATAACACAATACCAGAGGTCATAGTGTTTAAATACTGCCTCTTCCAATTAAATGTTGGACTACCAAGTTATTCGGTATGTTCATGACCTTGAGTAGCTGCAGAATAGGTCTTACAGCGCCCATGGTGGCGAAAAGCAAAACATTTTGATGTACCTAACAGAGTGACAAGTTATGTATACAGGGTGAGTCAGACCACCCGTATCAGTCGCTTTTTCCGAAAACGGTTAGTCGTAGAGAGTTGTGTCAAAAATCTGTATCATAAAAGCCCTAATGAAGAATCGAATGGCAATATTTTTTTCCCCCGAAAAGGTCGGCTTCCTTATTAGTTTGCTCCAGAATGTTCAGAACTCCGGAATTTTAAATAGCACGATAGGTCGAAAGTGGTATTATTGAAAAGGTCTTTAAAAAATAAGCAAGTTTTGTAGGACATTTTTTTTTGTTGCTGTCACCCCTGTTAAGTAATATTCGTTTGAAATTATTAAATTGAAATGTGATAATAACGAACTTAATTTTAAAAGTCGGCATTGAAAATCTAGTTACCTAATTAAACAATGTTACAAATGTTCAAACTGTCTTCCATTTACTTCTAAACACTGCTGAGCTCTTCTAGATATGCTATGAGTAGCTCTAAGTATTTCTTCAGTGTTTAATGATCAACATTGTCTAATTAGGTAACTAGATTTTAAATGCCTACTTTTAAAATTAAGTTTGTTATTATCACATCTCAATTTAATAATTTCATACGAATATTACTCAACAGGGGTGACAGCAACAAATAAAAAATGTCCTACAAAACTTGCTTATTTTTTAAAGATCTTTTCAATAATACCACTTTCGACCTATCATGCTATTTAAAATTCCGGAGTTCTGAACATTCTGGAGCAAAGTAATAGGGAAGCCGACCTTTCCGGGGGAAAAAAATATTACCATTCGATTCTTCATTAGGGCTTTTATGATACAGATTTTTGACACAAGTCTCTACGACTAACCGTTTTTGGAAAAAACGACTGATACGGGTGGTCTGACTCACCCTGTATATGAAAACATAAAAACAAGCGAAAACGGGACATTTAAATTCCTTTTTCATATTTTTTGAAGTGAAACTTCTCATGCCTCAATGATGAGAAGGGTAAAATGCTAGCTCGACAAACGAATAATATGTATAGAAAAATGTCTAATGAGAAATAATGTTTCAAATGTAAGCCGTCTTCTCATTTTGGGGGGTCAGTATTATAATATGGTGTAGATGTATATCCCCTCTTCTCGCGGATGAACTATAAACAGCCATTTCAAGTCAATTGACTTCTGACTTCGTACGAAGTACATCGTTAGGTCTATGTTGTGTTATATTATGATGCCGATGCATTCTCTCTCTTCTTGTGGATGTGCTGTAAATAGCCAATACACGTTATTCGAATTCTGACTTCGTACGACACACATAGCGAGGCGTATGTTATGTTATATTATGATATGGATGCATTCTCACCCTTCACGGAAGATAACTATGATTATTCATACCTAAGAAGTTTCATTTAGGTCCCGTGTGCCACGACACTTGCCTCTGTTATTAAATAATGCATTTCATATTTTTAAGTTTAATTGAGTTAGTTGTTTGTTGACAGTATAGTCTTCAGATTTTTGTTGTTTTCATAAGTTTTGACTGAAATAAAATACACCTACTGTTCTATGTACGTAGCGGATATGGGAAGTAAGTATTGATTTAGTAGTTGATTACTCTTAAAGTTTCATTTTTAATTCAAAACCAGTATTTCATCAAATTTATACTGAATCAATTGAACAATGATATTTAATCCATCATAAAATTTCAAGGAAACCAACCATTTTAAACACATATTAACTTTTGTACGTATCTACTGGGCTAATGCTATCATAGTTCTTTTAACGACTAACGTTTCGGCATGCTTGATAAGAACATTACTATACCGCAAAGGACTATCCAATTTGGATCCACTTCTACATATTTTTGTATGAACTATATGACGCCACTTCTCATATTTATTGTATTAGTGAAATTAGTCTATCTATTATCATAATCTATCATCATACATACGCAGCTCTGATGATGATACCATTAAAAAAATTGAATCTAATTTGCGCAACGAGTTTCTTCGAATTTTCCATAGCTATCCCGTCACTTCCACCATTTTGATATTAATGCCTGAATACTATTTTGATTTTTTTGAAAAAAACTTGTTAAACATTTTTTTAAGAAAAACTGTATACGGTGAAGGTCTTCGTACAGCAATAAACCCAATAAAATAATCGCTTATGTATTTAGTGCGTGAATAATTATATTATGACGTGTGACTGTTAAAACTCGCTGACATTCGTTTTGTCATGTTATATTGCATCATAATATTATTACGCACGAGATATATAGCATTTTTTGCCCGTACCTCATCTAAAATAGCTGGTTTTCACTCATAAGTATAAAATAAGTATATACTCGTATTTAATATTGCAATTTATTAGTGTATTTGCCATATGGCAACATACACTATTGGCGTCGGTCGGATGGCGGGACCTAGGGGTCGGACCAAAATTTCTCGACGTTTCATAACCTCCTAAACACTTTGGCACCATTTTTGAAAATGTTTATATATATATGTATATATATATATATATATATATATATATATATATATATATATATATTTATATATATATATATATATATATATATATATATATATATAGGTATATATGTGTACGGGCAATAACTTTCGAAAGAATTAATTCATTTTAACGAAATTTGGCACACATGTTGGAATCCATCACCGCACGAAGCCTATTTAAAATAGGCCCAATCGGGTCATTTTAAAGGTGGTTTTTAGGGGTTGAAAAAAGTTTTTGGGCCCAAAAATACCTAAAAAATTCTCAGATTCGTTTCAAAATTGAAATTTAACCCTTTAGTAGCAATTAAAAAGTGCTCTTAAAATTTTAATAAAATCGGCCCGACAGGACCGGATTTTCAAATTTTCTGAAAACACTAGTTTGCAGATAGTGAGTTATTTACTGAAAGGTGTTTTTAATTTTGGTGTAGACGTTCGATCGACAATAATAATGTAATTAAGAAAAAAATGTAATTTTAAGGGGTGTATTAAGGACTTATTTTTTTTTATTTTGCCCAGCAATCACCTTAAGTTCACATAATAAAGCCACAAGGCCTGTATTAGCAAATACACTATATTGTCGGCAGGGTTTTGGCACTGCGACCCGGGTTTTTTGGATTGTTTACGTAAACTACGCCACCTTTGTGTTGCTTTGCTATCTCTGCTTCTGTTGTAGTATCAAAAGGTAAATTGGCACGTCGCTTTTGAAAATTATTGTTGGATTTGCTAAAATTGCCTGCATTTGTTTTACTTTACAGCACTAGTGCGTCATGGGTCATTTTTCTATCGCTGCATACTGGCATAAAAAGCAGTTGTTTATAAATGTGCGTGCAAAAACATGTTTTTCAGACGCATCGCTGTGTACACAACTGTAAAATAATATGAATACTGATGAAAAGATTGCTAGTTCACAATAAAGTCATTTTGAATAAATAGAACTGTCATTTGCAGCATCCCGTTTACATAATTGACTAGTGTCATCAACAAATGGTATTACTGTTGCAGATATTGTTTTAATATAATAAGATATATTTAGGTATCAAAAGGACGAGAAGGGGACGTTTTTGAAAATGTAGTCAGATTCGTTCGGTTAAAGTCGAAGATCGAACGCAATCGAAGGCACACATATTAGAGAACGTAGTGTTCCAGCATCACAGAACCTGACAACTAGGGATTGCAATGCAGGATCCAGCAGTATAGCTGGATCCAGTACATTTTTCGGTTTGTTGGATCCAGCATCTGGTGCTGGATCCAGCGGTGCGGATCCGCAATCAGCTCAAAACAAGTAATTAACTGAGTCTGAGAAGGATTATGATAAGATATTGAAGAAAGAAATTGCATTTTATGAAAGTGAGGGAGTAAGAGGTGTAAACTAAACTTTAATCTATGATTATTTGATGACTGTTAAACCAACCAGCGTAGAGGCAGAGAGCCTTTTCCGCACCCGGGTTTATTTTCAGTTCTTTAAAAAGTAGGCTGAGAGAAAACACCATCAGTAACATTTCTTTTTTGAAAAAGAAAACTGTTACATAATTGGATATGAAATCTAGCGCCTGTTTCTAGATTTTATTATAATTGATTGGCTTCATTCTTTAAAAGACAAATCAAGTCATAAATGATATAATATAATTTATATTAAAGTTTAGTATAGATTATAGCTTATATTTGGGTGAATATGGTATTAGGCTTAGAGACACTTGTATAATAACACGTAATTTCTAAACCTATAAATGATGCCCCGTTATGTAAATATACCCCAGAGACTTTTGTTTCAAATACAGCGAATACGTACAATGAAATTATAATTTAGTACAAAATTACTTATTGAAAATTATGACTGTATAATATAACAATATGTCCTATAACGGTGTGTAATATTACAGTGTGTAATATAACAATGTGTAACATAACAATGTGTAATATAACAATGTGTAATGTAACAATGTGTGTATGGGCGTACTCTAAATGCAATTGTATTTGTATACCTAGTGAACCGGAAAATAATATTATACACTGTAATGTGACCCGCCTCTTCCACCATGCGTATCTGGAGTGTTTCCGTTGCCTCAACCATATTGTATATTTTATAGTTTATAGCAGTGGTTCCCAACCTTTTTCAGCTGGCGACTCACCTTTCGTTATCGGTCCATCGGAGTAAAAAAAAATTGGGAGGAATGTAGTGGTTCTATTGTCTGCCCCAGATGCCAAAAATCAAGAACTAAGAAAACAATCAAAACACAATTCAATTTGTTTCGATTTCTCTTATCTTTTCTGAAGGCTTATTCGATGGTTTCTGATAGTTTTAGGATCGAGTCGCGACCTACCTGCAATCTTTCCGCGACCCAGCGGTTGGGAACCGTTGCTTTATAATATATGTTAAAACTTAAATTGGGAGGGATGTAGTGGTTCTATTGTCTGCCCCAGATGCCAAAAATCAAAAACTAAGAAAATAATCAAAACACAATTCGATTTGTTTCGATTTCCTTTATCTTTTCTGATGGCTTATTCGATGGTTTCTGATAGTTTTAGGATCGAGTCGCGACCTACCTGTAACCTTTCCGCGACCCACCGGTTGGGAACCGTTGCTTTATAATATATGTTAAAACTTATCTATTGAATTTGTGTTAGCACAAAGTTTCTTAACAGTTGCTTGACTTGTTTTTCCCTCATGTCTAATTAAATCTGTCATGACAGTTTTCGAAGTTAGAAACGTGATTGAACTTGTTCCGTTCCTTTTCTTTCACTATATTATAATAACCTGACACTATACCCGTGCTTATGTCGTTTTTTTGACAACTGTGCAATTCTCCTTTTCCTTTTTAGACGTGCGGTTATACATATGGTATTTTCTGTTTCCTGATATTTAACAAACAAAAAATTTGAAAATGGCCAATTCGGTCTAGGTATTGTACAAAGCGAATTTCTACTATACACAGTTTTACGTTTTTGTTATTAAAGACTTTTTTAGTGTATTTGCCATATGGCAACATACACTATTGGCGTCGGTCGGATGGCGGGACCTAGGTGTCGGACTAAAATTTCTCGACGTTTCATAACCTCCTAAACACTTTGGCATCATTTTTAAAAATGTTTATATATATATATATATATATATATAATATATATATATATATATATATATATATAGGTATATATGTGTGCGGGCTATAACTTTCGAAGGAGTTAATTCATTTTAACGAAATTTGGCACACATATTGGCATCCATAACCGCACGAAGCCTATTTAAAATGGGCCCAATCGGATCATTTTGAGGGTAGTTTTTAGGGGTTGAAAAATGTTTTTGGGCCCCAAAATACCGAAAAAATTCTCAGAATCGTTTCAAAATTTACATTTAACCCTTTAGTAGTAATTAAAAAGTGCCCCTAAAATTTTAATAAAATCGGTGTAACAGGACCGGACTTACACATTTTTTAAAAATATTAATTTGCAGATAGTAATTTATTTACTGAAAGGTGTATTTAATTTGGTGTAGATGTTCGGTTGAATATTGCAATTAAAAACAGAAATATTTTAAGGGGTGTATTAAGGGGTTAATTTTTTTATTTTTCCCAAAAACAAACTTAAGTTCACATAATAAAACCACACTGCCTGTAGGTATTAGCAAATACACTATATTGTCGGCAGGGTTTGGGCACTGCGACCCGGGTTTTTTTTTATTGTTGGTATGTCAATATAATAATAGATATTCCAAGTGAAATTTAACCTTTGGTAATCACCTTATGTCAGCGAGTTTTAGTCACGTGAGTGATAATATCGTTACGCCCGAGATATATACTACATTTTTTGCAACTTCTTATGAAATAGCTGCTTTTCACTTCATTTTCAGTATTTTCAAAACTTTTGACAGTTCATTAGTAGGTAGGAATGTCTAACCGGTAGGATTTGTACAGTGTAGATCACAGACAGTCAACGGCTTCCGTGGTCGAGCGTTAATATGCAATAGTATATCGATACAAGATGCGAGGATTCGTGTCTGGCTTTGGAGTACTATGAGAAAAGTGTATTAATTTTTGTAAATTTATTATTAAAAATATTTGAGATTTACATAAAAATGATTTTTCGGGAAAAAGGACTTTTTTTAAGTAAACACTTAATTTTTTATTTACAGCGACGTTTCGTTCCTTGTTTGGAACTTTATCAAGCTTTAATAACTTACTGTAATTAAATTTTTAAAAATACAATTTATAAAATTTACAATTGAAATAACAAATAATAATAATACATACCTATTAAATGTTTTGATTAAGTAGATATAAAAGTTAATATACACATGTAAATATAAATTTGAGTTTAACAATTATTAATAAAAAGTTTATAATAATTCCGTTTTTTTTGCTATCTCTGCTTCTGTTGTAGTATCAAAAAGTAAATTGACAGGTCGCTGTTGATACTGGTCATAAATTCGCCTTTGATAAGACAGAAATTTTGGATTACGAACATAATTATCTAAAAAGAAACATTAGTGAAATGGTGTTCATCAAGCTAAATAATGCAGTAAATCTAAGATCTGATACACAAAATTTAAGCTTGGCGTATAACAATATGCTAGAAAAATATAAAAAGAGTTTAAAACAAAAAACAATGGTTCAAATGAGGAGCAACCACACAAATTAAGTCACGTGACTTTATTTATTAATAGTCAATAAATTTATTAATTTGAACATCAACTGTAAAAACATTTTTTTTAAAAACGGAATTATTATAAACTTTTTATTAATAATTGTTAAATTCAAATTTATATTTACATGTGTATATTAACTTTTATATCTACTTAATCAAAACATTTAATAGGTATGTATTATTATTATTTGTTATTTCAATTATAAATTTTATAAATTGTATTTTTAAAAATTTAATTACAGTTATTAAAGCTTGATAAAGTTCCAAACAAGGAACGAAACGTCGCTGTAAATAAAAAATTAAGTGTTTACTTAAAAAAAGTCCTTTTTCCCGAAAAATCATTTTTATATTAATTACCAAGGACAAAAAAGAAAAAAACCCGGGTCGCAGTGCCCAAACCCTGCCGACAATATAGTGTATTTGCTTATACAGGCAGTGTGGCTTTATTATGCGAACTTAAGTTGGTTTTTGGGCAAAATAAAAAATTTGACTCCTTAATACACCCCTTAAAATAACATTTTTTTTTCATAATTGCAATAATATTATCAATCGAACCTCTATACCAAATTATATACAGTAAATAATTCACTATCTACAAACTAGTGTTTTCATAAAATTTGTAAGTCCGGTCCTGTTGGGCCGATTTTATTGAAATTTTAGGGACACTTTTTAATTACTACTAAAGGGTTAAATGTCAATTTTGAAACGATTCTGAGAATTTTTTCGGTATTTTGGGGCCCAAAAACATTTTTCAACCCCTAAAAACTACCCTTAAAATGCTCCGATTACGCCCATTTTAAATAGGCTTCTTGCGGTGATGGATTTCAACACGTGGACCAAATTTCGTTAAAATCAATTACCTCTTTCGAAAGTTATTGCCCGCACACATATATATATACGTATATAAATATATATATAAACATTTTTAAAAATGATGCCAAATTGTTTAGGAGGTTATGAAACGTCGAGAAATTTTGGTCCGACCCCTAGGTCCCGTCATCCGACCAACGCCAATAGTGTATGTTGCCATATGGCAAATAAACTAATAAAGTCAATTTCAAATTTACTTTACCGCACTAGTTCGTAATGGGTCACGTTACATTCTTGTATACACGCAAGTAACACAATTATTTTAAACTTTAATATTATTACAATTTCTGACGGGAAATTAGCAAAGAAGTCATTTTCTTGTGTGGGGTTTTTATTTTTAATTGAAATATTGTCGTCAATATGCCAAATAAATGCAATATTGCTTCACTTTTCCTATCGATGCAAAGATTGGTACTCTCACCTGTAGCTACGTGATATATTGCTTTAATTCGAATCTTTTCAGTGTCAATAACCTTGAAATGCCGGAAGAGAAGGTATTTGGACAAGAATGACAAGTTCACTGCTTTAAACGTGTTAAATCTACTTTTTTGGTAATAACATTTTGAAGACATATATTTGTAATTAGTATTTTTTTAAAATCATCCAAACCACACACCCGAGGTCCGAATTTTGTATCTTAATGTTACAGCTAAAAAAAATGGCGCTTAAAGATTAAGATCAAGTTGTTAACAGTTTGAAATAAAATGTGAAACAAACTTTCACGATAATAATGAATTTGCAAAATTCTTTTTTTTAAATATTCACTGTTTAAACTCAAATTTGCCCCACCCTCCAAAAGAACAAAACAAAAACCATGTGTTACTAGGTGATTCTATTGTTTATATAAAGTAATTTTGGATTGTCACGTCAACCGAATACCCAGCAGTATTATTATACACGAGTACAGCAAAAAGCAAAATATTTGTGCTTGATTTTCACTTTCGCGGAACAGTGCGAAGACATTTCGACGATCTCAGACAACTCACGCATTTTCATTTCAATACTTGATTGACTAAGAGAAAGAATATAAGAATGAACAAGCTGGAGCTGTTAGACATATTACTATGAAGTAAAAATCAGCTATTTTATAGGTGATAGATACAAAAAATGTAGTACGTATCTCAAATATAAAGCTCGTTCACGCTCGTTTCTTCATAGTCTCACAACTTGCACATAAAATATTACGTTACAATCTAGATACATGAATTGAGTGTCGGCTCGAGGAAAGTTTTACGATGGAATGAGATCGACAATTAAAATATCGAAAAGCGAATAAAACCCTTTATTCCCTTTATTAGTGCATTTGCCATATGGCAACATACACTAATGGCGTCGGTCGGATGGCGGACCCTAGGGGTTGGACCAAAATTTCTCGACGTTTCATAACCTCCTAAACACTTTGGCACCATTTTTAAAAATGTTTATATATATGTATATATATATTTATATATATATATACATATATATATATATATATTTATATATATATATATATATATTTATATATATATATATATACATATATATATATATATATATATATATATATATATATATATATATATATATATAAGCGTATATATATATATATATATATGTGTGTGTGTGTGTGCGGGCAATACCTTTCGAAAGAGTTAATTGATTTTAACGAAATTTGGCCCACGTGTTGAAATCCATTACCGCAAGAAGCCTATTTAAAATGGCCGTAATCGGGCCATTTTAAGGGTAGTTTTTAGGGGTTGAAAAATGTTTTTGGGCCCCAAAATACCGAAAAAATTCACAGAATCGTTTCAAAATTGACATTTAACCCTTTAGTAGTAATTAAAAGGTGTCCCTAAAATTTAAATAAAATCGGCCTGACAGGACCGGACTTACAAATTTTATGAAAATACTACTTTGCAGATAGTGTATTATTTACTGAAAGTTGTATATAATTTGGTATAGAAGTTCGATTGATAATAATATTGCAATTTAAAAAAAATATTATTTTAAGGGGTGTATTAAGGAGCCAAATTTTTGTTTTGCCCAAAAACCAACTTAAGCTCGCATAATAAAGCCACACTGCCTGTATAAGCAAATACACTATATTGTCGGCAGGGTTTTGGCACTGCGACCCGGGTTTTTTTTCTTTACCACTGACGCGCCTGGAGTGGCTGCTTGGTTCGCCCTATGGGCCAGCCCTGCATGAATTATTATTTTATATTATGCGGTATGAGCTGATTTTATTAAAAATGGTGATGTGTAGAATTGAACTTTCTCACATGCGAGAGCTAATAATTGAATCAGTTTCTTCCATGTGAAATTGAGTAGACCACATCCGTTTTCGTACGGTGTGACGTATCTCCGCAGGTGTGTGATCCCGGCGTTATTTGAGAGGTCCAGATGCATGCGCAGTATTTTCCCGCCCACGCTGTCCGCTGAAAGCGCGGAGGCATGAAGCTGACTGAGGCATTCTGAGCGCGCGAGCTTTATTCCGTGCTGTGAATTGACAAAAGCGTGTCGCCGCGTTAGGTAATACCGAAGTATGTACATATTTACAACACTGTAGTTAGCAGTGGTCTTTGTATGCTTGAAAATGTTTGAGAATAAGAACGCAGTATACACAGAAGATTGACTCTCCTATGAAAACAACTCATGTTTACGTAGCACGCGAAACAAACATATGAATCTCGCTTACGTACGGAATTTGTTTGTATAAAAGAACAGTTGAATGCTATATAAAACAAAAAAGACTACAACACGAACCGCGGACGTAAAACAATTGCGTATTTTTTGGTAATTGTTTCGGTGTATTTAAGCTTTATTTGAATAAGGACTTATGAATAATTTTGTGTGTATAAACAATGTATAATTATGTAAGTATTTCTTTTTAGTGATAAATATATAATTACAAAAAAAAACGTTAGTTCCATATATCTTTTCTGTGAGATATTTTTACAAAACAAATATTTTGCTTCTTGTAAGAACTGTGCTAAGAATTTTCGAGCTTAGGTATATATATTTTCCGTGTTTTATCAAATTTTATGTTTTTCAAAAAAATTTTTTTTTTGGTTCACATGCACCTTGTGTTAGACCGAATACAGGTTTTGTTGGTGCCTCAATAAGAAAACTTCCATAACTTATTCAAGATCTTTTTAACGTTTGCTACTACTTATTGTTTCAATTACAATTTTTGTTAATGCCAACGACAAAACCCATGTGGGAAATTAATATGTATTATTATTTTGATTAAATTTGAAGGAGAGACCTTGAAAATCCATGGATATAAAATTTTTCGAAAATGGGAAATAACCGTTCATGCATCAATTAAAGATCAACCGACTGGAATTTGGAAAAAAATTTCATGATTCTAGGTCACCCTATAGGTTTTGATTCCCTTGACGGCCGTATTTTTTTATTGCGTTGACTTAAAAGTTTCATTTTTTCACAGCTCTAAGGTATTGCAGGCCTGAGTATTTAGTATAAATTTCAATTTGATACCTCCACGCGTTCCTGAGAAAAAGGGTCTTGACAGACAGATAGACGGACAACGAAGTGATTCTATAAGGATTCCTTTTTCTTTTTGAGGTTCGGAACCCTAAAAACACACATTTTTACGTATCTCTAAAAGCTCCAGTAACGAGATATCGTTTGCAACCGTTTGTTAAAAATAAAATTTAATGAATAGAAATTGTAAAGTTTAGTTATATGAAGAGTATAAAATAATGTTTTGAAGAAATACAACAAAAACTGTTACTAATTAAAAAAAAAGTATATTTTCCCAAGGGTTTGCTAAAAATCTAAAAAAAAAATCACGAAAATATTTTATGAAAAGCACAGTTACGGAATTATAATTTATGTGCCTATGACACGCACTTGGCCCGTTTTGATGTATAGGAATTATGCAACAGGCCAATTCACCATAACTGAGAATATATGACGATGTTTGAGGTGTTATATAAAAAAGTCAAGGAAGTACCGTTCAATTATCAGACAAATTTTTAATGTGCGGTTGTCAGTGTATTTAGCATACAGTTTTAAAAACACGAAAAAAGGCAACATTTGTTACAAAATTTCGTAGATTCTATTAAAATATATGCGTAGTTTTTGGTTGCATTCAGTAGATAGAGATTAATTAATATTAAAAAAAAATTTAAATTACTAAACACACGGCGAGAAACCAAAACTAACTACCTGATTTTTCATATTTTCTATATAGCCGAAACTAATGCTGCCTAAAAAGCAAAAAATCTGCAAAGAAAAAATATAAAAATAATTAAATTCTGAAGTCGGTACCAATTTAATTACTAAAACTTTTAAAATTCTTTTACTAAATTGACGCCGACCTCAAATTTTATTTTGACGTTTTAGCGACTTTACAGTACGTTGATAACTACTCAACTGATTTCGATGGTTCTTTCACTATGACTTCCACTTAACGTAAAAAAAAATGTTTAAACCGGTTCAGTAGTTTTGCAGATATAAGTGGACAAACATTCATACATTCACGAAACTTGGCATATTTGCTAGAAAGCTCACACAGCTTAGTATATTAAAACATTACGAATTTCTAACAATTTGAACGGAAAATCATCATTTTTTTTGAAGTCGGCAGAAAAGAAATTAGTTGTTACGTTTGCAAGTTTTACAGCCATAAAATGTGAGGAAATACTGTTATTTAATTTGATCATTAAATGTGTTTTATTAGCGGTATGACATGCGGTTAATAATACAGCACCACGAAATGACATAATAAATAATGCACAAACTTAACCGAGGTGTGTTCATAGAAGCAAATGCTCTGAACTTGTTAGTGTATTTGTCTACGCATAGTAAGTAGCCGCCAACACTATTGGTGTTTGTCGGATGACAACCTAAGGGTCAAAACATATCTCGACTTGGCATCAATTTTATCCAAGATTACCAGAATACTAAAAGGGGCTATAAATATGGTCACGTCTGTGATTGGTTGAGTCGATTTCTTACTTCACCGATGCCCATGGCTTGGTTTTTCAATTATTGTTATCCAACTGTTTGGAAAAAACTCCATAAGACGTCACAAACCTACTCCCCCGCCCTCTCTCGCGTCTCGCCTAGTCATACCTTCAACAATGCTAACACCCAACTTTAGTTTCCAGTTACCTTGAATTTTATCCGCCTGTGGAAAGGTTATGTGTTTAATTTGTGGCTATGTTTGTGCCATTGTAGTACTCAAACTACTGGATGGATTTGCACAAATGAAATATCGATAGATTCGTCATAATTTAATAATGCGTTTGTTATACAAAAGTGTAAGATACACTGCCCTGTATTTCAGTATCGAACTAAAAGTGTAAACACTAGCAGTCCCGACTCCTGAGTAGGGAAACGTAGTATAGTTTAAATCGCGGGATATTACTTTTCGTAAACCTAACGTACACTTTTCAGTGTAAATTTCACTACACTACACTACACTAAATATTGGTGGTATAGATTCTATATTGTTTCGTGAGCATTCAAAGGGATATTCAGCGAATCAGCACAGTAATTAATGTTCCAATGTTATACGCGTGAGAGATTTTAATTAGCAGTATGGATTCACAGAGATAAAATCGGTTTATTCGGGTCTTTCAATCCATGGACTTGTGCAATATGATTGGCAGACAATTTATTTAATTTTCATAGGTGGTTGTTTGATGTTTACGTCATAAGTTTAAAAGGTTGTTCGAACAAATTGCTATTAAGTCAATAATTTAATAATACTCTGCACTGCATTATACAGCGAGCTCCATGAAAATCAATGTTATTAATTTTCAGTGAAATACGGTTACGATTTAATTGGCATTTTCCGGATATATTTCAGCATCCGGCGAAATTTTATCGATATTTAGGGTTTTAAAATACATTTTAAATTAAGTAAAATGCATTAATGTTTTTTTAATTGAAGTGAATAACTTTTTACGTGACTGAATATCAAAACCAAAATAACAATTTTGAAAGTGTTTTAAAATATTTGAGATTAATTATTATTCTTAAACTAATATAAAAATGATTTTTCGGGAAAAAGGACTTTCTTTATAAGTAAACACTTAATATTTTATTTACAGCGACGTTTCGTTCCTTGTTTGGAACTTTATCAAGCTTTAATAACTGTAATTAAATTTAAAAAAATACAATTTATAAAATTTACAATTGAAATAACAAATAATAATAATACATACCTATTAAATGTCAGGTGGCTTTGTTTATTAATAGTCAATAAATTTATTAATTTGAACATCAACTGAAAAAACGAAATTATTATAAACTATTTATTAATAATTGTTAAACACAAATTTATATTCACATGTATATATTAACTTTTATATCTACCTAATCATAACATTTAATAGGTATGTATTATTATTATTTCTTATTTCAATTGTAAATTTTATAAATTGCATTTTTTAAAATTTAATAACAGTTATTAAAGCTTGATAAAGTTCCAAACAAGGAACGAAACGTCGCTGTAAATAAAAAATGAAGTGTTTACTTAAAAAAAGTCCTTTTTCCCGAAAAATCATTTTTATGTAAATCTCAAATATTTTTAATAATAAATTTACAAAAATTAATATACTCTTCTCATAGTACTCCAAAGCCAGACACGAATCCAAATACCAAGGACAATACCAAGGACAAAAAAGAAATAAAGTCAATTTTTCTTAAACTTTTTAAAAATTTTGTTTCAATAAATTATTCGCATGTATATTAAAATTAGTTTTTAATCACGCCAAAGAAGTATAACTCGCGTACATAGTACAGGCACCCACTTTTTTTTTTAATGGGACGAATGAAAAGTAGATGCCAAAAAGACCGTTAATGTGTTGGGGTGGTAACTTCTACGAGTCAAAAAATCAAAGTAGACGTTAAATCCGTTATCGTTATTATAACTGTTTAAGTAAAAAGAAAAACAGAGTGGTAATTTGTCACTGACAAAATATAAATCCTTGACAACATTGTGTGCAACCGTTTTATAATAGTTCAAAGGCTTTCCCAGATTCTTTAAGAGCATCATGTCATGCCTGCCGCTTTCATACTTTCATAAAAATACGCTTTTTGACAAAATTAAACATCTTTACTTCACAAGAGAAAGGAATAACAAATAAAATCTTTTTCTTGTATTCTGTTATTTTAAAGTAAATAAACTTCAAGTGTGTTAAGAAAATTAAAATTGAAAATTGTTTAATTAGCAAAAGACGTATTAATTTTAACAAGCGCAATTCTGATTTAGAAGCTATGAATGTATTAAAAAAAATCAATTTCTATATTTTAATAAGGAAGTGTGTATATTTAGTGGTGCCAACGTATTATTTTTTACACAGAGAACCTGAAAAAATCAAAATCTGTACAATATATTGTTGACAATATTTGCATCGGTTCTGATTTTATTCATTTAAATAATGAATCAGCCTTTCTAGAATGATGTCTCAATTATTAACTTATTTCATACATTAAAAAACTTCATACCTTTAAAAATATAAAGTGGTTTGAATTAATTCTTCCTGTTTAGTTTAAAGATATTTTCATGCTTCCGACTCGCAGCTGCGAAATAGTACGTCATTTATGTAAATCGACTTTTATAATTGGATAATAGAATAATGTAAGGGTCAGTTTAGATACAGTGTCTGTCTCATTAATTGTGGATTACTGATTTAATTAAAATCTCTGTAGAGCTAACGATAATAATCTTCTTTTTACGCCGAATAGCGAGATGCGATATAGCCAGGTCCAGTAAAAAAGTGTAGGTAATATAAAAACGGTTTAATAAATGATAACAATAAAAATGTTTTCGTGTTATAACAGTGATATTATTGTTTTTATATGGGATAAATACAAAAGAGTAATGTATTATAATATCATGAAAAATCCGCTCCATGATAACGATTTATATTTTCATGGACGCAGAATAGCTCACTATTAAATTTAATGGAAATATAATATAAAAACACTAGTGTTTAATGTGTCATTTTACTACCGCTGTAATAACATATAAGGAAAGCAACCATTTTATATGGCGGTGTGCAAAAACAATTATATAATGTTAAATATTTCTTCATGTAGTACCTACTTGAAAAAAAGGGTTAATTGTGCATTGGTTGCAATTTACCTATGCTTAAATAGAATTTTGCTTTTTTTTGGCGCGCTGAGAGTGAATTTTTAGCAGGCAGCGGAAGTTCCGAGCGCACAGATAACGAAAATTCGACAGTATGTAGTTGACCATAAAAGACTTAAACTGGAATGAACGAAATTAGTGCGCTTTCTGTCATCTGGTAACTATATAATATACTAGAAGACTATAACCTTTGATTAGTTGTTTTAAGTGTCATCCAGTGAAATTTAAATATCGTATTTTTGATTACTCAGTGGATTGAATATAAAAGTAAAAGTCAAAATAAAATTTTGAAAGTGTTTTAAAATATTTGATGTTAATTTTTTGTACGTATTATTCTTAGACTTTTTGAAGATTTTATTTCAATAGATTTTTTGCATACATATTAAAAATTAGGTGTAAATCACGCCGAAGAAGTACACACGTCATTTTTTTTAAATAATAATTATTGATGCTAGACGCTCACAGCCCCTTAATAAATTAAATAATAAAATTTGGTTAGTAACTAAACTATCGATAATGGCCAGTAATTTCAAATTTATAAATGAGCTATCAATTTCTCTACAGTGACATATCTAAACAGTCAATATTTCTCATATTTAAAGCATATTTGTAATAGTTTTTCACATCATGCGAGAGCTAATTGTTATCTTAGATAGCGCTAGACATGAACTTTCACACTAGTGAGAGAAGGCAGGACCAAAAGAGACTTGATATAATATTAAAACATTTGTGTACATCAAGATTATTATCTTACCGCAGATTTTTTAAATTACATAACGGTTGTTGGGTCGTACGGAATGTGCTTAATTAAAAAAAACCCGGGTCGCAGTGCCAAAACCCTGCCGACAATATAGTGTATTTGCTTGTATAGGGCCGTGTGGTTTTATATTTTATTATGTGAAATTAAGTTTGTTTTTGGGCAAAATAAAAAATTTAACCCCTTAATACACCCCTTAAAATAACATTTTTTTCTTAATTGTAATATTATTATCAATCTAACGTCTACACCGAATTAACTACACCCTTCAATAAATAAGTCACTATCTGCAAACTAGTGTTTTCATAAAATTTGTAAATCCGGTCCTGTCGGGCCGATTTTATTAAAATTGTGGGGACACTTTTTAATCACTACCAAAGGGTTAAATTTCAATTTTGAAACGATTCGGAGAATTTTTTCGGTATTTTGGGGCCCAAAAAACATTTTTCAACCCCTAAAAACTACCCTTAAAATACCCCGATTACGCCCATTTTAAATAGGCTTCTTGCGGTGGTGGATTTCAACGCGTGGCCAAAATTTCGTTGAAATCAATTAACTCTTTCGAAAGTTATCGCGCGTACACATATATATATATATATATATATAAACATTTTTAAAAATGGTGCCAAAGTGTTTAGGAGGTTATGAAACGTCGAGAAATTTTGGTCCGACCCCTAGGTCCCGCCATCCGACCGACGCCAATAGTGTATGTTGCCATATGGCAAATACACTAATAAAATTTAAAAAGATATGTAATCAAAAACAAATGTAAACCTGTCAATCATATCTATATATGAATAAACATTGTAGTTTCAATATACCGAACTAGATATGTGGTAATATGCAGCCGGAGGAAAAAAAACAAATTCATATTAAAATTCATTTATTTCTGTAAAAAACAGAGCAGTTGTTAAAAAAAAGATAAAAATAAAAAAAATCCATCTATTAATAAAATCGTACGTTGAATAAATGAAATTATACACTACGAATTTTCTTAGAGCTATGAATGAAACTTCCACGAAAATATTGATTTTGATATAAATGATCCCCACAATTTTTAGTAGAATACTTTATAAAATGAGGTACATTTTGTTTATAGCTATTTATGTGTTATTTGATGGCTGCAATTGATTTTTTTATCAAGGTTTGTTTATTTAAGTGCCTTTACTCAAACTCTAATGGTTCTGGTTCCGTCTCTTCACTTTCCAAATATAAATACACACTAGCTTTTCGACCCGGTTTTGCTCGGATAGATTTTAGTTTGGCTATGAAATAATTAAAAGCAAGTAATATATAATATATTTAGTACAGCCAGACGTAATTGCGTCGACAATGTAAGTAAGATGACTGCAAAATGAAGCGAACAATTAATTTATTCTATTCTTTTAAAGTTCCGTTGCAAATATAATTGTCACGGATTGATAGCGCCTAAAACTTGATTAAAATTCTTAACTGTTATTAACGTCAAAATTCTACGAATGGCTTGCTAAAAAATCCTAACAACAACATGAACATATTTTTTGAAAAGCGAAGTTATGGAATCTTAAATATATGTATACGAAAGGCACCTGTTTGGTTTTTTGAAAAACATTTAAATATAAATCAGATTTATGTCCTTCACGAAATAATTTTTTTAGGTAACTCAATCTTTCCAAAACGAATATATTGTGGTATATTCTATGCTCGAACATTTGAAAATCGATAACTAATTAATACAAATATATAATGCGTTCGGCTTTCATTCGACCGTTAATTTTTAGAGAGCTATTATATTTTGTAGTGTATTTTTTGAGAACTTTGTAATACAAATTATACTTATTTGTGCAAATATTGTAGGCATTGTTATTGGTAATCAGTTATTTTGAGATCACCAAAGAATAGGGTCTCTTGTTTAGGCAACATGAAAGTAAACGAACGTAAGTTATATAAAACGCTCCTGCCATATTGTGATAATCCAGTAACCCACACATATTTGAATCTGAGGCGTTTCTTATGCAATATCTAGCTGTGTCAATGTAGATTCATTGCTGCACCTTTAAGCGAAGTGCCAGTGGCACTACGGCGTATGAGTTATCGACCGAACTGAATTTGTGTGATTTTATGTAAAAATGAATCGTAATTAAGTTCTGCAAAATTCTAACCCTTCCGTACAGACGCTCTTTGACGGGGCACACAATCTATTTTTCTGTTCTTGGTTTGTTTGTTTGTGCGACTTCCAGAAAAATAGTTGGCGAGTGGTTTAAGTGGTTCTGTTCGAAGTTCAAACAGCAGATATTACATTAAAATTTTATGAATTATTAAAGTTACAATATTAAACATCAAAAATTCATAACCTTAAAGCTTGATAGGCTTTATAACAGACTACTTGAGTTCAGTTCAGTTTGAGTAAAGTTTGCAATGACTTATTATAGCTATAGTTTTGTTCGGAAATTGTAGACAGTGACTAACACTCATAGTTTTACAATGCGGCACGGTTTTTATGTGTGAGAAAATCGAAAAACAGATATGTTTTACATTGTTTTATTTATATTGGCGCTCCATTAAGCTTGTTAGTAACTAAGTATTCACTCAATACATTTTCTGAAGTTAATTATACGTTAAGGGGTAACACCACTGTAACAGCCTAAAAAAACGTGTTTTTTTGTCATTTTTTTTTTGGGTGGCAGGAAAGGTAATAAAATTATAATATTGGAGGAAGTTATTTAGCGTATATTTAAGTAACAAAATAGAAAATTATTATAAAAAAATATTCAGAAATGACGGCACCACAGCCATTTTCGCGAGGCACGTAGAATTTGAGGCGCTCTGCGGCACGCAGTGTAGCTGCTGCATTTTTGGATTTAGAAAAAAAAAAACACTTATTGTACATGCTTATAGCTAGAGAAATACGTAGGGGATTTTAAAAATATTGATTTTTGTGTGATTGGCGAGTATTTGAATTAAATCGTTAAATTTTCAACAAAAAAAAAAGATAATCATTTCTTAATAAATAATGATTAAATTGACTTATCGAAAATCCCCTACGTATTTCTCTTCAAAATCTTATTTTAAAGATATTGTAACAAATTCGAATGAAAAGAATGAAAATTGTTGGAGTTATGCTGCGTGCCGTTTTAAAAATCGTGTTTCGAGAAAAACGCATTTAAAGTTTTGAAATGCATTATAGACATTATAGACGCGCTTGGGGAAGAGCTCGAAATTGCAAGAAAAAAAAATACTTTGAGGTATGAAATATTTTTCCCCATATTCTAAAAGGTTCAAAGTATTTTTTAAGCCTAAAAAAAATTCGATTTTTTGAAAAATTTACAGTGGTGTTATCCCTTAAGTTAAATTTATTTGTTCTTAAGCGAGTTCTATAACGAAATTTGTTTATACTATATCTGATATTTTATCTAGGAGCTTGTGGTTCTTTTGATATTCTTTAAAGGTCTCTTGATGAAATTTTAATAAATAAATATTATAAAATTTTCATTTTATGCTGTTTTGAAACAACAATTTGCCATTTGAACTTAAGAATTTAAGAAACCATTATTTATTGAAATATTATATAATTATAATTATTACTATTTGACGAATTTAATTTTCCGTAGTTTTTTTTTAATAATTATATTAAATTGAATTGAAAATTCGGTACCTTCGTATTCAGTGTGCCTGCGATTATATATTTTCAAAATTAATTGGACACCCTGTATTTAGAAATCAATACGACTTTTACATACAGTTTGAATATAAAATACATTTTATGTATTACGTTATTTTAACTGTATAATTTTAAGCAAATGATGTACAGGAGGAGCGTCAAAAGGTTGCCGAGACCAGGGTTGTCAACCTTATAAGAGTCGCGGGCCATTTCTCATGTCAGTCTCCAGACTAATGACGCTTTCTAAATTGTTCAGCTGGAATCAAATGACCTGATTTCGTTATATCGACTGGGATTTTCACGTAAAATCAAATATTTCAATTTCATTTTGTTCAAATATTTCTTTTGATGCAGATGGCACTGGTCGCAAAAAACTCATCACGAATCGCAGTTGTGCCACCCCTGGCTTAAATTCTAGAATGTCGTAATCGCAAGAAAGCAAAACAATATATTAAATCTACATTATAGTTTGGTTCGGTTTCTAAGCGCTACGCTTTGGAAATAAACAAGCATATATTAAAGTACGAGTGTATCTTCTACATTAGCTGTAGTTCAGTTCTAACTAATCCTGTTGCGTATTAATATTTAATTATGTACTAATACTTCATTATGTACTAAGACGCTTAATGGAACAGAAAAGTAATACAACATTCTAAACCATACTCGTTCTTAGAATCTCAAGCATAAAAACTGTGCCGCTAATTGCATTGTTAAACTATAAGTAGCACTCACTGCATACAGTTTCCAAATTGAATTATAGTACTAATCTTTCAAACTGTAGTAACAAATAGTTCTAGAAACTAGATTTAAATGTACGTTTGTGTGTGCATTTCCACATTTTGAATGTTGCATTGATAACTATTCCTTTTGGTAAAACGCTTATGACTTTTGTTGTCGAGCGTCTATAGTGTGCAATGTGCCCTTTTCTTGTATAAGTTTTTATACTTTGTGTAAACTGAGTAGTCTTTCTGTACTAATAAAACTTGTTTCATGCGTTCATAAAAAATATATATAGGTAGGTACTAACTAGTAGCATGCACCTAGAGAGGTTTATATTGATTATTCTTGACATGCAACGTTTACGATTTTAAGTATTTAAATTGTGTTTTTAAAAACTTTAAATATGCAAATCTGTTTTTACAAAAGACGCACTTTAACAGAACTTGTTGCAAAGGTGACTTTTTTACAATGGTACAACCTTTGAAATTAAATTATAGAGAAATAAATTTTATTGAGGTGTTGCTCTCTTGACTGAATTCGTAAATGACAAGAGATATATACTGGATCGTATTCTACTATGGTCACGATAATTTATTGTTGTAAAATTGCCAACATGAAATAAACATTTCAAGGATTTTAGCAAGAAGCAAAATATTCACAATTTTGCTATCTTGCAGTTTGATATAATTTAATTTTAAAATACTTAAGTACTGTTAGTTTCGTTCACATATTCTATGTTCTAAAATGATTATTTAATATTTGAATTAAGCTTTTTCTCTTGTTACATACTTGATAATTTAACAAATATACACTTAAGGTGGTCGTCTGGTGTGACAACTGTTTTTTTCACGCTTTTTTGGGAATTTTTCGTGGCGAACAATGAATGTATACTACCTTAATATTTGTATCATGTATTTATTGACATTTCACCAATCTTTCCAAATTTTTTCACGTTGAAATGTACAGTTGAACAGACTGTAGATCTCCGGGATGACGCCCATGTAAAAAAAAAGTCGGCTGACGGTTGCCACGATACATACTGTTCTGCTTATCTAAAATTAACAAATCAAATTGCGTTTTAATTGGTAGGCCTGTGACTACAGCCGGTACCAAAATTAAGTCGAAATATTGAAAACTTCATGTTTGGCGAAGATTTGAAAAAAAAATTTACGATTTTCATCGTTTTTTTTACTATTTCAGCTTGAAGAATAAAAAAACTATTTATCAAAACGATTTTAGTTCGGGCTAGAACTATAGATGCAATGAAGATACCATAAAAATTTCAACGCAATCGGATCATTAGTTTTTGAGATATCGTGGCAACCATTCTAAAAAATACAGTTTCGAGAAAAACGCGTTTGAAAAATCAAGTATGCGTAACAGAAAAAGCACTTGATTCACGATCTACCTCTGTAACTTTCCAACGACTTCGAATTTCGAAAAACTCTTTCACAAACATAATCTGGAGATCCTAAAAAGGCGATTTAAGCAAAAAAAATTTTTCGGTTTTTTTGATCCCTCACACCAGACGACCCCCTTAACTGACTTCATATTTACGATTTTTAAAATGGAAAAGTTAAAGCTTAAGATTTGTAAAAAAAATAGAATAATAAGTCAGGTTTCTACCAATAAATCAAAGAAAACGTACTATAAAATATAATAAATGTAAAATGAGTTAATCAATTTTTTTTTCAAAAAAGAGTAATCTCGAAAGAACCTAACATTTTTGCGGCATAAAAAGTATCCAGGTAATAAACTATTTGTGTGCCAAACTTCGTCCAAATCCGTTCAGCCGTTTTTGTGTGATTGAGTAACAAATATCCTAACAAACAAATTTTCACATTTTTAATATTAGTGGGATACATTTAGGACAAAGAAGAAAAACTCCAGACTGACATCCCTGACTGACAAATGATTGTGTCAAAACAAAATGGTTCGTATGATTATCATTAGCGGCATCAGATGGCTCATCAGATCGCAGACAATACTGTTAAAGTTTGTGTAATTTGATTAAACTGAACAAGCGTGGGTGATGACAAAGACGGGAAACGATTTGAAGGAAGAAATGAGGGCAATCACTGTGGCATAAATAATTCCTCAATCCTCTTGTGTTAAGGAGTCGTTTATCTTTGTACGATAAAAAAAAGTATCTAAACATTTCAATAAAAAATAACTGAAGCGAAAGAGATGTTGTCAAAAGATTACTAAGTTTTTTTCTTTTTCTTCTTATACTTGCTACCAACTGCCCAGTTCGATTTCGCCTTGATGCAAGTCAGACTGAATTCATCCTATAATATTATAAATGTGAAAGTTTGTATGTTTGGATGTTTGTCACTCAATGAAGCAAAAACGACTGAGCGGATTTGGATGAAATTTGGTAGACAGATAGTTTATTCTGGATTAACACATAAGATACTTTTTATCTCGGAAAAATTTTAAGTTCCTGCGGGATTATCACTTTAATCAAATATATGTATATGCCGTAGGATAATTGAAATAATCCGATCCTCGCAAAAATCCTAGAACGATTGCAAAAAACCGAATTCTAGTTATCCGGTTTTTAGTAATTTTCCTAGAATTTTCGCGAAGATCCAATGATTTCGATTATCCTGCGACACATATGATTCTGAGTTATTAATTAATTAATTTTCTTTTGTTGTGTTTAGTATGATAGCACAATGTCTGTCTGTCTGTTACCTTTTCACGTCTAAGCCGCTGAACAGTTTTGGATAAAATTTGACTAGGAGATAGATTGCATCCAAAAGAAGGCCATAGGCTACCTTTTGTATAAAAAAAACAATTTAAGGCTGTCGGAACGCCAAAAATAGAGCTTCGGCTGTCATCATGATTGTAGACTTATTGGTCAACATTTTGCAAAAATTCTTTCTTTATAAGGAAGATAAAGGACAAATCTAGGTCTCTAATGGACTACTTTTGTAATTTATGTACGATTTACTATCCAAGAAGAGTGATGGAACCTTTGGTGTGAAAATACGAAATAAATATATACCCACAAAAACACCAAACCGTATCGAAAAACTCTCGACGTACGTTTCGCCAACCAAGTTGGCATCATCAGGAGATGATTAAATCTCCTGATGATGCCAACTTGGTTGGCGAAACGTACGTCGAGAGTTTTTCGATACGGTTTGGTGTTTTTGTGGGTATATATTTATTTCGTACGATTTACTAGAAAAAAGTTGGCATTAATTGTGCCAAAAAAACACACGTTTTCAATGTCACACTACGACCTTATTCGTACTTATTTCACAAAACTGTTCCATCACAAACCTAAAGTGACTCTTCTTTTTTCGGAAAAGTTTTTTAAATCTTCAAAATATTCCCAAAAATGAGAGTAATCTGTCGACAGCGGCACCCTTGCAATAAAATTTTTTAGCCTCGTAGTTGGCACCAGCCAAAAATTGAAACGTGCGAATGATTTGAGCGAGACAGAGCTAAAGAAGGCCACACCCATAATATGTCTTTTGCCTACCTCGCCCCTTACCGCTGTGTCTCAGCACAAACAAAGTTCGGAGCGTTCCGACAGCCTTAAGGGGGTGAAATAGAGGATGAATGTCACTGACAGGTCATCACGAGATCTCCGGAACTATCAGACCTACAGATTTGAATTTGGCAGACATGTTTCTTTTGTTGAGCATAGATTCTAAAATCGTTTCCTAAGTAGTGGAAAGGGGAAAAAGTACAGGGGTGGCAATAATTAACACATTCTAATTTTTTAAAATACAGTTTCTATGGACTTGAAATTGTTAGGTCCTGCTGAAGGTTCCACTACTGTTGTTGCTGCCGTGTTTGTGAATGGATTTCTGAATTATAATATTTTAAGTAAAAATTAAAATTTATTTAATTATTACGTAATGACTACATAACTGAATAATAGATCATGTATAAAAGTAGATTCACAATAAAAATAAGATAACTTTCGAAGTAATACAAAAATATAATGTAAAGATATTAAATTTATAGACGTTTCAATAATTGTCGATATTTATTTTTGATCTTTTTATTTTTACCTTAGCTATATATATTAATTGAATCATAAGCCCCAAAATGGTGGACGCTTGCCGTATTTTGTTTTTAGAAATTTTGTAATCTACAGTTGAATCTAATCTAACGGAACCATGGAAACTTCGTATAAATAACGGCATCGTTACATGTTGAGCAATTCTCAATCCTTTTTGTGCTACAGAATAAATTTCTAACAGACTAACTTTATGGTGAGTCTAGAAAGCAATTTTACAAAATAGAGTAATTAAACTTTTATAAGGAGTTTATATTACGTATAGTTAAGTAACTTCCTGGCAAGCACTAAATTAGTCGTTAAAGGTTACTGCGTTTTTGTTGACATCTTATTTAGACGCCTGATTCCTACTACTTTTCCTCAATTAAGTGTACATTTACTGGAGTATGCTGTTACATCAAATAGACGCTGATCACCTCTGCTGCTGAGCGTGTATAATCTACAATCTCTCTCTCTCTCTCGTACAATTTGTGTGCACAATTTTTTTTTAAGTTTAACTTCTAATGCATTTTCGAACAGTTTTACGCATTATATATTTAACGCTAATCGTGAAATATTTTTAAAATGTTTTGTTTTTCTACTATTTTTTTCGGCAGGTAATTTGTAAAAACTCTAAAAATTTTTTAGACAGACCTTTTCTCAAGAAATGCCGTTTTATATTTTGAGACAATGTTGTTGACTGTTGTTGTTGTCTATAATAATAATTTCTGTTTTTTATAACGTAAATGCAGTTGTCACACTATGAAAAAAAGGGGCAGCGAGTTTTAACAGTTACACCGGTCGTAATAGCATTACGTTCGAGAAACACATGCACTACATTTTTTGCATGTAGCTCCTATAACATAGCTGATTTTCACATCATAAGTATATCTTTAATATTTTGGTCTGCGGTCTGTATAACCATTTGCAATCTATTTGGGTTGTTTACGAAAACTCTGCCTACTTTACTATCTTTGTTTCTCTTATAGTCTTAAATGGTAACCGACAAGTTGGTTTTGTAAATTTTGTGTTGGATTGGTTAGATAGCATTTATTTGTTTTAGTTAACAGCACTAGTGTAAAATTGGCCATTTTATAACCGCTATAACTGCATGAAAAGCAGCTAAAATATGAGGAAGAGGTGCAAAAACTGTGTAGTATTTTAGTAGCTTGTTTTCTTTTAATAAATTTCGATGCGAGTTAAATTAAAAATCAACTTTAATAGTATTTAGATATTTTATTTTTTATGAGTAAACTTCTACCGATTTTATAAGTTTTTCTACAGTTTTCAGTGCTGTAACTAACAGATATTTCCTTTCAAAAGATGAAATTGTTAAGTAACGTTGATTATAAACTTTTGTTGTTTAAATTAAATTACAGAACAAAATGATATTTATAAAGTTTGATCTGCGTTTTGGCTGATACTAATCAACTTTTAACATTTGTTTGTTCTTTAATAATGGCTGCTGTTAATTATCTAGATAATGTAATTAGGTTTAACTATCACTAAGTATATTCTCTAACGTGCTTTTATAAAATTATGCGTGTTTTCGTTATAATTTGTTCCACGAATTTCGAGATATGAGAATATATTGCAAATAGCTTTCTAACTCGGTTAGTCGATCTGGGTAGATTTTAATTTGGCAACGAAATATTTAATGGCAACTTTTTCATATATCACTAGATAAGATAGAGTCGACATTCACGTGAGCGAAGCCACAGGCAAAAGTTAGTTACATACTTTACAACGAAAGAAAAGTAAAATAAATTTTAATTCAGCTTTGAAAAGTATAACACACTGGCGGTGTTGCTGCCATATTAAAAGTAAGCTCGTAAAAAGTTTTGACGAAGTTTTATACGTGAATTCGAGAAAATATGGAATTCATTCTGTCTAATAAATAATAATAACATTTCGTATAGTATACAGAGTGGTTTTGAAATGTAGATTATTTACGAGTGATCAGAGCCGTCTTTAAACTATATAGAGAGTTCTCTGACTTTCTGAAACCTTTATAGGATCACTCTCGTATCATAGCTTATTTTCTCCGAATATACCGAACGAAAAAAATTGAAACTTGTTTCATATATGGAGTTAGACAGAGTTAGTCTAAAATTTAGGGAATATAGGGTCCCATTCATAGTTTACAGGAAAACCTAAACCTAAAATTCTGTCTTAAATGGGGGTTAATTACGGAGGCAAATTAGAAAATAAAACATTTCCAGTTCATCATGGGACATATTAAAGGAAGGGGCTCATTATGAGAAATACAAATATGTTTATTTTTGAATGACTGTATCCAGTACCAAGATATAAAATTTATCTTTTTTCGAACATTATTTTCCCAGATTTTACGGGTTAAACAAAAAATATCAAAGTTTTTTTTAACGAAAATGTTTAAATTGATGTCCGATAGTTACTGGTAATCCCTAATAAGTATAGCATAAATAGGATCGTATTTAAAAACTTTTAAAAATCACTGGTTTCTGTATTTATTTAAAAAACACATTTACCCAAATCATTCAAACGAAAATGCTTTGATTTGACGTTAAATACCTATGTACCTACATGTTTATTATGATGTTTATTCGAACTTCAAATCTGAAAGGAAAATCAAAATGTGTGAAACAAACATTGATCAAGTGATAAATATAAAGCTTTGATGTTTCTTTTGAATCTTTATCACAGCAGACACTATGAGCTTTGAAGCATAACAGGACATATGAACTATTTCCTACCGAAGTCAGTTTTGTGTTTTTTTTGTTTGAAATTTTGTTTGATGCTGAAAATATTTGAGCTAACGTTTTTAGAATTCGTAGAGAGCTGCTGCACTCATATTTTTATAAATGTCGAGCGTCTATAATCTACTATATCAATATATGTTTCTCTAAAAATTTCTTTAATATTGAATAGTTTTATTTACTTTTAGTTAAGGCCAGTATATTACAGACGTTGCTTCGTTCTGTCTGACAAATCGGCGTAAGCGCAGAAATGACGTCAGATGGTGGACCGTTTATATTTCCATTAACTTATAATGACAATATCAAAAATGTCATTTATTTTTAACCAGGATTATGTAAATCTTTTACCTTAAAAATTGGGTTTTTTTGCAAATAATATCAATGTAAATTTTGATTTCTTTGACATTTGTTAAATTCTATCATTTAAATTTATGCCACCCAATTAATGGATAGGTCCATCGGATGACGTTATCTCTCCACTACTATTCAACGGAAGGAGGCAACTTCTGTAATCTACTAGCATTGATCGTTTATTTAGTATTAAATTTAAAGTGCAATGAACATTTTCACCTGGAAATTGGAAGTTTGCTTACAATAAAAAGTATAATTTAAGGGGAAAATATACAATATTTGATTTGCCAATTTCTCTAATAATTGACGTTTCGGTACCGATTGTGTCTTTCTCAAAGTCTTAAACGTTTTAGGTCTTTGTATCTTTCCGTCAAGTACAAGCAAAATGTTTTAAAAAACTACAATAAAAAAATATCTAAGATACGAAACAGTATCTTAGATACAAGATATTTCCTAGCTCTGGTGGCAATTCTTACTTTTGATTTGTAGGTCTTTAGATTAGTGCGGAGTTCATTTAGCTTGTAGGGATGATGCGTTAATTTCTTATAAGTATTTAACTAGGCCTGTGATCTTTAATTACAGGTACCGCACCGTAAACCCCAAACAAATGTGTTAACTAGTTCAAGAATACGTTAACATAAACTATAAGATAAAGTTGGACTGGACAGCACTAGAGGCACGCAACGATGGGACCTCTCCTTCAACAACTTTATAAACTTCAAAAGGATAGTGACGTCACAGGACATAAGCGGTCATGGTTTGAGAGTGGGAATTTGCAATCAATTAGTGATACATTCAACAAACATCTGAATCCGGTGGACGGCGAAGATGCCGAGGGACAGTTTACTACTTCTAGCGGATCTGACATGATCACTGATGTTGCACCCGTTTTCAAAGACGACAAATATTTATACGGTAAGTGTTGAGGTTACTGTTTACTAGCTGTTCAATATGGCCCCCTTTTCACTCGTACTATCTTAAGAGCAGTGTGTGTCTGTGCATGTAAAATGCACTTACGTTTCGGAAATCTCTATTTTTATGATGGTGATGCTTACAAAATAAACTAGAAATATGGGACATTCTTCCTGTATGACTTTTAGCAAAGGTTTTACAGTTTATTTGATCTAAATAAACGATTTAAAATCAGATTTAAGCAAGCCAAATTTATCAGTATTTTTAACATCAGTTTGTAGAGAAAAAACTTCAAAATGTAATGAAATATTGACGAATATCACGTTTTATTAATTCGTTTTAGGGCAAAAATATGTGTTTTTTTTTAAATTTTAAGTAGCATGATAAATATGAAGCTTAATAATCACAGCTAATAAAATGAATTTTGCGACCACAGTTCGAAATTTCCCGAAAGAATTAACGATCTGAGGGATCAGTAATCTTAATTTTACATACTTAACAAATACACAGAATTAACATGGGTTTCCGTTAAAAAAAAACAAACAAAGTTGGCATTCGTATCTGGAAGGTAGCCTCATCTATCGAACATTTATTTAGGTAACTTTTCGACCTCTTTCATACTAAACTTAATTTTAAGAAAATTTTGACTATACAGCATTTCTCGTGAGAAAATTTTAATTGAGTTTTAAATGGAACACCCAGTATATATCAACGATAAGGGGACTGAAATGTAACAGTAGCAGTCTTAAATATACAAATTTATTTAATAAATAAAAATACAGCAACTTGATGATAGGGCATCAAAACTATCAAGTCTTTCAAATAAAATATAGTAAAGCTTAACCTTAAATATATAGGCAGAACTTCACTTATAACATATGTTGTTTTCACACGCATTGAATAACTAAGACTACCTATGGGCTGTGGTACCTACATAATATCTATGCTCTCTAGTCAAAACTGGTTATGTCTATTTTTGGAAAATAGGCAATGGCGTTTTAATAATCCAGATCAGGTTACTAACTAAATTTTTCTTTTTTTATAAAAAGAGACATCATTGCCTCCATGACTGTCGAATGATATATCTCGAGGTACCCGCAGAAGATATGTCAAACGAAATTAATTTAATAGTTTATATGCTAATTTAAATTATAAAATATAAAAAAATACTGGTTGCTGCGCAGAACCCTGCTTACAAAATAGTTTATTTGCTAATACCTGAGATGTGGCATTTGAATATATTTTTAAGTGAACTTAAATTTGTTTTTAAAATAAAAATATTAACCCTTTAATCCGCTCTTGAAATGAATTTTTCGATAAATTCAATGATAGAATATTTGAACAACATTTTGTGTATGTTTAGTTATTTAAGTTATTTTTTTAAAAAATTGTACAATTTTACAAAAAAAAGGGTTTAAACGGATTACCGCATGAAGTTAAATGTTTTAACTTTGTAATTGACTTTTGACGCATTTTCTAGAAAAAAAAATCAAACGTAACAGTACAAAAAACGTTTGCAAAAATTCGACGTAAGCTCTTTTGTTCTATGACCACAGAAAAAAAATCGGTAGATTCATTTCATTTCATTTCACGGAAAAAAGCTTATTTATTCTTTTCAGTTACATGCGTTCCTGTAAGCTCTATATAGAAGAAATATGAATGAACTTTTTGTCGATGTTTGAATTTTTAGAAAAAGTTGAAGGCTGTTTCCTTAAGTTTCATTAATTTGATTAATGTTTGTGTCGTAAGTCACAAAAGTTGGCTTTTATAGCCTATTAGTGTTGACTAATCCATTAAGCACAGTGTACAGCTTGCTCATAAAGCTATTGGGGTCCGCCAGTATTTTTATTAAATATTTAGTGAATCTCTTAAAAACTGAAAACTATAAAAATCTAAACATAAAACAATCAAAACACATACGTTTTTTTCTCTCAACCATGTATTATCAAGATATAATTAAAACTAACTAGTTTTTTTGCACAGCGGTTGTGAAGTTGCACATCTAACACTAGTGTTGTAAAGTTGTGTAAAGTAAAAAAATGTAGTCGTATTACCGTTTCTATAGTAAATCATAATCTAACCGCATAAGAATTGAACGCAGATTACAATTAGTGATCATCTTGCACAAAATTGAACTGTCAAAATGTTGAAAATTTGGTGAAAATCAGAATACTATATACTTGCGTATATATCTTGTGCGCGATTATTTTATGAGTTGTGTGACAGTTAAAATTTGCTAATCCTCGTTTTACCATAATGACACACTGCATCATGACCTACTATTTGATCATGTCTTAATGATGCGTTGAAAAAAATAGTGGTATTTTTACAGTTTTAATATTCTAATGATGACTGGTGTGGTATTTTGTGGTTATTCTTTAAGTATTCAGTAAATATTAAAAATATAATTGTAATATGATAAATTTGCTGTTACATAGTTTTGAAATAATTAGTATAATGTTCCTTCTTGTTTTTTTAGATAAATAACTTTAAGATGATTCCTCTAATCTATAATAATATATTTTCAACACTAAATGCCGTTTTCTACAAAGATGCTTTTTCTATCAGTGAGAATATCATTTGTTCTATCTTTGTTTTGGTAATAGTATATTCTAAGACTACTTTCGGAAATGTTTTTTTAAGTTTTTCCATTTTCATAAATAACTGATAACATGATATATTGTAATCAACTACTTGATACTGTAAATATTCTTGATAAGACGGCATAATTTCACAAATGAATTCCGTTTCTATGAAGTGTTTCACTTGACTGATCTTTGAATCAGATGTTCCGGTTTTTATTGTGATTTGAATTGTAAAACTTCGTCCGAATTGTTCCTTCAAATTATCTATTTCACCTATGCACATCAGTCGTCCATTTTCAAGAATCATGATTCGATGACATAGTATTTCACATTCATCAATATTATGTGTAGTGAAAATAATTCCGCAACCTAATTTTTGGAGTTCCGTTATAATTTTAGATAATTGTTGCTGAGAATCTAAATCTAATTCCTCGGTAGAATTATCCAATAATACTATCAGTGGATAACCAATCACGGCTAATGCTATACTTAGCTTACGTTTGTTTTTTTGATTTAAGGTCTCAGAAATTGATTCTTTATATTCATTTAATTCTAATAAATCAATTAATTTATCAACTTCCAAATTTATTTCGTGTTTAGGTACTCCTCGTAGCCGAGCAAATAATTCGATCAACTCTTTAACCTTCAGAACTTCATTAAATACATTTTTTGCTGGACAGTACCCTATATGTGACAAAAATTGACGTTTGTTTTTGGTGCGAGAGATTTTTCCTTTGATAATAATTTTTCCATCGTTTGGTTCAATACAGCCGGCAAGCGTTTGGATTATGGCCGATTCGCCAGCATCGTTTTTTTCCATTAAACCAATACAGTGTCCTGCTCCCACACCAAAAGTTAAATTTCGAACTAATATTGAGTCACGGGAACGTTTTTGCAAATTATTTACAATCAGAAGATCCGTAATGTTTCCAGTTTCTAGTTGGGTTTCAACACGACTTGTTTCTTGATTAACATCTTTAGTTTGCTTATTAGTATATTTGACTTTGTATGTTTCACCACAAAATCTAAGGACGACATTTGATTCAAGAAGTAATATAAGACATATGTAGAGAAATATATCAAAGAAAAAAATATAAAAATGCATTGTTAAGTCATGATCATCCTTGAAATATGAACGATGGAGGTTGCAAACATTTATGTTTGATGTTAATAGACATACGCTGAAACGTTCGAGTTGTGTGAGAATTGTAATTATTGCCGAAGTTAGAGTAAAATGTGGAAGTATCATAGAGATTAAGACAAAGATCGAATTCTGATATCCAAAAATGAACAACATAGTTGGAAATATTATACAGATTGTTATATTGAATATTAAATATATTGAAAAATCTTTTTTACGAAAATAGCTAAACAAGTAAACGTAAGGGATACTGCTGAGTCCATAAATAGTCAATAAAGAGAAGAATAATATCGTTTCATGTTTTGCAAAGCCAATATATATAAAAATTATCGTAATGATTGAGACATTAGTCATGTAGTAGAGAAAATCCCAGACATAGCAAGCCAAAAAATACGTTATTGGTAACATACCAGTCATAAGTTGTATTTGTTTATCAGTTTTTTGTTCAAAGTGAGGAAAAAATAAAATTCCCATCATTATAGCTAATTGTCCTAGAGGTAATACACTCAGTTCTGCCAGCTTTTCGTCTAACTTGGTTAGAAACATTTCATGACTAGCGAATAACGGACTTTTAACAATTGTTATTGAATAATTAGAGCCTTTATATTTTTTCAATATAGCGTTGTAAACCATGCCCAGTGAGATGGGTTGAGAATGTGTGGCGTAAGCCGAATAATAAGCTGTCGCGGTTATTTCTGTATCAATTTGAGTGAAATCTGCTGCTACTATAAATTTAGACAGATATTTGACTACATCTTTCACTTCTTCTTGATAAAGTATATCATTTAAATTTCTGTCGTTTGAAACTTTTATATTCCGTGATTTGGCATTAAGTTTTGCGTAAATGTCAGAAATTTGATATGCTTCGTCACCATTGTTACCACTGTACAATATTTCAGTTGAGCCGTACACATCTAAATTGTAAATAATAGGCTTATTTTGAACTAATTCTGTGATCGTTATTGGTGTTACTGTTAAAATAATTCCAATAACTGAACTAATTGTTAAAATAAACCATTTACGATGTGCAAAAATGCTTTTTTTCCTAAATATCGCAGTAAATCTTTGATATTCTAAGTAGTATCGATTGTCCGTCATTTCCAAGTCATTATTGTATTCTGTGTTTAGATTTGTTTTGGTTCGGTATGTGTTTGAATCATAATTATCCCAATTTTTTAATTTCATGTTTTGAAAGATTTTTTCGAAGTTTATATAATCAATGTTCACAGCAGTTATTCCGAGTTGTTCTTTATTTTCTTCAAGTATTTTGCAAACATTACATAACTGGGAAGTTTCATTTGCAAGTAATACACAAGTGATAGTTGAACGATCATTATGTAATGGACTGGACAAACCGATGCAGTCTTCGATAAAATTTGAAAGGTGATGAACATGAATATTCTTCTTTAATGTTATCGAAAGATTGTATCCAAGTTTGTACACATTCTTTAAATAATTCCGCGAGCCGTAACATTCAAGGTGTCCGTTTTTGAGAAAACCCATTCTATCACTTATAACTTTAGCTTCTTCTATACAAGAACTTGTAATGAAAATGGTAGATTTTTTCTTTAAATTCAGCAAAACATCCCATACTTTCTTTTTTGAATCCGTATTCATTCCATTTGTGGGTTGATCCAAAATTAGGTATTTGGGATCACCAATCAGTGCTATTGCAACAGCTAATCTTCGTCTCGAGTCTTCTGATAATTTCTTAACAAGAACGTTTAATTCTTGCTTGAAATTTAATTGCGATGCTAATTCTTTACACGTTTCTTTTACTTTGTTTTTCGACAGACCTTTAACCATACCAAAAAATAAAAGGTTTTCTTTCATGGTCAGCTCAGGAAATAAAATATTGGGACTTAGACAAAAACCCAAATTTAATTTAAACTCTTCAAATGTAGATTCTTTAATTATGATATCACCACTTGTAGGACTCATCATTCCTGTCAATAATGAAACGAGCGTTGTTTTTCCTGATTCGTTGTGTCCGACGATCACAGTTATTTCTTTCTCATAAATTGTTATATTAAAATTGTTTATAATTACAGTCGATTTCAATATTTTACAGAGTTCGTGTGTTTTAATGCTCGCTTTTAAATTTTTGGATGGTATTTCACAGTGAGTGCTCTTTCTTATCATTTCCATGTCTTTTACTTTTCTGTCTTTTCTTTTAAATGGCAGATAGCGACAAATATTCTTTTCTATACACCAAATTACAACACTATAAAATATAATGTTCGAAATCAATAATGTAATCGCGTAAATCATAAGAAATTTTTGTTGTTTCGGATGTTTCAATAAATCTTTCCATGTAAAACCGACACCGATCTCTTCGAATTTCACAATTATTTGAAGGCTTTTTTTATATATTGAACTTATAAAAACACTCGGAAGTATAGTGTCATCCATAAAAAAGAGTCCGGGCGCACAATAATATGGAATAATCCATATAGTAAGTGCTATGGGTACACAGATTATTTGCTTTTTGACTAAACTTATTAAAGCGAAATAAAAACATGCTTGTGCAACATGCGTCAATAGTAACATAGCAAGTAAAAAAGTTACATCAGAATTACCAAAGCAAGGATTTAACGCAATGTGTGCACGAACCAAGATCATCGACGACATAAATATTGGTATATTTCTTAGGATACTGATGATTAGCCAAGAAATCCATATCGAGATCGATTTCAAGCCCATATTTTGAACAAATTTTATTATTCCGGACTGTCTTTCTTGAATAATGGGCGTCATTAGATTAAAACAATCCATAATAACAGTCAGGAAAGATACTAGACCGATAATTGTTTCGAGAAATTGATTTAGATTCGATTTAAAATAATAAGAATGATATGGAAATTTATTGAGTTTGACAACGAAACTAAAGTTTTTCGAAAATACGTTAGATATATCGAGAAATGCTTCGTTTAAACAGTACTGCAGCGCCACTAATCCTTCTTCTTCGTACGGATCTGTTAAACTAATTTGATCGAAATATAATTCTTTAGTAACAAGAATATCACGAAATGGTCTTATATGATAAATGAAGCTCTTTGGATCATCATCTTCAAATGTAACAAATATGAGTTTTTCCATACCTTCACGTTCCCGAAATTCATTTATAATATTTTCTGTTTCGCTGTCGTTCACCATGCACTTTATTTTTGCGAACGGTATCATGCGTTTCACTTTTTCAAATATCGATTTTGTGAATGAATTTGCTGGCGAATACACTATAGTAGTGTTACTTGGAAATGTATTTATAATGTCTTTCGGATATTTTGGCATAAAATTTTCAATCAGAAGATAATTGTTCGTTACATTTATAGCTGCAGTATTAAAATTTGCAGTCGTCAAGTAGTATATTATTAATAAACATATGGGCCACAACATATCGATTGATGTCTTGAGTTTATTGTGTTTATGTTTCAAAAGGTTTTTCCATATTAGCAGTTTTATATCTTTCAAATGTTTGCTTATGCTGGACATTTTACAACAAATAATATTACAAACAAATAATATTTTCGATAATTATTGTTTATATTATTTGAAATCTCATTTGTTTTTGGCTGCTTTCATGACAATGAATCAATCACTCGAACTATTATTGTCAGTAAATTACATAACTTAAACCTCGGTAACGTACAAGCCTGTGTACATACAGTTTACTCTCGATAATTTGACACCCGTTAATTTGAATCTCTTGATAATTTGAAATTTTTTCCCGGTACCTTGAAAAATACCCGATTAATTGATTAAAATCAATATTAATTGGTCTCCTCGATAATTTGAAGTTGAAGGAATAGTATCGCCAACATGTAATAATTTGAAGTTCGGGCTTCCCTACTCTCTATAATTTGAAGCGTTTATCATGCACAAACCTGTCGGTTGTTTACATACATGTACATTGTACAGACCTGTCGATTGTTTATACAAATGAGATAACAGTGACTTGTTTATTTGATTTTTTTTCTCCCTCTTAATTAAACTCCTGTTATTTTGAACTATTGGTAATTTGAAATTTTTCTCTGGTCTCTTGAGTGTCAATTTATCGGGAGTCGACTGTATATATTGATAAAGTTAAATGTTCCCTTCCTCTTGAACTTTGAAACCTCGTTTATTTAAAGTACGAAACCTTTAAGAGCTAAGTAAATAAAGCTGGCAGATTATCAAAATAAAACGATTTGTGTGTAGGGTTGTCGGAAGTGTCAAAAAGTATCGATATATGTATGTATATCGTATCGATATTTTTTTCAAGTGTCGTTATTGGTACCGATATATTTTTTACAAAATATCGATATATCGGTACAATTTCAAAGAGAACATTGGCATTCGAAGAAATTTAGTATACATATTGGCTAGCTTAATATAATCTCAAATAGCAGTTAACGGACATTATTTCTAATAAATCAAATAATAAATAATTACCTGAAATCAAAAAAACGATAAGATTTTTTTTATTTATTAGTCAAACGTCTAATACATTTAGGAGCAGATAATTTTTGAGACTAATCGAACAATTACTTAATAAAGCCAGAGATGGCGAATCTATGGCATGTGTGCCAGAGGTGACATTCGACAGAAAATTGTTAGTACAGCATGAATTGAGGTGTACATCGAAACAATTAAAAATATTCTAAATGTGGTGGAAATGAAATGAAATATTGCATGAATAGCTATTTTGACTGTTTATTATTCCGAAAATATCGAAAATTCCGGTGAAAAAGAAAAGTGTTTTACATTTGCTTTATTCAATGTTGTCGTGTTTGGAACGCATTTAAAAGTACGTTCCAAAAATATATGTAAAAACACATGTTTCTTTATCAGTGGAGTTTTCGATATTTTCGGAATAATTAACATCAAAAGGGTCATAGTCAGTCGCCGTAGTACATACAATTGTTGCTACTGGAAAAAATATCGGTTTTCGATACTCGGAATTTTATATCGATATATCGAAATATTAAATATCGGTAAAAATATCGATATATACCGAGCTGGGTAGAATAGTAGTACAGCACTAGACTCGCATTCGAGAGGTACGGATTCGATTCCCGGCAGGGACTTTTTCCTACTGTCTCTCGCCGAGAAACGGTAATTCCTGTACCGGCCATCTTGATTGAGGTTTTCCATGGTTTCCCTCAATTAATTCCAGATAAATATTGAAATGGTTCCTTATTTGAGGCCATGGCCGATTACCTACCAAACTCCTAGTTCAAAAATTACCTACCTTATCCTAATTTCCTATAATTCCTTCATTCGCCCAGTGCTATTATATAAGTAGAAGTTTTAAAAAATGTAGAAAATAACGGGAGGTGGTAAATGGAAAATAGTAATGGTGCGAATGGCGTCTGTTATGACATAAAGTCGAGAAACGGACGTTAAACGCATTATTATAATATCGATATATCAAATAAAAAATATCGATACATCGATATTTTTTCAACATCCCTATTTGTGTTTACCTTTCTATGGTCGATTTAGGAAAACAATAAGCCAGAACTCCTCAGAATACATATTCTAGGTTAAACTGATAAAATCGAGTATTCTGTATGGATTCTTATTTTTATTTCCAGATGTCGTATATCCCGTGGTGGCAGCTGCGGCTTGCATCATTCTGGTAATAGTGATTGTTGTGATGACACTGACTGCCTGTAGACGAAGACGAAACAAAAACGAAGAGGACGGCAACTCGCCTGGTCACAGTATTCTAGTATATCCGAACCATCGAGGCAACGGACCCCAATTTCTGTAAGATATAAATATCATATGCTTTTAATCTTGAATGTTGTTGGTTTAAACTTTGTATTTATAAAAGACTTCCGTTCCCTAGTTTCAAATTTCCATCTTCACTACGCGAAAAGAGCAACGAGTTATAAGTTTCGATAATTGGCCGTATTTATCTACATTTCAGTCAGTCAATGCGTGTTAGATGGTAGATATAATTTTCTTGCGGTTTCGTACGTGTTAACGTCGGTTTTGCCGAAACACACGTTATCGCGATCGTTTTTGAATAAAAAATAGTCTCAGTAGTTTAAGTTTGCAAGTCAGTAGATAATATAACAAATATTATATCAAAATTGTTCTCGAGTGATGCTGGTATAAAATAGAGTAACATTTCGGGAGCAAGTTTTCTCATCTAGATGGCAGATTGCAGAGTATTTTAAATAGTCTTCATTTTAGGAAGAGTATTTTCCTCGAGGCTCGAGCCTTCCGTGCTTCTAACTCAATTGATTTCGGAAAAACAGTATATTTCCTTTTTTACAACTTTAGAAGTTAAATTTCAAAAAAAAAAAATAATAAAATAATTTGCTAACTCCTACGTCATAAGTGAAAAATATCACTGCAATTTCAAGTTCTTAGATTCAGCGGTTTCGACTGTGAGGTGATAAATTAGTCAGTCAGTGAGAACCTGACCACGGCAAAGCCAAAAGGAAGGATTATGATTTTAGCCTGTGTAGGTGGGCATAGATGTTTCTACCAAATTAGTGAACGAATTTTGAAAACTGACATGTCGTTGGATTCGTCTCATTATCAAGAGTGTCATAGGCTACAAACAAACCCAATATGGTGCCCATTTCCCGCCGCATTTGAGGTTTTCTGCTATTATTTTTGTAACTATAGATACAGAGTAGTTACGACAGTTATTTAGTGTACTTTTCAACACTTCTGCTATTATATTATAATAACTAGCTGTTTACCCGCGACTTCGTCCACGTGGCATAGATTGTACCCACAGTTCTTTTATAGAAAATCCACCCCCACCCCGTTCAGGTGGATGTGTTCAAAAGACAGTCGAACATGTATTTCTTATTTTTTCGAAGGAGAGTATTCTCACTATTTTTTCCTGTTTTTAATTTAAGCAATACATACGCGTATCTTTTATGAATGTTCAACCCCCCGACCCCTCGACTCTCCAACCGCTATACGTATTTCTTTATTTTCTAAGAAGGGTTTTTAGTTTAAGCAATTTCAGAAATACAGATAGCGTATTTTCAAAAAAAAATCCGTTATAAGTTAAGTTAGAGTATTCCCTATATGGATACGAAATTTCATTTCAATCGGACGTATAGTTAGTTAGTAGTAATGGAACAAAGGAAAAAACGACTTCAGATTTATATATTATTTTTTTTACACCTTGGGTTACGTTACTAAAGTTTTAGTAAGGATCCCTAATATTTTCTAGCAATAAATATAGCCTATGTTACTCAGGGTGAATGTAGCTTTCTAATGGTGAGGAATTTTTTAAATCGGCACAGTAGTTTTTGAGTTTATTCATTACATACATACAAATCTTTCCTCTTTATAATATTAGTGTAGATGAGTTCAAACGAATCTGTGAACTTATTATATTACGATGTTAACGACCGTCGTATATTTTTTAAAATTTTGTTTTTAGGATCCGGTTTAAGTTTGTTGACTTTATAAAAATATAAGAAAGAAAATCAGTTTAGAGCAAAATATCACGATCGCTGTATAACTTCAGCGAGGTTTACATAAGCATTATGGGGGCAGAATTTTAGTTGGTGTTAATGAACTTCCTTTGACTTTGTAAACTTTGAAATTCTGATATTGATTTTGCACACCATATTACAGTCGGTGCCGAATTTAGTAATTTAAGGTTCATGGACACAAAGTCTGTGGGGGCCCTCATGTAAGGAGATCAAAATTGAATGAATATTAACACACAATTTGTTAAAGGGAAAAATTTTGTTAGTCATTAATGAAAACGATAAAGCTTTAAACTACATTTTCAAATTAGACATATTGACAAGATATTAAAAAACTTGGGTCGCAGTGCTAAATTCTGCCGACATTATAGTGTATTTGCTAATACAGGCAGTGTGGCTTTATTATGTGAATTTATGTTTGATTTTGGACAAAAGAAAAAAATGAATCCCTTAATACACCTCACAAAATAATATTTTTTCTTTAATTGCAATATTTTGTATATGTTTTAAGAATTCATCATCTGCACAAAATTATATATAGCCTTCTCAGTCAGTATAATTCTTTATTCCCAAGCAAGTGTTTTTATAAAATTTAGAAGTCCGGTCCTGTCGAGCCGATTTTATTAAAATTTTAGGAATACTTTTCAATATAATACTAAATTGTTAATTTTGAATTAATTCCGAGAATTTATTTGATGTTTTTGGGCCCAAAAACAATTTTCAATCCCCTAAAAATAGTACAATTGGGGCCATAGGTATTCGTGCGGTGATGAATTCCAACATGTGGGCCAAATTTCGTAGAAATCAATTAAGTAACTCTTTCAAAAATTATTAAACGTTGAGAAATTTTGGTGCAACCCCTAGGTTCCGGCATCCGACCGACGTCAATAGTGTATGTGTCATCTGGGAAATACACTAATAAACCATTTTTTAAATTTTATATTGAAAAATTAATTGCAAATATTTACTGAAAATTAAAAAAAAACTAACAATGACCGACCAGTATGCATGTATTTTTTTATTATATATTTTGATCAGAAATTAAATTTTGCATTAGGTTGTGGGGACCCCTAGTTTATGAGGGCCTCTGGACCTGGGCCCCAAGTACCTTTATGTAAATCCGGTATTGATTAGTGTGATAATTTTTTACAGTATATAAATTTTGTAACGATGTTTGTGAGAAATTAGTTTGAACTTTGAAAATTTCGTTATTGATTTTTATAGATCTAAAGTACTCGTTCGCATATGCTGTAATATTTTATAAAAAAATATCTTATAAAACATTTTTACTAGTGTAATACTGACATAAAAAAACAGATTTTTATACGCAAAATGTCAACGAAGTGGAAATATCATTTGCATTGACAGCTGCTGACATAAGAATATTGAAGATACTGTGTAGAACAGAAAATAACAACTGAGAGTCATTGTTATTCATTTGGTTTACTGTCAGAACTCAGAAATAATACAAAACTAGCTGCGAGCCCGGCTTCGCTCGGGTCAAATTACTGCGGTTACAATGTTTAAATTGCAGTTAGGATGTGAGTAAATAGTCATTGGTTTGTGAGCAGTAACGCCAGTATTCGAATTTTGGGGATATATATATGTTGTCGATTTCAACCAAGTCGTACCCTTCGACGAAATTATTAATATAAGTTTTTTATTTATTCACGGGAAATTGGACACGTGAATTTTAAAATAGATAAACTAAATTAAAAAATTTGCGACGTTTCGTTAATTCGTTTTAACTTCTTCGGGCAAAACTGAAATGATTAAAAATACAAATTAGTTAATGAAATAATTACAATTTTTTTTTTATTGAGATTATTAATATAGATATTCAAAAATTCAACTATACCAAAACTATACGGGTAACTAACTAAAAGTTAAAACTACGGCAATGTTTTCTTTCTTAACTTTCCTGTAATTACTGTAATGGGTCTGAAAATCTAAATCAAAATTTTTAAGATATTTTTTGTTTTAAGGTTATTACAATATTTTTACACCATTTTTGAAAATAAGTTGGTTGTGTGTGCGTTGACGTATGTACGTACGTGGTTATTTTTTTCTAGAAAGAAATTTTGAGAATAAAAATTGACATTTGATCGGGTCTCATTCGCAAAATATTAAAGCGATTATAATCCGAATTTTCAACGATTTTTCAACTTCATTGACTCGACTAATCGATTCAAATCTTTGCTAACAAATCAGATTATAAATTGTCAAGTTCGACTCATAAATTACAATAACTGAATTGACAGTTTCAATTTATCGTTTGAATTATTGAATTATTCGTACAAACGAGACAAATCTAATTTACATGAAGAAAATCTAACAATGTGTTAATTTATTCCGTTCTGTATTTTCCTACCAGCTTTCTATAAATTCTTTTCCTACGGACTTTCATATACTTATATGGTGCACAAATAAATATGCTACTTATATACATAAAAATTATCATGTTACTCAGTTGCATTCTATACAAAATAACTACATAAATATCGCAAAAACTTCAAAAATCAAGTATTTTTGCAAAACAGACCAAGTTTTACATTTATTTTCATAAAGACCCTATCAAGTAACACAAAAAGTATATGTGTTTGTAAAAATCCTATATCTTTTCCATTATGAAAAAATAATGATCTACATAATATTATGATTTAGGGGGGCCGATAAAGGGATTTATCTAAACATTTTAATAAACGACACAAGCTTTTTTGCTTTTTTTATCTTAAAATTAAAGCTTTGAACATGTGATCATAATACACTCTGCAGAGACTATAAAGCTAGCTATACAAATTAATGAAAATAATACACGGGTATTTTAGAGACGAAAAAGATTAAAAGATTAAATTAGAATGGGGTGGTGTCTTGGCCCAAATGCACCACATCCTGAAAGGATTTTTGTGCATCCCCTTTTACTGGATCTAGTCATCAAATAATCTGGATCTTCTTATGAGCTCCAGAACATTTGCTACTAGATTATCCTGTGGAACTATTCCATCCTCATCGATGTAACCAAAGATGGTTGTTCTCCTGTAAGTTAAAGCCTCACATTCGAACACGATATGGGTGGCTGTTTCATCCTCCATTTCGCAAAATCTACATAGTGTTGATTCCTGATGTATCCCCATCACATGTAGATGTTTTCTCAAGAAAGCATGACCGGTTAAAAGCCCAATCACCTTTCTGAGTATCGGTCTGCTAAGTCTTTAAAGACGAAAGAAATCATTTCATTTTTAATTCTATTTATGGAAAGTTTATAATGCAGAGTTGTAGGGTAGATCCAAAATACGATTTGTTGTTTATAGAACAAAAGAGATCAGGTTCAGTGTGCCACCAAATCGAAGTTCGTCTCTCGGAGATCTTGACGAAGCAGAAACAGCTGATGAAGAAGGTGACCATGACACTGACAGCTTGATACCTGTTAATATGCATACCCATAGATCGAATTCATTTAGTAAGTTCAGCCATTTAAATAATAATATTATTATTGATCCATATTGTTGTGAAAACATACATACCTACAAAAGAGGTGCGTCTGTTTGTGAACGTACGACGGAAGCTATGCTCCTTACGCATTATAAATTAGTGTTTCAAATTTATGTATATATGTATACAAAATTATAAAATTTTAATTTATTATTAACAAATATAAAAAAAAATTGTCAATAGCAAGAAATAGGAAAACCCGGGTCGCAGTGCCAAAACCCTGCCGATAATATAGTGTATTTACTAATACAGGCAGTGTGGCTTTATTATGCAAACTTAAGTTGGTTTTTGGGCAAAATACAAAAATTGACTACTTAATACACCACTTAAAATAACATTTTTTTTCTTAATTGCAATATTATAATCAATCGAACCTCTATACCAAATTATATACACATTTCAGTAAATAATTCACTATCTGCAAAATAACGTTTTCATAAAATTTGTAAATCCGGTTCTGTCGGGCTGATTTTATTAAAATTTTAGGGACACATTTTAATTACTATCAGAGGGTTAAATTTCAATTTTGAAACGATTCGAAGAATTTTTTCGGTATTTTGGGGCCCAAAAACATTTTTCAACCCCTAAAAACTACCCTTAGAATGGCCCGATTAGGCCCATTTTAAATAGGCTTCTTGCGGTGATGGATTTCAACGCGTGTGCCAAATTTAGTTGAAATCAATTAACTCTTTCGAAAGTTATTGCCCGCACACACACATATATATATATATATATATATATATATATATATATATATATATATATATATATATAAACATTTTTAAAAATGGTGCCAAAGTGTTTAGGAGGTTATGAAACGTCGAGAAATTTTGGTCCGACCCCTAGGTCCCACCATCCGACCGATGCCAATAGTGTATGTTGCCATATGGCAAATAAACTAAAAAATTAATCTACTTTAATTTCAGATTTGAAGAGGTTTAATATATCTTGTAATATATTGATAAATTGTAATAAATTGATTAAGTCATTAGAATGATTACGTTGTATAATTATTCTTATTGCGTAAGCAAGAGTAAATCGATTTTGTGTTCAAATTACCATTTTTGTGAACAAATTATTTTTGCTTTGGATTCAATATAAAATTGTACACTGAAAAGAGTAAATGTTTGTTTCCTAACTTATATTGAGTTTAATTTGAAAACACATTACATATCTAATAATTTGTAAACAAATGCGACGTAACGACTGCAGACTCTTTGGATGACGACCTTAAAACAAGTATACAAAATGCCCTTTACTTGTAAAATAGATCGGTCTGAATACATTGAGTATATAATATCAACAAAGTGCTATGTGCCCTTTGTTTCTATGGTCCTTTTCTTCTCTAATCTGAACACAAATACGTATGTGTGGGCCTTGGATTCGTATGGCCCGCTCTCTCGGTTTTTCTCAGTTCCCGAGGCTTGCGGTAAGAAGCATAGCTTCAAAATAACGTTGATCAAATATATAACAGAGAACACATTCTGATGTCTTGCTTATTGGGTTAATAACATTCCTAGTGAAGCTGATAATTAGACGGTTTGATGTATTGACAGGTAGTTACGGTCTGGGCGCTATAGATCCGGCATTATATACAAGTACACCGGAACTAGAATCATTCGAATGGCCGGAAGGACACTTGGGTAGACTTTGGTTCACGTTACGTTATGAGCCGGCAACTGAAAAGCTTCTGGTGACCTTGCTCAAGGCTAGGAATCTGCCACCACGCACTGTTGCCACAGTTAATAGCTGTGATCCGTTTATCAGGTTTGTCACAATGTTGTTTTTATTATCGATATAAATTCTGTATATATTGGCGGTGTGCACAATTTAGTGCTTAAATCAACTATTAGCAATGGTTGTTAAGTAAAATAACTGGCCGTTTTATTATCGAATCGACCTCAAATAAAACGGATATATCTGATTACATAACATGGCGGAGGAACACAAGGTTTAGTCATTTTTGTATACTCTATTTAAGGTAGTTGTCGTGGTTAAGGTACACCGTGAGAAAATTCTTAATTTTTGTATACTTATTAAGAACATGATAATACAATTACCCTGAAAATTTGAAGTCGATCGACCGTAAATAATCCGAGATAAATTCAATCAAAAATTGGATAATTAACATTGATTGTATACGATCTCTGTAGTTCTGAACCAGTTTCTTATTTATAAAAAAAGGACTAACTGTCAGAAACTTTCCAGAAACTGGCGGTCTTTCAATGCATTTGTTATGAGTTTAAAAAAAGTAAGAAATTTTTTTTGACCGTCTAATTATTTATAAATAACGGTTTAAAGTTCAACAATTTATAGAAAAGTATACATGCATATATGAATACTGTATAGGTTACGTTTCCACGGGTACAGTCTTGTGTACAAATTATGGATCATTTAGCTACAAGCTAGTATACTTTTGTGGCGCGTATAATCTATAACTTTTTGACAAGATTATACCACGACAACTACCTTAAACAAAATTAACTACATTGTACATGACTCTATAAAAAATAAATTATTAAATTATGTTAAAACTATAATTTATCGAATAATAAATCTGGAATTATTTTGTAGTCACAAAAACACGAGATTTTTTAATTGCAATTTTTTTAGATATCCGCCAGGATTTTTTTAACTGGGATGTCAGACTTTTAGGAAACACTCACATATATAAACGCACAATACTCACACTTGAGTAAATATACTAAACGAGCCTCGTATAAACAATCCATAGTTTTATTTACATTTGTTTTTATACTACAAGAATGGCGTTACAGTAGGTAAACATGGCGGTTCGTAATATTAATAATAATAAATCTCTTTATTTGTTATATATGTATACCTAATAACAAATAGTGTCAAAGGTCATAATTAAGAGAGATTCCCAAAGAGCTCATCCAGACAATATAATACGCATGTTCAATTAAATAGAGTTTCAGGGAACTTTTAAGTTTATTGCAATTATCAATCTGTCGTATATCAGAAGGTAAGCTATTGTATATTTCTAGGTCCTTTCCTGCCCAATGCAGTACTGAATGATTGAATGTAGAGATTATCAGTTTGCCTAGTATTATAAGAATGTACAGCAGAGGTCAAAGTAAAAAAAACCCGGGTCGCAGTGCCAAAACCCTGCCGACAATATAGTGTATTTGCTTATACAGGCAGTGTGGCTTTATTACGCGAACTTAAGTTGGTTTTTGGACAAAATAAAAAATTTGACTCCTTAATACACCCCTTAAAATAACATTTTTTTTTCTTAATTACAATAATATTAATTATCAATCGAACCTCTATACCAAATTATATACAACTTTCAGTAAATAATTCACTATCTGCAAACTAGTGTTTTCATAAAATTTTTAAGTCCGGTCCTGTCAGGCCGATTTTATTAAAATTTTAGGGACACTTTTTAATTACTACTAAAGGGTTAAATGTCAATTTTGAAACGATTCTGAGAATTTTTTCAGTATTTTAAGGCCCAAAAACATTTTTCAACCCCTAAAAACTACCCTTAAAATGCCCCGATTACGCCCATTTTAAATAGGCTTCTTGCGGTGATGGATTTCAACACGCGGGCCAAATTTCGTTAAAATCAATTAACTCTTTCGCAAGTTATTGCCCGCACACATATATATATATATATACGTATATATATATATATATATAAATATATATATATATATATATATATATATATATATATAAATATATATATATATATATATACATATATATATAAACATTTTTAAAAATGGTGCCAAAGTGTTTAGGAGGTTACGAAACGTCGAGAAATTTTGGTCCGAACCCTAGGTCCCGCCATCCGACCGATGCCAATAGTGTATGTGGCCATATGGCAAATACACTAATAAAGAACTATTGTTTTTGACAAATAACGCGCACTGTAAAATGAAAAGCGATGGCAGAGTTAAAATTCTAAACAACTTGAAAATCCTTCTACAGTGCTCCAATCGTTCAACCCCACTTAGCGATAACTTGTGAATTTAAATTTTGAGTGCTACGTATTACAAAAAGCCACTAGAAAGTAAAAAATAAAAACTTAAAAAAATGGGTCTCCGTTAAAAAAGCCATTAATACTTACAATAATAAAGTTTGAGATCAGCGCCAACTTAATAAAAGTACATAGCTAACCTCAAAACTTTATTATTTTTTAAAGGAGATTCAATTTTTTAAAAGTTTCTTTATATTTTGGTAAAGGTACTATTGGTTAGAAAGCCTTTGGCCACCTATAGCACTATGCGCTTTATTAATTATGCCCAACCGAATATAGAATGTTTGAACAAATAATTGTGTTCAAAATTTTGGTCGGAATCCACGGTATATAAGTTTTATATTCACTGTACCAACAGAACTATAATATAATATTCGAAATGGATAATCCCGTCATTAAGAGTTTGTGTTCAGGCTATACGTGGGGTAATTGGTGCTAACGTGGTGATAAGGGTAACGTATCTTGCCTGGCCTACACTAAATACAATGTATATACATATTTCTTTGCGTATATATTGTTGGATAATGCCGCTGCCAATCAGCCTCACGGACCATAACAATGGTGAACATTTTCCACGATTCTCAGATTAAATAAAGCCTTGTTTCCGTTTTCGCTTTCGCAATCGTAGTTCACAATGTTTTCCGTTTCGTAGAAAATTCCAAAAATAATATTTTTTTCCGAGTAAACACTTTGATTTCTGCTTTAGATAATTTAATAAATATTTAAAGTACCTGATGCGATGAAATCTATATAAGAATCTATTTATTTTAATATTCGTGTTTTTCTAAAAACTCTTAAATGAATGTGAACACGTTTCAGTTTTTTCAGGAGAAATACAATATTAAATTGACAACACTTTATTGAATTTTAGAAAAAACACAGTGGCGTAACTGCCAACAGGGTGAACATTCCCGATTCCGAGAGTCTGCAAAATCAGAAACCAGAAATAAATTAGAATTATTTATTTATTTAGCATGCGTTACTTGTGTCGTATGTCATGTAAATAAAAAAAGAAAAATTGAAACTCGATTTTTACCTTTTTCAAATATGCAATGGGCGTGTAACTTCGCAGTCGTATGTACTTTTAATAAAAATACAATATAATGATATTTTAGCTACAATAATATTTATATAACAAGTAAAAAATAGAAATTGATAAAAGTGGTGGGAGTGACGGTGCTTATGGTGGGATAACGTGTCTCTAGTCGATTAAAATTCAAATGTTATAATATAATGACTGAAAATTTGAAAGCTAAATTCTATACTTTTAAATATATATAAAAAAAGCATTTATAAAAGTAACAAATACATTTCGTTCTTTTCTATAGCGTTTAAAAGCGTGGGACACTCACTATACCTACATTTTATTTAATTCATTGAGTGTCCCTAACTTTAAAGCGTTATAGAAGTATTTGTTTGTATTTTTTAAATATATATTTTTATTTTTTCCCTAAAACTTCAACATATGTAGAGGTGTGAGTAGTCGAAAGCGATTCAGCGTGACTTTTTCTGTAAATGCTGTTATATAAAATTTTAAAAATATCACCGAAGAATTAAAAAAAATCAGAATTAATTAGACCCCCAAAATTTACGCCTATGCGTTAGAATTTGTTTTGCGTGCACCTATTTTTGTGTAAAGGTCTTCGGTATGACTTGATTTTCTCTAATTGTATTCACTTTACTACTCTACGGATATGGAAACTGGCAACGGTTGAAAACATTAAGGCACATGACTGAGGCTAGAAGCGCTATTTTAACAAGCAGAGATTTAAACTCAGACTACTGTACTTGTTCAAATTATTTTCTGGGAAAAGTTGATTAAGGGAAACTCTGTATCAACTGTACTATATTTCTTAAATAAACACGCAGTTCACCGCCAAGTTCTCTATCCTAAAGGCTTTCTTTTGATTGCTTTTTCAGATTACATTTGATACCGGATGAGCGGCGTTACTTGCAGTCGAGACAGAAAAAGAAAACTTGCAACCCGTACTTCGATGAAACATTTGTTTTTCAGGTGAGTGATTTGCTTTATGATATAACGACCAGTTAAATCCCAAAGTTAAAAAAATTTTTTTTTTTAAGAATACAACCTTTGTTGGTATATAAAGTAGAGTAGTACCGCTTAAAATAGGTAGTAGGAAAAAAGAAGTAAAGTGAGAAAAGCAATCAAAGTAGCGACATAATTTGTAATTTCAGGGACAACATAGATGGTATCTGTATTGCCAATGATTTCGACTAGTGACAAACACTTTTTTTGAATTTTTTCCCGTAGAGAAATTTGTGTTAAACTTATGATATTGTTGTCATTTTTACTTCCTTTTAAATAATTTATTTAGATCAATGAATGATACATACTTGTAGTTTATTTTAATCATCAAAAATTGAATAAAGTTTCCGGAACTATTTTTTATGAATTTATAGGTCGGGGAAGATACTCTAAAATAGGATACTTAAGGTATTACAAGTTCTGAAAAAAAAATTACAGACAGTTAATTACTGCAAATTTGATACGTGACAGTTTTGACATAACTTTATTTAAAAGAAATACAAAAATGATATAAAGACTACAAATTAAAACAAAAATGTTTTTCTTTGTCACATGGTTATTTCCCATTTTAGCAACACTGTGTGTTTAAAACGGGATTCTTTATGTCGCTAAAATGCGTTTAGTGTACGTAATTATAAACAAAGATCACAGTCGAAGTGTTCATCATCACTGTTTCATGCTTCATGAACCCATTTTTGGCAAGAATTGCACTGAATCCATGATTCTCCTGCTTTACTTTAAAAAAAATCGATGTCGCAATAAAAGCATACGGGATTTTCTTCACTATCAGTTTTTTATTTTTAATGGTAATTATTTCTATTCTCTTCTTCATTTTTGCACCGTTTGTCTTTGCGTTCGTCTTCTTTACCGCTTTTTCTTTTACCACTTGCTTCTTGCGGCGTTTTAGCAATATACTCCATATCCCATTTTATCAACATACTCCATATCCCATTTTATCAACGTATCTACACTATGTCAAAAACAGCATGCACTATTATAATCTACAAAATTGGCGCGGAAATTTTATATACAAAGTGACACATTTTGACAATAAAACTGGTAAAAATATCGCCGTCATAATCTCATTACTCAATTAGGCAAAATGCTTACCTTATCATACCAGTATTCTTACAACAAAACTGTTGAAAACTTAAAAACTTGCTTAAATTTGACACTTGTAACACTATCGCACTGAAAGTACTACAGATGAATGCTTATCAAGTGAGGTGTATTTCGTGAATTTTACAAAAGATGGAATTGGGTATATTTAAAAAAAAATAGGGTATCCCATTTTACCTAAGTATCCCATTTTAAAGTACCTTCCCCTACACAAACATTCAAATGCTCGTAATCTAGAGCTATTCAGGTGAATAAGGGGTTATATTGAACAGCTGGTGAACACTTACCTTAAACTACTTTTAGCTAATTAACTGAAGTTTAGGCAAGTGACATTACTGAGGAACCCCTACGCAAATAAATCACCCGGTGTGCCAATGTAATTCGTAGAGCGTTGTGTATGTACTGAATTCGCGGTTTCTATGTTGTCTTGATTGTTGTTTCAGATATCTCCTAAGGCCATGAACGACCACATCTTGAAACTGAGCGTGATTGATGCCGGAAGGACCAAACGACGCTCCACTATCGGTCACGTAACAGTTAATTTGCGCGATCTGGACGTCGGTGAAGGGATCGGTGATCCACAACTATTCAAAGTTGACCTTGAAAGGGTTAGTAAAACAACTGATTAATTATTAGTGTATTTGGCATATGGCTAACCAAGGTTAAATATTAAAAAAAAATCGTGTGCGCCATAATTTAGAAAGAAAAAACCCGGGTCGCAGTGCCAAAACCCTGCCGACAATATAGTGTATTTGCTAATACATCAGGCCTTGTGGCTTTATTATGTGACCTTAAGGTGATTATTGGGCAAAATAAAAAAATTAACTCCTTAATACACCCCTTTGAATTACATTTTTTTTAACTACATCATTATTGTCGATCAAACGTCTACACCAAAATTAAAAACACCTTTCAGGAAATAACTCACTATCTGCAAACTAGTGTTTTCAGAAAATTTTTAAATCCGGTCCTGTCGGGCCGATTTTATTGAAATTTTAGGAACACTTTTTAATTGCTATTAAAGGGTTAAATTTCAATTTTGAAACGATTCTGAGAATTTTTTAGGTATTTTTGGGCCCAAAAACTTTTTTCATCCCCTAAAAACCACCCTTAAAATGACCCGATTGGGCCCATTTTAAATAGGCTTCGTGCGGTGATGGATTCCAACATGTGTGCCAAATTTCGTTAAAATAAATTAACTCCTTCGAAAGTTATTGCTCGTACACATATATACCTATATATATATATATATATATATATATATATATATATATATAAATATATATATATATATATATACATATATATATATAAACATTTTTAAAAATGGTGCCAAAGTGTTTAGGAGGTTATGAAACGTCGAGAAATTTTGGTCCGACCCCTAGGTCCCGCCATCCGACCGACGCCAATAGTGTATGTTGCCATATGGCAAATACACTAATAAATGTCCAGTTAAGGGAGATGAATAAACTGAACAAATTTTTGTGTGTGTGTTTTGTCAGGAAGCTCAAGAACCCCTTAGCAGCCTTGGCGAACTGCTGCTCTCGCTTATCTATAACTCCAACTTAAGCAGGCTTACTGTCAATGTCATCGAAGCGAGGAGAATTAAGGTATTTATTACCAGTTATATAACATCAAACAAGTACGATCAGTTTGTTTCTAACGAAACTAAACAGTGCGACAATATTAGATTGTATACCTAGTGTCGTAATGGGATATGTTATTAGACGAGATGTGACATACAACAAACGCTAACTAGTTTTAACAGTTACACGAGCCGTAATACCATTACGCACGAGCTTTATAAATTAAAGTTCCACGCCGCGCTGAGTTTGTGTTTGTTCGGGCTAATCTGAGAAACTACTGTACGGATTTTCATATGGTTTTCACCAATAGAAACAGGTTATTTATGAACGTTTTGCGAAAATAAGCTATTTGTGAATGATGTAAAAAATAGTCTCTCTGGGAGCTTTCGTAGCGTGCGCTGCGTAAACAGTTAAAGTTACACGTAAATTAAATGTAAAAAAAAGGAATATATAAAAAAAATAAATTATAAAATATATAATGTGTATCAGCAACTTTTCAATAATTCAATTCAATATTTTAAATAAAATTTTACAAAAAAGGTATGAAGAACGTAATAAAACGTTCCTCATACCTTTTTTTTGTAAAATTTTATTGAAAATATTTAATCTACATGCCCACAACGTAGAATGTTTTCATTCATGCAAATCACCCCTATCTGAAGTCAAGAACAGGCACGTTTAAAATTCAAAATACATTTAACATCTGATGGGAATATGGGAATGTCAGAGAGCACAGTAGAGTTGTCAGTTTCATATAAACAAAGGAACATCGAACATATAATGTTTTGTTTTTAGACGGAGAGCTGTCAGTTAGATTTCCTACGTATCGAATACGCAGACAAATTTGTTTGGAACAGACAAATAGAGAGCCATAATTTTTATTCCGTCATGAGCTACTTGGTCTTTTCTTTTTAATTGTCCACTTATATCATCGACCATATAAATAATTAGACGTTAAAAAATCGCTTTCCTGGAGTACTTGTGGGATACCAGAGTTCGCCCAACGCAATACATTGGCAGCTTTAATTTGCCATTTTCTTAAAAACTGTTACCTTAAATTGTTATGTGATCGACTACGCGTAACAAATTATTTTGTTTTTTTAATATATTAAATCATTTGCAATACTTACACAAAACAACCATGAAGTGCTACGCACGTTTTCACAATTTTAATACAAACAAGCGTCCGCTAACAGAGCGTTCGTACGTCCGTCCACTCGAGAACCTTGTTAAGTACAAATATTATGGAACTCTCGCAGACACAACGGTACGAGCAGTAGGTAATTACATATAGCCACTTTATTAATCGCTTTTGATATAATCTATCTGACCTCACCTTAATGAAGTTAACAAATTTATTTATAGTCTTTCTGTCCTCACTGTATCATTACACATAGCATATGTCTGGAAAGTATGTGGTAAAGATGGAAAAAACGGATCTTTTTAATGATCTGCATCTTTGCATCTGGATCCCGTATGTGAGCCGGCTCACTGAACCGGTTCAAAAAGAGCCGAGTTCTGAATATGTTACTGCAGTCTGCTACTGAGTTACCTAGTTCAGTCAATCATATCACGACCTGTATAGAATCAAGAATGCATAGCCAAACATGTGATGCATGAGTCATTTGAGCTGATAGATGCATCAAAGCAAGAACTGATACATAAGTGTAAAATGTGCTTCTGTGTGTTAAGTGTTTCACTGAGTTATGCGGATCCGTTGATCCGTCGGCTCAAAAAAGTGAGTCTGCTCTTACGGATCTTCTGACAGAGTCGGCTCTTTGAACCGGTTCAGATCTGAGTTACCCAACTCTAGTATGTGGTGACTTCGTCAGGGCTCTGCGCGTTGAACGCGTATATCCGAAGAGTAGGCGTTGATCGCGTTCGAGCGCTGCGCCATTGTTGTCCTTTGACATTGCCAGATCCTTACCGAATGACTAACCAATTACAATATAGCGCACACAATATCGAACGTAATATTTACACAGTTTATTATTTCAATGTGCATGACTGTCTTTGATTTTTGTATTACTATTGTTTGTATGAATAAATACAGTTTAAAGTAACAACTTTCCGTTATTGAAATAACCCTAATAAAATTGAGATAAAATGTCAGTTTTAACGTGTACTTTCATATTATCGTAGGATGCCAGAGCTCATCATGCTTCAAATCCTTGGCAACCCTATTTTTCATTCACGGCAGAATAAAAAAAATAGTATTAATTGCGGCTCCTTATTTGTCTGTCATAATGCTACCTCACACAGACACTTTGTCATAGGAAATCCGACGGTTGACTCTAGGATTATTTGTTTAGCGTGTCCTCTACGTATTCTTTCTCTCTCTCAGTCGTCTCTTGTGTCGTATTATTTTATCAAGTGTTTCTGTCACATTGCCAATTATATACCCACCTGTAAAATAAATATGCGCCGGGTTACGTAAAACAGTTCAAGGTCAAAATAAAATTAATTTTTCTAAAGGGTATAACTTTCGAATTTTTACACGAAATTTGATTCTCTTCGAATATGTGCCCGAAGAAGTTTTTTCTCTACAATCTATATACCTATAGTAATATTATTAAGAGAAGAACAGTATGTTTACTGCTTAGCGTTCTGATTTTTTGAGCGGACTGTCGTGGGTTCGAATCCTGCCTCAGCTCATGGACGTTGTGTGATGTCGTTTAGTTTTAAGTGATTATGTTATCTGATGTAATTGATGTAATTAAGACCCTAATGACCTAAGTTGTCGAGCGTCTATAATCTACAAAAAACACTTGGAACGTGTCGCGGGACACGCGTTTGGAACGAAGTCCCTTTCGTATAAGACGTTTTTCGTAACGCTCTTTATAAAATCTAAAAACACCCGGTATAATCTAAAAACACCCGATATAATGTAAAAACACCCGGTATAATCTAAAAACACCCGATATAATGTAAACACACCCGATATAATGTAAAAACACCCGGTATAATCTAAAAACACCCGGTATAATCTAAAAACACCCGATATAATCTAAAAACACCCGGTACAATCTAAAAACACCCGGTATAATCTAAAAACACCCGGTATAATCTAAAAACACCCGGTACAATCTAAAAACATCCGGTATAATCTAAAAACACCCGGTATCACCGTATACCAGTATACATTATACGTCTGCCGGTTTCTCGTGACATTTTTGTCTTACGGTTTTTCGTGACATGTTACATTTTTTCTCGACTAGGTCTCCTCGCTAACCCGCGATAAGGAACTTCGTTCCAAAAATTAAATGAATCTACTGTATATTTTAGATATCAAAATAATATGAAATAAGCTAGAATTAATGAAAGCGAAGCAGCATTTTTATGAATTATTATTGTATAGAAAGTTCAATTGACCCAATTTTGTTATAGTTTCGCGACGAACACAAGGAGGTGTACGTGCGTTTGACACTGAATCAACAGTATCGGGCTATCAAAGTGAAGCGCACTGGAAGCGCCAAGCCTCAGTCCGACGGCTGTATTACATTTAGTGAAGGATTCCATCTGAAAATACCGGCTGCTCAGCAGGACTTGTGCAGCGTTGCGCTACATCTTATGCAGACCTCCGTTGGATACGGCAGAGGTCAGATTAGTCAAGTTTTTTTTTTAATTTTATAGAAATAAAAATTATAATGAGCCTCACCCTCATAAGCTCACATAAGAAGTTTAACTTCTTTAGTTTTTAATATTATTCCCAAGTTTAATTTTTTGTTGTCACACTAATTAATAATATTTACACATAACTTAGCAACACACAATAAATTTCTGTCCTTGTCTGTTTTATGTAATTTAGGAGACAAACTAATTTCCCCTTTAGGGGTCGATTCTGTTTCCCCTCGATTTTTTACTTTTTTCAAACAGATACGTCGCGCTAAAGAAGTGAAACTTCAAAAGTTAGTTCGTTTTTAGTGATATTTTTTTTAAACAAATACAGTCTTGACGCATCACACATACACATACATACGGACGTTCATCCAAAAAGAGTCAGAATAACTTCATATGGCGCCAAAATGTCGAATTCTGATGATTTTCGAAAATTCCGTTTTTTGAAAATTTTGAATAGCGAGATGTCAAAAAAGTTGAAATGTAAATAATTCAAAATCCGATGTTTATTTTTCTGTTTTTAACATCGTGATTGACGTAGCAAAATGCGCTTTCAATAAAAAGAGGTGCGTCGGTTCGTGGACACACGACGGAAGCTATATGCTCCTTACGCATTTATATTATTGCTTAAAGTTTTACGTACACACAAAAGAAACAGTAAAATTATTTAATTATTTTTTTTATTTATTAATAAGAAATATAAAAAACCCGGGTCGCAGTGCCAAAACCTGCCGACAATATAGTGTATTTGCTTATACAGGCAGTGTGGCTTTATTATGCAAACTTAAGTTGGTTTTTGGGCAAAATAAAAAATTTTACTCCTTAATACACCCCTTAAAATAACATTTTTTTTCTTAATTGCAATATTATTATCAATCGAACCTCTATACCAAATCATATACACCTTTCAGTAAATAATTCACTATCTGCAAAATAATGTTTTCATAAAATTTGTAAGTCTGGTCCTGTCAGGCTGATTTTATTAAAATTTTAGGGACACATTTTAATTACTATTAGAGGGTTAAATTTCAATTTTGAAACGATTTGAAGAATTTTTTCGGTATTTTAGGGCCCAAAAACATTTTTCAACCCCTAAAAACTACCCTTAAAGTGGCCCGATTAGGCCCATTTTAAATAGGCTTCTGGCAGGGATGGATTTAAATATGTGGGCCAAATTTCGTTAAAATCAATTAGCTCTTTCGAAAGTTATTGCCCGTACACATATATATATATATACATTATATACATATATATATACATATATATATACATATATATATACATATATATATATATATAAATATATATATACATATATATATAAACATTTTTAAAAATGGTGCCAAAGTGTTTAGGAGGTTATGAAACGTCGGGAAATTTTGGTCCGACCCCTAGGTCCCGCCATCCGACCGACGTTAATAGTGTATGTTGCCGTATGGCAAATACACTAACAACAAAATTTTTAAATCAATTTTTTTTTATTTATTAACAAGTAACTAATATTAAAAGTTGTCATTAGTGAGAAAAAAATATAATTTATGCTAATTTCGGATTGGGGCTCGGCATATTTAGTAATTTGTAAACGACAACAGATATCGATTGCCTTTGGCTGACAATCTTAAAACAGCTACACAAAATGCATCCCTTCACATGTAGAATAGATCGGTTTGAATGTATAGCGTATATGTCAACGACGTACAATGATCTTTTCCTTGTCTAAGCTCTATGATTTGAACACAATTAAGTATCGACTTTATTCGTGACGCTCGCTCACTCGTTTTTTCGCAGTTCACTGCCAGTCCCGATGCCTGCGTGAAGAAGCATGGCTTCAAGTAATAAAGTTAACAATATTGCAGAAGACTCCAAGTATGGGAAAAGTGTTCCATTCGTACAACTTTGCAGTAGGATACTGTATATGAATTCTCTTTTTTAAAATAATGAGAAATTGTGTATGCGCGGTTTTTTGTCTGTAAATTGAATTTGCCGTTCTTTTTCAGATAAGCTTATTGGAAAGTGCGTATTGGGTTCGTACATGTTCGCACGTGGCAAAGCACTGACTCATTGGAATACAGCTTTCGCTAATCCGATGGAACAAGTTCAACAATGGCATGCTCTGTGCGAGTAATTTTTATTCAAAGATAAAGATGGTCTATGAAAACCACCTTTTTCTGGCAACTTAGATGACTGTTGCTTGGTTGCAGAAAACAATGCCATACATATTTCTCCAAAAGACAAGGATTGTACGTAGAACTGTGTATAAATGTATATTTAACAAAGTTTTTTTCACAATTTTTACTGCAAAACGAGTAGAAAAATGTTTTGCAGTAAAAATTGTGAAAAAAACTTTGTTAAATATTTTGATCGAAATTTAGCTTCAAAAAACCGCACTGTTCTATGCAGATCAGTAATTTGTTTTTCTGTTAATATAATCTAACGTTCTACATGACAGTGACGACATTAGACTGCTTATGTATAAAAAACCTGTTGTTAGATGATCACAATCTAAGGTCATTGTCAAATCAATTTTTTTGATAATTTTCTGCAACCCAGCATATCTGTCTTACATATATTATAGCGCTACGTTATGCGCGGAAAATAAAAGCGTAATATCTGAGAAAACTGGAAGGTTCGAAATAACTTGTTATAAAAAATATCTGCTATGATAGGGTAAACGACTAGTCATTGGACTTTACTAGTCATTGGACAGAGCACATTTTCATTAGCTATAATAAGAAAAAGAACGATACTAAAGCAGATTTGAATGACTCATTTTATGAGCATTCAAATCTGCTTTAGTATCGTTCTTTTTCTTATTATAGCTAATGAAAATGTGCTCTGTCCAATGACTAGTCGTTTACCCTATATAACTTGTCGCTGTAACGTATATTATACAAGCATGCTATTATAAAATGACCTGAAGTGTAATACCAAGAAACTAATGTGGAACGCTCATTAAATAGGCGCGTAACAACATAGAACTAGTAGGATTTCTTGAAGACATAAAAATAAATGCATTTCAATTGATTCTGCCAGGGTTGCCAGATCAAAAATCAAAATTTTCAGAGTATCTTTTGAGGTGACGATAATTTCCAATTCTTCTTGGTTTCTGGGCTTGGAGACCGTGATTCAATAGTAATTTGTATCTGCGGTAGATTTTTTCAATGGCGGTATGGCAGCGATTAAAGTGTCCTTCTTAGCGGTTCACAGGTAAGTGTGTCTTTCCTTCTTTCAGTGTGATAATGTTCTCTGCTCGGTCGTAGTCCGACTTTCCGCTCAGCGGTTTTGTATGCCCAGGTTTTACTTCGATTTAGGCGTTTATCCTTTCGTTTGAAATTCTGTGTGTTGTATATTTCTATGGTCTTTGTGTGTATATGCTTGTATAATAACTCAATGTTCTGTCCATAATTCGGATTTTTTCGAGAAGGATCTTTTGGTTTTTTAAGTGTCAATGTGTGTTTGAATATAAATTCGACGAAACGTCAGTTAGAAATACTATTACTCCACGGCCTACAATCCCGGAAACCAATCCGTGAAAAACTACACACACTTGACAAAAAAAGGATTATTAAAGAATTTGAGTTAAATTTAAGTAATGGCACCTGTACAATTTTTTTCCGAGGAAAAAATAAAATAAAAGCTAATGTAAAAAACATTTTTTATAATTTATTTCCATAAGTAGAATACAATTTTGCTATTTGTATTGTGTAAATCAACCTTAGAAGATACATATGTTCATAAAATTAAAAAAAAATTAAATTCTCTTTTTGTTAAGTATAAGTCTTTCCCTGAAATTTTGGCCTTCTGGCAAACCTAGGCCCTGTACTAAACAGTCTCGGTACAATGCGCAAACTCTAAATTATTTTTGTGTTTTCAGAAAGTTTAGTTTATTCCGCGTCTTTCGGAACCAAATACCTTTAATATTAATAATTTAAGTGAATAATACTCGTATCATTAAATTCTAGACCAAACATACCATATTTAGAGATTAGGAAACAATATAATATTTATACTAACATAAATGTTATTCTTAAAGGGCGTAGCCAGGATTTTTCCCAGGGGGAGGAAAAAACAAAAATACGTAATATACGATAAAGTAGTTATAAAAATAGTTCAAATAATTAAAAAAAAAATAGACGCGTAGGGAGATATGAATCATTAAAAAATCCGGCTGACGACATTTAAAAAGTAAAACACATATTTTTTTTAAATAATAATTTCAAGTAAATGAAACAAAATATATTAAATTTGAAAAATAATTTAATACAAAAAAAGTAATTTATATTTTTTTAAATAATATTTTGCTTCATGTCCCACCGTGGCTGCGCCCTTGCTATTCTGTATGATCAGCCTTGGGATTTCGCTGTTAAACTTTTGTCTCACTTTAAGTTAGGTAAAGTTAAAGTTGTTAGAAAGTGACAAAATTTTTACAGCACTGTAAAACTCATATATTGACCATACAAAATAGCATCAAAGGTAACAATAATTGTATAGAACTGTATTTTAAAATTTTGTTTCCCTGATGTGACGTAAAATTTAATTGCCAAATTAAAAAAAAAAATTTTAAAATATTTTTGTAACCTTATTAATAATGTGTAATGTAGATAATAGACATATTGATGTAATATAGGTAATAAAATTATTATTTATAATGCATCTACCCTTTAAGAAAGTTTTTGTTGTTCAGTCAGGACGGGCTTTAAGATTTCTGGTGTTCATAGCATTTTTGATCTTACGTATATTTAAAAAATATCTGACATATGTCAGGAAGCAATCTAGTATCTGACGTTCCGAGAAATTACTACCTTGAGCCGGTCCTGCAAGCAAGCCTCGGGTTATTAAAAAATTTAATATTTTACAGTAAACCTTTTGTCGAATTAAATATTAGCCCGACAATAATGTGTAATGTCTAGCTTAAATATTCGTTTTCTGCACAGAGGTGCAACTTCCCCAAACTTCCATTCTGATCGATCATAATATAAAATAAAAAATATTAAATTTGGTTCAGCGACTTTGTGGTTATAAGCAAACATGATTAATACTATTACTCGCCAAGGAAAGTTTGATAGTCTACAGGCTACTTAATAAAGATCTAATAGTGGTTACGTAACAAAACGTTATACTTGAAGTTTTTAATAAATTATTTAGTACTGTGTGAACTGCGTGAATAGAAAAATAATTTTTAATTTTTGAAACGTGATAATTTTCAATGATGAATACATATTGAGTTAAGTTGATGTGATTATTTGATTTGCAATATGAAAATAACATTTTTTTTGTGATTTACTCAAAATGGTGGCGCCGATTTCGAGCAGTTACTTTATTGAAATCGTCATCTAAAAAGGTAAGAAAGATTTTTGACTTTGAACCATGGGATGTTGCCTTTTATCGTATTACTAAAATTTGGACCAGACGAAAATTTCACATTCTACAAATTTTCGGTATCTCGTTTATTATTTAATAGTGCTTGCTATTTGCTAATATGACATATCATTTATTTACCATTAGATTTTTATTCCCTTCTTTGAAACTTTTTTTTTTATAGCTGACAGAAATTTCCCTTCAGTATACACATTTCTGAGATATTGGATTAGCCAGGTTTCCAATTAAAATTTGCAAGGCAGGCAAAAAACCGGCATTAACGCGAGTGAAGTCGCGGGTAAAGATTAGTCATTAAATAAATGTCTGTTCGATACGTTAATATTTATATCCCTTTGGAAAACCTACTTTTTATTTAAAAAAAACACTTCAAAATATAATGAAAGAAAATAATTTATTTAATACAATTTTTTCATAATTAATTTATAAGACATATAATAATTATAATAAATAGGTATATGAATTAACAATAAAAAATAATGAACCGAGTGAAATCAAAAATCATAAAATTATGATGAAAATCGCAAATAATAAAGACATAGTTTTTCGTGAGAATTTCTTTTTTTATTAAATTAAATGATTCACTAGATTCATTATTTCAAATTTGACTAAAAATGCTGTATAATATATAACACGAAATATATTATGCAATATACCTAGAATATGAATTAAGTACATAATTTCATTTTGTCCATATTATTAGAATGAAGTAGTACCGTCAACATTAAAAGAAAAAATCAAACCGGTTAAATTAATATATCTACATAAAAACCGGTTAAAAACAAAAACAAAGTTATAAATCGGGTTGTCATTCGATTTGTTAACCAGTTTACTTTATTTTTAATTTGATACTTGAAAATTTGCAATATGATTTAACAACTACTAATTATCGACGTTTTGTCAAAATTTTAAACATGCTCAAGGTTATTAGAATTAAGTTTAATCATTGTTTCCAATTTAAAATTTTATCTGGAACTCGGTCGAAATGCAACAGCATTGAAACTATAGGTTGATCCAAGATATTTTGATCGAACTGAATTATGAATCGCAATTCGTAATTCGTAAAATTATAGACAAAAATAAATAAGTGTAAAATTTCAAAGTTTTCCCGATATCATAATATCTTAACAAAAATTTTTAAATATAACAAATCGATAAAAACTTTCGAATATATTTATAATTTAGCCTTAGCATTCAGCATATACAGATACGTAATCATTGAGAACACTCAAAATATGTTAAATTAGAAATATTTTATATAAAAGTGTTAGACTTTATCAAGGTCATTTATTTTCTCATTAGTAAATAGGTGGTATAAACATTATCTCTTTAATTTATTCTCAATACAGTAGATGCTAGTTAAGTCAGGGTATGGAATTGTTGGGCTCAAGGACAGCAGAAATTTATTCAGGGGGACAAGAATTGTGGGAGTAAAAATGGATTATTCGGTTATCGTAAAAGAGAGCTTTTTATTTCTTCTCAGTCCAAACTAAACATACTGTGAGGAGGGGGGAGCGATTGAGAGTAGTAAAACGCAGACTTAACGAGCGACAACTTAAAAAGAAGGTTGTTTTTAATTATAACAAAAGTGTCTTCAAAGATATCATGGTTTGCTTTGCCACTACCTATGTAGGGTAGTCGAAGAATGAAGAAATTAATGGAGAAGCATTTTCGTGATGTAACTACATTAATAGTTTTAAAACATATGCTCATTTCTGAACTCTACTACACAGGCAGTGCGACCAAAGCTAATGTATTTTATGCGTCAACGATTCCGTAGTCCGTCAGCCAAAGTTGACGTACGATTCATTGATACAATTTTGATTACCTAAACGTTACCGTTTTCACTTTTATAAATTAGTTAAATCAAAAACAAAATAGAAAAATAATACAATTGTTTAAACAGATATAGTCAAATTGTTCTATTAAAATCGCCAGATCGAATGGACTTCTAACAAGGGCTCCATGTTATAGGCCTTAGTGCAGCGAAAAAAAAACCTCTGCCTCCTAATTGATCTATTTAATCAATAAACGATTGCAATTAAAATTGAAATTAATAATTTTGACCTTCAGTCACCAAAAAGACAGCTCAAAAATATCGTTAAATTGAAAGAAAGACAAGTAATAAATTGTGCAATGCCCGTTGCCTACGGATTTATCTTTTTAGCCACGGTATGTTTTGTTATTTTGTTTCGTTTTGATTTAAGAATTTAACAACGACCTTGTTCTATTTTAAAATCTAAAAATTATTGTGCGAGGTGATTATCTATATTCTTTTTGACGCTTTTTTTAAATCCAGCATCATAATATTTTCGTAATGACCACGTTTATTTCTGGTATTTCACGAGATAGATTTAGTTTGACGCGGTTTCAACTTCAAAGATTTATTTTCTGGCACGAAAGAAGAATTAGGTGCGCCGGTAGAAGTGAAACTTCTTATTTAATACAATAAAAGAACAGTTAAATATATTAATTAAAACCTATTCACACACGAAAAATAAAACGTAAACACGTGACATGCGACGCTACATTATAGCGACGTGCTATATGTATCAAAATGACGACGTTAGAAAGAGAGCAAGAAGAGAACGAGAGAAATGAGAAAAAAACAATAGACACATTACGCGCACGCATGTGATTTCTGCTTTACCCGCGAGTTAAAAAGTTTCACTTCAAAAATATTAAATTTTGATTTGGAGTAAAAAAGTTATCTAATTCTCAAGCTTATCGTTAATGAAAAAACTGTTTTAACTTTGAACATATTTTCGTGAGTACAATACACTCTTGTTTAACCAATTTGACGTCATATGAATCGTACGTCAGATTAGCATTCGAATAACACTGGATGCTATTCAATATAAATTATTATAAGGTAATCTAATGATTGATGAGTGTTTTGTAGATATGGACGTTTGTGGCTCTCTTTAATCACCAGTCATCATTTCCATAAATTCTGTAAATTAATAATAAATGATGATTATTGTTATTCTTTAAAATCTAACACGATTTTTGGAAACAAACTCATTCAAAGATACTATACATACAACATTACGTATGAAGAATTTTATATAATAGTATAGATTTGCAATTATCATTATCTCTTTGTAGCAATTTTTTCTGCATACCTAATAGATCTCATACTGAAAATTATGCATTGCAGGAAAGGGTTGCCAGGTATGCAAAAATTATAATGTAATCTTTCATAAGTGAGGTTCTTTAGAAAAAATCGTTTCGCCGCCAATGCTTGAACCTCGATGGTCCTGTTTATTCCCTATTGACGTTAATGGAAAGGAATTAATCTTTATCTAATATTTCCCTCTCTTACTTACCATCAAAATCTACTGTTCCTGACCCATCCGTATCAATTTCAGCAATGATACCGTCCAACTCAGTCGAACTTAGTTTATCGTCAAGCGCTGCAAGAATTTCTTTTAGAGTTCCTGTGGTGATGTAACCGTTGCCTTCTCTGTCATACAATCTAAAATAAATACCAATTATTAAATTTTATTATTGTATTTTAGATGAAAGAGAAAACAGGCCAAAACGTATAAAATATATATGAATGACTTTGAAATACTTGGCACAATACAAGTCTGTGATGAATGAATTATAACCGTGTTGTTTGCAAAAAAATTTACGTGAACAGTTGAAATTAATTAGAAATATAAATAATAGCTTTCATATTTTCAAAGTGTAGACCTTTTGAATCGGAAATGGTGTTATATCCAAGTGTGTAGGCTTTCACGGCCGGTGTTGCTGTAAAACTTCTTGGTTTCCGGCCCTGATCCATTGGTATTTCCACCTAACGTTTTGTCTACAACTGCGGTAGACATTATCAAAGGCGAAGTGGTAGTGAGCGCAGTGTTCTTCTAGGCTGCTCGTAGACACACTTACCTGTGAGCAGCCGAGTAGGACACTTCGCCCGTTACCGCATCGCCTTTCATAATGTCTACCGCAGCTGTAGACGAGACGTCAGGTAGAAATACCAATGGACCAGGGCGTGAAAGCCTCCTAACCAAAAAGTTTTATGGAAACGATGTTGTCGTTTTATATTTTTTTAAACGTATAGAAAATAGCTGTTCTATCCGACTTCATTCGAGCGGGATTTAATATTCTAGTTCTTCGGAAATAACTCGAAAAATCTATCCACTTCGGGGTCACCTAATCGTGGTACTTTTTTTCAGAAAGTCTTTGAATATTCATTTATGTAAGTATTTGTTGAAGAAGAACATTTTTTTCAAGGTTTACGTTTCTACCTTTCCAGAAAGTTTCTACTCGCGTTTTTGAGTCTGAATACCAAACATTCGGTGAACATTGATTATTTATTTTAAAAAAGAACACGCATGCCAAATTTTGTGTTTCTAGCGCAGGTAGTTTTAAAAAGCTTATTTTTATAACCCTTGTTTACCTATTTAGGGAATAAATTTCCAAGGGGTAAACATCCCTTAAATTTTACATTTTAGCTTCAGTAGTTTCGTCGGTGACACTATTTCAGTGAGAAGTAACATTTTTTATATAAGTTAGATTTACTGGAAATTTATCCTTAAAAAATAAATCAAAATAAATTGTGATGTGTTCCTGTTTCTCTTAGCGAACAAAGATTTTCGTTACCAAACTTAAAATAGTTTAGAAAAACTTATTTTTGAAAGAAGTATCTTTTTTATAGTTTATTTTAAAACACGACAAAAATACATTTCTTTGATTTAAATTTATTTTAAGTTATAAATTTCACATTCATATAAAACTTATTTGAAGCGCCAGTCCGTTATTTTAAATTACAGCTGAGAATATATTTCACCTTTCACAAAGTAAATAATAAAATAAATTGTTCAGGGGATATAAAATCACTGGTGTCAAATTTATTATTTCTATAGTACAACTGTGTTTATATTAGATGGTACAAAATTCAGTGCCCCGTATTCTTATTGTATAAATATCTATGCGAATGTCAAAAGTGCAAAAATAAACAGCTATAGTTCAAAATTAGAATTAAAGGTAGGGGCCAAACGGTGGACACTGCGACCTCTAAGGTCTATTGTGCTCCCCTAATGGTCCATCAGTTTTTTAGGATTCCCAGTTTATTGATATATCCTGCCCAGACTGATGTGTTTAAAATTCTTTAGTTGCATTGAAGTTGATCTAAAGTGTTTGTACTTTGTTTGTGTTTCGGTGTACAAAAGGAAATTATTTTTTTAACGGAATATTTTTTTTTGAGGCAGTCGGTACCACGCACAAAACACGGTAGCCGAGCGAACAAAGTCGCCTCTGAATTTTTAAAAGAAAACAAGCGTGACGATATATTTATTGTGACAAAGTTATAAATCGCGTTTTATATTATGTCAGGTACAAAAACAAATTACTGCTCTGGTTTTGCTATTATTTGCAAAGCACATTTTCGTGAACATTAATTAAACGCTTCAAATTATTATTACCGGTCTTTTTTTCTGAAGGAACGTTTCGATAATATTTTAATGTCGTGCTGTTGTTGGATATAACAATGAAAATTTAATCGTTATATCCGGAATACGTTTTCTTTTATTTATTTCAAAAGAAAGTAGTTATTTTTACAGATAATGGAAATTAAAAAAAAACATTATTTTATGACCTGCTGTGAATACACAGGAAAAAAGTAAACAGTGTATTTTACATTACGCACTACAGAAGTAAAACTTTTAAAATTGTAAAAAATGTAACAATGGCTCCGACCGCCGGAATCGAACGTACGACCTTTAGGTTACGAGGTAAGTGTTCTACCTCGACCAACTTAGCTTAATGTTCTACAACCGGTTTTTACAGTATACTATATACGGTATATGCACATTGCGACAAGTTTGTTACATGTTCAATCGCAAGAACGAATTTCACCCTACCGTGCAAAAAAAGTTTGACTTCAAAAATAAAAAAACCCGGGTCGCAGTGCCAAAACCCTGCCGACAATATAGTGTATTTGCTTGTATAGGGCCGTGTGGTTTTATACTTTTATTATGTGAAATTAAGTTTGTTTTTGGGCAAAATAAAAAATTTAACCCCTTAATACACCCCTTAAAATAACATTTTTTTTCTTAATTGTAATATTATTATCAATCTAACGTCTACACCGAATTAAATACACCCTTCAATAAATAAGTCACTATCTGCAAACTAGTGTTTTCATAAAATTTGTAAATCCGGTCCTATCGGACCGATTTTATTAAAATTTTGGGGACACTTTTTAGTTACTACCAGAGGGCTAAATTTCAATTTTGAAACGATTCGGAGAATTTTTTCGGTATTTTGGGGCCCAAAAACAGTTTTCAACCCCTAAAAACTACCCTTAAAATAGCCCGATTAGGCCCATTTTAAATAGGCTTCTTGCGGTGATGGATTTCAACATGTGGCCTAAATTTCGTTGAAATCAATTAACTCTTTCGAAAGTTATCGCGCGTACACATATATATATATATATATATATATATATATATACATATATATATAAACATTTTTAAAAATGGTGCCAAAGTGTTTAGGAGGTTATGAAACGTCGAGAAATTTTGGTCCGACCCCTAGGTCCCGCCATCCGACCGACGCCAATAGTGTATGTTGCCATATGGCGAATACACTAATAAAATTCTTAGTCGGGACAATTCAGCTATCGCTTCGTCACCGAATTTATTTGGGTTTCCTTGGGTCTTAGATGCTAGCATTGAGCTGTAGATATGCACTGCTAATGGACAGGAAAGAGAGGACACGGTATATGTATGTCTCTTTCTAGTCCGTCTTGTTGTAAGCGGAATGGCTACTGCAATTATCGCTATCTCTTTCTGTCATTTTACTCACGAAGTCCAGACTAGCATTCCATATCTTCACCTCATGCACGGACGGTCTCCCTTTTCATTTAGACGTTCTCTCCTTGGGGACACTATACATAGGGCGGCAAATGATTGTTTGTTTGGGGTGGTAAGACACACAGCCGACCCTGTCCACAATAATATATTACCGCGTCGTAATCCTGGATTTAGACAAATCCAACACGGACGTACATTTTGTTTTAAATGAAGGTGAGAAAAACACGAACCACAGAATTAATAAAAAATGACACAACAGAAAAAAGGAACTCGTGTAATATTATAGTGTAAACAAAGTGATTTACGAGAAACGATTTAAAATCTACATTCCTTGCTGTCTGATTCATTATATACACCCACGCACTCTAATGCCGTGCGACTACAGATGCCAATGCAGTTTTCAAATGGCGCGTAATTAGAAAAATATTTTTACTTTGTATTTGTTATTTTAAGAAATGGTAACTTAAACGATGTATGTGCATGGAAGAAATCTTAAAATGTTTGTAAATTGGAGCACGCCGACGCGACGCCACAATTGGTTTATTCGAAAAGTATATTCTGGAAAACTGTAGGAAGCGTATTTTCTCAAACAGTGTGCTTTCCTTAAAGCTTAAGGATTGATCCCTCAGATTGTAAAATAGCTCTCGAGAAATTTCGAACTGTGGTCGAAAAATTCATTTTATTACTGTTTTTATTAGCTGTGATTAAGCAACTAAGCTTCACATTTGGCTTGCTGCTTAAAAATTTCAAAAAACGTATATTTTTACCCTAAAAATTGAATCTAAAAACGTGATATTTCTGTACAGCACATCACGAGATTTCGAATTACGCGGGAAGGCAAATTGACATTTTGAGGTTTTTTCTTTACAAAGTTATGTTACAAATACTAACAAATTCGGCTTGCTCAATAATTTTTTTTCCGTATAAAAATTTGTGTCGCGTTTTTATGTGATTTTAAGTCGTTTGTTTAGATCAAATAAACTGTAAAAACTTGGCTAAAATTCATATAGGAAGAATGTACATATTTCTAGTTTATTTTGAATTATAAACACCAAAGATTGAATAAGATTTTTCATAGACACTTCTGAAATGTGAGTTCGTGCATTTTACATCCAACTGCTCTTAAAATAGAGCTATGCCGGTGAAAAATGAGGTGTACTCTAATGGAGAAATATGTAGGGTCACAATTTAAGGTCATTGTTAAGTCAGATTTTTTGATGACTCTTTCTGCAACCCAGCATGAGATTTATACTATATCTTTAAAAAATTCTTTGATGAAACTTGCCTGAAAGCTTCTTTGAGTTCTTGTTGCATTGCTTCGGCGTCCTCCTCTTCCAGAAAATGTGCGGCAATATTACAGAATCCATCGAAGTTGACCTTCCCACTGTTTTCTGGATCATTTTGATCAATAAGCGCATTTAACTCAGCATCGTCAAAGAGCTGCCCCATTGTGTTTAATATTGTCGAGATCTTTAATGTTTCTATGAAACCAGATTTACTGGTATCAAACATTTGGAATGCTTTGCGCATAATTGCCATTTTTTGTTCATCGTCTGAATCCTAAAAATATTCCCATAGGTTACCGATATACAGAGTGTGTCAAAAGTATTTCACGACTGTATTCTTTTGAACGACATTATATCGAACAAATAAAAAGTACTATTGGACAAAAACTGCTTCTTTGTAAGAGACGATTACTTATAAAATTTTCGATTAATATTTTATTAAAAAGGTCTTCCCGATCGAAACATGTCTCAACTTGATGTAAATCAAAATGGCGGAACTCTTCTTTCACTGATGAATGCAAATTAAAACTCAATTTTTATAGTAGAAGCGACACCTTAACCCATATTACAAGAGAGATTTTAGATTATAGACGCTCAACAACTAATCATAAGCGGCTATATAAACACATCTTACAGCCATTGATGTTCCTTTTAAATAAAAAGGTACTTTGCTTTTAGATATTGATGAAGTATCGTTCTTTTGAATTGCGTTAGTAAAATGTTCTCAAATTCTGAGATTATTTTCAAATATCGGCAGTGGCGGATTTACCGTTAGACCCGTGAGCCCCAGGCCTAGGGTGGCATGATTTTAGGGGCAGCAAAATCTTAGAAAAGTAAACAATGTTAGGACAGTTGAAATTTAAAAATGAATTTCATTTATTTATCATCCGTTGTCTAAATTTACGGTTCTCTGGCTTCATTAGATGTTTAATTTCAATAATCACTTTCCCATAGAGCAAATTTCAAAAATAAACAGTGTTAGGACAATTGGAATTTAAAAATTAATTTAATTAATTTATCATCCGTTGTCTAAATTTGCGGTTCTCTGGCTTCATTAGATGTTTAATTTCAATAATCACTTTCCCATAGAGCAAATTTCAAAAGTAAACAGTGTTAGGACAATTGGAATTTAAAAATTAATTTAATTAATTTATCATCCGTTGTCTAAATTTGCGGTTCTCTGGCTTCATTAGATGTTTAATTTCAATAATCACTTTCTCATAGAGCAAAAAGGGCGCCATATCGGGCAGGGCCTAGGGCGGCATCGAACCTAAATACATCACTGAATATCGGGTCACGTGATCTATTAATCTGTTTGAAATTTTAAGAAACTGCAGACGTCATTTTTACGTGCTGACACTTGTAACGACATTCCAAACTTGGCTATCGTACGTGATTTAATTCAGAAGAATACTACGGATACTTTTGACGGACACTGAAGGATAAATATATTTTTCTTGTCATTTATTTTATGTTATGTGTAAGGAAGCTAATTAAAACAATATACATTTGCATCGAAAAAAGATTATATGGAGTGATGAAGTGTTCTAGCTTTAAAATCACTTTCAGTTTAATGTCATTCATTAGAGTAGGTATCATGTTGAAATAGACATGTCATTCATTATACGCGTATCTAAAATGTGTCACTATTTCTGAACCAGCTTAAACGTAGAAATGTTTTTTTTTGTACAAGTCATATTAGCGTACATAGTAAAAACGAAACTTACGTGAACACTAAATTTTAGTTACCTAGGTTTGTTGTAATAGAGACTTTTACATTTATCTAATACAAATATAATTTATCTACACTAATATTATAAAGAGGAAAGATTTGTATTTTTGTGTGTGTATGTTTGTAATGAATAAACTCAGAAGCTACTGTGCCGATTTAAAAAATTCTTTCACCATTAGAAAGCTACATTCACCCTGAGTAACATAGGTTATATTTATTGCTAGAAAATATTAGGGATCCTTACTAAAACTTTAGTAACGTAACCCAAGGTGTAAAAAAAACATCTTTCGTCGCATGCGCTGCGGAAACTATTGATGATAGATCAAAAGTATGTTCTACAATATTAAAGAACATATCAATAACTACAAAAAACTTCGCGATACTATATGTCCAACTATTATCGTTATGTCACAATAACCACTTTTTAAATTTTAATAATCTCTATAGATAAAAGACGATGTATATGTAATCTATGGACTCCAAACGGGTAGACCATTTTTGATGAAATTTTCAGACAATCTTTAGATTAGCCCAGCGGGTGATCTTCTGAAGTTTGGTAGCGATCGGATCAACAGAATTTTTTAAATTTCTTTTTGGGAAATAAGATTTTTCTTCGATTTTTGAACATTCACAAATAAAAGCGATTGAATTCGCGCAAATTCAATACACGTTGAGAATTTAATGATAATGATTCTCATCTTTTATATCCTATATCTTACATTTACACCCGGGCGAAGCCGGACTGGGCCGCTAGTACAAGATAAATGAAAGAGTCTGTTACAACGAAATAGTTACTAAGTAACTAAGTTATTTTTGTGTGAACGCAGATTTGGTTTTTATTTTACCACTTTACTAGCTTTGTTATTACCAATGAAATGAGCTGGTAAAGATGGCTTATATACCTACTCTAGCATTTAACTCACAAATAAGAAAAAGAAACACAGTTTTTTAAAGCTATTTTCTTGTAAAGGAATTATTATAATCTGCCACAGCTGTAAAAAAATTAAAGCTCCAAAATTTAGACATGAAACTTGGAAACGTTCTTTAAGTGTGTTAAGTATGTTAGTAAAAGCAATGTTTATATTTTCATTCATAAAATGCTAAGTAATATATCTAAATAAAAGAAACATTTCATTCCAAATTTCAAAATAATAAAAGTTGCTTGTTTCGTCCAAATCCAACTCCACTAGTGAGGAATGGTACTAATTTAGATCAAAACTCGCTTTTCAAAATTTTACAATATTTTTCGTTTTGAAGTCTCTTGAATCCAAAAAAAAACAAACACATTTTTGGAAAAAGTTTGTGCGTCTGTCTGTTTTAAACACGATACCGGACAAACAGATGAGCGGATTAATCTCAAATTTTGGGAGGATATTATAATTATAATATGCAAATTGTAGGGATAATATTATTAACTTTAAAATGTTTTGCATTATCCCTACATGTGCAAATCGTTTTTGCATTTATGGAGCGTTCATAAGTGGAGTGTATCAGTTCACACTTCTGTATAAATTAACTAAAAAATAGTTTTAGGTGCTGAACCGATATTTATCTGTGCGATTAGTATAACTCCACTTTTTATGCCTGCCGGAGTAAATGTTGCTTTTATTACATAAAGGTAAACTTATAATTTTAATTTCCACTGCTTTATTTACCTTTGGTTTAGACATTGTTGTGTACCTATTTCAATCTAATTTCTAAGGTTATGTGCTGTATATCACACTATGAGTCTGTTAATTAGTAATACCTCAAATGCAGGACCTACGAGAAAAAAAGTACAAAAAATCGCTTAGAATACGTCGTCGTTCAAAACTGGAATACAAAAATATTTGAAAAATTTATTGACGGTATAAAAAATCAAAATAAGGTAAACGGTTAGTACTTATGATTTTATTTTGTGAATTTAAGCGTTTTATTTTTTTATACACAATTTCTAAAAATATTTGCAAATTTGAATACAGCTGAGCTTCGATTATTTGGGATGAATTTTGGTTAAGAGTAGAAGTTTTTTTAATTTTTCAACTGATTTAAAATTATTTGTTGTTTATTAAAAGTAAGCACTTTTAATTATTCCTTCCGTTCTCTCGGTTTTTTAATTTCGCTACTAGAAGACAGAATCGTTCTTACGATTCAGTTAATTTAGATTTTAATATTCATCTCTACATCTTCTGTAAAATGATAAAATAAACAAGATTGCAAGAATGCGTAACAAATATTTTAATATTATTTTTTATTTATGCGCATTTTGCCTTTGTATTTTGACGTAGGTACACCCAAGGGTACCTGTTCCAACATTTTAATTATTTATCTAATATAATATAAAATGTATTATTATCTCGCAGAGAAAAACAAGAATTTGATATCTGTATATTTTTTACTCATATTGAACGTATTATAGCGAATAAAAAAAATAAGAATTGATTTCCATATCAATAAAAAATTATTGAAGGCCCGTTAATAATTAACACCCAGATAATCGTAATTCAACTGTATAAACGTTTTTATTATTGTTGAAATTTTTCTAAATTTTTAGCTTTTTGTGAATACTTTAGTTTACTTTTTTCATTTGAATTTAATTACATTAATAGCAGTAATTTAAAACGAAACTTTCAAGATCATAATTTTTTCAGTATAGATCTTCTTACATCAATTTTCACGTAGGCAATGTAGTGTAATTTATTGTGTTGTTAGCTATAACAGATTTAAATTAATTTGATTTCATTATAATTATTATTAGATTAATATTTAATCAAAGACGAGAAATAACATTGAAAATCTGATTGAGTATTTTAATTAACAGGCAAGCAGTTACAGTTTTTGTCAATTTTTATTATTACAAAGAAAGTAAACTAAATTGTATCCGTAGATTATAGACGCTCGACAACTTTGCTCATTAGCGTCTTAAGTACATCAAATAGCAATCACTTAAACCTAAACGACTTCATAAAACATCCATGAGCAGAAACGGGATTCGAACCCACGACAGTTCGGTTAAGAAACCAGCAAGGCCTACGTGAAAATGATGTAGGAAGATTTCCTATGGTTTATTTCTAATTTTTCAAAATTGCGATCTTGCATGTTAGTTTTAAATTAGTCATTCAGAATATTTCACTTTTGATAAATTTGATGTTTGTCTGGATAGATTTTTGTCAAATTTAAAATAATGTCATTCTCTCTATATTCTCTTCAATTTAAAAAATTAATTAAGAAATATTTCAACATTGTATTTTACTTACAGTGTTATAAACATATTTACAAAAAAAAAATACGAAACGAAATTAAGAATTCTACACTATTTTTGAACACGTTCTTTGCCGAAGACGATAGTTTCCAAAAGCCAATTGCAGTTATTTATTTCCGATTTAAAATTTTATTGTTCGAATTCATTGTTAATAATTTATTCAAAACTATATTAGCATCATTTAAGTAATAGTTACTTGTAAAATATTATTAAAATTTTAATTAGCATCAAGTTTGGCAGGGAATCCCCGAAACATAGATATTGCAGCTTTGGATAACAATCCCTCGCTTACTAAGCTTGCTCGGCAAAGAACTTGCTAACGGTCTGTCATACCATAAAAGCTATTTTACTCTATAATTTCGAAAAAAACACGTAACTTTAAACGTATCTTATGGTAATGTTATTAGTGTAGACACAGGGAATATTATTCTTTTTGTTCGTTAAAAAATATTTGTAGAATATATTGATAAGTACTTGGTTTCATAGGTCAACGACTCAATGAAAACTGCTTATCATTTTAATCAAAGATTTAAAATTTAGGTGTCATCGAATTTTTAAATTAACATTTATTAAAAATAAAATTTGAAAAGTTGATTGGACATAATTTTTTTCTCAAAAGGACGTGAAGAAACGTTGATCATTAAAAAGTTTATTAAATAATTATTACTTGTCTTGTATCTCGTTTCTCCTTATTTAGAAAATAGCAAAAAAGTGTCCATTTGATTGATTTACGAAACCTGTACGGTAGACCAAATAAATTCAAAGAAGGTAGCCCGTTAAAACTAAAATTATTAAACACATATAAAATCACAATATTTTTAAGAAATTGAAATAAAACAAAAAATCACAGTTTAGTCACAAAATTCAATCTCGTTTGATATTAGTGTTAGAATTATTAAAAGTTATACCATTTTAGTTTAAATAGGTCAATAGAGACACTATATAACTATAGACGGTGCACCGCAATCTTATTAAGAATAACTTAACAAGTTATGAACGTCGGAGGCAGAGCCGAGGGACTGATATAGCGCCCCCACCGCCACCATCTCCAGATGCTGTGTTAGTCTCCGAAGGAAATTATAACTGGCGGTCGAAGAATTGTGAACTAACTAGAAAATGCTCTGTGCATTAGGTGTTGTATTATTAATACATGATATCACTTCAGCATATTATGATGTACGGTTCCCACTAATAAAGAATGAGTCTTCCACGTCTGTGAATATATATAGCAAAACACTGAATAATTTTGCCCCATATCTATATGCGTGTATATGGTTGAACTGCCATGGTTTCTCTAGGCTACCAGAGACACGCAGTTTAAAAAAATCTGTTGTGCGAGAAACGTAGCTATTACTTATAAATTATGGTATTCGTTAAATTATAATATGTCCGCGTTAAAAACATTTATTTTAAAGTAACATTTTTTTGTGTCAAATAAAAGTTGACTCTTTATTAAAACATTTTTGAGAACTTACACTTCTTTTGGAGCATTAAGAGTAAACTTTTAGCAGGCGACGAAAGTTGGGCGCGCACAGTTAACAAAAATTCGACAGTATGAGGTTGACCGCGCTAACGAGAATTCGACAGTGTGGAGTTGCTCATAAGAGGCTCAGAAATGTTAAGTTGTCATACAGCGGTATAAAAATTATAAAAATATAATATTACAATATAATAATAAATATTATTATATAACGTTGATAATACCTATAGTTTTCTAGGAACTAATCATTGACGGCTAAGTCCCACGAAAGTAGCTTCAATCTCCCTCCTCAAAATTTCGCACTAGCAATAATGAATTTTCATAAATCACGGGACTCCCCTAAGAAAAAGTCATTCTGCCGCCAGACTGAAATTCTTATTATGAAAAAGAAGTTAAACATTTATTGTTATAAACTAACATTATATAATTACCAAAATAAATGCATTCTTTGCACTGTGTCCAAAGAAAATTGCATAATTATCAGTTTTCTTTAGCACATTAGTCATTTTCTGTTCTATATTTAGGATGAGTACAGGGGTGCATTTGATTTTATTTAATTTCTTTTGGACACATTGTATATTATCAAATTCGAAGAAATTTTGGTGTAGTTGACGACACAGTAATTAAAAATAAACAAAAAAGTATTATGATTCCAGTAAACGTATTAGCATTTCTGTGTTTCTTTTAAATTAAAAGTTATGATCGTTTAAAGTTCTTCACAAAATAAAACAAATATTTGAACATGCGTAGCTTCAAATAACTTACTAGCGTTCGTTTTTAGCATATTGCCACTTTGTCAAAATACTAGTCATCCCGCACTAGATACATAATCTACTAATTGAATTCTTTATGATTCTAAACTCAAAAGTTATTGGATGAGAAATTGAGAAGTTTCATTAAATAACACGCAGTTGAGATTAATTTTTTTTTTATCATAGTTGCTTTACATGCATGTATGCACTAGTGCTGTAATGAAAAATAAACTTAGGCGATCTAACCAATTAAACAGTACTTTTCATAAAGTACCCGCTAGACGTGTATGAAAAAAACAGCCGCGAATAGCAAATTTAATAAACAACCAATAAAAAGTGAAGTCTGTTATAATACAGTGATGAAAAGTAGCTAGTTTATAGAAGGTTTGATATTCTGACTCGATTGACTGTTAAAAATCGTTGTCGTTTTTTTTACATAATGTCACTACTCATAAGTAGTAAACCCCATGAATCTACTAGATTATACAATCTACTATTCTGTATCAAGTTGATCAGGGTAGGTTTAAGTTTGATATGTTCGATAAAAGAATTCACCAAGAGCATAGCAGGCTGTCGGTGAAGTCTTTTGTCGAACATGTCAACTTAAACCTACTCTGTGAAATTTAGCACCTATTCGTTAGTAAGATCCAGGTGTCCACTCATTGAGTAATGCCTATATACCGATGTCTATCTACCAGAATCAGGTCATCTCGGCCCACTCATACAATTACCTGAGTTAACAAGGTGTTTAGAAAAACTCACAAACGGTCTGCGGGACATCTGCCAACTTAAACTATCAACAAACACCCAAAGACAATAATTTGTCTGAATTGAATCCATTTTTTTTGACAGCGGTCATATTTATTTATTTTATTATAATAATTTGTCATACGAACTGTATTATTAAATATTATTTTAATTCTCAGTTATTGAACGATATTAAAAAATGCGTTTAATTTCTGTTTTTTGACATTTCTATCATAACAGACGCCATCGGGAATTTCAGACTTTAAAGCAGAGATTCCCAAACTAACTGGCCCTTACAAACGTTTTTTTTCAACAAAGCGTTCTTTTATGTATATACTTTGTGGTGACTGTTTACCAGCTTTTCAATATGCTCCCTTTTTCACCCGTATCTCTTGAGTAGTTGGATGTGTAATGCACTTTTCGAAAATCTCTAATTTTTATGGAAAATCGTATTCAATCTTTGATGCTAATGCTTACACAGTAAACTAGAAATATGTATCACCTTTTTCATATGACTTCGAGTCAAGTTTTTGCATATCCGAGTTTTTAATTAAATTAAAAAGAATTCGAACTCACTTCTATGTATTACACAAAACTGAAAATTATTAAACGTATAAAATATGTTACTTGAAAATAAAAACATAATTTAATGTGGTGACCTTAAATTTAGTGACACTTCCCTCTTTTTGCAAACATTGTTTGATTTAATATTAATGTTCAGTAATATTCATCAAGGCATTCTAAGCATTTAGAGGACATTGTGGCATTAATACAGAGCGTTTAGAAGAAACCGCATGTCAGCGTTTATATAAATTATACAGATGAAAAATATATTGCTACAAAGAAGAAGAAGAAGAAGAAATTGGTCGATATATTAAACTACCGGCCAAGTCTTGTGTCAGAAATAATCAAGCAAAAATATAATATTCGCCGTGAAAAATATAATGGAAACGAAATAATCATAAAAGTCACGTAGCAGAGTGCAATAAAGCTAGTAGCTGAAAGCGACAGTTGAAAACAGGAAGTAATTCAATTATTTGACACACAATAATATAAATGCAGTACCGGGTGGCAAAAGTTTAAATGGGGGATAGTAGATTCATTTTTTTTAATTTTAAATTTTATTTATTGTAGATTATAGTAAGTAAGTAAGTAAGTTTATTTGGTCATTAATTGAGATACATAGTATCTATATGACATGTCATAGAATTTAAAAATACAATTTAAAATACAATTCTAAAATACAATTTAAAATACAAGTTTAAAAATACAATTTAAAAATACATTTTATCAAATTCACTGATTTCATACAGGCACGCCTCAGTTAGGATTTTTTAAATTTTCTTTTTAAAAATTGTCTCATTTAGATCCTTATCAGATTGTGGTAACTTATTGAAAAATTTTTGGGCCAGGTAGTGAAAACTGTTCTGGGTTCTAGTTAGATGGCACATAGGCAGTCGTAAAGCTTCCTTATTCCGCGTGTTATAATTATGGTTATTGTTTCTATTGAAAGATGGTAGATTTTTTTTGGCATATAATAATAAATGATATATAAATAAGGATGGTAAAGTCATTATTTTGAAATTTCGGAAGAGTGGTTTGCAGTGTTCACGAGGTGCGGCCCTAGCCAAAATACGAACTGCAATTTTTTGAATTTTAAATGCTCTATGTGTAAAGGTCGAGCTACCCCACAACAAAATGAGGTTATTATCGTCTTAATTACATCAAATAACATAGTCACTTAAAACTAAACGACATCACAAAACATCCGTGAGCAGAAACAGGATTCGAGCCCGCGACAGTCCAGTCAAGAAGTCAGCAGGCTAACCACTGGACTACACTGCCCTCCGATTCATTTTATTAATAATCTATGTTTTATTACTTTATTGGCCGTTTTGCGGTAGTATTTTAATTTGTAACCTTTTGCAATATCACAAGCAAAGAATGCCTTGTCTGGAATTTGTAATTTTTTTTGAAAATTCAGGTTATACGTTGAATATTAGTTCGAGTTATAGCTGTATTAAGACTACGCAAACTTGAATTATGAAGTAAAAATGCACTTAAAATGAATACAAACATCAAAATTCATAGTAAAACTTCCACTTTGAGAAATAAGCGAGTTAGCTATGGAAGTTCGGTTACGGGAAATTCAAGTAGTTAATTATATCCAATAGGTATCTGTAAAAAGAGACAAGAACCTTAATACTTCGACTTTTAGTCAGTAGGAGTTATTTAGTTGTTTTGATTTGTTTTTTAACTCTTTAAATCGATTTAAAATATTCAGAAATATATTTGACAATGATCTTTATTTATTGTCAATACAGATTTTCCGACAAAGTTTTCTACAGTCCACCATATTTTTTACTAATAATGCATTATTTTCTTATAGTAGATTATAAAACAGATATGAAGTATGTAACTAGTGCGTGAATTATTGTTTTATGATGCAGTGTGACTACTGTAAAACGAGGCCCAGCGAGTTTTCACAGTCACAACAAGTCCTAATATACTCACGCACGAGAGTATATTTTGCACGTACCCCCTATAAAATAGCTGATTTTCACCTAATTATCAAGATTTTTGATAGCTGAATTTTGAGCAAGATCACTTCTAATTGTTGACTGCGTTCAATTTTCCAGCATATTTTTTATGAAAATGTATAACAATTACGTTTACTTTACTTAACGCAACTTTACAGCACCAGTGTTAAATGTATCATTTCGCGAACAATACAGACATGAAAAAAAATAAAAAAATTATAGAAGAATGTGCAAAAAATTCATTTTGTATATTTGAGTCATTAATCGTTAAAATAATGTAACTGATTTCAATAAACTGCATCTAATTACAGATTGCTAATATATATGTAAATGGTAATTGGAGAACATTAAAAGCTTATTTTTGAGGTCTCTCCGTCACTGCAAAATATTTTTAAAGAATATATCATCTGTCAGCGTACTATCTTTATTATATTGCGTTCATAGGCGTCCGCGAACATTCCTATTTAGATTTATAGATTCTCTTTGATGTGAGATGAATTACTACCGGTACTAATTGTCGCAAGTCACCTTCTCACGTGTCGAATATATATAAGGACCATTGTCTGGCTGCATACGTGCATGTCCGTTACACTTAGCAGCACGTTAGATGTAATATTTTTTGCACATCCCTATTAAAGATCTGCTTTTCATGCCAAGCTAGTAAAATGATCCATTTCGCACTAGTACGTAAAATAAAACAAAAGAAATACGAAAAGTTTCGTGCTGCCATTTCCATAGTAAATGTAGAATTCAACGCACCCTTATAATTGAAAGTGAACTTGCTTAAAATTGAACTGAGAAGAATTTTGAAAATTATGTGAAAGTAAGCTATTTTATAGGGGTACGTTTACAAAATATATGTATCTCGTACGTGATGATATTATGTCGTCACATAACCTATAAACCCCTCTATAAAATAGCTGCCTGTGTAGCGGTAGGAAAGTTATCCGTTAATCACTACTTCTGTGAACTTAAACGAATAAATGCTATCTTACCAATTTCAACAGTAATTTTCGAAAGCGATCTGTCAGTAACCATTGAACATTATAAGAGAAACAGAGATAGCAAAGCATGTGCAGTTTTCGTAAATAGAAAATAGTAAAGATATTTTAGGAAGCACGTTTAAAAATGTAGTATGTATCTCGAACGTAATGCTATTCTGAATGTGTGACTGGTAAAATTTGTTCATCATTCCTTTTTCCATAATGTTACAACTCTAAATATGGGAGAATGGTAAATGGGACATGTACCCATGCTAGCAGAAACTGGCCATAAATCGATTATATTACAGTTGCTTTAATTTCGAATTAATACTTTGTTATTAACAAGTGTAACGTTGTTATGAACGCACCTTTAGATATCGGTTCATCACAAACGTACCTCGCAACATTACGTGTTAAATATTAGAGGCAATTTTAATTTTCAAATAAATGAGTTGCGACATTGAACTATTCTAAAAATAAATCCAGTAGTTAGTTGCAAACTAATTTGGAGAATTTCAAGTATGTGTATACAAAATTAGACACTCATTTAACGCGTTGCAAAATACGAAAACGGTAATTAAAGTGTTTTCTCAACGATTAATTGGTTACTTAATTTTATATTTAATTACTCATTTTTGGCTGGCTTTAATGGCATTCTTAATGAGTATATGGCGACGCCGTTTGGATTCTAACTCGACCGAAAAATTCATAACACCCGATGTCACATTTTTGAGAATACGTGAAACTGAACCAGATTACTAAAAAGTACGCTAATATATCTATGTGTATATATTTAAAATCCAAACAGTTTTGTTTCGACAGTTAGCGGTTCCTACTGAACCAATTTACATTCTTTTATTGACAGAGTTTGTGGAAGCTTTTTTTAGCATCATAACTTTGTTTTGTTACAAAGCATCAGTTTTTTTATTGTATGCTACCGAATTGATCTTCAATAACAAACCTCAGATGAAACTAGATTACCTGCAACTACATCCCTAATTTACAAAAAACCCGGGTCGCAGTGCCAAAACCCTGCCGACAATATAGTGTATTTGCTTGTATAGGGCCGTGTGGTTTTATACTTTTATTATGTGAAATTAAGTTTGTTTTTGGGCAAAATAAAAAATTTAACCCCTTAATACACCGCTTAAAATAAAATTTTTTTTCTTAATTGTAATATTATTATCAATCTAACGTCTACACCGAATTAAATACACTCTTCAATAAATAAGTCACTATCTGCAAATTAGTGTTTTCAAAAAATTTGTAAGTCCGGTCCTGTTGAGCCGATTTTATTAAAATTTTAGGGGCACTTTTTAATTGCTACTAACGGGTTAAATGTCCATTTTGAAACGATTCTGAGAATTTTTTCGGTATTTTGGGGCCCAAAAACATTTTTCAACCTCTAAAAACTACCCTTAAAATGGCCCGATTACGCCCATTTTAAATAGGCTTCTTGCGGTGATAGATTTCAACACGTGGCCCAAATTTCGTTAAAATCAATTAACTCTTTCGAAAGTTATTGCCCGCACACATATATATATATATACGTATATATATATATATATACGTATATATATATATATACGTATATACATACGTATATATATATATATATATATATATATATATATATAAACATTTTTAAAAATGGTGCCAAAGTGTTTAGGAGGTTATGAATCGTCGAGAAAATTTGGTCCGACCCCTAGGTCCCGCCATCCGACCGACGCCAATAGTGTATGTTGCCATATGGCAAATACACTAAAAAAGGAAATCAATTTGGTGTCAATGTAGCCCCGTGTGTGGGACTTTTTTTTGACATACTTGCAATTTATCTGTGTAGAAAAATAGTGTATTATAGTAAATTTTATCTGTAGTTTGGTATTCTATGTATGCAGACAGAGCTGGTACTTGATCTGTTTTTTATTCAATTCTTTTGATAAGGCATTTTCTGTTCAATTGTATTTTTGCTCTGAAGTTTCCATAATTTATTTTTATTGTAATTGTTTTATTTATTGAGTTATGTATTAATTTAAATTCAATAGCCAAACAAACATGTATTTACAATTTATTAATACGTATCGGTTGTATAAATTACAGAATATAAGTGCGATGAAATCAAAGTATGCAGTAAAGGAGGATGCACAATAAAAATTACATGTCTTTTTATCGACACAGAATAAATTTTAATTAAAAATAGTATAAAAAAGATTTAATTGCTTTCTAATTACAATATGTCGCAATAGTAACGTCGCATTTTTAATCGATTTCGAAAATTGATTCTGACGATTCTCTTTTTCTATATAATATAGCATTCCTTCAGAGTGGATTCACATATATTCTGCTTAAATCGGTTCAAAGGTTTATTAATAAAGTATAAAAAAAGAAGGCGGTTAATAACGCGCAAACTACGTATTGCAAAGACACTAAAAAGTAAAAAAAAGCTTCTATCTAAAAATGTCTCTAAAAAGCGTAAAATAATAAAGTTTTGAAGTCTGCGCAAATTTAGTGAAGTACATAGGTACAAAAAAAGTATAGTAATTCAACTGGTACCGGTTTCAAGTCTGTATTATTTTACGCTATTTAGAGTCCTTTTTTGTGGGGGGTTCACATTTTTTTAGGGATTTTTCTCTAGTTCTAGGTAAGAACATCCAGCCCTAAGGTTCAGAAGACCAAGTGAATATTTGTAATAATAATAATTTACAAAACTGAACATTTTAATCGTTAAAAAAATTTTTATTTGTGCCATCAGAACAAATAGACCCGATATATCTTCTCATGAAATCCTGAAATTCACTTTTTTGCGATCAATTTGTTTAAACGAATTTTCGCGCTTGGAAAAAATGCGCATATTATACATACCTAGTGTAAAAATTTTGTGGTGACCTTGAAACATAAAAATATATCAACATTTTTAAATGACTTCATGCTATAGATAATAATATATCTTTGACAGGTTTCAAATTACTTTCATTCAAAAACTTTCACTATTATGAAGGATCATGTCTAGTGTTACCCTAAGATAAAAATTAACTCTTGTATGATGTAAATTTACTGTTACAATCTGTTTTGTTATCAGAAAGATTAACTGTTGACATATAACACAATCGTAGATTAACTAATAACTCATTCCACCCCGAAAGTGGGAAGATTCGGGCTTAAATTCCAATGGTGACAATTTGAAAGTAATTTTTTCTAATATAGCATTGTAACAATGGGTGTTTCTTAACAATTACAGCAAGCGATAGTTATATTCTACCGTTTATAAAAAACATTTATTTATATTTTTGGACTCATTAAAATAACTCAATATACTGGGAAATTAAAAAGGGACTTACTTGAAATATCTGAAACAAATCACCCTTCAACTAAATATGCATTATTTTAACTAAATAATTATGTATAAATGAGAAATTCTTAATACACAACCAAAATAAAAAGACCAGTTTATAATTTGGGTCAATGCAGTGAAAATATTTGTTACATATTTCGTTTTTACATTTCAATGGTATATTTAGGTCAATTTATGTTTTATTAATGTTCAGCATTTTTATGAAGTCTTTCATTACAAAAAAGTATACATAATTGTTTTATAATTTATATTTTGGGTACGCTTTGAAACTTAAAACTAAAATAAACACATTCTACGAAACAATGTCTACTTAGTTACTAAACAAATGCAAATTATTAAACAAATGAGAGCGTCTTCCACATCAGCTAAAAGCATATCGATTTCATATGAGTGGTGAAGATCTGTCAAAGTCGTGTGTTTGATCCTGTGTTAAGCGAAATAATACATGCGTAACGCATTGTTTGGTTTGTAGTTTTAAAAATATAACCAATTAGTTGGAAAGAAATTCTCAAACATTTCATATACATATTACATAATAATAGATTATGTATTAAGGGCTTAATGAAGTCGATTTTCGACGAGTTTATTAAGTTCCCCGAACGCAGTGGAAACGGCGACCGTCACAAATGGTTCCGATTTTATAGAAAACGAAACTTTCAGAAAAGATTTAAGATAGTACAGTTATTTCAATCACTTAATCAGGCAACCCATACGAGAACGGGGAAACACCACTAATTCTGGTATTCATTTTGAAGTTATTAATCCCATAAAGTTAGAGCTTTTAATTTTTATGAATTTGTTTATAATAACATGAAAGTTAGTTGCCATTATGCTTGCTCATTATTTAAGATGGTAACCATATATACTCCATAAACAAATTCATCAAAATTTAAAGCTCAAACTCTATGGGACCAGTAACAACATATTAATGAATACCGGAATTAAATGGTTTTCTTGCTCAGGTTCCCTCAGGGTTGTCTAGACTAGTGATTGAAATCATTATATATATGTACTATCTTTCCTGACAGTTGCATCTTCCATAAAATAAGAACTATTTTTTAGATCCGTCGCTTGGACTAATAACAGTCACACGAGCCAAAAATCGCATTTAATCTTCCATGCATACTATATTTTTTGTTCAGTACTCTTAAGCTGCTTTTGTCTTCATTTTAATATTTTCAGCTCAGATAATTTAATTTTTCACGATAATTTAATATTTTACTCCCATAATGAATAGGAAAACATATTTATTATACGCTCCTTGAATCTTCACACGGATACCGTAGTGTCTATGGTTCACAAGATCGCACAATCGGTCACATAAAGTAATATTAAAAATACTGAATTTTGCTTGTGGACGTTAAAATTACTTTAACGCCCGGATTGTCGTCGGTTGAAATCGTTCATTTTACGACCGGTTTACTTCTATGAACAATAAGTTCTCTTTTCTGTATGTCAATCAGTATGTTCGGGTGAATTTCTAGTCTATGTGCGTATGTGCGTTCAGTGATTTATGAGACACACTATACCAGGTGTTTTTTTCAAAACTTTGAATGGATTTTTTTGTTGATACACCGGTTGAATCAAAAAAAGTTTTAGGCAAAAGTTGTTGGGTTTTGAGGAGGAAATAATTTACACGTAATACCAACCCCCCCCCCCCCGGGTGGGGGAGGGGTTAACTTTTGTTTTTTAAATGGAAATCCCCGGTTTTTATGATTACATTAAATTAAATTTTAAAGTTGTTCATTTTTACACAAAAAAAAATTTAATCATAAAAATCGGGGGTTTTCATTTAAAAAACAAAAGTTACCCCCTCCCCCTACCGAGGGGTAGGGGGAGTGGATTGGTATTAGGTGTAAATTATTTCCCCCTCAAAACCCAACAACTTTTGCCTAAAACTTGTTCTGATTCAACCGGTGTATCAACAAAAAAATCCATTCAAAGTTTTGAAAAAAACACCCGGTATATTCAAATGACCGTAGTTTGCAATGCATCAATTCGCATTTATGTATGTTTACAAGCTAATATCCATTAATATGCCAGTTGTTAAAATAGATCAAATGTAACTTTTATTTACGTTATCGACATAAGCGATAAATAAAATGTTTGTGAATATTCTTGTAGTGTTTTTTGTTCACTCGTGTATTTAGAGTTTAGACTTTCGAAATATAATTCAAACTTATGCTAGTTTCGTTAGATAATGAGCTTTTAAGATAGATTTAACGCGTTCCCAAAACAGTTTTGGGGCAAGGCTTTCAAGTTAATTAGTAAGGGTTATGCGGCTTCATAATTAAGGAACACTTTAGAAATTAATTTCGCGTAACAGAGTTCGTGAAAAGTTAAAAGTCGTTCGTGTTTTATTTATTTATATAGGAGAAGGTACTCTAAAATGGGATACTTAAGGTATTACAAGTTCTGAAAAAAAAATTACAGACAGATAATTACTGCAAATTTAATACGTGACATAACTTTATTTAAAAAAAAATACAAAAATGATATAAAGACTATAAATTTAAAAAAAAAATGTTTTTCTTTGTCACATGGTTATTTCCCATTTTAGCAACACTGTGTGTTTAAAACGGGATTCATTATGTCGCTAAAATGGGATTGTGTTTATTGTACGTAATTATAAACAAAGATCACAGTCAAAGTGTTCATCATCACTGTTTGTTCCACTATATGCTTCATGAACCCATTTTTGGCAAGAATTGCACTGAATCCATGATTCTCCTGCCTTACTTTTAAAAAAATCGATGTCGCAATAAAAGCATACGGGCTTTTCTTCACTATCAGTTTTTTTATTTTCAATTTTAATTATTTCTATTTTCTTCTTCATTTTTGCACCGTTTGTCTTTGCGTTCGTCTTTTTACCGCTTCTTCTTTTACCACTTGCTTCTTGCGGCGTTTTAGCAATATACTCCATATCCCATTTTATCAACATACTCCATATCCCATTTTATCAACGTATCTACACTATGTCAAAAACAGCATGCACTATTATAATCTACAAAATTGGCGCGGAAATTTTATATACAAAGTGACACATTTTGACACTAAAACTGGTAAAAATATAGCCGTCATAATCTCATTACTCAATTAGGCAAAATGCTTACCTTATCATACCAGTATTCTTATAACAAAACTGTTGAAAACTTAAAAACTTGCTTAAATTTGACACTTGTAATACTATCGTACTGAAAGTACTACAGATGAATGCTTATCAAGTGAGGTGTATTTTATGAATTTTACAAAAGATAGCATTGGGTATATTTAAAAATAATTAGGGTATCCCATTTTACCTAAGTATCTCATTTTAAAGTACTTTCCCCTACCTATATTTTTTTTTAATTTCTTTGTTTATATAAATGGTAAATTAGGTATGGCTCAACGTATTAGTTGTAACTCCCTGCACACACTTTGCACACGTAAAGTTTTTAATTTATTATTCACAGCTATAAAAAACATTATTGATTTTTCATAGCTGCAATAATCCCTGGGTTTGCGGATTTTGCTGGTCAGTTGAGGCAGTACCGTAACAACAAGGCAGAACTAGGATTAAAGCTACTTAAAAAACGACAAAACAAAGTAATTTTTACGAACGGCTTTAAAATACTTAAGCGTGGTTAGAAAATTGCATTTTGCAATAATACCGATCTTATATTGTGTCACCCGGCGCCCTTTTGTTTTGGGTGCCCCGCCAATCCCTAGATATGGCTTGAAGATTAAGATTAAACGAATACAAATACGTTTTCTAATGTATAAAAATTTAGTAAAATTCAAATTAATTTATTCCTTAACAAAATAAGTACAAATAAAAACAATTATAAATAATAAAAAACCCGGGTCGCAGTGCCAAAACCCTGCCGACAAAATAGTGTATTTGCTAATATAGGCAGTGTGGCTTTATTATGCGAACTTAAGTTGGTTTTTTGGGCAAAATAAAAAATTTGACTCCTTAATACACCCCTTAAAAGAACATTTTTTTCTCAGTTGCAATATTATTATCAGTCGAGCCTCTATACTAAATTTTATACACCATTCAGCAAATAATTCACTATCTGCAAACTAGTGTTTTCATAAAATTTGTAAATCCGGTCCTGTCGGGCCGATTTTATTAAAATTTTAGGAGCATTTTTTAATTGCTATTAAAGGGTTAAATTTGAATTTTGAAACGATTCTGAGAATTTTTTAGGTATTTTTGGGCCCAAAAACTTTTTTCAACCCCTAAAAACTACCCTTAAAATGGTTCGATTGGGCCCATTTTGAATAGGATTCTTGCGGTGATGGATTTCAACATGTGGGCAAAATTTTGTAAAAATCAATTAACTCTGTCGAAAGTTATAGCGCACACACACACATATATATATATATATATATATATATATATATATATATATATATATATATATATATATATATATATATATATATATATATATATATATATATATATATATATATATATACATATATATATATATAAACATTTTTAAAAATGGTGCCAAAGTGTTTAGAAGGCTATGAAACGTCGAGAAATTTTGGTCCGACCCCTAGGTCCCGCCATCCGACCGACGCCAATAGTGTATGTTGCCATATGGCAAATACACTAATAAAAATAAGTGCCTTTCATTTATTACCAACAAAAAGGATTCCCTATCCAGCTTGGAAACCAGTGCTAGGGCAGAAGCATTTAGAATATCAAATTACTTTACATTTGTAAATGAAACAGATCACTTCAAAATAAAGCTATACTAAAAACCATAATTTACCTATAGTCTGCTCGTGCCTAGTAATTTTTGAGCTCAGTTTTCTTGCTGTTTTTAATTAAAAAAATAAATAATACTGAATTCATACAGGTATAATTAATAAAGATCGATAATGACACGACGGCGCCTACACTATGAGCTAAAATTCAAATAGCAGATGTTAAATGCATTATTATTTTGTTTTTCATTGAGAAAGATGAACGAGCAAAGTTAATTTAGTGATTATTTTTTAAAAATATCTGCCACCGGTGGAAAGGAGAAACAACGTCTGTAATTTATTATGATTTGGCGACAAACAACTACAGCGCTTATACGAAAGCATCATACTGTAAAGCTAAGTGTGAAAGACAAGCTGTAAGAGTGTCGACGCTTCTCTGTCTCTCTCTAAACTGGCGTCGCAAACTATCCGGTAACAGGACCGTACTTATTATATTTATATTAAAAAAAAAAAAACTTCTCAATGAGGCACTTATGACTTTAATTGTCAAGTGTCTATAATGAAGATGAGCAATGCTAAACTGTATCGCTAGAGGCGCCAGCTAAATAACGACCTCAGTCTGTGAATAGTTCATAGCAATGTGTATAAAATAAGTTTATTTAAAATAACAAATCATTCGACAATGTCGATGTACTGTGTTTACTAATGCTCAAATTATAGATGTTTTTTATTTCCAAAGGATCTGGAACTGAAAAAAAATCCGGGTCGCAGTGCCAAAACCCTGCCGACAATATAGTGTATTTGCTTATACAGGCAGTGTGGCTTTATTATGCGAACTTAAGTTGGTTTTTGGGCAAAATAAAAAATTTGACTCCTTAATACACCCCTTAAAATAACACTTTTTTTCTTAATTGCAATATTATTATCAATCGAACTTCTATACCAAATTATATACAACTTTCAGTAAATAATTCACTATCTGCAAACTAGTGTTTTCATAAAATTTGTAAGTCCGGTCCTGTCGGGCCGATTTTATTAAAAGCTTAGGGACACTTTTTAATTATTACCAGAGGGTTAAATTTCGATTTTGAAACGATTCGGAGAATTGTTAGGTATTTTGGGGCCCAAAGACATTTTTCAACTCCTAAAAACTACTCTTTAATTGGCCCAATTGGGCCCATTTTAAATAGGGCTCGTGCGGTGGTGGATTCCAACATGTGGGCCAAATTTAGTTAAAATCAATTAACTCTTTATTGCTCGCACACACACACACACACACACACACATATATATATATATATATATATATATATATATATATATATATATATATATACATATATAAACATTTTTAAAAATGGTGCCAAAGTGTTTAGGAGGTTATGAAACGTCGAGAAATTTTGATCCGACCCCTAGGTCCCGCCATCCGACCGATGCCAATAGTGTATGTTGCCATATGGCAAATACACTAATAAGTGGTGGTACGTTATCAGAAGGGAAAACACTTTTACTGTAAATGCAGTGAGAATAGTTTGTGAAGCCTGCTTTACTAACGAAGATTTTGCCACAGGAGAAATTATAGATAGAATAACTAATTATATCTATTTAAAAATGATTATAATATAAACAGATCACAGAATTACTTTGAATTAGTTCTTATTTAAATCACCCCACTTAGAAAGCGACATGTAGATATAATTTTTACTATACTCCTTAGTGAAAACCAATCATAATTATTAAGGTAGTTATTTACCTGCTGACATCTACGTTAAGTTTATCATGTGTCCATGTACATTGATTTTATCAGGTAAAAATGGCAAAAATAGCATGAGTTTAACACAATATATTATTCATCTTTAACGTTCAATTCCAGATATATGTTATAATAGAAAACAGTATCACGGGTAATTGGAATAAAAATAAATCAATTTAAACACTTATTGATTTCGTCTTTTATTTAATTAAGACTTTTTCATGCTTCTGAAAAATTTTTTACAAAAATTAACATACATATAATAAAAATATTAAACATTATGGATTAAATAATTTACAATCAATGAGTGTTTAAATTGATTTATTTTTATTCCAATTACCCGCGATACTGTTTTCTATTATAACAATATATTATTTCTAACATATATTATTTCTAACATATATTATTTCTAATATATATTATTGTAACTTTAAAAATTAAAATGTTAATTTGATTTCCCGTAATTTGAAATGTCATGTCGTGATGTAAAGAATTTTTTACAATCTGAGTGAACCTTAACACCATTTAATTACTTTTTAATATTATGTGCTTGTGTCGTATAACTTTTGTGATGTCCTGAAATGTTTTATGTAGTACTATTATCAAAGTGCGGATCTCTTTCGACTTGATAATTACAATTGACATCAATAATATTCTTTTAAAATATGTTTACAAGTGTTAATGGCCTACATGTTATTGATATTAATCGAATATTGACATTAGTATTTATTTATTATTTTCAATGGGTATTAATTGCGATAACTACTTGATTAAATCAGGGTATTTCAAATCGGAAACTTACGGATAGGACAAAGAAAACAATTCTGAGCAGAAAACTTTGATTCGATGTACTGTTAATTGAATATGTAAAAATGAACACATTAACGCCATCTTTTGGTGTAAGAATGAAAAGCCAAAATGTATTTGTGTTCCTGTAAATAAGGCTCACTAAATCATCGATCTATTGATCGCCGTGATTATTGATTAATTTCTACTTTTCACTCAGATCATCATATTATTAGATCAAACATTAATTTTAAAATAGAAAACAGTATCACGGGTAATTGGAATAATGAAAATAAATCAATTTAAACACTCATTGATTGCAACGTTTCGTCTTTTCTTTAATTAAGACTTTTTTAAGCTCTCAATATGCTTAAATGATAGTAAAACTATGATATAATATGCAATTTGGCATTACAAAAAACAATTATAAAAATTGAAAATTGTAGAAAATTATTCCAATTACCCGTGATACTGTTTTCTATTATAACATATATCTGGAATTGAACTTTAAAGTTGAATTAATTTTAAAGTTTGATATATTTGTAATGAACTTTAGGCGAGCGATTTTATGATTACTCGACTACTCGTTCGTTTTGAGATCTAGATTTCTGTTCATTTGGTAGAATTAAACGATAACTGACGGATCGTCTTTGGAATTTGCTGATGTATTGTTTTTTGTTTTAATTAAGCACTAGTGCGAAATGAATCATTTTCAAACTATACTACTCTCAAAATGTAAAAAAAAGGTTTGCTTTTTTATTTTAACGGGACGGCTCCATAGCGACAAAAAATAATTTCTATACTAATTCGTGTTTTACAAGTCGACTAGGATGTTAAAAATATATTTTGATTAATAATCTTAAAAGAATTTCCGGTTTCAAATCCTGTTATTTTTCTTGCAAGTGCAACTCTGAGATGAGCTTTTTTAGAGACGGAACTCACACGGCGGACTGCAAACACAGTTTAACTATTAATACACATACTACATAGATATGATGAACGCGTATCTATGAACCATATACCTAATACATATTTTTTTAGTGACAAGACCAATTTAGTTACGACGTATTTGTAACTCTGGACCCGTACAAAAGCGCTGTTTGTGTGTTTTGATTGTTATGTGATTTTCTTTATATCACAGAACATTTTTGCGAGAATATAATTTTTTTTTCGGTAGTTAACACGCACGAAACGTATAAATCTGACGAAGTCTTGATTTTAAATTCGTTCACCATAGCAAAACGCGCTCGAAAGTAAAACTGTGAAAAATTCGGCATAACCAGTTTTGCCTTGTGCCCACAGAATTATATATAAACACAAAGAGCAGTGCCAAATTTTACAGCATTTTTAAACTGATAGCTGATTATGAATGGACGCTATTTTTATAAAAAATTAATTGTATTATTATTTCATACTTCAAGGACAGAATTCCTGCTATAAGAGTTCGTACAATTTAGAATAGTTAACAAAATAAATATCGGTGCCAAAATTCACGGCATTTTTTAATTGATAGGTGAATATGAATGGACTCTATTTTTATATAAATGATAGTGTTCATTTGTTGTTTACAGCTGATAATTAGAATTAGCAAATAATTAAGTTGAAGAATAACTGAGAACCGTTGGCGCTTTTATGGTCCATCCATTCTGACAACTGTTGAAAGTGTCAATTGATATTTTAATTTATTATTAAAAAATATAGTAAATTTATCACATGCATCGGCGTAAGATTAAAACAAATAAAAGTGGTCCTAATCCCTAGAATGACCCAAACAGTGCACCACATCCAATAAGGACTTTTAAGCTTCCCTTTTTCACCAAATCTATAGTCAGCAAATAATCTGAATATTCTTATATGAGCTCCAGAAGACTGGTCATTAGATTATCCTATGGAACGGTTCCGTCTAAGATGGTTGCCTTCTTCACATTCGAAAACAATATGGGTTGATTCCTGATGTATCCTCATCACATGCAGATGTTTTCTAAGAGAAACGTGACAAGTCTAAATCCCAAACACCTTTCTGAGTCTAATTATGCCCTCTCTGAAGTGAGCCTTTAGCCTCGCGTAGCTCTGTGCAGTTGGTAGGATTAATTGACTAAAGGAAATTGGTACAATAGCTTCTTGTAAAGTCAATCTAATGTTGCCGCTCACCCTACTGTTTACAACCGTTTCCATTTCTGCACTACGTTTTGAAATATTACTTAGTTTAGACGTAGAAAAAATAAACTTGTAAAAAGAAAGAAACTCCTGCTTACTTCCCTAATTTGTAAGACCATTATAACAAAACTTATATTTAAAGTAAGACATGTACTATATATGCCTTGATGCAAATTTATATTTCAATTAAATAGTTTGCACTATTTTGAATTTGTGTCATTCTTGCAACTTTAATTCAGTTTACACAAAATGCATGTGAAAAACTGGCAAGCATACGTTTCCTGTTGTAGTAATTACTAATTTTTTATTTTGATTTTGACTCACGACTGTCAAAAATATATTATCGAAGTGAATTATATTTTTTCTTTTATTGAAATAGATCGTCGAAACTTAACAAGAGATGTATTTTTGTAGTTTTTTTTTATATATACAGTGTAACTTCTTGTATTGATTACGGTTTCTGCAAAATAACGCTAAAATATATTTTTTTCAATTTATTATTATTGAAAGTAAAAATTCAAAAAATTAATAATTCATATTACTCAGTTGGACGTGAACCTGCGACTTTGTGAACAGTACACAATATAAAAGACAGGCACCGCTACCCACACGGCCACGGACGCTGTATGCGTGTGACCACTTAGATTTATACATAACTAGCCGCTCCCCGCGGCTCTGCCCGCAATTTTAATAGTTAGGATTCTTTCATTACTCACTCACTCCGTTCATTCGCTCGAGTTTATAATTATTTGTTTCATTACTCGCTCACTCACTCTGTTCGTTCGCTCGAATTTATAATTATTTGTTTCATTACTCACTCACTCCGTTCGTTCGCTCGAATTTATCATTATTTGTTTCATTACTCACTCACTCACTCTGTTCGTTCGCTCGAATTTATAATTATTTGTTTCATTACTCCATTACTCATTCACTCACTCCGTTCGTTCGCTCGAATTTATAATACCCTATGTCCGTCTCTTGGTTCTAAGCTACCTCCCCAACAATTTTCAGCCAAATCGGTTCAGCCGTTCTTGAGTTATAAATAGTGTAACTAACACGACTTTCTTTTATGTATATAGATAATATGTACAGTACCTACTCTTCATTATTGATGTTACGTTTGCTACACAAGTGAAAATAGTGTAAAAAGGTTGAAAATACTGTAAATGAGTGGATAGGATGTAGTATAAAAAATACAGAGTGTATCCAGAGAGCAATTCTACTTTGACTCTCGTGTGACAGTTAAACTCCCTAACGCCCGTTTAACATAATGTTGTTTCTCGTCGATCTGGGTTCACAATTTACTTTAAGCCAGCCATTCTCGAAGTGTGCTCTTCGGAGCCCTGGGGCTCCACCGAAATAATATCAACATAAAGGACGAAACACCGTCTTAAACAGTTGGTCAATAATAATGAAAACAATGTCATGGCCTCCCATCAAATGGAAACAATTTTATTAATTTCCAGTGGAATCAATACAGTGTTATGTAAAGAACATATTTTTGTATCATTTTCATTAAAGAATAAAAACCCGGGTCGCAGTGCCAAAACCCTGCCGACAATATAGTGTATTTGCTAATACAGGCAGTGTGGCTTTATTATTTTGGGCAAAATAAAAAATTTGACTCCTTAATACACCCCTTAAAATAACATTTTTTTTCTTAATTGCAATATTATTATCAATCGAACCTCTATACCAAATCATATACACCTTTCAGTAAATAATTCACTATCTGCAAAATAACGTTTTCATAAAATTTGTAAGTCCGGCCCTGTCAGGCCCCTAAAAACTACCCTTAAAGTGGCCCGATTAGGTCCATTTTAAATAGGCTTCTTGCGGTGATGGATTTCAACGCGTGTGCCAAATTTGGTTGAAATCAATTAACTCTTTCGAAAGTTATTGCCCGCACACACACACACACACACACACATATATATATATATATATATATATATATATATATATATATATATATATATATATATATATATATATATATATATATATATATATATATATATATATACACGTATATATATATATATATATATATACGTATATATATAAATATATATATAAATATATATATATATACATATATATATAAACATTTTTAAAAATGGTGCCAAAGTGTTTAGGAGGTTATGAAACGTCGAGAAATTTTGGTCCAACCCCTAGGTCCCGCCATCCGACCGACGCCAATAGTGTATGTTGCCATATGGCAAATACACTAATAAACGTAAAACCAGCTTTTGATTATTTTAGGGTTCTGTAAAATATTTAGTGCTTCCAAAGGATTCCGTTTACCAAAAAGTATTAGAACCGCTGCTCTACGTAGTCTATTAAGTAACAACAGCTATATAAAAGATGTGGTAAAAGATTTCGATAATTTTTTGTTTCAATCTGTATTCGAGATGCATTTTCAGATTACGCTTAACCCCCGTTGGCCTTATAATAAATTGGGGGAAATGCCAGATTATTGACGATGCGCAATGCAGTTATTTGCATTGCGTAGGCATTTAGGCGATTTCTTGTCGCCATCGGCCTACCATAACTCTTTAGTTATATTTCAGTAATGGTTAATTTTAGATTTGCGGATGTTAGCGTTTTAGATTGAATTTTTAGATGATGAGAAACATAAATAAATAGCAACATGGTCATTTAATATGTAGTTGTAAATATCATTCTATTTCTTTTGGAAGTTATCCAGGACCGGTTCACATATAAACCAAGATGTCTATCAATTATCTTTGTATAAAAAAAATGCTCAATCGTGTGAGTTAAAAACACAATGATGAAAAATATTAATAAACTTTCGGTTTAACTTATTCGATTATTTTATGTTTTTAAGTATTCTGATTTTATTAATTCTACCGATCTTTTTGACCCGGCTTCGAGCTGGTTGATTTTGGTGTGGCAATGAAACAATCAAGAATATTTCTCAGATTATATATTATATTAGCTAAAGTAACACCATTTTAACTCAGAAATCAGGTGCGGGATCCCCAATCTGCTTTTAATTTTCGCTTACTGCTCGCATCCTACTGTTTTGTTATAGTAATAATGTTCGTGAATTATTTTCTCAAGTAAATGTACAGTCAAAGCCCTCTAAGTGCACGCTCTCTAAATGCACACGCTCTCTTACTGCACACGAACTCGCCCTCTAAGTGCACGTTCCCCAGCCCCCACTTCGAATAATCTGCGACCAATCACGTACGACCGTAAGCGCGCTATTTTCAAACTTTCCATTTCCATCATATTCATAGAGTTTTAGAGATATTGTTTATAGCATCTGATTGAATAAAGATAGCTATAGGAGTTAGAAGAGTGGGGATGAAAAAGATCGTAGGGAAAGTGTGCACTTAAAGGATGGGCCTCGGTTCCGAGCTGTGCACTTAGAGGGCTTTGACTGTACTGTAAATATTTGAACAAAAGAACTCTGTACGTACTAATTTACCTGAAATAATAAAGTAGGTATCAGGAAAACAGCTTTGTTTCTTATATGGGCGGATTTTTATACTACTACAAAGCATATTGTGTAGTGAATTGGCACTCCTTGGCACGAATTTATACACAATACATTGGGGAATTATGTACAGTAATACTTTCTATACGAATATCTACTTCGACTAACTAGCGGGTTCAGATATAATTATTTCGGTCTGTCTGTCTCTTGAAATTCCTTTTTTTAATAGGCTACCAGATATTAAAATGTTTATTCTGATGTTTTCGGAATTAAATATAACAGTCCCGAAATTTTCTACGAAAGTTATTTTGCAATGAAATTGACCAGACCTGAATTTTCCTCATGAAAATAGTTATATCTAGGTTAATTTCGCAAAATATCGATTCGATTTGTAACTTTCTGAAAAGAAGAGATTCTACTCTATAAAATAGAATCACTTTTATGCGAGTTCATATAACTCCTAAAATTGTAACTGAAAATTATTTGTCTTTTAGTCCGTACGTACGTGCCTACGTAGGCACGTCCGAGCTGTAGAAGTCGCATTTATTGAAGGATCGCTTTGGTTTATTCTTTTTCGTTTTGTTTATTACTAGAGAAGGACTCACTGATGTTTTTTGAATTGATGAATATCTACTGAACAAAATAATATGTATTAATCATTAAAATAAGAACACAACAAAATTTATTCTTCGGAAATAGGAATGGATCGATAATAAAATAATGAAACAAATTATACAGCGACAAATGCGAATACGATTGACCGATTATTGTATATATTTGTGGGTCGCAATTCTGATGTCAGTCGCGGGATTACAGAAATGTAATTCCTGTACTATTTTTTTGTTGTATCTCAGGCTACGATGGTGCAGTTTTAGATAGTTTCTTCATTCTGTTAAGTATCAAAAGAATAATTTATGGTTGCATAAGTCTTGCTCTAGAAATGATTAAAATACTGGGGTATCGATAGCTATCAAGTTTATAATAAACATTGTTTTTATTAGTTTTTTACATGTCTCTTAAACAATAGAATACCGGTTGTTATGCCATCTTGCAATAAAAAGTACTTAAATTGGTTTTATATTAAAATATATAGACAAATAATCCTTGATAAAGGCATCAACTTATTTTTTATTGCATTCCTGTGCAACAAAATTTTAATTTCATTTAACACTGTTTTTACAATTTACCTATAGTTAAATTAAACAGCATAAATAAAAGATTTGAAGCAATGCTACAGTTCGCGAGGAGGAAAGTAGCAAAAATAAAAGGCTTGCACCAATGCGACAGTTCTTAAAGATGAAAACATCAAAAACATATTTGACATTATTTAATACATTTATAATAAATAGAATGCGTCTGAAGAATTTTCTCATATTATGTTATCGGCCTGAGACAGTGGCGTAGCTACCACTAAGTAGGCTCTATATTAAAGTTTAACTTAAGTATTTTAGTTTTTACTAAAGAACTAAGTATGAACACTAAATTGCAGCCACCTTATTCCATCTCTTTCAAATAACAGCGACTATTTCCAGCACATGAATTCGCTCTGTCGTTCACAGAGCTACTTACGAGTAAATTTTAAACATAATATAATATCTCGTCGTAATATAATCCATTTCGACTCTAGGTATACAATCTATTATTTGACTGAATGTTGAGAAACGCTGTTGTGTTTATATGACGTTTCGATTGATTTTTATTACGAGTCTTCAGTTTTCAGGTTCTTTTCCGAGAGCTTATACAAGTATGGACATTTAATTTATTGGGTGACTGATTCCTCATCAGATCGTAAAATTTGTTCTCGAAAAATTTCGAACTGTGGTCACAAAATTCATTTTATTAGTGTATTTGCCATATGGCAAATACACTATTGGCGTTGGTCGGATGGCGGGACCTAGGGGTCGGACCAAAATTTTTCAACATTTCATAACCTCCTAAACACTTTGGCACCATTTTTAAAAATGTTTATATATATATGTATATATATATACATATATATATATATAATATATATATATACATATATATATATATATATATATATATATATATATATATATATATATATATATATATATATATGTGTGTGTGTGCGGGCAATAACTTTCGAAAGAGTTAACTGATTTTAACGAAATTTGGTCCACGTTTTGGAATCCGTCACCGCAAGAAGCCTATTTAAAATGGGCGTAATCGGGGCATTTTAAGGGTAGTTTTTAGGGGTTGAAAAATGTTTTTCGGGCCCAAAATACCGAAAAAAATCTTAGAATCGTTTCAAAATTGACATTTAACCCTTTAGTAGTAATTAAAAAGTGTCCCTAAAATTTTTATAAAATCGGCCCGACAGGACCGGACTTGCAAATTTTATGAAAACACTAGTTTGCAGATAGTGAATTATTTACTGAAAGTTGTATATAATTTGGTATAGAGGTTCAATTGATAATAGTATTGCCATTAAGAAAAAAAAAATGTTATTTTAAGGGGTGTATTAAGGAATCAAATTTTTTATTTTGCCCAAAAACCAACTTTAGTTTGCATAATAAAGCCACACTGCCTGTATAAATAAGCAAATACACTATATTGTCGGCAGGGTTTTGGCATTGCGACCCGGGTTTTTTACTTTTCTTATTAGCTGTAACTAAGCATTAAGCTTTACATGCTTTGGTTTACTGCTCAAACATTTTTAAAAAACGTAGTTTTTTGCCCTAAAAACTGAATAAAAAAACGTGAATATTTCTTTACAGCACATCACGAGATTTCGAGTTACGAGAAGACATTAAAATTCTGTAGTTTTTTCTTTACAAACTTATGTTAAGAATGTTGACAAATTTGACGTGTTCAACAATCTTTTTCAAATTGATTTTTTTCTGTGCAAATATTTGTGTAAACCTTATGCTAATTTTCTAGCTATTATCTGATTTTAAATCCTTCATTTAGTTCAAATAAACTGAAAAAACTTAACTAAAAGTCGTACGGGAAGAATGGTACATATTTTTAGTTAATTTGAAACATTAACATCAAAGATTGAATAAGATTTTTTATAGAAATTAGAGAATTCCGAAACATTTTACATGCACACTCACATCCAACAGTAAGATGGAGTAATAGAGACTAATAGAGTATATTAAACAGCTGGTACCTTAAGAAAATTAAATTGTTAATTAGTGTATTTGCCATATGGCAACATACACTATTGGCATCGGTCGGATGGCGGGACCTAGGGGTCGGACCAAAATTTCTCGACGTTTCATAACCTCCTAAACACTTTGGCACCATTTTTGAAAATGTTTATATATATATGTGTATATATATATATATATATATATATATATATATATATATATATATATATATATATTTATATATATATATGTGTACGGGCAATAACTTTCGAAAGAATTAATTGATTTTAACGAAATTTGGACCACGTGTTGAAATCCATCACCGCAAGAAGCCTATTTAAAATGGGCGTAATCGGGCCACTTTAAGGGTAGTTTTTAGGGGTTTTTGGGCCCCAAAATATCGAAAAAATTCTCAGAATCGTTTCAAAATTGATATTTAACCTGTCAGTAGCAATTAAAAAGTGCCCCTAAAATTTTAATAAAATCGGCTCAACAGGACCGGACTTACAAATTTTTTGAAAACACTAATTTGCAGATAGTGACTTATTTATTGAAGGGTGTATTTAATTCGGTGTAGACGTTAGATTGATAATAATATTGCAATTAAGAAAAAAAATGTTGTTTTAAGGGGTGTATTAAGGGGTTAAATTTTTTATTTTGCCCAAAAACAAACTTAATTTCACATAATAAAAGTATAAAACCACACGGCCCTATACAAGCAAATACACTATATTGTCGGCAGGGTTTTGGCACTGCGACCCGGGTTTTTTAAATTGGTATTGGTTATCTTAAAGTTAGTATTGTTGTTGTCCCACTTGTTACACCACTGTCAATTACAACACTTAATTCACCTGAAGGTACAATGAAGGCATACGCAGATACGATGGCACAGAATGCAACATGGAGGTATGGGATACCTGTGGTAGAATGTTAACACCGTTCCTCGACAGTCGCTAGCTGGTCGCCAGTCAGCGCGCAGATATTTCTCGACGTCTCACCTGAAGATGTAGAGAATCAAGTTGGTCAAAATAACAACATTCACGGTCGCGAGTGTTCTGTCGCGGTCATGGCCGATACGATCCGTTATGTTTGTTGTTCCACTAGTTTTGATAGCATATTATTATTCAAGAATATATTCTTCAATAATTCTTATCAATTTCTTTAGTCCTGTTACATTATTGTAGAATAGTTTCTGTGTTGTTATAAACAAAGGTGTTTAAATTCAGTTCTTGTTTGTGTTTTGGAAAATGAAGAAAAAATACTGCAATTTATTGTGTCATGAACCATAAGTAGATTTGGGATTTTCCAAAATTAAGTGTATGTGTTTTCCCCGTTAAGTGAAACCGGATTTTCCGAACGTGTGTGCATAACTTTCGAAAGATAATTGTGATTCATATTTATATAGTTGCATTATTATAATAGTAAATGCATAGCATAGCGGATCTGAACAGTGTAGGCGATTTTAGTGTTTATGTTAAGTATGATTACGGTCTTTCCACTGTACTTGAGTACGTCATTGATCCGGTGTGAGTGACCTCAACGCCTGTATAAGAAACATGGCGGATGCTACTCCTTCAACGTGCTCTGGTGTGCTTATCTGGCGCTATTTACTGATAGCGCTGGTGTCTATTAATTATGTTATAGGTAAGTTTTGATTAACAACAATGACAAGCGAAGAAAGAGTCATTTATAAGTTTCTGATAACGTCAGATTTCTTTAATTAACTATTATTGTTTTGGAAGTATGTATTTATAAATCGGAATTTGATAGCTAAAATTATTATACCGATATATGATTGGCTGGTTGAAACTCAACACAGCTGAAGGCAGACCTAATCAGATACTTTGTGCACCTTATCACATGGTATCTGTTGGTAGGAAAGATTATAGATGTCTGAAACGTCAAAAAAACCTTAGCCCGCGAATTAGACTCCGTTAATGATGGTTTTGACAGAAATATAACCTTAACTCGGGCGTAGCCGTGTAAAAGATATCATTTACTTTAAGTTATACGAAGAAAGAGGACGTGATGGGTAGAGTAGTGGTACAGCACTAGACTCGCATTCGGGAGATACGGGTTCGATTCCCGGCAGGGGCAGATGTGGCTGGGACTTTTTCCTACTGCCTCTCGCTGAGAAACGGTAATTCCTGTACCGGCCATCTTGATTGAGGTTTTCCATGGTTTCCCACAATTAATTCCAGATAAATGTCGAGATGGTTCCTTATTTGAGGCCATGGCCGATTACCTATCAAACTCCTAGTTCAAAAATTACCTACCTTATCCTAATTTCCTATAATTCCTTCATTCGCCCATTGCTATTATATAAGTTGAAATTTTAAAAAAATGTAGAAAATAACGGGAGATGGTAAATGGAAAATAGTAATGGTGCGAATGGCGTCTGTTATGACATAAAGTCGAGAAACGGACGTTAAACGTATTATTATTATTATTACTTTAAGTTATGTAACCGTATGCAGCGATTTGATCAAGTCTAATTAGTCAAGCCTTTTTAGAGTGACATAAACAGATAGACAGCCAAACAATTTTGGGATTACAAAATATTCAAAAGTGCTGGAAACTTTCGAGAAAACGAAATTACAGACATGTTTCGTTACTATTTTATAGACTATCTCGTGGTATGGTTTCTTAGGTCACTATATTTATCATGTTTAGATTTTTTTGTGAAACTGCATGAAGCAATTGGTAAACCAGTATGAAATTATTAGAACTGATAGAACGAATTAAATCTAAACGCGATATTTTTGGTGATCTAAAACGCCATGCCACAGGAGATATACAGTTTTCTGTACGTGAGACTGCAAACGAGACTAATCGTCTTTTGGTCGGCCTTTATGACGTCCCGCGGCGTAAAAGACGCATTATGTTATAGTAACTAATAAGTAATATCATAGTAAGCCATGAATTCATACCCATATTATAGAGTTATGTCAAATTTCCTAGTTGAGGTTACATTAGTTTTCACATCTCTTCAATTCTCTGTTGCCTTAATGCTGTTTGACACAGCGCGGAGAATTGTCAAAGTTTGAGGTAGCGTAATTTTCTTGTTTTTAAGGATATTACAAAAATTCTTTCGTTATTAATTTTTCAATTTTTGGGACTATCACTAAGAGTAAAAAAAATCTTAGTTATGAAATTTTGGTGAAACATTTTCAGATCTAAATAACAGCAGTTCGGGATAGGTACATTTTTTCTTCAACACTGAATTTTATTCTGTGGTATGACGACTTATTTACAGCTGATATCTCCTCTATTAGAAACGAATTTTTTATCTTTTCAGGATAATCAAACTCATTTTTGAATAGGTGAGACGTGCATTCTATCCTTTCATACTTCAATGATTTATCTCATTGACGATGGTTCAATAAATTGTGCATTAGTAAATAGAGTGTTAACGAATAACGTTGTGTGAGTAATATTGTGTTAACATGCAATGAAATGCTTTTATTATAAAGATATAAAGAATTTAATTAGATATAAAAGTTACGACTAAAAGTATTTCGACGTTCTATTTATTGTTGTAAAACTACTGGTGATTTATTTATTTATATGTAAAATTTTGGAGAATTTAGGAATAATTTTGATGTCATATTCAAAGAAATCTAAATATTATTAAAACCTTCTTTTCTTTTTGGAAATTACTAGGTTATAATGGTAAACAAAGATCAAATAAAACTGAAAATAAAATATTAAGACACTTTTAAGCCGAAAAATAATTATTCTATACTAACCAGCAGAACAGGATTCCGAAATTCTGGGACGAGCGAATTTTACCATAACGTTGGAGTATCTATAGTCCTTAAAAATTTGCAACCGATTACACACCCTCCCCTCGTACCTGGGTTTTTAACTACAACTCGGCTGCCCCCCCCTTGTGGAGGCCACGCAAAAATGAATAGAATATGTTCCAAATTTAATCAAAATTGGTGCACTCGTTCGAGCGTTTGAAGTATGTCATAAATATAAGAATTATTCTAGATATGTAAATAGATTATAGACGCTCAACAGCTAAGATCATCAGCGTTTATATACAAGCCAATATATACAAACTGACTGGTACGAGCTCGAGTTCTTGAGAGCGCTGATTCTCAAAGAAACCTCGGAATGGATACCAAATCTTTCCCCTGAAAATATCACCTCACCCTTCTCTCGTACCTGGGTTTTTAAGTACAACTCGGCTGCTCCCCCCCCCCCCGTGTGGAGGCCACGCAAAAATGAATAGACAATGTTCCAAATTTAATCAAAATTGGTGCACTCGTTCTTTGTTAATTTTAATATTATTATATATCAAATGGAGTGTTTGAAGTATGTCATAAATATAAAAATTATTCTAGATATGTAAAAAGACGTTCAACAGCTAAGATCATCAGCGTTTATATAAAAAACCCGGGTCGCAGTGCCAAAACCCTGCCGACAATAGTGTATTTGCTTATACATAGGCAGTGTGGCCTTATTACACGAACTTAAATTTGTTTTTGGGCAAAATTAAAAATTTGACTCCTTAATACACCCCTTAAAATAACATTTTTTTTCTTAACTGCAATATTATTATCAATCTAACGTCTACACCCAATTAAATACACCCTTCAATAAATAAGTCACTATCTACAAATTACTGTTTTCAGAAAATTTGAAACCCCGGTCCTGTCGGGCCGATTATATTAAAATTGTAGGAACACTTTGTAATTGCTATTAAAGGGTTAAATTTCAATTTTGAAACGATTCTGAGAGTTTTTTAGGTATTTTTCGGCTCAAAAACATTTTTCAACCCCTAAAAACCACCCTTAAAATGACCCGATTGGACCTATTTTAAATAGGCTTCGTGCGGTGATGGATTCCAACGTGTGTGCCAAATTTCGTTAAAATGAATTAACTCCTTCGAAAGTTATTGCCCGTACACATATATACCTATATATATATATATATATATATATATATATATATATATATATATATATATATATATATAAATATATATATATATATATACATATATATATAAACATTTTAAAAAATGGTGCCAAAGTGTTTAGGAGGTTATGAAACGTCGAGAAATTTTGGTCCGACCCCTAGGTCCCGCCATCCGACCGACGCCAATAGTGTATGTTGCCATATGGCAAATACACTAATAAAGCGGTGCCAGCCAACATATACAAATTGACTGGTACGAGCTCGAGTTCTTGAGAGCGCTGAATCTCAAAGAAACATCGGAATGGACGCCACATCTTTCCCTTGAAGGGTAGAAATAGTTAATTCTTCATTAGGGATGTAGTATGCACGCCGATGTTTTTTTGAGTATTAGCGCTCTCAAGAACTCGAGGGCGTACGTAACGATGGATTAATTAATCAAGAATGAAAAGAAATATTTTTATTTTTCTAGTTTTCCTACACAAATATGAGAAACGTGTGACTCGGAGGTTTATTCACTGCTCACAATATTAAGACACAAGTTCCATTTTATATATTCATGAGAGTGTGTAGGTATGTGAACCCCGTTATACATGAATAGGTACTAGACGTGCATATAAAAACGACCAACTAGGTGCAGTCCTGCTGCGTACAAATTGTGTTGGGAAATGTAGCAAAGAAAATAATTCGAAACTTTCTTTTTGGAAGTAGATTTTTTTGTTAACAAAATAAAGTTACTTGCAATACTGTTCAATAATATATATATTTATTTATATTATATTTATTTTATTATATTATATTTATTTATATTTTATTTATATATATAAATAAAAATATTGAACAGTATTGCAAGTAATTTTATTTTGTTAATATTCTATTACTGTTGGTAGAGTCAATATTATTAAGATTTTTTTGTTGTTGTATTGTGCGTTTCTACTCGTTATTTTTTTGTTATGTGTAATTTTTATTGTGTAACTTGGCTTAATTTTTGTGTGTATACAATTTTTACACTCTCTCGCTCGAACCTCCTTAATTTTAACACATTTTTATTAGCTTTGGAAATTGTTGCGTCCATATTTTTTTCAAACATATACAATTAAGTTAGCAGGAAAGTGGACAAATTGATGTAAATCAATAAACCAATTATTAATATTACAAGTCACATGTTCATAATGCTTTATTCTTATTAATTAATCATTTCTGCCAGATTTGTTAATTTTGTAATGTTTATAAGTAAGAATAAGATCCATGTTGCTATTTATATGATGTTTATTATATACCGTGTAATAAGGTAAATATGCTGTGTTTGTAAACTTTTGGATATTTGGTTGTGTACTTAATTATAACATGTGCTATACTTTATAGATGCCTGATGAAGTTCAAATAAATGACCGAAACGTTGCTAAATTAATAATTGGTTTATTGATTTACATCAATTTGTCCACTTTCCTGCTAACTTAATTGTATATTTTTATTAGCTTCACATGTTTGTAAAGGAATCTGTGAACGTGAAATTCATCCATTTTGAAACGTCCGATTAAACTGAAACTTTGCACAATTATCAAGGACTGATGACAATACAATAATTTAATAAGTTTGTCCCATTATCCTGACCAGGACCTTCAGAATAAAAAAAACTTGAAAAATTACAGCAAGCAAGCTAACACGTTGTACAGTGACGTACGTTGCGTTGCCTACTCCATAGTCAAATGCAATAATGTTTTTTAGTCTTATAATTAAAATTAGAGTTTAAGAAAACTAAAACAACACGCTTTCATGAACTAAAAAATAGAAAATAATTTGGCAACAAAATTAGCTTTACTGTAAAAAGCGTGGAGTGCATATCGGTAATAAATTTTTCATTTACTAGCTAATTATAAAAGTAGAACTATTATGAAAATGTAAATAGATAGCACCCTAATGCTTTTTACAGTAGAGCTAATTTTGTTGTCAAATTATTTGTGTGTATACAACTTTTACACTCTCTCGCTCGAACCTCCTTAATTTTTGTTGCACTTCTCAAAGTGATTAAAAATTCGAACGGTATCATATCGATGATGTTGAAGTGTTGTTATCGATAAGGCGTTGACTCCACACCTAAGTTCTTTTACCTTTGTTTAACATCATACCTAAGCACACAAGCTGCATTCCTTATTTAGTAGGTGTTTATAGCTTGTGTTATGAATACGTAATCACGCGCAATCATTTAAAAATTATAGTCAATAAAAAACGAGAAGTTCAAACAGTCTTGAGAATAGTCGAGATCGCTGGAACGCCGTTGTTTATATGGAGTTACTTTATCGTCCATTACCACCTACAAGTTCTATAATCTAAGAGTTCATAAATGTGTTAATTGGATTGTGGGTTTGTTACTGAAAGTAATAATGCAAAAATCCCAGTTCCGAGGTTCTATCTGATACCTGGTAAAAGTAACAATTGAATTTTCAATTTACTATTAAAAATAATAAATTGGAATTCAAATAGCTTTGTGTCCATTATTCTAATTTCTTTTTTTTGCGATAATTTCCAGAGTGTTTGGAACTTTGATTACATTAAGAAGCATTGTGGCCCAGTTTTTTTTATATTAATAATAATATTAATAATAATAAAGTAACCAGGAAGTTTCCTATATTTAAATCCATCACCGAACTCTGTTAAACATGACTCTAATCTAAACATTTTAAGGGGTGTATTTAGGAGTAGAAAATAGTTTTTGGGCCCAAAAGACCGAAACAATTCTCGAAATTTATTTAAAATAGAAATTTAACCCTTATTAGTATCAATTAAAAGGAGCTTCTGAACTTTTCATAAAATCGGCTTGGCAGGACCGAACTTTATAGAGAATAATACTTTACTGAAGGCTGTTCGGTGCAGATGAATTGATAAAACAGAGACGAAATATTGAAATGAAAAAACAATGTTTAAGGGGTGTAATAAGAAGTTACAGTTTTTGTTTTATCCAAATACACTATATTGTTGGTAGGGTTTTGGCACTTCGACCCAGGATTTTTTTTGCCGGTAGGGAAAAATCTTTTAAAGACATCACATTTGTGATTCTTTCACGAACCATTCCGAAACTGCTATTAAGCATATAACGTCAAAATGGTTGCTGTCTCATAATGATTCCACTCGTGATTATTCGCATTGCTATATGTGGGATCAGTGTGGAACCGACAATAAACCATAAAATAACCGCAGAATACGTGGTGTTAATTTACACGTCGTTTGTTTTATTATTTATTCTGTATACGAGTTAACAAATCTTTTGTATATTGTTGTATCTGTTTCCATTGTGTTAGGTATCCGTCCCCTCGTCCCGCAAGGACACGATTCACAAAGTGAATTTACACGCGATAGCAGAAATACACGTGCGTATGATGGAAGTTCCGGTGATTGAGGAAAAGGATGCACTTGTTTGTACTTTATTTTGCCACTGAATATTACAATCAGTGAATCATTAATTTGCCTTCAGTTTTACAGGATCGTCTTTAAAAATTAAGACAGTATATTGAGCTTAAAATTCAAAAATAGTTATTATTTAAACATCTTAGACTTTCGATCACTCTAAGTTTACGGAGTCACGGACGTATGGTGTAGTTCTTCTTACTCTAATGTCACGGATATGATGTTAAATAAAAACCCGGGTCGCAGTGCCAAAACCCTGCCGACAATATAGTGTATTTGCTTGTATAGGGCCGTGTGGTTTTATACTGTTATTATGTGAAATTAAGTTTGTTTTTGGGCATAATAAAAAATGTAACCCCTTAATACACCCCTTAAAATAACAGTTTTTTTCTTAATTGTAATATTATTATCAATCTAACGTCTACACCGAATTAAATACACCCTTCAATAAAATAAATGTCACTATCTGCAAATTAGTGTTTTCAAAAAATTTGTAAGTCCGGTCCTGTTGGGCTGATTTTATTAAAATTTTAGGGGCACTTTTTAATTGCTATTAAAGGGTTAAATTTCAATTTTGAAACGATTCTGAGATTTTTTTCGGTATTTTGGGGCCCAAAAACTTTTTTCAACCCCTAAAATTCACCCTTAATGTGATCCGATTGGGCCCATTTTAAATAGGCTTCGTGCGGTAATGGATTCCAACATGTGTGCCAAATTTCGTCAAAATTAATTAAGTCCTTCGAAAGTTATAGCCCGCACACATATATATATATATACCTATATATATATATATACATATATATATATAAATATATATATATATATATACATATATATATATATAAACATTTTTAAAAATGGTGCCAAAGTGTTTAGGAGGTTATGAAACGTCGAGAAATTTTGGTCCGACCCCTAGGTCCCGCCATCCGACCGACGCCAATAGTGTGTGTTGCCATATGGCAAATACACTAAAAAGTGGCTTGGATTTAGTGGACACGTAGAGTATTCTACTGTGTACAGAGTACTCGATCCACCAATCATCGTTGAGGAAATGAGTACGTCTACAAAATTAGTAATCATTGAGTAAACAGTACTGCCAAAAATCAGCGATGTGTGTTCAAAAAATAAATTATCAGGTGTGGAGGGAAAAATCATGCAAAAGCCTATGTCGTTTCAATTTCTTATAAATATCTGTACTCTCTAATATGCTTAACATTGGTAGGGGTTGGGTGTTTATTGAAGTCAAAATTTTAATTAATGATGGCGGCGCTTCAATCACGAAGGCAAAGTTAAAGAAAATAATCATTTTAATTAAAAAGAGAGAATATTAAAGAAAAGTCGTAAACCGAAGAAAATGCGTGAACAAATTATTAAAAGTTGTTTATTAGTGTATTTGCCATATGGCAACATACACTATTGGCATCGGTCGGATGGCGGGACCTAGGGGTCGGACCAAAATTTCTCGACGTTTCATAACCTCCAAAACACTTTGCCACCATTTTTAAAAATGTATATATATATATATATATATATATATATATATAGGTATATATGTGTGCGGGCTATAACTTTCGACGAAGTTAATTTATCTTAACGAAATTTGGCACACATGTTGGAATCCATCACCGCACGAAGCCTATTTAAAATGGGCTCAATCGGGCCATTTTAAGGGTAGTTTTTAGGGGTTGAAAAATGTTTTTGGGGCCCAAAATACCGAAAAAAACTCCGAATCGTTTCAAAATTGAAATTTAACCCTCCGGTAGTAATTAAAAAGTGTCCTTAAAATTTTAATAAAATCGGCCCGACAGGACCGGACTTACAAATTTTATGAAAACACTAGTTTGCAGATAGTGAATTATTTACTGAAAGTTGCATATAATTTGGGATAGAGGTTCGATTGATAATAATATTGCAATTAAGAAAAAAAATGTTATTTTAAGGAGTGTATTAAGGAGTCAAATTTTTTATTTTGCCTGAAAAGCAACTTAAGTTCGCATAATAAAGCCACACTGCCTGTATAAGCAAATACACTATATTGTCGGCAGGGTTTTGGCACTGCGACCCGGGTTTTTTCTTTTTATCACGTGTTTTTTTATGTCTTACAATTATCTTCCTGATTGCAGGGCTCCTATCATGAGCTAAAATTTCGGCTTCGATGAGGGTAGGTACTTCTCAACACTAAGTTCAGGGCAATAAGAGAGTGGAAATATACATTCATCTACTGATTTTTGACCTGCAAGGTGTTTCTGTTGAATTTTATTTTTTTTTATTAATGAAGTCGTTTATAAGAATGTTACCTAAATTCAGATTTTCAGATTAATTATTATTAACCTAATAAATTAAAATTACTATCAGTGTTTAGCCCTTATAACCTTCACGATTTCTAGATTATTCTTTCAACATTTTATTGTAATTTAGTTACGGTGACAAACATATTTTAGTTATGGATCATGTAAATTTATACAATAGAATTGGGTTAAACGAATGCGGGTGAAATGAAAAGTCAATATTTGACTTTAGAAAACGCGACATATAAATTTAGTCCGGAATGTTTATTACAGTTGCAGCGGCGCAGACTTTTAACAAAGTCCGTGGGTGCTCATTTGACGACTCATTTACAAAAAAAATAGTGGTGTGAAATCTTGGTATGCACTTCTAAACCAACGACTGTACTTCAAATCGTCATTGAAATCAGAACGTTATATAAGTGGTATTGTCGATTAATTGTCTGTGTGGGTGCTGAAGACCTCCAATACCTAGGATGACTATAGTAAGAGTGTGACCAAGAGGTCACGTGACTTGACCGGAACACAGATTGGCTGCGCCATATTAAGCCATTTTATACGCTGCTCTCTACAGAGTGACTGTGTAGGCGCTACATACGCTGTATACGCGGTTCAATATGGCGACGATCGGATGCATTGACCACACTCTTATTTTAGTCACTCTACCAATACTCAAGGAGTTGGCATCTTTGTGTGTTTGTTGAGTTAATAACTGCAGAGCATTCATCCAGTTCATTTAAGAATTTAGTCATAGGTGGGCATTAACTCGTTAATCTGTTAATCGTTAATTAACGAAGTTAACAAAGTGCTTAACGATTTAGCTGTTGAGTTAACTTTAAAAAATGTTAACGGACACATTAACTTCCGTTAACTTGCCATAAGTCCGTTCAATCGTTAATTAAGTACCTACAATTCGGTCACTCAAAGTAAAGAAAAGTCTAAAAGTCACAAATCTTTAAGAACTAAAGCTCAAAGTCTCGTCAAAATGTGGCTAGACATTAAGTCAAAAGACTCTTTTAACGATGCGGCATTCCTCGGAGAACAGATAATAATAAATCTGTTTATTAAATATAGTACCGCTATACCGTCAAGTGCTGCAGTCGAACGCCTTTTTTCTACGGGAAAAGACATTTTAACGCCTAAAAGAGCCTCACTTTCCGACGAAAACTTCAATATATTGTTGTTTATGAAGGGGAATATGCACCTTATGTCAGACTAGCTGTATTTTGAGTTGAACATTTATTATTAAAAACTCTAATGATACACCCTTCTTTCACTAATATTTCATGACCTGCCTAAACTTCCATAGCCCGTATTAACATTAAATATAAAATAGAATTTCTATCGCGAGTTAACGATTTACGATTCGTTAATCGTTAACCTGCAAGATTAACGTCTTAACGATTAACGAAGTTAAGTATTTGATTAACGGTGCCCAGCTATGAATTTAGTTGCTTTGAATAACCTTTCTCGAACCGACGTTTCACATTTTTAAATGATATTTTTAATTTTAAAGCACACAAGAATAAATAAATATAATATACTTGCATTATCGTATAAATATATGCGTGTATTTCTTATAGATATCATTATAATGTAGCACACTTTCTGCTCCTGATAGCTGCTCGAGTACAACAATGAATGGCTATACTAATGCGACGTCGTTAATTGTTAATTAATTAACTAGTGAATGCTTTAATGCGTTTTTTACAATTAATTTCGTGATTATAAAGTGAAAACCCAAAAAATCTTTAAACTTGCAAATCAACGCCAGGGCTAAGTATTGGTCGGATTTATTTATTTGATTGAAATTAGCCACGAAAAGAAATATTATATTTCTTATATTTAATTTAGGAATGCTATATATAGGAATCATATATTTCAACAAATATCTATCAATGTAGTGTAACTGTAATCATAACAATCGCGACATTGGGAGATTCGGGTTAAAGTCCCGGCAGTGATTTGTTATTAAATTTTTCCCATCAACTTCGTAATATTCTGAAATAAATATTTAGCTGTTTAATCTAATTTGCCATCATATATTTCACCACATAGTCTTTCGTCACGCTGAATTCGGGGTAATTTCAGAAACTACTGTACGGATTTTCATTAGGTTTTCACCAATAGAAAGAGGGATTATCTAAGAAGGTTACAGGCTATAATTTTTGAACATTTTGAGAAAATAAGCTACCGGTATGATGATATTTGTGAATGAAGTCGGAAAAAATCGTTCTTTCTGAGTTAAAGTTACATGAAAATAATGTATAGCGGAATAGTTCCTTTTAAAAAGTTCTAAAAAAAAGTCCGGGCTAGCATATGTCTATCTTTTGCCTCACAATAACCATTTTTATGATTTTTAAATTTGGTCTAAAAGAATGCTTTATTTGCGAAGATATTTTTACCGACATAGTATTAACCCTTATTTAAATAAATATGTTAGTCATCTTAAGTATTTAATTTAGACCGACCTTGCCTTTACACTAATTAATTTAGATTTAATATTCCGGATGACGCCGGATCGGATCTTGTATAATTCAATTCCAATACCGATATCTGCTGAGATTTAAAAAGGAAATCGATCAGTTTGCATTTTTTTTTATATAAAAATATTAAAATTGATTAATACAATCAACAGATAATTTAAAAACTAAATCTAATTTTACAATAGTATAGTAATAATAAAGAAATAAAAACCCGGGTCGCAGTGCCAAAACCCTGCCGACAATATAGTGTATTTGCTTGTATAGGGCCGTGTGGTTTTATACTTTTATTATATGAAATTAAGTTTGTTTTTGGGCAAAATAAAAAATTTAACCCCTTAATACACCCCTTAAAATAACAATTTTTTCTTAATTGTAATATTATTATCAATCTAACGTCTACACCGAATTAAATACACCCTTCAATAAATAAGTCACTATCTGTAAACTAGTGTTTTCATAAAATTTGTAAATCCGGTCCTGTCGGGCCGATTTTATTAAAATTGTGGGGACACTTTTTAATCACTATCAGAGGGTTAAATTTCAATTTTGAAACGATTCGAAGAATTTTTTCGGTATTTTGGGGCCCAAAAACAGTTTTTAACCCCTAAAAACTACCCTTAAAATAGCCCGATTAGGCTCATTTTAAATAGGCTTCTTGCGGTGATGGGTTTCAATACGTGGCCCAAATTTTGTTGAAATCAATTAACTCTTTCGAAAGTTATCGCGCGTACACATATATATATATATATATACGTATATAAATATATATATATATATATATATATATATATATATATATATATATATATATATATATATATATATATAAACATTTTTAAAAATGGTGCCAAAGTGTTTAGGAGGTTATGAAACGTCGAGAAATTTTGGTCCGACCCCTAGGTCCCGCCATCCGACCGACGCCAATAGTGTATGTTGCCTTATGGCAAATACACTAATAAGGGCTTATACGTAATTATCCAAAACATTTCCTCTACTTACATTTGATTGATTCAATTATAATTTGATTAATTATTAGCAAGTTTAGTAACTTCGATAGAATGACGAATAATGTATAATTTATTGCATAATGCATATCTTCGAGAAAATCAGTGTCAGTGTTACAAAACAACAAAAAACAAACGTTCGTGCGCTCTTGATTCTCTAAATAAATCAATTTAGTAAGTGTGTGTAAAACCCTTAGATACCATCAGTTAAAAGAAGCGTACACTGGCGTCTTGCAGTTGAAATAGTTACTTCTGTATAATTGAGATAATTTCTGTTTAAACAATAGTTCAATAGTACTTTCGAAAGTGATCTGCCGTGCTTTTCTTTCATCTACATTACGTATTATAATTTATAATAAAGGCATGGCTCAGTGCTTTTGTTTCGCTGGCAGTCACGACAGTGTATTGTTCTTGGTTTATCAATTGTCACCATAAAGAAAACTATGCTCGTGACTCGACTGTCGCCTGTTTATTAATTTAAAAATGTGTTCAATTTTCCCAAATAAACCGTCATGACTTTAATGTTTTAATTCTAAAATGTCAACATTTATTTTTTGTTAACTGGAATAAAATATTTTTATTGGTCCATGTACAGAAAGCAAAAATATAAGCTCCATTTTCACAGAACAAATTTAATTTCAACTGGGATTAACATTCATTTATTTATAAACAATGTAAATTTAAAGGTAAACTAAGATTAAATCTAACTGAATTCAATAATTACAAATTGTATTCACTCATTTATGTACACGGTTAAATTCTTTGAATGTTAATTCAAAATAAACAGTTTTATTTAATTTTTACAGGACTGAGTAAATAACGTAAACATAACATGAATCATTTATTAGATAACTTTTTTTGTCCGGAAATAAATAACTGCATGTTACGTGTTAATAAAATAAAACTAGTGGTAAAAAATAAAAATTATAGGTTTGTAATGATTAACTGATTTTATATACTCACAAACCGTATTATTTTTTGACAACCGAACAGTTAGTTCATAAAAATGTATTTTACTTGCTCACACGTAAAATGTAGAAAACGTTTTTAAACGGTATTTCACACATTTATGTATACTGCGACCAACCAAAGAACGTCTGAGGGGAAAGCGAGTCATTACGCATGTAACGTCGAGAATTTACGAGACAGGCGTACTTTCCAGTGTAGTAATAATGCAAACTTACAGTTGTCATTTTTTATTTTAACTATACGAAAGTTCTCGGAAATTGTAAATTTATAAAACTGTAGAATTTAAAGCCTTTTTTACAACGTTGTTCTCCACGGAGCTATGAGTAATAGAAATAACAAAATAATCTTTTTATTCGAAAAGTTGATTCGAATTTCGAAAAATCAATAACGGAATTGTATTTGTTAACCTCCAGAAATTATGAAATTACTCGAAAATTAAACAAAATAATAATTTAAGAAATTTTGAAGAAATACCATTCAACAAGGTCAGCTGATTTGAACTTCTAAAAATTACAAGAGCTCCGGTTTAGCACTGTCAAAAACTCTCAAATAAACATAAATAATATAAAACTCATTCCGCCACGAAAGTGGAAAGATTCTGGTTTGAGTCCAGACGGTGTTGGTGGATAAAAATAAATTTTTCTGATTTAGCATTGTAACAATGAATGTTTAAGAAATACATATTTTGTCTTTAAAGGTAAGCATGGTGACTTTGTGGTCATTCAATCCATTTTTTAGATTTAGGATTTTTTACCCCACTCTTTAGTTTCCAAAAAACTATTTACACACAACACTCATTATCTAAATTATCACCGCTTTTTATCGTAAAGTTATTCCACTATGCATTATAAATAATACTTTTGAAGGTTTTCATAGACCAACGCGAGATCGCGGGAGCGTTGCGGAATAAAAATATGGTGGAATTGTAAACGACATACCGCTTGAGTGTAAACGCTAACATATCTCGGCATATAATTTTACTCCGTAACGCTCCTGCAATTTGTGGCGTAGTTTTTATTTGGATAAATGAGAGTCTACTGTATATTTGTTTTATAGCTCAATGCGTTTAACATCATACATACAAATTAGCTGTATAACTAACATCGTATGTACATTATTAGAGCAGCAAGAAATTGTATTCTTAATGAAGAATAGAAGAATAAATAAATTATAATGTACAAAAAAAAAAGTATTGTGACGATGGGAACTGGGAAAAAATACCCACTCTTTAATATACTCGCATAGTTCAAAAATTTTAGTTTAAATCTGCAGACCGATGTTGAAACGATGAATGTCATGAAATTCTCTGAAGCAAAATGTAATGTTCTTGAAAATATAGTGTAACTCCGTCAACGGGGGTGATAGATATATTTCATTTATTTGCTTAGTCAAAATTTTTGATGCAAAAAGCTAAGAACAAAACGGAACATACAATATGAAAAGATCGCAATAATTAATTAACTCATTAAAATTTTCTGGTGCCAAGTAAAAGCGACTTAAGTAAAAAAATTGTCAAATTTTATTTTTACTGCTCTAAACTGTATTCTTTTTCACTTGATATTAACGGCTAAAAAAGAGATCTTTCGACTTGAGTACTTTATACGTGACACCAGAGAATTTAGTGTCACTAATACATCTATAGACACTTTATTAAAATTTTTGTAACTGCAGTATATCTGTCATCAGATTTCCTATTTAATAAAATTTTTATGTAATTTGTCATCCTTTTTAGAGTATTTGCCATATGGCAACATACACTATTGGCGTTGGTCGGATGGCGGGACCTAGGGGTCGGACCAAAATTTCTCGACGTTTCATAACCTCCTAAACACTTTGGCACCATTTTAAAAAATGTTTATATATATATGTATATATATATATATATATATATATATATGTGCGGGCAATAACTTTCGAAGGAGTTAATTCATTTTAACGAAATTTGGCATACATGTTGGAATCCATCACCGCACGAAGCCTGTTTAAAATGGGCTCAATCGGGTCATTTTAAGGGTAGTTTTTAGGGGTTGAAAAAAGTTTTTGGGCCCAAAAATACCGAAAAAATTCTCAGAATCGTTTCAAAATTGAAATTTGACCCTTTAGTAGCAATTAAAAAGTGCTACTAAAATTATAAGCAAATCGGCCTGACAGGACCGGACTTACAAAATTTATGAAAACACTAGTTTGCGTATACGAATTTACTTACTGAAGGTCGTATTTAATTTGGTGCAGATGTTGGATTGATAACAATATTTCAACTAATAAAATTATTATTGTAAGGGGTGTATTAAGGGGTTCAATTTTTTTTTATTTTGTCCAAAAACAAACTTAATTTCATTTAATAAAGCCACAATACCTGTATTAGCAAATACACTATATTGTCGGCAGGGTTTTGGCACTGCGACCCGGGTTTTTTTAAATATCCTTGCCATTTTAACAACAGAAACATTATTTTATGACCATTTAAGACTGAACAATATTATGTTAAATTACTTTTTGAATCTTTTAAAAGCTACTACTTGAAGTTCTTTTATTTGTACCAAGGTTTTTGTGTGATCTGGTAGACATCATGGGTTCGTCCATGGCACTATGAGTCAATTGGGTGACACCATCACAAGTGACGCCATAATTTGGAGAAAGTTGCAATTAAAAGTCTTGAAACTCTTTAAATATATTCCACAACATTTGTCTCAAATGAATAAACTTCAGTTATTATAACTTTTCGACGTTATTCCTGGTAGAAGAAAATCTTTTCTCTATATTTGATTCAGAAGATCCTTTATCCATTTTACATTATTAATTTCTCCAACTGTTTTACCTTACATTTTTGTAGATTCACGACCTCATAATCACATGCTTACTGAAAATGTGCTGTGTATCACTTTGCTAGTAAACAAATTTATCAAACATTGTTGTTTTCAAAAGTAATACTGGTGATACTTTCATTGAATTAGTATTCTTTTGTCGTTGAAATACAGGATAAGTTCGGTTTTGCAGTTAAATTGATACAAGGGCTGTAATGTGATCGAATTTATTTTATATGCTTTGAAAGAGCTCTATCGTGCGCTTGGATCGATTTGGGCACAAAACTGTACTTTTTCGCATTTTCTCTTTGTTTTTAGGCTTCCAGTACGGTGTCCTTTTAAAATACCGAATAGATGTTATATTCACGTGATAAAAAATAAACTTTGTGTATAATATAGAAAATTATTAGATAGTTTAGTAACGCACGGGAAATTTTCTATTTGACATGAACTCAATACTTTTGAACAGATGGTCATTTCGCTCGTGCACTAAATAAATGATGCACTGACTACAGTCTAGACAGAACTTAAATGCGACAGTGAAAAAGTCAGTAGCGCACAGAAATTATAAGATATATTTTTCAATAATAATTGTAAAAAGATGTCTAATTTTCAAATAGTTATTATCTACAATGCCTCTCTCTCTAATTTTCAAACTAGAATTAAAAATACATTGCAGTAGTTAATGTATCAAGATTGTATGCTTTATTTTATGAACGAGATGTGACATTGTTAAAATGAAAGATTAAGCGAGTCCTAAAGTCTTACAATCGAGATACATACTACATTTTTACACGTACATATCCTATAAAATAACACATTTTCACATCATAATACGTATTTTTGTAATATTTTTGGCCAGTTCAGTTCGACCATATTGGAATTGTGTGGACTGTTTACGATGGCAACGCCTGCTATGTTGTTTCTTTTGCTCATACGGATTCAAATGGCAACTGAGGGAGATGTTACTAGCGGATTAGTAAAATCGAACTACTTTTGTTTTACTTTACGCACTAGTGCGAAAAGGGTCATTTTACAACCGTTATACAGACATGAAAAGCAACTATTTTATCGGAGATCGTTCAAATAAAATTTAAAACATTTTCCGTGTGTAATAATGATAAATAAATGTGGTTTTTGTTTATTAGGTTTGCAACAAACAATAAAATGTTCAATCGAATAATGTTTTATTGATAATAATATAAATATTTACGACACGACTAAAGTCAGTAAAATATTTTAAAATGATAATTTTTATTATCTTGAAATTATTTAAACTATGGGCTTAATTCACTTGAGATTTATTTATAGTAGTTGTAACTTTTATCATTTTTTTTTGCATCTTAGTTCGTAATTGTACAGTTTTAAAGATAAAGAAATTTATGTGTTCGCCATTTTCTGCTTGTTTATTTATCTGTGTCTATATTCTATACAGTATACTAATAAACCTAACGATATATATGTATTGTGTCAATTGAATTCAATTTTAGAATTGAAGTGAAAAACAGCTATTTAATAGAAGGTACGTGCAAAAAATACCACGTTTGTAAGGATATACGACTCGTGTTGTGCTTGTTTTAAACATAATGGTACACTTGGTTCGATCATAACCTACTACGATAGTTGGTATACAATCTACTAATATTTATCTACTAACTGTTGGCTGCGGCTTCGCTCGGGTAGATTAATAATCAAGAGCGATAAATCTCTCAGCTATCCTAGAAAATACTGTAGTCAGTGACTTAAAAACTTAGTTTTTTATAAGTTAAAGTATAAAAATAATAATAGTGCGTTTAACGTCCGTTTCTCGACTTTATGTCATAACAGACGCCATTCGCACCATTACTATTTTCAATCTACTACACTTCCCGCTATTTTTCTACATTTTTAAAACTTCAACTTATGTAATAGCAATGGGCGAATGAAGGAATTATAGGAAATTAGGATAAGATGGGTAATTTTTGATAGGTAATCGGCCATGGCCTCAAATAAGGAACCATCTCGAAATTTATCTGGAATTATTTGAGGGAAACTATGGAAAACCTCAATCAAGATGGCCGGTACAGGAATTACCGTTTCTCGGCGAGAGGCAGTAGGAAAAAGTCCCAGCCATATCTTCCCCCGCCGGGATTCGAACCCGGACCTCCCGAATGCGAGTCTAGTGCTGTACCACTACTCTACCCAGCTCGGTACTAATATTTATCTACTAACTGTTGGCTGCGGTTTCGCTCGGGTTGATTAATAATCAAGAGCGATAAATCTCTCAGCTATCCTAGAAAATATTGTAGTCGGTGACTTAAAAACTTAGTTTTTTATAAGTTAAAGTAGTTTCTTAAGAACACCACTGATTTTAAGAACAGAATAATGATTGGTCGTCGAGTGCACCAACTGCTATCGTAATAATGAAGTGATTTTAATGTTGGCGACAGTTTCAGAGATGCATAAACCCACTTTCTTTTTATAGTACAGTAAACACATTAATGCAGTTATTAAGTATATGTACAATAACAAGTAATCATATGTGGATTATAATAGAAAATATTACAGTCAAAGCCCTCTAAGTGCACAGCTCGGAACCGAGCCCATCCTTTAAGTGCACACTTCCCCTACGATCTTTTTCATCCCCACTCTTCTAACTCCTATAGCTATCTTTATTCAATCAGATGCTATAAACAATATCTCTAAAACTCTATGAATATGATGGAAATGGAAAGTTTGAAAATAGCGCGCTTACGGTCGCACGTGATTGGTCGCAGATTATTCGAAGTGGGGGCTGGGGAACGTGCACTTAGAGGGCGAGTTCGTGTGCAGTAAGAGAGCGTGTGCATTTAGAGAGCGTGCACTTAGAGGGCTTTGACTGTAATACGTCTTGTCAATGTCAAATTTTACAATGGATAGTTTCAGAGTATTGTAAAATCTGTTTAAGCGCATCTCCCTATAAAATAGTTGCTTTTCATGCTTGTAAACCCAAACCTCGCTTTACGATTTAGGTAGGTACGTTCCGGAAAAGTTGTCCCTAAGTGAAAAGCCAACGTTGACGGCCGCGCCTTAAGGAGTAAAATGGTTGAGTTTACTTCTCGAAACTTTTGGCCGTTATAATGAAACATTGTGGACTGTAAGTCGAAAAAAACTAATATAGGCAGTGTGGCTTTATTATGCGAACGTAAGTTGGTTTTTGGGCAAACTAAAAAATTTGACTCCTTTATACACCCCTTAAAATAATATTTTTTTTCTTAGTTGCAATATTATTATCAATCGAACCTCTATACCAAGTTATATACACACTTCAATAAATAATAATAATAATAAATAATTTGTAGAATTTTCAAGTGTTTTTAATTACATGTTTTACTAAGTGCCGAGTGAAAAATCAGTGCAAATTAAAATAATTCACAATCTGCAAACTAATTTTTTTCATAAAATTTGTAAATCCGGTCCTGTCGGGCCGATTTTATTAAAATTTCTGGAACACTCTTAATTACTACCAGAGGGTTAAATTTCATTTTTGAAACGATTCTGAGAATTTTTTCGGTATTTTGGGCCCAAAAACATTTTTCAACCCCTAAAAATTACCCTTAAAATGGCCCGATTACGCCTATTTTAAATAGACTTCTTGCGGTGATAGATTTCAATACGTGGGCCAAATTTCGTTAAAATCAATTAACTCTTTCGAAAGTTATATATATATAAACATTTTTAAAAATGGTGCCAGTGTTTAGGAGGCTATGAAACGTCGAGAAATTTTGGTCCGACCCCTAGGTCCCGCCATCCGACCGATGCCGATAGTGTATGTTGCCATAATATGGCAAATACACTAAAAATATTATCATCAAAAAAGGTCGTTTTAGCGGAATGCAGTATAAAGAGCGGCCATATAGCTCAAGGTATTGGTGTCTAGCGGTCGTGAAGGGATACATTGAACCCTAATAAATCATAATCAAATCTTATCAGAATTGAATGCAGTCTACAACCATGTTTTCCCAATTTATTTTCATGTTAATGAAATATTAGTTATAGTAATATTTGTATGTTTATTCACTTTCATTAAAAGTAACTCTATACGTTTATGCAAATACGTCATTTCGCACGATCTCTAAAAAAACCGAGACCTCAAGTTGTTTTTTTGTCCTCTCTGTTGTTTATTGCGATTACTAGTTTAACACACGCAAGTAACGGAATGGCAACTTGAAAATTCTTTAAACTGAATAACGGTATTAGGAAGACTGTTGAATTCTATATCTATAGCCATAGGTGGTACGCATATGTTAACAGGCAGAGAGTGACAGACATATTTGTAAAATAATCAGATAATAAGAGATGCAAAGTAAAGATTTGGAAATTCGCTTATGGCGTTTAATTGGATTCTTCGCTTTGTTACCTACATGTTATGCAACATACCGTGTGGATGAGAAATTGTGTAATCATTTCTGACAAGAAAAATAATAATTTTATTCGGTTTTAGGAATGTCATAGTCCAGTGCCTTTTGCATGTAAAAAACAAATTATCTAGGACAGTGGTCTTCAATCTACAATTTAAAGTTTCCTCATGTTTTTTTTTTCTAGCATTTCAACTATACTAAATTGGGCTAAAATTCACACTTCAAAATTTTAGAATATTTTTTTGTTTAAAAAAGACTTTTTTGGGAAAAAAGTGTGTTTGCTTATTAGTCTGTTTGTCTGTCTGTGAACACGATACAGGTCGAACTGATGTGCGAATTGAAACCAAATTTTGGAAGAATGTTTGATATACAAATATGAAGACCCATATTGTTTGTGAGAAAAATTCACGCATGCATAGGAGATGTATATGCTTTAACGTTGTTTTTTATATTAAAATCGTATATTTTTCATAACGATTTGTTATTGTAAATAAAGATTTTTATAAGATTCTTTTCTTAAGGCTTTATTATTTTAGAAATATTTCGAAAATAAAAAAAAAATCGACTGCTTTTTTTTGTTCTGAAGATCTATCAAAAAGAAATCAGTTAGGCAGCTGACAAGCATGCTTTGGTTATTTTTTACATGTGATAATATATTATGTAACCATAATGTAGGTAATGTCATAATATTTAATCAGAAGCGTAGCGTGCCTTGGCGGGGCCCCCTATAAAAATTTGTTTGGGGGCCCTTCCCCCGTTGAAGTAAATGACTTAAACGGGGAAATCCCGCAGCCCGCGATAACCGATGTAGGGTGTTGCCAACGCACGCTTTATGTGGGAATAGAAGAAATTGCTTTTTTTGACTTTTGTCATTTCTGAAATAAAAAAAAAATGGGAAGTTTTTATTAATTTTTGCTTACGCACGTTGGGGGCCCCCGTGGCCCGGGGGCCCCGTATAATTGATACGGCATATACGGCGGTAGCTACGCCCCTGTATTTAATACTAGTCGTCACCGCACGCGTTAACAGAAATTTTATTTTCTTTATTATAATATGTCAGATGTTAGTATTTGAGAAGTTGAATTTTTTCTGTCGTCTAGTTAGCTGAGTTTTTTTTAGTTTACTCCATAAAATTTAGGAACATGTTCTTTTCTGTAATACTGTGCTTTTTACCGATTCTTTTACAATGTTGTGTATTATATTGTTGTTTATAAAATATATGTTTGTTTTGGAAAAATGCGAAATTTTATTGTAACTGGTTACAGAAAGAGCGGTTTTATTTAGCTCTGAAATTACTGTCGGTAATCCCGTACGTTTGTTTTAAAACAAACGAATAAATGTTTGGTTTTTGTTTCAGGAAATGAAGATATTTATTCAAATTCTCATATATCACCAAAATCAAAAGATTTCCAAATATTAGATGCCAAAATAAAAGGAGATACGACGTCCAAACCTGAAGAAATTCTGCCGGCAGATTTATCGATCGACGAAACGTCTGTTCAACCAAATCATGAGACAGTCACGCTTCAGTCTTCCGCAACGTTGGATTTGAGCGATAATAGTCAAATGCATAAAGCAACTATGTCTTTAGCTTATGGGATGGGATACGACGAAGACGATGACAAGGACGTTGAACGGTCAAGGGTGGAGCGATCAGCATTACCTATTTTAGATGGCCGTCAAGTAGATTACTCACGTGAATCGGATAGAGATGGCAACCGATTGGAAGATAATGATGTCAATGTAAGAGCCGGACATAGGTATAAACATTTGAGCCCAACAAGAACACTGGGGGGACTGAGGGGCCGCAGTGGAAATATCTTTTCTACGAACCAGGGGGAAGTATTGAGGGCTCCGCGTGGCAAAGCACTGCCACTGCAGGTAAATTATTCTTGAATAGCTTCGTTGCAGCAACAAAGGTTGAGATTTTGGGATGATATAATGATAAAGATGACACGTAATGAATATTCTGAATATTCTGCAAAAAAAAGAAAAAAAAACTTATATTTAGTCTTTCATAAGAATATCGGGAAACTCTTATTATTATTTTCCGAGCTACATAATTCTTTCTCTCAACAATTTGCAAAAGCAATTCTGTTTTCATAAAAATTGTTCTTAAATTAAATGCTCTGAAATATTAACTGTTTGTTTAAATTTATTTTAGGAGCCCACAATTTCGCCGAGTGCAACGACGGTGAATTTTGCTACAGAAACGTTTAAAGGACGCCAAGCAAGTCCAGATATCCAGGATATTATAACAGGAATAGTAAAACTCCTTAATGGTAATGTGAACGTGCAAGCAAATACTGCCCCACCTATGGGTCGTCCTTCGCGACCAGTGTCCACGCGTATAAATAATCGTGGTCCGCCTCGCATTTCGGATTTGCCTCCATTACCTCCAGATTTTGATTCAGCACCTTCATCCAGTGTTCTTCCACCGCCCCCGCTAGGACAAATGCCACCGCCGCCTTCTCAACCAGTAACTAAAATTCCTCCTCCGTATCCGTTTGATTTACCCCATCAAACAAAACCTCCGGTACGTCCATTCCTTAACGGAGTGCCTCTTCCTGAACAAATTGTGCCAATTGGAAGTCACAGACCTCCAACTCTTGGAGGAAACTTTCACGGGGGTGGAGGAAGACCACCAGGACTACCACCTTGGCATAGGAGACGTCCGCCACATAGAAGGCCACCTAATATACCTGCCTACAAACCAATGCCTCCTATGATGGAAATGGAAGAAGAAATAATTAGTTTAACATCAGAGGAACCGGCGAATCAACCTGTGATTCAAGAAAGCATGATTCATCAACATATTCCGATCACCGAAAGTGATGATAATGATTCTTCGGGAGTACAGACTGAAGCCGCTTATCACGAGTTAAATTATGGTGATAATGTTGACATCACCAATTTGGAGACTAGTATTACTGAAGAACCTGAAATTGCATCTTCGAAACCTATAGAAATGGTTAGTAAAGATGAATTGATCAAAGATAGCATCAACCCAGACAAAAAGAAAGACAAATTATATCCAAAGCCGGAGAAAACTTCAGTGGGAAAAGAAACTACTGAATTTAAATTCGAAATAGTTGAAGACACGTCCGAAATTAGCTCGTCGCCTGTACCGACTTTAATTGAAATGTCAACAATAAACGTTACGTCAGGTGAAATTACTACAATAGAAAATGAAAATGGAGAAAGTTATAATCCACCTCCCCTTATGGAAATCGAAGGCATTGGTGAAGCCATTCCTATTTTAGAAACTTCAATAACAGAAATTGAAAGTTCAATGGCGAAAATAAGTGAATCGACATCATCAACAGCAACTCCGACGGAAGGACTGTCTGCCATTACTTCAACGAATGTAGCAACCAGTACGGAAAATTCAGTTTCAGAAACATTAGATAACAATATTAACAAGCAAACTTCTTCGACGTCGTTATCATCGACGTGTAAGTTTAAATATTTTTATTCTAAGGTCACCAAATACGAACGTTTTTTGGACCATACAAAAATTCTGACAAACACGACAATAAATATGCCATACAGAACCAGCATTAATAAGTTAAAGTATAAAAAAAAATTATAAAGGTGTCTCGCTTATTTATCTCTTTAAGAAACGTTTGTGTATTTTTAGTGGTGGATTCATCATCAGCTCCGGGTGGTTTTCCGTATTACCAATATCGACCTCGACCAGGAATAGTTCTTGACGATACTGAATATAAACCAGGCGGCCATCGACATCCTCCGTCAGTTATCACAGCTCGTCCTACAGTTGGACATGGCGAGATATTCGACGTTACCGTTTCAGCAATTCAAGGACCTGATACAAATAATGGAGGCAACGGACAAGGAAAACCTTTCATTTATCCAGGTGACCATTTTTTAAGTCTTTTTATGAGCTTCATAAGTTAGTTAGTATTTAGACATTTTTTAAATTATCAAATATATTTTATATAAATATATATTTTTTTACATAAGGTCATTTAAATTAGATGTTTTTAATTTTGCAATATATTCTTGCTTAAATTTCAAAGATCAACTAATTTTACATTACAATCCAACGAATTATTTTATGTTTATTTTGAAAACTGACATTTAAAAGTTATAAAATAACACAATAATTGAATTATAATTTTTATAAAGCATTGATCAATTAGTATATTTATTCACATTTTACGAAATAATAATAAACTCATTACAAAGAAATGCAATCCAAATTGATTGTGTCATAAGTTTGACGTAAAATAATTATTCTTTATTAATTTATTAATGATTATTAAATAGGTTTATCTAATGTGACATTTATGTTAATTTTTTATATTGCAAGGTATTTGTCTATTCTAATTAACCATTATAAATTTTAAATTACGCTTCTTTCAAATGCATCACTGCTCTTAGTAAATAGGTTTTATTAAAGAAAAGAAATGTGCAATACACTATTTTATCAAAAAACAATCTCTCTAACTCTAAAATATTAATTAGGAAAAATAATTACATTGATATATTATTGACCTAAAAGTAATAATTAACCTAATTACAAGATTTCAGTTGTTCAGACTAACACATAACCAGTTTTTTCTGATCATATAAATTGTTATCAACTGTGCTTATTGGATTCTTTGTTTCTGAATTCAATTAAATTCTATATTAACTCACGTGATTGTAAATAAAAAATTTCTAAATAAAATTATTTATTTTTAGTGGATATTGAAGGCATCCTTTTAGCACCTACCAACGCTGACGTAATCACATCTCCGTCCGGTTCTGAAGGATTCGTATCGATAGACGGAAAACGAACATACCTCAATCTCTTTGGTGATACTGGATCAACTTCAGTAGATCATCCGCCGATAGTGCCAACGAAAAGTTCGTCTTCGATTAGTACTAACAGTGGAACCATCCAAGTAACGGGTACTGGATATGCAGTTCCTCAAACGGACATACCTTCAATTCCATCGCGTGGTGTAGCTAGGCCACCTCAGCAGAAGAGGCCATTGTATAACAGAAAACCTCAGCCACCAGTGAGGTAAGAGTAGATTGGTAATTGCCCAGTATGTCTTCTTGATAATGCTACCTGACGCATTTCAAATGAAATACTATTTAGTTGAGAGATTAAATAAAAAAAGTAGAAGAAGAAAACACAACAAAATAGTTTATTGATTCATCTAGAGAGTTACGTTTTGCACATCATCATCGAGTCCTAATCTTTTGTTAATTATTTCAGAATCGATACCTGTATAGTAGGAGATCCAACAACATGTGACGAGACTCAACACGAACAGTGTCGTACAGAAAGTGGAGTATCCTCCTGCCATTGTCGGCCGGGCCATGCTAGAAGAAAACACCGGGAGCCGTGTCGTCGCGTTGTGGCTCTCGTCGCTGCTCTCAGGGTGGATAGAATGCGTGAACATCGTATTGTCTGGAGCGGTCGTTTCTTAGATCAAGACACTGATGAATATAGACAACTTGCCTATGAGGCTTCTCGAGCGGTATGTGTATCACAATATTTTCCTGATAGACCTAAATGAAAGAAAATTTCTCTTGCTCCTTACTATGCTCCACTTGTATGATAGAGAAGAAATGTAAGTTTTTAGACGCAGGCATGAAACGTTCTGGAAAGTTATTAATAACATTAAAAAAAATTTAGAATAAATTTGTGTCCTGACTAATTGAACCGAACAGGAGAATAGATCAGTGTTGGATTTCGTATTTGATTTGTCGTTTTTTTCCCTACAGATTGATTCAGCAATGTCAATGACTCCGTTTAGCGACGACTTCATTGAAGCTCGAGTCAACAACATATTCCACGGTCCCGGGGGCGCAGGTGGAGTTTTCGTAAACTCGACTTTACTCCTTCAGGAAGACGTAACCACGCTGAGACAGGGTTTGGCACATGACGTACAAAATCAGCTCATGGGAGCTATCCAACGGCGTAGTAACAACATCGGTAACAGTGCATTGTGGGTTGATGGACTGGCTGGAGCTGTTTCTCCACTTTTGGGTAAATAGTTACTTATCAATTATTCTGATAGATTTAATATTTAGTTTGGTTGGTTTGGGACTCACCATATGTAACGGAATTTTATTATTGATCTAGCTTATACAGATGATGATGGCCTTAGCTATTGCACCTCTATATCCCGTCTCTATATCTGTCTACCGTCAACATTTTTCAACTTTGAATAGTGGACGGTTTGAAGTCTTGCAATAAATCGATTTTCTTCTAAAACAGCGCTAATTTTTGATTGCAGATTTGGATGAATGCGCAAATCCCGAATTAAACGACTGTCATTCAGAAGCCACTTGCAACAACGTGTTCGGAGGTTTTACTTGTGAGTGCGGTGACGGATTGCGTGATCCTTGGTCAGGAAGCAAAGCAAGAGCCGGTCGTCAATGTGAACGCTGCCCTGCCAGTCGATGCCACCATCGCGGTGTTTGTCGATACGAGGCAGATGGACAGCAAGTCTGCGTGTAAGTTGCAAGAACACATTTGATTATTAAGCGTGTAGCGTAGTGATGAGAGCACTAGATTTATACTCAGAAGGTACTGGAGTTTACTTCCGGCGGAGCCAGTTGTGGCTAGGATTCATTCGTAGCTTCTATTGCCTCTCATCAGAAGACACGATTACGTGATAACAACCTGATACGAGAAGTGTGTTAGATCTTTCGAAATATGCATGTTGAATTTGAGTTTGGAGAGAAGAAGGCTGTCAACTAAAGACTGATTTAAATATTCAATTGGATTTTAAAATTGTTTTTCCAGATGTAGCGGCAACTATTATGGATCACAGTGCGAAGTCGATGGAGAGGTCGTTGGAGTTGCTGTCGGTGCCAGCGTGGCAGCCATCATAGTAATAGTTTTAACCCTTGTATGTTTGGTGATGTGGAGTAGGCGTTGGAATCGCGAACAGAAGAACGCTGCTGCTGGTTTAGGTGGCGCTGGTAGTCCCGTGTTTGGTTACATGGCTGCCGGAACTGGAGGCACAGTGAAGACGCCTGTTGTAGGGCCTCCGCCCTACCAATTGACACTTGAAGATAGAATGCGATGGGCACATCTAGCTGATGTCATGGCCCAAGCTAATCATTATGCTGTGAGTAGTCAGAACATTAACTAAATATTAATTCTTTAATGAAGAACCGTTCTTTTGGTATTTTAAATGCAGAATAGACAATCGTTTTTTATAAATCATTTCTGTAATAATCTGATTAGTCAACAAAATATACACTTTCAGATTTTTTTAAGGTCGTACGCTCTTTTACAGAGATTTCAGAATTTGTATATATTTGTAGTTGAAGGTTTTTTCACAAAGTAAATAACAAAGGTTCCCAACCTTTTCTGAACCACCTCTCCCGAAGTCTATAATATTATACAACGTACAAAGTATCTTACTGATTCTAGAATCTTTATAGTTTTTTCTCGAATTATCCAATATTTCTTGAATGTTAGCAGCCTGAACCAGTAGGCGCAGTTACGCGACCGTCATCGGCTGTATTTGGTTATCCGACCTTATCAATGCATGGTACTATGCCACCGGTTCCTTTGCCTCGGTTGGGTTTACAAAGCAATACTTGTGCCAGATCTACTAGGGGGGCCGCCGCATCGCGAAACGGTGACAATACGAGTTCAAGCGAAGAAGAAGATCGGACAGATCTATTGGGAAGGAGTTTTCAAGTACCACGGCCTAAAAGTCGAAGCTCTGTAGCGGTACGTTATCAAAACGGTTTTTTCAAGATTTTTTCAAACCCAGTTTATTTATTTTCTTGTAATCTTTTAGAATCAAAGTGGAATTTATTACGATGTGGATTACGATCAAGGAGACATGTATAAACATCAAAGTGGTCCAGGAATTCCAATGAGTACTTATACACCAGGAAGACCACCATATTTTCGAAATTAACAATAAACCGTATTTACAGAATGAAGATGGTGCAGAATATATATTTTCATAAACTGACATTTCAGAAGATTCTGTAGTGAAAGCCATTGTGAATTTAAGAAAATGTGAGGGTGTTTTAGCAGGTTATTGACAATATGCCATTTTATAATTTATATCTGCGTGACTCCCAATATTTTTGTCAAAGTAAACCAATGTCGTAATATGACTTGATTTGTAGTCTCGAGAGTTTTCTTATTCAAAAATTTTGATTAAACGAACAAATTGATTTGAAAGAGGAAATTTAGATATTTTTGTATTGGTCAATGTTCACAGCACTATGTGACAACTAGAGCAGATTACGAGTACCACGAGTGCGATTAAGTACGGGTAGCATAGTCCAATAAATTCGGATAGCTTTATAAGTTATTCGCCTCTCATGATTTCCTCATCCCTTGGATCCTCATATTGACGTAGATTATAGATGCTCAACATCTGAGGTCATCAGCGGATGTTCTATAATAGTCCACAAATATAGAGTAGCCACAAATAGGTAATAGGAATGGTCTAGATTATAGAGTCCTAGACGTTCTCAGACGAATGCGTTACATGTTAAATAGACTTAGAAATATCGAAAGGTTGCTATATGAATTATTTTTATAATCGAATAATTCATTCGAAATGATTCCATCGCGTGAGGTATCATATTAATAGGTGTGTTGGTACTATGCGTGAATGAATGGATGTTTCAACTTTCGAATGAATTTCGCTCTTGGTTTTGATTGTCAGTCTTGAGAGAGTCATTTGTATATTGGTGATTCATAGAATAGAAGCAGATAAAAGACCTAAGTATTCAATATTTTGCAATACATTAATAGTCTCGAAAGATTACGTACTACAAACACAATTCATTCGAAATGTCTATGCATTCGATACATTATTATAATGAATTAATTTAGTACTCGTTGACTTGAGAGAGTCACCCGTATTCAGGGTTTCATAGAACAGAGGCACATAAAATATACTATGAAATGCATTGGTATGCCAGCTGGTGAAAATCTGAGAGTACTTGCATCCAGCGTTTCAAAAAGTAAAGGAAAAGCGTAGTATAATAATTTAATAATGGAGATTTTATTGTTAGTCGTAATCATTCAAATTTTTTGTTTAACCTCTCGAGATATCTTAATAATCGAATATTTCGATTATTTTCATTCGAAATATTCCATCACTAATTTAAAGGTAAATGCACACTTAGCGACATGACGCAACGGGACAGTGCGCGAAGCGGAGTACAACTCTCTCCGATGCAATTTGTTTCGTCAAGCTGCTGTAGCATCGTGTCGCTTTGGTGAGAATTGCTGTATTTGGAAAGATGTAAATTTTTCGACAACCGGTGAGAAAAATAAACACGAGCATGCCTACTCTAAAATATTCGGGATGTTTGTGACACTGACTTTAAAATCATCAATGTGTATAACTTTTGCTGAATAGACATTTTTTTCAAAATAACGTTCCACTTGAAGAAAATCACGGAGAAATAACTAATTAAGTAATAAACTAGAGACATTTTATAAAAAAGTGTAATATTAAAGTGTAATATATTAAAGAAGGACAAATAAGATGGGGACAAAATTAACAAAATAATGCACATATTATAAATCAAGTGCTAATGATTTCTGATTTTGTACATACTTTAATTTATGAATCTTCTAACTAATCGGGTTTCATATGTTCTTTATTATTAGAAAACAGATAGTTTTTGAGTGGATCTGTATACGTGGAACCATAAAAAAAGTTATTTCATAAAAATGCTCAATATTCTTTAATTTTATTATTTTTATACGTATGTTTTTAAGCTATTGCATAGCTTTTATCGCGGGCTTTGAGCGCGGCGACCGAATCAAGAAATTCCGTAACGAAAATAAACCTAACACCCCCCACGCCGACCGGCACAGCGGTGCGGCGTTGAAAGCCGTGCATCGTCCAACGTCGTTTCAGTTCGGCAGACTTCGGCACGGTGTTTGTGTGCGTGCGACTAGACGTATGCGTGTAGACTAGCTGCTAACTGCTCATAACTGATTCTATCTTTATTTGTGTATAAAGTGTTTTAAATATGAATAAACAAAGTGCATTTATTAATGAAGAAAGTGATAAAAATATGCAATAGCTTTACCGCGGCAGTCCCCGAGTGCCACACGTATATTTTTTTTTCTGATATCACATCAAACGAGTCGATACACTTCACTATTCTTATTCCACAAAGATAAGATTCCCTATGGTTCCACGTAAATAAAACATCTTGTATATGTATAAATGTATATTTTTTTGTCTCCAGGAAATGGCATTAGTGACTTAACTAGAATACGATCAGTAAGAACAGCGTCGCAGCTAGGGGCTGGCCACGGAAGCGGCTACCTCAAGGGCGCACATTAATGTTATTGTATTGTTTTTTTTCCTACAAAATAAGTTTTGGGGGGCGCAAAATTCAAAACCCGCCTTTGGCGGTCATCACCTTAGCTATGACACTGTTCAAAAATAAAAATATTATAATGTATTTTTTTAAAAACATTACAATTTCGGCCTGTTTAAAAATAAATAAACATTTAGAAAGTCGATTGTGCTGTTCTTTACCATACTTATTTTCGTAATTTTATTAGCAAAAAGCTGTAGCTGGAATTTTCGTTAAGCTTCTGGAAATTAGCAGGTTTGATATTGTAACAAAGTAACAGAATAATACAAAGTTTACAATGAATAACGTGAAAATATTGAAATTATTTTTAATTAGAGAGAAGATTTGACATGTTTAGCTAAGTTTACGGTTTTATTTCAAAACTAGGATCTACACATAATTTTGCTTTGAAACGCAATGATATCATAGTTGATTCTATTTCTTAGTGCTTAACAAATACTTCAGCAAAAATTGGTTTAGTGGTATTTGAAGTAACTCGAAATTGACCAATAGGCAGATTAATATAAAAATTAAGAAAATGGCTAATTCGATCTAAGTATACTTTGAATTTTACGTCGCGTTTAAGTGAAAATGTCATTAAAAAATCAATTACAGACAAAGCTACGACTTTATTTATTACAATTTAGTAGAAAAAAAATCTTTGTTGCATAGGATAAAAAAAACAATACTGATTATTAAAATTGCATTTATTGTATTGACGCTTAGGCAGTATTTTTTGTCATCTTCGGAGTATTTATACAAAAATAATCTTCGTCAGTATGGTTTTTTTTACAATAATCATACTGGCCAAGTTTATTTTTTATAGCTCACTCTAATTAAAATATAATTTCTATACAAATTGTCACGAATAGTTTGAGTAGCAAAATTAATTATATGATAATTCTATCATACAGTGCTTTAAACTAATAATTTTCGAATCATGAAACCATTCGTTTACAAGCTGAAATATGTAAAAAAATTTAATTCAATTAAAAATAAATTGTATAAAATTTATACTGACAAGACTTAATATATAAATAATAAAAAAGAAAATTATTGTTATTTAATATTTTATTGTTTATTTTTACTGTAATTTATATATACAAAATTTAAATAAATTGTCTTTTTTCACTATTGTTTATTTTTGTAAATGGACGACAGATCCTTTCGTCGAATTGAAATATCTAAAAAAAAATTTATTTGAGTAGATTTTGTATTTCCAATGTAGGGTTTTTTATGCGACACAAAAGCAATATGTCATTTTAATAGTCTAACAGTAAAAAATAAATAAATAATACTTTGTTGATTAATTGATAATTTTGACATCTATTGCGATTTGCGAATTGATAAAGGTATTCTTTTTGATTGCATAACGTCTCTCTGTTCTTTTCAATATTTCAGAATAGAATGTTGCGTAATTTTGTATCCAAGATCCGCAACTCGTAATTTTGAAATTAGTACTTCGTGAATCGCCTGAACGTTATCAAGTGCTACGTATTTATTTGATTTTTTTTATAACGTGTTCAATCAATTTTATATTTCTTTATCCTTGCAGTGGTGGTTCCTTTTCATCTGGTTGAAAACTTAAACATTGTACTTAGACATTGTACACCTAAATTATTTGGTTAGCGTACTTTTTTGATAAATATATGTTTCTGTAATCATTTAGTGAATAGTGATTGTGATTTGTGCGGTATAATTTTTTTTTTTGGAAAACTATATCGTTTTTAGTTCGCCGTTAAGCACAAGAAAGTGAGCTGTAATTTACCTTTTTCTAATGTAAGTGCTTATTGCTTCTTTTTTATATTCTAAAACAATTTATGCAAACAACCATGTTTGTATAAAATTTTACCCAAAGTAATAATTAACAACTCTAGTATTCCTTCGTTAAACGAAAGAACAAAACGCGTATCTATTGTGACAGAAAATCCGGCTAGCTAACTCAGCGGCGCTAAGGGCGTGGGTCCAACTAAAATAGGACAAGATATCTCCCAAATAATAATAAATAAAAAAACAGTAACAGAAAACACCCAAATTTGGGCTTAAAAATCCTCCACCTACCACTCGACACAAGACAAAAACACACGTAACCATAAAGATATTTAGTTTCACTAAATAAATACTTGCGATTTTTGTTGAACTTTTAAACGCACTGACTGCCTAAACCTATTGTTATATAAGTAATATAAGAATTTTAAGGCGCGATATTTTTATAATAAATTCACCGCGGTTTCTAAGTATGAAAATCGGGTTTATATTTTTATTGACGATTTGAATTTAAACTTGACTCTTTATTACTGTCAAATCTTCGTAAAGAATCACGCACAGTTAAATCACAGCCCTCACATGCCACAGTTTTGCGACCTGTATGCGAGTTATTGTTATCGATCGAGAAACTCTAATATCATTAAAATGTATCTGAAATATTTTAACGGTATTTTTCATTGTTTAAACATTTTTATTTGTTGGTTCTTTGTTACCAATTTTTTCAATTGTTATTTTAAATGAGAAAAAAATTAATTAAAAAATGTATAGATTTGTGTATACTATTTTTAAAATCACGGCAAATTAATACCATGTTTATTGAACTCTCCGAGCAAAGCTCGGTCTCCCAGGTACTAATTAATTAATTCATGTAAGTTTTTTGACATGTATAGGCAATTATAAAACCATTAAAAAAATTATTTTTCGCCCAGCGTGGGACTTCAATTCAGGGCGCTGCAGATGTGAATTTGACCCATACATTTAGACTTCCTAGGTCAACGGGAGATAACTTAAGGGGATCTTCTAAAATATATATAAAATATATGTAAAAGAAAAATGCCATTTTGAATATTTGAACTTCAATTGCGCCTGACGGAGACAGGCTTAACCCACTAGTAAAGATATAAGCGCCATAGATTTTATGTATGGGATGCGTATGCGCTACGTTATTTCATTGCTTTGCCGCTCTATAAATCAAACCGTATATAATGATGAGTCACTTCTTGAATTTTGGTCACGACGACTGTAGACACACATATTTAGAATCTGCAGCGATGTCTTATCAGCTCGACGATGCACAGGGTTAAGAGTGCAACGTTTCGTTACCCGTTCAGTCACGCGAATCTAGTTCACTCTACCGTACGTAAAGTAGTTTCACTTCAATATTAGAAAAATAAAACGTAAAGCCCATTTCTGTCGGAACCTGTATGAGGTAACATTGCATTTTGAAAGTACGGTTAGCTTTATGGGTTGACCTGCTTTTGTAATTAAATGTCTGTTGAGAACTTTAGAAAGATATTGTAGCTGACAATGGAAAGAATCAACCTGCCACAGTGTCAATAGAACGCCGATGTTGCTGGTCCTAAACAAATATTTGGCAAACAATCCAATAGACAAATGAACCGTTATCTTACTGGTTGGGTTTCAAACGTTAGAAGAACGTTAGATTGGAATTATATATTTTTAGTGTATTTGCCATATGGCAACATACACTATTGGCGTCGGTCGGATGGCGGGACCTAGGGGTCGGTACAAAAATTTCTCGACGTTTCATAACCTCCTAAACACTTTGGCACCATTTTTAAAAATGTTTATATATCTATGTATATATATATATATATATATATATATATATATATATATATATATATATATATATATATATATATATATATATATATATATATATGTGTACGCGCGATAACTTTCGAAAGAGTTAATTGATTTCAACGAAATTTGGACCACATGTTGAAATCCATCACCGCAAGAGGCCTATTTAAAATGGGCCTAATCGGGCTATTTTAAGGGTAGTTTTTAGGGGTTAAAAACTGTTTTTGGGTCCCAAAATACCGAAAAAATTCTCCGAATCGTTTCAAAATTGAAATTTAACCCTCTGATAGTGATTAAAAAGTGTCCCCACAATTTTAATAAAATCGGCCCGACAGGACCGGATTTACAAATTTTATGAAAACACTAGTTTGCAGATAGTGACTTATTTATTGAAGGGTGTATTTAATTCGTTGTAGACGTTAGATTGATAATAATATTACAATTAAGAAAAAAATGTTATTTTAAGGGGTGTATTAAGGGGTTAAATTTTTTATTTTGCCCAAAAACAAACTTAATTTCACATAATAAAAGTATAAAACCACACGGCCCTATACAATCAAATACACTATATTGTCGGCAGGGTTTTGGCACTGCGACCCGGGTTTTTTTTTAATTATCGTTGAGAATTTTAAGACTTAGAATTTTCGTTTATGTTTTCATGTAAACTAAGAATGAGGAGGCCCTGTACTCCCTACTTTTTCAAAATTTTAAGCTCATAGCAGTAGTTTCGGAGCTAAGAGGAGGAATGTTCGACTTACACATATTTTCTTTAATATCTTTTAAACTATGCATTTTAAAATTAAAGAAAAGAATATACTTGTATTTCTTATAACGGGCCCTTTTATTTCATATGTCACATGATACTCTTGCCAAATCTATTTTTTGTAATTTTGCCCCCTAAAATTAACTCTCCAAAATCGGAATTCGTTTATTTACGCTGTTCGTTTATGATTGGGTCATCTAACTCTATAATGTACCAAATTTGTACCGAATATTGATGTAGTTCTCATAACGAACCCTTTCATTTGATATGTCACATGTTGCATTTGATTTTTTTTTTAATTTGCCTCTAGAATCGGAATTCATTTATTTATGCTATGCGTCCATGACTGGGTTATCTAACGCTATATATGTACCAAATGTCAACTTTTTTCGTCCAGTGGATTAGGAGAAAATAAGCTGTGACAGAAAGACAGATATAAGACTGATTCTATAAGGGCTACGTTATCTCGTTGAATGTACGGAACCCTAAAAATGATTAGAATAGAATCGAATTAGTCGGTTACTAATTTATGTACACCATCATATTAAATTCACTAAGGAAATTTTAGTATTATTTTGTAGCTTGGATTAATAATTCAGTTAGTTAATGCTTTTATATATCTTTATCTGTGTGCTGTTGAGATGTAGTATACCGTTTTAATAGATAAAAAATAAATAGTACTGCATAAAAAAATCAATTGAATTTGAAGAGTTAAGCTTTATACGGTTTCATTAAGACATCACTTGAAATGTGTGAAATATTCTAAACAAGTATTCAACTGACGTAGCATTTCATGCATTAATTAATGGTCAAACACCTTAATGAATAAAGCTGTACATTAACTTTCAGAAGTATTTTATAAATGCCGTAAGAAGAACATTTAAATAATGATCCAATTGTTTTATGTACTGGGTTAAAAAATGGTCAAAGTGTTGTGACATTTAAATCCGGCCCTTGAAATGCTTGAAGGCGCTACAAGTTCTTGAAAAGATATCCCTTCTTTCGTGCCAAAACAAAACAAATATACTTATTCAATTTGGAATTTTCGTTTAAAAAAAAGCTCGGGTCATAGTGCTAAAACCCTGTCAACAATTTTGTGTCTGCTAATAAAATAGTGTTGATTTATTATATGAACTTTGTTTTTGGATAAAATAAAAAATTTAACGTCGCTTAAAATATTTTTTTTTCTTAGTTGCAATATTACTGCTAATCCAACATCTGCAGCAAATTAAATAAACCCTTCAGTAAGTAAGCAAACTAATGTTTTCATAAAAATTGGAAGTCTAGTTTTTTCGATATTATTGGGCCCAAAAATACTTTTTAGCCCCTAAAAATTACTCTTTCAAATAGTTCGATTCGGCCCATTTAAGAAAAATGAAAATCTTAAAACCAACAGAACTTATTCGAAATATATTGTGTATGCCTCAAGTTATTATAGAGCGAAGAGAAAAACTCTTCCAGATTTCTTGGCGTTTCAGCGATTTGAAATCACTCTTTACGTAGCACCTGCCCCATCTTACCTTACATAAAATTCAATAATTTTACATTCAAGCCGTTTCATGTGAAATTTCACCCTCAAATTATAATACTCTTTATAATCGTAACCAATTATAGGCAGCTATGGAAATTAAAAACACAAAAGATTTTAAACGTTTTTAAAAGATCTAGAAGGTCACATTATTGTTTGTGTACGATGATCGTTTTAATTATGCATAGTTATTGTGTTTTTTGACATGTTGCATCCTTTCTTTGACACCATACTAATTAGAACCTATCGATCTATATTAAAATCGAAAGAGCTCGGTTCCACAAAAAGCAGCAGTTAACTACGTAAAAAAGTGAATCCGTGTATCTATGTACGCGCGTTTGAAGTTATACTTTTTTAGCTTGATAAAAAACTAATTTTTAATATACATGCAAATAATTTATTGAAATAAAATCTTCGAAAAGTTTAAGAATATATTATTCAAGCCAGCGAGTAATTAAAAATACGACATTATAAATTCCATTGGATGACACTTAAAACGACTGTTGGTTGTATTCAAAGATTATAGTCGTCCAGTATATTTTCTAGTTTGATTTTAACTATCTGTCATTTCAGTCTGAGCCTCTTATGTCGAATTTCCGTTAGGGCGACCAACTTCTTACTGTCGAATTTTCGTTAGCTGTGCGCAAACAACTTCCGTTTTACTCTCAACGCGCGGAAAGAAGTATATCTTCAAAAGAGTTGCAAACAAAATTTTGAATCAGACAAAATCGAATCGGCTGTATATGACAGAATGGCGGCTATTCCGTGCATTCTGTTAGCTTTTCAATTAATGAAGTGCATAGGGCTAACAAACCAAAGTAAACAAAAGGTAAAACATAGACATTCTTGTGAAGTACTTTCTGAGTACCTAACATCTACAAGTTCCGTGGACGATGTTAAACAAATCAAAGCGGCGAACACTATACAGTGAAACCTCTCAAAGAATCTCTTAAAGGGGGATGGAATCTTTGGTGTGAAAACACTGAATAGTAAAAAAGTAATAACAAAATACCCAAACGCTAATTTTAATTACAGTTGGTAGAAGAATTATAACACTATATACTTTTTTAGTGTATTTGCCATATGGCAACATACACTATTGGCGTCGGTCGGATGGCGGGACCTAGGGGTCGGACCAAAATTTCTCGACGTTTCATAACCTCCTAAACACTTTGGCACCATTTTTAAAAATGTTTATATATATATATATATATATATATTTATATATATATATATATATATATATATATATATATATATATATATATATATATATATATATACATATATATATACGTATATATATACGTATATATATACGTATATATATACGTATATATATACGTATATATATATATATACGTATATATATATGTGTGCGGGCAATAACTTTCGAAAGAGTCAATTGATTTTAACGAAATTTGGCCCACGTGTTGAAATCCATCACCGCAAGAAGCCTATTTAAAATGGGCGTAATGGGGCCATTTTAAGGGTAGTTTTTAGGGGTTGAAAAATGTTTTTGGGCCCCAAAATACCGAAAAAATTCTCAGAATCGTTTCAAAATTGATATTTAACCCTTTAGTAGTAATTAAAAAGTGTTCCTAAAATTTTAATAAAATCGGGCCGACAGAACCGGACTTACAAATTTTATGAAAATACTAGTTTACAGATAGTGAATTATTTTCTGAAAGTTGTATATAATTTGATATAGAGGTTCGATTGGTAATAATATTGCAACTGAGAAAAAAATGTTCTTTTAAGGGGTGTATTAAGGAGCCAAATTTTTATTTTGCCCAAAAAACCAACTTAAGTTCGCATAACAAAGCCACACTATTAGCAAATACACTATATTGTCGGCAGGGTTTTGGCACTGCGACCCGGGTTTTTTTTTATTATTATAAATATCTTTATTGTCGTTATCTATAAAAAATGTACATTGTGTACCATCCGTAGGTTCAGAGAGTGGTGTTTTTTTATTATTATAAAACTCTTTATTGTCGTTATCTATAAAAAATGTACATTGTAACTATATACTTATCTTAATGGTAAACTTACGGTAAAGATTTAGTTCCGTGAAACCATAATTATTTGAAAATTAGACGAACACGAAATATGAAGGCGAGAGAGATTGTAGATTAATTATAGACGCTCAACAGCTGAGGTCATCAGCGGATATGAAGACACTAAATACTGAAAAGGTAAGCAGAAAACATCAAAACAGGAAAGTTTAGTATTTTGTGGTTATCTTTTTAGTTATCAGTGAATGAAATCGCTAATTATTTTTGGACTTACGTCGTAGCTATAGTTGTCTCACCTAAAAATAGAAAAGCCGGACTCGGGATTAAGTATATGCAATCAAACTTTAGCCCCAAAAATTCGAACTACCTTTTTTAATACAAAAAAACCCGGGTCGCAGTGCCAAAACCCTGCCGACAATATAGTGTATTTGCTTGTATAGGGCCGTGTGGTTTTATACTTTTATTATGTGAAATTAAGTTTGTTTTTGGGCAAAATAAAAAATTTAACCCCTTAATGCACCCCTTAAAATAACATTTTTTTCTTAATTGTAATATTATTATCAATCTAACGTCTACACCGAATTAAATACACCCTTCAATAAATAAGTCACTATCTGCAAACTAGTGTTTTCATAAAATTTGTAAATCCGGTCCTGTCGGGCCGATTTTATTAAAATTGTGGGGCACTTTTTAATCACTACCAAAGGGTTAAATTTCAATTTTGAAACGATTCGGAGAATTTTTTCGGTATTTTGGGGCCCAAAAACAGTTTTCAACCCCTAAAAACTACCCTTAAAATAGCCCGATTAGGCCCATTTTAAATAGGCTTCTTGCGGTGATGGATTTCAACATGTGGCCCAAATTTCGTTAAAATGAATTAACTCCTTCGAAAGTTATTGCCCGCACATATATATATATATATATATATATATATATATATATATATATATATATATATATATATACGTATATAAATATATATATATATACATATATATATAAACATTTTTAAAAATGGTGCCAAAGTGTTTAGGAGGTTATGAAACGTCGAGAAATTTTGGTCCGACCCCTAGGTCCCGCCATCCGACCGACGCCAATAGTGTATGTTGCCATATGGCAAATACACTAAAAACAGTTAGGTTTTCTTAATGGTTTATTACTAATCAATCACACGTTTATAACTGAAAGCAATTAATAAACTGCCTTATTAGTGTATTTGCCATATGGCAACATACACTATTGGCGTTGGTCGGATGGCGGGACCTAGGGGTCGGACCAAAATTTCTCGACGTTTCATAACCTCCTAAACACTTTGCACCATTTTTGAAAATGTTTATATATATATGTATATATATATATATATATATATATATATATATTTATATACGTATATATATATATATATGTGTGCGGGCAATAACTTTCGAAAGAGCTAATTGATTTTAACGAAATTTGGCCCACGTGTTGAAATCCATCACCGCAAGAAGCCTATTTAAAATGGGTGTGATCGGGGCATTTTAAGGGTAGTTTTTAGGGGTTGAAAAATGTTTTTGGGCCCCAAAATATCGAAAAAATTCTCAGAATCGTTTCAAAATTGACATTTAACCCTTTAGTAGTAATTAAAAAGTGTCCCTAAAATTTTAATAAAATCAGCCAGACAGGACCGGACTTACAAATTTTTTGAAAACACTAATTTGCAGATAGTGAGTTATTTATTGAGGGGTGTCTTTAATTCGGTGTAGACGTTAGATTGATAATAATATTACAATTAAGAAAAAAAATGTTATTTTAAGGGGTGTATTAAGGGGTTAAATTTTTTATTTTGCCCAATAACAAACTTAATTTCACATAATAAAAGTATAAAACCACACTCCCCTATACAAACAAATACACTATATTGTCGGCAGGGTTTTGGCACTGCGACCCGGGTTTTTATCAGTAAGTTGGCAATGATCATACAAAATAAGTGTTCAGTCTTTTTAATTTGACATAAAGTAAAGAAATTCTAATAAATAGATAGAAGGCAACAAACAACAAGAGCCCTCTTCTGACACAAAAAACTAAGAGTTTTTCATTGGCATATGTCATTAATCGGACTTGTAAATAACTGGCAAGGCACGACCGCAAAAAACCAAACATGAACGACTAAATCCGGACGCCTGCCAAGCCTAGTCGTCGCCAGATAATGCTCTTAGAATCAAGACCTGATTTGCAAGGAAACCATTTTGGATTATGAATGTTCGGTGGAGGAATTTTCTTAAGCGTCCACACGGAACTGAAGACATACTGTATACAGCAAACCTTTCACGGCCATTAGAGACTGATATTTGAGAAACTTTCCGTTTTTCTTCAAACAGTTTGCGTCCTGTAGCAATCAGAACTCAAATAATGTGTTAAATTCATTTTTAATAAACACGAAGCTAAACCTTCTCTTAGCTTCGTATTTATTCAAAAGAAACATTTGAAGAAAATGTACCTCATGAAGTCATGAAAAAGTATGGCCAGCTAAGAAAACAGTAATAAACTGAATTTTACGACCACAGTTTGAAATTTCCCAAAAGCATATTTTCCAATCTGAGGGATAGTCTTCTTTATTGTTGAAAACGGTTTGTTATTTGCAATTTGAAATATAATCAATATTTCACTGTAGTAAATCTCCAAACACTTGTGTGAGATAAAATTGTGTTTATTTTTATTTCAAAACAAGTAGCTTTGAACAACGGAACAACGGTAAATCTTCAAGGAGGAAACACGTCTCTCATATCTTGAAAAAGAAGTAAGGTATATATATAAATAACAGGAACTCAATTCCCCGGTTTAGTCTTACGACACAAACTTCAGGAATATTAGATTTAAAATTTATATCGTCGTTTTATTTAAATAACGATGTGGCTGCTCAGAAAAATTATTTTATATGTGTTGATGAGCTCAGTTTTCGCAATACATACTTTTTTGGATGACTTGGATGAACCTTTGTTCTCCTTATTTCATAAAAAGAAACAACAAGGTATTTTTTAAAATTATTTTAATAATTGTCAAATTGTTAATGCACATATAATTCTTTATCAATGTTTAATGATGATTCAAATGAACCATCCCTTTATTTCGCGTTTAAAATACTGATTCTTAAAAGTTTAAAATATATTTTACGCGAACACAGCTTGAGGTAATGGTTAACACACTAACCTTTGAATCAAACTGTTATGGGCTTGAATCTCACTTCAGCCTACGAATGTTTTGTGATGTCTTAAATTTGTTTTAAAGTAATTTAAAGTAATAACAAAAATGTTTTTTTTTAATATGAAAGCTGGTAAGTATTTTGTCATTTTGACATTTAATAATATTTTATTTATTTATTTAAACAAAGAAAAAAATAGTGTGTTATATTTCCAGTACTTCAAGATACCGTTCTGAATCCGAAACAACCCGGAGATTATTGCATCGGCGGCACAGATTTGCCTTTACGAGGTGTTTGTTTGCCTAAACATGAATGCCTTATTTCTGGTGGTAAAATGACAGGGCATTGTGGACTTTTTGGAACATGCTGTACAAGTACGTTAATACATTGAACAGTCAATTCAGTAATAGTTGATTAAAAAATATTTAGCAAGCCGTGAGGTGTGACGTATATTAGGACTTTACAAGTGCAACCATTGAGGTCCATACAATCAAGTTCACAGTATGATTTTCTTAAATTAGACCCGAGAAATATTTTTCAAAATAGTTCTAAAGTACATTTTTTTTACAATTTGTTTTGGTTAAAAAAACTGATTGGACCTGTTTTGATGAAAATCTTTTTAGATCATATTTACGCTAATATGCGTCGATTGGTCACCCTAACGTAATCGATATAATTTTTTTATTTTCGAGATTTCGTCTTAGACAGAAATGACCACGTACGCACGCACAGGCATATTTTCGAAACTAATATCAGAATAGTGTAGTGATCTTGAAACATACAAATGTGTTGAAAACTGTTATTTCGATTTTCGGGCTAATTACAATAACTTCCCAATGTAGTGGAAGTTAAAAATATATTACTAAAAATGTATTATCCTAAAAGGGCATTCAGAAAAAGATAAAGCTGATGCTTAAATTTTAAAAATTGGTACCTAAAGAAAACTCGTAATAAAGAAATTATGAAAAACACCATCCCTGCTAATCAATCTTCTAGAAAATTTATTCCGAAAATACTGATACAATGGAAGAGGCGTTAATGAATATACATCCGGGTCAAAACTAACGCACTATTCAGTTTTTCTGTTATAATATTGACGGAAATATAAATTGAACTCTCCTTTTTAGAACAACGTACTTGTGGAAATACTACATCCAGTAAAGTGTCATATTTTATCAGTCCGGAAAATTCTAGAGGTAGAGAAAGCTCTATTTGTGATTTTAATGTTAAAATTGCTAATAAGGATGTTTGTCAAATAAGGTAAGTCTACGGTAGATTAGTTCTATATTTGATTTCGGACAAAAGACATAATCTAGCACGAACTAAAAAATTATTGATACTACTTTTATTTAGTTTTTTTTTTTTTTGAGAAATATTATAAAACAAATGGAGGGAGTGGATTAGCATTAACGGGGCTTAACAATAATTTAAAATTTCAAATTATAATTTCAGGTTGGACTTTGAAAAGTTTGTTTTGGCTCCTCCGACTTCTTCTGAAGACGGAAAAAGTGCTGTTTGCAATGATGACAAATTCTCTGTTAAATACATGGATGCCAAATTTCCTATTTTTTGTGGACACAATGACCAACAGCATAGTAAGTTAAATACAAATTAGAAAAAGTATAACCGTTTTTCTACATTATATATTTTTTGATAGAAATCACATTTTTGTACAGGGCTAGTCAAAAAAGTGTTGCCACTTATACAAGATTTGAACGTTTTTTTTAGTCTGAATTAAGGTTTTACGACTTATTTCGATTATGTCTGGCAATAGGCGGCTATGCTATGATTTTTTCCAGCAGATGATCTTAAAAAACATAACTAGCGTGAATGTGTCCACTAGTTATGGATTTTATGAAAACTAAGGAGCACAGCTGGAAGGAGTGTATTTCTTTAGACAACTATATGTGATAACATCTTTGTTCAGACTAAGAAAAACCCGTTCAAATCCTATACAAGCGGTAACACACACACATACATCTTTTCAAAAATAGTGTAGTGACATTGAAACATATTACAAACTTGTTAAAAAATTTGATTCCAATTTTCGGACCCATTACAATAACTTCCCAATGTTCTGGGAAGTTGATAAAATAATGTTTTTTTTATTCTCACCATTATTCACATGACAATAAATTATTTAGGTAACTAAATTAAATTTTAATTTTGGATAACTGTTTTTATACTTAATGGTTCTTCGAAATGAATAATAAAACTTACACATATTTCCAGTGTACATTCAAGTTGATTCCAATTCATCAAAGTCGCTGATGCTATCCGTACAAACCAATCCAAGAAACCCTGATTCAGACCTTCCAACGCCTGAATGGCGAATTCGAGTGACTCAGTTAGAATGTCCTGGTTCTCTGTACGAACGTAAAAGTAGTATCAGTTTTCAAGATCAATTCAAAACGTCTTCAACTGTTTCCACAGCCGTGCAGGATTTCTCATTATTAGGTAAATATAGTCAACTATCTAAGAACAGGCTTGCTAAGAGCAACATTCACTTCAGTTCTTCCTCTAAGAACTACAGAAGTGCACGAAACATATCTCGCAAGTAGTTCTCCGGTCTATTTTCCAGCCTGGAGTTATATCATTTGAAAATTCTGATCAAACTACAAATAAAGATTTACGTGCACATCACCCATTTAGGAATTGATGTGTTTTTGCTTTAAGCAGACAACTTTGATTTGAAATTACGAATGGTTTGACCCAAGTTGAAAAATATTACGGAAACTGCAGTTTTAATATTTAGTGGAGATTTTTGTGTGAATACTGAATTTACTGAAATGTTTTAGCTCCCGCTGGATGTGTACAATATTTCACGAAAGACTCTGACAGCTTCGAAAGCTTCAATTATTACAACGGTCGCGGACTATACATAGGCAATTTGGATTACACAATTTGTTTTAAACATGATGCCACGGCTTGTGGAATGCGGTAAAGTATAATTTAATTTGAAATTTTTGTTATTATTTGCGTTTGAAAATGATCGAGAATGTTAGATTACAATATAATATAGCGTTGCCTGGCATATTTCAACCATTATAAATCTCCAGCTTCCAAGTTCTATAACCAAAGAACTGGAAGATCGATATGATTTTTAATTTAATTAAAAAAGGGTGCGTGTACTTTTATGTACGCGCGCTTGAAGTTATACTTTTTTGGCGTGATTAAAAACTAATTTTTAATATACATGCAAATAATTTATTGAAATAAAATCTTCAAAAAGCTTAAGAATAATACTTACAAAAAATAAATCTCAAATATTTTAGTACGACTATTGGTTGTAATAAAAGGTTATAGTTGTCTAGTATATTATACAGTTTCTGGATGATAGAAAGTGCTTTAATTTCGTTCGTCTATCATTTCAATCAGAGCCTTTCATGACCACCTTCATACTGTCGATTTTTTCTAAGCGCGGCCAACTTCATACTGTCGAATTTTCGTTAATTGTTCGCGCGCAGCTTCCCTTGTCTGTTAAATTTTTTCTGTCAACATACCAAAAGAAGAATAATTTCAAAAATAATAATAACTTAAAAATTTGAATAAGGTTAGTAGTCAGAAGCGGATCACTGAATGGACGCTGGGGTGTTAAAAAAAGCAGGATGTCTTTTTCAATTTCAGTTCAAATCAGGTGGTGGTTTGAGGTCTCCAAATGTTTAATTCATAAGGCTCAAATAAAACTGGCAATTGTTCGTTTAAAGATTATTTTGATAATGAATAATTATTGGTTTGTAGCTTCACGCCTGAAAAGTTCCAACTGGGATCCAATGACATGGAAAGCGAAGCCTACGATGCCGATTGTGCCAATGCATACTTAACAGTCGTGGACGCTGTAGACAACGGCAATCCTCCAGAAAGACATAACAAGTTCTGCAGTGTATTAATGCCAACCAATACCCTTTCTTGTGAGTTCAATGCCTCATACAATTTTATCGTAAAAATCGTTAAATCGGCGTTATCATGGCGGATGACAGTATAGATATATTCATGACAAAATTAATTTTAGGACAATGCAGTGATAAAAAAATGTGTTATATTTAAATTTGTTATTAACTTTAAAATTGCATTTGCAGATAACATACCCGGCCCGTTTTATGCCGTGTTTCACAGCGGTGCAGAAGGTAAGCAGGACCCTGGTTTTCGAATTAATTATAAGATCCTTTATTCCTGCTAGATTTTGATCGTTAGTATATTATATTTATTTAAATTATAATTTCGTATTTTTGTAGAATAAAGAGTACTAGTTTTTTCTTGTTATTGTTGTATTTTTTTACTGTCACGGAAAGAGGGGTCCGTGCATATTTGTATGCTCAGAAATTACACATGTAATGCAATACTACAGAGTCGACTTAAAGAAATTCAGATAATATTAAAATTTAATTAAATAACATCGTAAGCTTGTAATTGAAAATTTCTTCGAAGTGTCGGATTAACTCAAGACTCGATTTTGATTGAACTATTATAGTAAATTGTGAAAGGATAATTTTTATCAATATTCCGAGATATCTAGAATAGGAAGCAAGGAAGAAGTTTTGTTCGAATTTATTAAATGGTTTTGTAGAGTGGTGCGTTATATATATTGTTCAATCCTGTCGCGGGGCCCCTGTCATTTTGCCGACATTGCTACCCTGTAGTTAAGTCACTCCGTTATACACCAGAGAATAGAATCGGCTAGGTTATTTCACTAAAGTGGGCCGAGCCTAGTGTTGTCAGGATCCGTTTTTCCAAATATCTTGACAAATGGAAAAAATCGGGTTGGAGAAAATTGCACAACAATGGTTACAAATCTTTATTTAAAAATCACAGATTTTAATGAGATCAATTAAGCCTCAAGATTTACTACTATTACTTACTATTCACACTATCAAGCCAAACTAATATTATTTTCATATATACAAATGCAATAGTTATATTTTTATGAAATCTCTAAAAAATAAAAATAAAATAAAATTTTCATAAAAAAATAGTACATATCATTGGCAACTACTATAAGACTCGCTTAATTTTTTTTAAGTACCTACCGCCCCAGGTTTGCTACTTAGATAAAAAAGCGGGATTTTGAACGTCCATTTTAGGGTGCTGGCGGAACGTGTCCTGAGAGGACTGAAAAACGGGATGTTCTGCCAAAAGCGGGACATCTGTAACACTAGCTGAGCAGTTGCCAGAGAAATAAAAATGACATTGGCGCTAGAGATGGTTTATCTAATATATTTAAACATCGTTAATTCGTCACAGTTTAGGAAACACAACAATACATTTCAGGTCAAAGTGGATGACCTTTTTTGATATGAGACCTGAAAAAATCATGGATGAATGGTTTTTGTAGGTATATACGTAACAAAAGAGTAATATGTTATAAACATTATTGAGATTATATTTTAATGTAAAAATCGATCATGCGCATAATGTTGGTTTCCCGTGAGAAGTGTTTCGTAACAATGCATTGATATGATGTGTAAATTAAAAATTTAAAACAGAATAATCTTTTCATAAATTCCAATTACAATTCAAAAAAAATACTTTGTTAACATATTCAGGCCTCATTCGGCCATTAAATGTCTGTTTTCGTTTTAAATTGATAATCTGTTTAATAAATTATCGAAGTTTTATTAAAGTATAAAAACAATAAATAAATCCCAAGTTCTATAATCATATTCCAGGCACTATGAAGGCCTTATCGTCCAACACTTTCAAAAATAAAATTAAGAGTTTGATAAAGAATGGTGTTTGTACAATTTCACAGATTTCTTTTCTCGTAATGTGTTAAATTGTTGCATTTTTGTGTAACTACTTTGTAAAATGATTGAATTTTTTTATCTTTCTGACGTTTTTATACCAATATTGGCCACTAAATAAATACATATACCTATCTATCTTTATAAAACGTAACATCTTTTCAGTTTGTTATTTCACTACAATACGATTAAATTTCGCATACCTTTGCTTCATTGTGATGTTGCATCTTAAATAAATAGCACCATTATAAGTTAGAATTGAATTGATCATTCATCTGTGCAAATAAATTTATCAAAAAAACTTGTTATCATGCTCCATTAGTTTTAACAAGAGAATAGCTACGAATTTTTTTTACGGGCGAAAAGAGATTTGAATCTTAATGCACCCCTTGAAATTATATTTTACCTTTTTTTAATAAGTGAAAATCCTAACCTATAACGAATTATGTTTACGTATTGTAAAGGTAATCCAAAATCCGTGTATTTTAGTTCGATGTCTAATATTGAGGATTATTTTCGTCATGTCTAATTTTTTTTTGTTTTTTTTATTTTCTTTCTCTCATCTAGAAACTATAAAATAATATTAATATTATCATCCATACATTTATTTAGTTTAAAAATTAGCAGGAAATTGGACACAATAAAAATATACAATCAATTCAGCTTTAAAAATTATCAGGAAATTGGACACAATAAAAATATACAATTTTTAAACTTAATAAAATTATGGATGATAAGCTGAATTGATTGTATATTTTTATTGTGTCCAATTTCCTGATAATTTTTAAACTCTATAAAATAATATTCTAGACGATTATAACCTTTGATTACAACCAATAGTCGTTTTAAGTGTCATCCAGTGGAATTTATAATATAGCATTTTTAATTACTCAATGGATTGAATATAAAATCAAAATTAAATTTTGAAAGTGTTTAAAAATATATGAGGTTTTTTTATTAGTATTATTCTTAAACTTTGTGAAGATTTTATTTCAATAATTTGTTTGTATGCATACCTATTTAAAATTAGTGTTTAATCTCGCCAAAGAAGAGTAACTTCAAACGCGCATATTTACATAAGTACAGACAGCCACTTTTTGGCAAATACACTAATAGGTCAAACAGAGTAAGTTACAAAGAACAATATGCTAAGCGATTTGGCCTGAAATGATTCATACAAAAAAAAAATGCTAAATTGAGAGATGATAAAGCAGTTCTTAAACAATCAATTGGAACAACTGAAAAAAGACGAGTTGTAAAAAATAAAAGAAATGGATGACCACGAATGCACTTTGCAAATATGTCTCTTTCTTGATCAATGATCGTTTTTTTTTTATTAAAATCAGTGAATCGCGATTCCTTCAATAAAAATTTAACACTTTATTAATATAGTAAATAATAATATTGATTTAGTTATGCATCTATAATAATCCACAATTTATTTTAATCACATAATACTGATAAGTAGTCTAAAATGTCATGTACAGTCGCGGGATCAATATACATTGAAAACTAAATTTTCAGAATAGGTTCATAAAGTTAGAGATGGGAAAAACGGGTCTATTTAGTGATCTGCATCTTTGCATCTGGATCCCGTATGTGAGCCGGCTCACTGAACCGGTTCAAAAAGAGCCGAGTTCTGAATATGTTACTGCAGTCTGCCACTGAGTTACCTAGTTCAGTCAATCATATCACGACCTGTATAGAATCAACAATGCATAGTCAAACATGTGATGCATGAGTCATTTGAACTGACAGATGCATCAAAGCACTGATACGTAAGTGTAAAATGTGCTTCTGTGTGTTAAGTGTTTCACTGAGTTATGCGGATCCGTTGATCCGTCGGCTCAACAAAAAGTGAGTCGGCTCTCACGGATCTTCTGTCGGAGTCGGCTCTTTGAACCGGTTCAGATCTGAGTTACCCAACTCTACATAAAATGTCAGTAGCTTAGCAAAATATTTAGTTTGATAAGTTTGAAAAGTCTTTAAGCTCAACAGATGTTTCAGAATTTCATAAAAAATGTATAGAATAACGCCTACAAGAGATATTATGCTACTATTGTAGTGCCCTCACCGTGGTTATATAGAGTGATGACGTCACTATGGTTAAAATATGCCTACAACTTATGCCGGTACTGTTTAAAATAGCGCGATGACGTCACGGTGGTTAAATTATTATAACTGCGATGTCATTGCGGCTAAATTAAGTCAGTTTTAGATACTGATTAAAGTGCTGCTAATGTCATTTCAGTTAAAGTAAAAAAAATATAAAGAAATTGACTTCAAAGTTTTTCGGTCATTTTGACAAAAAAGAACTACAACAATTCGCACTTATTAGGACTTTATGGTTTATCTTTGTTACACAGTGCATTTTATTTATGTCTTTCTTATTGTGCTAATTAATTTTCGATGTTTAGGATTGATTTTGAACAAACTGTTTAAAAACTTATTATTCTTAAGGTGATTGATCTGATTGTAAAATATGCTCTCGAGAAATTTCGAACTGTAGTCGCAAACTTCACTTTATTACTGTTTTTATTAGTTATGATTAAGCAATAAGCTTCACAAATTCAAAAAAAATTCAAAAAGCCTTTATTTTTGCCCTGAAAATTAAATAAAAAAACGTGATATTTCTTTACAGCACGTCACGACATTACGAATTACGGAAAGGCAAATTAACATTTTGTAGTTTTTTTCTTTACAAAAGTTATAATACATATTTTCATTTTATTTTGAAGCATTAACATATCAAAGATTGAATAAGATTTTTCATAGAGATTTCCGAAACGTGAGTAAGTGAATTTTACATCCAATTGCTCAGAAACCTTAACATGGCAATTTCAAAATTATTCTCGCTCCTAATCGTCACGCTTATTAAACTAGATCTATGTCTTTCTTGAACTATAGTGCCACCGAGTAAAAATTGTATAAAATATGTTCTGCAAACAGGTGTCTGTCTGCTACCGATATATTTTTTGGCTTTAGAGATATCGTGAGTGGAGGTGTAAATTTTATCTATAATTGTGAATCAGCCTTACTTTTACTGTGGAAAATACGACATTAGTTCAGAACTTGAAATCAAACGACTTTTAGTTTTCGTTACACATATCATCACGTCTTAAATAATAGAAATGACGAAAGTAAAAACTAAAAAGTCAAGTCAAACTAAATCTAATTAAAACTAATTGTTTTTTTAAACTATTTGCTTTTATAGATGTTTAGCTTATTTCTTTTTCATTTCATCCCAACAAAACTACTGATCCGTTTACCACACAAAGTAGTCTTAAGATTTGAAATTGTACTCCTTAAATAAAATTGCTAATTTGGGTCCTACACATCTTATCTAGTAAACAGTCTTTCATAAATGAAAAATTTCCCATCAAAACGATTCTTTTTAAATTTTTATACTCGAAATTTGTACATTAAAAAAAATATTAACGTTTTATTCATATTAACATCTGGAACGCATTTTTTGCCTTTGATATCTCTAATTAGTCGATATTGAGTCAAATTGGTTTAGTTGTTTTTTTCTAAATAGTACAACAAAATTGCGCGAAAATTATTAGGTAGATCAAGAAACAAATAAGATGGTTACGCTTTTTAAATATTAAGAATATAACTTAAAAAAATATTTTTTTATGTCATGTTAAAACGGATGAACAGGTTTTAAGATAAACTATATGGAATTACTCCGATAACATTCTGAATAAAATGAAGTTGAAATTTTTCATTTCGGTTCACAACTGGCGGAGTTAACATGGATCATACAAAAAAAAATATAAAAGAAAATACGCATCGGATTGGTGTAACTTCTCGTTTTTGAAGTCGGTTCAAAAGAGTTTTGTTGAGAAAATTTTCATGTATGAGAGATTATTTACTAGATGATGTTTTTTCGCATAGAAAAATTGTATTATCTTACTTAAAATAAGTTAAAACAAAACCATGTGACATTCTAAAAATATATAAAGCTAATGACCCCATACTTGATACACTGATAATTTTGAACCTAAAATAAAAGCGCCAGGCACGTTTTAGTGTGGGGAGCGGTTGGTAAGACACGGCTCTTGGGGCGTAGAACTGCCACACGTACGTTCACTTTCTTGATGATCTCGCTCGACTAATAGAGCGAACCAAGTGCACATGAATGGTTGACTGAGGGATGCAAAAATCATCTAACAAAGATGTTTAGTCGCCAAATTAAAACATCTTTTCCAAGTTCACTATACAACATCTTTACCTAGCAGCAAATACAGAGTCGCCAGGAAGACTTTAATCGATGTGTTATTAAAATAACAAACTTTTCCTTTTGAATACTCCCTCTTTGAAAGCGCTGTTCAACTTGCTACCTTCCGCAGTCCGAATCAGCAGGCTACCTGTTGTCGATCCTTGCTCTAGACCACTCAATCTCAAACTTACTGATTTCTTCCAGGCACTGTTCGTGTCTAATTATTACTGTCGATGTACAATTTGTCTAATTATTACTGTCAATTTCCAGCGACTGTTCCTAAAACATGCAGAAATATCTAATATTTTTTTCTAATCCCTGATGACAGCAATTGTTTTGCTCGAGTTACAGGGCGGTGTGACGCGAGGATGACACGTAGATTTGTCAGTTTAATGCCGACGAGTAAGTTCATTGCCGTCTTAGATCAACGCCATTGTCGTCGCTGTCAAACAATCAAACATCGCGGCGTTCGTTTACGCGTAACGAACGCCCTGCGACACGCGAATTAACACAAGAATTAGTAACACAGAACACCTGCTGTTATAGTCGTACCTACCGCGTTTGCAAGAACTATCGATGACGTCATTATTCATAATGGACGGGACGTCACGACATCTGCCAACTGGAAATAACCTCCAATTGACAGGCCGTTGTTGTGACTTAATTTGTTTATCGGAAATAATTTACAATTGACAGGTCATCGCCACAACTTTATTTGTTTATTGAAGGTCGATTACAACAGCTGTTTCTTTTAGAACTTAATCCATAATTACGAAATATTACATTAAAAGTATTTAAGCTATCTATAAACATTTCATGTTTATCTCAAAACATTTCCTCTCGTCTAAAAACGGTTACAATTCTTTCGACATTAGTTTAAAAGCTAAATGGTTTGGTAAACACCAAATGAAGGGCCAAGTATTTTACAAGCGAATTTTTTGAAAAGCAGTTTTGGCTATGCGTGAAGCATTACGTTTTCCCAGAAATTAATTTTTTATTTATTTTTCGTCTAAAATTTGTAATGTAATTTTTGGTTCTTCATATTTACCCGAGACCCTTAGTTTTATAATTGCGTCAGGAGAGCTGTACTTCTTTTTAGACGAAAAACAGGATTTGAGATGAAGAATGCAGAGGTATTTTGTAGGTAGCATATACTCTTACAATGCTGATGACTTCAGATATCGAGCGTCTATAATTGCAAAAGTGCAAGAAGATTGAAATCTCAAAAGACAAAACAAATGAATTTTTATTTTGTTTGTTGATTTATAAAAAAACATTTAAAATTTTCAGTGGGTGGCCTCAAATGTAATTCGCTATTACAGCACAAATATGTCGAACTGGTATAAACCACATTTAGCAGATCCTTGCCTTTTGACAATTAACAATAGCTAATTAATTAAAATATTTATCGGTCGTGGAGAGATCTCATAGGTGGATCTATGCAAATAGAGTAACGTTTACAAGCATCAATTACGATATTTAATACAGCGTGAAATTAAATCTGTTGAAGAAAGATCACATCAAGGGCGTCAATGCTATTTAATGCTGCAATGCGTTGTTCCGTTAGCAAGCCAACTATCTTTCTAGTTAACTAACTATTCAATCTGTCTAGTGTTAGGTAAATAGTCATCTCGACAAACGATATCTGTCAATGTTGACCAGATTTAAAATCGTCTTTGCATTCGCAGTACCGTTAATTTTGTCTTTGAAATATGTGAGAAGAATTCCCTTTTTAAAGTCTTCGTTGACCTGGTCGATGGTGGCCTTTTTTAAGGTCGTCCAACGTTCTGGTCAGTCAGATTTTATGCTACATCACACGCATAGGGATTTCAATGTTTTTTTCTACGCAAATAAAGAATAATAATTCTATAAAAAATAATTTAAAATAACATTTTTGTAAAGATAAAGTCTTACATATTTGCTCTTGAGAATACAATAGCTAATATTATTAGAATAGTATCGTTTATATAGTTTTACCATGAATCATGATTCAGTTACCAAAATTAACAATTTGATTTTGTAACACATACAGTGAATTCTTTAGGCGCTATTCTAGTACGATGGAAAAACTCATGTATTTAAGAAAGAGCCCAAATTATATTGTCGCCATGTAAAAGAAATACAAAAACTAATAATTATACATTCATTAATTGTTGACTTGATTATCCTAATTTAAATATGAGATAGTGACGGCCGATACCCAAAACAATCATAAAGAAATCTGTATCAAAAAGAAATTGAAATTTTTTTATTTTTTCACGGGAAATTGGACAATTGAATTTTAATATAGATAAACTAAATTAAAACATTTGCGACGTTTTGTTAATTCGTTTTAACTTCTTCGGGCAAAACTGAAATGATTAAAAATACAAATTAGTTAATGAAATAATTACAATTTTTTTTTTTAATAGAATTGAAGTAATACCTTTAACTAGTTAACCATAACTTCAATAAAATTTGGATATTTAACAATACATATATTTAAAAAAAACTTATTAATTATAATGGACGTGAGCAATATTGAGAAATTGAAATGTTCGAAAGTAACCAAAATAAATATATTTTCAATAAGGCGGACTAAATCTAAAGACGGCTTCTTTGTTCTATCCGTTTCTTATTTGTGTTAAATATATATACGGAGACCTTAGCTTCGCACAATTTATAGATTAATGGGAAACTCCTCTGATAAAGAAAACGTAGTTTCGATCCTAATTCTGTCTACATTTACGACTTTCAGTTTCGAAAGATTGTGGTCTTTGAAGACATGTTTTGTGGCACCTCTGCCAGTTCATTGAAACTTTTGGTCAACTCTCCTTCCTTGAGAATTGATGATCGCTTCTCTTAACTATTTAAATGAAAACTGCAAACTAAATATGCCGACATAATCATATCTAATCTTCACTTAATTGGTAGCCTCTATGTGGATTCTCTTTGTAAGAATTTTTACTGACTAAGAAGAGGTCACTATTTTTTGTTTAAGTTTAGAACAATTTACATAATTCATAAAAAAGAAAGATTAATTACTAATATAGAAATATCAAAGCAAAATGAATGAGTCCTATAAAATATACAATCTTTAATTTCGTGTACAAAAAGTTAACTATTATTATAATTGCTATTATTAAAAATGATACTCACGCTTTCGGCAGTCAATTAATTAGTAATTTATTAATTAGTATATTAATAATAATTATTATCATAAATTACATGTTTAATATTTTAATTTGATGAAGATAATGAATACAATGCGATAGGCAAATTAGATAAACAAAGATAATGTGCTTCTTTATCTCTATAGTGTCATCGATTCGGCAATTGCTATAACAAATAACTGCCAAGCTATTTTACATGCCCGGAAATTGGTGAGGTCAAGATCTGAAATGATTATAAAATAATTTAAATATACATACATTTTTATAGTCGGTTTATTTGCAATATTGTACATTTACTTGGATGTACGCACGAATAGTGTGTAGTTAAATATACAAAGTGGTACAAAAAAAAACAACAAACAAACTCGGTTTGCAGTGCCAAAACCTTGCGGACAATATAGTATATTTGCTAATACAGGTATTGTGGCTTTATTACGTAGACTTAAGTGAGTTTTTAAACAAAATAGAAAAAAACTAACCTCTTACTACACCCTTTAAATAATAATTTTGAAATATTTTTATCAATCCAACATCTGCACTAATTTAAATACATCCCTCAGTATACGCAAACTAGTATTTTTATAAAATTTGTAAGGTCGGTCTTGTCGGGCCGATTTTAATAGAATTTTAGCGACACTTTTTAATTGCTACTAAAAGGTTAAATTTCAATTTTGAAACGATTCTGAGTTATCTGTATTTTTTGGGGCCCAAAATATATTTCAACCCCTAAAAAAAATCTTTGAAATGACCTGATCAGGCCCATTTTAAATAAGCTTCGTGCGGTGATGGATCTCAATACGTGGGCCAAATTTTGTTGAAAGCAATTAACTTTTTGGAAAGTTATTGCCCGCACACATATATTAATACATACCATATTTGTATATACAAACATTTTCAAAAATGGACTCAACAAGCAATTTGATGATTACTCGCCTAATCGCTCGTGATATATCGATTGTGTGTATTTTAGCGAAGACTGTGCAACCTTACGCTATTGGTAGCTTGTATCTAACGCTCTTCAAACAATTTGATAAAAAAAAATTATAATGAACCTCACCCCCATAAGCTCACATTAGAATCTTTAGTTTTTAATATTATAATTACGGCGAAATTATTACACATTTTAAGAGGGCACTTTGATGTTTATGTCGTGAAAATTCTCACATGGACAGATCGTCACATTCATACCATAGTTTTATTTACATACTATAATCTACAGAAAAACAAAATGCAGCAGACTATAAACTTCTGTCCTTGTCAGTTTCATGTAATTTAGGAGACAAATTAACTTCCCCTTTATTAGATAGTTTTACTTCCTCTCGTTTAATTACTTTTTTCAAACAGATACGTCGCTAAAGAAGTTACAGTTCAAAAAGTTACATGTGTACGCTGGCCCTTAACGATTGTTTTCATAACTTGTTCCATGTAAATTAGGCATAAAATTTAGAAACACACAGTAGTATCTCATAGGTGGGTATTTTTGTGCTACATCCAGTTTCCTTCAGTTGTAGCAGTTACAGTATCCGCTGACCCTCTGAAGACATCCATTCAATCTTGTGCATGTGCTTATTGTAAACAGAATATGTTCGGTTTCCTATTCATTAACGATTATTGAGGGGAATGCTGTCTAATTATTCATTAATTACATTAAATACGCTGGACCAAAAAGGTATGTCCAAGAGAACAATGAAAATGCACATACTTTTTTGTATATAACTGTTTCCATCCTTAAGTCATTATGCTATATTTTTTTAAGGCCACCAAGCGCCAATTCATTTTCTTTTATATTAAATTGAAAATTTAATATCTACCGGTTATCTAAAACCTGGGAACTGGAGGCATGTAAAAGAGGAACTATAAATTGATTGCCACATTATGTGATTATAAATTGGTAACTTAAAACTAAGTCGATTTTTAATGTGATAACAATCCTAGCTTAGTAAAGTGAAAAAAACCCGGGTCGCAGTGCCAAAACCCTGTCGACAATATAGTGTATTTGCTTGTATAGGGCCGTGTGGTTTTATACTTTTATTATGTGAAATTAAGTTTGTTTTTGGGCAAAATAAAAAATTTAACCCCTTAATACACCCCTTAAAATAACATTTTTTTTCTTAATTGTAATATTATTATCAATCTATAAATAAGTCACTATCTGCAAACTAGTGTTTTCATAAAATTTGTAAATCCGGTCCTGTGGGGCCGATTTTATTAAAATTTTAGGGACACTTTTTAATTACTACCAGAGGGTTAAATTTCAATTTTGAAACGATTCGGAGAATTTTTTCGGTATTTTGGAGCCCAAAAACATTTTTCAACCCCTAAAAACTACCCTTAAAATAGCCCGATTAGGCCCATTTTAAATAGGCTTCTTGCGGTGATGGGTTTCAACACGTGGGCCAAATTTCGTTGAAATCAATTAACTCTTTCGAAAGTTATCGCGCGTACACATATATATATATATATATATATATATATATATATATAAATATATATATATATATATATATATATATATAAATATATATATATATATATATATATATATATATAAATATATATATATATATATATACATATATATATAAACATTTTTAAAAATGGTGCCAAAGTGCTTAGGAGGTTATGAAACGTCGAGAAATTTTGGTCCGACCCCTAGGTCCCGCCATCCGACCGACGCCAATAGTGTATGTTGCCATATGGCAAATACACTAAAAAGACTCTTCTTAGGAAATGACCTTTGTTTCTGTGAACTTTGCGTTCATTGGTTGTATAGACGCTAATGACCTCAATTACAGAGCGTCTATAATTTTCTCTCTCTCTCTTCTAATGGCTGTATATATTTTCAGAGTAGTATAACAACAAAATGAAAAATGAGAAGTGTGATTTTTTTTTCGGATGAATTATGGTATCGAGTTTTTGTAACTTCTTATTACCCCGCTGGATATTCGCACTATCTATGCCCATTTTCTGAAAGAATCTTTAAGGTTACACCCACTGAATCGGATCGAAACGGCTCGTCACGATCGGCATTATTCGGATACACTAGTCGGCTCGGATCGATTCGGCAACAACCAGTGTGCGTATACACTGTCGTGTCGAGTCGATCCGATCCGATACAGTAGGTGTGGATCTTAACGTAGCTTATCGGTGCTATTACCATAGTTACCTCTGTTAATAACAACAACGGTGACATGACGTCGCGAAATTACGCACCTATTTGTCGCTTTTAGAGAGAATTAATAGTGGTCAGGGTACTGATTTTAAAATCAGTTCAGACGTGAACTCGGGTTAAAACTCAAAGAGTGTCACGCCATCTAAATAACACGATTAACAAATCGGGAAATACTAGTACCGTTACGTGTTTGTTCTTTCAGACAGAGAGAGATTGTAGATTATAGACGCTCAACATCTGAGGTCCTTTCAGGTGATTGTAAGAGTAGTCAATTTTGAATTCAGTTCGGAAATGAACGCGGATTAAAAAGAACTCAACGGTGGGACACGCCTTCCAAATAACGTGATCATCAAACAGCGAAGTGTAAATTGGCTGTCACCAAAACCGTTATTGTCATGTACAAATGGTACACGTAATTTATTATACAATAACAGCTCTCGTAATTACGTACCATGTAATGTTATATATAATATAGTAATTGCAGATCTACCCGTAGAGGTGAACAAAAAATATTAAAATATCAAGTACTGTATCAATACTTATAATAAAACATATATTTTGCTTATTCCAAAAAAGATCTGAATATTTTTTATCACTTATCCTTCATAATCCCCCACCCCAATTATTTTTAGCAAATATTATCAATATACAAACATTGATAATATTTGCTAAAAATAATTGGGGGGAGGGGATTATGAAGGATAAGCGATAAAAAGTATTCAGATCTTTTTTGGAATATTTTTATCGACTTCAAATAAGATGTTATCAATTCGATATACATTTCTTTAATGTTAGCTCAGCCATAACTTCTTGAAAGGTTAACCGATGTAGAACATTTCGACGCTATTTTATTTAGTTTTTACAGATTAGTCCCATATTTTTTTTTTAAATCGGCTAGGTCGTTTGTAATTAACTTAAAAAAATAATTTCTTTAGGGGGCATCCATAAATTACGTGAGGCATTTCTTAGGATTTTTTGACCCCCCCGCCACCCTTGGTGAGATTTCGCAAGATTTTCCGCAACTCCCTCCCCCCTCCCAAATCTCACGTGAGTTTTTTTTAAATTTGTGTTCTGGCTGTAATTGCGTTGGATTATAAAAAAAAAAAACAAAAACATAATTTGTTCCATTACTTTTATTTGACTAGCAATGACTAATATTGAAGATTCGAGAGTATTGCCGTAGTTCAGAATTACTGCTTGAACAATCGAAGGGCTACTGTACTGCTCTGCGGGGTTCGGATAAATACGACAAACACTATTGTGTGAAATTTCGCCATATTTTCACTCTAGCAACATTTTTTACTTTAATTTAACTTTACTTTCACGCAATTTTACACCGTTTTATACTAGAAAAAAAAATTACGTGATATTTGCTAAAATCCCCCCTCACCCCTAAGTGAGATTTAGAAAGATTAAGCTTGACCCCCTCCCCCTCTTGAACACCTCACGTAATTAATGGACGCCCCCTTATATCATTACCTCATTATATCTCCAGCATTTTTTAACCGATTTTGATGATTGTTTTTTATATTTAATAGAATATATACATTCAAGGTGGTGTCTCATTTGTTTTAGCAGTTTTTTTTATAATTTTATTAATATTAATACAGGAGGCGTTTAATAACGTGCAAATTATCTATTTAAAGCCATTAAAAAGTAATATATATTAAAACTTTTGAAAAAATTGAACCGCCCTAAAAAAAGGCCATTAAAAAGAGAAAAATAATAAAGTTTTGAGGTCGGCGCTAATTTAATTAAAATAGATACCTGAAAAGTTACAGTTATTAAATTAGCACTGACTTCAAGAGTTTTATTATTTTACCCTTTTTAGTGACCTTTTTCGAAGGAGATTCCATTTTTTTTAAACGCATCATGTAAAAACTGATAGCCAAATTGGGATTCGACAGAGGTAAATTATATTTAATGAAACAAATTCTTCTTCAAGCGACATTTAAATTCTAAAAATACAATTTCTACAGAAAACATTGAAGAGATAATTATCTACGCAGGACTAATTATTCACTAATTTTAATTCCAGAATCAATTTAATTCATTGTGCGAAGTACAGCAAAATATGAATAAGCGCCTCGACAAATCTAAAAGAAAATTGTTTTCACTTCATATAAATGTATTAATTTCAAAATTTGTATTATATAATTCGTAGAGATTTTAGTTACTTAATTAATATTTACTGTTAAGAATAAATCCAGTCTAATAGGAGCAAATTTTCGAGCCGTAAAATAAACAGGCTTCTGAGCATTACGAATTAAAATCAACAATGTTTTTTTAAAGGCGGGATTTGTAGAAATCCAATTACATTCATAAGCTGCCTCATGTACTTTTAAAGCCTAAAAATAAAATACATATCATATTTTAATCTCTTTTCTGATAGCTATGAAATATTAATTTTTAATATAAAAATGATTTGTCGGGAAAAAGGGCTTTTTAAGTAAACACTTAATTTTTTATTTACAGCAACGTTTTGTTCCTTATTTGGAACTTTATCAAGCTTTAATAACTGTAATTAAAAACACCCGGGTCGCAGTGCCCAAACTCTGCCGACAATATAGTGTATTTGCTGGTTTTATTACATGAACTTAAGTTGGTTTTTGGGCAAAATAAAAAATCTGACTCCTTAATACACCCCTTAAAATAATTTTTCTTTCTTAATTGTAATATTATTATCAATCGAACCTCTATACCAAATTATATACAACTTTCAGTAAATAATTTACTATCGGCAAACTAATATTTTCATAAAATTTGTAAGTCCGGTCCTGTCGGGCCGATTTTATTGAAATTTTAGGGCCACTTTTTAAATGCTACTAAAGGGTTAAAATTTAATTTTCAACCGATTCTGAGAATTTTTTTGGTATTTTGGGGCCCAAAAACTTTTTTCAACCCCTAAAAACTACCCTTAAAATGGCCCGATTAGGCCCATTTTAAATAGGCTTCTTGCGGTGATGGATTTCAACACGTGGGCCAAATTTAGTTGAAATCAATTAACTCTTTCGAAAGTTATTGCCCGCACACATATATATATATATATATATATACGTATATATATAAATATATATATATATTTAGTATAATAGCTTAAGTCTGCTATAATTGTTAAGAAACATTCATTGTTGTAACACTATATTAGAAAAATTTATTATTTCAACACGTCACCGTCTGGATTCAAACCAGAATCTTTCCACTTTCGCGGCGGAATGAGTTAATCAGTTACTCATTCCGCCGCGAAAGTGGAAAGATTCTGGTTTGAATCCAGACGGTGACGTGTTGGAATAATAAATTTTTCTAATATAGTGTTACAACAATGAATGTTTCTTAACAATTATAGCAGACTTAAGCTATTATACTAAATGAATTGAGCTGGTACGTAGCTACAAGCGTATGTTAATAATCTACTATATATATATATATATATATATATATATATATATATATATATATATATATATATATATATATATAAACATTTTTAAAAATGGTGCCAAAGTGTTAAGGAGGTTATGAAACGTCGAGAAATTTTGGTCCGACCCCTAGGTCCCGCCATCCGACCGATGCCAATAGTGTATGTTGCCATATGGCAAATACACTAAAAACAAGGAACGAAACGTCGCTGTAAATAAAAAATTAAGTGTTTACTTAAAAGTCTGTTTTCCCGACAAATCATTTTTATATTAATTACCAAGGACAAAAAAGAAAAAAATACCCGGGTCGCAGTGCCAAAACCCTGCCGACAATATAGTGTATTTGCTTATACAGGCAGTGTCGCTTTATTATGTGAACTTAAGTTGGTTTTTGGGCAAAATAAAAAATTTGACTCCTTAATACACCCCTTGAAAGAACATTTTTTTCTTAAGTGCAATATTATTATCAATAATAGAAATTAGTTTCACGGGTAATTGGAATAAAAAATCAATTTAAACACTTATTGATTGCAACGTTTCTATTATTCATATTTTGGAATTGAACTTTAAAGATGAATTATTATCAATCGAACATCTATACCAAATTATATACAACTTTCAGTAAATAATTCACTATCTGCAAACTAGTGCTTTCATAAAATTTGTAAATCCGGTCCTGTCGGGCCGATTTTATTAAAACTTTAGGAGCACTTTTTAATTGCTATTAAAGGGTTAAATTTCAATTTTGAAACGATTCTGAGAATTTTTTAGGTATTTTTGGGCCTAAAAACTTTTTTCAATCCTTAAAAACTACCCTTAAAATGGTCCGATTAGGCCCATTTTAAATAGGGTTCTTGCGGTGGTAGATTCCAACATGTGGGCAAAATTTCGTTAAAGTCAATTAACTCTTTCGAAAGTTATAGCGCACACACATATATATATATAAATATATATATATATAAACATTTAAAATGGTGCCAAAGTGTTTAGAAGGTTATGAAACGTCGAGAAATTTTGGTCCGACCCTTAGGTCCCGCCAACCGACCAACGCCAATAGTGTATGTTGCCATATGGCAAATACACTAATAAAGTAAATTAATTTTTAATATCTCCCTGGACAATAATTGAAATGTACTATTTAATCAAGTAGTATACATTACTACTTAGATATCTAATGTTAGCTATATAAATTGTAACTTGACATAATTGTCCCAGACTGAAATGAATGGTTTTTAAAATATTTGAGATCAAAGCTGAAGACGTTAAGAATTTTCATATTTAAAAAAAATGAGGTTAGGCAATTTTATGGAATTCTTCTATTGATATGTATATCTTACTTACATTTATAGTAACTTCATTGGCTGGCCAGCATAGAAGCATTAATTGTAAAAGCATTGTGTTTAAAATAGCAAAGCTCATTATGAAATCAAGACTGCCTACCACTTGCTGAAACAGTGCCACATCATGTTTAATAGTAGTTTAAATGTATCTAGTTTGTAGTGAAAGGCATTCAGGAGGAGTGACACAGTGTTAACACGAGCGATTTAGCGAGGGTTGATAGTCAATCGTGTGATAATATCATTAAAAGCAACATAAATACTGCATTTTTTGTCCGTATCTTCTATAAAATAACTGATTTTCACTTCATAATAAGTATACATTTATAGTATATGTGACAGTTCGGCTATATTAGAAATTTGAATTTTCTACGAAGACAAAGCATACTTTGCTTCTCTGTTGTCATATGGATTTAAATGGAAACTGACAGTAATGTAACTATTGGACTAGTAAAACCGCTTTACTTTGGTCTTATTTTACATACTGATGCAAAAAAGAGTCATTTTAGTACAGCTATATAGACCCGAGCTTATGCTGATTGATCAGATAGAACGAACCTCTGTAATCTGCTTAGATAAAATATGTGCAAATGAACCAAAATCGGATTACAAGATTTGATTTGAATGACAAGCTTGTAAAAATATAAAATACGTACATCCGCTGCTAAATATAAACTAAAACAAATAGCTGATAAGCTATAAAAAATTTGAATCAAGAAGATATGATTGTAAACATCCTCCAACTCCATTATACACCTGAAAATTATTACATTATTTTACAGAAATACATCTAGAGATGGGATTAATTTATTTTCAGCGTTCCCAGTGGCGTAACTAAAAGAAACAGAACCCGAAACCTATTTTTACTACAATCTTATCCAGTCCAAAACTACCCCATTCGCAAAAATGTTTATAGGTTCAAATGTTAAGATAAAAATGAACAACGCACGTGATGTAATAATCGACAAATATTACTAATATAACCCGTATTAAATTAATACCAATAATTTATGTAATTCTGGACTTCTAGCTTTGAGAGACTCTAAGAATCTAGTGTGTCAAGTCTGTCATTAGTTACACCACTGAGTGTCTCTGTAGAATTGCCAAAAACGTCAAGGGTCACCGTTAACTGCGAGCGCGCTTCTACTCACGCCTGCTTAGCTAGTGCGCTATGTTGTGCGCACGTTCTATTCACGATTGCTTAGTTAGTGCGCTGATTCAAATTATTAAATGCGCAGACGCTTCTCTTCTGTCGGGGGTCCTTCGACGCCACTCGTTTTTTTGTCAATTCAACTAAATAAACCGGCACTTTTAGCTGAATTTGCCTGTTTACGCTGTTTTGATTAAGAAATAATATTCCATTAAAGAATCGACATACCATAAAATAATTTTATGTTGAATAATACATTTCCTTAGGCATTTAATTTCTTCGTCGTGGATTTCATTTATCGTATGATTTTTCAGAGTTAATTCTTCTAATTCTTCATCAGTTTTAAAAGTTAAACACGTCGATAGATTTTCTTTATCGTATCCAAGAACATTAAGAAGTGCTGTACGTTTCAGTCCTCGCAAAGTGTCTTGTAAAATAATCAGTTGAGCTCGAATTTGGAGCATTATTGCGGCTAAAAGGCAATCTATACCGATTATCCATTGACCACGTATAGTTTCAGCCACGCACTGTCACAGAAAAAAAACATAATATACATTATTAGCCGCTACCTGCGGGTCTGCACGCGATTGAAATGAAATACGGCAGCGACAACAATAGTGGAGCCTGCGTACATTCTAATGTAACACCGACAATAAATCATAATTTGTTAAATTAAATTTAACGTCAAGTGACAAAATAAATCAGTGACACTTGCAACAATTTATGTCGGTAAGTTAGAAATTTTACAACTGTGCGGCTATCTATTGACTAAAAGTTTCAGCAGTTACCTTATGAAATTTCTAACTCACCAGTATGCATACAACTGAACGTTATTTCCGCGAGAAACTGTTACTTCCGGTAGAAAAGATCTGAGTTAAGCCTTGCGGCTAAAGAATTTTATTTCAATAATGATCTAAAGCTTACCTGATAAAGCAACGCCACAACAAAGTTAAAGACAGGTGTAATGTCAAAAGGAATGTAAGGTGGAAACGGAAGATGTCTTATGGTTACAAAATCTGTACAATTTCCGGGAACGATTATTTCAGGATCGTTACAGACTTTTGTACCCGAAAATATACTGAGTATTATTCCGGCTACGAAAGATGTGTAGCCTATGTTAAAAAATAGCATACATAATTTCTTTGACAGTTTTGAAGCTTTTTCAGTTTCGACATCGTTTCGACCGAACTCAAGTAATTTAAATTCCAATACGCGAATGATATTTTTGAATCGTCTTGAATTGAATTCTAAACAATACCATTTAGGCAAAAAACAAGTGTGAGTAAAAACAAAGACGGCAATGTGTAGAAATAGTTCGATGTTTGTATTTATTAGGATATAAGAATTTACGATTTCCAAAATGGAAGCTCCAATCACAAAAAAACAAGCAATAATGTTGAAACATAAATAAAAGAAGGGATACTGATGATTGTCATTTTTAAACATTCCAAGACCACTCCAACGCAATATAGTAAAATGAAAATTAATAATTTTGAAAGGTTTTTTTTCATATTTAGAAAAATCTATGTCTAGATGAGCCGGATCCATTTTAAAAGCAGACATATTCTACTCGAAACGAAAACAATGCGAAAATAATGGATAGATCTACACAATAACACTGATAAAAAGAAAATTTGAGATCGAAATGATTTTAAAAAAGGCGGAATTAAAATTTTATATAACAAATCTATATGAATATTTAATAATATTCAGTAGTTAATTACTTTTATATATGTAGACGCAAATATATTACGAACAGTTCCGTACTGAATTGTTTTTTTTTTTATCAAAATAGGGACTCCAACTTCTATAAGAAATCTGCTATTCTATTTGCACTAGAGAGTAGAATTTGTTATTCTTCTCCAAATCTTGACTATCGTATGTATACATCAGATTAGATGTCTTTTTAATTTCGATTACCGGACATTTTTCGTTCCTTCAAGCCTGAGTTCTAGATAATTTATGTTGAAAGATTCTTCGAACCGCCTCCAAAAAATGTAAAAAAATTAGGTGTACTCATTGCTCAAATCATCATACTCTCAAATCGTCATTACTGAAAAGATTTCGATATGAAATTTAGTATTTTAATCTTGAAGATATCTGTGATTCCTATCATTTCCGAAGCAGGAAACATAGAGTTAGAGAATTATACTACGCCATCTGGTGTGATTGCGAATTCGTTCCAGATAATCTTGACTTTCGTGTCAACATTTCTACGCCAAGTTATATGAATAAATGTTTTAAATAGGAGGTGGGTCTAGGATAGCCCATTGATGCACGTCATCCTATAAGGACTTCTGGATCTAACCGAGCTGGGTAGAGTAGTGGTACAGCACTAGACTCGCATTCGGGAGGTACGGGTTCGATTCCCGGCAGGGGCAGATGTGGCTGGGACTTTTTCCTACTGCCTCTCGCCGAGAAACGGTAATTCCTGCACCGGCCATCTTGATTGAGGTTTTCCATGGTTTTCCTCAATTAATTCCAGATAAATATCGAGATGGTTCCTTATTTGAGGCCATGGCCGATTACCTATCAAACTCTTAGTTCAAAAATTACCCATTGCTATTATATAAGTTGAAGTTTTAAAAAATGCAGAAAATAACGGGAGGTGGTAAAATAGTAATGGTGCGAATGGCGTCTGTTATGACATAAAGTCGAGAAATAGACGTTAAACGCATTATTATTATTATTATTATTCTGGATCTAGTCCTCCAATAATCTATCTTCTCATGACCTCTAGAAGATTGACGACTAGATTATCCTGCGGAAATATTCTGTCTTCATCAATGTATACAAAGATGGCTGTTCTTCTGTGGGCTATAGCTTCGCATTCGAATAATAAATGGGTGGTCAAGTTCCGAAGTGACCGACCTCAGTTATCTGACGACATCTTCTTCTAGAGTCTAGAATCTAAACTTTACAGTATTGTGGCTTTCATCTAAGTACAACTATAGGGATGTCATCTAGACGAAAACCCAACTCCATCTATGTTTTCGGATTAAACGGTTTCATTTCGATTTTCTTCCATAGATTTATATTATCACTTGAACAGATTCATCGCTTGGTACTTAGTAAGCAATGATTGAATATAAATACTTCTACAAAAACAATATTTTAAATTCGCTCAATGATTGTTTCGCTACTAATCCATCATCAGTTTAAGAATTTGTTGTTCTAACGATTGGTCAATAGCCCGAAATTGTAGTTGAGTGAATTTAAAACATTTATTTTGTGAATTACTATGATGCGAATTGTTTTCTCCAGACGCCTATCGTAGTTTTTAGATTCGCCCCTCTGCTGATACGTAATGACCTACTTATAAAGTCATTTACTTGCAACCTGTAATTTGCTCATTTCGATAACAGAGAAGTATAATTATGTCAAGATCTCTAATATGAATTTTTAAGTTCAGTGTTGACATAATTATTACTCTGATATCCAGAGAGATAATTAACGGGGCCGTGCATAACAAATAAAACTGCTCTTTCGTTGTATGAAATTTTAGTTTATTATATGAAAAATCTAATGTATTTCAATGTCACAAATAAAACGTTGTTATTATTATTTTTTTCTTTAAAAAAATTGAAGAACTTGTTGATAACAAAAATGTTTGTTTAAAAATAACAACAGTTTCTATTAAATTCCGGTATATAAATTCATATTTATTAGCAAACAGTATTAAATTTTGTTTGTCTGTGGTATATTAATAGATCAATAAATTTTGAACAAAATCATTGGAGTCTAATTTCAAATAAAAATATATTTAAGTTTTCTATTATTTTATTTGAATCAATACTTTTATAATAGAAATTAGTTTCATGGGTAATTGGAATAAAAAATCAATTTAAACACTTATTGATTGCAACGTTTCGTCTTTATTAAATTAAGACTTTTTCAAGCTCTCAGCATGTTTAAATTATAATAAAACTTTGATATAAAAGGCAATTTTGCATTACAAAGATCAAAATTGAAAATTGTAGAAAATAATATCTTCTTTTTTTTATTATTTTATAAATTTTTAAATTTTTTATTATTTTTTTAAAAAAGAAGATATTATTTTCTACAATTTTCAATTTTGATCTTTGTAATGCAAAATTGCCTTTTATATCAAAGTTTTAATATAATTTAAACATGCTGAGAGCTTGAAAAAGTCTTAATTTAATAAAGACGAAACGTTGCAATCAATAAGTGTTTAAATTGATTTTTTATTCCAATTACCCATGAAACTAATTTCTATTATTACATATTTTGGAATTGAACTTTAAAGATCAATACTTTTATATTTGTTAGATATACATGCAAATTTTTTTTGAAGCCAGCTCATAATATATCATCTATTTTGTAACGTTAGAAATCGATTTTCAACCCTTAAAATTCACTTTATCCAGTCCTGACACCATATTGCACATCGGTTCAGAAAACAGTAAAAAAATAAATATATTAGTCAGATATGATGTATGTTTTTATTAGTGAAAGCATTTTTAGAATCGACTCAGTAGTTCCAGAGATTACCCCCTTAAAGTAAACACACACACAAACAAACTTGTTTCTTTATACATTAGTATAGAAAAGAGATTGTCAAACAGCTAAGCTGTGATTTTTTTCCTAATCATTTGATGAAACGTACAGCGACTGATCAAGAGTTCTGATCGCCCTAGGCTAATTATGAGGACGCGCCCCCACCAGGTGTGTTACGAACGGCTTAAAAAGTAGTAAGTGAGTAGAGTAGTACACGATTTTAGATTCTCGCGCCCTAGGCTGCAGCCTAATTAGCCTAAGAGTTAATTAGGGCCTGGAAACGTACTCTGCATTGTTAGACAAGACTATCATTATTTCATTTTTCAATGAATTAATGATCAATTCAATGAACTAATTATATACATTAAATTAAAATTAAAAGACGTTTCAACCAACATGGTGGCCTCTTTCAGTATTATTCTTTTAGTTCAAATTCCTAATTATTGTTTCTTCACAGCTCTAATGAAAATGATATAAACTGATAACAATATAGATGCCACAGGTCTCTTCTCAATCATGAGAACAATTATATGTTTTGCTACATTTATCTTTCTTGTGTCGACATTGAACATGACTGACAGTCGATGAACCGTGTCTGGGAAAATCGCCATTTTATATTACAGCTAATAGCCAATACGTATTGAACAAGCTCGGTGTAGTAAATTACTAGAGCTAAATTAAATCTCTGTCTAGATAATCGACACTAATATTATAAAGAGGAAAGATTTGTATTTTTGTGTGTATGTAATGAATAAACTCAAAAACTACTGTGCCGATTTAAAAAAATCTTTCATCATTAGAAAGCTACATTCACCCTGAGTAACATAGGCTACTCAAAAACTACTGTGCCGATTTAAAAAAATCTATCACCATTAGAAAGCTACATTCACCCTGAGGAACATAGCCTATACCGTAAGACAAAAATGTCACGAAAAACTGGTGATACCGGATGTTTTTAGATTATACCGGGTGTTTTTAGATTATATAAAAAGCGTTACGAAAAACGTCTTATACGAAAGGGACTTCGTTCCAAACGCGTGTCCCACAACACGTTCCAAGCTTTTTTTTAAATTTCTTTTTGGGAAATAAGATTTTTCTTCGATTTTTGAACATTCACAAATAAAAGCGATTGAATTCGCGCAAATTCAATACACGTTGAGAATTTAATGATAATGATTCTCATCTTTTATATACTATATATTACATTTACACCCGGGCGAAGCCGGACTGGGCCGCTAGTGATATATAAAATTGTAAGGAGACTTCTATCACATTAGATTATTGTTGATCATAGACACTCAAAAAGTATTGTCGTCTTCAAACTTTCTTGGTTTCTTGATTTGAAGGCCGGTGTTTCGTCAACATTCGTCAATATTTTTAAAAATGTGTAGTGCAAATGTAGACGAAATGTCAGGTAGAAATACCAGTGGACCACGGCCTACAAGCCCGGACAGTAACAAGATTTAGCACAACGCCGGCTGTGAAAACCTTTACACTTGGATAACGTTATTTTATTTTTTTATGACTTTTTTTATATTTTTTTCGTATTAGAAAATACAAATCATACTTTTTCGGAAGTTATTTCTTAGAAGGAAAAGATTTTATTATTCCAACGAGCACATGCGATTGTCTCATTTTTGGTTTCGAGGATATATAAATTCATTATAAATTTGATTTTGAAAAACCTAAGAAAATCGATTTTTAAGATTTGTGAGAATTAAAATTTTCTCGAATGATTTAGAAATTAGTCAGGCTTGTATAAAAAAAAAACATACTAAAGTGTAAACAGTTCAATATTTCTAGATCCTGTTACTAAAAGTGAAATAATGTCTTATATTAGTAAGTTCTGTAAAAAACAATCGGCTGGATATGATAACATACCCGGAAATATACTTGTACATATAGTGGACCACATTATAAATCCTTTAGTTTATATCACTAATAGAATGCTTGAAACAGGTGAATATATAAGTGAACTTAAAATCTCTAAGATTATACCTATTCATAAGAAAGGCATTACAACGGAAATGAATAATTATAGGCCAATCGCATTGCAGTCCGTTTTTTCTAAAATCGTGGAATCGGTTATTTTTACCAGACTGACCAATTTCTTTGAGACAGAAAACTTACTAAGTCAAGAGCAACATGGCTTTAGACGTAATAAATCGACTACCACTGCAATATTTAACTTTCTTAAAAAAGTATATGACTCAACTGATTCTAATCAAGCAACAGTAGGAATATTTTACGATTTCAGCAAAGCATTTGACTGTATTAACCACAACTTACTTCTATATAAATTGGAACTAATGGGTATTAGAGGGGTTGCTTATAAATTAATAAAAACATATTTAGATAATCGGAAGCAGTACGTCAGCATTAAATGTGAAGTAGGTCATAATGTACAGGAATATTCTTCAAATGTTAGTGTCAATAACTGCGGTGTGCCTCAGGGTTCAATATTAGGCCCATTGCTATTTCTGGTCTTCATCAATGACCTGACAGTTTACTTACCTAATAGCAATGTAACCCTATACGCTGATGATACAAGTCAGTTGATTACCTCAGACTGTATTGAGGTATTAAATAATCTAGTTTCTGATGGAGTATCAAATATGAATAAATGGTGTAAACAAAATGGTCTGGTACTCAGTGTTGATAAAACTGTCCTTTTAAATTTTCACACGAAACATAAACAACCAGATTCATCACTATACGTACCGTTAAACAGTAAATCGATACAAACTGTTAAGAATACCAAATTTCTAGGTTTATATATATCTGATGAACTAACTTGGGTTTGTCATGTTAATGATACTTTAATGAAATTAAATAAGATCTGCTACGTGTTTCTCAAATGTAGAGAACTTGTCTGCTTAACCGTCCTTAAGACAATTTATCATGGATATTTTCAATCTATCGTCTCATATGGGATCATATTTTGGGGTGGAACATCTTTTATGCAAAAAATGTTTTTAATGCAGAAGAGAGTGTTGAGAATTATGACTCGTTCTAGCTCAACTACATCTTGTAAGCCCTTTTTTAAGGAACTGGAAATATTAACATTGCCATCGTTGTATATCTTTGAATGTCTAAAATTTATACATAAAAATATTCATTTATTTACTTCAAATCTTGACACCCATAGTTGCAATACAAGGCACAAAAAGGATTTGCGTATACCATTTCATAAAACAGCGCTCTATGAGAGCAGTCCTTATTATAATTGCATTAAAGCATATAATATATTACCTAAATACTTAAAAAAAATGAAGTTCATAAAATTCACCACAATAATAAAAAAAATATTAGTAGAAAATGCCTTCTACAGCAAGGAACAATTTTTAAATTACAAATTCAATCCTTAGGAATACGTTTTAAAATGTCAAATTGTAAAATTTATATTTCTTTTAGTTTTAATATTTTATTTTATCTGTCTTTTACCATTGTATGTTTATTATTATTATTTTTTGTGTTTTTTTGTGTTTTTTGTATATATATATCATGACATGTCCTCCATACTATGTATGTTCTATTTAGGACAAATAAAATGATGATGATGATGATGATGATATTTAATTTGGTGAAGATAAGTTGAGGTAACAAAGCCAAATATTAAAGTACCAAAAATTTTAAGGGTTACATTTTTTATTTTATCCGAACATAAATTTAACGGCAAATGCGATAGTAAAATTAATATTTTAGTATTTATACACTATTTTGCCGGCAGAGTCTGCAGTTCGGTTTATGTTTTTATTAATATTATTATTAAGTAATAATATGACGAATAAATTACACAACTAAATCGCGTAGCATGACCGCTACAATACAACCGTTTTAGTTCGTAAATCGAAAAAAAAAATGTTCCCAATCTATTACAATTTGCATTGGTGTTTCGTTTCCGTTATCGCTAACTGGTGCGCTATATTTTGACGCTTCACATGTTGTATAGCTATATCATGCCCAATGACACGCTACAATCCGCGGTCGACATATTCAGATCATCATTATGTCTCACCGCCTTTTGCATTCCATAATATTTATGGCTAACTCTTAGTTGGTAACGTGCAGTTAAAAAAAAACCGGTCAACTGCGGACTAAACTCGCGTGCCATCCAGTTTTCCGAGAGAACTTTAAGACTTAAGATTTCCGTTTAGGTTTTCCTGTAAACTATGAGGCTCTATAGTCCTTTTTTTTATTTTTTTTAAGTTTAGGAGTAGTGATAAGTAGTAGAGGGGAATGCTCGATTTTCGTATATTTTCTTTAATATCTTTTAAGCTATACATTTTAAAATTATAAAAAAATATTTGTATTTCCCTTAACGATCAACCCTTTCATTTGATATATCACGTGATGAACTTGAAAAATATATTTTTTTAATTTTCTGTTTTGTTCCCCAAAATCGCTATTTGTTTATTTACGTTATACGTACGTGATTGAATATCATCTAGCTCTATAAATGTACTAAATTTCAACTTTTTTCATCCAGTAGATTCGGAGAAATTAAGCTGCGATAGACAGACGCGAAATTGATCCAATAAGGGTTCCGTTTTTTCATAGAATGTTCGCAACCCTAGAAATGGATTTAAGAATGTTCTTTATTATAGACGGTCAAAAACTATGGTCATTAGATGCCTCTTGCTTTCGTCGGTAACAAGGATTATTATGTTCCTCTTCATACTGATCATTGACATTTTAAAAACTCTCCAAAATGATAATAAGAATGAAGACCCTGAGAACTAGAATCTCAACGATCCGTCTGTCAGTTTATCAGCTACTTTATTATTAGTTGACCACCTGTTATAATTTGGCGAATAATTTTGTATCTCTTCAGTAGCCCGAAATTTTCGATACTTCGGTAGTGTCTCGGAAGGAGATACCCAGATTAGTGAGATTTTACTGAATAATTTTGGTTGAGGTTTGATAGATAGCACATTACTTGTCAAGGGTTAATTAATCGTCCGACGCGACGGTCCCATATAGTAAATGAAGCAGTAAACAGAAGCACATTAAATCCAATTGTTCTGTAATATTATAGATGTTTCGGTTATTGTGGAAATTTGGTTAAAAGTATTAACGAGATTTAAGTCTGCATTCGGTAAGGATACACTCCCACGTAACAAAAATTGATAATTGACTTTATTAGTGTATTTGCCATATGGCAACATACACTATTGGCGTCGGTCGGATGGCGGGACCTAGGGGCCGGACCAAAATTTCTCGACGTTTCATAACCTCCTAAACACTTTGGCACCATTTTTAAAAATGTTTATATATATATGTATATATATATATATATATATTTATATATATATATATATATATATATATATATATATATATATATATATGTGCGGGCAATAACTTTCGAAAGAATTAATTGATTTTAACGAAATTTTGTCCGCATGTTGCAATCCACCACCGCAAGAACCCTATTTAAAATGGGCCCAATCGGGCCATTTTAAGGGTAGTTTTTAAGGGTTGAAAAATGTTTTTGGGCCCTAAAATACCGAAAAAATTCTCCGAATCGTTTCAAAATTGAAATTTAACCCTCTGGTAGTAATTTTAAAGTGTCCCCAAAATTTTAATAAAATCGGCCCGACAGGGCCGAATTTACAAATTTTATGAAAACACTAGTTTGCAGATAGTGACTTATTTATTGAGGGGTGTATTTAATTCGGTGTAGACATTAGATTGTTAATAATATTACAATTAAGAAAAAAAATGTTATTTTAAGGGGTGTATTAAGGGGTTAAATTTTTTATTTTGCCCAAAAACAAACTTAATTTCACATAATAAAAGTATAAAACCACACGGCCCTATACAAGCAAATACACTATATTGTCGGCAGGGTTTTTGGCACTGCGACCCGGGTTTTTTTCTTTTTTGTCCTTGGTAATTAATATAAAAATGATTTTTCGGGAAAAAGGACTTTTGTTAAATAAGCACTTAATTTTTTATTTACAGCGACGTTTCGTTCCTTGATTGGAACTTTATCAAGCTTTAATAACTATTAAATGTTTTGATTAAGTAGATATAAAAGTTAATATCCACATTTAAATATAAATTTGAGTTTAACAATTATTAATAAAAAGTTTATAATAATTCCGTTTTTAAAAAAAATGTTTTTACAGTTGATGTTCAAATTAATTAATTTGAACATTTTTTTAAAAAACGGAATTATTATAAACTTTTTATTAATAATTGTTAAACTCAAATTTATATTTAAATGTGTATATTAACTTTTATATCTACTTAATCAAAACATTCAATAGTTATTAAAGCTTGATAAAGTTCCAAACAAGGAACGAAACGTCGCTGTAAATAAAAAATTAAGTGTTTATTTAAAAAAAGTCCTTTTTCCCGAAAAACAATTTTTATAATAATTGATAATTTTGAACAATGGATATTATTCACTCATAAACAAACAATGTAAATAAAAATCAATTTCTTTCTTATACAGGGTGTCTCACCGAACGTTGGCTAACATGGGTAACTTTGTTATTAGTGGAGATAGAAAGTCGGTTAAATGGGCAAAGTAGTGCAGAAAATTGGGCTCATTAACATCCCGTCGAAAAAACAATTGAATTTTGACACCCTATGAATTTATTCAGAAAATAGTGAAAATTGCCATTTATGAAAACTGGCCATAACTTTTTTATTTATGAAGATATTTGAAAATTTCATTAACCATTTTTTGATAACTTTTTAAGGTCTTTTCAGTGGCGTAGGTTTAATTTTTTTATTTCTACTACATAATGAGATATTGACATGAACTTTGGTTTTTCTTATGGACGGCATTTTTGATTTTCAGATATTCGAATTCTACTTATTTTTATGAATAATTTGACATAGCATATCCTATATCTAAACCAATCAGAAGCTACAAAACTGACAAAAATAGCTTTTTGGCGTTATCAAAGTGTGCCGTGTAAAACGAAATTTGTTGAAACAAATACATATCGACAGGTTAACAATCTGTCGAGCGATCGCTACAGTTTTGCTAATTCATTTTGTTTGATTTACTCTCTAAGATGGCTCAAGCATTCTCAAATTCGGAGAAACAGGCTATTTTTGCGCATACATTCAGCGTAACAAAAATACCACGTGGGCTCAAGCACACTACTTGAACCTTTATCCAGAAAGGCGACAGCCTTATTCAATAACTTTTAGGAACTTAAATAGAAATTTAAAGGTATACGGTTAATTTTCAAAGAAAAAAGGCAACATTCAACACTGTGAAGAAGAATTAGGTTTAGCAAACGTTGAAATTAATAGAGAAAAGTTCCTAAAAGTTATTGAATAAGGCTGGCGCCTTTATGGATAAAGGTTCAAGTATTGTGCTTGAGCCCACGTGGTATTTTTGTTACGCTGAATGTATGCGCAAAAATAGCCTGTTTCTTCAAATTTGAGAATGCTTGAGCCATCTTAGAGAGTAAATCAAACAAAATGAATTAGCAAAACTGTAGCGATCGCTCGACAGATTGTTAACCTGTCGATATGTATTTGTTTCAACAAATTTCGTTTTACACGGCACACTTTGATAACGCCAAAAAGCTATTTTTGTCAATTTTGTATCTTCTGATTGGTTTAGATATAGGATATGCTATGTCAAATTATTCAGAAAAATAAGTAGAATTCGAATATCTGAAAATCAAAAATGCCGTCCATAAGAAAAACCAAAGTTCATGTCAATATCTCATTATGTAGTGGAAATAAAAAAATTAAACCTACGCCACTGAAAAGACCTTAAAAAGTTATCAAAAAATGGATAATGAAATTTTCAAATATCTTCATAAATAAAAAAGTTATGGCCAGTTTTCATAAATGACAATTTTCACTATTTTCTGAATAAATTCATAGGGTGTCAAAATTTAATTGTTTTTTCGACGGGATGTTAATGAGCCCAATTTTCTGCACTACTTTGCCCATTTAACCGACTTTCTATCTCCACTAATAACAAAGTTACCCATGTTAGCCAACGTTCGATGAGACACCCTGTATACTCCCCCTTAATTGTAACCAAGGATTAAAGAAATATATTTTTTTAAACGGTAAGCATAAACCGACTTATGATGATATAGAAGACAGTCACACTTCTTTGTGTATATAAATTATCTTCATTGTAGTTTCTTTCAATTGGCCAGATCAGTGGGCTTGAGAAAGTAAATCTAGTCAGCCAATCACAGGCTGAATATTATCTACGTCACTTCTGTATTGACAGTATTTTATATTTAAAATTTCTTTGAAAAATAGACATGTTTGGGATTTTTTTATTATAAGAGCTTCCAAAAAATTCTCAAGAAAATTGTTTCATAATTTATTTGTAATGTAGATACTGACAAAAAAATGTGGAACAATGGCATTCGAAGTTCTGAAACGATTGTTCGACCAAATGAGCAACAAAGAAAATTGCAAACGAATTTTTGAGAAAAACTACTTTTATCTCATCCTGTATAGTGTATATACATCTAAAGAATTCAGGTATCTTAATTATTTGATTGAGTCTTCATTTAATTGCAAACCAATTAAAAATTCCTAGAAATTTACAACAAAACTGTTATTGTTAACGTAAATCAATTTAATGCGTAAATTAAAAGTTTTCACAGGTTTTCAATTGACTTCCTGTACTTTTATTTCAATCGTGAAATTATTATTCTTTTGAAATGACAATTCAAAGATTTAATAAAAAAAAGTACAACAAAACAGATTTAATAGCGATTAGAGGACATTTTTCGCTGTCACTCATGTTTTCTCTTTTGCTATTGTTTCGCATATTTTGTTTTCCATTCTCACAGTAAGAATTCCACAAAGTTTTTTTCTACCAGATCTATTTCTGTAGCGAGAAATTATCGTAGGATATTGGATTTACCCCCCCTTGAAGCGGAACGACTAATCAATTTTCACATTCAGTTATAAATTGTGAGAGGTCAGTTAGGGCTGCCTTAACTATTTGACTAAACGGACCTGCTTTAGAAGATTAACACAAAAAAATTGTCCCCGCAAAATCCTTGTGGAAACTGGTTCAGTCAAACTTGTCCTGGATCAGTAGTATTCGATGAATAGTTCGAAAGTCTGCATAGGTTCAAACTCTTAAAAACTCGTGGTCCCAAGATATTTACTTCTGAAGTTGCTTTTTTTTTCTCACTTTAGTAACTAAGGATACACTGATTCACGCATATATATGTTTTTCGGAAATACATTTCATAATTTATACATGCTATGAATGATGTTTCCATAGTTACAAACAATTTAAAGTTAAAGAGTAGTACACGTTGAGAGAAAAAAAAATTATTGAGAACTTGTAGATATGGAGACATCATCGGCTACTAAGTACTGATCACCAAAATTACAAGTTCAATTGAAAGTCAGTTTCTATAAGGATTTTGCGGGTTCCTTTGAGGTTACAAATTTCGTAATTTATTCGACAATAAACGAAAAACTAACGGTGCAAAAGTTTTTTTTTTCCTGTTTTCTACATTTTCCAATTGATTAGATTGGAACCAAAGGGCGCAGTATCGCTCTAGACGTTCATTGCTTAGTTTTTGTAGTGAAACTTCTTTAAACCTGTAGGTATGAAAAGCGTCATGAAAGTAATGGTAATTATAATTACAACCATAATGTGAACTTTGTAATCCTTTGTATGAAGTTTTTTTTTTTTTTTTTTTGTAATTTGCGTATAGATACGCTATGTTCCACAAACGGACTTAGTAGCTGCTCAAAAACGTCACATCTGTTCGAAATGCCAATGGTAGTTTTCTACAACTTACTATATGTCAAAAAGAACATAAACAACCACAATTTTTTAAACAGTTTTCATACCTACAACACCAGAAGCACCAATATTATCAGCATTCCATCTCACAGATTAATAGTGTCAAATAGACAGTTCAAAAGTTTGCAATGGTTCAACTCGCTGCCACTAAGTCTAACAAATTAAAATTATAAAAAATTCCGAACAAAAATTAAAAATATTTTAATAAATGTATGCCTTTATGATACTAAAGACTTCGTAAAAACAACTTTTAAAAATGTTTATATAGGTACGATGTATTATTATTATTAGCTGTAATAAATTATTATTATTGTTATTATTCACCGAATTTCGTAAAATTCCCAAATCGAGCCTAAGTTTTATTCCAAAAATTGAGAGGAAATAACAAGCTTTCAAACCCCATATTGATTTTTAGAGAATCAAATATGTTAAAGTGGCCTTGAGGTCAATAACTTTGCTCATGAGTAATCGGTTGACAGCAAATTCTAAAAATAACTTTCCTTCTTTAGATTTGATCTGAATAGGGTGCGTACAGATTCGTTTTGGGTCAAAATGGCACGGTGATTGTTGGCTTTGTATCCATTAGATTTAAATGCAAAACGCTAAAAAAATGTAAGTCAATGTACTGTCACATTGTCGAATATAATAGAAAAAATTTTAAACTTCCATTTAGTAAACTACCTTGGTCACAAAATGCATCTTCACAGATCTGAAATTTTTCAATAAAATGTTCGGTAATTAAAATAATATCCCGTTAAATAATTTAAACATGTCAATCTTTTATTATAAGAAAATATTTGTTGCAGTACAAAAGATTAATTTCAAGTTGGGATGCAATTTTACAGCTCCGTGCTGCAAAAGAAAAAAAAATGGAACACTTACAATCGACTTCTTCTGGATAAAATTATCAAGCTGAAATTTGGCACAGGTATAAAACTTACTAGCCCGCATTGATTCCAATGATCAGAACCTAATAAATATTGTCCCGAAAATTTGAGAGCCAAATTTTGAAAAAAAAAAAAATTGTGTACGGTTTTGTAGGATGTTATTTAAAAGGTCTCTTTTCGAGAATTTTGTTACGTGGTTGTCTAGACTTTCCTGAAAACGCTCTTCGGAAATTGGTTCCCTTCCCTCTATTTCCAAAACTACTACAGCTAAAATTTTGAAAAAGCCTGAAGTGGTATACGTAGGAAAGCTATTTCGATACTTCTGTCTGCTGTATTTTTTTACAAATTAATAATAAACCATGCCAAACAGCGCCAATCAGGCGTTGGTAAAATTTCTACTTAGCGTTATTATGGATAATATTTAATGAAACATAAATAACTTAAATAAATGATTAGGTACGTATATTAATTTGTCAATTGTACGGAACACTCGGCGCACGAGTTTCACTCGTATTTTACTGTTACAACAATTCAACCCTTAATATCAACCCCGAAGAAGTTAAAATACTACAATGAATTAATAATCGTTAATATCTGTTATTCATTTTTTTTCTTAAGTGAACGGGGTTCACTTGTTTTCATAAAATCTATATTGCTTATATCGCCATGAAAACAATGGAAAACCACACGCAAAGGCCATACCGAAGAGCCAAGGTCGCAATTTTTCTTTTGTAAAAAAACGACGATATACTTTAAATCATATTTATAATACTGCGAGCAACTATAAAAGATATTTATAATGTATTTGACAGTATTTTTCTTAATTTAAAATCTAATTACATGCTTTGTGGTCATTGTGGCGTCTTCAATACGTCTTACAATGGACATTTTAGACACAGCAATTCGCCACGAGCAACCAGCAGGACATCAATGTAAAAAAAGTGGGTGAAGGTGAGATATAATATTATACATACATACTTATGTATTGTAACGAACACTAAAGGTTCCTACACACGCTTGCATATTATGTCGTAGTCACACTAAAATTTATTTTATGAAATGCCTAGGCACTTCTGGTAATATCGACGTTTAGTGATTTTTTTAAAATTTGCCTTACCTGCCTAGGTAGCTCATGATATGACCACTCTGTAATATTGAAATACACAGCGTGAATTTTCAGTTTGAAGCTTCAAGAAAAGCCTGAATAATGTCAGACTAGATGTAATAAAGAAAACAACATCAAATTTATAAATAAAAACTTGTTATTTAAAGAAGGAGAAGGAATTATTTTCATGCCATTAAACGCAACAAAAATCCACGCACGAAGCATATTTTCAACATCTTGGTTCGATCTTTTTACGCTTCTCTGACTTTGTGGTTGACACGGGGGAATAAAATTCCCATCAAAACTTGCATTACTTTGTAGCGCTTTTAAAATTAATCAATAGGTAAGTTCGCATGTTAGCATTTGGAGGAGCCTTTTTTGGGGCAGGGAATAATATCTTCGTACACAACACATACGCGCAACATACGAGTAAGTACGAATGTGTGAGTGCCTGATTATATTAAAGGGTTACGCAAAAAGGGAAACTAAATTATTAACACGTCTTATTTAAATGCTCAGTTTGTTTGTGTTAGTGCAAATTGCACATTACGCTAATGGAGTTTTTAGTAATTTCAAGTAAAATTAGATGACAGGGTTGCGAAAAAATGTATTAAAATAAAGCTGACTAGAAAAAAATCAATTTTGTAGTTGAGAAGATTTATAATAAATCAAGTAATAAAATATTCACTCTAGACAATCTGTTCATTTTACTGACACTGAAATAATTTTTTTTAAACATTTTAACTCCACTAGTGGGGAACGGTACTAATTTAAGTCGAAATTCACATTTCGAAATTTACAATATTTCTTCGTTTTGGAGTCCCCGAGTCAAAACATATTTTTGGAAAAAGTCTGTGATACAAATGAATGAGCGGAATAAAACCAAATTTTGGGAGCATCTAACAAGCATGCTTTGGTTAATTTTGCATGTAAAACCATATTATGTAACCACGCAAATGAATAGCAAATTTCATAATGTTTATTACTAGCCGTTACCCGCATCAACGCGCGCGTTAATATAATTCTTATTTATTATGCCAAATTTCAGTATTTTTGGCTGGATTTTTTTACAACGTTCTAGCGATTTTGCCTAGCCTTAAAAAGCATTGTATCAGTAAGTAGAAGTTAATGGCCTATCCCACGGATAAATAAATAAATAAATAATTTTACGTCAAAATTAGTAGATGATATTCCATCCCTATTGAAAAGGAAGTCAATTATTACAATTGAATGATCACTTTTTTATAGCTGTTATCATTCAAGTTTGGCGTGTGGTACTATCGCATGTGGCTGATTTCTCACCGGTCACGTACGTAGCTTTATAACTCAAGTCTTCAAGTTATTTGGTTAAGGACGTCACTTTAACCATAATAAAAAACATAATATTATATATGTGCATATATTATTATATTAATTTAATTATGGATAGACGGTAGATTCGATGCCAATAATGAGATCGTTAATTAACAACAATTAACGTACAATAACAATGAATAAATCAAGAGACTCTTACAAAAATCGTATAGAGCTCTCTTTTATCGACACTGACGAAGGTTAGTGTTGATCAGATTAATTGCCAGTATAGTTCGTCTAAAAACGTTAAATTGCATTTTTATTTTAAATTTATATCCTTATTGTTTTTAAGCAAAATACATTAACGATTTGAGGTGTGCATGTATTTTCTTTTATACTAATGCAATGTCAAATTTATATGTAATGTGACCTTTGAATCTAAGCTATTCATAAAATAGCTGCCTTAATGCTTGTATATCAGTCGTGAAATGACACATTTCGCACTAGTGCGTAAAGTAAAACAAAAAAATGGGATTTTTCTCATACAACAGTAAGAAGCTATTCATAAAATACGTTCGCATACAAGGGGGGGGGGTCTTGCTGAGTGTGACAAGATGTGACAAGGAGGGACGGGGGGTCTACGGCAACGTGACGTTCGTTGTTCATTAAAATATTTCAAATTAATATTTTTTCAATAAATACATTTTTCTCATACAACCAACTCGCATCGCAGCTCAGCGAGCTCGAATGAAGTAGACGGTAGTTTAGAAGATAAAGAAGAAGAAGAAGATATTGCAATACCTATTAAAGCCAATTCAGACTAGCCGTTCTCGGTTACGACTCACCGGTCCGGTTCGGTTTGCGATTAATCTAGGCTGCTCACACTATCCCGATTCGGTTCTACGATTATTCTCGGTGCGCATGCGCAATTTCGAAATATGATTTGACGTTTGATGTGTAGTTAAACAGCTGGCTAGTCACGTGACTCCAGCAAGCGTTCTCATTGGCTACGATTGCGAACGGTCCGGTTGAAATTAGAGCTGAACCTAAACGCTCGAACCGAACCGCAATCGGAAACGACTACGCCCTGATTGGTCGAGCTCCCAACCGGACCGGTGAATCGTAAACGAGAACGGCTAGTCTGAATTGGCTTTTATAGGTATTTCGGCGCATTTACAGAATCCTTGGACTTCTGATAAATATAATTATTATTTATTTGTTCGTTATAAAAGATATTTATTAATTTATTCAAATTTTATTATAAAAACTAAATATTTTTAATTTTCAAAATTTGTGTACTATCAATTGAAACTTGTTATATTCAGGGGAGGGGTCTTAGTTTTTGTGACGAAATATTTACAACGTGACAATAGGGGGGAGGGGTCAAAAAAAGTTGATTGTAGCGTGACGTATTTTATGAACGGCCCCTAATTTCCAAAAGTGACCCCTCACTTACAGCATGCGACAAAAAGCAGGCATAGTTTTCCTATACAAATTCCATGTATGAAATGCAATACGATCGTACACACAGAATTTTAGAAGAAAATCTGCAATTTTATAGGAGGTACGTGCAAACAATGTAATGCTTTTATGTTTCGTGTGACTGTAAAACCTCGCTGACACTCGTTTCTGCATAATGTTATAAATTGCATTATTTAACACGGAAAACATTAATGCGATAATTTTATAACATATAGGTACTTAAATATAAGTTTCCATCCTTACGTATCATTAAAGTCTTCAGTATCAGAAACAAAAGAGGTTATTAAAATTATTCGTCATATATTTGTCTTTAATGTTTTTCAGTTGGAACTTTTTGAGGACCTAACCAATTTTAAAAATTGCAACGCTATTTTGTTCAGAATATTTACGGATTGATCCTGTATAACTTTTTTAAATCAGTTCTTTTTTTTTAGATTTATTTATTTAAATTTAAAAATTCATAGGTCTGCGTAACACGAACAAAAGACCTTTCCATAAAATGTTTACATACATTCATCTTAAAAATAAAAATAAAATTAAATAAAATTTATAAGCGAAAAAATAAAAACACCATATTTTTGTTTCCTTTCCTAATCTCGCTTTTTTGTTAGAGTCTGAGCAACTATAAGTTTTTTCGTTTCGTCCTCTCACCTTATTCTCTCACTCTAATCTTTCCATTCTTCTTACCATCATACGTTCAATGTATTTCACTACCCCCGGATCTCCGCTGTCCAGTAACTCACAAATTGTCTGATTTTCAGTGTTTTTTATGTATTTCTCTCTTTCTATGTTCATCCCTTTGCACGTTTAAATCAAATGATGTGGATTCTCTTCTTCGTTGCATAATACACATATCCTTCCACCATACTCATCTTTTTTTGTTTTATAAATCCATCCCCCTAATCTAAAACCAGCTAATATTTTTCTGTGCTTTTCCTTTACTCTTTCAATATATTTTGCTCCTTTTTCGTAGTGTGCTAATCCTTTAAATAGTTCTAACGATTTTTTACTTTCTATCTCTTCAAATAAATTTCTGTACGTTTCTTCTTTTACTTTTTCTTTAATTTTTCTTCTCATATTATTGGTTTCATCTTCTTCTATCTTAATTTCTTTCATTTTTTTTCTTATCATGTCACCCCATGTTAAACTTTCATTCCCATTACTCTTCATTTTTGCGCATTATTTTTGTAATAATCTCTTTTCATCTCTCATAGTATCTGAATAGTAATTTATTATTTGTTTGTTTATTTGCGCAGAGGTAGGAAATCTTCCTATTTCTATATATACTGCACTACTGGCCACATTCTTCCCTACCCCTAGAAACTCTTTATACAATTTTGCTCCTACTGAGTCTATTTTCTTATTGATTTTTTCTACACCCCATATCTCACAGTTCAGTCAGCAAAGAACTTATTTTTGTATATTTCTCCAGCATTTGTGAATCGATTTTGTTGACTCTTTTTCAATTTAAAAGAACATATCCTCATCAAAGTTGTATCCGTACATCTCTGTGCAGAATAAGAATTTGCAATGTCCACAAAAAAAGAAACTATTATTTTAATGCGTTATATTTTGTTGTTATGATGAATCCAATATATATTTCATGAACTATTAAATTATATTTCGAATTGATTAATTATTTATGACGGCGCTAGTACCGAGCGATGACAGTGAACTGAAATGTAGGCAAAGTCAGAGCTGGGCAAACTACTTGACAAAAGTAGTTGAGTATAACTACTAACTACTTAAGTAAAAAAGTAGTTAAACTACTTAGTAGTTAAACTACTCGTTCTAAAAAGTAGTTAAACTACTAACTATTAGTAGTTAGTAGTTAAAATTTTAACTACTTTTTTAACTACTATAATAATAATAATATAAATCTCTTTATTTATGTCGTACAATCTGCACATATAATATATTATGAAAATAATTTTAAATAATAAAAACTGAGCAAATTAACAGACAAAATTTACTTCTATTTAATAACAATATGACGTTTCGGCCAAGATGTCAGTCTTTTTCAAATGAATATAAATCAAAAGTTCTACAAAAAACAATTTACAACATAGAATGTGCAAAAACGATATTTAAAAAAAATATATAGGTATATTACTGTTAATTGCCATCAACTTTTGTATATTTTAATCTTTCTTTTTGACAGTCTAGGCTGTTAATTGTTTCTTAACTTAATGCTATTTTTGTTTTCTTCAATGATTATTATTTTTTGTAGAATCTTTTATTTATTTTCATTTGAAAAGGGCTGATATCATGGCCGAAACGTCGTGTTTTTATTAAATTTTGCAAATAGCAACGATGCGACTACCAGTTCCACGTTCTATTTTAAACTAAAACTCAAGCAACTGATATTTCATTATTTAAAAAAGTCTGATCGCGTTCCAGAATCCAGAAAAATGCATAACGAATAAGAATTTGTTATAACATGTCGGCTAAATATAATATATTAAAATATTTTTAAAAGTAGTTAAAATTCAAAATAAGTAGTTAGATTACAAAAAAGTAGTTAAACTACCTAAAGTAGTTAGAACTAAGTAGTTAACTACATTTTTAACTACTTTTTGTGATTACTTGATAGATATTCAAAATAATAGAGTACGATTACTTTGTGGAGAAAAGTAGTTAGAGTACAACTACTTTTTCAAAAAAAGTAGTTAACTACTTTTGTAGTTAACTACTGCCCAGCTCTGGGCAAAGTGCAGAAAAATTCAATAAACTGTTGATGTAACTGATTATGCACAATGGATTTTACAATAGAGTAGGTAAATCGTTTAGTTTAGAGAACCTGTTATGTGGTCAGTGAGTAATGATAAAAAAACCCGGGTCGCAGTGCCAAAACCCTGCCGACAATATAGTGTATTTGCTTGTATAGGGCCGTGTGGTTTTATACTTTTATTATGTGAAATTAAGTTTGTTTTTGGGCAAAATAAAAAATTTAACCCCTTAATGCACCCCTTAAAATAACATTTTTTTCTTAATTGTAATATTATTATCAATCTAACGTCTACACCAAATTAAATACACCCTTCAATAAATAAGTCACTATCTGCAAACTAGTGTTTTCATAAAATTTGTAAATCCGGTCCTGTCGGGCCGATTTTATTAAAATTGTGGGGAAACTTTTTAATCACTACCAAAGGGTTAAATTTCAATTTTGAAACGATTCGGAGAATTTTTTCGGTATTTTGGGGCCCAAAAACAGTTTTCAACCCTTAAATACTACCCTTAAAATAGCCCGATTAGGCCCATTTTAAATAGGCTTCTTGCGGTGATGGATTTCAACATGTGGCCCAAATTTCGTTGAAATCAATTAACTCTTTCGAAAGTTATCGCGCGTACACATATATATATATATATATATATAAATATATATATATATATATATATATATATATATACACATATATATATAAACATTTTTAAAAATGGTGCCAAAGTGTTTAGGAGGTTATGAAACGTCGAGAAATTTTGGTCCGACCCCTAGGTCCCGCCATCCGACCAACGCCAATAGTGTATGTTGCCTATGGCAAATACACTAAAAACATAATTTACATATTAAAAGCGTTTAAATGGTTTTCATAGAATATACAAGTCAAACGTACGCATTCGACTGTGTTATTGTATGATAATGTACTCTATATTGTTTTCTAAATGAACTGATTATTCTGCTATTTTTATGTCATCAATGTCATCAAATAACCCGAAACCTGGTAACAGGTTTTTTTTTTGAGGTGGCGATTGCCAGCCGGGCCCCTTTGCTTTTAGACACTCCCAGGGCAGATTGGAGATCCGATTTTTAGCGGCATGTTAAATATGTAACATATTTTTTTACACAACCGCGATAACTGGTAAGTGGGAGATATTGACATTGAATATATACCTTCGCGGTAGTAAAATTTAAATTTTTATGATAATTCAAAGCTTTAAAAGTATTCCCACTATAAAGAGAAGCATTTCTTTAATGCACTTGAAAGAAATTAAATTAAGTATAAGTATATGTTAATTCTGTAATGTTTCAGAACCAGCTATATAATTGTCGTAAACATTCATTGTCACATTGCTAAATTAGAAAAAAAAATTTTTCCACTGTCACCGTCGGGGTTCAAACCCGAATCTTTCCACTTTCGCGGCGGAATGAGTTAATCAGTTACTCTACGGTGCGATATCTTAACAGTTAATTCTTCATAATAGAGCACATGTAACATTAAATTCACTACATGCGAGAGCTTATTATTTCGTTAGGTATCTCTAGACACGAATCATCACAGTAGCTAGAGTATGAATGAATCAACTAAATTTCCATTTTTATTATTATTAAATCATCAATCTACCTTAGTACGTAATTCGAAGGCAGATATAGGGGCTAATAGCCAACCTATGTTATCATATGGAAATTTTTATTAATACGAAATACTTTCGTAAAGATTATCAATATAAGAATATGTTAATTCTGTAATGCTTCAGAACCAGCTATATAATTGTTGTAAACATTCATTGTTACATTGCTAAATTAGAAACATTTATTTTTTTCCACTGTCACTGTCGGGGTTCAAACCCGAATCTTTCCACTTTTGCGGCGGAATGAGTTAATCAGTTAATCTACGGTGACAGTGAAAAAATAATTTTTTCTAATTTAGCAATGTAACAATCAATGTTTACAACAATTAAATTAAGTTGCTATCTAATTTTTTAAAGTTATTATTCATTATTATTGATCGTACTGTATAACCTCAATCTATAAATTCAAAGAATCGATGCAATTTTAGTTTGTATTATTCCAATTTTTAACATCACTGTACCTAAATTGAACGGGAAAAAATATCGTCAAGTTAGTTAACTTCCGTAAAAAGCGGTGTATTGTGATTAAAAAACAATAACTTTTCTGAGAAAAACTGCTTACATATAAGTTGCAATATCTAATTTACTTGGGTGGTCCTATAATTACAATGTTATTAAAGCTTGATTTACATGGAAAAAATTGTATTGTTGCTAATTTCTATAGCAAATTTCTGCAAAATATTGCTTTGCTATATCAGTTTATCGACTTAAAGTAATACTTCTTCTTCACTTTTTTATTTATGTTCTTTATTTCATATGTAATCTCAACGTTGAAATTTTACAGAAAAGTTTACGAGAAGCAGCTATTTTGGAGGAGAGAGTACAAAATAGTAGATTGTATACCTAGTGTCGTAATTGGTTATATTACGACGATCTTTGAGATTATGTATAAAAATGAGAACCAGTGAGTTTTTATAGTCATACGAGTTATAATACCAATACTCACGAGGCATAAATGGTATTTTTTGAACTTACCTCCTATCAAATAGCTGGTTTTCACTTCATTTTCCTAATTTTTATAAAAAAAAAAACAACTCACAGACAGTGAATTGGTATAGCGTGACCAGCTTTGTTTTACTTTTCCGCGCTAGCGCGTAATAGGTCACTTTACATGCTTGCATACATGGATAATAGTTAATTTATAGGGGATAGTGTAAAATAGTAGTTTATATGTAGCGTGTTCATGAATGAAGGTATTTTGACGAGAAGTTGCTCGTTTTAACAGTCACACGAGTTATAAAAGCATTATAGTCGAGATACATACAAAATTTTTTGCACATACCTTTTATAAAATAACTGAGTTTTACCTAATTTTAAATTTTTTTGACAATTCAATTTTTAGTATGATCACTTTTAATTGCAGGCTGTGTTAATTCTCATCCGGTTAGATTATGATTTAGTATGGAAATGGTAGTATGACTATGTCTATTGTACTTTACGCGACTTTACAGTACTAGTGTTGAATGTGTCATTTTACGACCTTTATATAAGCATGAAAAGCAATTGTTTTATAGGGGCGAGTATAAAAACTTCACCTGAAAATATTTTCTTTCTTTCGAGATGTGTCCCGTGTCAAATCATAAAAAGTAGCTTTGACAGGAACAAAAACATGTTTTAAGTGAGCGTTGATAGGAATATAAAATATATTATAAATGAGCGGTGAAGACCTGTGACGAAGAGGTCGAGGGGAAGATACTTCGAGTGAATCAACTCTTTAGATCTGCAAAATGGAAACTATATGCATACAACTCGTCACAGTAATGTCATCTGAAATTAAATAACAGCACACCACGCCAAACAAAACACTGCAACAAATAATTGATGGTAGGAGTAACAATATCAACAGGTGTATAATACCTTCAAATACGCGAAGATTACATCGTACAGGTGTATTACAGTGAAACATACTCCAAATGGAATGTCAATGGAACCAGAAAACAATTCGTCATTACTTAATAAAAATATGTTACATAAAATATTTTAGGCAGTCTTCCTGCCCGAATTGTACAGGTCAACCCGCATCAAACAGCATTTGTTCTTTAATCGATACACGATCCGGTTTCTTATAAAAAATAAAGAAAACTCCAGCTGATTTCAAGCGTTCCACATTTCAGTAATAAGGCTTCGCTGAGCGCTAGTATTTTTTTTCTATCAACATGGCGCCCTATACCGGGCGCCTTGATTTGTTACATTTTTTTTTTACATTAACAGGTAGTTTCTCATACATTTTTTGGCCGCTGTACACTGGACTTTTTCCATAAAAGACTCTGCTGTGTTTAATACTAGACTCATTTGATCTAGTATGGATAGCTTGTTAAAATTTGCCGATGTTCGTTTTTTCTCTCTGCAAAGGAAATATTTACTTTTCTAGAGAGATTGTTTTTTCGACACCCACACATAGCTGCAAAGAAGTTGGAGGCAATCACTTTTTCTCCAGACTCTCGTTGTACTTGTTCACTGTCATCTGATGATTTCAAATGAACTCAGAAAAGAAAACCAGTTTTCAGCAACCTTGAGTCGAATTATTCCTTTGACACAAAAAACTGAGTGGTGCATTAGTTTTGTCCAGGGATGAAGAAAAATAAATCTAATGTACACTTTGTCTGTACTGTTTAATGTTTATCTGTCGAAAAGAAGTTCCACTGTACCTAGCTATAGCTAACAGCGCTATTAAAAGACGAGCATCGCTCTAGGGTAGGGACGAATTGGATACCATCTTCTTAAAAAAGAACTTCATCAAGAGTGCTTTGCCATTGTTACACTGATATTGCGCGCGTTATGCGTTTGTTTTGTAGTTGTGTTCACTTTCGCCGTGCGATTTTGAAATCATGAATAAATATGTGTATTAATAGTGCAGTGAAACAACGGTGATTGCGGCATATTGATTCATCAAAGGACGCGTCGACCATTTCAACATTGGACGCAATATTGACATTCGGACATTTAACGGTTATTGAGTGCTTTCGCAGGACAATGGATCTAAACTCCTGAAAAAGTCGGTGGAAACACGGATTATGATTGGCAGATTCAAATGTTTCAGTGCGCATAAAAACTTTTTTAGAGTTGTGTTATATGTGATTTGCGTTCAAAGCATTGTTGTGGCTGTGGTGAACTCTATTATTGTTCAAACTAAGACTTACAAAAAGTGAATATGGCTCCGAAACTTAGGTGAGAAAATTGTACTTCTATAATGGCTAACAGTTCTCTAAAGTGGTTGTGTATAAGTTTAAAAATGTAATCAGACGTACCGAGTACGTGGGGGCTTCGGGGTAATGGCTCTTGCTGAAAATTTTCTGGGGGAAGTAGTGCCCCCTTGAATAGTGAATAAATAGAAAAACAAAACTTTGTAATTTTACCGAAAAAGTCGAAATCAAATTTTGGTTGCTTTGTCAATAATATAATTTAGATAGTTATATATTATTCACTTTTAAAATAAAATGATTATTTAAAAAAATAAAATAAAATAGGTTTTAATTGAAACGAGTACAGTGTTAAGGTGCTTAATTTTCGTTAAGTGTTAAGGAAAATCAATAAGTCTTATAAGACCCTTACCCTCTATTGAACATATCTTGTAACTTAATGTTGCATTACAAAACCGTGCCTGTTTGGAGTCAGTAGTGCCTTCTACTGAATACGAAATGGAAATAATCCACTAGACTTAAGTTAAGTCACACTAGGTACGTTCTAGCGACATAGGATAGCATTTATTATGATCATTTTTTCGTTTAACTTTTAAGGTCAACCGCTGACACTTGTTTTATCTGGCTTCACTGCTAATAACATTAATGCAATTTTAAGTTGAGACGTAGGATTGTAAATTTGCTACATTTTATCGTTTAATAGTCAAAGTTGAAACCGAAAGAAAATCAATATATTACGTATAATTTTCGATTAGATTAGATTGTAGACTATAGATGCTTAACAACTGAGATTATAAGCGTTTATGGCCATAATTCGGTCTCAACTACAAATTTAAAATTGTTACTAGGCCTAGGTATCTTTGGTAGTCGGAAGCCTACTAAAGCTGCAACCCTAGGATACTGCAAATTTCTTAATTTTTCTTTCAAGATTATCATACTATAAAAAATTATAATCGATAAATAGGAAAACATGAATTCTTTTTTATTGTAAGTACATTTTTATTAAACTTGCTTTGATGTCTGTATTTCTGCTATAAGTTTTTGTCTCTCTGTCTGTCTGTTACAAATCTTGCAAGTCGAGTTTGACGCACTTCCGGTTATCCGATTGGGTCGAAATTTTGCATACACATGTACTTCCGATGACAATACATTTTAACAAAAAAAAAGGCTGGATCGGTTTTAAAAAAAAAATTTCGGTTCATAATGTCGTTAAGTTGATTCGATAACAGGTTTTATTCGAGAGATTTTTTACAATATTTTTGTTTCAACAAAAACGGCTGCACCGATTTCGATAAAACTTCTTTTGGATCATACTGTCATCCATACGCTTTGATCTACATTCTAATGAAATCGCTATCATTTTTTATTCGAGAGTTTGCGTGAAAAATACACATTTTTGTAGTATTTTTGTTCAAACAAAAAAACAACTGGGCAGATTTTGATAAAACTTCTTTTGGATCATGTTGATATTAATACGTTTCGACCGACGTCCTAACGAAGTCGTAAATCATTTTTAATTCTTGAGATTTCGTCTTAGAAAGAAATAACCACATACGTACGTACACAGCCATCTTTTCAAAAATAGTATTGTGACCTTGAAACGTAAAAATTAGTTAGAATTTTTGATTTGTATTTTCTGACCCATTATAAAAACTTTCCGATAAATTGGGAAGCTGACAACATAGTTTTGTATCTGACATATTCCACGTCACTATTGCACGACATTTATAAAAAGAAAATTCCGTACATCAAATTGGAGCAATTATTAATATTTTCTTAATGGATGAGACGCATGAGAGACGTGCGTATGTTGTCGCGTAATCCGCGTGACGCAGATAGCGGCACCGTCTAGTGTAATTATTTTGATTTGGTGACACGGAGATAGTTCCGTTCCTAAGCCGGAAGTAGCTATTGCAGTGATGAAACCCTCTGCAGACGATGAACGGTATATTTGTTACACCTTAATGTCACATTATTACATATTACTTATTTATCTAAGAAAACGGTTTATCACTTTTACTGCTTTAATGATATATTATGCTCACTAAATAAACAATTGCAGTCGGTTTTAATTCTAGTGAACCCGTAATTTTCTAAACAAAAAAAGAACAAATGCGGAAGTTTTATATTTCCTAAAATGGTATATACTGCGGTACGTTATACAATCAAACCAATAGCAAATTAGACTGTCGGAACTGGATGTGATAGAATTTAGATTGTAGATTATAGACGCTCAACAAGTGTGACGATTATCCAGTGCCATATTAAGCCATGCTGCAGTGGTTCCCAACCTTTTTCAACTGGCGATCCACCTTTCCTTATCGGAATACCTCTACGGTCCATTGGTCCATGGTGGAGTCACCTGTGTGACTGTGTGAGTCGTCTGGAGGGATGTAGTAGTTCTGTTGTCTACCCCAGATGCCAAAAATCAAGAACCAAGAAAACAATCTCAACATAATTCAATTTGTTTCGATTTTTCTTATGTTTTTTGATGGTTTATTAGATAGGTTCTGATAGTTTTACGATCGAGTCGCGACCCATCTGTAACCCTTCCGTGACCCACTAGTGGGTTGCGAACCGCCAGTTGGGAACCGCTGCTCTGGACAATCGCAAATTGTTGTCTAATCTATATAATAAAAATGAATGCTTTTCGTTGGTAAGCGCATTACTTGAAAACGGCTGGACCGTTTTGGATAATTTTTTCTTCGAAATGGTCCTGATATATGAAATAAGGTTTTTAGGGAAAGAAACATTGAAAAAATTGCCTAGGAAAATGGAGAATTCGGGAAAACTAAAAGTGCTTTTTTCTATGGGATTTTTGCTACCATACATGCGCAAATGTCATTTGATAGCTGATTGTGGTGGGTAGCCCCGCGAGACAAGAGAATTTGGTTGATTTCTTGGAAAAATCTGTCAGACGTTAAATTTTTAATTTATTTGTTTTGATTTCTCTATATTTTCTTATAATAGATTTTTTGACATCTTCATCTAAGATTCTTTTAATAAGATAATTATCTTTCAGTAACGGTAATCTGTATGCACAAAAAATGCAATGTACAAGAAATAAATGCAAAAAATGTATAAACAAAGAATTATCTAGTACAATACAGTCATGCAACGCTGTCTAAAGCAGTGCAACACCAAGAGTTTTGCATGAGAAGGTCGGTGACATATTAGAATTGTCAAACAAACTGTCGTCTAGCCTTGCGCTGTTATCAAACTATTAGACTCATTCCATTGAAATTCGAGGATATTTGGAATATTATCTTACATTAGAAAAAGAAAAAATTATTGTAAATGCTCATATTATTTTCATGAACCAATTATGAACGCTCCTTTATAACAAGCTTGGTATCTTCCTTTTGAGCAGTTATTTAATACAACCCGATTCACTGTTCTCTTTTGACTTCTCAGAGAGTATGGAACGGTAGCGATAAAACCCGATTCGTAGATACGTAAGCTTGTTAAAAAGAGGCGTTCAGAATTGTTTCATTATACCTAATAATATAAAGAAGAATAATGACAACACACGTATGTCCACAAAAAATTTCAATTAAAAAAACCCGGGTCGCAGTGCCAAAACCCTGCCGACAATATAGTGTATTTGCTTATACAGGCAGTGTGGCACTATTATGCGAACTTAAGTTGGTTTTTGGGCAAAATAAAAAATTTGACTCCTTAATACACCCCTTAAAATAACATTTTTTTCTTAATTGCAATAATATTATCAATCGAACCTCTATACCAAATTATATACAACTTTCAGCAAATAATTCCCTATATGCAAACTAGTGTTTTCATAAAATTTGTAAGTCCGGTCCTGTCGGGCCGATTTTATTAAAATTTTAGGGACACATTCTAATTGCTACTAAAGGGTTAAATGTCAATTTTGAAACGATTCTGAGAATTTTTTCGGTATTTTGGGGTCTAAAAACGTTTTTCAACCCCTAAAAACTACCCTTAAAATGCCCCGATTACGTCTATTTTAAATAGGCTTCTTGCGGTGATGGATTTCAACACGTGGGCCAAATTTCGTTAAAATCAATTAACTCTTTCGAAAGTTATTGCCCGCACACACATATATATATATACGCTTATATATATATATATATATATATATATATATATATATACATATATATATATATAAACATTTTTAAAAATGGTGCCAAAGTGTTTAGGAGGTTATGAAACGTCGAGAAATTTTGGTCCGACCCCTAGGTCCCGCCATCCGACCGACGCCAATAGTGTATGTTGCCATATGGCAAATACACTAAAAAATTATGTGGGTTGATTAAGCTTGCTGACTATCTAAAAATACGGCTTGTGTTTTAAATATATATATTTTTAATTACCTGAAAATCTTTTAGCAGATTCTCTCTGAAATTCTATTGTATGTTTGACATTTCTACCTAAAAATTCAATATGTTGATTAAAGAAATGTTACTTTTTGGGTTTTTGAGGAGACTATATGACTTGGACTACAGTGATGTTCTTATCTTTGGTCACTTTACGTACTTTTATTATAAACTTGAACTTCATATAAGCTTTCGGTGATTGTTAATCTGTTTAGTACAACGCTTTTCCTAAAAAACGTATTTCTAATTATTCTAGATCCATCGTGGTGGACGAAAAATATATATAATGGCAAAGCTTTTAAAAATAGATTACATTATTTTCTGTTTACATAATTTTAATTTAATATTTTGCCTGATGAACTAAAATTTCAATTCGGGCTTATATAAGATTTATATTTGCGCGAACTTAATTAATTAATAATTGAGCCCCTTCGAGTTGCATAACATGACAATTTATTAGACTGAAAATATACTACATTGTTGCTTATAATGGCGTACAATTTTATTTCTTTGTTGTTTAATTACTAGCAATTTATAAGCTGTTAAAATATTTTCTTCGTTTTCTTGTCTTTAGTTACTTATTTGTCAGTTCAAAAAGAAAGAGTCTCATATAATTTATTTTATAATTTCATCGTCTCTTATAAGATGAATTTAAAACAAAAATTACTTAATAATTAAGGTACGTAGAAATAACAAAAAAACGTTCCTCTAAATTTTATCATAGTTTGGCTATACGTTTTGTGTTTTTTTTTCGAATCTTATATTCTATTATTGTTTTGACTTTTTACATTAATAGTTCTGGAATTTTTCTATCCATTTTTACCCCCTCCGTACCCTTTCCTCACGCTACATCATACTTTTCTTAATCCTCTTCAATGAGAGATTATTTTTGTGATATATAGGAACATAATGTTACAAAAATTATGGTCAAATATTCTCATTTATTTATAGTATTTCTTGTTATTTTTCTCCCCCTTTTTCCCCAAATATAAAGGGCTGACGTTCAAATTTTTGCGCAAAGGCTGTCAATTTTGAATTAAGCCACTTTCAAGTACATATTTTAAAAACAGATTCTAATGTTTGTTAGATATTGGTAAGTACAGTTTTAGAAATTAAACCGACCATGAATGCTACAATTTCTCCATGAACCGTTTACACACAGCTGTACATTGCAATTATACAATTTTATGTAAAATTTCTAGTAAAAAATTTATGACTGTTTTTAGTTATAAGCAAGCGACATATTATAATTACAGTTTTGTTTCTGTTTTGCAGGTTTAAGCAGCAATTACAGTTGTGGATGTTTTTTCTTATGATATCAAATGTAAGTAACATTTCTGCATTTAAACCATTGCATAATATTATCAGATGTGTTTATACTTAAACTATAATAGTCTGCCTTAGATAAGTGACATTATGCACAAGTTCACAACTCAGATATATATTACATTTTTGCATATATACCTCTTATAAAATAACTTATTGTCGCTTCAGAATAATATTTCTCACAGCTGGTGTCATCACGGTATGCAGCCATATTGCATTTAATTTTGTTAGCTTACGAAAACAACGCATGCTTAGAGTGTTTTGCTCTCTGTTTAACTTTTGATATTAAATGATAACTGACGAGTTACTTTTGGAAATTACTGTTGTATTAATTAAATGGCATTTATTTGTTTTATTTTACGCACTAGGGTGCTATGAGGCATGAAAAGTAGGTATTTTATAGAGCAGTATGCAAAAAGAGAAATTCGTTTAGATGTTTCAGTTCAAATAAATAATGAAATATATGAACTCAATTTTGCAAGTTGCTCATTTCGAAATCATTTTTAATATCCTGATAATTTCAAACGGCCTATAATAATTCATAATTCAAAACAAACGAAAATTTTCTCCACTTGAAACAACAATCTCTTTTACAAATCTTATGCTGGGGTTGCAAAACGCATTGTCACAAAATCTAGTTTGAAAATGACCTTAAATTGTGCCCACACATATTTTTCTATAAGAAAAGCAAAATAGACTTTTAAACCGATCCTGCTCGACAAACAATAATCGATCGTTTGAAACGATATTTTTTTTAAACTATCTATGTATTTAACACAGTTTTTCTTTGTACTATTTCCAATGTAAACAACATTTTTCTGCGCATTTTGATTGAAATTTAACTTCAAAAACGTTCTTTACCTCTGTAGATCATTCATTTGTTTTTTCTGTGCGTGCAAATGTTCTCCATAAGCGTTTGGCAACGACATTAGACTACTTCTACATAAAAACAAAATGTGATTGCATGATCACAATCTAAAGTCATCCCTGAATCAGATATTCTGACAATGTGTCCTGTATTATTAGTGTATTTGCCATATGGCAACATACACTATTGGCATCGGTCGGATGGCGGGACCTAGGGGTCGGACCAAAATTTCTCGACGTTTCATAACCTCCTAAACACTTTGGCACCATTTTTGAAAATGTTTATATATATATGTATATATATATATATATATATTTTTTTTTATATACGTATATATATGTGTGTGCGGGCAATAACTTTCGAAAGAGTTAATTGATTTTAACGAAATTTGGTCCACGTGTTTAAATCACCGCAAGAAGCCTATTTAAAATGGGCGTAATGGGGTCATTTTAAGGGTAGTTTTTAGGGGTTGAAAAATGTTTTTGGGCCCCAAAATACCGAAAAAATTCTCAGAATCGTTTCAAAATTGACATTTAATCCTTTAGTAATAATTTAAAAGTGTCCCTAAAATTTCAATAAAATCGGCCCAACAGGACCGGACTTACAAATTTTTTGAAAACACTAATTTGTAGATAGTGACTTATTTATTGAAGGGTGTATTTAATTCGGTGTAGACGTTAGATTGATAATAATATTGCAGTTAAGAAAAAAAATGTTATTTTAATGGGTGTATTAAGGGGTTAAATTTTTTATTTTGCCCCAAAACAAACATAATTTCACATAATAAAAGTATAAAACCACACGGCTCTATACAAGCAAATACACTATATTGTCGGCAGGGTTCTGGCACTGCGACCCGGGTTTTTTATCTAATGTAAATTCAAGTTCTAGAAAAACAAAATGTAAATGGTTGTTGTTTTGTTTTCAGTGTTCATTAACATCATCAACGACAGGAGATGATGAAGAAATAGTGACAGAAATTGTGTTCAGTGTTAGTAGTAGCCATGATCCAGTAACAAATCGAACGGCCAAATTACCTTTAAAGCGTCGATCGTCCACCGAGATACCACAACCACAATTGGCTCCAGCCGGAATCACAGCAGAACCACAGCACCTTGATCCCCAAGTGACGGACAGCATCGAATTCAAAAGGGATTCAGATACACAAAACGAAACTAGAGAAGCGCTTGCACTTGAAGGAAGCCAAAGAGATTCGGTAAGTAATTATCACTTATCTTCATCATCGTATCTAGGAGTTTGAGCAGTTGGATGTGTATGTGCATGTAAAATGCACTTACGTTTCGGAAATTTCTATTTTCTATGTAAAAATATAATTCGTTTAAACCAAAAATATCAAACAAAAGCTTCCTCAGAAATTCAGTTTCGTGTACAGCTGTCCCCACTCTAAGTTTAAGACCACGATTAAGGGCGTAGTTGAACTTAACTATAATTTTCACTCGAGACAACCTAAAATGCGTTTAAATTGTAAAAGTATTGATTGTTGGTGTCAGATTTTAAATTAAAATCCGTTATTTAATCAAATGCCGGACATTTGCATGCATCATCTTATAAATACATAATGTGGTCCCGTGATCAGTTGCGGTATTCAATCGTGAATCGTGACAGTATGTCACTGCGAACTGTTGACAACTGACAGTCGATAGTTTCTTACGCATGCGTATTGTCAGTGAACGGGAAACCCGTTAAAATCAACAACGGAACAAGGGACGTTTTGTATCTTAGTGAACTTTTAATCACGACTTGGGTATTTCTTCTCCTGAAAAACTATTAGTTATAAGAATATATTATCAATAAAAAAGCATTTTTTTTTTGTCAGCACGATTTTAGGGTTTTTTGCTTAAATTTATTTTTTGTCCTCTTAGAGCGAAGGTCACATCGCAAAATAATTTCTTACAAATTTTATAAAATTGTATTACATATTGATTTTTAGTGTATGTTTTTTTGTATTACAAGCAGGTTATACTAAGAAATATAGATGAGACATTAAGGTGACTATTTATCAGCTGTTCAATTATTCCCCTTTTTTACCCGCATGCGTGCATATAAAATTTCTTTTCGGAAATCTCTAATTCATATGAAAAAACTCATTCAATCTTTGATGTTAATACTTAAAAATCAAGTAGAAAAATGTACCATTTTTCTTACGAGTTTTAGCCAAGTTTTATAGTTTATTTGATCTAAATAAACGATTTAAAATCAATTAAAACGAAAAGATTAGCATAAGTATTACACCAGTTTTTATACAGAAAAAATTAAATTTGAAAAGAATTATTTAGCAAGCCAAATTTGTCAATATATTTAAGATAAGTCTTATTAAATTGAAAATGTTAATTCGCCTTCCTGTAATTCGTAATCTCGTGACGTGCTGTAAAGAAAAATTGACGAATATCACGTTTTTTTATTCAGTTAAGGCAAAAATATATGTTTCTTGACATTTTTATGCAACAAGCCACATTTTCTGAAGCTTAGTGCTTAATCACGGCTAATAAAAGCAAGTAATAAAATGAATTTTTCGACCAGAGTTTGAAATTTCCCGAGAGCATATTTTACGATTATATAACTGTAATTTCTTAAGGTTACAAGGCACTTCAGTTACTCCGGTAGATTATTGCAGATTGTAAATAGTCGACAGCTTAGGTCATTAACGTTTATAAGAATAGAAAACAGGATCACGGGTAATTGGGATAATAAAGTTAAATCAATTTAAACACTCATTGATTGCAACGTTTCGTCTTTATTATTAAGACTTTTTCAAGCTCTCAATATGTTTAAACGATAGTTAAATTATGATATAGGTATATACAATCTGGCATTACCGTTAAATACAAAAACTATTTTTTTTTTATCTGGAATTGAACTTTGAAGATAAGTTTATAATAATATTATTTGGTTTTATCTGTCCCATCCGCGGTTTCGCTTGGATAAATTTTGGTTTTGATAGAAACATATATATAAGACGGCGATTCTACTATATAACGTATCATAAAATATCAAAGCTAGATCAAAAACGACATTACAAGATATCCATGAGCAGAGACGGAACTCGAACCCACGACGGTCTGAGCCAAAGGCCAACACGCTGACCATTACATTACACTGTCCTCCAGGGAAAAGTTGATAGTGTATCAAGTTTGTCTGAATCAATCTAATCGTTATCGAGTGATGTTGGTACAAACGGGCAAATAAAAATTCTAAATGCACGCTTTTTCGTCTAAGTGTCATGCAAACTACTCACGAGAATTCTTTAAAGCTTAAGAGAACGAAATTACAAACAAAAAAACCCGGGTCGCAGTGACAAAACCCTGCCGACATATAGTGTATTTGCAAATATAGGCAGTGTGGCTTTATTATGCGAACTTAAGTTGGTTTTTGGGCAAAATAAAAAAATTGACTCCTTAATACGCCCCTTAAAATTACATTTTTTTTCTTAACTACATTATTATTGTCGATCGAACGTTTACACCAAAATTAAAAATACCTTTCAGTAAATAACTCACTATCTGCAAACTGGTGTTTTCAGAAAATTTGTAAATCCGGTCCTGTCGGGCCGATTTTATTAAAATTTTAGGAGCACTTTTAGATTGCTATTAAAGGGTTAAATTTCAATTTTGAAACGATTCTGAGAATTTTTTAGGTATTTTTGGGTCCAAAAACTTTTTTCAACCCCTAAAAACTACCCTTAAAATGGTCCGATTGGGTCCATTTTAAATAGGGTTCTTGCGGTGGTACATTCTAACATGTGTACTAAATTTCGTTAAAATCAATTAACTCTTTCGAAAGTTATTGCCCGCACACACATATATATATATATATATATATATATATATATATATATATATATATATATATAAATAAATTATAAATATTTTAGAGGAATTAGGATCCTAATTCCTCTAAATAGTGGAGTGCCGTTAGACGTAAAAATTGTAAAACCTCGGAATCCAGGGCCGGTCAATGAATCTTCATAAAAACTTTTGGACTGTATTGTTAAAAGCTCAAATAAAAAAGTTAAAAAAAAAAATTTTTTGCGATCTCGATTGCGGGGTGGATGCCACCCCTTTTAGGGGGTGAAAAATGTTTCGTTGAAAATAAGCACGGAAATGGATAGGTTGACTAATTATAAGCAATTTTTGTTCTATAAAGTTTTTTCTGAAAGTCCATACTTTTCGACTTACTCGCGAGTGTAAGTGTCAATTTTTCAACCAATAAACCTACTTTTTCAGGTGGTTTTTCCCGAATAACTGAAAAAGTAAGTATTTTATCGAAAAAATCATTCTTAGTAAAAATGTAGCTTATAAAAAAACAAAAATAATGGTGAGTTTACAGTGGCTGTAGACCCAATACAAACGGAGAACTACCTTGTTGAAGGTTGGTTCTTATTCGTCAAAAGCCAAAATTGAAAGTTTCAGCGTGAAGTTACCAAAATACAATGCATTTTTCGGGGGAAACTCATGGAGCATTTTTTGAAGTGCTTGAAAGAACCTTTATTTATATTTTTTATAAAAGTCCCTAGCATCAAAACTAACTGAGCTCTGACGAAAATAATGTTGGTCCCTATTTTTTTCGATGTCAAAAAATGTGAAAGTCACCCTCTTATTATCACACAAATTAAATATAATCGTTACCACTTCACAATTCACTTTATTTATGTACTTGTAACATGCTCCAGAAGTTTGACCGGTTTAAAGTGCTTAGTTTTGAAAGGGCTAGAGCTGAAAGAACTCGAAAAGTCACTATTTACGAATATATGCAAACTTTAAACGGCCATATCCTATTCAAGTTTCATCCTACAGAAAAAAAAACGAAATTTTTCAGAAAAGCAAAACAAACAATTTGGCACACTACAAAATTTTGCGTATCATTAATAGTTTTTGAGTTATTTTGAAGAAAAGGCAATTTTTTGCAAAAATATAAAAATGCTCTTTTCACTTCAAACTCAATTTTTTTCAAAACTAAGCACTTTAAACCTGTCAAACTTCTAGAGCATGTTACAAGTACATAAATAAAGTGAATTGTGAAGTGGTAACGATTATTTTTAATTTGTGTGGTAATAAGGGAGTGACTTTCACATTTTTTGACGCCGAAAAAAATAGGGACCAACATTATTTTCGTCAGAGCTCCGTTAGTTTTGATGCTAGGGACTTTTATAAAAAATATAAATAAAGGTTCTTTCAAGCACTTCAAAAAATGTTCCATGAGTTTCCCCTGAAAAATGCATTGTATTTTGGTAACTTCACGCTGAAACTTTCAATTTTGGCTTTTGACGAATAAGAACCAACTTTCAACAAGGCAGTTCTCCGTTTGTATTGGGTCTACAGCCACTGTAAACTCACCATTATTTTTGTTTTTTTATAAGCTACATTTTTACTAAGAATGATTTTTTCGATAAAATACTTACTTTTTCAGTTATTCGGGAAAAACCACTTGAAAACGTAGGTTTATTGGTTGAAAAATTGACACTTACACTCGCGAATAAGTCGAAAAGTATGGACTTTCAGAAAAAACTTTATAGAACAAAAATTGCTTATAATTAGTCAACCTATCCATTTCCGTGCTTATTTTCAACAAAACATTTTTCACCCCCGAGAAGGGGTGGCATCCACCCAGCAATCGAGATCGCAAAAAAATTTTTTTTTAACTTTTTTATTTGAGCTTTTAACAATGCAGTCCAAAATTTTTATGAAGATTCATTGACTGGCCCTGGATTCCGAGGTATAAACCTAACGGCACTCCACTAAAATATTTATAATTTATTAACATCAAAAGGATCTGATTATACATTTTTCAATATATATAAATATATATATATATATACATATATATATAAACATTTTTAAAAATGGTGCCAAAGTGTTTAGAAGGTTATGAAACGTCGAGAAATTTTGGTCCGACCCCTAGGTCCCGCCATCCGACCGATGCCAATAGTGTATGTTGCCATATGGCAAATACACTAAAAATCCAGCTAACATTTTTATGTAGCGTACAATTCGTGAAGGTTTACTAATTTCAGAAACCAACCAATACTTCAATACTGATTTGGTTTGCAGGGTAGAAAGAGATAGGAGTAACATTTATTCTATCGGTAAGTTTCACCAGTTTCTTCGGCCGTGAACGTGTTAAATATGTATTTATGCAGTGTATTACAAAAACTCGATTCGGTTTAATGAACAACCAGTCGATCGAGATGTAGTCAATCGAACGACCGACTACACTTAAATTACACTTAAGTGGGGTTCACACCGACTCGACATTGTCGATTTTTTGTCAGTAATCTGAAATTACTAGTGATCTATGATGAATTTGTAGCGATGAACCCTTCAGCTAGAAAGTAACTAATTAATTGAAGATGTTTTATAAAAAAATTACAGAATCATATACAATTTATTATTTTGAACCTGTTTTTTATTTTTAGTTAATCTTTTAGCAATAGCTACAATTTAAAAATTAGTTTCATTTTACTTTTTCATTCAATAATCCTATCTTGCATTATTTTTGTTTTTTAACAAAAATAAATGATTAATCATTTTCCTTTGACTTGCAAAAAATACATGACACAGTCGTATGAAAAACGAATAAAACCAAATAGAGCTTTGATTCTTAAACTTTCTCGAAACGGGATCGTCCAACTTGAAAAACTGTAGTAAAGACGCATAAATGAAACTATGTTGGTAAAAGATTAAGTAAAAGTAGAATAGCTATAGTTCTTAACAATGGTAGCAAAACAGTAGGATATCTACAGTTTTGCTATCATTGTTAAGAACTGTAGCTATCCTACAGCTGTGTTTAATTAGTCTTACGAATTATACAGTTACTAAAACTTTACTATTTGATTATTGTATTCGAATTGCTCTTCTTTAAGATGGAAACATGTCGTAAGGGGTTACTCGTTTTCTAAAGGATGAATGCGCGAACCTTCAGGGAATATTTTTAGAGGAAAATTTAATTATTGTGAAAACCTTACTTAATTTATATATTAGTAGTCCAAGAGAAAAGATTGTTATTCTAAGAAATTTGACACGAAAGTACTTTCTTTACAACAAAGTTAACGATTTAAAAGGCGGTGTACAAATCGTAGGCGAAACGTAGGGTTTGAGAGGAAACATCAGCGTAACGACGGACAAGAACTCGGGATACAATACCTCCGTTGCAGAGCGTCTATAATTCACAACATATCTTTATTTGGGCTACAATAATTTACAGTGTTAACGCTTCTTTATATGGGTAGCTACTGTGTGAACAGTATTGATAAAGACAGTTCCAGCGCATTTTGCATGTCGACCTAGGCCTTCGTCGGCACAGATACTTCAATAAAAGTACCGATACTTTTGTCTCCATAACTATAATAATATTATGAAATACTTGCAACGTGAGAAATTGAACATTACACCTACAAAATCATACTCAGAACGAACGAACAAAAGATTAATAAATTGATGGCATAATCTTTATTTATTTTCAAACTGGAATTTTGTTGAGTTGGTGCTGTTTGTGAATCATTGTATTGATAATTAACGTTTAGAATGTTTACAAATTACATCAGAAAACTACATCATGAAAATTTAAAATTCATATTTTATTAGTTTCGAACAATTAATCTAGTCTTACTCGGCTATTATGAAAAGTACAGAATATGTATACGTCACAATGAGTAATGCATTTTATAGAATTTTTTTTTTTTTGACAGTAATGGGTGTTTGATATAAAGCTTCGTTCGTTTACACAATACGACATAAAAATATGCTTTTTTACGGAATTGCATATTATTATTTCATATTCCATTAAAGTTTATTTTTTTAAATAAAAAAGTTCTTTTTCAATGATATCGAAATATTAAAAATAAATGGAATATCACCGTTTCAAATATTTTTGAGGAACTCGCCTGATTGATCGTTGAAGTCTTTCAGTACATATAGATTTTAATGGTAATGTATATTTCATCACTTAACTCGGCTATTATCAAAAACAGGGAAAATTTACACTTTAACAAAATTAAAGCATTTTGTAAAATGCATTTTTGGCACTAACGCATTTTTCATATAAAGCTTCGTTTACAAGATGCGACATGAAAATACGTTTTTTTAACGGATTTTCGTATTATTATTTAATATTACAATAAAACTTATTCTTTTTCACAAAAACGTTCCTTTTCAATAATGTCAAAATATTGAAAATAGGCAAGCCATAACTGATTTAAATATTTTGAGTTATCGGCTTGACTGTTGAAGTTTTACAATCTAAGTTGTAGCTTATTTATCTTATCAATCGTAACTATTAAGAACATATATTGTAGATATGTTATCTTTCGACTTTTCAAATGTTCTTTAATCTTCTTGTCTCAAATTTCATGATAAGCTTTAAATCAGGACTATAGAGATTGAGAAAAAAAGAGAAAAATTTCCATAAAAATTTTCATGTGTGTGACAAAATAACAATTGCCAAACACCTTAAAGAAGAATGAAATTAGAATTATTTTTGGTAACATCCGATCTTGTTATACGAATTCATAAATTATTGCACTATTTGTACACATGTTTACATGCAAAACAAACATGCAAACTCAGCCACTACATCTATAGGATGTCCGCGGAACACAGCGAATAATAATTAATTAATTAAAAACTGAATAATGATTGAATGTCTCAAACGGAAAAACTTCTACAAGTTTTATTTGCATTGTAAATTTTAATAAGTAACCAAAATAATTCAACATGTTGCCGTCGGCCTAATTCCTGCTTAATTTAAGTTCATCGAAAAATAATATAAGAACTAGGTCAAGAATACATTTTTCAAAGAATAAGTAGGTATTTATTCATAATAAAAATTAAAACCTGGAAAGGATCACGGGCTTGTCAATATTAACATTATATTTTCAATTTATATAATGTTCATAGCGAATTATTTAAAAAAACCGACATATTGTTCTATAATAAAATATTTCAATTGTCATTGCAAATGGATGGCATGTACAAAAAAACCCGGGTCGCAGTGCCAAAACCCTGCCGACAATATAGCGTATTTGCTTGTATAGGGCCGTGTGGTTTTATACTTTTATTATGTGAAATTAAGTTTGTTTTTGGGCAAAATAAAAAATTTAACCCCTTAATACACCCCTTAAAATAACATTTTTTTCTTAATTGTAATATTATTATCAATCTAACGTCTACACCGAATTAAATACACCCTTCAATAAATAAGTCACTATCTGCAAACTAGTGTTTTCATAAAATTTGTAAATCCGGTCCTGTCGGGCCGATTTTATTAAAATTGTGGGGACACTTTTTAATCACTACCAGAGGATTAAATTTTAATTTTGAAACGATTCGGAGAATTTTTTCGGTATTTTGGGGCCCAAAAACAGTTTTCAACCCCTAAAAACTACCCTTAAAATAGCCCGATTAGGCCCATTTTAAATAGGCTTCTTGCGGTGATGGGTTTCAACACGTGGCCCAAATTTCGTTGAAATCAATTAACTCTTTCGAAAGTTATCGCGCGTACAGACACACACATATATATATATATATATATATATATATATATATATATATATATATATATATATATATATATACATATATATATAAACATTTTTAAAAATGGTGCCAAAGTGCTTAGGAGGTTATGAAACGTCGAGAAATTTTGGTCCGACCCCTAGGTCCCGCCATCCGACCGACGCCAATAGTGTATGTTGCCATATGGCAAATACACTAAAAAATGAGGAAAAGATAAAATGTGTTTCAAAACTAATAATTAATTTGCACGCAAATCATTTATTGAAATAAAATCGTCAAGAAGTAATACTTACAAAAAAGAACCTCAATATTTTATTTTGATTTTTACTTTTATGTTCAATCCAATGAATAATCATCACAAATACGAAATTATAAATTCTACTGGATGATACTTAAACGACTAGTAGTTGTAATTAAAGGTTATAGTCGTCTAGCTTCCAAATGGTGCACTGATTTCGTTCATCGTAATTTCAATCTGAACCTTTTATGACCAATTTCATAATGTCGAAGCGCGGCCAACTTTACACTGTCGCATTTTCGTTAACTGTGCGCGTGCCGCTTCCGTTGCCTGATAAAATTTAACTCTCAATGCGCCGAAAGAAATATAGCTTCAATAAAAGTCAGAAAGTGATGTGTTTTATATTATTCATAAAATATATAATTACGTTGTTAATTTTGTCGAAAAATCTGTATAATTTTGAAGATGCTATCCACTTTGCATGTAGTATTTAGTAACGCTAAGACTTAGCTACAAGTGAAATACATACATATAAGTATTTACTCTTTTGTAATACTATTTTATATGGACTATATCTTTTCTTTTTAGCATTATTTGCTGGATTAAGAGGCTGGAAACTATTTCAGTTTGATGACAGATTAACCTCTTATTTTCAAAGTGATCCTGATATTTCTAATTTAAAATTATTTTCCAAAACGACTCTTACGCAATTAAAAAACTTCTTTTTAAGTTTTCGATATGGTCTTCATGTCCCCGGAAAGATTAAATTTGATTGTAGACAACATGTGCTAAAACTAAATGAAATGATTACAAAATGACGTAGTTCCTTGAAAATATCATTGAGATTTTTTCCAGAAATTTTATTAGCATCAACGCAGTAGGCTCTTTGTAAACCTAAACAAAACTGAACATGTTTTATAATATCACTTTAAGCGCAGCTTCATTTCGGTTTTTAACGTCTATCGGCATTATAAAACACAATTTACGTGTGTATTGGTCAAATTCTCTGACACTTGGAACTGTTCGAACTGCTAAATACCTAGATTTGCTAGTAAGAGGTTTAAATGTTTTGAAAAGTCCGAGAAAAATGCCAACAAACACGCAATTGTGTTCGAAGAGTTCTGTATTGTCGACAAAAACTTTGTGGGTTCAAAACCAATTCCGAACTTAGCAACAAACACAGCTATTGTTTCAAAAAGTTATTCTAATGGAGATCTGCTTAAGGCTGTCGGAACGCTCTGAATTTAAGCCAAAAATAGACCTTCGGCTGTCAACTGATTGTAGACTTATTCGTCAACATTCTGCAAAAATTCTTTCTCTATAAGGAAGATAAAGGACAAATTTAGGTCTCTAATGGATTACTTTTGTTATTTATGTACGATTTACTAGAAAAAAGTTGGCATTAATTGTGCCAAAACAACACACGTTTTCAATGTCATACTACGATCTTATTCGTACTTATTTCACAAAACTGTTCCATGACAAACCTAAAGTGACTCTTCCTTTTTCGGAAAAGTTTTTTAAATCTTCAAAATATTTCCCAAACTTAGAGTAATCAATTGACAGCGGCACCCTTGCAACAACATTTTTTAGCCTCGTAGTTGACACCAGCCAAAAATTGAAACGTGTGGATGATTTGAGCGAGACAGAGCTAAAGAAGGTCACACCCACAATATGTCTTTTGCCTACCTCGCCCCTTACCGCTGGGTCGCAGCACAAACAAAATTCAGCGCGTTCCGACAGCCTCAATGACATCAAAATGTTAGGGTTTTACTCTGTTGAAGATACACTCATTAGTAGCGAAACGTAAACGCTCTTAAGTTTCATATTCTCACCGAAAAATTGAATTAATGACGTCGAACAATACCACAATCAATGGCTAAATATTAAACGTAACAGCTAAAGCCGATCGATGAGTGAAGAATTTGACATGCTTGACGTATCGTGCAAAAGGGATATTACACAAAATAAATATTGTTAACTGTTGTATAACAATTTACAGCATAGCGGAACAATGATTATGTTTGCCAGGTGCAATAATAAGTAACTATCTGCCAACACATGCCTCAGTATTTACTTCAACATTGTCTCTATATGTGTGTTCAATTTCTGTTTATAATGTAGCAAAGTTCAAAACATGTTCAAAACTCGTCCATTTTTATGTGTAAGTCATATTCACGCGCATACTATTGTTCCTCCACTCATCAGAATTGTCTGCTCTAATTTAAATTTAATAGATTCTTAATTTTTACTTCGGGACGCTAATGAGTAAAAAACCCGGGTCGCAGTGCCAAAACCCTGCCGACAATATAGTGTATTTGCTAATACAGGTATTGTGGCTTTATTAAATGAAATTAAGTTTGTTTTTGGACAAAATAAAAAAAAATTGAACCCCTTAATACACCCCTTACAATAATAATTTTATTAGTTGAAATATTGTTATCAATCCAACATCTGCACCAAATTAAATACGACCTTCAGTAAGTAAATTCGTATACGCAAACTAGTGTTTTCATAAAATTTGTAAGTCCGGTCCTGTCGGGCCGATTTGCTTATAATTTTAGGAGCACTTTTTAATTGCTACTAAAGGGTTAAATTTCAATTTTGAAACGATTCTGAGAATTTTTTCGGTATTTTTGGGCCCAAAAACTTTTTTCAACCCCTAAAAACTACCCTTAAAATGACCCGATTGGGCCCATTTTAAATAGGCTTCGTGCGGTGATGGATTCCAACATGTATGCCAAATTTGTTAAAATGAATTAGCTCCTTCGAAAGTTATTGCCCGCACATATAAGTATATATATATATATATACGTATATATATATATATATATATATATATATATATATATATATATATAAACATTTTTAAAAATGGTGCCAAAGTGTTTAGGAGGTTATGAAACGTCGAGAAATTTTGGTCCGACCCCTAGGTCCCGCCGTCCGACCAACGCCAATAGTGTATGTTGCCATATGGCAAATACACTAATGACCTTTGATGTTGATGCGTTCATAAATATCTATATAAAAACATATTTACGCCCCTCGCACAATATGCGTCAAACAGTGAAACGTTTAGTAAGGTACGCTGCCAAAAAAAAATCTATGGGGGGCAAATGGTAAGATCTTACATCGACCCGTCGGCGAAGATACTTTTTTCGAATATTCTCATGCTGGTTTGAATTGTCAGAAAATCTGATCATAGATTGTTACTTTCTCCATACAGGTGCATTTTTAATTCGATCCTGCTCGGAAAATAATTGTTTACTTCGAATGATTTAAAAAAAATTGTATATACGTGCATATAATGCAGTTTTTTTGCACAATTATCACTTCAAAACAACATTTTTCTACGCATTTTGGTCAAAATTTAGCTTCAGAGCGATCTTTTTCTATATGTATTGTAGATTAGTCATTTGTTTTTCTAATGACAGGGAGTTTCACAATGACGTTAAACTACTCCTGCATGTACAAAAACTGTAATTATATATTTCTTTGTATATCTTATTTTTGACAGTTCAATTTTGAGCATACATTTACTGAAATTACGACTATGTTTCGCATTTCTTTTGTTTTACTTTACTGGTGCGAAATGAGACATTTTACTATCGCTATAAAGTCATAAAAAGCAACTATTTTATAGAATATTGTGCAAAAACATATTTTCATTAAACTGTGATATTTCCTCGATCTTCAATCATATTTTAAGATTTCAATTTCAATTTTTTCCAGGTCGTATTTGTATCGGATTCAGCAGGCTATGTTCCTGTGTCAGCGATACGGCCGCGGAAGTCCGGAGTCGGCGGTTTAAATAACGCCGGCCTGCCACGGGCTGATAGTACTGGCGCTCCGGTTACCGGACTCGAAACGGAAGTTGAACCCGGCCAAGATTTGGGTACTGGTTTGTCTGGAGCAGCTTCCGATTTGATCGATTGGCACATTCACCACGATACTTGGGATCGAGAATATCGTCGATATCGATTTAACAACACGAGAGTTCAACGTAAGTGAGACTATTAATTTACCAGCTTTTGTCAGCAGCTTCGCTCGCGTGAATGTCCATTTTACCAATAAATTCGATTTTCGCATCGATAAAAAATGTCGCAGTTCCAAACCCCACCAACAATATAGTATGTTTGCTAAAACAGGCAATGTGAATTTAAGTTCTTTTTTGGACAAAATAAACAAATTATCCCCTTAATATAATCGTTAAAATTTTTAGTGTATTTGCCATATGGCAACATACACTATTGGCGTCGGTCGGATGGCGGGACCTAGGGGTCGGACCAAATTTTCTCGACGTTTCATAACCTCCTAAACACTTTGGCACCATTTTTAAAAATGTTTATATATATATGTATATATATATTTATATATATATATATATATATATATATATATATATTATTATATATATATATATATATATATATATATATATATATATATATATATATATATATATATACGTATATATATATGTGTGCGGGCAATAACTTTCGAAAGAGTTAATTGATTTTAACGAAATTTGGCCTACGTGTTGTAATCCATCACCGCAAGAAGCCTATTTAAAATGGGCGTAATCGGGCCAGTTTAAGGGTAGTTTTTAGGGGTTGAAAAATGTTTTTGGGCCCCAAAATCCCGAAAAAATTCTCAGAATCGTTTCAAAATTGATATTTAACCCTTTAGTAGTAATTAAAAAGTGTTCCTAAAATTTTAATAAAATCGGGCTGACAGGACCGGACTTACAAATTTTATGAAAATACTAGTTTACAGATAGTGAATTATTTTCTGAAAGTTGTATATAATTTGGTATAGAGGTTCGATTGATAATAATATTGCAACTGAGAAAAAAATGTTCTTTTAAGGGGTTTATTAAGGAGCCAAATTTTTATTTTGCCCAAAAAACCAACTTAAGTTCGCATAACAAAGCCACACTGCCTATATTAGCAAATACACTATATTGTCGGCAGGGTTTTGGCACTGCGACCCGGGTTTTTTTTTGTTTAATAATTAATTTCTTATTATCAATCCAACATCTGCACTAAATTAAATACATTCCTCAATAAGCAAATCCTTATCGCAAACTGGTGTTTTGTAAGAACCAGCCCTATCGGACCGATTTTGTTATAATTTTAACGGGACATTTTAATCTTTATTAAAGGGTTAAATTTTAATTTTGATACGATTCTGAGAATTTTTTCGGTATTTTTGAGTCATATTAAATAGGTTTCGTGCGGTAATGAATTCGAACCAGTGGACCAAGTTTCGTTTAAATCAACACACACTCACATGAAGCGTCGAGAAATTTCGGTTCGACCTCTAGGTCCCACCATCCGGCTGACTCTATATTGCAAATACACTAAATAATTAAAGTACCTCTCACAGTCTATAGAACTATAAGTTACGCACCCGTAAAAAAAAATAAAAGTGTAAATGAACCAACGATTTTTTGGTTCGCATTTTAAAGCTATATTTAGAATATTTTAAGATTCCGAATCAAGGGAGATTAATTTTGATTTAATTTTAAAAACACTGAATACAAGAAACATTAAATGTTTTTTAGTAAAACGATTTCTAGAATGACTAGGAAAGTTCATTGTACAAAGCTTTAAAACAGTAATTTACCAACCAACAAATAAAGTAAAATTGCCTTTTCATTACTTCATTTACAATTTTATTACTGTTACATTTTACTTTCTGCATTTTGTTATACGTTACATCGAATATCATAATCGATAATTACATTTGTCATTTATTGAATTTTCAATGATTTGAAAGAAAATTAATTTCAGAACTAGTGTTTTAAGATGTCTGTTTAACAGCTGTTCTGTATGCCCCCTTTTTCACTTTCTTAACTTTATTTTACAAGTAGTTGGATGTGTATTTCCATGTAAAATACACAATCCACATTTCGGAAATCTCTAATTTCTATGAAAAATTTATTCAATCGTTGATGTTAATGCTTCAAAAGAAACTAGAAATATGTACCATTCCTTCCATATGACTTTTGTTACAGTTTATTTGATCTCAATAAACGATTAAAAATCATATAAAAAAGAGAAAAGCTGCATGTTTTACACAAAAAATTTAATTTGAAAAAAAAATTGTGAGCAAGCCAAATTTGTTGGCACTTTATACATAAGTTTGTAAAGAAAAAACTTCAAAATGTTAATTTGCCTTCTCGTAATTCGAAACCTCGTGACGTGCTGTAGCAAAAGATTGACGAATAGTACGTTTGTTGATTCAATTTTTAGGGCAATGAAACTTTTAAGCAGCAAGCTAAATTTAGTTAGACTTAGTGCTTAATCGTAGCTAATAAAAACAGTACTAAAATGAATTTTGTGACCACATTTCGAAATTTCCCGAGAGCATATTTTACAATCTGAGGGATTTAACTGCACATTTTTATTGAGCCTTCTGCAATGGCGAGAGAAAGACAACAATTTAGTATTTAGGCAGTTGTCAGAACTGGTGTCTCAATGGATAATTACTTTTATCATTTTATTACACGTTTTTATTGAATCCTCAAAGATTTGCGTGAAAAACATTTGAATAGTTAGATAGGCATTTGTCAGAACAAAATACAATCATTCAAATTGTTTCCGTAAACGTTATTCCTTTGTTACGCAATTTAAAACGAAAGTGTAAGTAATATCAGTTCACTAGATCAAACTGTATAAAGTACACATTCTATGTTAACATACTATTTTCTAGACAATTAAAGATTCGACGGAACCCTTTTTATAACATTGACTCAACAACAATGAAAAAATCCATAAATATGTCAGCGATCACATAGATATTGTGTTACGTAACAAGTCAATTAGATATCCTCCGCGTTTAAATACTTAACTGCGCTATCGAATTATGCTAATTTTTTTAACTGTGTTTACAATGAGTTGAAATAAAAAGGAAATTGTTTAAATTAGCGCTCTTTACAAACTGACTCTCCGGTCCGACTTCTCACGGGCAGATTTTGGTTTGGCAATAAAATAAAAAATATGAGTCGTCGTAAAACGCCTGACTGCAGATGTGAAACATTACACATATATTCGCGAGTAAAATGCCGACACACTAACATACACGTAAAGCAGCGAGTGTGTAGTGTAGTAGAAAGAGAAGCGCTCAATATAGATATTGAAAGTGGAGCGCTAAGTCGAGGAGAGTCGACGAGACGCAAGACTGCTCGAATGGGACGTCGCAACGTACAATATAAACGTTTTCACACCTATCCAGGCGCACCATTAGATGTCTCACATCAATAAAGACCAACTAACTTCTCATACATCACCGTGTTGTATTTCCTTTAGTCCAAGTGCAAGATTTTTGTAAAGGTTTATATTTTGAGATTAGTTAGTATTCAGTATGTAAATAAATATACTCTAGTCAGCGAGTCAGCGGTCGGTAGAAGCTCTTTAACTTCTACCAACTGCTGACTAGGTTGGTTCTATCATAATGAGAGCTGATTGTCTTTCTCATAAAGTATATTTAGTGTATTAACCCTGTGCCAAATTTCGGCTTTTACCAAACACTAGTTTTTTTTGCACCTTTTATAGCGACCCAATGCCAAAAATCCCGACCACTGACTTGCTGAGTGTAGGTACTGTATTTAATCTCAAAAAAATAGTCTTTACAAAAATTGTCCTGTTTTTGACTACAAACTCTTGGACTACCTATTGTAAATTAGCCAGTGACACAACAGACTATATTATAATCTAATCAATATTAATTAAACTTAAAAATTAAAGCAGGCAATATTAATATAATTTTTGTGATGATAAATATATTTGTAGAATTGCATTCGAGTATTCGCGTTAACAGAATTTGATTGATTCAAAAACAATTTAATATTTTATGATTAATTAATATTTATATTAATAATAATTAATTTATTCTTTAAAAAAGAACTTATCGTGATCATTTATTTATATAAGCAGAGGGGGATTCAAAATAAATTTTAATTTAAAGTACCAGTTTTTTTCATTAAAAAGTTATTTTTAGTAATACATATTATGATTACCAAACTTAACATAACTCCATAGTTACGTATCTGCAAGGTTAGTACTTAGTAGTTGTGTTATAAATGTGATTAGGTCTGTGATTGGTTGAACCGATTGCTTATGTCACTCGAAACCTTTGTCTTGATTTTTCAAATATATTAAGCGTTTAACGGTTGGGAAAAAGGTTGCATGTGACGTCCCTCTTGTCTCGCCTTGTCACTCTTTTTAACAATGTTGCACCCGACCTTAGTAATCTACTAGTCTCGAGGTGTCGGTGTTACATAAGAATGTAAATTAGTTTATAAGACGTAGATCAAAGAATATCCGTTCAAGAAGGCAGCAATTGTTTTCAAAATATGGTTATTTTCAATTTGCAAATGAATATTTCCTAAAAAGTAAGAGTTACTTTTTGGGAAATATTCACTTGCAAATTGAAAATTAACCATATTTTTTAAGCAATTGCTGCTTTATTGAACGGATATTCTATTTATAATTTAATTACTGAACCAACCCAAAGGTGACTTTTTTACTTTAAAGGGAAACTTTATAACGACTAGTACATCTCTGTACATAAGTTTACTATGATCCAGCCGGATGAACATGCACCTTAGACACACCATACTGTATTGTATTGTGTATAAAGATAATATCACTATGTAGATCACTTATGGCGATAACAGGTGACCCACTTATGAACCACTATAATATGCGATGTCAGAGGCGGCTCGTCAATTAGATATATCCACACTTTCGCGTTGTGTGATATTCAAAGTACCGCAGCTTACAGGGCCTTACAACAAGGGCTTGCGTCAAGGACCAAATCCCAGAGTAATTTGCGATTCTTATAATACTCGCAATTAATACTCATGCGGCTTGTTATGAAAATGTTAATACGACGATGTTTATTTTACTATACGCAACTTTACAGCACTAGTGTCAAATGTGTAATTTCATGACCGCTATACAGGCATGAAAGGCAGCTATTTTATAGGCGGGGTGTGCAAAACTGTACTTATAATTATCTTAAAATAATACTGCAAATTGAATAAATAAAAAACTCGGGACGCAGTGCCAAAACCCTGCTGACAATATAGTGTATTTGCTGATAGAGGTATTGTGGCTTCAATTCGTGAACTTAAGTTTGTTTTTGAAGAGAATAAAAAAATGAACCCCTTAATACATCCCTTAAAATATTTTTTTTTCTTAGTTGAAATATTGTGATTAATCCAACATCTGCACCAAATTAAATGCACCCTTCAATAAGCAAATTTGTATGCGCAAACTAGTATTTTTTTATAAATTTTAAGTCCGGTGCTGTCAATCCGATTTTTCTAAAATTTCAGGGGTACCTTCTGATAGATACTAAAGGGCTAAATTTCAATTTTAAAGCAATTTCGAAAATTGTTTCGGCATTTTTTGGCTCCCCTTAATACATCCCTTAAACTAGTTCGATTAGGCCCATTGGTGTGATCCGATCGACGCCAAAAATGTATGGCACACACATTTTTGGCGTCGACCGGATCACACCAATGGGCCTAATCGGACTAGTAACAAATAACTACAGTATATGAGGCACTGCCTAAGTATAAAGAGCCGTCTTTGTATATAGTATTATAAATACTAGAAGGTTATTATATGACGTCGTGTAAGCGATCTCACCATCCGTGCAGACCTTAGCGTAGGTAGCGGGTCGAAGTCGAAATTATTTTAATTAATTATCTTTTAGATCATTTTAATTTGATAGTTTATTTAAAATATTTATGATTATTTTATGCAGAAGTTTCCTAAAAACGTATCTTTCTTCAAGTTAATTGCATAAATACCTATTTGTAAGAAAAAATTTAAATTGTTTGAGTATTAATTTTGTAAACAAATTAAATTCCGTTTATAGATATGCAATTATATTTTCTTGTTTAATTGCGAAGGTTTTAGTTTACTTGTGATTAATTACCTTTCAGAAATAACGATAATTTTTATTTTTATTATTTTATTATATTGCTTTATATCTAGTGCGAATGTATCGTCAGGAACATCCGTAAAAACGAGATAGCTTAAATAGTATTTTATTAACAAAATTATTATTTGAATTGTCATGACGAACCTGACGGCAAATAAAACTACAGATCATTTTTTAATGCGAGGCACAAAACAAGCTCGCACTTATTTACATTGTAATATAATATAAATGATTGTGCCTATTAGTAATAATAATTAATTACAGTCACAATACCTGTATCAGTAAATACGCCATATTGTCGGTAGGGTTTTGGCACTGCGTCCCGAGTTTTTTATTTATTCTATTTGCAGTATTATTTTAAGATAATTATAAGTACAGTTTTGTTATTTTTTATTGACTGTGTTTCAACAACCGATATTTCAATAAAATGAAATGAGACAAAGAAGTTCGTAATTAGTATTTTTGTTTTTTTTTTAGATATCGAGGCCGAGTGTCAAGATGATTACATGAAAATACGAATCGGCTTCAACGGAACGTTTACTGGACTTGTTTATTCTGCTGGTAAGAAAATAAAGAATTCATAAAGAAATTTTTTTTTTCTATTTTTCTCTAAAAATACACTTTATAAAGTATTTTACAACTTCTTGACAGATTTTTAATAAAACTTTAAACGCCACTTATCTGTATCGCTTTGCTAACAAGGAGGTTTCTGTTCTATACAAGCATTGAAATAACTATAGCTAAAATTTCTAAAAAAACAAGCGGTACTGGCGGTATGACAGCAATAATATGGAACCTTCAGTGCGCGAGTAAAACTGGCATTTATATCACCGATTTGGAAACCATGCCGAACTATTTTACATTACACATTAGAGAAATAAAACTTGTATAATTATAAAAAAAAAGAAAATAATGACACGGACGCCAGGATCGAACCTACAATCTACAAGGTTACGACGCAAGGGTTCTACCTCGTCGCTAACTTTGTTTAGTCTCAAATCAATTGGTGTTTACAGTAGGTATCTATTCGTACATTGCAACACGTTCATTACATTATCAAGAATGAATTTCACCCTACTGGGCCAGAAGAAATTTTTAATTTGTCGCATGTCAGTGTTTGCAGGTTCGCCTGTCGGCTCGTTTATAACAATAATATGTCCGGCTGATACTTCCCCAATAATACGGAAGTGAATCCGTAGTCGCTACTGTTATACCTAGTCGGTAAAACAGATCCGTTAAATTGCTGTTAAATTGAGCATGCTGCTGCTTTGCACAGCTACAGTGTTAAACAAATTACTGTTCCAGTGAGAGCGGCCATGCAACCTGTGTTTTTTGTCACGAAACATAATAATGTGCAAGTGTATTTATAAACACAGGGAACTCATAAATTATAGTGCCCTTACGGCCATTTTCTGGTAGCTTAAGTTCTTCTATATGTACGTTACATATGGCAACACGTACGTACGTTTGTATGCAATATAATTATGCATAGTGATGTAAATAGGTAAATAACCGGTTAATTAACTTGTCTAATATCCGGTTAAATAAGCGCGCTAATTTATTTTATATAACCGCGGGGATTTATTATTACGATACAAAGATTGCGCAGAAAGGTTTGCGCATAATTGTAATTTCCGGTCGAGATGTTAATTTTAATATTAAAATCAAAATCTACATAAATATAAATACTGTATTTGATTAGTTTTTTCGATTCTACTCTTGAAAACTGCTCATTGTTTTGTTTTCTGTTGTTCTGAGAAAGAGTAACTGGAATCCGCCATTTTGTGTTATAGATAGCCGGTTAATTAGTCGGTACATTATTCGGCCAAAATGGTTACCATCAAAAGTAATCGGTAGTTTTACATCACTAATAAATTAAGCAAAAAATCAGCGAGTTTGAGATGTCGTCGAATTATGCCTTCACGGATTTTTAGTGAAAATTTTTAAATCTACAAAGCTACGTTTATGTTATTTTGTTTCTTCCATCTTAACTCAAAATGTAAGAATGTTTCAATCAAATGGTAATCTCCATTTAGTTAAAAACAAATGACATTCGTTAGTCTTAAATCTAGATTTAAAGCTAAAGTCGTATCAGAATCCGAGCTATCGGCGCTGAGTCCATCTTATTTGTTTTCTTTTTAGGATATGCATATGATCCGGACTGCATGTACATAAATGGTACAGGTCGGGACTACTACGAGTTTTACATCCAGCTAAACCGGTGCGGTACGCTTGGAAAAAACACTCACCATGAAGACAATAGGAAGAATCCAACGGTACAGTCACATTTTTTTTAGAATTGTTCCCTTCATTTCAGCACTTACAAATTTTGAAAAATTAACCTTAATAGTTAGTGGTATTGAAAAAATGGAAAATATTATAAATGAATAATTTATACAGTGTCAACTCCACGTAACGTCACTCGATTTAACGTCAAACTTCCTAAAACGTTGAAATTACTCGACTTTGGTAGGTTTGTCTTGTTTTTCATGCAATGATACACTCTATATAACATCACACACACTCTAAATAACGACCATATGTCATTATAAAGCATTACTCAAATGAAAAGTTGGTGTTCTACGAATGGACTCGTCCTCAATCAGAACAAAACGTGTGCCGTTCAGTTTTGCAACCCTCGTTCAATTTTAAATAACTGTAGCTTATTAATTCGCGCTCAGAACACCTCGACGCCAATTAGTAAAACATGCAAATTCTTAGGTTTACATATTTCAATGAACTTAGATTGGTCGGCACATATAGAAAACATGATTTCCCAACTCACTAAAACGTGCTATTTAATAAAGAAACTTAAAACATACGTAAGTATTGGTGTTATTATGCAGGCGTACTTTGGAAACTTTCAATCCCGACTAAATTATGGTATCATATTTTGGGGAAACTCGACGCTGGCAATACGAGTTTTTAGATTGCAAAAAAGGGTGATAAGGATTCTGAGTGGGGTTGGACGATTGGAGCATTGTAGAGAGCTTTTCAAGCTGTTTAGAGTTTTAACTCTGCCATCGCTTTTCATTTTACAGTGCGCATTATTTGTCAAAAAGAATAGTTCTTTATTTACTTTGACCTCTGCTGTACATTCTTATAATACTAGGCAAATTGATAACATCTACATTCAATCATTCAGTACTACATTGGGCAGTAAAGGACCTAGACATATGTGTCAAAAAATATACAATAGCTTACCTTCTGTTATACGACAGATTGAAAATTGCAATAAATTTAAAAGTTCTCTGAAACTTTATTTAATTGAAGAAGCATATTATTGTCTGGATGAGTTCTTTGGGAATCTCTCTTAATTATGACCTTTGACACTATTTGTTATTATACATATATAACAAATAAAGAGATTTATTATTATTATTATTATAAGTGATTTCGGCAACTTATAAAGCACCTACTGTACTGTATGTACTTTCTAAGCTGCCGAAATTGATAAGAACTGCAGCTTTATTGTCTAGTATTCACCTAGACTGTCGGCATCATACGTACCAAATATTTGTAAATTTTATGCGTTTTTATTAAATAGTACCATAATAGTAAAACAATGTTGATTTTTCTTTCTCTCCATATAACGACAACTCTCTATAACGCCAGTTCTATAACGCAGTTCCTTCAGTGTCGCTATATAGAGTTTACATTGTATTATGATAGATAGATAGATAATTTAAAACAATAAAATACTTGCACATAAAAACCGAACGTTTATTTTTTTTTAATACCACGACGAGTTTGTTTTTGTCCAAGACATTTAGGATATGATGTAGCTATGGAAAGATACATATTTTTGTTTTTTAGAAGAATTTTATGTGGAATACAGTGACAGTACAGTACAATCCATTAATAGAAGAAGAATTTGATGAACATTTCAAAGTCACGTGTGAATATGGATACGATTTTTGGAAAACTGTAACATTTCCTTTTTTGGATGTCGAGTAAGTGTTAAACCATTGGCATAACTAGAATTTAAAACTAGGGGAGAGTGATTCCTTATCTGTCTGATTAGTTTTTGTTCACAATACACTGAAAAATAATCTCCTAAAAAAATTTAACTGCAGTACCTTTCGCACTACCTCCTATAAAAATAGCTGCTTCTCATACGTATATAACGACCGTAAAATGACTCATTTTAAAGTAAACAAAAGTAATTCAGCTATTTCATAGTAAATTATTATGATTCTTCCTCCGACTCGCTATATAATTGAATACTATTAGAAATGAAGTTTGCTGAAAAATAAATTAACAAAAGAAATTGAAAAATTTATTGCTAGTTTATAGGAGGCACGTGTAAAAAATATTGTATGTATCTTGAGCGTAATGATATTCGTAGGACTTATTGTCACAACTCTTACATTACGTCCTAGATACATACATTACTTCATGATTTTATCATTCACAAAATGTTTTTTATACTATAATAGTTAAAATTTCTAACCGACATGCAATTCAATTAACAAACAAAAATCTCCAAAATGAGGACTCAAAAAGTGTACTCAGATAGTAGACTTGTCAACGTTTGTATCATCTTCTACAGAACCCGTTTAATTGATAAAAAATCATTAGATTGTAAAAATGTTTGATTTTTTTTTTGCAATCTACGATTCACTCAAACTTTAAATAAAGTCCCTGAGGAAAATAATAAAATTACATTTTTGTATCTTTATTTCTAAGATACTGTCTTTTAATTCACTGTTCGCTGGCTTAAAACATCCAGCCACCTAATAATTAATTATTTTTGACAGGGTGGCGACGGGGAATCCCGTAGTATTTACGCTGACTCCACCCGAATGCTACATGGAAATCAGATACGGTTACGGAACATCCGGAAGTCGAGTGGGAGGACCTGTACGCGTAGGGGATCCCCTTACACTAATCATATATATGCGTTCCAAATACGGTTAGTAAATTAATTTATTTCTAATAAGCGTATTTATAAATATTTGCCATTTGTTTACTCCAATAACGTTTTTCGATTTTGTTAATGCTTGGAAAAAAGAACGCATGAAATGGAAATTAAGCGAAGTCGGTCTTCATTTAACTTTTCGTCATATTCCATATAAAATATCTGCTTTACATGCATGTTTGCAAAAATAGGCTATCTATAATCTATTGTTATAAGTGAAGTTTGTTACACAAATGAAATATAAAATTTTTTGAAAATGCACTGAAAATGTGGTGAAACGTATTTTTTATAGAGCCGGGTATGACAGAAAAATAAAAATATCAAATAGATCTCGTGCGCGATGTATGGTTCATGTCACGTGTGAAAACTTGCTACCGCTCATTTTAACTTAATGCCACTTTTTTATTACGACACTTATACAATCTACTATTACACTCAGACACAACCTAAAATTAGTTCAATTATATTGCCTTATTGCCGTATTGTGGCAGGGGTGGGAGAAACGCTCTGATGCATCATACCTCAGGGCTCAGTTACATCCGCGTTCATATTAATTTTTTAAACTAGGTTACAGAAATTTGACCTTAGAATAGTTTGATTATGTCACAATTACTATATTAATTTTCAGATGGATTTGACATCGTGGTCAACGATTGCTATGCCCACAATGGAGCAACAAAGAAAATTCAGCTAATAGATGAATACGGGTAAGATTTTACTTAGTTGTCGAGCGTCAATAGTGAATATACCACTTGAACTTGCGGAATGAATCTGTAAAAAATGCATAGTAAAGATAAACAAAGGATGTATGTTTTTTATAGATGTCCCGTCGATGACAAACTAATTTCGAGGTTTCGCGGTTCCTGGTCTGACAGTGGTGTATTTGAGACACAAGTATTTGCCTACATGAAGACGTTCAGATTCACTGGCTCGCCAGCACTTTACATCGAATGCGATGTTCGTATGTGTCATGGAAGATGTCCTGTAAGTGTTTATAATTCATTGATCATGAAATTCTCTACTATAGGATTATCCAACAAGGACTGTAGGAAGCTTTTTAGAAAAACATATAATCTTCATGTGTTTTTTTTTAAATTTTATTATATAATGATAGTTTGATGCATTACAATTAAACATGAAAAACAAATCGTATAAATGTTCACCACGACTTTTATGACAAGCGGTAACTCGAACGTCGTAATTTTCAAGAATTCGCAATTTCGCGTATTTCATCTCGAATGTTGGTTTTAAGCTTGGATTGTTTGTGGATTATTTCTATACACTCTACTTTTTAAATAACCCCCAAAGGAATAAATCTAATGGAGTTAAATCGCACGATTTCGCTGGCGAATTAATGTCTCTATTTCTTGAAATTAAACATCCATTATTAGAGAATTATCAGTGAGGGATTTAGGATTACTGAGATTATACCAACACGTGTGTTCATCTCTTATGTTAGACGCTCATCTGTTTCAAGTCTGGGCTTAAAAGTCTTGTGTATATATCGGTTATCAAAAATATGGAAAACGTTTACAATTTTAAAATGAATATATTAAATGTTTTATTAGACTCAACCATGCCACTGGAGGAATACAAAGAACATCCAAAAACGATCTTTATCTTCTGAAGGACCTTCACTATTATCAGCAGCACTAACTGCGTCGACTACAAAGTCACCATCTTTATCGGAAAACATCAATCTGTTTCAATCTTTGCGTGTACTTCAAGAAGGCGAAGGCGAGGAAGATGGTGCGTTTTCCAGTGAAAGACTTCAAAGTAAGTAATTTGTTATCAATATCCTGTTCATTATTGGAATCTCATTACAGTGTTTTTGAAGTGTTTATCTATATATTATGTTTAGTAACCAGAATGCAGTAATTGCGTATTTATTTCAAATTCGAATCATCGACCTTTACATAAACAAGTTAATTCAAAGTAAACAATACTTGAGAGTGCTGTTAACGAACCGATAGTCCTATATTTTTTTTTAAATAATAATTGTAATTACGAATTTCGGTGCTTTCGAAATGTCGGCGTTCTAGACATTTCCACACACCTATAGTTCAGTGGGGGCCTTATAATATGTCTAGAAATGTTTTAAAATTTAATTTTTTTTTGTGAAAATTTCGGAACATTGAAAAAAAGTTCAAATTTTTGAAAAAAAATCGAAATTTAGAATAGAAAATTCAAAATAAAAAAAAGAATTTTCGAATATTTTCAAATTTTTGATAAAAGTTCAAATTTTCAAAAAAGTTCTTTCTATTACTGCTCACAATTTCTCTGGTTCAACCCAGGTGACGCAATATTAGTTGAAATTAGAATTATTTTAGTTTTACCTTAGCTTTAGCTATAAGGGGACGCTAAAATTACTTTAGCGCTCGAATCGTCACCGGTCGGATATTGGTTTACACCAGGATCGGTTTCACCATAGGGCGTACGGAGTGGCCGCTTCAGGCGCCAAGGCCCAGGGGACGCCTCAGCGGTAAAGAAAAATAAAAGAAATAAATATTTTTTTCACTTTTCAATATTTTGATTGTGTTATATATTGTTCGGGGCAACCAAGGGGGCGCCATAATTGGATTTCGTTCCATCCTAAAACTTACCTCGGGCTGGCACTGGCTTACATACTTAAAAAAGAATTATTTTATAGGAGATAAGACAAAAACAAATAGTTCGTTTAATTTCAATCTTATTTAGGTCAAACAGCAGATCCAGGCTCTGTATGCATGAAAACAGGTTGGTTTGGAGCGATGTTAACATTGGGTGCTGCCACGTTATGTGCTCTTGGAGGTGCATCATTCGCTATGTATATGCGTTTGCATAGACACAAACAATTATCGTCCGGATCACAAGTTGGTAGTGTTGCCTTTGATGGATATATGACACACAAAGGACGCATTAATTAAATTGTGCCTTTTAAGTTTTATATTTATTTAAAATATTGTGCCTATTTGTACTGTGAACGTTGACAGTTATGAAAAAGTAACTTTTGTGAAAACACTCTTATTTGTGAACTTACTTTTTAGAGTTCAGTGCATATTTATTTGAATTTAAAAGTGATAAAAACGGTCTGATTTTGAATAAAATCTTCTTAGACTGAGCTTATATCAGGAATGTTACGGAACTCTGATTTCGATTCTGAAATTACGGATAATTCGATACTATTTCACATTGCCTGAAATAATTATAACGGAAAAAAAAGCGTCAATGACGTCGATTGTTACTTGCGTATTTTTCACACACCGCGTAATCGTGTTTTTTTATCAGTTGGGTCGTGTTTACTGAATAAATGTGATAATTTAAAAATTATGTTAAAATTAGACCAAAATTTCAAATCTAATTTAAATTCAAATTTCCATAAAATATTCCGATTCAAACTGTATTATATCCTTAACATCTCTCTATGTTCAGTGTTGTATTGATTTTTATATTAGTTGGTAATCGCTGAAAAGATACTGAAAATTTCATTGCAAGGTTAAAAATAAAGTAATAAACAAAGAAATATAACACTGAAATTTAGATCCTTTTTAGTTTTTTTTAAGGGGGTTTAAATGTATAAGCTCAGCCTTTGTCATATTTTAATTACATTTTTATAAATGAATGGGTTCGTAAGTGGGTTTAATTCACAGTAACGTACTGTTTTTAATGAATGTTTTGTACCTACCTGATACATGATATTTATTTTTATTTTATTCTAAAATGATACATACAGTGAGGATTGGAGTATTATGTTTGTTATTTCCATCTGTCAGTTTGCAACATGACATTAAATGGTTTTAATATTACTGAGAAGGGAAAATTTCGCCTAGGACAAAGCATTAATTAGCGCTTTTTACTATCCAAACAACAAATTAGAGGTATGTACTTTCACAGGTCCCTGGACTTTTCATGCAGAGCTGGGCAGTAGTTAACTACAAAAGTAGTTAACTACGTAGTTAACTACTTTTTTGGAAAAGTAGTTGTACTCTAACTACTTTTCTCCACATAGTAATCGTACTCTATTATTTTGAATATCTATCAAGTAATCACAAAAAGTAGTTAAAAATGTAGTTAACTACTTAGTTCTAACTACTTTAGGTAGTTTAACTACTTTTTTGTAATCTAACTACTTATTTTGAATTTTAACTACTTTTAAAAATATTTTAGTATATTATATTTAACCGACGTGTTACAAGTTCTTATTCGTTATGCATTTTTCTGGATTCTGGAACACGATCAGACTTTTTTTAAAATAATGAAATATCAGTTGCTTGAGTTTTAGTTTGAAATACAACATGGAACTGGTAATCGCATCGTTGCTATTTGCAAAATTTAATAAAAACACGTTTCGGCCATGATATCAGCCCTTTACAAATGAATATAAATAAAAGATCCTACAAAAAATAATAATCATTGAAGAAAACAAAAATAGTATTAAGTTATAAACAATTAACAGCCTAGACTGTCAAAAAGAAAGATTAAGATATACAAAACTTGCTGTCAATTGACAGTAATATACCTATACATTTTTTTAAATATCGTTTTTGGACATTCTAGGTTGTAAATTGTTTTTTGTAGAATTTTTAAATTATATTCATTTGAAAAAGACTGACATCTTGGCCGAAACGTCGTATTGTTATTAAATATAAATTTTTATTATTTAAAATAATTTTCATATATTATAGGTGCAGATTGTACAACATAAATAAAGAAATTTGTATTATTGTTATAGTAGTTAAAAAAGTAGTTAAATTTTTAACTACTAACTACTAGTAGTTAGTAGTTTAACTACTTTTAAGAGCGAGTAGTTTAACTACTAAGTAGTTTAACTACTTTTTTACTTAAGTAATCAGTAGTTATACTCAACTACTTTTGTCAAGTAGTTTGCCCAGATCTGTTTTCATGTAGTGAAGCAGTACGATAGAACTCTGAAAAAGTTACTTTAAAGACCAGAACCTGGAAGCAGTAGCCAGCAACGACCGTCAGTCGGTCGCCTAGCCGTGCTGAATAGATCTAATGTGCTAGTGATGTTTTTAGTAATTAATTTTCATTGATAAAACTACTTTAAAACTGCATACCTGGACTAAAAATTGGTGGCTTGTGAAGGTTTGTGCTGGTTTATGCTAATCTAGTGGGCTATTTCGTGCAGGTTGCACGTTTGTGCTGTGCTGGTCATGCAGGTTTATGTTTGACAAGTGTGTGCGGTTTTTAATGAGTTTTATATACATATATATATTATATATATATTCTGGCGTATTTTTATGTGATAAATTTGTAGTGAACATCGTTACCTACAGAACGGTTTTTCTCATTTTAGCGTGCAAAGTTGAACTAATAGTATCTTGCTTTAGTATTTTTAATAATACTGTTCTCCTCCTGTATGTTTCAGTTAATTTTAAAAACATATAATAATATGCGTTTGTTTGAGTCTTTTGTCTCAACTTTTTGCTAAAGTAAATATTTTGATAAGCAATTTTGTAAACATTTTTGACAAAGTCGTATTGACATGCAATTTTTAGAACTATTCTAGGTAATAAAATGTTTTGATACAAAGATATTTACCTATTGTTTTTTTTTATATGAAATTATTTTTAATTTTTTCTGAATAATAAGGTTATTTTAGCAAACAGACAAGATAACCGACTCAAATACCATTAATTAAATAAAATTAAGTTTTATTTAACACATCTTGTAAATACATAATTTATATTTTCATGGCTCATTTAATTAAAAATTATTTACACGATAATTTAAAACAAAATGGTTGGCGCGTGTTGTAAAATTACAAATGCCATCTTAACTTGGATTTCAGATTCATAGATTTGTAAAGTTATAATTTGAGTCTTCAGTTCATATATTTTCTATTAATTATTAAACTGAAGTTATTGTCGTGTTTACAACGTCAATTATTCACAAACTCAAAATTATTCAAATCAGTCATAATAATTATTTTTTATTTTTTAAGAACATAAAAATTACATTTTTTTTTCTTTCATGGTTTCGATTTTGAAAAAAATTAAATGTCGATGATTTAAAATATATTTTTTAAAAAATTCAGAAATATATCTATGATTCATAGTTACGTATAGAATAAAAAATATAAATTTTGAATAAAATAAATTTTATAAACTGCATAATTTTGTATATCTAAATGTTTTGTTTTGACTCTTGGGTTAGGTACAGGCGCAAAAATTTTACAATTACCGAACCTTGAAAACTACTAACACAATTTTTTTTAGATACCTTGAACATTTTTTTCGCGAAGGGACTTATCTCAACCTTTTTCAAATTCAGTGCGTATTCTAAAACGGCACACTGTGGCACTGGTTGCGTACTATGTCTTATTTCAATTTTTGATCCATCATTTACACTTTTAATATTGACGCCCACAAAAACCCATGTGTTTATTTGGAATAAAATCATTATCAATGAAAAATTTTACAACAATTTAAAAACAGTTTATTAATAAGTGTAAAGTAAAAAGGTTACAAAAAATATACATATGTTTTATTTGAAATGTTGAATACTTGCAAAAGGCACTTGTATAATATTACATTGTTTCATTATTTTATTTCTTATCGTATTTGTAAAATCCTTCACCGGTTTTAACGCCAAGTTTTCCTTCTTTAATTAACTTTGCAACAGATTCATTTGGCTCAAACAATGGGTTATTAGGGAACTTTTCATGCCATCCTTGCAAAATTGAATGAGACGTATCATGTCCAACATAATCAGATAATTCGATAGGTCCCATTGGATATCCTGCACCCAACTTCATGGCAGTGTCAATATCTCGTGCTGATGCATCTCCTATAAAACGATTTTTTTCTTTTTATTGGGGAATAACATATTTTCTGTAATTGGTAACTGATTTTTTCGATGTTCTCGACAGTACAGTACCATTATAAAATTGACTAAAATCGCGATTAACGAAGCAAGTGCTCGGTAAGCTATGTCATAAAAACCGAGTCGAATATGCGTTGAGAGGGTTCCATACCATGCGGTTTTTCGTGAGAACTTTAAGACTTAGGATTTTCGTTTAAGTTTTCCTGTAAATTATGAGTTAGACCCTATATTCCCTATTTTTTTCAAAATTTTAGGCTCAGTAGTTTCAGAGATGGAGAAATGCTTGAGCTCATATATTTTCGTTAATATCTTTTAAACTATGCATTTTAAAATCATAAAAAAAATATTAATGCAGCTCTCATAACTAGCTCTTTCATTTGATACGTCACATGATGGATTTGAATTTCTTTTTTTTTAATTTGCCCCCCAAAATCGGAATTCTCTTGTTTAGGCTATACGTCCGTGATTGCGTCATATAACTCTATTTCAGTTTTTTTTGTCCAGTAGATTCAGATAAAATAAGCTATGAGAGACGGACGGACAGACAAACAGACACGAGAGTGATCCTATAATTGTTTCGTTTTTTCATCGGATGTACGGAACCATAAAAACGAAGAAGTTAATTTAGTGCTTACAAACTTCAAAGGGTTATTAATATACTGCGCACAGCCAAAATATCAGCTGATGTGTCTTAAATCTTTTTATTTTAACAGACTGAAAGTTGATTTTACCTCTCTCAAGCATCCGAATAGCTTCCGCTACATAAGGTACCAACAATCGATTAACAACGAATCCTGGAGTGTCCTTGCAAGTGATGCACACTTTTCCAACAGCTTTTCCCCAAGCCATTAATGCATTGTAAGTTTCGTCGGATTGTTCAGGAATACGTACAACTTCCAGCAGTTTCATAACAGGAACCGGGTTGAAAAAATGAAGACCTCCAAAGCGATCTTTACGTTTTGTTACGGATGCTATTTCTCCAATTGAAAGTGATGAAGTATTGGATGCAAAAATCGTTTTTTGTGGCGCGATCTATATTATGTAAGAATTAATGTTATTTCAATTTGTATTAAAATTTCGAAAAAATGAAATTAATTGTAATTTACCTCATCGAGCATGGTGAAAAGTTTATGTTTAATTTCGAGTTTTTCAACAATAGCTTCAATTACTAAATCAGCATCTTTGACTGCTTCTTTTGTATCCAAAGTTCCTGTCAGCCTGCTGAGAGCATCGGAGACAAACTTCTCACCATCGGCTTGGTTATCTTTATACAGTCGTTTGGCAACACGACCCAAGTTTGTTTTAATACTTCCTTGAGCTTTAGATAACGCATCATTATTAACTTCGACTAAATGAACATTATGACCGGTTTGGGCTGCGACCTAAAAGAAAACAAAGTAAGTACCTTATTTCCATGTTCACGCTTATTACAAAAACATAAGATAAACCTACAAAAATTGGTGCATAATTGTTCATTTGTTTTATGCAAACAAATTGTAGGCAATTGTTTTTTTTTTTTCTTTTGTTTATAGGTACTTTACAAATAGTTCATCTTTTTTGCAGTTACACAGTTCGAAGTGAATAATTAACGGGAGCTAATCATATTTTTTTTATTATTTAAAGAATTCGTTTTTAACTTACTTGTGCAATACCCGAGCCCATGAGACCGCCTCCGATAACTGTAACATTTTTTATTGCATTTCTGCTTGCACTTGTGGAAAGCCCACGTTTTAAAACTGTGAAAGCTAATGGTTGTGTCATTATGATCAAAGCAAAGTACAGGTTAAAGTTAATGTATCTTATTATTTGCTTTTTTCAACTTCTCACCGATTATATTCTAATTAAATGCCTCTCTCACTATGACTTGTCAGACCATTATCATTTATCTCAGTAAACTTGTTTACATAGAACAAGTACCACAATCCAAAGTCTAAGTCCAATCCTGAATACAAAGGTTATTTTCAGAATTAATTTAAGCGAGTAGAGCTCGTGCATATGACGCTAGAACTTAATTATACACGAACTCTAAAGACTAAAGTCGCGGTTGCAAGACTGGTGCTCTCAAATAACAGCGTTTATGAAATTTTAACAGAAAAGCATTTTAGTATTTTTTAAGAGCAACACAGCAAACTTTCTGAGCAATATTTTTCTTTTTATACCTTGGTAGTTTATTGTAGAATTACAAGTTTTTTAATTAAGTAAAAAAAAAAAACAATATTGAAATTTTATTTTTATTATGAATAAAAAAATAAGTGCTTACAAAATAGTTTATATAATACGTTTGTACTTAATTTCTAGTATCTTTTAGGCAGTCCATTTCAAACATCTAGTATCCATATGTGTACCTAAACACCGAATACAGCAATATTTAGCTCCACATGGAATGCATGTATAGGTGCTAATGGAACCGCAAACTGCACAAAAGCTTCTTTGGGGAAAATTAGATGGTCCGGCCATTGCAGATGTATAATTTGATGTTTCTGGATGTAAATTTCTATCTTCTTCTAATAATTGGAAAAATGATTTACGGTATTTCATTTTGTAATAATCAATACTTTTGGATTTCTTTTTGCGAATTCGAGATTCAACATTATCTTGGAATTTTGGTATTTTTTTACTCATTACTAAGTCTCCATGAGGATCATCATGAAAATTATCTTGTTCTAAGGCCTCCAAGGCTTTTCGTTGTCGACGTCTACGTGCCGCTTCATCTAAAGTCCTTTTCTTTTCGGTTTCTTTTATACGGCCCGATTCTCTTGCTGCCATCGTAAAACTTAATTTTCGGTAATAAGAAGACCTAATTTATCTTACTGTCCTTTCTCAGCTAACGGAAAACTAATCTGATCCAATAAATCATCAATCTTAGCTTGAAGGACTTCTATAACATCAGCCGATATAAATAAATGCGTTTCATCCAAATCTTGAATAATAAATCGACGACCAAGTTTTAAACTTTCATCCAAATGTAATAAGAATTGTTTCATAGCCTGATCACTGAAAGGAAAAATTGTTTATTAATTTTAAACCATAACCCATCACCTCCACAAAAAAATAATATAATATTTGATCACAACAGTGATTTATATAACACCAATTTCAATGTTTATTTACTTTTATGCGATTTCATAATATTAAAAAAAAATATTTTTAAAAAGTTTGGTACAGGTACTACTGTAAATATGTCAAATATGTTGTCAACATTTCTGATTACGCTATGTGAGTATTCCACTTTAATTAATTGATTAAATCTTATTTAATTTGCTTACCATTCAACAAGCACACCTTTCATAACATTAACCATTCTGACAGCGTAGTTTTGATCATCCAGGTTATGACAGCTTTCAAAAATCAAATCTTAACCTATAAAATGCATACATTTCACGATTTATTTCGAAGATGCAATAGTTACTGAATTTATAAACGCAACAATTAATATTCAATTAAAAACTGATTTACATTATATTTTATATATTTTCTACATTGGAGATACACATTTAAATAATATACATGTGGCTTGGCTGGTAACTCCCAGAACGGTTCTGCAACACGTTTATAACTCACCTTACGATGTAGAATCAGCAGAATCATAGAACTATGAATTTAGGAAAACAATTGCAGAACATAGTAACTTGTGAAATATTTAACATTTTTTTCCTAGAAAAATTCAAGAGTTGTGCTACTACAGTAAAATGAATCTACAAATATGGACTATACGTTAAACTAACAATTAGAAGCGATAGTCATTTTGTAAGTATTGTACCTATTTGCCACTAATTTTTATTTATATTTTTCGTACAACAACACTTTGTTTTACAGTTCTTGGAGAAACTGGAAAATATTAAATTCACTTTGAACGGACAAAAATATGAAAATCTAAAATCGAAATATTTCGTAACGGTTCATTTAAAATTGATATTGAGAAAGATTCTTATTTAGTCATGTCTAATGCAGGATATACATTTTTCCCTTCAGAGATTGTGGAAAACATTTTATTTTATGTCGATGGAAAAACATTTGCACGGGCTTCATTAGTTTGTAAACAATGGAACGACGTAGTTTTGAGATATAATAACAAATGGCAGCAATGTTGTGAAACAGAAATTGAAAATCGAATTGTTGAAGAATTGCTAAGTAAATATCATTGTAATGATAAAATATGTTCTAAAACTATATTTTTTCATGTTTATAAAAATTGGATGACGTGGAAAAAAATACAAATTAATCAAATAAAATACACAACGAAAAAATTGTCTGAAGATGCAGATGAGACAGAATATTATGACGATTCGTCTGTTTATTTTAAAATTTATGGAAATTATACATTTGCTAGAAAATTAAGTAATTTTAATTTGAATTTTTACACAGAAGCATTATTACCAGATAGATTTACAGAGCAATTTTCAATTCTCGATTTGCCACGAAATTTTTATCCAGAAAATACAGAGTTCATAGACTATATAATTTTTGTTGCTTTAATAGATTCCAAATTACTTTTTGTAGAATATAATATAGAATCAGATAAATTTGAACGTTCTATTAGTTTTGCTAGCTTTAATGCTTATTTATTAAAAACTTATAAAAACAAAGTGATTATTGCAAACCGCGATACAGTTACCATTTTTGAAGTATTTGTAGACCGTACGGTAAAATGGTTAGCGTCAGCAAGAACTTATATTAGCGGTCGAATTTTGGACATGTTTGTTAATGAAAACAATGTTTTCTCTGTTACTGACAATGGCACTATTTTAAAATTCGACATCCCTGTTATTCAGTCCATTGTCCCGATTCACGTTCAATATATTTTACACTTTGCACCAAATACAATAATTGACAAAATAAACATTTTTCGCGATGACTTTATTGTCGGTATAACTTCAATGCAGTTTTTATTTTTGGCGAATAAACGTGACATTTTTTTTTATTTTGATTGCATGAAAATTTTTAAATCTTATCCAATAGTATTTTGTTTATACTTAAACATTTTTATTGTTGGTTTATACTCTGGTGAAATATGTTTGTATTTTATTAAAACTGTAACTGAACTTGCCGATTGTATTCAAAATTGCAATATACGAATAAATGTTTCCGAAGAACCGATCAGATACATTGATATTAGTGAAAATAAAAAAGGCCCCATGATTGCTGTTGTATCGGGCGATAATACTTACTATATTCATTTAATTTAATTATGTACTTGTAACGCAATAAAGGGAATTTTGCAAAATGTGAGCACGTACGGTTTTAGAAAGCTATTTCTGCGTGGTTTTCGATTACAAATTATTTTCATGAGAGTGGTGCGTTACCGCAAAACTGATAGTTTTACTGAAACGTTTTACGAGTTGCTCTCAACTTTTTATAAAAATCAAAGATAGTTTCATGTTTTTATTAATAAACTTATCTGCAATTAAATACACAAATTCTACACAATGTTTGATAATGTTATTTTATTTAGTGTTTTTTTCGGGTTCAATTATATGTGAAGGTATTGGTTGTAGTTCCACCTGCAAAATTTATAAAATTAATATTAAACATCGAAGTTTAAGTCCATTTTTTTTTTAAATAATTTTAACACATCAAATTTGTCCATTAAACTTTAAAATTAATTAATATTAAAGTTAAATCTTGTGCATGATTGAAAATGAGACAAGCCAATGACGCACAGATGCTTGAATGTTATATGCGTTCGAGACAACATTGGATATACATTTTTTGAAGGTATATCTCCTCTGTATAATATGTCGAAGGTAAATGTTATATTATCAAATAATAGCAATATAGATACGAACGAAGAACATACCGTTGTCGCTTTTAGAGATACACCTTCAGGCAAATTTCTTTCAATATATTCTAAATATGTATCCGCAGTAGACCCGGTAAGTCTATGTAAATGTAGGAACCGATAATATGTCCGAATTTCATACTGAACTCTATGCTTTTTGTAAATATGTACAGATTTCAATAAAGTATATCTTTCCTTTGTATATCTACGTACAGCTCCTCTGTAAATAAAAATATCGTAAGAAACAAATGTAAACCTCTAATGTTACAACTGGTCATGGAGTCATTATCAGGATATCATATAATGGAAAATATATTTACAAAACTGCTTCTTCAGAAATCGTACTTTTTGGTGCTTCTATTACTAGAAAACAGTTAACGTGTTCCCGATAACGACTCCAAAACCTTATTATTTTTGTGGTTATCCACATACTCCTTTTCGACACCTATTCCGAGATGTTTTGCTGCGGTTTCTAAGAACCACGAATAACTTTTAAGTACAGCAGGGTCATGCCCTCGCATTTCTAATTCTAACCGGCTGTAAAGTTTATCCGGTTCTTCTGCTGGCGTGACCACAGGACTTCGTGTTTTCAATGGAATTTCAGTCACTGTACTACATGTTCGAAATGTGTTTACTTTATACGATGGTTTTAAGGAACTATAACCTAAACGAAGCAAATTCTGAAAAAAGTGCGGTTATGAAATTATTTAGAAACAATTAATTTAACTTTACAAGTTACTGTATACATACTAATACACTTTTATTCATAATACTTTCTTAATTTTTAAACATTCACAGTTTTTGTACTGGTTAGATTTGAGTTTTTCTACTATTTTGACACAAACAATATTACGACAACCGAAGACCAACTACTAAACTGGTTCTGACTCTGAGTCACAGAACACTGAGTAGTCGTAGCTTATTTTTGAACGGTTCAAAGATTCGACTCAATTTTTACTAGCCCAACGGATTTCTTAACAATTCAGTCAGTCTCAGTGTCTCTGGTCTCAGTACTTCTGGTGAGTCTTTGCACTGCGATGTGGTCGCGCTAGCATGCAAAAGGAAAAAACGGAAGTTCTGTGAACGGAAGAGCGAATAGAGCATAATATTACTGCATAGACACATACTCCTTTAAACGTGACCCTTGATGCAAGGTCGTATCCAGGATCAGAACTAGGGGGGGGGGGGAAGGGGGCAAGCCATGGTCGTTCAGGTTGTAACATTTTATCACGGAAAAGGTGAATGAAACCAAAATATTAAGAAAATTATGTATAATTATAGCAGTGCTTTATCAACCAAGTTATTACAATTATTTGCTTGAAAAAAAAATTATTCTAGTTACATGTCTTATACTAGTATCATTTTTCTTGGATTTGTAGAAGTAAAGTTATTTCAAGACTTGTAAAAATTCCAGCAACAAAATTTAATAACGACTTATTTTTTGCTTCCCCTCGCTGGGTACGCCCTTGCCTTGATGTGTGGAGTGTCGGCCAGAGGCAAGTTCTTGAATGAAGCGATGTCCAATTATGGTACTCCCCCTTACTTGTCCCTAATATATACCACAATCAAAATATCGAAAAAAAATATTTTTTTAATTTTATTTTTCTTTACCACTGAGGCGCTCCCTGGGACTTGGTGCCTGGGTTATGACAGCCCTCTTGCTTGCCCCATAAATGTAGGTACCACAGTCAAAAATATCGGAAAGCAAAAAAAAATATGTTTTTCCTTTATTTTTTTTACGGTGTCTGAGGTGCCTCCTGGGACATGGCGCCTGGAGCGGCCGCTCCGTTCGCCTTATGGTAGGACTGGTCCTGTTTCTGTGTCAGTCCTTGTTTCGTTGCATCTCCCCATATATTATAATTTTTGCACCTACCCAATTCGGATCGGTTTTTTAGAAGAGCATAGAGTTCAACTGGAAGGAACATTTAGTTTTCATTTCATAGCAAGCGGCTCCATCAAAGTAATTATTTTTTTTAAATAGAAATTTATTTTTGATAGGAGATAATTTAATTTCGCTTATATTGCGTTTCCATGGCTTTCAATGTCATCGACAGTAAGTAAAGTTATTGATACACAGGTTACCTCGGTGATGAATGATGTCAGCTGGGAGACCGTTCGACATTTTTTTCCCACCACGCAATATCAATTGACAGCCCACTGGACCTTTGTATCTAATAACCTTGCGTAATCATCAAACTTCTGTTCAAAAATTATACCGGAAACATTCTAAATTGTGATATTTTCGAGTAATGATTTTGTAAATATATATTTTATTTAACAGTCACTACAATTAATATCACTGAATGTAATTTTTACATTAATTCATTTGTCAGAAACAATTAAGTATTACTTAAGAATTTTTTACTCACATCGTATATTCAATTGAATCAGTGAGATCGCAAATTGCTTGAGTCAAAAAATAAATTTGAATCGAAAGGTTGTTAAACATTGTGTAAAGAAACAAGAATTCACGTTCTCTTCACAGAATGTTTAAATACCTCTCAATTATACCTGTTTTTATTTATTCTCTTTTTTTAGCTCGTAGTTTTTGATTTCACTGATTCAAAAATAAGTTTAAGCGAAATTTCGTTTGCACTAATTGCATAACAACATTAACTTGTTTGTGTCAATAATAGCATTTTTAACTTATAAAAATGATTTAAACAATCAAAACCGATGTCTGGACACTATTTTGTCGATTCTTCTTTGTATTTTGAGCAGCACTTTGTTTCATTAGGAAGTGAATTTGAATCAAATGTAAATGAGCGTTTCGGTAGTCCGTCAAAACTATGAAATGACTGTTTTCTTAATCTATGAAAAGAATTCGTATCGACAGCCTCGAGTATTTGTAACAAATCTTGTGACTTCATTGTTGGACTTCGTGCTCTGGTATTACAAGCGCGTCTTAGTTTCACTTTACGTAGAGTATCTTGAGAAATAAGAGGCTGATGAGACTTTCGTCCGATTGATGATGAGTTACTCTGCTGAAAATAAAATACGAACAATTCACACAGACCAATGCGACTATACAATTATTTTTTATTTTTATACATGCATTGAAAAAAATCATTTCAAATTAAATAACATTGATTTAAAAATTAAACACAAACAATTTAACAAAACTAAACTCACTGATATTTTCCTTAATTTAACTTTACGAATATCATCCACTGTAATTAATGGTCGTGAATTATCGGCGGTGTTCAATTTTTCAAGTTTGTTCATAGTAGGTTTGATTAACTTGGGGGCAGTTAATGCTGGTAATGGTGGTGGAGGAGGTGGCAAAGGCGGTGGAGGCGGTATAGAGGAACGATCTGGAATGATATACGGAAGCTTTTGGGATGCTTGTATCGTGCTGTTCATACTCTGCAATTCTGATTTTAAATCTGACAGTTGGTTTGTCATTTGGGACATCTGATCGACTAACAGTGTCACTGTTGCTTTGAGATCAGTAATTTGTGACGTGTATTCTTCACACAAACATATTTTGCCAGCATTTAAATTATCCGCGCTTTCCAGTCGAGCGTTTTGAAGAATCCGAGTCATCGAATCTACACCCTGAAATCAGAAGCACAAACATGTCTAAAACAGTGGCGTAGTTGAGAACTCAGAGGCCCTCCCGCGAAAATCTCAGCAGGAATTTCTGTTCAATTTTTCAATATAATTTATTTCGCTACTGAAACTCTGTAATACAGGACGTAGTTGACCGTACATTAATTATAATATCGACGTTTAACTGATTCGCTTATTTCGAGGTTATTGGGGATTGATTAATTGAATTTTAAAGATTTTTTAATGCGTCGCGTGCACTGCGTACCATCAACTATGCCACTAGTCTAAAATTATTCAGTTTGAACTTGCAACTGATTGTACTAATGTTCTTAAAGTGAACAGAGATACAGGCGATTGTAGAGTGTCTAGCTGCTGAGTTAAATTTTTAATAAATTGTTTTTTGTACGTAAAGAAAAACAATATACCTTTTTTACCTTTAGCCTCATCCAATTGCATAGTTTTATTAACAATGTCACTATTCTGCTTCGAGTTTCCTTTTTTAAATTTCGCTTGTCAAATAGAGCAGAAATGTCGGAATTTCTCCGAATTCGCTTAATTTTTAAAGTAGCGGAGTAATTGAGCGAAGGAGATGCTTTAGGGCTTGGACCAAGACAAATATGCGATAATTTTTCATTTGGAGTGGAAACTCTACTGTTACTAAATTGAAGCGGAAATGTTGTAGGTAAATTTAAACTTAATCTTGGTGGACTTTTTATTTTTTCATCTAGAACGCTGTGTTCAGATAATGGTGGATTTACAGCAGCTTGTAAATTATAATTGCAAATGCTTTTTCCGAGAATATTGTCATTGCAACTGTTAGTGTCAGTACCAAGAATTTGTTTCTCAATTGAAGTTTCATCATTTGTTTGAGTACTTTGATCCGATTTAAGAGGAATTTTTTCAATTCCAGGTGAATGTAATTTTGGAATCGATGATAAACTTCGATGTTTACAGTAACTTCTTTCGTATAATCTTACACCAAATTTTTTAAAACGTTTCGGTGTTTCAATGATTGTTACATCAGGTGCGGTTATTCGATCACCACAAACGGATTTTTTGTCAGTGTCACAAATTTCATTCGGTTTAACGTTACACGAATCGTTAACAGGGAGTGATTTATTGCGATGAATATCAGTTAAAGAATGTCGCCGTTCTAATAATTTAATACGAGATATACTCAATGAACAGTCACGTTGTCTTCTTGGTGAACTGCAAATTTCAACTATTTTTATGAAATTTGCTTTTGGAACAGGCGTGCATTTCAATCGAGAACTCAAAGGAGTGTTGACCGGAGTCGGTGAATTGTTATTTAATTCATCGTCAGTAAAAAATATTCTTGGTGAAATAATAGAAGTATGTTCTATGTACGAACGATTAGAATTCTTAAAATTGACTGAATAATTATCACATTTATAGTAAGAATCACGTAATGTACTATCATTTATTGATTTAGAGTTACTTTCTTCCATACTTCTCTCCTTTTGGAGTCTTCGCCTTTGGCGTCTATTTTTCCCCATTCTGTTGAAAACACTTTTTAAAGCTGTCACTATCAAAAACTAATCTTGATTTCAAATTATCGCACTTTTAATTACTTTAATATCAGTTTTATACACAAAAGATTTGTATGGAACACTATCCAATATATTAAAATAAACCTGAACGTAAAAAAAATAATAATATATAATGTATAATATTAAAACATATAGTTAAACGTCAATTGAAAAATAAAATAAACAAAATCGAACGTGTCAAAAACAACTACCGTTTATTAAAGCATTTCAATTTTTAAGTATTTCGCGACATAAGAGTCATCTGTAGTGTTAGGCTGTTATGATTGCTAGCAATGGTACTCCGTACTTACTGACCGCGGCTTAAGTTTTGGCAATTTTTTTACAAAAACTCGAAAACGCCATAAGTTCCAAACGAGGAAGTATGTGGTGGGAGTGGTCAGAATCGATTTAGCTTGATTTTTTTATAGATAAGGAATTCAGGGCTATTCTACTAATGATAATCACGGTGATTACCGGGTGCTTAGCAACATAAATTTTTTTTTGTTTCTTTCTAGTGGGGTCGATCTGTCAAAAAAAAAACCCGTTTTTGAACTCAGAAAAAACAATTATTTTTTTTCCTATATTGTAGTTTAGAGTCCCCTGTATCTTTTAAAACTATTTTGGGTCCAGCAGGTGGTGGGGCAGGGGGGGAAATTAACATGGGAAACATGGGAAAATGGGTTTTTAGTAAATAACTTTCTTAGTTGAAGTCGAACGGGAAAAAATCAAGAGGTGAAAACGAAGAGCTCAAAGAGACGCACAAACTGGTTTTTTGTTTTTTAAAATCGGTCCAGCGGTTCCCGAGATTTCGCGACTTGAATCTACAAAACGGAGACTGGACTTTTTTGTCGCGGCGAGAACGTCTGAGAGCCGTGTTGGCTTTTTTTCAAGGAAAAAATCAACTCAGGGGCTTGATTTTTTTTCCTTTGCAGGTGGTCGGGTCCAAATGACTGTCTGCAAATTTCAAGTCCCTAACTCTATTAGAAGGGGAGGGGGAGGGGAAATAAAAAAAATTTCAAATTGCCCGACTTTCTTTATTTATCGGCCGATCTCGTACAACAAACGTGACTATCTTCGGGAACATTAGGGCTTCAATTCCCAATAGTTTTTTTTTATTTTTCGCCATAAATACACAAATTATGGTGAAAAAACCGATTTTAAAAAAAAAATTTTTTTGAAAAAACGTGCTTTTTCAAGGAAGGGAGGGGGTGGAGGGGGAAAAATTTACCATCAAACGCGTTTTTTTATTATGTTTAATTTGAGACCCCGTAGAATGTAATCGGATGATTAGGGAGGGCACAGGAGACCCGCAAAGTCTTTGCCCTATAGCGGAGCGAGGAAAAGGGTTAGGGACTTCTTACTAGGCTCATTTTAGAGGAAAATCAATTGGCTTTCTAAATTTTTTAATCCGAAACCGCTTGACTTGAAATTTGCAGACAGTCATTTGGACCCGACCACCTGCCGAGGAAAAAAAATCAAGCCCCTAAGTTGATTTCTTCCTTGAAAAAAAGCCAACACGGCTCTCGGACGTTCTCGCCGCGACAAAAAAGTCCAGTCTCCGTTTTGTAGATTCAAGACGCGAAATCTCGGGAACCGCTGGACCGATTTTAAAAAACAAAAAACCAGTTTGTGCGTCTCTTTGAGCTCTTCGTTGATTTTTTCCCGTCCGACTTCAACTAAGAAAGTTATTCACTAAAAACCCATTTTCCCATGTTTCCCATGTTAATTTCCCCCCCCCCCCTGCCCAACCACCTGCTGGACCCAAAATATTTTTAAAAGATACAGGGGACTCTAAACTACAATATAGAAAAAAAAAATTGTTTTTTCTGAGTTCAAATTTTGAGTTGGATCGATCCCACTATTCTGCTAAGCAAAGTGTTTGCCACAAGTGGTTAAAATGATCATGTGAGGTGTTTATAAGAGTGGATAAATTGTAACTTGTAAATGGGTGTTGTTAAGCTGACACTTTGAGTGTTTATTAATTAAAATGGACGCCGAAATATTTCACTTACTTATTTTGGAGTTAATTGAGAATGAAAACAGGTTAATAATAGAATTATATTATAACGTACACGCGTTATACATTTTTTTACTATTCTTTTACGTTTTTTATTAATCCAAAATTCGAATTGAAATTCAGTATAAGGGCTAATTTTTCCCATTTTTTATCCACAATTGTGGATTCGGTTGATGAAAGTTTTCCACTCAACATATTTTTATTAGCGTCAATAAAATCAATCGTCAATTTGTATTGACTAGATGATACTTTTTTTTGTCGTCTTTTTGTAATTTTATTATCCATAATAATAATAATTATTATTAATAATTAATTATTTTCAGCACGTGACAACTAACACAAAATTCAAAAGTATATAACCGTGGTAACCGCACAAAAATAGACTTCTAATTAAATTCAGACAATTCTTTATAAATTTTGTAATCACTGTGGTTACGTAAGAAGAGTGATTAGAACAAAAATAGTAGAATACGCCTAATATCTGTCATACCTATGTAAAAATATTTTCAGATTTTTTATTGATTTTTTAATGAAAAAAAATGAGAATTTTACGAAAAAGAAATTCGCTGTTTCGTTTGATATTAAGAATTCTTATATAGAAAAAAATTCATCTGAATCGATTCCGACCAGCCGTAATTCGACGTGTATGTTTTTTTTGTGTATATACCGTGATAGCTTCGAACCGATTTGAAAAAAAATCATTTAGTTCAGAATATTATTGGATTGGTCTCATATAGTTTTTCTTAAAATCAATTCAGTCGTAGGAGGTGTATAATTTAAAGCCTGTTTATTTATAATTGAAATTTGGATAGCTCACGAAGGCTATATATAAATGTTCTTCAATGTTGTATTGTGCCGACGTTTCGAAAAATATATTTTATTCCTCAATAATGTAGTCCTGAGGAAGAAAATATATTTTTCCAAACGTCGGCATAAAATAACATTGAAGAACATTTATTTATAGACTCCCCGTACTCTCCAAATTTCAATTATCGACATTGTTAATCGATTTTGATGATTCTATTTAGGGTGATCCCAAATAAATTTTAGTAAAATTAGTTTAGTAGTTTTTTCTAATATATGGCAAATTTTATGTTAGTAATCAAATATAAAGAAAGAAGTTGGTTAGTATTTAACAATGTGCAAACTACGTATTTCAAATCCACTGAAAAGTAAAAAATAAAGAAACTTAAAAAAAATAATCTTCTTCAAAAAAGTTACTAAAGGCGGAAAAATAATGAATTTTTGAGGTCGGCCCCTATTTTATAAAAGTAGATATACTTAGTAATTATATTGACGTTGCGACCTCAAAATATAATTATTTTCCCCTTTTTAGTGACTTCTTTGACGAACGTTATTTTTTTTCTAAGTATTATTTCCAAATATTTATATCAATATACAGTCATGCCGATGAGTCGATAATGACAATTTGCTAGTCACTAATGAAATACATATGAATCGAGGCTCAGCCGACATTCATGACAACACCAAAAGGCTCTAATTGTTCTGTCATGGCTTAATAATAAACACCGCCTTCAAAAAATATTGCATAATTATACTAATTCTCAAAAACTGCGCGCCTGATACCAACACTGCTCTATGTTTAAAGGCTGTTTCAAAACATGCGGAATTTAGAACATTGAAAGAATGAAAAACTGCTCCTGCATCCCTGCAAAGAATATTTATGAAATATATGACATGCAAAAACATTAATTATCGATTTTATATAAATAGGTACGTATAATTTATAAATTAATAACAAATCGAATCATATTAAAACAAACTAACAATCTTTCTTTGAAACATTCCGTAGAAATAGCTATTAGAGAGTTACAAAACATTTTTTGTAATCTAATAAGAGCCTTCAGACGATGTCTTAAACATCGGCAGCGCCTTGATTCAGAAGTATTTCATTCGAGACTAACAAATCAGCTGAACGACTCGTCTATTTTTGATTTGAATTAGAATTATTCAGAAAAATACGAGATAGTTCAGTTTTAACATTGAATATTTTGTCAAAATATTCTTCTTGTCGTTCTAATTGTATGTAAAATATAACATAATATAAAATATATCATATTTTCCAGTGAAAGCTGCAAATTGAACAAAATTTTATATGCTTTTCTGTTATAATTTGTATGATTGGCTATTTTTTGCAGATATTTTTTCATCTTAACATGACACATCAGTGACGGGCTACGACTGAATTTAAGAAAAAAATGTACTATCCTCGCTTTTTTGTCAATTGGTTCAAATTCTTATTTAAACTGGAATAAGACAGGCTTTTACAGCGTCTTAATAAAAAAAATAGTTATAGAGATTTCATCCTTTAACAGAAGAAGACAAACCAACCATTTAGCAAAATTATATTGCTGCCATTTAAACAGGTTTACAGTCAAGATAAAGTTTGACATGTCTTGAGAGGATTTTTATTATGTTTTTTTGAATCAGAGAACAACGAAAATTAATTTGTTTAAAAATAAAATAAAAAACTTTAAGAACTCCTTGACATTATAATTTTGAAAAAGGAAATTTAATCTGTTTTTTTAGTGAGTTTTGTGAATAACACCTAATTTGAAAAGTATCCTGTTTCTTTCCAGATAAACAGTTGAAACGGCAATAGGTACAACGCAATGGGGTGAACTCATTGAAATCAGCGGGTAGATGTATGTAAGCATAGAATTGAATTACAGTTTATCAAATATAAAAATAATAGTCCTGATAACATTTTGTTGTTGCTGTCACTGGAGTTATGTAATTAGTTTTATTTAAAAAAAAGAGTGTTTTAATAAAATACATTAAATTAAAACCACTCCCACTGTATTTGTATTAGAACATTAGATAATGTCTTTAAAATTAAAAATCGTCTTTGACAAAAAATACCTCTTAAGTGTTTCTGGGATCTGGATAATTAAGTTGTTAAAAATGTTTAAAAACGACACTTTTACACGGTTTATCAGAATGTATCAGAATTATCTACGGGGTTCGTCAGAGACAAAATGCGACAGCAGAACAACTTTACTTGTTTGAAAATATCTACTGAACCGATTTTGCGGTAAACGTTTAAGCCTGCATGCATAAAATATAAATGATGAAAGATTTTTGTTGGCCTACCTTCTATAAAATAGCTACTTTACATATACGTAACGTGGCTCATTAGGCACTAGGGTAGGAAAGTAAAACACAACTTATGGCGCTATATCTAATTCCACAGTAAATAACTGTTTATGTCAGTTGTTTATTAAAAGTGTTCAAATTTGAACTATCTAAATTTTTAAAATGAAACGAAAAGCAATTATTTTTTTAATAGGTTGTTAAAAAATTCCATAAATAGCTCGTGTACAATGGTATTAACAACACTGTATACATTAAATACAATCTACTATGCTATAGGTAGTATATTAATTAAAAATATTATGATAAAATCAAGTTAGAAATTACAGTGTTTGTTTTAAATAGATATACAGATCTCGGAATCAACATAAAATTCTTTCTAAAATTAGTAACAAGCCGTGAGATAGCCTAGTGGACCTTTCAGATTGTAATCTGTCAAAATACGTTTTTGAAGTGAAAACTTTTTTAGGCGCATTGTGCAATTTTTGGATGCGTAAAATCTTATGAGTTCGCGTCAACATCACCGACATGCTAATGTTAAAGTATGACGTGTTGTAATACCGAGTGGGGTAATAGTAATACGGTGGGGCCCAAGGCTCCATTACTGTTCGCTGCTGAGTTGCATCTCAATCGCGTGAGCTATAAGTATATGATGGGCTGAGTTTTGTTTTCACTTCCGTCGGCAATCCCCAATGACTGCCAGTTTTTTTCCGTTTCATTATTAATGTTTATAGTGTTGTATAGGTCTAAACAAAATTATAAATATTAATATTGATCTATTTAAAAACTTCTCTCCTGATACTTGACTTTATATTTTGTCAAAGACAAACTGTAAAAATATTGTGAAATGTGGTACAGTAGGAGTGGTTTCAATTTAATGTATATTTTATTAAAACACTTTTTTTTTTAAATATAAGTAATTAGATAACTGCAGTTTATTCCATAAACTGCACAAAAAAGTGTCATAAAGGGCATACATTTTTATATTAGACAATGTACATTTTATTCAGGAATTGTGATTAAAATTGTTATAAACGTGTTTTTGTGGTTATTAAGTTCATGTATAATTTTTTTTATGAATTGTGGTTATATTTAATGTGAGCTGAAAAAATTTTTTTTTACGTAAAACAGAAGTTATTGTTTAAATTGGAAAAAAGATCACTATTTAAAACAATTTGTACATTGAAAGAGTACTACGTATTAAATTTGTTCAGCAAATTGTAAAATTGCTAAATTTAATTAAATGTAAAATTGTTGCAAATTGTCTTACCAACGATTTTTTTAATGATTATAGAAATTATATTTTCTAACACATCTTCTTAAATAAAGCAACATGTATTACGGAATGCTTTTGTGTCAAGGTTATACAATTAGTGACAATATGATGATTTAATTAAGTTGTCGAAACTTGCTGTACTATGAATAAATTATGATATTTTGTGAAAAGAGAATAATTCACACTATAGAAATTTTAATTTATATTCGAAAAGTGTTTTATTAGATCAGTTTGAACATTGTTTCTGCATTATTTTTGATCGAAGTTATAAATATTTGTGTTATAAAACGTAAAATATGAAACTTTAGATTCTATTTTAATTCGGCCCAAAATTATAATTACTTACACGCCGCTGATTCGTAAATTAATATAAAATTATGTAAAACTATTTCGAACTGCAGTCCTAATACAATTATTGTTATTAACCCATTTAATACCACTAACAAAATTACAATTACGTTTTTATTTGGTCAAATATATTTATTAGATCAAAAATATTAATATTATTACAGATTTTGTTTATACAAAAAAAAAGGACATTTTGTTTTCGCAATATTGGCAACATTTAAATATTTTTTGTGATACAAACATATAAGACAAATACGTCACACTGTGTAGAAATAATGTGTAGTGTTTTTGAAAAATTTGGAAATTCTTCTTATCATTAAGGTGCTTGAGACCTCATGCTCTCAAGCACCTTAAAATATAGACGACAGCTACAGATCAGACTGTCAGGTGATGTGTTGGTTTTTTTTAGAAAATGATGTCAAACTGCTGTTTCAGTTTTTAAAGAAAGTATTTTCTGGCAGTCTTAGCTCATTTTATTTATTTATTCTTTTTTGTTAGTTATATAGAACTTGTTGATTTATTTATTTATTTATTTTTTTATCTTAATTTTGTTTTGAATTTTTTTTATTGTTTTCATGCTAATGACCTTAGATTTTGTGTCTATAGTCTAAAACCTATCAATATATCAAACTTGATAGTAATACATGTTTTGGCAATATTGCGTTTTAGAAACTTAAAGATTTGGCAAACAAAAACTTGTATAAAGTAAAAATTGATATATTTTTATACGCACATATTTATAACACCGCTGAGTCTTCCTTGAAACTTGAATTTTAATTCATAACTTTCAAATAAAAAAAATGGGTATAATAATGAAGGTGATGCAGAAAATTATGTTAAAATATATTAAAATATGTTAAATTATGTTAAATTATGTAAAAATTATGTATAATGTATTAATAAACTACAAGCTTTTGTTTTATTAACACCTAGTGTCAGATTATTATTAATAATAAAATATTGAAAAAGATCTTGCGAAAATGCAATGGTCAAAGATGGGTTAACTAAGGCGGAGTCAAAACAATGTTTAAAACATATAGCTATCAGTCAACAAGCAAATTATGTAACAGTCTTTTTGCAGCAAATACCTCTTATACACTTCTGGAAGCCTGCTCCTATTTTCTTAAAATTGATCGGTTTTGTATATACGCTAAAATTTTTTTAACAAGACACAAATACCTCTTACTAGGTTATGGAGGCTGGATAATAGATTTCAAATTTTGTCTCAAAGCAATAAAAATTTTTATCCCACACTATAACAAATATCTCTTATATACTTCTGGGAGCCTACTCCTATTTTTTTAAAACTCGTCGGTTTTGTCCTTATATACGCTAATTTTTTTTAACAAAACACAAATACCTCTTACTAGGTTATGGAAGTTGGATAATAGATTTCAAATTTTTTGTTAAAGCAACAAAAATTTGTATCGAACACTATAAGTACCTCTTTGTGTTTCTGGTAACCTATTCTTAAATTTGTAAATTTGGCAAATTTTATTGGGCTAAAAAAATGTATTCAGACGCAACTGATACCTCTTATATGCTTCTGGGGGCTGAATACTAAATTTACGTATCTTTGTCAAACTCAATAAAAAATTTTACCAACGGAAACAGCAGTCATAAGGACCATTCAAGCGATGTCAAAAACATCGGCGAAGCCTGAATTCAGAAGTATTTCATTCAGAACTAACAAATCAGCTATACCGAAGCCCCTTTCTGATCCTCGCGTAAAAAATTTGAAAAAAACTCCTCTTAATTTATTTCGAAAGCAAGAAAACACTTTTAAAATCTCCCTGAGATATTTTTAAAAAGGGATCTCACTAGTGTTATTCTGTACTAGCGAGCTTCGTGGATTACGCTTAATATAAAACTATCATATACATATTCCAGATTTTTTAGAGAAACTTGGAACAGCTCTATTTCCGAAACGTGTCCATTTTACAAGCTTTTATTTAACTTGTCATGTTTGTCAGTCAGTATGTCAGTATGTTTTGCGGGTATTGGGAAATTAGTTGTTAAAATATGAAATTAAATAATAATTACTGTTATTTAATGATAATTTATTAATAAAAACACAAATAAAATTTACAAAGCATCACTCTGTGAATAAGATTTTTAAATGTTTATGTATTTCAAAATAGCCTTCAAAATTAATAAGTTTACTTGTTTGTAAATATCTTCAGATATTGATCTACTCTATTGTAATATATAAATATAATACATCCATTTGTTCACTTTTTTAAGACAAAATATGATATATTATTTAAAGACCACAATGTAAATAGCATACATATTTGTATGAATTGAAATGAATCTCAGATATTTTTAATTTAAATTAATTAAATCATACTTTCTGTGTTTGCTAATGACTAAAATATAACGTAGATAATTTTATATTTTAAAAATAGAGTGCGCAAGATTGCCTTAAGGGTGCGATGTTATTTGTACAAACATGTTTATCTAGTTACTTAGAATCTATACTTGCAGCTACGGTGCACCCAACATACTGAGTCAAATAATACATGAATAGCTACTGTAAATTATATTTTTCTTATTTCTTTTTGTTTCTGCTTCTTCGCCTCCTGCTGTATTTAGAGGAAATATTATTCCTGCGTGGCACCAATATAAATTATTCTTGAGCAGAAGTTTGCAGTGCTCATGGAAAACGTTATGGTCTTTAAATAATTGCAATTATGGTAATATACCTACAGCACAGTTACTCATTTGTTTAAACACATTACGTAATATTTTGAGAGTACATTTTTTTTAGATATGAACGCGGTTTTGAAATGTAATTTATACATCGATTAAACTAGTGTTGTAAAAAAAATGACGCCTTGAATACAGAAATATCTTCTGATAACGTGTTCTGGTCGCAATTAGCTTACATTTTTAATAAATGTTATGGCCAATTTGCGAAATCAGTCAATCTGTTAAATATCCAGTCAATCTGCAAAATGCCCAAATCGACAATTTGCGATTGTTTCAGGCAGCTCGTAGATTGACTGATGTGCTTTTAGATAATTTAAAAAATTAATAAGCAAAACAATGAAACAATGTAAACCATATCTGTCCCATGCATCAAAATTATGACGCTTAATTTCGAATTTATAATAGCGTCTTGCCAATTTTCAGATTATCAATCGGTGAACATGTTAGATTTGGGCATCTGCAGATTGACTAATTGTATCGCAAATGGGACTGATTTCGCACAAAGCCATAACATAAACACAAATTTTAATGTAAAAGTGTAAAACAAATTAAAAATTGCATTTGTTAAAATCATCATTTGTTCGATGAATGAACTCAGCTCATAGAGCAAAATACAATTATCAATTTTATCCTACATGAATAGTTAATATTTTTATACAACAACCATGAATTGTTATTTGTTAATTATATAGTTTCCTTATTATCAAGTATGTTGATATATTACGTAAAAATTAAATATTTTGAACGTAAAATTGTACCTATTTTCTCTAGAAAAAATAATATACAAATATAAAGGCAAACCCAAGTCTTACAAGTAATTTCTGATCAATCTATTTTATTTTTAAACTTGTGGTATTTGATCTAGCTAGTTTAAAAAGATTAGTTGAAATTTTAAACTTTTTGTAATCTTTTTAAATCCAGTTCAATATGCAATATCGAGAGTTTAAATTTTTCGACAAGTATTTAGCAGAATATGATAATAAACTCAACATTTTTACATTTCGCTAGAACGCAGCTTTAGAATAGCCCACTATTTTGCTAGCAGGTGGCTTTCAGTTTCCAGCACGATTTTTTATAACAACGATTAATACAAAACATTTAATCGTCTTTTTCACCCGGGCAATAGGGTATTTGACTCAATTAAAAATATGTTATAAATTGTTGTCATTCTAATGTATTACGGCGTAAAAAAGCCTATCCACTTTACTTTCAGGATAAAATATGTTTATTTTCTGAAAAAAACTTGAATAAAATTTTAATTTTTCTGAGGTTTTATCATGTGATCGAAAACGCTCTATGACGTCACACTACGGTAAACATCGCAAGTGTTCTATGGTAAACGTTACAGAACACGCGGTCATTTGTGATACACATATCGAATTATAGTTTACTAAATACGTGAGTTCTGACAATTTGTGGTGTCATCGTGTGATTTTTGAGTGCAATATACATATTTTTCTCGTAAATCTATCAAGTTAACTGCAAAATGGAAAGAAATTTTGTACAAGCGGACAGTGACAACCTACCCAAAGTAGACGCACTTATGGTTGGATTGTTCTTTAAAAATAACCCTGATTTTTATGCTGCTGAACTGAAAACGTAAAAACGCTAATGTAAGTATTATTTTGAAGTAACTTATTTATAGAAATCACTCGAGAGCTGTACAAAACATTTTAATAAAATCATGTTTTAGGTTATGTTGACATTTTGTACAAATTGTATGTAAAGTAAAGTAAACAATTTCTTTGGTTTTTCAGGTCTACAAGGGAATGTTATGGAGACGATGCGATTGGCTATGTACAACTGCATCGGGACTCTGGTCTTTGCACAGTAAAATGTAAAATGTGTCCAGAGCATAAAGTTCCTTTGGAACAGAAACAAACAGTTTTTGTGGAGTTTTTATGGATGTACTTATACATTGAGGCACTATGCACCATTTATAAACCGTAGTTTATATCAAATTCAAGAAAATAAACAAATCTTCATTTACTTACTATATGTTACAAAACACGTGCTTAATGTTTACCGAACTGTGACGTCATGTATCACCTGACTTGCAAATCGCGTTTTGGCGCGTTTTTTTTTTAATTCAAATTTTTAACACTGAAATTTACCGAAAATACGACACATTTTCACGAAAATATGAATATATCGTGCATTAAATGTAATAAATAATAGTATTAAAACAATTCACAATAGTAGTCAAATACCCTATTAAGATTTTTCCCGATTGCCCGTCGGTCCAGTCTGTGTCTGCTAGGATGTATATTGTCCTTGGAATATCTAAAAAATCATTATTAATGTTTGCCTTTATAAAGTGGCAAATAAAATTAAGTTTTAATATCTATGACTGCTTGAAAGCAATAATGATGTTTTTCAAACAATTGAAAGCACAGCCCAAACGATAGACAATATTATAATATTAATATCAAGTTATTTGATAACTATAATAGATAAAATATTTAGTCCAATCATCCTCAAAATAAATATTATTAATAAATATCTAATTCAAGTGTTGTCCGACAGCGCGAATATCTCAATTTCTTGCCGTTAAACAAAACATATAAAACATTGCAAATGTAGACAAACAATAAATTATTATAATTAGGAACCGGAAAACAGTTTTGGAGAATATGTAAAACTTAAATTGAAAATTGAGTAACAAAAATGTATATTCATAATTTTTTTAGTAATGTTTGAAAACAATTTTATTTTGAGGATGAAGGGGTTAGTTACAGAAAAAATCTTATTGTGTATGTAATTTTTGTGCCAAAAATTATCTAAAAATATGAAAAAAGGCATTACTCTCACTTAGATATAATACGAAGTTATTATCTTTTGTTTATTAATAATTGAATAGCGAATGTAATCTTTTATCGGCTTTATATTTTTTTTTTTATTAGAAGTGCACCAGTTTATTATAATTTCTAAAAGGTTCGGTTCATTCGATTTAATCGAATATTTACGCTTAAATTTATATACAAATCTGAAATAAAAATATGTAAAGTCTGTTCAAATATTGAAGGATAGTAATAAGAAAATTTGATTTTACTAAACAGAAGAGAAGCATTTGTTTTATTGTCCATCACAGTAAAACTTATCAGTTTTCTTTCATATTTGAAATTAATTAAATCTTATTATTCTGAAATATATGAACACACTATACATACCTACATTATTTTTACATTCAGTTATTATCTACGAAACACTTGAAAATATACTACAGAATAACGCATATAATTCTCTAAGATTATGCTAAGCTGGCGCACATCTATATAATAAAAAATGAACTCTATAAATAAAGAAAAACATACTGGCTAGATTTTTAAATGCTGTGCTTACTAAATAGTGCTTATATTTCAACAATTGCAAATATTCACAGCTTTTTAGACACTAAAATTTCATGTACATTTATGTGAAAAGTTTTTTTTTAAATAACGGGAAAAAATACACTCAGTAGTCATTATACATATTTTGGTTTACAATTAAATACTGTAGGTTATGGCTGTCATACATCATTTTAAGATTCTTAATCTAGTTTGTCGTGATTTAAGGGCGGTCGCAGTAAATATTTTTGTCGTTAGAGTTTTGTAAAAAAAATATTAAAATTATTACATACACGAACTACAATTTCGTAGCGACTACTACGTAACATATTCTAGATTTTGTCTATCATAACAGGCTACAACATTGCGTGCCCACAAAAAAATATTCATCTGCGATCGCGCTAGAAGAAAAAAAATGAAATCAACTGTTGCGATTTGTTACAGTCACCAAAATTGATGAAAATACATTCTGTTATGTATCACAGATTTTTCGTCAATTTTGGTGACCACAATCGTGAAGCTACGTTCCCAAGGAGCGCTTTTTAATCGGCATCTTAGATTCGTGATGTGTCGGTGTCGACTCATTGCCGTTTTCACGGCTGGTGCAATGAGAGCCAGTTTAATATATGTGTATCTAGAAAAATTTGACTTCTTCGAGTCATGCGACCATAGACAAAAAGGTCTGATTTAAGTCGCATTGTAAAATTTAATAGTATAATTCTGGAACAATGACGACATATTTATCACTTGTCAGACAACGAGTCGTTGGAAACTGGCTTAAGAATCATCAGTAAAGCTGTTGAAATCGATTTATTTTTGTTATGCCAACTTTACGTATATATTAAATAAATTGTTTGTGACACACAACGTTTGAAAATAATTGTGTCAAACGGTAATAACTTAAAATGTTCTAAGACAAAAAATATTTCTAATGAATGCCACAAAATTTATCAAAATTGCCATGTCTTATCATAACAGCTCTGTCAAATTCTAAAATAATTTTTTAGCTATGCACGTAATGTAGAGGAGAAAAAAGTTCAACACAAAAGTTGCGCATGTAAACGTACTACTTATAAAATTTCATAGTTCGGTGTATCAAGTAGGGCGCGCATTCAATCAACTCGACTCGGAACAAGACGGCGTCTATCATATTATGTTTGTTTTTTGAAACTTTTGCTATATTCCAGATTTATGGTTTGCTGGTCCGAGCTAAATTGAAATGACTCACATAATGAGTAAAAAATCAGTTATATTATGAAAAAATGCTTTTTCAGGTATTTCTGGATTATTTCATAGAGTTCATCTGTTTTCTTATCTACGACGGTAAAAGCCAAATACAATCGGTCTTTGTGGCGTCCACTTTACCCCAAAAAGCGTCCCTTTTACCCCAAAAGCGTCCCTTCTACCCTCAAAAAGTTCCTTCTACTTAAAAAAGTGCCCTTTTTAAATTTTTTTATTTAATTATCGGTTTCCCGTTTCTTTTTTTTTAATTTCCAATATGTATGTATGTTTTTAGTGAACGTTTGATAGTAAAATGTAAGAAATATATTTACGAAACAGTATTGAACGGTAAATATAACTTTTTTGAAATTTAACTAAAATTATTATAACGGGTAAAGGGCAGTACCTTTGTTTTTTTTAATTAAAAAAAACACATTACGTAGGGTCTTATCAGAATTGATTTGTGTTGGTAAAAAAATTAAACTAAATTTAATGTATAGGCTTACCATATGTTTAACCGGAACAAAATCAAATCATTCAATTAATCATATTATTTATTAAACCAAGAAAAACAACATTTAATATAATGTGACAATAATATGATTTCGACCATTCATAGTTATCGCGGTCTTGAATTTTTTTAAGGAATGAATTGTCATTTTTATCAAAAAAACTAGAGCATCCAGTAGATCTATGTTTTTTTTTTTGATACATATATTGATATATATTGATTAATAACTTAAAACCGATACAACCCTGGTCAAATAGGGTCATTTGGTAAGCCTGTGTTCTACATAAGTCGGTTTATAACAACGGCAAAATGTTTTTTGCACTATATCTTATAAAATAGCTGCTTTACATGCGCATGTTCAAGTATAATACGATTCATAAGTTATAACGCACAAGTGCTGTAATTGAAAACAAAAAACAGACAATCTAACCATTTTCAACAGTGATTTTCATAAACTACTTATAATCCACCATTAGAGGTATATGAAAAACAAAAGTAGTCTCGAAAAGTAATTTTCAGAAGTTACCTTAAAAAAGTGTCGTTTTCTACACAATTCAACTGTCAAAAATATTGAGAATATACAAAAAACGATGTGGAAAGCAGCTATTTTATAGGAGGTATCACAAAAAATAATATCTCGTGCGCAGTGATATTCTGGCCCGTGTGACTGTAAAAACTCGATAGCGTTCGTTTTTCCATAATGTCCTCACACATCAGTAATAAACCCCAATACGCAATTCATAACAGTAACCATATTAAATTCATTTAAATTCGTGTCTTAACTATACCTACTTAAATAATTATATGAATAAATTATAATAAAATTATAATATACCATTTCAAACAACACTGTTCTAGATTAATAATGAACATTGGAGAATTAGTAAATAAATCGATAATTTTATTTATGAAATAAAATTAATATTGAATTAATATAGTCATTCAAAACCATTTTCTGATAACAGGGGTGTCCGTTCGTTATATACAACGTCACGATGTATGAGTATGATGTAAAACCGACAGGCTTGAGATAATTATTAATTTTAGACATCGTGGAGTTCTCATTTTAAATTTCATACTCTCTGAAATTATTGGTATGCTATTTTATCTTTTTTAAAATGATTTCTTTACAGTTTAGAGTGAATGTCGATAAAACACATTTTTACGATTGTTTTACTTTAAAGTTCCGATGATTATTTTCGGTATAATAATTTTTAGTAGTCTTATCTTTGATAATTTTGTGAAAGATTAAATTATCCTCAAACTGGTCGGTTCTGTAAAAAATGTGTTTTTTTGTTGTTATTGGATATAACAGATCGCTATATAAAACGCACACGGACATGTGATACTAGGAAATGGTTTTCAGTATTTTATTTTCAATACATTCGGCAAATGGCAAATATACAATACATAATCTTCATCTTTGGTTTTTGAGTCGACAAAAAACGTAAAAATTAAAATAATTTACAGTTTTTTATACCAAAACAAATAATGTTCGCCATCATCTATGAGTAAATCGTCAACACCTGAAAATAAAACGTTAATTAATTTTTTTTATATATTTACTTTAATAGATATTTTGATTAAGAATTTCTTGTCTCAATAGTAATGTAGAGCAAGTGATAAAAACATGTTTTTACGTTACCATTGAGATATTATAAGAAAATAATCGTTGTGGTTTTTGCCACCATCCTAGATTTTTGGCACTTAAAGCAGTAACCTCGTTCTGCTCTGCTGAAAATCTGACCCTGAGAAAATCGGGCAGTTGGAAAAAAGACGAGTAGATAAATGTCACGCGAAAGAATCTGAACGGCGGCTCTGAATTTAATAAAGAAAAAAAAATAAATTATAAACAATTACACTAACCAACAGGTGCGACAAGTTGATTCGCTGGCGGATTCGCCGGATCGGGCAGACTCGGCAAACGATACAACAGCCAATAATAATATTTGGTCGGTTCTTCTTTGTAACCAGCTAAGGTGTGTACGTAATGTCCATTCGGCCATTCGCTTGCCGAAAAACCGAAGTGTTCCGAATCCTGTTCGGCGGCCATTTGCATCACGTGATAGAATGAGATATTGCGAGGCGCAATTAGCGTCATCGTATAATTTTTAGTGACGTTAGTGTCCACCCACAGCGAATAGGTGACGGTCACATTACGAGCTTCTGAATCATTCAAATGAACTGATGGAGTTTTGACTATTTCATCAGATACTTCAACTGAAAACGTGACAATTACTATAATTAATTTCATATTGAAAAATGCACTGAGTAATCCATAACCGTTGTTAACAGGAAAATAACTGAAAGTCACTTTGGCAACTAGTTTGGATTCTTAGATGGAATCCTGTCCGAATATTTTTTAGTTGTGTGTGATTGCAAAAACTTACCGTGATTTTCAAAGGAGGTGTCAATGCTAGCATGACCGCAATCCAGAGTTCTTATTGAACTAAGACCTCTCCATGTAAGCGCGAGAATAGCTTCGGATGTGGCTCTGATATCACCAAAGCTTCCATCGGGTTGCTGGTGGTCCAACATCCACGAAACGGCGGCAGTGCGATTCCAATGGCTATGCGTTGATTCGTGATTTGTGTGCAAAGCCTAGAAAATGATGCTCCAAAAATTGTCACCATATTTCGTTGTTTTTCATGATAAAGAGTAGAAATTAGAAAAATTAGTAACTATTTCAATCTTGTAATTGTTTGGGTTAATATAGAGATCTTAGGTAATATAGATAATCTTCTTCTTAGCACGCTGTCTTCCGATAAACGTTTGTGGTCATTTTGGCTATTAATACGCAGGAACGAATCAATAATCTATTGGAGTCAAGTAAAAAATCTACTAAAATCATTGATAAGTTATGAATATCAATTGAAATACATTCGTGGAAATATATAGAAACCCAAAGGAATTATTTTCCCACAGTTTCCAATAGTTTCATGTAGATTTGCATAAAGATTAAATTATGAATTTCAACCTACAAATTTTCAAAACATTGAAAGTGATATTACAAATTTTTTATTATTCAATCTAAGAGTTCATGGGAATTCATATAGGAAATATACCTAGCAATTCATTTGAATTGAACTACGTATCCACGGTGATTCCACTAGATTCCTATACCATTTTTTCAAGTGTCTTCATTTTGAGAATCTATCTCAAGAATTACTTAGTGACTCTGAATCTACTGAAGCAAAATCTAAGTATCAAAATAACAAGAGAATTAAAAGTAATTTACCTGCATCGCTAAAGCAGTTGTATGAAGATTACCAAATCCACCGTCAGGTTGTTGTTGTCGGGCCAACCCTAAACTTGGTCTTCTCACGAAATGTTGCAGATTACGATGTCGATGATCCTGGACAATGCATCTCAATGCCAGAATGACCATTGCAACGGTATCTAATGATCAAACAATAAAAAAACATATGATATCAAAGCAGCTATCTGGGATTTCTGATCAATAAGTATTAATAAAAGCTTAGAACAAGTTTGACTAAAATCGATTCTAAAAAGCTGTTAGTAGCTTTTGTAATAAAATGGATATTGAGATAATCGTGGCTCTGATTTTTACAAAAAAAGTAACTGTCAACATCACGACTTGAACTCAATTCGTTCTACTTTTCCAACTACTTAGTTGTACAAACTGAATCTGTATTTATTATTAGTTGACTTACCAACATTAAGATTAGAAAATCAGAAGTATTTTTCTTCGACTAACTCAAAACTCACAGGTCGTTACAAAGAGTAAGTTAAAAGGAAAAAAAAGCTGCTCATATCAGGATTTGCTAAAATTATACTAATTGTCCAGCTACCCAGTTACATAAACCGAAGGGGGATTTATAATTATTTTTGACTTACCAACGTTATGATCAGCAGCAGCATTAGCAATGTCCAGCAGACGTCTGATTTGCCTTTTTCTGACATGTGCCGAAGCACTGCAGGCGGCTAGTGTCGACAGAGCGAAATCAGCGTCTCTCTGCGACTCGTGGTGCTGCAAGGTGCCGATCAAGTCGTGACCGTGGAATTGGCGAGGGTCGTGGCACAGCGTGTTCAAGGCCAATGTGTATAGAGCTAGCTGACCGCTTGCTATTGGCACTTCATGGTGACTGTAAATTTAAACGAAACATGATTTTCAAAAAAAAGTAGTTTTTTTTGTACAATGCATAGGTCTGTGTACAAATTTACATCAAATCTTTGATCATTGGCGTCATTAGGCTTAGAAACTGAGTGCGGCCGGTTCCCAGTCGATCTGTGTGTCTGATGACAACATTGCAAAATAATCTCGTAAAAAACGCAACGTATTATTTTTTTTTATTAATCCTCATTTACAGAGAAGGCAAAATGGAAGGGGCCGAGCCTACCCGATCTCTAGGAGTTACGCGTATATATATGTTGGTTAGGAATTTATTCGAAAAAAAAATAAGGCATATAAAGAGGCTGGTAAAGATCACAGGAAGGCAAAAGATGTATTCAGCGCCAAAAATCATTAAGAATTTTTTTAAAAATATTTTGGCATCAAATACATTTTTTGTAATCTTTCCCAGCTTCTTTATATGTCTAATTTTTTCCAAAATTTTTGACTCACTAGTTTCGGAGATAAAGTGGGAAAAGATATTCTGACGTCATTGTGGTTAAAACGGTGCTGACGTCAGGACGGTAATATGTTTACAACTGTGACGGCAATTCTTCACCTCCGAAATTTAATTACATCTAAAATTTGAAAAAATCAGGCAAATTAAAGAGTTGATAAAAATTATTTAAAACATTTTTTTAACAAGTTTTTTATTTAATCACGGGAAATTGGACAATTGAATTTTAATATAGATAAACTAAATTAAAAATTTTTGCGACGTTTCGTTAATTTCTTTTAACTTCTTCGGGCAAAACTGAAATAATAAAAAATACAAATTAGTTAATGAAATAATTATAATTTTTTTTTTTTTTAATAGAATTGAAATAATACCTTTAACTAGTTAACCATAACTTCAATAAAATTTAGATATTTAACAATACATATATATTTAATTCAATAAAATTCAAATAGTAATATTTAAGCGAAATGAAATTATGTAATTTTTTTTTTTTTTCCTAGAACAAATTTCAAACAAATACTAAATATGTTTTATTTGTGCTAGACAATTTGATTTTTTAAAATATATTAAAAGTAACTGTGGTAACTAATTAATTTAGAAAAGCAATTGACTATTTTTTTTCATTTTTTGTATTTTGTGATTTAAAAATAATATATAAATGGTAGACAAAATATGTGTAAAATAAAGAAATATTTGAACGTTATAGTTAACAATTTTTTAAAATGTCATTATAAACTAAATTTAAATTTTGTGTATCAGAACGCAAGTTTACTGATTTATTCAATTTTATAAAAACCATTTCACTCAAATTCCTTTTTAGCATGTTCTGCTCACGATGCAAAACTGATATTTTATCAAAACAGAAGTTATGTCCTGTGTCAAAATGATGGTTGGCCAACGCTGTTTTATTAGTCTTCAAAAAATTAGTAATCCTACAATCATTTCTATGTTGTTTAACACGTTCTTCAAGTTTCTGTTTAGTCTGTCCAATATAACAAGTTCCACAAGAACATGGAATTTTGTATATCAAACAAGACTGCTGATGAAGCGGGACTGGGTCTTTCAACCTACTATAAACAGATTTGACAGTCTTTAGATTATAGAAAGCTAATTTATAATCTAAAGACTGTCAAATCTGTTTATAGTAGGTTGAAAGACCCAGTCCCGCTTCATCAGCAGTCTTGTTTGATATACAAAATTCCATGTTCTTGTGGAACTTGTTATATTGGACAGACTAAACAGAAACTTGAAGAACGTGTTAAACAACATAGAAATGATTGTAGGATTACTAATTTTTTGAAGACTTATAAAACAGCGTTGGCCAACCATCATTTTGACACAGGACATAACTTCTGTTTTGATAAAATATCAGTTTTGCATCGTGAGCAGAACATGCTAAAAAGGAATTTGAGTGAAATGGTTTTTATAAAATTGAATAAATCAGTAAACTTGCGTTCTGATACACAAAATTTAAATTTAGTTTATAATGACATTTTAAAAAATTGTTAACTATAACGTTCAAATATTTCTTTATTTTACACATATTTTGTCTACCATTTATATATTATTTTTAAATCACAAAATACAAAAAATGAAAAAAAATAGTCAATTGCTTTTCTAAATTAATTAGTTACCACAGTTACTTTTAATATATTTTAAAAAATCAAATTGTCTAGCACAAATAAAACATATTTAGTATTTGTTTGAAATTTGTTCTAGGAAAAAAAAAAAAATTACATAATTTCATTTCGCTTAAATATTACTATTTGAATTTTATATATGTATTGTTAAATATCTAAATTTTATTGAAGTTATGGTTAACTAGTTAAAGGTATTATTTCAATTCTATTAAAAAAAAAAAAATTATAATTATTTCATTAACTAATTTGTATTTTTTATCATTTCAGTTTTGCCCGAAGAAGTTAAAAGAAATTAACGAAACGTCGCAAAATTTTTTAATTTAGTTTATCTATATTAAAATTCAATTGTCCAATTTCCCGTGATTAAATAAAAAACTTATTAATTATAATGGACGTGAACAATATTGAGATTTTTTTTAACTTTTCCCAGACTTTTAATATCTGAAACAATTTCCTCTTATCTTTTTCTCAATATTAATTACATTGTAGACAATTTGCATTTTTTATTCCCAAACTTTATTATAGTTAATAATAATCAATGGTTCTCCTGAAGAGGGTTTGAACTCAATATAGTGTACTTATATATGTATACAAAGAAAATTTATATTATATGTTTTTAATATTTATAATAATCTAACCGAAATAAGCAAGAAAACAAAGTTAAATCGTACTATTTTGATTTTGTTTGTCTAGTATTAACTACGGAATACCCTGAATAATTCTATACGAACGTATAATTTATATGTTCTGTTAAAAGTAGACATTTCTGTATATTTCTTTATTTAGTAAATGTTTTGAATGATACGAAAATCTGATTATAACGAAAACATGTTTCACATTTATATAATAATTAATTGAAAATCGATCGCTGAGCGTAGATACTTTTCCTCTTGTAGTGAAAAAAACATTTCTTACAAAAAGTTGATGTAAGAAAAAAAAGAGGAAAGATTTACACGTTGGAAGTTTGCTTCGAAAGAAAAATAACTTGCGTGGCAGTTTTTGTTTAAAAAAAAAAGTACACAGTTGTCACGGAAAGTTTCGAGGATTTGTTTTGTTTTACAACAATCGAACACATTTTTATCGCAACGAGTAACTAAAGTTTTCTTTGTAAAGAAAATGATATTCGTGAGAATATATGTGTTGTAACGTTGGCTCTTATTTTTATATATATTTTGTAATTAACTAGTGGTTTAAAAATTGCGAATTTAAATTTTGGTAGTGTATAAATAACCATATGAACTTAGAAAAAAGGATTTATTCTGAAATGTATAGATGTACAGAATAATTATTATTCCTCCATAATTATGTTCCTTCTTGGAATGTCAGGTGGGTATTCTCATTTAAGCTGTGTACAATTTCTCTTGGTGCTAGTACTTTAAAAATATATTGTTTACAAACGTTATAATAAAATATTTACTGTTTATCGTAAATTTTTTTATAAATTTTTTACAACCTCCGTTTTGAGTTTTACAACAGTTCAGTAAGAAAAATACATAATATAGTCGAAACTCGCATAAACTATATTACGAGTCCGCTATGCCTTTCATAAGTTATACTGCCCTTTTGTCCCCATTTTATTTATTGGAATTTTGCACGAGATGAGACAAGATTGAATTGTTGAGAGTAATATTTTGGTATGTATAATAAAAAAAACTCTGGTCGCAGTACCAAAGCCTGTTGACAATATAGTGTATTTGCAGTGTGATTTTTTTTATCAGCATTTTCAAAAATGGTGCCAAAATGTTCAGAAGGCTATAAATCATCGAGAGATTTTAGTCTGACCATCCATCTGACCGACATTAATAATGTTTGTGCCATATGGCAAAAATACTAATAAAAGGTAGATATTGGTTGAAAATAACCTACTCGGATATATACTTAGCAGGAGTACAAAATATATGAAATTATGTGAGGTTTGAGTGCACATCGATTAAAAGATCAATGGCATATGTACCTAAAGTAGCCAGAAAACAATTAAATAAAGAAAAGTTACCGCCACAGCAGCATGAGAATTTCAATCTCCATCTGTTTGGCGGACAGTTGCGTTTCGAGCGTAACTTCCGGAACGTGCGTAACATCCGGTGTCCGTGCGGCTAGTTGAAGTGCAACGAGAGCTGCCGGCGTATCGTTACCGCCCCAACCCCAATCTGTCGCGCGTTGGGATTTGAGCCAAACGACAGCGCGGTCTACGGCGCTCTCGCTTGGATCGGGCGGATTCGGTGCTGTTGATACCGGCGTTTCTACTGCAGCACCGGTCGATGTTGACAAACCGTTTCCGACGGCGCTGTCCTGGTGTTGATGATGGTAATGCTGATCGTCGTCCGACGTGTCTACGTCCACGGAGTCGGTCCATGGCTCCGCTGTTGTCTCTGAAAGTAAATAATTTAATTATTATTTCAACAAGAATTAACCAAACATTAGCTAATGAGGCAAAGTCTATACGCATATTGAATGACAAATAAAATAGAGTTCACAATTCTATAGAATTATATATATCATTTTTGCGGTTTAACCGCGACTTCGTCCACATGGTATAGATTGTACCCGCACCCCGTTCGGGTAGATGTATTCAAAAGACAGTCGAACACGTATTTCTTTATTTTCTAAGAAGAGTATTTTTTCCCGAGTCTCACATTTTTAGTTTAAGTATTTTCAGAAATACAGACAGCGTATTTTTTATGAATGTCGATCGTTAAATAAGTTTTGCAAATAAATATTGGTTTAATAACCTCATATTCCGTATCTCTAAGGTACTGTAATATTATAAACAAATTATCTAACTTTATTATAAAAGAATATACAGTCAAAGCCCTCTAAGTGCACAGCTCGGAACCGAGGCCCATCCTTTAAGTGCACACTTCCCCTACGATCTTTTTCATCCCCACTTTTCTAACTCCTATAGCTATCTTTATTCAATCAGATGCTCTCTCTCTCTGCGCGAAACATTGCGCAGAATTTAAAAATGAGTTCAAACTCAAACTGTGTTTACAATCATATGGCATGTGTTGACATAAGCGCGCTTACGGTCGCACGTGATTGGTCGCAGATTATTCGAAGTGGGGGCTGGGGAACGTGCACTTAGAGGGCGAGTTCGTGTGCAGTAAGAGAGCGTGTGCATTTAGAGAGCGTGCACTTAGAGGGCTTTGACTGTATATAAATCATTTAAATTTTCGGCCCAAAAAAAAAGCGTTGAGTTTTAAAAATAGTATATATCGCTGTTACAGGTCAGCGTCAAACTATACAAAGAATAACAGCTGGTCGGCATGTTATGTAATTACACTGGATTGAAGTTATGCTTATCAAACAGTGGCATGTAAATGTTTTCAGTAGCGTCTCTTAAAAGCCCCATATACCTGCGAACAAAGTGCGTAAGCTGCCGTTGCACAGTAGGTAATTTTATGCAAAATTTAGTTAGAAATCTAACTGAAGTTTGCATAAAATTGTGAACATGCCGTCTGATGATGCTATAATAATTGCTGTTGCGATGGATATTGGTGTTTTTAAGAAAAGTTGATGCATTTTACTTCAAACGAGTAAGAGTTTCTGCGGCTAGTTGTGCAGCATGTCAAACATAACCATACCATACCATACGCTATACAAATTTCAAATGTGGTCACGCCACGCATCAAAAATTGATCATTTAAAGCATTGATGCTATTCTTTATATATAAATATTGCAAACCAGTTTTTTCGTTCTTACATTCTTCTTCTTAATTGCAAACAATGAATTAAAGAAATACAGTGTAAACTCTTTATAACGAAAGTCAAGGGACCGAGCATTTTTTATCGTTATAGTGAGTTACCGTTATATGGAGTGATATAAGAAAAACAACCAAATTAACAATAATCTTTAATATGTATGTTTTTGATAAAATTAATACATATAGTCAGTTAACTTTGCCTGACGTTTTTTGCTTTGCCAGTTCTTGTTTTGTATTTTCTTATGTATTCTAGCCATCTCTTGGTATGTGGTGGAATCTTCTTGATTAAACAATAAAATTATTTCTAAAGGTTTGGTCGGCGTCTTTTGTAACCTGATAAGATAACATAAACAATAACACCGACAATGACGATTTTCTGTGTCTAAATATGAACACATTTCTTCGTAATAGAGAATGGCTGCTGCGCTATAAAGAGTGTATCAATGTATGGGTTTTAAGGTAAACCAACCAAATTGTGATATTTTCTATGTTATAGAGAGTTTATCGTTATAAAGAATAATGTTATAAAGAGTTTACACTGTATATATATTTTTTAAACGCTGAACTTAAACCGTTATATGATGACGTAGAAGGCTATACATACTTCTTCACCTATAGAAAGAGATGTATTAAATTATCTTCGTCGAATTTTGCCTTCAGTTTAATTCAGTGAGCGTGGCACAGTAAATCTAGTCAGTCAATCTCAAGATTAATCCATGTTACGTCAGTGGCATATTTCCGTGTTGAAAATAATATTGAGAAATACGCACTTTTGGAAACATTTTTATTGTAAAAAAGCTTTCAAAGACTTCTCAAAAAATGGTTTTATAATCTATTTGTGGATTTCAAATTCCTATCCCACCTCCAAAGTGTGGGATGACCCCATTATAAAATATATAAAAGAACGATATATAAAGTAAATAAAAAAATAAAGCCATACAGTGTATGAGATTGATGAGCTAGGGGCTCTTTCTGCGTCCTGAGAATTGTTCCGACACTGATTCTGTAAATGGTTTTGGCAATGCAGTTGATTAATTGAAACCGGATTTGTACACTAATGATGTTTCCATGTTGGCGGCCATTGGTGTAGAAAAAAATGTTCTCTTTTATCTTTAAGATATCTTTTACTTTTTCTCAGAAAAATACGGAATCGGTAATAATATATAAAATGATGAAATATTTTGTTAGTTGAAAAGATATTAATTCGAGTACGACTTTAAAAGCAAATGAAAGAAGAAAAAAGCATTTAGTACTGAATTTTACATGGCAACACATAAACGTATTTTTGGCACTATGTCTATCTCCTATATAGAACAGCAACTTTTTGGGCATATATATCGATCGTAAAATCAGTCATTTAACATTAATGCATAAAGTAAAACAAAAGTAGCCGCTCTAGCCAATTCAATAGTAATTAAAAAAAAACACCTATAATCTACTATTAGAAGTGAAAGCTACTCAAACGAAATATCAAAAATTCTGAAAATGTACTGAAAATGAAGTGAAAGATAGGTAGTGCAAAAATATATACGAATGGATATCTTGAACGCAATGACATAAAAACTCGTGTAACGCTAACTCTCGTTTTAACATAATGTTAGATCCTAGATACATAACATTTCCACATTTATTTCTATATTTTCCGCTACTTTTTCCCTCTATGAATTTTCTAGGAACACCATCTCATATTGGTATTAAGGTAGTGTAAAATTTATTCAAAAATCGTTGGAGTTGTTTAAGAGAAAAAAAAAACTACGGTTTTCACCGGTTTTTAGCGACTCACATCTTTTATATTTGAACTGTTTTAAATTTTTTGTTTCGAGGTGCAACCGTTCTGAATCCGCATATAACAATTTCAATCAAACTCTGAAACAATTGGGCTTCTGACTTCGCACGACGCAGTTCAGAAATAAGCAGTTTTACTTCGGTCGTGGCGCGACATTGCCTTTTTTTTAAACGATAAATATGCAATGTGTAAATTGACCAAACACTCAAAATCGAATTTTTGGAAGATCACAAGACATACCTTATACTTCGAATATAGGGAGATGAAAAGAATATTAGATGAGCAATCTATTTTTTAACTGACAGGTAAAAACGGTGAATATGTTTTATATAGCCGGTAAATATTAGACATTTATCTGAAGATGAATATATCCTGTGCCTTCAAGAATGAAGTTATTATTTTGTTGACAAGCTATAATAAGTTGACATTTAAGCGTATAAAAGTCAGTGTAGGAAATATTATGAAAGCATCTTTTAGTTGAAATGTCACGTGTATAAAAATAAAGGTTATATCATATATTATGAGAAACGTTATTGATACATATTTTTGTTAAGAGAAATAATATTATAAAAGATAATATAACGAAATTAATTAAGTTGAAAAAATAAAGAAAAATATAGTCATAAGCCTAGGGACGTCTTACTTATTAAGCAAAATTGTCGTGAAACATCACTGAAAATACAGAATAATAAAAATATTATATTTTATTCTCATAATTAAATGTAGTGTCTGTCTAGTATTTGCTGGGTTGCAAAAATGGTCAAAAATTTTGATTTGTCAATGAGCTTAGATTAAGATTACATAGATTCCTCCACATGAAAAGCATTGTAGAATTTTAAATCGAAATTTTAAGTCGGTTTTGTTCGAAAAATAGATTTTTCTATGCATGCTGATCAAAATTGAGCTGATTGTTTGTTTTTGTATGAGAACAATCTAATGTTCTACTTGATAGAAAGTTTGACAACGACATTAGACTGCGCCTACGTTAAGAAACTGTAAATGTATGGTCATAATCTAAGATTTTTTTTGACAGTACTTTGTGTAACCCAGCATAATTATTATCAGTGTGAAGGGTATCCCATTTTAGGAAACGCTGCTAGTTCCTCTTAAAAAGTTCTAAAAAAGAAGTCTACGATAACATATGCCTATCTTTTAAGGTTGACGCGCAATTAGTTTCCATTTTTATGATTTTCAAATTTAGTCTAAAAGATTACTTTATTTGCGAATGTGTTTTTATCGACATATTATTAATTCATATTTAAATAAATATGTTAGTCATCGTAAGAATTTAATTTAGACCAAAATTTCCTTTTACACACAATTTAGATTAATATCTTAGAATAATATCACAGAATAAAAATAAAAATGACTTGTCGGGAAAAAGGACTTTTTAAGTAAACACTTATTTGTTATTTAAAGCGAGGTTTCGTCCCTTTCTTGGGACTTTTTCAAGCTTTATAACTATTAAATGTTTTGGTCAAGTAGATATAAGAGTTAACATACACATGTAAATATAAATTTTAGTTAAACAATTGTTTATTAAAAAGTTTGTAATAATTCCGTTTAAAAAAAAATATTTTTATGGTTGATGTTCAAACTATTTTACTTTATTGACGGTTAGTAAATATATATCACAGAATATTTAATCTAAATATACTTATCTAAATATTTAACTGCATCCGGGTGAACCGGGACCGAACCACTAATTACTAATATTCAGCATTCATAAAACCTGGAAATTGGTCTTAGGGCTGTTTGTTTCTTCAGACACGAGTACGACCCTGCGTTTTCATATTAAACAACAAAAGTATATGTGTGATATTTTTTTTCTTTCGACATTAAATTCTGCAACTGGTAGACACAACTTTAGTTGCAAACTGGACTCAAAGTTAAATCCTTTCTAAATCCCAGTGCGATGATTGCACGTGTGTGTGGAACACGTGACCGGGATGTAGGGACTGGGATATGAAAACATGCCTGTTGGGAGACAAAACTTCCCTACTGTGAAAACACAGCTAGAGAACGTTTTATTGTTTTACCAACAAAAAGATAATGTAATAAAATGAGCTGAAATAAAACTGCTCGGGTAAAAATCGTTGATCGTGTGAAATCCTAATGTTTGAGTTTTAAACCCTGCTTTACACCCGCGCCAAAATATCATGTCTAGCTAAGAAATTTATGCTATGTTGTACAAAGCATTGTTGAAATGTGATCGTACAATTACAGTTTTTATATAATATGCAGAAGCGGTCTAATGTCGTTGTGAAACTCCCTGTCGAGTAGAACATTTAGAATTTAGAATAGAATTTATTGAAATGCCACAAATGCGGATACAAACATCAAATACATAATAATTTAAAAAAGATCTTTCAAATCATAAGGCACGGTGTTACAATAATATTTTTTTAATTTATTTTTGAAATGTTCTGTTTTCATACAATTTTTTAATTCATCAGGTAGTGTGTTGAAAATTTTAATTCCCAAATACTTAGGACTTCTCTCAAAAAAAGTTGTTTTATGTTTTAACACAATATCATTCCTGCGGGTGTTATACGTTTTGGATGCGTTGTTCTTTTCAATGAAATATCCATTAGATTTCACTCACACAGAAACTGATCTACACAAAGAAATATCGGTTTGTAAGCTAAATTTTGATCATAAAGCGTTGAATAATGTCGTTTGGAAGTGTAATTTATAATTGGTTTATTAACCGGTAATTTATCTGACAGTTCGGCCACATTGGAAAATTGGATTATTTAATTCAATAATAAATCGCAGGTATTTGGATTAATAATACAAAATAATCGTGTTATTGTTAATCAATTAATTAATTAACAATAACACGATTATTTTGTATTATTAATCCAAATACCTGCGATTTATTATTGAATTATAATAATAGTTTTGAATGCGATATAATGTCTAATTGGATTATTTACGAAATCAAAGCCTACTCTGCTTCCTTGTCGCTTTTAAAGATTTAAATGACAACTGACAGAGATGTATGAGTATAGACGCTCAACATCTGAGGTCATCAGCGTGACAGAGATGTACCTATTAGATTGCGTCAGTGCGAAAAAGGGTCATTTTACTACCGCTCCACAGGCATAGAAAGCAGCTATTTAGAGGGGGTATAAAAAAAGTTATACATAAATGTTATGTAAGCACTTGGAAATGTTTGACAAAATGTATTTTTTTAATTCATTCAACAATCGTTTTGGATTATTAACCCATTATCCCGATCACAAATATTTGGATTTGAACTGTATTTATATTTATTATTATATAATCATATTCTACTATTTAAGTGAAATTATTAGAGTTTACGATTTTTTCTAATATAATTTTAGAAAAGAAAAATGGCATTCGAAATATCCAGTGAAGTATATCCCGAAAGATTAAGAAAATAATGTTTTTGTCAGGACAAAGTTAAAAAAATAAGTAGAAAATAATATTTTTATAAACATCTTTATTAAATTATAATAGTGTATGTAGTCCCGAAATTTTTGAAAAAAAAAATAGTTCATCCGTTTTGAGTGACACCAGAAGATAGATTACAAATTGTCAACAGAACTACGATTTTAATTATATTACTTATTTATTAAATCATCTAAAAGTATCTTTGCTCTCCGTGTCATAAAAAATAGCTGCACTGATATTTCAGTTTCTTCGTCTGCATATTATGCTTATTTTTACCAGCTTGTTAAATATGGAATTGTTTGTTGGGGTTATTGTGCAGATATGCAAAAGGTATTTGTACTTCAAAAAAAAGCAATCCGTATAATTTTTAATCTTAATTTTCGTGCCAATTGTAGACAAACATTTACAGAAAAACGTATTTTAACTGTGCCGTCTGTATATGTTTATTTTACTTTATGTTTTATTAAACGACGCATTCATAATTATGATACGTTTCAGGCTATCTATGGACATGACACAAGGAATAATTCAAATGTGATTTTGCCAAAGTCTACACTCACGTTGTTTAACAAGAGCGCCGAATATCACGCCTTGAAATTATTTAATAAATTGCCACGTAATTTCAGAAATCTAAAAATTTCGAAATTTAAAAAACAGTTGAAAACTGCTCTTCTTAAACAATGTCTGTATAGGGTGGATGATTTTGTTGTAAATGATTTGTAAACATATCTTTTGACGAATCCTATACATATTTGTATGTCTCTGGATCAATAAATTCTAATTCTAATTCTATTATTATTGAGGTTAGTTAAAACGTTTATTTATAACAGAAAATGACCGATACCCGTTGAAAAAGTCTCATTTAATAATTTGAAGTTCGGTTCTGTCTAAGAATACCAGGTGTACGCAGTCTAATTTACTAAGGAGTACAGAAACTAGTTTACGTCAAATCCTCTTACTTCTAATCGTCTCAGTAATTGAAGTTCATTTTATGATGTCACATCCAGAAGTTACGTGTGCGGAGATATAACAGACAGTGGTGTGACATTTAAAAGCGCACATATAAAGAATACCTGGTGGAAACATTGCTAGATTTCGAAAAGCTGAGACCAGAAAGACGCATATGTAACAAGAATTATTAGTGTATTTGCCATATGGCAACATACACTATTGGCGTCGGTCGGATGGCGGGACCTAGGGGTCGGACCAAAATTTCTCGACGTTTCATAACCTCCTAAACACTTTGCCACCATTTTTAAAAATGTTTATATATATATGTATATATATATATATATATATTTATATATATATATATAGGTATATATGTGTGCGGGCTATAACTTTCGAAGAAGTTAATTTATTTTAACGAAATTTGGCACACATGTTGGAATACATTACCGCACGAAGCCTATTTAAAATGGGCCCAATCGGGCCATTTTAAGGGTAGTTTTTAGGGGTTGAAAAAAGTTTTTGGGGCCCAAAATACCGAAAAAATTCTCCAAATCGTTTCAAAATTGAAATTTAACTCTCCGGTAGTAATTAAAAAGTGTCCCTAAAATTTTAATAAAATCGGCCCGACAGGACCGGACTTACAAATTTTATGAAAACACTAGTTTGCAGATAGTGAATTATTTACTGAAAGTTGCATATAATTTGGTATAGAGGTTCGATTGATAATAATATTGCAATTAAGAAAAAAAATGTTATTTTAAGGGCTGTATTAAGGAGTAAAAATTTTTTTTTACCCAAAAACCAACTTAAGTTCGCATAATAAAGCCACACTGCCTGTATCAGCAAATACACTATATTGTCGGCAGGGTTTTGGCACTGCGACCCGGGTTTTTTCCTACTAAGAATAGGGGCGTCCCCCCTACCAAGTTCACATTATCTATATCTATACTAATATTTTAAAGAGGAAAGATTTGTATTTTTGTATGTATATAATGAATAAACTTAAAAACTACTGTGCCGATTTAAAAAATTCTTTCACCATTAGAAAGCTACATTCATCCTGAGTAACATAGGCTACTCAAAAACTGCTGTGCCGATTTAAAAAATTCTTTCACCATTAGAAAGCTACATTCACCCTGAGTAACATAGATTATATTTATTGCAAGAAAATATTGGGTGTTTTTAGATTATACCGGGTGTTTTTAGATTATACCGGGTGTTTTTAGATTATACCGGGTGTTTTTAGATTATACCGGGTGTTTTTAGATTATACCGGGTGTTTTTAGATTATACCGGGTGTTTTTAGATTAAACAGGGTGTTTTAGATTATACCGGGAGTTTTTAGATTATACCGGATGTTTTTAGATTATACCGGGTGTTTCGAGATTATACCGGACGTTTTCACTTTTACTATGGAAATGATAGTTTGACTACGTTTCGAATTTCTTTTGTTTTACTTTACGCACTAGCGCAAAAGGGGTAATTTTAATATCGCTATACCGACATGAAACGCAGCTATTTTAAAGGGTGGCGTCTAAAGGGGGACGCAACTCGAAATTTAATTATTTATTTGATTTCTAGACCTTTGGAGGGTGAAAATGCATCTTTCCACAGTCATTTTTAATGGATCTAATTTTGATCATACTCGTAGTGATATGATTCTATAAAAAAAAATGTATTTACTGGTAAACTGGTTGTCTTTTAGAACATATATCTATACTAATATTATAAAGAGGAAAGATTTGTATTTTTGTATGTATATAATGAATAAACTCAAAAACTACTGTGCCGATTTAAAAAATTCTTTCACCATTAGAAAGCTACATTCACCCTGAGTAACATAGGCTACTCAAAAACTACTGTACCGATTTAAAAAATTCTTTCACCATTAGAAAGCTACATTCACCCTGAGTAACATTGGCTATATTTATTGCTAGAAAATATTGGGTGTTTTTAGATTATACCGGGTGTTTATAGATTATACCGGGTGTTTTTAGATTATACCGGGTGTTTTTAGATTATACTGGGTGTTTTTAGATTATACCGGGTGTTTTTAGATTATACCGGGTGTTTTGACTATACCGGGTGTTTTGATTATACCGGGTGTTTTGATTATACCGGGTGTTTTTAGATTATACCGGGTGTTTTTAGATTATACCGAGTGTTTCGAGATTATACCGGACGTTTTTAGATTATACTGGGTGTTTTTAGATTATACCGGATGTTTTTAGATTATACCGGGTATTTTTAGATTATATAAAACGCGTCACGAAAAACGTCTTATACGAAAGGGACTTCGTTCCAAACACGTGTCCCGCGACACGTTCCAAGTTTTTTTTTTAAATTTCTTTTTGGGAAATAAGATTTTTCTTCGATTTTTGAACATTCACAAATAAAAGCGATTGAATTCGCGCAAATTCAATACACGTTGAGAATTTAATGATAATGATTCTCATCTTATATATCCTATATATTACATTTACACCCGGGCGAAGCCGGACTGGGCCGCTAGTTCTTTATACATAAACAAATAATTTAAACCAAATATTTCGTTCTTATATCCTTTCTTTCAATTGCAAACAAGAATTAAAAAAATGTATTCATTAGATGTCATATGATGACGTTAAAGCCGAACCTAGTCAGCACATCACTTTTCCGCTTAGTTAAAGAGAGGTGTGTCTATGGAAAGAGATATAAATATCAGTTATCAATACGACTACCGTATGATGAAAGTATTATGATGTGATTCAACTACAGGCTGTATGCCATTTTCTACGATTAAATATGCGGAGACAATTTTTTTACGAACAACCGTACTGTTTCTTATGACTGTAATTTCTCAATAAAAAATTGTGTAAACATAACTCAAAGTATTCATTGTAACCACATCCTTCCCTCTATTTTAAAAATTAAAAAAAAAATCGCAAACAATAAAAATTTTGCGGACTTTTACAGCGGTGTTCTCTCTTTTAAAGGAACAAATTAATTTTTATTATTGAGTACCCTAATTCAGTTACGCCACTGTTTGCAACAAGATGGTAGTAAAGGAGTGTGGGGACCAGGTTGGGTCATATAGTCACTGGAGGAGATGTCACGGCGACATGACTCCCTTGAATCTGATCGGGATCATTAAACACAGTGACGGCATCTACGTCAGCAACCGACTGGGCGTCGTCTTCTACGTTGTATGTACAGGCGTAGCCCCGTTTAAGCAGACTCGTGTACTTTAAATAGTTCATCTTTAAAGTTCAATTCCAGATATATGTTATAATAGAAAACAGTATCACGGGTAATTGGAATAAAAATAAATCAATTTAAACACTCATTGATTGCAACAGTTAGTTAAGTATTACAGATTCCCGTTTATCAAAGAAATCGCGTTTAAAATTGATAGTCTTGTAAGAGAAAAATATGGCAAACTAGCCTTTTATAATCTTAAAACTGTTAATTCAGTTTATATAAGGCTAAAAGACAAGATTCCAGTTTTGGATCAGTCTAATGTGATCTATAAAATACCATGCACTTGCGAGAAGTCTTACATAGGTCAGACCAGACAGAAGTTAAAGGACAGGATCAGACAACATCGTTACGACTGTAAAAATATTAATATCTTGAAAGAAAATAAGACAGCACTTACTAGTCATCATTTTGAAATGGAACATAATTTTTTGTTCGATGAGGTATCAATTTTAGACAAAGAAACTAACTACTTCAAGCAAAATTTAAGTGAAATGGCTTTCATTAAATTAAATAACACAGTTAATTTAAGATCAGATACAAAAAACTTAAGTTTAGTGTACAATGACATTCTAAATTTGAAATGATTATCTTGACGAATTGAAAGATTTTCGTATTTTAATTTATATATATAAAGAAATTAAAAGTTTGAAAAGATTAATTTAAATTTCCTAGTTTTTTGTCACTTGATTAGTAGTAAAATTTTTTTTTTCAATTTTCTGTGATGTATATTTAATTTAAATTCAAAAAATTTTTGGGAATTGTATTCACCTCTAACGAAAATTAGTTAAACTGAGCAACTGTCATACTATAATTTTTAGTTGACTGTGAAAATAATATAAATAAAATAATAAAAAAAGAACATATTATTTTCTACAATTTTCAATTTTTAATTGTTTTTTGTAATGCGAAATTGCTTATTATATCATAGTTTAATTATCATTTAAGCATATTGAGGTTAGTCACACTATTATTTCTTTTTAGTAAATTATTTAATCCATAATGTTTAATATTTTTATTATATGTATGTTAATTTTTGTAAAAATTTTTTCAGAAGCTTGAAAAAGTCTTAATTAAAAGACGAAACGTTGCAACAATGAGTGTTTAAATTGATTTATTTTTATTCCAATTACCCGTGATACTGTTTTCTACTTTAAATAGTGTTTCCATATTTAGAAATAATAAATAAAGTAAAAAAAAATTAAACAATCCGATTTATCTAATAGTCCGGTTAATCTGTACAGTGGTGGTATTTTTTTTAAAATTTCATTTTTTAGTTTAATTGGAAGCACCCAAAGTGGTCAATTTTGGCGAAATGTTCTCTCTCTCATTCTTTGGTCGCATTTGAAAACTACAGGATCTAGAGATATGAAATTTGGCAGATGTTGTAGTATCTGCACGTACGAAACCTTTCGTGTAGAAATGAAGTTGGGATTTGAACGACTAATTATTTTAGCGATGAAATACAAGGAGGCCCCATCGCTTTGGCCCAGAAACGGAGCAGAGAAAAATAGAAAATTTGATAGAAGGAAAAGAAACAAGTCACTGTTGTATTATAGGATATATTTTTTAAGTAAAACTCATCATGCCTCTTGCATCTCCTTGAAATTATTCCCGCTGCCTTGTCAAAATGCGTTTTTTTTTTGATAAATTGATTACAAAAAATATATACTTAGCAGCTTACGTTAACTAATATTTACATAAAAATAAAATATTTAACTACAATAACCAAAAAACCCGGGTCGCAGTGCCAAAACCCTGCCGACAATATAGTGTATTTGCTTATACAGGCAGTGTGACTTTATTATGCGAACTTAAGTTGGTTTTTGGGAAAAATAAAAAATTTTACTCCTTAATACACCCCTTAAAATAACATTTTTTTTCTTAATTGCAATATTATTATCAATCGAACCTCTATACCAAGTTATATACCTACACCTTTCAGTAAATAATTCACTATCTGCAAACTAGTCTTTCTTAAAATTTTTAAATCCGGTCCTGTAAGGTCGATTTTATTAAAATTTTAGGGACACATTTTAATTACTGCCGGAGGGTAAAATTTCAATTTTGAAACGATTTGGAGAATTTTTTCGGTATTTTAGGGCCCAAAAACATTTTTCAACCCCTAAAAACTACCCTTAAGATGGCCCGATTAGACCCATTTTAAATAGGCTTCTTGCGGTGATAGATTTCAACACTTGGACCAAATTTAGTTGAAATCAATTAACTCTTTCGAAAGTTATTGCCCGCACACATATATATATACGTATAAATATATATATACGTATATATATATATATATACGTATATGTATATATATATATATATATATATATATATATATATATATATATATATATATATATATAAATATATATATACATATATATATATAAACATTTTTAAAAATGGTGCCAAAGTGTTTAGGAGGTTATGAAACGTCGAGAAATTTTGGTCCGACCCCTAGGTCACGCCATCCGACCGATGCCAATAGTGTATGTTGCCATATGGCAAATACACTAATAAACTCTCAATATTTTGGTTGCATATAATCAATTTCATTGTCAGAAACTCACCTCTAAGTGGGAATATTCCTTACTGTTACAACGTAAACCTCTAATTCAGATTTCTGTTTCTAGGAGCGAATATATATTGTTAAGCGGGGTATACCTTTACCAACTATCGTGCTGCTGTAGATATTTTGGTATCGATTGGAACGAGGTTATATTGAAAATGAAATATCGTTTATCAAAATCAAAACTTATATAAGTAATATATAAAAACAGATGTACTTGTATATGTCGACAATCTTTCGTCTATAATCTTTCCCACCAACAGATACAGTTATTACGTAAACTGCACATGCTGTCTAAGATGCAGAAAGTATCTGATTGGTTGTTCTGCTGTGTTGAGTTTCATGCGACCAATCAGATCCTGATCGTGCGGTTTTATTGTATTGGTTCACTTTCTAGTTTCTATTCTAGCAAAAAATGAACATCTTAAATTTTATTGTGATTTATTTATTGTGAAATGAAATCATTATAAAAAATGATAAAACAAAAAATAAGTTCGCAATTTTTATAAAAAAAAATATCTGAGATACACTATTTCCGGAGTCGAGCATTTCGCAATACGAAAAAAGTCAACAGTGTAAACGTATCTTTAGTTCATTTTGATAGACCATTTTACAGAAGGTTTTTATTGCGATGTACAGACTGAAGAGATGGGCAATAGAAGGTAAGATAAGGGGCCGCTTTAGATTGTCTGTAAAGTCCAATATATCCATATAAAAAGTACACCGTGTTCAAAAAATCATGTGGACCTTATATAACTACCTGCAGTTTTATGAACACGCCATTTTCTTATTTTAGTTACTTTATTTTTCGTATGTTAATATGTACATTTTTTAGTTTGTGAATTCTATTATTTTTTGTTTATACACTATATATGCGTCGCTATAGGTGTTATCTGTTATGATATGTTATTTATAGTTTATGCATTTATCCATAATCCTTATATATTTATATTTAAATATATACTTAATATATATTTCAAAAGATAGGTTTTGATTTTAAATTGATACGTTATTTTTGGATGTGGATTTTGAAAGAATGGCATTATTTGGTCGCATTACTCCATAATTGCAGAAGTCCTACATGAATTACTAAAGTCTTTATTTTTTAAGATAGCGGTGCAGTAGTATAGTGACCGTAATATGACGGTGAATGACCTAACTAAGAATGAAACGGATGCCGCTTTTTTACTATACGATCGTACCACATCTACCGAAAAGACCACATCCATTTTATTATATATTTTTGTTACGTCATTTATCGTTACGTTACGCTTGCTATATTACGGTACCGCTATCTTGGGTAACCTAGGCTTTTACCGAGGAGAGCCTTTCTTTTAATTTTTTCTTGCCACATTAAATAAAAATGATTTAGTTTCAAAATGCATATCATTTTAAGAACCTAAATAAAATATTTCGAAAGTAACCACGTATTTTATGAGCACGGTGTACGGTGGTCCATAGACGTTATATAGGGGGCGTGTGATGCTGTACAGGTAAGTGATTGAAAGCGAAATAGCCGTACAAGGGGTGAATGATGCTAGTGTAAGGTTTGCAACTTTTATCTGCCCAACTTTGAGCATTAAAATATGTCCGAACTAACACTAAGAACTCGCATTTCCTTTTATCTCAAATGCAACCAGTATTTAAAAAAGTACAAACCATCTCTCAGTGAAATAAACTCTGTTGATACTGAATACTGAATTTTTTTAACCAAGTTTACATCATAAATTTCCGTGACAATTTCTAGCTCTGAAAAGTTAATTTCATTCAACGATGTTCATGCTCAATGTATGTTTCTGAAATTAAGTCATAAAAGATTTGACAAAACGACTTTTTTATCCTGATCAGTTGTTATTTTAAATTTACGACTTATATTTACAATTGAGATAAGGAAAACAATCTTATGAGCATAGAAGTTCAAGAGGTTATTAAAAAGAGTCTTGTCCCGACGTATTGATGCCAAAGCGTATTCAAAATGGCTGGTGCAAAAAGTAAAATTTCTCGTCGGAAGGTAGGTACTAAATAATTATATCATATATTTTTCACGATTTAAACATATTATCTTTCAAATATTAACCAAGTTCTTTAGTTACTACACTGCACCTTTAGTTTTACGAAACTATTTGATAGTCTTAATGCGGAAAATAATAGCTGACTAAATAGTAATGCCGGAAGAACAGGTTTGAACACGAAATATAAGTATCGGTCGAAGCAGGGAATATGTTGAAAATGTGGATCAAAACAGGAAATGGGGCAGAAGTGAAGAAAAAAATATTTTATGTCACGACACTCGTAGAAAGTGTACCTTCTTACGCAGTATTCAAAGGTTACATAGTAAAGTTCACATAAGAAATTAACTTTAAAAAATACGCAAATATGGTGGGAGAACGGGTCTAACCGTAACGAGATGGTGGAAGTACGTGTTGGCACAAATGACGGTAGAGTGATGATACCCGCCATCACTCTACCGTCATTAATTATGGTGGAAGTGTAGACTTAAACGAATAATTATGGTGGAAGTACGGGTGTAGACGATTGATTTTGGTGGAAGTACAGACTTAAACGAATAAATATGGCGTAAGTACGGGTCTAGATGATTGATTATGGCGGAAGTACAGACTTAAACGATTAATTATGGCGGAAGTGTGGGTCTAGTTATGGTGGAAATGCGGGTATATAATGTGGAAGTGCGCGTTCATATCGACACAGTAATGTTAAAAAGAAACTCAACAGGAGACTATTTTGAACACAGCAGTGTTCGATAACACAACTATAGTATTAAATGCGCTGTGGTTGAAACGAGCCCTGCGGTGGTTGTGACGAGAAGTTAGGGCCATGTGGTTTATTACCGACGGGATGTTTACTTTAATGGATATGGAGAGAAAACACGGTTACATCTGACAGGAGAAAATGTGACCCTCAATTGAGGTGACAGCAAAGATATATGCAATGTGACACCGTTTACGTAAAGTGTGGACATTTCAACGTAACTGTCGAGATTTGGCGGAAATAAATTACGTGTCGTCCCTCTTTCATTAACGTGAAGTTTTCAGACACAGTCAATACTCAACGAAAATCCTCTATAAAGTAAACATTAGTGAAACCCGGTTAGTTTTCCATAAGAACCGATACTCAATTCTTATAACGAAAGAAATTGTTCATTGTCTTGAGATTTGTTAAAAACGATTTTCTATGGCAGTGGGAAGTTATAAATTATTGATATTATAGGAACGAATTAAAAAGATGTCTTTTCTTAAGTGAAAAAATGAGCTCCCCGCACATTTAATTTCATTTAAATTTCAAACCAGTTCAGCGTGCCCATGAGCCGCGACTGAGACTAAATCAGTCGTGTTGTTTTTTCATCATTAATGTTTTCAGAACAACATATTTAAAAATGAAATATTTGAAAACGGAACCTTTTTTGATCACTTTTCTGTATTAAGAGATATTAAAGGCAGTTTTTCTTATCAACGAACACGTGTTGTGAAATTTGTGAACTGTGAATATTCGTAAAAAGTAACAGCCATCATTTTAACAAAGTCGTTATAACCTGTTAATTCTTAACATTCACATGGCAAATTTAAAAATATTGTTGAATGTTACATAGCCCAGACGAATTTGTTTATTTTAAAGATTAATAAATGAACACAACGCCGTCTTTGTAATAATTTTTAAGTATATATTTTGTACCTAAATCATAAGCTGTTAAAAACAATTTTATTTGAATTTCAATGCAAATTAAGTAACTAAGATTTTGTAATTTATTTTGATCATAAATTATATATAGGTGTATATTTTTATAAATTAAACATGCAAGATCACTTCATATTTACCTAATTGTAAGGTGAAAACACAACCTTTTATTTTTTTTAAATAATTTGACTACTCTCAGTTTTGCGAGCAATTCTCCAACTTTTTCAGAACTATTTTATTGTGAGATTTAAGGGGGTCGTCTGGTGTGAGGGGTAAAAAAACCGAAAAATTTTTTTCTGCTTAAATCGCCTTTTTAGGATCTCCAGAGTACGTTTGTGAAAGAGTTTTTCGAAATTCTAAGTCGTTGGAAAGTTAGAGAAGTAGATCGTGAGTTAAGTGCTTTTTTCTGTTACGCATACTTGATTTTTCAAACGCGTTTTTCTCGAAACTGTATTTTTTAAAAATGGTTGCCACGATATCTCAAAAACTAATGATCCGATTGCGTTGAAATTTTTATGGTATCTTCAGTACATCTATAGTTCTAGCCCGAACCAAAATCATTGTGATAACTGTAATAGTTTTTTTATTCTTCAAGCTGGAATAGTAAAAAAAAACGGTGAAAATCATAAATTTTTTTTCAAATCTTCGCCAAACATGAATTTTTCAATATTTCGACTTAATTCTGGTCCCGGCTGTAGTCACAGGCCTACCAATTAAAACGCAATTTGATTTGTTGATTTTACATAAGCAGAACAGTATGTGTCGTGGCAACCGTCAGCCGACTTTTTTTTACATGGGCGTCATCCCGGAGATCTACAGTCGGTTCAACTGTACATTTCAACGTGAAAAAATTTGGAAAGATTGGTGAAATGTCAATAAATACATGATGAAAATATTCCCAAAAAAGCGTGAAAAAAATAGTTGTCACACCAGACGACCCCCTTAATTAAATACAACTTATTAAGTTTTTTCATACTACTAATGAACAAATTCTCTTTTCTTTATTCCAAGTTTGAATATTCATCCCGCATATCCGATTGAATTGAATCTTTGCTCACACACGCACTATCTATGGTAGTGCAATATTTGCTTAAGAATCTAATTTGCATAACCAGTTTCTTCGTCATCGGAATTTTCGTATCAATACCGTCACTTCCCACATAAATGTTAAGTTATAATGTAACAATTTTGCAATACTAAATATTCACAGAAAAGGTACCCACAATTTTTAGCCCTTAAAATATTTTTTTTCCTATTCTGACTGGGTGCGGGCACTAGAGTTCTATAACTATTACTAATTTCAAGTCGATTAATACGTATGTAATTTCTATAAAAATCTCACAACAAGGGTTCCTTTTTTAGTAGTTTTGTAGGGAATTCGTAAAAAAATTACTTACTACGCATTAGTATATATTGTGTTAATATTTGTTTACTCTTTCAGTATATATTTTATTTATTTTATTCAAATTTACGATCGTTTATATTTATCACAATTATTAATTGAGAGAAATATAATTTTAAAACGATTAGATTTTTTAACCGAGTTCAAAAAAGGAAGATGTCCTCAATTCGAGTTGTGAACCGATTTTAATGATGCTTATTCTACATATTTAATAGGTTAAGTAGTTTTTTTATTTTAAGTTCAAAAAAGAAATCAGTTAATATTTAATAAATACAACCTACGTGTTGCAAATTCATTAAAAAATAAAAAAAAGAATAAAATTAAAAAAATATTAACTCCCTCAAAAAAGTCGTTAAAAGAGGAAAATAATAACATTTCGAGGTCGGGGTTAATTTAATGAAAGTAGATATGAAAAAAAATTTAGTAATTAAATTAGTGTCGACATTACTTTTAAGTGGCGACTTTTTCGAAGAAGATTAATTTTTTTATGTTTTTAAAACAATTCTAGCAGCATAAATTTCCTTGTCAACTTGTACCTACTTTTCTACTACGTGTTTACATTTTGATGTTTAAAGTTCACCAAGAACACTTTTCCTACAATACCACTTTATCTCTAACTTTCCAGGTCGCGGATTTTATGAAATTAAAAGTAACACTAGAGAGTATTTTTGCATTGCAAAATTGAACACATAAATTTGTACTGTTGCGTTACTGATGTAGTCTTTCCTTGCAAACATTTTTCACATCCTGACAACTATTTCACGGCGAACGAAGATGGGAGTTGTTTATGTAACTGGAAAAGCGTTCTTCAATCTGTCGGATGTAACCCGTTCATAAAACCCGTTGTAACATATATATTTCATAGTCTGTATGTGCAAAGCTACCCTTATATAAAAAAGCTTAGGTAGTTTGTATAAGGGTTATCTATTTCGAAATGCAGTGGTGCAGCCAAGAGTGGATCCACAAAGGGACTCACAGAGCTTAAGCGCTAGACCCCCAAAAGTCAAGGGCCCACGAAAATTGAATTAACATAATACATTTTTTTATTAAAAATATGCACTTTTAGTGCAGTAAAAAATTAAAAATACAATAGTTAATAATAATGGTTTTTATCACCACCATGAGAGAATTTTAACCATTCTTAACGTGGAAGGAAAGTTTGGTTGAGGAACAGTTGCCTGAGGCCCTGAAGATGGAAATATATTTTCCGAAACGTAGGCCGCAAGCGAAACATCGGTAAAGTTTCTTTTTTTCAACTGTTCCTCAACCAAACTTTCCTTCCACGTTAAAAATATATATTGGAACAAAAAATATTAGACTATTTAACCATTCTGTGGGTGAATTTTGATGATTTTTTGTGAGAATTTTGACAATATTTTGGGTGTATTTTGACAATTTTTTGGGTGAGTTTTGACCATTTTTTTGATGAATTGGACAATTGTTTGGGTGAATTTATAGTATTAGTTGTTTGGTTATATCACTTTGGTTTTGATGTCATTAAAATGTTTTTATACCCCAATTTAAAGACTCTTAATCGAACAAAACCACTGGAAGACAATAACCACCCGCCCCGAAGAACCTAGATTTGCCCTTAAGTAGACCCTGAAACACAGTTAAATAGGCCGTTCAATATGAAGCAACGATCACGAATAGAGGGATATTGATGTAAATATAATACTTATAATACAAATACATGAACGATATTTTTATTTTAATCATTCTATAACCGTTGTACATGCAAGAAAAGCAACTATTTTATAGTAGATAGTACAAAAAACGTATTTTCCAGTTTTTCTTCTGAGCAATTTGTTGCACTAGTTTAGTTTCTATGAAACAAAACAATTCCACCTAGGGAAATGTAAAACGAAATTGCAAAACAAACCATTGAAATTTCTGGAGCATATAATTTTGTTTTAATTGGATTGTGAATGAAAGCGTTTTTTAAAAGTTTACTTAACCTACTTTCATTACAGTTGTTAATTTACAAGCAACTGATACAGCATCATGAATTCTAAGCAAAACTTTTTGTTCTTTTATTTTAGCGAAATACGTTTTCTTCTAATTGGAATAACATTGTACCTATCTAATACGTACAGTAACACCCCACTTAACGCGCGCGAAATAAGTTCCTGCGTCATACGAAACAGCGCTAAACGAGATCATCTTAATACGTAGGCAATAGATATAAGTGAAACAGAACCGAGAATAATAAAATTTGTTAGCTTTTTTGTTTAATTTTGTAACATTTATTGTTAAATATTTTTTATTACATTAATTATAAATTTATTAATTGTTACTATCGATTTTTGTTCATAAAACATTTATGAACATCAAATAAAAGTTCGAGTAAGAAGTTATGTTTGTGATGAGAAAGAGTTCTCATTTGATATATTATATTTTGTTTTTTGTGAAGAAGTCATCTAATGTCGTTTGTTTTCTTCTGTTTTGTTCAGCAAGCTGTTGTCGATAGCAAGATATTGCTCCAATGACACTTCGTTTTGCCTTTGAATTTCTATCAACATTTGAATCATTTTGTATAAACCGATTCATAATTTTTTTAAGAAACCGCGTAATACTAAAATAGCGTTTAGCGAGGTCTTACCGTACATGGTTTTTTTATTAAACAAAATGGAGGTTGAGTAGGTACTACTGCCAGAGAGGTACCCAAAAAAAAATTGAGATGCAATTTTATTTTATACTCTAGAATTTCTATAATTTAAACTGGTTCACATCTCTTTCCATAGACATATCTATCTTTATCTGTTCGCTAATGAGATGTGCTAGCTCAGGCACAGCTTTGACGTCATCATATGGCGTCTAAGCTCATAAACACATTTTTAAATTCCTGTTTGCAATTAAAAGGAACAATATAAGAATGGGAAAGTTGGCTTATATTATTTTATTTTTTAAGCTATTGCATAGCTTTTATCGCGGGCTTTGAGCGCGGCGACCGAATCAAGAAATTCCGTAACGAAAATAAACCTAACACCCCCCACTCCGACCGGCACAGCGGTGCGGCGTTGAAAGCCGTGCATCGTCTAACGTCGTTTCAGTTCGGCAGACTTCGGCACGGTGTTTGTGTGCGTGCGACTAGACGTATGCGTGTAGACTAGCTGCTAACTGCTCATAACTGATTCTATCTTTATTTGTGTATAAAGTGTTTTAAATATGAATAAACAAAGTGCATTTATTATTATTATGCAATAGCTTTACCGCGGCAGTCCCCGAGTGCCACACGTATTTTTTTTATGAGGAATAATATGAACTGATTAAAATTATAAATTTTACTATGTGGGACGACCCCATTTTTTCAAACCTGGTGACATTCGACGCATCGTATATAAATGTACGTGTGTTTGAGATAACAAAAGAACAGACGCTATTCACTTATCACATGTGTGAATATATTGAGATATATTTATCCACAAAAGATAGCTGACTGTCGTTGAGAGGAAAAAGAAAAGAAGAAATCGAGGACTGGAAAGAGGTTTTCTTTCCGGTGCACGTCGTGTCGCCGTCATCGTCAAACTGAACAACAACCAACGCTGGGAGTAAAATAGAAATGCTGATCTTAATGAACCGGGAAACGTGACCTAAAGCTAGTTCTGCTCTCGGCTGTTTGTGTCTATATATACAGGGTGTTCACTATTCCGTAAGCCTTCTCTAACCTTTTAACCATATATTCATTTCGTGCCAAAACTACAATACCGATGAATTAATCCATCTCTAAAAAATATGGGGTTTTAATTTTCTATCAATCGGCGTTGCATTTTAAATTCAAAGAATTTTGAGCCTTATAAACTCTTTCTTCCTTTGGTAAAAAATCCATTTTCTGGATTTTTTTATCTGATTACACAATATTATTTTAATTAGAGAACTACCCAATCGATTCAGCCCAACCGCATGAAATTGGTTCAGCGATTTTCGAGTTATAAATTGACAAACAGACAAGGAGACGTTGCGTTTTGCTTAATACTAGCCGCTACTCGCAGCTCCACATGCGATTGAGAAGAAGTGCGGCAGTGACAACAGTAGTAGAGCCTTCGGCTCAACCGTATTACATTTTGAGTGTTTTCTCAGTTAAACTAGTCGATTTATTCAAGTATATCCAACCGTTTGGTCAGTGCACGTTGATAAAGCAACCAAGCAGAGCTTTTTCTTCCGACTTAATTTACAAATATTGAGATTTCGAACTAAAAATTTATTTTTATCAAAATAAAATATAGCCTATGTTACTCAAGGATAGTGCAACTTTTTATTAATGAAAGAATTTTTAGAATCGGTCAAAGAGTTCCACAAACAAAGTTTCAAACAAAGCAACTTTATCTTTTTATGTAATATAATAGATGTTGACAGGGTCGGACTGGGCCGGAAGGGCCCGGGTGGCTCCACACAAGCCCGGGGCCCGCAACTGGATAATGGTAGATGGGATATTTTTCTATTTTCTTTCTCTCTAATGTATGAAACAACTATCTGATATAGTTTACATTTAGGTCGCAAGAGCTGGGACCTAGCCTGCGTGGGCCCCCTATCCTACCTACCGCCTGGCTTGCGGCAAGCCCCGCAAACCTATAACCATTACAGCGTTTTCGGCACGGGTTAATTTTAATCATTCGAGCTGAAATTTTCAGAGAATCATTTTTTCAATGTAAAGAACCATTTTAAAGGTTAGCATGTGACAATTTTAACTTATCAAAATAAGGGCCAGCTTATTAGACTGGCCCTTATTTGTATAAGCCAATTTTTTTTTCAAATTTTTTGAGTTGCTACCCCTTGAAATGGTTCTATATATTAAAAAAATGATTAGCTTAAAATTTCAGCACAATTTATACAGTTTAACCCGTGCCGAAAACGCAGAGAACTTTGAAAATACGTTACGTAGAAAGCAAATTCCGAAACTACTTAAATTTGTGGTTAGGGTATAGAAAATTAACTTTGCCTATGGATCTGTACAAATCAATTCGCCTCTTAAACACATCTTAGGACTTCTTTAAGATAGAAATTAGTTTGTGTAAAGTCATAGATAAAGTTACGCACTCGCACTACAGAACGTAATGCTCCGTGGGGGGCCCATGCAGGCTGGGACCCGGCTAGCAATCGCCACCTCGACTATATGGCCAGTCCGACGCTGGATGTTGAACGCTACAAGCCGGTTATCTTAATTTTTTTTATTCAAAACGCCTCAATCTTTTTATTTTAATTCATTTTTAGGGTACTAAAAATTTGAATATTTTCTCATGTCCACTTCTGTTGTACCTTTTAATAAATTCTTTTCAACAGCGTTAGATCTAATATAAAAAATGTCTCTAAAAAGCTAAAAATTAATGAAAAAAAATCTGCATCTACATTTGTAAATTCCCGTATGCAAATCTGACAATATTCAAGCTTAACAAAATTAACATAGTTTTATATGAACCGAGCAAAAGTATGTAAATCATGAGAAGTTATGCATTCTGTGTGAGTAGTAATGTTTAGTGTTCATCGACCCTTTTGGCTTGTACAGGCTTAGAACTTTCCTTTCGACACCTTTTGTACAAAATGCACCAAAAAGACACTTCTGTAATAATCTGAGATTTATCAGTAGCCCAGATTTGCAAATAACCTGTTTTCTAATGGATAATCTAGACATATGCTGTAGCGAATTTTTTATTTAACAAATCATTGCATTTATATATCGCTAAAGCCCTGGTTTCCTAAGATAGCGATACCGGAATATAGCGGCCGTCATACGACATTGAATGACATCACAAAAAAGTGTTACGTGTGCATAGAAGTGAATGAATGCCGCTTTTTTACGTTACCGAGAAAACCACATTCATTTACTTCTACTCACATGTTTTTTGTGACGTTATTCATAGTCATATTACGGCTGCTATATTACCCGTTACCTTGGGAAACCAGAGCCTCGAGGTTTAGGTAGCGAATGTCCAGAAGCTTCTACTCGGCTTGTTTTTGCTGACTTTCTTGACCGCTAAATCCCTATATTACCTAGGTTGATAAAATACAGTAGGGTCGCGATAATCGGTCGATTGTTTTAAATGCTGGTGTCCAATAATCGAAGTCGTCCGATTATAAAGTGTTATGGTTAAAACCTCTCGTAATTGGGCTATATGTATAGCAAATCATTCAGTAATCGAACTTATGCAAAAATACAAATAAAAAATTAAAAAAAACCCGGATCGCAGTGCCAAAACCCTGCCGACAATATAGTGTAGGGGAGAGACGCCTATATTGCACCGGCTCCTAAATTGGACCGCTCGAGTTTCTCCTATATAAAAAAAAACTAGGACCATCTCGTGGTGCTTGATCGAACTACTAATTGAGACGGTTGTGATTCTCGGTGGAAATATTTCTAGTGTTTGCAGGTGCTGAAATATCGGATATTTTTGGAAAACATCACATCTGATGTTAATTTTACGCGACTTACCGTTACCCTAAATAAATACCAGGTATGTAGATGAAAGTTTTTTAAAATCTTCATGGCCGGACCATCTGGGGTTGAAAAAATAAAAAGACGACTGGAGTCAGGAAAAAGTAAACCAAACTTGGTAGCTGAGGATAAAACTGAATATAAAGATGAAAGTTGGTTTTGTAATATTTGTGAGGATGAAAAAATTGAAGAGATGAAACAATGCATGTCATGTAGCATGTGGAATCATGCAATGTGTGCTAAAGTTTCGTCAAAAATTAAAAAATATTATTGTAATGACTGCAAAAAGTAAAACATTGCCTACTTGTTTCTTGCTATGAAACGTTTAATTTTTTAATTTTTTTTCTTTTGTTAAAGATTTATTGGTACTGCAAATTGTTTGTGTGTATATTATTTAGAATTTAATTTTATTTTGTCTCTTTATATATAACTGAGTAGCCAGGTCCAATTTAAGATACCACTGGTTCAATTTAGGAGCCTGGTTTCCTAAATTGGACTTTTGCAAGCCTTTTTATTTTGTTTTAAATAAAATATCTACAATTATTTTTGACATTTGTTGATTTTTTTGGAAGATGATCATGAAATGCACTTTGAGGTTCCATAGTCAAATTATCCGAGATTTTTGTTATTTGACCCCCAGAAATTCAAATTGAAAAATGGTCCAATTTAGGCGTCTCTCCCCTATTTGCTTGTATAGGGTCGTGTGGTTTTATACTTTTATTATGTGAAATTAAGTTTGTTTTTGGGCAAAATAAAAAATTTAACCCCTTAATACACCCCTTAAAATAACATTTTTTTCTTAATTGTAATATTATTATCAATCTAACGTCTACATCAAATTAAATACACCCTTCAAACTATCTGCAAACTAGTGTTTTCATAAAATTTGTAAATCCGGTCCTGTCGGGCCGATTTTATTAAAATTATGGGGAAACTTTTTAATCACTACCAAAGGGTTAAATTTCAATTTTGAAACGATTCAGAGAATTTTTTTGGTATTTTGGGGCCCAAAAACAGTTTTCAACCCCTAAAAACTACCCTTAAAATAGCCCGATTAGGCCCATTTTAAATAGGCTTCTTGCGGTGATGGATTTCAACATGTGGCCCAAATTTCGTTGAAATCAATTAACTCTTTCGAAAGTTATCGCGCGTAAACACATATATATAAATATATATATATATATATATATATATATATATATATATATATATATATATATATATATACATATATATATAAACATTTTTAAAAATGGTGCCAAAGTGTTTAGGAGGTTATGAAACGTCGAGAAATTTTGGTCCGACCCCTAGGTCCCGCCATCCGACCGACGCCAATAGTGTATGTTGCCATATGGCAAATACATTAAAAAAAATAATAAAAGGAAGAAATTGATATTTCAAGTTTTTCGTTGCATATGTTTCTTAATTATTTAATTTTCTCATTAAAACAACATGTATGCAGTTAATGTGAGAATAATAAACCGAGTCATAAGTATAATATATTAGTTTTAAAATTAGGTTGACAAGTTTAAAAACAAAAAAAAATATTTTTCTCTCGATTAAGATTAAAATAGAGTGGGGTGGTCTCTTGGCCCAAATGCACCACATCCTGAAAGGATTCCGCAACGGGCCTACCTGCCTTTTAGTGTTGGGCGATACCTGTTTATAAGAGGCATCCAACTAGACGGGAACCTAAACCTTTAAATATTCCCCGAGTCAATTAATTTTTACGAATTGTTTTTCAAATATCAGAAAATCTGAAATATGAACATTAATTGCAATTAATCAGTAATAAACGTTCATAAATATATTTCTGATTTATCAGCTTTCGTTTTACGAGAGAATTGTGAAAATGAAACTATATTTAATTTAGTAAAAGACATAAAACATTTTACTAATAACGATTGTTGTGTAAATTTTACAATGCGCCTGAATCTTGCAATTGTTCAATGCAGTTAAATTGAAATCAAGATTACGCTATGACAACGACAGACGTTGACGAGAATCTAGACGCGGACGATGACGATAGCGTTGATAAAAACGATAAAAAAGTGTATTACATAATAATCAACAATTTGGTAATTATAGATCTGAAATAAAAATGGTAAAAAAATTTCCGATTCAAAATTCTATAAAGTTTTTAAAAGTGGTATACTTTTCTGTATAAAAATTTTCGAGGAAGAATATTAATAATTTGGTAATTAAAATTTAAATACAGAAATGGTAAAGGCTTTTCTGTATCGAAATTTCATAGTCAGTGGCACTTTTGGGACATTATATATAAATATACTCGTGTTACAAAGAAAATTAGTAGCCAAGAGAAATGTTTGTTATTTATCATCCAGTTTGTTTTATGATAAAAAAATAACTTGTTGTCAGTAAGATTTCTGAAAATAAAGTAGGTAAGTTGTGGTGGAAAAGCAAACGAAAATAATTAGCCAACTTCCAGTGACCTGTAAATAAAATACACTTATCAACATGTCCAATGGGCGTGTTGCCAACTTCTAGCAAATATATATAGAAACTACACAAATTTCGACACAAACCTAAGCTTTTCGATCGATTGTCGGATAAACAAGTGAACAACTACAAATAACAACCTGTCTTCTACTGTTAATATATTTTTCTCAGTTCCGCTACATTAGTTTGTACTTTGTAAGGATTTTGATTTGTAGCATTTTATTATAGTAAAAAGAATTTTCCAGATTTCAATACTTCATTGTATCGGGAGGTCAGTTTGCATTAAAGAAATGTGAAACTTCTGGTTAAGTATTAAATACGTTACAATAAATTGATACTTACTATTGTGTTCACAATATGTACACAAATTAGAGTAGATAAAAAACTCGGGTCGCAGTGCCAAATCCTGTCGACACATACACTGTGACTATATTTGCTTGCTTGTTTTTAAACAAAATAAAAATAATATTTTTTTCTTAAATGCAACATTATTGTCAATCCAACATCTGTTTTCATAAAGTTTGCAGGTTCAGTCCTGTTAAGTCGATTTTGTTAAAATTTTACCAGCACCTTCTAATCTTTATTAAAGTGTTAAATTTCAACTTCTAAATATTCTGTAACTTTTTTCGGTATTAAAATGATTTGTATAACTCCAATCTAATCAGATCTAAGTCTCCATAAAAAAAATTCCTTCAGACATTTTTTAAAATAATAATTTTTTTTAGTTTTAATATTCGGTATGCTTTTCTAAACGATTTACCTCCTAAGTAATTCACTATCCGCAAATAGATTTCTTACTAAATGACCGATTTACTTCACGCTTTCCAGGGGTGAAGCTGATTAAAAAAAAGGTAGATTTACATACTTTTTCATACAATAAAAAATTAGATATACGAACGACAAATGAAAAATATACCTAAATATTATATATAATTACATATGTTTCAGAGTTAATTACTTATTTTTTTTACTTAATGAAATTGTTTGGCACACCGGGTAGAAAAATGGCATGGAACACGTTTTATTACAAAAGAAACCTAGAAAATGTTTTTCGACGAGATAAAACTATATTTTATTTTTATCTGATCATTATTTTATGCCAACATATCAGAAAAAAGGTACCTTTTTACAGACTTTAACGTACAATCTGATAAAGTTTCATATTTCGTATTTTTGTGAGTCCTAGCAAAGTATAAGAATATGTCGCAGTAATCTACATTATATTTAAAAAAAAAGCGTCGTTTTCATGACGAATTTGCAGTTCCTCCTGAACTAGTGTAGAGTAACAAAATATTTTAGTTTTTGCCAGTTTCGAGTGGTATATACTTTGAAATTATTTCCAAATCCAGGTAAAGATTTAATCAATAAACTTGAAGACAGTTTCAATATTGTTATAAATAATTGTAATAAATAGACAACATTCAGAACATTTTTAAAGTTTATTGATTATTAAGTCTACCTGAATTTTGGAATTATTTAAAACAATTCTGAGTATCTACGTTATGGTACTAGTAGAATATGTCAAAAAATAAAACCAAAATGTTTTATTACCTACTTATTTTAGGACGGCCTATAGAAATTAAATACTTATCTACAATAATATTATGCAAAGGAAAAGTATGTACGCTTGTTTGTCGCGTGAGTATAGTCTGAGGAACAACTGAAGCGATTTAAAAAATCATTTTCCTATTTTAAAGATTTGTTCTTCCCGAATAAAATGTAAAGCCAGTCGGGGATTCTGCACGCGATTCTGGTATTTTATAGATCAACAAGAGATACAAAATGTATTTATAAGAAATTTGTTGCTCCTGTCTCTTGATTATGTCGTTGCCAAAGCAAGATTTGCTCAGGCTGGAAAGTTAATTTTCTTTAACAAAGTAGCAGTGCTTTTGATTAGAAACAGTTGGTTAACATTATACCGAAGTTTGATTTGCGTCGATGTTTTCACATCGCTTCACTGAAAGGTAATCTACTGGAACACCAAATCAGCCCTTCAAAATATTCACCGTTTCACACGGTTATTTTTGTTTTACACTAGATTTATTTTTTAGCGTTATTCTAGCGTGTTAACAATTTCCGCTTCAAGAAGAAACCGCAATTTTTATAACAAGAATATGAAAAATGGTATTTTCACTTAGTTACGATTCGTATGTAAATAGTCGGTTTATATGAATTATGTGTAAAGAGTTCTTTTACACACGGGCTTCTTTTTTGTTTCCCTTTTTACACACGGCTGATACTTTTTTACGCACACTTGTTTACATTGTCTTGTTATAACAAGTAACTTTTTAAAACCCGTGTGATGTTTTTGAAACTTTTTTTGACAAAGGCGTCTTCGGTGCACAGCTTTAAAAAAGGCATTTTCTCTCACTTGTTATGCAAGGTTAGATTTTTTGAGCTATAATATTAGCGTTTGGACTGAAGATAATTATTAATCGTTAAATGAAAATTCAAAATGATCGAGTGACCTCGTTAATTTTGCTCTGTAAATTGATAGCCATGATTGGTTGTCAAATGATATCTGATAACCAATCACAACTATGCAAATGTTTTTGTACAATCAATCATAAATTTGTGTATGCGCGATCCGTTCATAGCTTGTGTCTATAAAATTCGGTGAACTTTATTTAACCCATTTAATTATGTTTACTGCTTAGCGAATAAAAAAAAATAAAAACAATGAATGCCTTTGCAAATGCAATTATATTGAAAATGTTCTTCAAGGTCGCAGTTTTCATTCATATGTTGTAAGGGTGATGGAATATTGATTTCTAATTTTGAGACAATAAAAATGATTTATTACTTTACCAGAAAGTTTGCTTTTTAGAGAAGGAAAATGTTCTTATCGCATACAATATTGATTATTTAGACTGAAACAAATTTTACGGAGTGTTTGAAAAAGGTATTTATTTACTTTTGATGAATTAGTGTCATTAAAAATTAAAATGAAAAAATTAAAACGATTTTAAGCTTTAGCCTTCAAACCAGTTCAACAGACAATTTTTAAAAACAATTTTGTCGGGTTCAGGAAATTAAAAAACGTGTAAATTTCTCAAAACCTTCAAAAATAATTCCGTATAAGTATTCATTTATAATATATCTGATAATAAAAAATAAGCTTCGTGTTTTCTATAACTGTTTATTTCGCAGAATTTGTTTGAAGTTTAATTTAAAATCTTTTAATTAAAATGTTTTGCAATAAAAAAACTTCCTTGTGGAAGGTTTGTTTGTTATATTTTCTAATTAACATAAATTCCTTTTTAACTCATACCGACGTTAAAATACACAACAAAGCGGGAAACTTTTGCCGCTATTGTGAATCACTGTACATCAATTGTTTAAAACAAAATAAAAACGTCAAAGCAAATGAATAAGAGTGAACCACAATTAGCGGTGGCGCAGTCTCGATAAATTAATATCCATTTTTTTGATACAACTGTTCAACCTAGCTAGAAGGTGCGATGATTTTAAAAATTGCGTCTAGCTCGTTTCAGAACATTGCACTCTTTTTAAAAAAATGTACTTCTCACATTTGTTACACAATTATATGAGTTCGGCTAGAATACAACTTTTAAAGTTCACGCACCCACTGAATCAACTCGGATCCGTTCGGCACAGCAATGTGTCTGAGCCGATCGTACTGTACTAGTACGTGGGAACACTTTAACTTCATGTATTCAAAAATTGCTGATCATGTCGAGTCGATCCGATCCGATTCAGTGGGTGTGGACCTCTAAAATATAAAAGATGTGATGATGCAAAAAAAAAAAAACAAAACACGGGACGTCTGCATTTTGTACTTAAATTTTTGATATTTGTGTTTTAGATCCAGTATAATTATATTTATCAGAGGATAGTGGATTAATCAAATGCTATTAAGCAATATCCAACTGCAACGTTTCGTTTTAATTTTAAGTTTCAAAATTAAGAAACGAGCCTGAGAAGTTTTAAAATTAAAACGAAACGTTGCAGTTGGATATTGCTTAATAGCATTTGATTGATCGACTATCCTCTTAATTTATATCAATTTAAATTTTTGGTTGGTTAAAATAGTTAAGGAATTACATTTGTTCTGAAAATATCTGAACCTAAACTTTGCCAGGTAACTTCAACGGTAGGTAATACTTTTATCGACTTTCATGGCTAGATAAAATCAGAGTAAATATAGACCATTTCGCTTTCAACAAAATCCACTTGAATTTCCAGCACGTTTTCATGCAAACCGTTAACATTCAGGCTTTAACATCTGTAAAAGGATTTCCCGTATTCATTTTCAGTAAGCGACCGTTTTCTTCATTGCACAAATACTCACCATTTTATTCCTACGTTTCTATTGTACATTAAATAAGTTTTAGCTTATTGTATATAATATAACGTTATAGTCATAGTAATATTGTCTACTGTACTTTTACGACAGATGATTACACTGCCGTATCTAGGAGTCCTCATGCCTTTGGCGATGAGGAAACTTGGTGTCCCTGACGAAACTAGTGTCTATCTATTACGGTTCAAAAGATGCAGCGCTGTAACAGACGTACAGACAGACAGCGGGTTTTCGTTGACACGCTTTGGGTACGGAACCATAAAAAAGACAAACAGTCTTAAAATGTTTAAGATTTTTTTGAAGTTTGTATTTTACAATGATATATATTTTACTGTCATCTGTCGTTCCTTCGTTTCGGGCACCCCTGGCATGGACTATTCCCGTCGAGTAACTCCTAGATAAGGGATGGGTGATTAGTTTTGCACTATATATACTATAGCTTTACATTGCTCAAACCCCCATTGTAGAAGCACGATTATATACTGTCAATCCTATTCCTTAATGTCTAATAAGTACTGTAGTTCGGTAAAAATCGGGTCAATAGTTTTTGGGTGTCCTCAAAACAATCAAATCAACAGACAAGCATAGAAATTAATGTAATTAATTTCTGTTCTGATTTATTAGTGTATTTGCCACATGGCAACATACACTATTGGCGTCGGTCGGATGGCGGGACCTAGGGGTCGGACCAAAATTTCTCGACGTTTCATAACCTCCTAAACACTTTGGCACCATTTTTAAAAATGTTTATATATGTATATGTATATGTATATATATATATATATATATATATATATATATGTGTGTGTGTACGCGCAATAACTTTCGAAAGAGTTAATTGATTTCAACGAAATTTGGATCACGTGTTGAAATCCATCACCGCAAGAAGCCTATTTAAAATGGGCCTAATAGGGCTATTTTAAGGGTAGTTTTTAGGGGTTGAAAAATGTTTTTGGGCCCCAAAATACCGAAAAAATTCTCCGAATCGTTTCAAAATTGAAATTTAACCCTTTGGTAGTAATTAAAAAGTGTCCCCAAAATTTTAATAAAATCGGCCCGACAGGACCGGATTTTCAAATTTTATGAAATCACTAGTTTGCAGATAGTGACTTATTTATTGAAGGGTGTATTTAATTCAATGTAGACGTTAGATTGATAATAATATTACAATTAAGAAAAAAAATGTTATTTTAAGGGGTGTATTAAGGGGTTAAATTTTTTATTTTGCCCAAAAACAAACTTAATTTCACATAATAAAAGTATAAAACCACACGGCCCTATACAAGCAAATACACTATATTGTCGGCAGGGTTTTGGCACTGCGACCCGGGTTTTTTTATTGTTGTCGGCATATTTTATATGTTGTTATGAAATGGAAGCGTGATCATTGATTTAGTAGTTTTTCAGGTAACTCGGAACTTATATTTTCTGTTAATAAATTAAAAAACATATAGACCTTGCGTCTTGTCAATTAGATGATTTATATAACTATTTTATGTAATCTTTTAAATATCTTAAGAATTAATTATATTAGCTTTATGACTTATTTAACATCTTCAATGAAGATAATAAAATTCTTTATTATTATTATTATCTCAACTTAGAAAGTATACAGATAGATAAATAGGACGAAAATGTCAAATTCGGCTTAGATATTCTGTAAACTTAGCTTCTAAGTCGAATTTCATAGCATTTGCAAAGTTCCGATTTTATTTTGTATGTATTTAAATATCCTTGGCAATTCATCTTTAAAGTTCAATTCCAAATATATGTTATAATAGAAAACAGTATCACGGGTAATTGGAATAATGAAAATAAATCAATTTAAACACTCATTGATTGCAACGTTTTTCTACAATTTTCAATTTTTAATAATTGTTTTTTGTAATGTCAAATTGTATATTATATCATAGTTTAACTATCGTTTAAGCATATTGAGAGCTCGAAAAAGTCTTAATTAAAGAAAAGACGAAACGTTGCAATCAATGAGTGTTTAAATTGATTTATTTTCATTATTCCAATTACCCGTGATACTGTTTTCTATTATATCCTTGGTAACTTTCGGTTTTTGTGGTCCATAATGTAAAACTGCTTTACCGACATAATATTTTTTTTAGAATTTTTGACAAGACTTTGAAACGCACATTTATTCATCAAAATCTTTCTGATGAATAAATGTGCATTTCAAAGTGTTGTCAAAAATGCCGAAAAAACATGTTCGTCATTTAGCTTAAGTAATTATGCAGGTAGAAATAATGTTATTATATATTGTAGTTATACACATCTAGCTGGCTGAATGTACCCTAAAGGCAGTAACATAAAAGATTAGTAGCCATTTGTTAAACAAATCACTACCCCGCAGCGGTGTATAATTTATATTGTTGCACCGAGGTCGCAGCTATAAAATTATAGTTTGACGTAAGCCAAATTAAGTAATTATTAAACCGCGTATTTCTGACCAACCTGCTATTAAAAACGACTCTTTGACAATATTAAAAAACTGATCTTATTTAACTATATAATATGCTACCGTTAATTTCGAAATCAGTAAAAATTAATTTTAACAAAAAATGAATTTAAATAATTTGTGGATAACAATGGATGTTCAATTATAGTAAAAAGCAGCTATTTTATAGAGAGGATATGTGCTCTCTATAAAATAGTTGCTTTTCATGCCTATATAGTGGTCGTGAACTGACAAATTCCACATTAGTGCGTAAAGCAAAAAAATGCGATCTTATCAATCCAACAATAATTTCTAAAAAAGATCTCTTAGTTTCTGTTTAATTCTATGAGATAAACAAGTCACCAAAGCGACACAAAGCAGTTTTCGTGAACTACTCAAATAAAATGCAATTTTAAAAGAATCTTCTTAAAAAAATCACTAAAAGGGAGAAAATACTAAAATTTTGAGGTAGGCGTCAATTTAGTAAAAGTAGGCGTGTAAAAAAATTTATTAATTAAATTGGCGCCGATCTTAAGATTTATAATTTTCCTTCTTTGGGCGGCTGTTTTTGAGGGAGTTTCCTATGTACAAAAATCCAAATAAAACTTTTGTACATTTATCTATTTAAGCCCACCAATTAGCAATGTTATCTGAATGTATATTTTCAGTTTATTTCCATTTTTAATAATGACCAGGAAATGTAATTGATTCATTTAGCAGTTTTCAGATTAGAATCTGGAAAATAGGAATTAGTTATGAATGAGCCGTGCAGTCTGGCAAAACGAAAACTTTTCTGTATCAGGCCATCTCTGCAACCAGCTATTTTCATTTATTAGATAGTTTGTTACAAAGTTGTGATGCAGACTCAACATTTTCAAACTTTCCTATAAAAGTTGTTTTCATAAAAGTTGACGTATTTCATGAATAGATAGTTTGCGATGCATTTTGTATGTAAAATAAGACCGCGTCTGCACCTGAGTTTAAATTAATCGATTACCATAATATCAATTTCTAGGAGAGTGAAATAGCCTAAAGGTAAGTGCACAAGCCCCGCATTCGAAAGGTAATGGGTTCTAGTCCCGGCGGGGCAGATGTGACCACTGTTTTTCTACTAGAAACAGTATTCTTCTCCGAGTTGTTCAGGTTCGAGGCAAGTTTTAGGATGGACCGAGATTAAATTATGGTTCCCTAATATATGCGACAATCAAAATATTGAAAAGTGAAAATTATCGCTCTGAGACTTGACGCCTGAAAAGACAGCTCCGTCCACCGTACGATAGAGCCGGACCTGCTTCGAGTCATCTTAGAGCCTCAACAAAATTACTGATACAAAAATTACCTCGGTTTCTTTAATAATTTCAAATATAACAATAATTTATTTGTGGTGCCATAGTGGATACAAAATTTTTGGTTATAGGTCCGTCAAGGACATTAGTAGGTCAAGAACACAGTCATTCACGACTTAACAGAAATTTATCTATTTTATAGAAAATGCTTGCTAGCATAAATTCTTTCGAATAACTTTTAAATTTGCGTAGCTCGCTATCTTTTTTAATATTTTGGGGTAGGTTATTAAAAACAGTAATACCTAAACTCTTTGGAGATTTTTTGGAAATATTTAAATGATTCAAAGGTACTCTAAGCTTAGATTTTGATCGGATATTTAGATCATGACAAATTAATTATTGATGCGTTTTAAGTTTTAAGTAATTATTCGCTTGACAAAACTATAATGATTTTATTCACAGAAAGAATTTTTAATTTACAATACAATTACATAATATTGGCAATGAAATGTTTTATAATATAATTATCTAATCATCTTAAACACTACAATTATAACTTTTGTTTAAATTATGTATTTTAATGTCATTTCATTTTTTCTGTCAATATTGTACTTTTATATATATTTATTTATGGCGATTTTGTATTTATTATTTATTATTATATATAATATTATATTAATATGTGACTGAAATTAAAGATTACTTACAATTTTCACATATAAAACATATGGTCGATTCTGCTTCGGCAGTAGAATTTAATGTGAACTTTAATTTTTCTACAGGCCAATTCAAGATAAAACCACCATAAGTAGTTTTTTGTGTAAGTCAAATAATGTACAAGAACACGTATTTCTAAAATTGTTCCGCTCTACTGAAATCACAGTACATATTACAATACACACAATTGGAGTTATATAATATTATATATAGTGAGGACCAAAAAGTCTGTACCATATCGAAAAATATTTGTTTCTAAAGCTGTCAAAAATTTGATTACATCAATCGATGATGTTTTATAAAAAAACCCTTAAAGCGAAAAATATAATTACTTTATAGTTATAGCTAATTTAACGAGAAATAAAAAAAAGTTGAACTGATTCTTAAATACGAAATGGGGTCATTTGCGAAAATACCGAAATAAATTGTTACGAAAAAAATTTTAAAATTACTAGAATTACTAGAATTGAATCAGTGTGAAAAAATTATACATAGCCAATGATTAAGATATAATGGTCAATTATTGCTAATTTTTTAATTTTTCTAATCAAAACATCCTTCTAATTTTTCAAATACATTTTTAGTAATTAATTTGAATAAAGAAATTCACAAAACGCGCTTAAAGAAGTTTTACTTTAACAGACAAATATCTTAATGCATTTTAAGACTAATCCTTCATCCAATTACTTTTTTGCAAAATATATTTTCAATATACAAACACCCAAAGCTTGCAGGCTCTGATCGGTATAGATACAGATAAATAAGTAGGTAAAAATGATAATCTGAAAATTCGATCTAGAAATCTTTAAAACTCTACAATTACAGACTAAGTTGTAATTTAATTATTTTTTGTTTTAATTGAACTAACTTCTGTACAATTAATTAAAGACAACTCTCATAGTATGTGGATTTTGTAAATCGATGATATATATACAAGGAATTTGAATTTTCATATTTGACGTATAGATGACATACGGCTTAGCCTGCGCAAGAACATTTACAATCTTTCGTAACATTTGTTCGTGACGGCAAATCATCGAGTGACTCTTTGCGATATTCAAAAAATGCGTCTAAAGAGGTGTTACTTTAAAATATGTGGTGACAGTCAACGGTTATTGTCAAACCAGATTTTCTAAGAATATATCTATTCTGCAATCTGACATGAATCACACTGTACATAGACATACCACCCTCAGCATATATGTACATACTGCTGCCGGTTGTAAGTTCAGTTGGTAAGACTGTAGAATACTAATGAGATGAAACAAGTCTACATTTTATTCAAACGGCGTTTCAGTTTCAGAAACATTATGCCGTCGGGATATTTCTATTTCAATATATCATTTTACAGTACATATAAATTGATAATTCTTCAAGCACCTTCTAAGCGAACTGTTTCTGAAAAAAAAATGATCTCCGATACTCATATTTCATTACAAAAAACACTCCACAGCGATGCCATTTTTAAAAGGTCAAACGATTTTTATTTGTTAGGTTACACTGAAATAAAGGTGCTTCGAAAAATACGTTACGTTCCATACCTGAGAGCTGGTGATAAATTTTTAGTATAAAATCAATCCTGTGAAGAGAGGTTAATCAGTAATTTAAATTTTTTTGCATGATACCAAGTCATAACTGATTAACAGAAATATTCGAATATAAAGTATCATGTCCTTTGAGCTAAGCAGCCCTGTATATTTATCAAATTTCATTGAAATCGGATTAGGGCTTTAACAGTTAGGGCAGGCAGGAAAAATTTAAAAAGTTATAACTGATTATTTTTAAATTTTTCCTGCCTGCCATAACTTTTAAAGCCCTAATCCGATTTGAATGCAACTTGGTAAATGTATGTAGGGTTGCTTAACTTAAAGAACATGATATTTTATATCCAGATTTTTCTGTTAACGCGTGAGATGCCGAGGGTAAGGGTTAGTTAAAAATAGGTTAATAAATATGCATGATACAATACTCATACAAATCAGATAGCATTAAAAGATATGTTTTCTCCTAAAAATATTCTGAAATGTAATTTTGACAAAGTTTTGTTTCGCAAGTTCATCTACAAAGGAAAATTATTTTGGAAAAACACTTTTTTACGAAAAAAATAACGATCCAGAAAAAAACAGAAGATGCCGTTTTTGTCAAGTTGTTAGAGCAATCAGTATGGCGAAATAATGTAAAGCTGAATAATTTCTTTAAAAATAGTAATTCAGTGTGCAATTTAAATTTACTTTTGTACGGTACTGGTCATTTTATACGTCTCAGAAAATGCGAAAAGCTCCGCAGCAGACGTAATAAAAGAAAACATCGTTCAAACTTTCGTTTATTTTAGTTTTAACTTTAATTACGACTCTTTAAAGTCAAATTCAGCTCAGCGATTTATGTTTTTTACATTAAGATCTTAAATTTACACCGCTGCAGTCAGCCAGTCGTATAATATTTTACAGTTGGTAACTCTCTAGAGTGGAAGATATAAATTATACCAACATGAAAAACATTGAAGAAATGAAATTCTTAATAAGTGTTATATTTCGATTCGAAAGACCACCGTTCAAATATAAGCGTTCACAGTAAGTTAAACTTCCAAACGATATAAATCGATCATTATGATCATAATTTTATTTTTTATGTATATTTTTGCTTAACTTTTATTTATAATTTATAAAAAAAAAAACAATTTTTCCAAAAGTTGTCAATTTGAACAAAACTATTAGAAACATTGAATAATTGATTGACGTGTGATACTATTGATTATTATAAAATTTATTTGTTGGGAAAAAGGACTTCTTTAAGTGAACACTTATTTGTTATATAATGCGACGTTTCGTCCCTTTATTGGGACTTTTTCAAGCTTATAACATTAAATGTTTTGTTCAAGTAGATATAAAAGTTAACATGTAGATATAAATTTTAGTTAAACAATTGTTCATAAAAACTTTTATAATAAACCCGTTTTTTTAAAAAATTTTTTAGGGTTGATGTTCAATTATTTATTTCCCAACAAATAAATTTTATATTAATTACCAAGGACAAAAAAGAAAAAAGTCACTAGACTCGCATTCGGGAGGTCCGGGTTCGATTCCCGGCGGGGGCAGATGTGGCTGGGACTTTTTCCTACTGCCTCTCGCCGAGAAACGGTAATTCCTGTACCGGCCATCTTGATTGAGGTTTTCCATGGTTTCCCTCAATTAATTCCAGATAAATATCGAGGTGGTTCCTTATTTGAGGCCATGGCCGATTACCTATCAAACTCCTAGTTCAAAAATTACCTACCTTATCCTAATTTCCTGTAATTCCTTCATTCGCCCATTGCTATTATATAAGTTGAAGTTTAAGAAATGTAGAAAAAACGGGAAGTGGTAAAATGAAAAATAGTAATGGTGCGAATGGCGTCTGTTATGACATAAAGTCGAGAAACGGACGTTAAACGCATTATTATTATTATTATTATTATTATTTAAAAAAAAATATGTCGTTATCTGCGTTTACGTCAAAAACAAAATTCATGCTTTTTGGTTATGTACTTTTTAATAACTACACCAAAATGATTCACATAAAGATATGGTTTTACCAAACCACATTTGATGTGAGCACAAATATTTGCATATGTGTAAATAGCACAGTAATTTTAAAAAATTATAATAAAATAGCTGCTACATACGGCTCTACACGCGATTAAGATAAATAATGTTTCATAGCTCACTCGGCAGCAATAATAGTAGTGGAGCTTTTGGGTCCACCGTTTTACAATTTTGCCTTGCGAAACTGCACCCCGCTCGATAGCAATAACAGTTTTTTTCGTCGACCAAATTGGTTTCCACGAGATGCGCTTTGATTTAACGCGATAATATATCCTATACCCATCCTGAAGGTTCATTCTAAATATTGATGGAAAAAATTTCGAAATTGGATACGTAGTTTCGAACATTACTTCCTACATCCAAACATTTGTATGTATATTAAAAATCAGTTTTTAATCACGTCAAAGAAGCATAACTTCAAACGTGAGTACATAAGTACACAGTGCTCACTTTTTATTTCATATTTTGTATTTAATTTCAGATTTATGGATTTTTTTAAAAAGGAATCATTGAATTTCTCAGTTTCGTGTCCACAGATGCTAGCAATATCTTTAAGCATTTATTTTGAAACGTACCATTAAGATAAGACTTTTGCTTTTAATAATTCAAACAAAAATATACTTTAATTCGTTTTTAATGTTATACCGCGCTGTAAGTATGAATGCTTTTTGCGTATATTTTTTATGCTTTCAACGCAAAGAATATATAGTCTACAACAGAGTTTCTCAAACTTATATTATCGGGAGCCTGTTTATTTTTCAAAAGATCATTAAACCCATGTCGTGACAATATTTTATTAATGATGCATTAAATAAAACAAAAATTCGTGTTTAAATATGGACAAAAAACGTTAATCACAAAAACGAAATAATGTACACTATTGTAGTTGACAATTTTTTTAAAATAAACATTCATTGATTTTACATGGTATGTAAGAAACGGAACTTTTATGAGAATTTTGATGACAAACTGAACTTGTAAAATCATTTTATACGTTTGGTATCGCGATAATAACTACTTTGAAAACGGTTTCGTGGAACTTTTTCCCCGCAAAATTCATTTTGAGAAACACTGGTCTTTGGAAATGCAATGTGAATTGTACTGTGAATTTTCGGAACTTGAAATTGGCTGGATTTATGCTTGTCACGCCATTTTATAGCACGCATATACATATAGACAAAATGGCCAAATCAACTTTGATTTTTTTCCGTCCGATTCGAATAAGTCTTTTTGTATATCACAAAATATTTCATTTGGGCGTCCGCGTTACAATAAAATACTGTTTTTTGGCAAATATCGAAATGTAAATTGTTGTAATTCATTTTGCCACTGAGAGACATGTGTTCATTTTTACATACTATTTACAAAAAATGGAAATTATTCTTAAAAAAAAATCCAAATACAATACATATATTATATAGGTATCAATAATGCAAAAATGAGTGATATCCTCAATATATAAACATTGTAAAGTTGAAGTTCGTGAGAGTGACAAAACCCACTGAAATCAAGTTTGGAGACCGTAGTAGGAATAAAATTAAATTTCGATCGACGTCAAAAGACACTTTTATATAAAATAAAGATTTCATTTTTCGTCGTCTATGAGATCGTTGCATTAATTGTATTCTTACACCACTCTAGAAACTTGATATTATTTTTTTTTTGTAGCACCTACTAACTTAAAGCTTACATTGTAAATGTTTTTTTTTTACGATATCACTCTTTTTAGTATAATATATTTATGATATATACTTTGTCTCACTACATCTTAAAAAAATTAAAAACTTCTAAAATGCCTTATAACGTCGGGCAATTTTAAAAGTGAATCAACTATAAAATGTACTAGATAGATACAACGGGAGTATTAAATTATATCGATTATGTCAGTTATTGCGCGTTCATGTGCATTGAACGACCATTTGTGTGATTGCCTGACGTAATTATAATTTATTCAGTTGGCAATAATGTTGTGTTCGCAATATCACTGTATTTTATGTGGTCACATTAATATGTTTACATGAATAGGGTAAGTGATCCAGTTAACAACATTTTTTAAAAAGATTACAAACATGCCGTTTAAAACTAGTCCGTATTTAGGATGATTATAAATGTCTAACTTTTCAGTTACCTAATAAGTTTTCCTTGACATGTTTCTTCATACTGTTTATGGATTTTTTTTATTTTAAGCGCCACTCTTGTTCGTAATTGCCTATTAGGAAGTTTCCCATATATTATTTTTACTCTTAATCATAGTCCTAAAAACTGAAAAATTAATGCCGAAAGCATTTTTGTAATAACTTTAAAAATAACAAAGTTATGCGACTTCAATGTTTGAGTTTAAGAATTCTTCGCGCTCTGTTATTCTCAGTGCGGATGAAGTCAACAGACAACATTTAATGCAAGTAATGTCATTTTTGAAGTTTATCAAATTTGAACAATCTTAAATTCATGACTTACTATATTTTTACTTATTAAGTTACTACACTTATTAATAATGACATTATTTGTGTCGCGTCGCGTTATGACCAGTTGTCGATCAGTGTTATTTGTGGCTCTAAAAAAAATTGAATATCTCTGTTTCAACATTTTTAAATTTATTATTTTTAGTATTTTCCCAATGGTCCTAATGGTCTGCTCTTTTAACAATGTATTAATAAAATAAATCTCTTTAATAAAATAAGTTTCTTTAATTTGGTGAGTGAACTAATTGTCGAAAAAAAACTACTTCTACTAATGCGACATGTTTATAAGACACAATTTGCGACGATAAAACGTATAAAAACATGTACAATTTTTTAAAATTTCTTTGGTAAATCCCCAATCTCTATCTTATCCTTGCACATTCAACAAAATTCGAATGTTTCCGGAGCTTTAACATCGATTGACAAAACCTACTGATAAATAAATTTGTCAAAAAGCTTAAGTTTGGATTAAACAAATCGGTTTTGAAGAGATGTATTGTTTTTAACGATTATAACGATGTCCCTCTTTTTACAAATATATAAATCACAGCTGTTGCTTATCCTAAAAGCTAAATTTCAATTTAAAGCGTTATAAATTTAAACGTCAACAATACAGGCACAACGAAAGCTCCAATAAACGCATGGTTGATAATTTATAACTTACAGTATTGCCAACTTACGTGACAAATGTTTATCGAAATAACCAACTGCAGTTAAAAGAATGTTTTAGTTTTACTTTTTCAAACCAATGATCGGCAAAGTTAAACGATGCATTACGAGATCCACGCTTGGGAAATGTCTGATAAAAAATACTTTTCTTAATTTTTTACAGCCACGATCTGTCAGTGTTATCAAGGGCTAGTACCAATTCATATTTTAAATATATTACTATTTCTAATAATAATAAGCTGGAAATTGATTTACATAATTTGAGTCTCATCCGGGGAGTTTATGTATAAGATATATATATATATATATAATATATATATATATATATATATATATATATATATATATATATATATATATATATATATATATATATATATATATATATATATAGTAAATATCTGTATTTTTTATATAAATTGACTCAAAGCACCTTTGTATAATTATTTTTGTAATTTAAGCAAATAAAACTATCTATATATATATATATATATATATATATATATATATATATATATATATATATATAGATAGTTTTATTTGCTTAAATTACAAAAATAATTATACAAAGGTGCTTTGAGTCAATTTATATAAAAAATACAGATATTTACTAATAATTTAATATAACGATACAAAGAAAACAGTTTGTTTAACCTAAAAATTACCAAACAATAATTAAGAAATATATACTTTGTTAACGTCTGTATTTATTTAGAATAAATAAAAGTAAACGACTATACACACACATAAAAATTAATTATGAAAGACGTTTCATTTTGAATGTGGTTCTTCAGGGTCTCAAAGAAAAAATATACAATAAATATATACTATGGCATATGTGAATTGAATTCAAAAGTTAGTGAAAATTAATAACAATAATATTCTTACATATGTCATAATATAATATATTTATTCTAAAGTATTTCTTTAAGAACCGGAAGAAGATACAAATCCGGACTGAAACCTCGTTCATAATTAATTTTTTTCAATTATCTGTTTGTAGTCGTTTAATTTTTTTTATACTAATTGAGAAACTTTAAATTTTTTAGCACACTAACATAAATGAATAACGGAGGACCCTCAGTTTAGAAACTAAATATTATAGAAATTCAGTGCATGCGATTTTGTCACATAGTCATAAATAAAATCGATTATTTTACTACTTATCGAGTTCACGAAATTTCTTACCTTATCCTAATTTACGAATACGAAAACTATTTCACGCAATGAACAAGTTCTACTAATGTAAGTAATAGCGTTTGTGAAAAACGTTAATTTTATATTAAAAAAAGACGACGAAAATTAGAAATATTGATTTTTCTCAACAATTGTACATTAAAAGAGTGAGCGAGTTTTTGATGAGGCATTTTAAAGTGTATGTTACAAACAAAAGCAGTTTATTAATATGGTGGGGGTATTGAAATTCATAATGGCAGCGGGTATAGCATGTTTTTTGTTATACGAAATGACGTGAGTTTTCTAAACTTATTACGATACAGCTATTATATCGTATGTCAGCAGTAAATATTCAACAATATAAAAATATTTATTTTTATAAAATAAATTACGATAATTTAAACTACTTTTGCAAATATACAGTTTTTAAATTTAAATAAGTTCTTTCATGGTACGATAACGCGAATATACGGTGGGATGACAGGAGTACATGGTGGAAATGCGGGTATTTTGCAATAGATGGCCAATGTTAAAATTAACACCGTTGTTGAATTTTTGTTGCACTTTGACTTACGTGTTGTTAAATTTAGAACAGCACTAAGAGTCTGTAAAAATATGTAGTAACATGCAACTTTTGAGATGGATTTTAGCATTCAAAATAAGAGAAAAAGAGAGATTGTAGATTACAGACGCTCAACATTTGAGATTGTCAGCGTCTATTCAAAATAAGAAAAATACAGTTTACATATTTGGTTTGTCTATAAATCACGTGTTCAGATTGTTTATTTAAAATCTCAAACTCTGTCCTTTAAATCGCCTGTTATACTGTATATCTTAATAACCGTGGTTCCACCATAAATACCCGTCATCCCACCATGCGCCACGTTGTCCTAACATTTATCTAATTTCAATTTAAAAACTATGTTTTTTTTTAACAATAAAATATAAATAAAATAATAGAATAAAATAAAAAAACAATGATTTCGTATCTAACGAAAAAAGAATTCAATATTTTTCAAAACCGACAGACGTATCAAATTATGTTGAACAAAATACAAAATTAAGTGTATATAGATAATAATGTAGTGTATAATAAAGTTTCAATTAAATTTACCATTCCTATATTAACGGTCCTTCGAGCAAAATATTTAAAACATTTTCTGGCCACTTGGGAGCCAGATATATCAAACACATATAAAAGTAAAATCAAAAGCAATACGAAATTAACCGTCTGACATATTTTCATCAGAAATGTGTAGACACATTGTATTTATGAAACGTTATTACGTAATAAGTTTTAAAACTGCGAATCGAATTTATATAACACGTTACTAAAAATAAATTGCATGCAACATTTATACCCAGCTGATTTAACAATATAATATAAGAAGTATGGAGTTTTCTTCTTTATTAACAAGGTCTTGTGTTTCCGTTCAGGCGGCACGATTTTATTTGCCAACTAGGACAAAGTTTATATAGCGAGGTTAAAAGAAAACTGAACAATAGGTAACGTATTTACAGGCTGGTTCAATTTCGAATTAATAGCGAGGTTATGTTTCTAGTGCGTGATGACATATATAATGACGAATGTGACATTATATTAAAGACGAGCGACATCTAGTTTTGATAGTCATACGACAGACACGTAGTAGCTGATTTGTACATAATAAAAGAAAAAAACTGACAGTCCAATTTTGAGCAAGTTCACTTTTACTATGGAAATGATAGTTTGACTACGTTTCGAATTTCTTTTGTTTTACTTTACGCACTAGCGCAAAAGGGGTCATTTTAATATCGCTATACCGACATGAAACGCAGCTATTTTAAAGGGTGGCGTCTAAAGGGGGACGCAACTCGAAATTTAGTTATTTATTCGATTTCTAGACCTTTGGAGGGTGAAAATGCATCTTTCCACAGTCATTTTTAATGTTACTGAAACAGTGGATCTAATTTTGATCATACTCGTAGTGATGTGATTCTAAAAAAAAAAATGTATTTACTGGTAAACTGGTTGTCTTTTAGAACATATATCTATACTAATATTATAAAGAGGAAAGATTTGTATTTTTGTATGTATATAATGAATAAACTCAAAAACTACTGTGCCGATTTAAAAAATTCTTTCACCATTAGAAAGCTACATTCACCCTGAGTAACATAGGCTATATTTATTGCTAGAAAATATTGGGTGTTTTTAGATTATACCGGGTGTTTATAGATTATACCGGGTGTTTTTAGATTATACCGGGTGTTTTTAGATTATACCATGTGTTTTTAGATTATACCAAGTGTTTTGATTATACCGGGTGTTTTTAGATTATACCGGGTGTTTTTAGATTATACCGGGTGTTTTTAGATTATACCGGGTGTTTTTAGATTATATAAAACGCGTTACGAAAAACGTCTTATACGAAAGGGATTTCGTTCCAAACGCGTGTTGCGCGACACGTTCCAAGTTTTTTTTAAAATTTTTTTTGGGAAATAAGATTTTTCTTCGATTTTTGAACATTCACAAATAAAAGCGATAGAATTCGTGCAAATTCAATACACGTTGAGAATTTAATGATAATGATTCTCATCTTTTATATCCTATATATTACATTTACACCCGGGCGAAACCGGACTGGGCCGCTATGTTAATTATTTTTTGAGACATAGTGTATATATAACACGCTGTGCGTACTTTTTGTGTCCAACAAACTTTTTATAACACTTTTTTCTACCTCAGTGCATTTTCATATTAGACTTAACTACACTTTTATACAGTTTAGGGGAAAGAAGGCTTTGATTAATTGCGCCATAAGAACATCAATTACGTACGCGATCACTTTTATTGCATTTTAACAAATTAAATTTTTTTAGTTCAATCTACACTGAAATTTTTGTTTACATAATAACGCTACTTGTACATAAGCCAGTCTCGAGCGTCTGGAACTTTTTCATACCTTATTGTTTTTTATTCGACGATTCAACCCGGATTATTTTTTATTTATTTAAATAACAAAATTAGATCTTAACAAAGAATTTCATAAAGTTTTTCGAAAATTGGCAAACATTCTTAAAGGTACCTTTAAAACAAAAAGAGATGCGGACGTTCATTAGAATCTACCTGTTTTATTTAATAAAAATACGCTACGCCAAAGGGGGAATGAACAATAAACGAAAATAGTGATTTTTACCCGTGCAAAACCTGATTGGGCAATAGTAGATTATATAATATAAAACAATAATGTTTATTTTATGCCAAAAACGTTTCAACGCGCTTTAATAATTGATTAATTATTTATTATTTCGCTATGAATTAACAAAAATAATTTCCGGGATCTAGACAGTTCTAGGTCAGCAGACGTTATTGTTACAAGTCTGAATTAAACTTTAATGCCGTTAAAACGGGTGACACATGCCTTGTCTTTTGTTTAGTTCACCATTGTGTTGAGACATTCAGTTGTTTCAAGTTGATATTATCTATTTCAGCGTTTCCTAAAATGAATTTTCGAACTGCTAAAAGTCCGTAAGTAATTCCTAGGAGGTTCGTGGACTCATCTCTGTTGTATGTGGGCGACGACCGAATTGTATAAACGTCGTCCGGGAAACAGTGATTCTATAGTCAGCAATCTAGAACGCAAGTTTTTGAGACTGCAAAGCTATTCATCAGTGAGGTTAGTTTGTAAGCAGGCACAGCTATACAGTTCGGTGTAACTTTTTTATTGTTCAAGTAGAAAAATAGCAATTTTGCAACGTAATTTACGGTTTATAAGTAACTGTTTGCCCATATTTTTAGTTTGGGCAACGAAATTCAAATAAACAAAAAAAGTAACGTTGGAAACACAATCGAAATATTAACTGAATTGAGGTTAACGAGAGAGGTAGTTTAATTTATAAAGCAAGGTTAAAATATACTGATAATAAAAATTTACAAAAGTTTTAAAATTAATTCACAATAAAAAATAGTACGTGCAATTCGTGCAGCTTTGTCCACTGCCCCTTCAAACGAATGAGCGCACTCACTTCGTTCGTGCGCTCAACTTTGCTTTCGTGGGCAATGAACAACTTCCCGCACTAGTTGCACAATATATTATTTTGGTGATTTGTTGTATACGAATACTACAGAATTTAAAATTGCTCATAGAAAATCTATGTTTTAAATTGGCATTGACATTTAAGAAAAAAGAAATAAAAAAAATGATTTATATGATCGAAGGTCTGCGACAATTTTGGTAATCTCTGAGAGACCCGTAAGCGAAAACGTTTAGGAAATGCTTATAAAGTCGACTTCACGCAAACAATTTTGTTGACAAGAATGAACTAAAATGTATATTGTTGAGTGTATTCATTTTATAGCAAGGAAAAATAAAATTTTATTAATATATGCTTTAAAATTGAAACTTATCTCTGCTCGTGTCTACTAAAAATAAAATTTTATATTTTATGCATTTTAAATCAAAATATATAAAACTAAAAACGAAATGCTTTAAATAAAATAAAATTATTTTAAAAAAAAAAGTTGAATTGACATTAAAAAAAGGAACCAAACTAATAAAATATTTTTTTACTTTCTATTGCCAGCAGGCACGTCGACCGTTATACAGCAGAAATGTTTGTTTAATTTATAATAGATTAAAAATAAATTAACACACACGCGGAAATCCTTTATGAAAAATTATCTCGTGTTCCAATAATTCCAACGCGAAAATAACAAACAGTGAAAAATAAATGCCAGCTATAAACATAATATGAAAACAGAACACAATCGAATTTGACCAATGTATTATAAAGTGTACACAATTTATATAGTAGATTTAAAGTTCAACTCACCATGTATGTCGGGGTATGCGTTTGTAGTCGAAAACAAAACAGCAACTACAGTTAGCACGAACAATTTGAACATCGTGATTGACGACATTGATGACGTCACCTCCATATTAGAGGTACGCCTTGACATGAAATAGCCGTGGCTGCTTGCTGCCTGAAATAAATTTATTTTATTAGAGGCATTCATTTTGCTTTATATCTGTACGTGCAAATAACTAAAAATGGTTCTGCACTTGAGGTTAGGAAAAGCGAGCAAAGGTTATTAGGTACACAGGTATTAATATACAATTTTTTTCTTAAATTTAGATGAGTTGTTTTCATTTCTCAAAGTTTGTCGGTAAGCTAACAAGTTATCTAGTATAAAGCACAGCAATTCCGTTATTTTTTTGTGCTTTTTGGTATAAATAAACCTTCCTAAAAACGGCGCCAAGTGGTTTTACTATATGACCCTATACCAAGGGTCGTATAGCAAAACCACAAAATATCAACTTTCGCATGAAATTGAACAGCTTGGAACCGTTTTTAGAAAGATACAAAAAAAGGACGGAATTGTTTCAGATTCGAAACTTAGCTATTTAATATAAATTAAAGTGTTATTCTAACCAAACCGTCTTACAGATGCATGTCGAGGAAAAAACGGAGCGTTATGAGGTAATTGCGACTCAGACTTTTATAATTATTTTGATAATTTTTATTTCGTTATTTTTTACTTTAAGTGCAGTAAACTAAAAAGCTGTTTATTAGTGTATTTGCCATATGGCAACATACATTATTGGCGTCGGTCGGATGGCGGGACCTAGGGGTCGGACCAAAATTTCTCGACGTTTCATAACCTCCTAAACACTTTGGCACCATTTTTAAAAATGTTTATATATATATGTATATATATATATATATACGTATATATATATATATATATATATATATATATGTGTGTGTGTGTGTACGCGCGATAACTTTCGAAAGAGTTAATTGATTTCAACGAAATTTGGGCCACGTGTTGAAATCCATCACCGCAAGAAGCCTATTTAAAATGGGCCTAATCGGGCTATTTTAAGGGTAGTTTTTAGGGGTTGAAAACTGTTTTTGGGCCACAAAATACCGAAAAAATTCTTCGAATCGTTTCAAAATTGAAATTTAACCCTTCGGTAGTGATTAAAAAGTGTCCCCACAATTTTAATAAAATCGGCCCGACAGGACCGGATTTACAAATTTTATGAAAACACTAGTTTGCAGATAGTGACTTATTTATTGAAGGGTGTATTTAATTCGGTGTAGACGTTAGATTGATAATAATATTACAATTAAGAAAAAAATGTTATTTTAAGGGGTGTATTAAGGGGTTAAATTTTTTATTTTGCCCAAAAACAAACTTAATTTCACATAATAAAAGTATAAAACCACACGGCCCTATACAAGCAAATACACTATATTGTCGGCAGGGTTTTGGCACTGCGACCCGGGGTTTTTTTTTTAGAAAGATCCAATTTAAAATGAAATGTATAAATATAACAAAAGCATATAAGATAGGAAAGGTCGCTGTATATTTCTTGTTGTAAGAAAAAAAACTGCAATAGATAATCCACTTTTCCAACCGGAAATGCTTTTTCTTTTCTGACCACTATATGCGATTGTAGTTGAGATCACAAAGAAAGAAAGGCGTATCCGGCAGATGAAGCGTGGAAAAAGGACTTTTATTGATGTCTCGGCTTAAACAAAAAATGTTCAAGTCAACTAGAAAATTTTAATAATACGAAGGTCCTTTGTAGTAGTTTCTACGCATATATTAAAAAAAATATGTAAAAGGCATTATATATACACCACTGAATACTCAACCAAACATTTTGTTTTTGTATAAGGCATGGCAAAAATAAAACTAATAGGGTAGCACAATATGTCAAAATAATATTCAAATACAACTTAATAATAATAAGTATCATTTTATATTATGCATTATTATTACCAATATTGTCAAATAGTGCACCATTCAAAATGTAAACTGTAGACATTAAGGCTGTCGGAACGCTCTGAATTTTGTTTGTGCTGAGATTCAGCAGCAAGGGGCGAGGTAGGCAAAATACATATTGTGGGTGTGACTTTCTTTAGCTCTGTCACGCTCAAATCATCTGCACGTTTCAATTTTTGGCTGGTGCCAACTACGAGGATAAAAGATGCTATTGCAAGGGTGCCGCTGTCAATTGATTACTCTTATTTTTGGAAATATTTTGAAGATTTAAAAAACTTTTCCGAAAAAGGAAGAGTCACTTTAGGTTTGTGATGGAACAGTTTTGTGAAATATGTACGAATAAGGTCGTAGTGTGACATTGAAAACGTGTGTTTTTTTAACACAATTAATGCCAACTTTTTTCTAGTAAATCGTACATAAATTACAAAAGTAGTCCATTACAGACCTAGATTTGTCCTTTATCTTCCTTATAGAAAAAGAATTTTTGCAGAATGTTGACGAATAAGTCTGCAATCAGTTGACAGCCGAAGCTCTATTTTTGGCTTTAAATTCAGAGCGTTCCGACAGCCTTAAGTCGAAGATTTTAAACGCAGATTTAAAAAATAACAGTTTTTTAAGCAAGCGTTTGTTTTATAATGATGACAATATTGTATTGTCATGGGAACTCCGATGTCGATCGAATATGTGAAAGTGGATCAATATTGGATTGCAAGATTTAACCTTTACTACAAAGACCGGATTAAAGTTAGCTTAACAGTTCACCCTAGTTTATCTAAACGTATTTTACAGTTTAATTAATAAAGACAAAGACAACCGAAACAAGTTGCTTATAAATAACTGTTTTGAGTTTTGACATTTTCTAATATACGAAATCTATGTAGATATTTCTTCTGTTTCGTTTAAGATATATTCCGAACTGGTTTGATTTTAACTGAGCAAAAAATAAGAAAAAAACACCGTTCGTTTACATTTGGTCCATTGGACACCAAAATTCAAAAATTGGGAGGCGTCTGGCACAACTAGACTAAGAATCGAACAAAAAAGTTTTTCAAAATTGACTGCGTCGTTTGAGCTGTGGAATTGAATTATATTAACTAAGCTTAATTTTAAACTTGAGCTTAAACTCGCACTGTAAAACCAGTCCTAAAGAAAGTTAATAAAAAGTTTGTGAATAAATGGATGTTAAGAATAATTTATTAAATTTTTTTTTATCTAAAAAAAATCGTGAGGCAAGTAGGTCTATACTTTTTTGCGAGGAATATATTATGACAAACTATAAGTGAGATAATTTTTATACGTTTATTGAGTGATCTAGCTTTTTCTAAAGTGAACGATTTGTTATTCACTCAATGAGCATTTATTTAATTTACGTTCGAAGCAGACGTTTCACATATGCAGACATTTGATGCGGAAGCATAAAAGAGAATAATGTGATATTTTCTTATAGAATAACAGTGATCAATGTTATAACAAATTTTTTATAGTTCAATTGTGAATAAAATTTTCTATCTAGCAGAAACAATGTATCGGGTGAATACGAAATGTGAGACAATGGTGTGATGGCGATTTAAAGTTATACTTTTTTCACGTGATTAAAAACTAATTTTTAATATACAAGCAAATCATTTATTGAAATAAAATTTTCAAAAAGCTTTACAATAATACTTAAAAAAATTAACCTCAAAACATTTTCAAAATTTTATTATGGTTTTTACTTTTAGAATCAATCCAATGAGTACACAAAAATATGATATTATAAATTTCACTGAATGACACAACGACTATTGGTTATAATCAGAGGTTATAAGCATCTATATAGTTTTCAGATTGATTTTGTCCATCTATTTCAATCGGAGCCTCTTACTAGCTACCTTCATACTGTTGAATTTTCGTTAGCACGACCAGCCTCATATTGTCGAATTTTCGTTATCTGTGCGCGCGCAACTTCCGTTGCTTCATTTTACTCTCAACGCGTCAAAAGAAGTCTAACTTTGAAAACTAAAACAGCGGAAGACCAGTTTCCAAAATGAAAAATAGTAAAGGATAACTAAAACTAACATCTTTTGACCTGACCACTTTTCATGTTTAAAGCTAGTCGCGTTTTAGTTTCCTAAACTTTAATTTTTAACTCATAATTGCACTTTTATTTGGTCACTTCTTGGCTAACATGGACCAATTATAATTTTTTTAATTAATTTGTGACGCAATGTTTTCATGTTTAAAAGTCGTCATGGTAAAAATAAATACTGTTTACATCAACGTTGATGTTGTCTTTGATAAATATAAACGAAGCAAGCAAATTCGGTTTATTCGTTCTAATTGGATTATATGGTGGTTTCAACCTTCAAGTGCCAGACAAACACGTGCTTTGTAATGACTCAGACATAAAGTCTGCATTACACTAAAGAAAAAACCTCGTGTCATAAAATCACGTGAAAATCCTACCCATTAATATAATTGGGTTTGTCTTGGTCTACAAGCAGCAGGGAACCGCTTGTTAACTTTGTTTTATCACTGTTCCAACCAGTGCCCAACTGTGATCTTGCTGGAAAAGCAGTGATAAAATAAATTAAAAAATGTGTTGCTTTTTTATGAGTTGTACAAAAGAATAAAAATCAAATGTTGAATAATTAAATTGTGCCAATTACTGCAGAATTTTAAACGCGCGTAAAAAAGCAACATTATCGCAACGCGCTACTTGGGTTGCTAAAAAGTTTTGAAATATTATCAAATACTATAGAAACATTATTACGTATGCACAAATTTATTTTTTAAGTTATCCTTCGTTTTGGGTATTGAGAGTAAAATTTTAGCAGCCAACGGAAGTTGCGCGCGCACAGTTAACAAAAATTCGGCAGTATGAAGTTGGCTGCGCTAACGAAAATTCTATTGCATAAAGTTGGCCATGACAACAAAAATTGAACAGTATAAAGCTGGCCATGAGATGCCCTAATTGAAATAACAAATGGACGAAATCAATGTCCTCTCTGGTAACGCAGTTGTCTAGAAACTATAAGTTCATTCGCAATGTGGAAAGGAACTATAAACATTTATTATTTACAAAGCAACCTGTATTGTTATCCACAAGCTACTTAAATTTTATCTTTGTAAATAGTAGTCACATGAAGCAAAGTATCATCACCACAGAAATACATACTACATTTTTTGCACGTACGTCTTATTAAAAGCATAGCTGATTTTCACCTCAAAATATAATATTATTTCTGACAGCTACTGGTGTCATTGCTGTGTGTGATCATATTGCATTACATTTGGATTGTTAAACGAAAACTACGCTTGCTTTGTGTCGCTTTGCTCTCTCTTTTCAGCTTATGCTAACTTATAGGTCGTTTTTGGAAATTACTGTAGAAATGATTACATGACATTTGTTTGTTTTACTTTGTGCATTAGTGGTCACTGATAATTTTATTATCGTTATACAGGTATGAAAAGTGTTAAAGAAATAGCTACATTCTGGAAAATTTGTTTTTCGTATTTTTTGTACAGGTTTCACTTTTCGTCTAACTTTAGAGCTTGTTTAAGGATAAAATAATAATCCAGCTATGTCTTGGAGCACACATTTAGAAGATGTTTTATTTGTATCTGCGTCATTTTCGCCGCGACAGTCTAAAACCCTTCTCAAACAAACGAACGAACAAGAGAAGAAAGAAAATGTCATAAAGGGATGGTGTCAAAAACGACATGTTCAGAACATACAAACTGTATACGAAAGATTATTATAAAAAAAGCACAGCTCATTTATTTTTGTGTACTGTGTGTCAGTACATCAAGTGTCAAATCTCTAAAACCATTCTTACAGTACTACGTGACAATTTTAAATTTTTTATTTTCCCATATGTACGAAGAAGTGCATAGTGCCCCTGGCGCCATTACTTTTTCAAAAATAAAGGCACCTTCAAAAAACTGTTTTTGCACACCTTCTTATAAAATAACCGCTTTTCATGTCTTTCCAGTGGTCGAAAATAACACATTTAGCAGTAGTTCTGTAAAGTTGCGTTAAGTAAAATAAACATAGTCGTACCATCATTTCCATAGTAAAGCATTTTCTAATCGCATGAGATTTGAACGCAGCCTGCAATCAGAAGTGCCCTTGCTAAAAATTGAACTGTCAAAAATTTTGAAAACTAGGTGAAAATCAGCTATTTTATAGAAGTGCGTGCAAAAAAGTAGTATGTATCTTGTTCGTAATGATATTTATCACTCGAGTGACTGTTTCACAAAAAAATCTCTTAATTCACGAACAAGACACATAGACTTCTACTTAGGCGTGATTATATTTTATTTGGATTTTGTTCTAACTCTTTTAAGTGAGGTGAAGTAATACACTGTATATAGTTTCAAGAATATCAAAAGAGAATTAGCTATTTTCATATTTCTTGTTTGTCAGTTTGTCGATCTTTTTATTCCAGATTAACTCAAAAACTACTGAGCCGATTTTGATTGGATTTTCAGTGTTCGTTATATGCTAGAGATTAGGATAGGCGATTCTACTAAAGGGGGCTGAGCATAAGACAAATAATCGACATTATTGTAGGTAAAGCCGCTAGTTAAAATAGTAGCTAACAGGTTCATTAAAATATCGTCACGTTGTATCTAAGTAGGATATATTTAAAACGCAAGACGATTTCTTTTCTTTGAGAACTTTCAGCAGCTTTTATTTGCCTGATTTTTGATTTTTATTTTAATCCTATAACTGTAAAGTTGACATTTTGAACCGTTGACTCAATTTGTATTTCAAATACTCCAAAGTATTTGTATTTAAATACTTTTAAAAAGTATTTTTCACAAGTCTGCATAATTTGACTCTTATTTATAAATTGTTTTAAAATGTTCATATCGTAGTATTATAGTTCATAAGAATTTTTATTTCGCTTAATTGTATACGGTTTATAGGGTAAACTACCGCTGAAAATTTTAAATGAATAAGTTGGCGCTCTTGTATGTTACAAACTAGTGCAAATAAGGCACGGTATTGTTTACACGAGGCCCGTTTAGTGTTTACTCACGTGTGTGTGTGTGTGTCGTGTGTTTATATAGGCATATGTGCGTATACTACAAGTGTGACGTCACACTTCAAACCATCATGACAGGTAGCGTTTTTTGTTATGTCAAAACATTGCAATTTTAAAATTGAAATAATCGATCTCATGTTTTTGTAAACGCAAAACTTCGGATTTCTTATTCGATAAATTACTGTATTCACATAATTTAATTATTTACTTCTTATACTGCCAAATACTCTATTTTGAATCGACTGTGTTTATGAAATAGTTGATTGATAGGGTATTTTTGAATTGATGAATTATTTATAAAATAAAATGGAATATCTTACAGGAAACTGATTGAATATCTGAACCGTATAGAATTTGAAGCGGCCGAGGAATTGTTTCATTTGCACAAAAAAGTAGCAGCCGGTTGTTCAAGCCTATGGAATTTTTATACATAACAATCATAGAGAACAGTAGAATAGACAACGATGAATATCAACCGAATTATTTTTTATTTTTGCAAGAGCTCGTTTTATTGTGCCAATGAAGTCATATCATGTCTGTTTCAAATGTGATTTTTGAGTCTATTTTTATTTTTCTAGGTTTATGTAGATTCCAGATTTCTAGTTTCTAATACTCATCTACTATCGCAGTGGCTGAATTAACACTTACTGTACAGTAACACATTCAAGTATTCCACTTTTCCCATATTGAACGCACGTTGTAACTATTTTTCACCACAAATCACCAAAATATGAATACTGTATCTTCGATGCATGTTTCTCATAAAGAAATGATGATGTTGACATGGTTATTGGTTACCTAGATTTAAGGCTAAAGTCGTACCAGAACTTCAGCACTAGTGTTGGGTACACTCCTTGTCAACAGATTCTCATGGATCTACTATTCTTATAAAATGTGATACTTTTTGAAGACTCCGTACTACTGAGTGTATACCACAAAAATAATAAAAGGCTATGACGTGTTGCGAATACAAAAAATGTATTCTTTTTTCTCGAGAATGGTCTTTTCAGAATGCTTTATTTTTTATACTACAAAGATTTCTCTTTTGATTTCAAAGAAAATAACTCCGAGTTATTTTCTATAAATATTAACCTAGTTTTTCTTCTTCGATTTGAAGTTTATATGCAGCTTTATGACAATGTTTGATGAGAAAATGTAGATATATTAGTGACAGTTCAACAGATCGAGAGGTTTTATTTACGTGTCTCGTAAATTCAAATATTTGTATATCAACTTTAATATACGATTCACGAATCGTTAGTCAAACATAAGAACAAAAGAAAAAAATATAAAAAAACATGTACAATGAAAACTTTGGCTTTTTATAATATTTCGTCCATTCAAGTAAAATGTCCGCTTAACAAAGAAGCTTAAAAACATGTCGATTTTTTAATTTGAATTTTTAACAAAATTGATATTATTTTTTTAATTTTAAATTATTAATTTAATTTTTTTAAGCTTACTAACTGCTGGAATTATCAGTTAATATTACACATTGTCTATTTCCAAAATAAAATGTTTTTTGTTGTATTCGCATTTTACAAACATATTGTTCAATAAATATAACGAAGAGAAAAAACGATTAATTTGTGAATAAAGCCTTACTACTTACTAACTAAAAAAAAACTGCGAACACAAAATTAGTTTGTTTTTTGTTGGTTAAAAATATATTCGCATACAAAAAGCAACTGGTGAAAATAGCTGAACAACAAATAAAAAAATACCATGTAGAGTTTTATTTCAAAAAATAACAACGCATTTTTAATTACTGAAAGAAAAACGTGTCTGCATATTTGAATACATTCTTTTCACAAGAGACTGTTGTGAAAACTGCAAATTTAGCAAGTTCTTGTGGCTTTCGTAGACCGTGAAATGTGTCTGCAAACACACTGAAGAACATCAGGCATGGCAAACCTACACTTTGTGTTATCCTAATAACAATTTAACATCGAACATATGCTAGAACCACAGTAGGATAGCTACAGTTTTGCTACCATTCTTAAAGCCAATTCAGACTAGCCGTTCTCGGTTACGATTCACCGGTCCGGTTCGGTTTTCGATTAATCTAGGTTGCTCACACTATCCCGATTCGGTTCTACGATTATTCTCGGTGCGCATGCGCAATTTCGAAATATGATTTGACGTTTAATGTGTAGTTAAACGTCAACAAAAACAGCTGGCTAGTCACGTGACTCCAGCAAGCGTTCTCATTGGCTACGGTTGCGAACGGTCCGGTTGAAATTAGAGCTGAACCTAAACGCTCGAACCGAACGGCAATCGGGAACGACTACGCCCTGATTGGTCGAGCTCCCAACCGGACCGGTGAATCGTAACCGAGAACGGCTAGTCTGAATTGGCTTTTAGACCCGAAACTTTCCACTATCGCGGCGGAATGAGTAATCAATTAAATGGAAATAATTTCAATTTTAATTCACGCATAGATTCTCACTACTGTGAAGGTTCATGTTTAGCGTTACCTAAGACAAAAATTTGTTCTCATAGTTACTTAAGACTCGTGGAACATTTGTTTGACATACCTATTGTACAGAGTGTTGGAAAAAGGGACAAAAATATGTGCATATGTTTTTATGTTGCAGTCAATTTCAAAAGCAATCACAAAATGCAGAAAACCGTAATATGTTCTTTTGTTATATTATGAGCGTTGAACTACTCGAGAAACATTAATTTTAGGAACGTTCACACAAATGTTTAACAGATAAATCACACTTTTTTTCAAACGTTTTATATATCCGTTTGCACAGGTATCAGTCAAAAACGGCTCGATTTTTATGAAACATGCTATACTGTCTGATACATAAACTTAAAGATTCAGTTTTTGTATAAAAAAAATTAACAAACGAAAGTGAAGTCTTGATAAAGACAAAAGAGTAGTACTTAAATAAATACAATATCGCGGTTAAGACGTTACGAAATGTAACAGATTTTTGATGTAAGATGACAGGTATCGACCAACCAAAGAACGTCTGAGAGGAAGGGAGTCAGACTGCATGTAACAACTAGAACTCTGCCAAACCATAGGCTATGCACATTCTTGAGACTAGCGTACTTTATCCGGTCACAGTATATCTAAAAGATCTATAATATTATAACAACACACATTTTTTAAACATTTATCAAATATTTAAGTATCATCAATTAACGGGTTTGGAATATAAGTATAGTATAAATAACCAAGTGTAAAAAGTGTCCGTTAAAAAGTGTACGTTAGGCTTACCAAGAGTACCAATTTGTTGTAGTAATTGTTAAATTCAATCATCTATCACGTAATCTAAAGTACAATACGTTCCCCTGCTCAAGAGCAGGGACTGTTAGTGTTTACACTTTTAGTCCTAAACTGAAATACTAAACAGGTCAGTCTATCTTAAAGTTTACTATAACAATCGGAATAGTGTTAAAAGTGTTAACACTATACCAAACACACATATTGTTAATACCTTCGTATAGATATTTGTTATTTACAAAGTGCGATAACATGATGCAAGTGCAGCACGAGTTGTTTAGAAGGCTAATGAACTAATAAACAAAAGAAGTGCATAGAGTTTCATTTTATGCATAGATGGCGTCGGCCATGTTGAGAAACTTTGCAGACTAGGGCTTTGAGAGGATAAATTATATAGGGTGTAACAACGTACTTCAGATAAAAAAATATATGACGCTTCAAAGCCTTGCACTGATTTACACTTTTTAAATAAGCATCTCAAAGATGTATGGTCACTTCTCGAGAATAAAAAATGATTTCGACTTCGTCAGAATGCCGATCGAAACGTATTGAAGTCAACTTTGAATTTGTCTTTTCTAGTTTTCTGTAATTGGGCTATGCTTGTAGGAAGTTTTTGAATAAATAAATAAATAAACAAATATGATTCAAAAAATTTCCAACCGTTTTTTTTTGCTTTAACAAAAATACTGCAAAAAATGGATTTTATACGAAATCTTTCAAATAAAAAATGTTATTTATCTTGGTAGCATTCTAGTCGAAGCGTATTAACGTCAAAATGTTCCGAAAGAAATTTAATCAGAATCGGCGAAACTGTGTTTTTATAAAAAAAAAATTGAAAAAGATTTCTCGAGAATAATTTGCTAAGATCATACTGGGAAACTGGAAACAAAATTCTCACTTTTCATTAAAATTATAAATTGGTTAAATTGAATTAAAACTAAGTTTTCATTAAAATTCTATAAAACTTATCACAAGTTTTCTTCGTTATCTTCTGTTCTATATTTTATTTTTTTATTGCAAGAAAGTGTTAGCGACATAACAAAGGTTTTAAATGTTATAAATATTCAAATTTTGAAAAGAGCGCCGTACGATTAAATTTTACAAAAAGATTTACTAAAAATAAAAAAAAAAGTCTTCATTATATAGGTATATATAAAAAGTTTTACAAGTTAATCAAGTTTGCTAGCTGTTTAAATATGTATTACTTAGGTACTGTATATGAAATACTGTGGGGAATAGGGAAGAACTACCCTTATCCAACCTGCTAACCGCCCCTATGTATAATTTACATACTGCAGTGTCTGTAACATGGACATATTATACTGCATGTTACAATGGTTTCGTTAAGAACAAAAGAAAATCTCGGGTCGCAGTGCCAAACCCTACCGAAAATATAGTGTATTTGCGTGGCTTTATTATGTGAATTTATGTTTGCTTTTGGGCAAAATAAAAAATTTAACCCCTTTTACATCCCTTAAAATAACAGTTTTTTTCTTAATTGTAATATTATTATCAATCTGACATCAAAATTAAATACATCTTCCAGTAAATAATTCACTATCTTCAAACTAGTATTTTCAGTTTGTAAAACCGGTCTTGTTGAGCCAATTTTTTTTAAATTTTAATTGAAGGGTTAAATTTCAATTTTGAAACGATTGCGAAAATTTTTTTCGGTGTATTTTTGGGTCTCAAAACAATTCTCAACCCCTAAATACACCCTTTAAAATGATTCGATTAGGCCCATTTAAAATAGGTTTGGTGCGGTGATTGATTCTAAGATGTGGGGTTAAATTTCGTCAAAATCAATTAACTCCTTGGAAAGTCATTTAACGTACATATATATACATAAAATAATAAGACCATTTATCAGGGGCGTCGCCAAGGGGGGGTAGGTAGGGACAGCTGCCCCTCCCTAGAGGTTCGGGATTTTTTTAAGTTATAAGTTTTCCTGCCTAATGTCACAGAATAAGTAAGTAATAAAATGTAGCGTTCAGCAGAATCACTCTGAAACTAAAATCAAATTTAAAAATTTAATAAATGTGTCAATATTTAATATCTTAACCCTCAAAAATCTGAAATTTTTGTTTTTTTCTCATCCTTCTGCCCCCCTCTGGCTCAAACGCTGGCGACGCCCTTGCCACTTATAAATATATGTCTACATATATATGTGGCGGCGTTTTGACAAAAATATAACTAAACTTAAAGGGCCAATATTATTTTTTACTATTTAGAGATTTATTTTTGTGTCGGGCTTTTTTTAGTGTATTTGCCATATGGCAACATACACTATTCGCGTTGGTCGGATGGCGGGACCTAGGGGTCGGACCAAAATTTCTCGACGTTTCATAACCTCCTAAACACTTTGGCACCATTTTTAAAAATGTTTATATATATATGTATATATATATATATATATATATATATATATATATATATATATATATATATATATATATTTATATATATATATATATATATATATTTATATATATATATTTATATATATATATATATTTATATATATATATTTATATATATATATATATATGTGTACGCGCGATAACTTTCGAAAGAGTTAATTGATTTCAACGAAATTTGGGCCACGTGTTGAAATCCATCACCGCAAGAAGCCTATTTTAAGGGTAGTTTTTAGGGGTTGAAAACTGTTTTTAGGCCCCAAAATACCGAAAAAATTCTCCGAATCGTTTCAAAATTGAAATTTAACCCTTTGGTAGTGATTAAAAAGTGTCCCCACAATTTTAATAAAATCGGCCCGACAGGACCGGATTTACAAATTTTATGAAAACACTAGTTTGCAGATAGTGACTTATTTATTGAAGGTTGTATTTAATTCGGTGTAGACGTTAGATTGATAATAATATTACAATTAAGAAAAAAATGTTATTTTAAGGGGTGTATTAAGGGGTTAAATTTTTTATTTTGCCCAAAAACAAACTTAATTTCACATAATAAAAGTATAAAACCACACGGCCCTATACAAGCAAATACACTATATTGTCGGCAGGGTTTTGGCACTGCGACCCGGGTTTTTTTTAAATTTTTAATTTGAGTGTTATTTTATATACAACTCCCCAAGCAACGTAATTGGATCGAGTTACACTAACAAGTATTTTCTTTCACTTTTAAAGCATTATGAACCGAAGGTGAGAAAAAGCATGTTTTCGATCGGATTCTAGAAATCACTCAATACGATTTTTTGATAATCCTACTAAGTTATAGGTAAGCAGTTTAGATAAGACTAGATTCAATAGAAAAAATTCTGCATTATCACAAAACCGACAAAAACCGCCTCATTTTGTGACACACCTTGTATAATTCGATGCAATCTCTTGTGTACGGATATCGTTAATTATACCGTCAGAGACTACTGCGACATTCACCTACGCATCAAGGGTTGAGTTTATTAATCTCAATAAAACGATTAGGCCCTGGTTGTAACCGGTATCACGTGTTAACGTGACAGAATATAAGCGCTCTAAAACAGCATATTGGGCTGGTTTTATTCTCAACGGAAAAAACCCGGGTCGCAGTGCCAAAACCCTGCCGACAATATAGTGTATTTGCTTGTATAGGGCCGTGTGGTTTTATACTTTTATTATGTGAAATTAAGTTTGTTTTTGGGCAAAATAAAAAATTTAACCCCTTAATACACCCCTTAAAATAACATTTTTTTCTTAATTGTAATATTATTATCAATCTAACGTCTACACCAAATTAAATACAACCTTCAATAAATAAGTCACTATCTGCAAACTAGTGTTTTCATAAAATTTGTAAATCCGGTCCTGTCGGGCCGATTTTATTAAAATTGTGGGAAAACTTTTTAATCACTACCAGAGGGTTAAATTTCAATTTTGAAACGATTCGGAGAATTTTTTCGGTATTTTGGGGCCCAAAAACAGTTTTCAACCCCTAAAAACTACCCTTAAAATAGCCCGATTAGGTCCATTTTAAATAGGCTTCGTGCGGTGATCGATTCCAACATGTGTGCCAAATTTCGTTAAAATAAATTAACTCCTTCGAAAGTTATTGCCCGTACACATATATACCTATATATATATAAATATATATATATATATATATATATATATATATATATATATATATATATATAAATATATACATATATATATAAACATTTTTAAAAATGGTGCCAAAGTGTTTAGGAGGTTATGAAACGTCGAGAAATTTTGGTCCGACCCCTAGGTCCCGCCATCCGACCGACGCCAATAGTGTATGTTGCCATATGGCAAATACACTAATAAGGGAGAAAATAACGCGCAAAGTAAATTTTAGCCTCCTATGACTTCTGTCAAATTCCACGTACTTTCATTACAATTGCGAAACAAGAGTATAGTTCACGTTTCCAGAAGGTAAATGCAGTTATTATGTACGAGGTGTGATATCATGGAATCAGCAAGTTTAAAGTCACACGAGTCATAACAGCATTACGTTCGAGATATATACTGCATTTTTGGCACTTATCTCCTATAAAGTAGCTGATTTTCATATCATAATAAGCATAGCTTGAATATTTCATACAACTGTATGAAAACTACGCCTGATTTGCTTACCTCAGCCCCTTTCATAGTATTAAATGGTAACTGAGAGGTCGCTTTTGAAAATTACTGTTTGATTTGTAAGATAGTCTTTATTTGTTTTAATTCTCAGCACTAATGCGAAATAGGTCATTTTATTACCGGTATACAGGCATTAAAGCAGCTTATTTATAGGGGGATGTGCAAAAAATATTTAAAACAGTTGTCAACGTAGTCAACGTGAATAAACATTGTCTGGAAGCTTATTAGTGTATTTGCCATATGGCAACACACACTATTGGCGTCGGTCGGATGGCGGGACCTAGGGGTCGGACCAAAATTTCTCGACGTTTCATAACCTCCTAAACACTTTGGCACCATTTTTGAAAATGTTTATATATATATATATATATATATATATATGTGTGTGTGTACGGGCAATAACTTTCGAAGGACTTAATTGATTTTAACGAAATTTGGTCCACGTATTGAAATCCATCATCGCCAGAAGCCTATTTAAAATGGGCGTAATCGGGCCATTTTAAGGGTAGTTTTTAGGGGTTGAAAAATGTTTTTGGGCCCCAAAATACCGAAAAAATTCTCAGAATCGTTTCAAAATTGACATTTAACCCGTTAGTAGCAATTTAAAAGTGTCCCTAAAATTTTAATAAAATCGGCCCAACAGGACCGGACTTACAAATATTTTGAAAACACTAATTTGTAGAAAGTGACTTATTTATTCAAGGGTGTATTTAATTCGGTGTAGACGTTAGATTGATAATAATATTGCAGTTAAGAAAAAAAATGTTATTTTAAGGGGTGTATTAAGGAGTCAAATTTTTTATTTTGCCCAAAAACCAACTTAAGTTTGCATAATAAAGCCACACTGCCTGTATAAGCAAATACACTATATTGTCGGCAGGGTTTTGGCACTGCGACCCGGGTTTTTGATTTTGCAGTTTAGAAAAATCTAAACTGATTTCAACATTTTCATCATTTTAGTCGTCTGTCAGTTTGTTCAATCAGGATTTATTTAAAAACTGATGAAAACCAAATTTTACTATAGTGTTTGTTGTACAACAAGAAATAAGATAAGACTGTAAAAAGAGTGTTTATTTCACCAATTTAAACAATTTATTGTGAAGTTAAGTAGTAAAAAGAAAAAAACCCGGGTCGCAGTGCCAAAACCCTGCCGACAATATAGTGTATTTGCTAATACAGGCAGTGTGGCTTTATTATGCGAACTTAACTTGCTTTTTGGGCAAAATAAAAAATTTGACTCCTTAATACACCCCTTAAAATAACATTTTTTTTCTTAATTGCAATATTATTATCAATCGAGCTTCTATACCAAGTTATATACACCTTTCAGTAAATAATTCACTATCTGCAAACTAGTGTTTTCATAAAATTTTTAAATCCGGTCCTGTAAGGTCGATTTTATTAAAATTTTAGGGACACATTTTAATTACTGCCAGAAGGTTAAATTTCAATTTTGAAACGATTCGGAGAATTTTTTCGGTATGTTAGGGCCCAAAAACATTTTTCAACCCCTAAAAACTACCCTTAAAATGGCCCGATTAGGCCCATTTTAAATAGGTTTCTTGCGGCGATGAATTTCAACACGTGGGCCAAATTTAGTTGAAATCAATTAACTCTTTCGAAAGTTATTGCCCGCACACATATATATATACGTATATATATACGTATATATATACGTATATATATACGTATATATATACACGTATATATATATATATATATATATACATATATAAACATTTTTAAAAATGGTGCCAAAGTGTTTAGGAGGTTATGAAACGTCGAGAAATTTTGGTCCGACCCCTAGGTCCCGCCATCCGACCGACGCCAATAGTGTATATTGCCATATGGCAAACACACTAAAAACAAATCAACGACATTATTTAACTTACACGAAACTCATGCCAACAAAATTTAAGTTAAAAAAAAAACGTCTATAGGCTCATTCTGAAATGTAAATATAATAAGTTCTCAAATTTTATACACTATTCATTTAAAAGTATTGAAGGTACTACGCTAAAAATCAAACGAACCACTCAAAGTGTCTTTTTATCTAACTTATTTAGTTCCTGTTAATATTTTGTAACTGTCAATAGTATTAACTTTTATCCAATCAGAGCAAATCCTCTAACAACACGGACAACGTTCTTTAAGTCGTGCAGTGCACAAATTTTGATTTTTCTTCATTTAAAATCTTTTGAAAGGGTATTACTAATCTCAACTGACAACGATTGGAGGAATCTTCTATCTTTACACCCATCCTTGACCCTTGTTTCGACTCCCTTGTTTATATATTCGATTTAAGCCTGTGATTGAATCTGTATTTAAACACCAGCTTGATCATTTTGTTAAATTGAGCTGTTGTAATTTACATTAATTGAACGCAGCTCGGTAACTGGTTTTGATTACAAAGCTTTCAAATCAAAACCCATTCAATATATGTGCATTGTTGTAACATTGATTATTCACTCATTATTTAAATCATACTTGATTAGATTACGTAATAGAATTTTGGGAAGTTATTAAGTTGTAAAGATCTCTAAATTGATACGATAGACCGCGTACATCCCAATGGATTTATTCCGATTGATGATTTAAGGCTGTCGGAACGCTCTGAATTTAAAGCCAAAAATAGAGCTTCGGCTGTCAACTGATTGCAGACTTATTCGTCAACATTCTGCAAAAATTCTTTCTCTATAAGGAAGATAAAGGACAAATCTAGGTCTGTAATGGACTACTTTTGTAATTTATGTACGATTTACTAGAAAAAAGTTGGCATTAATTGTGCTAAAAAAATACTCGTTTTCAATGTCACACTACGACCTTATTCGTACATATTTCACAAAACTGTTCCATCACAAACCTAAAGTGACTCTTCCTTTTTCGGAAAAGTTTTTTAAATCTTCAAAATATTTCCAAAAATAAGAGTAATCAATTGACAGCGGCACCCTTGCAATAGCATCTTTTATCCTCGTAGTTGGCACCAGCCAAAAATTGAAACGTGCAGATGATTTCAGCGAGACAGAGCTAAAGAAAGTCACACCCACAATATGTCTTTTGCCTACCTCGCCCCTTGCTGCTGAATCTCAGCACAAACAAAATTCAGAGCGTTCCGACAGCCTTAAGTTCAGGAAGACAAAGATTAAATCAAAAAATCGAATGCAATTTTTTATAGCCGGACTATGAGAATTTAAAACTAATATCTTTCCGCCTACATTCTTTATAGAGCTATACACTGGTCTATGAGCCAATTTAGCAATCAAATTGCGTGGTAAGCATCTTATTAGTCGCTTGACACTCAAAACAGCAGAACTATCCGACACTTTGAGTATTCTATTCAAACATGCGCGGTTCACGTGATAACTATGTCCAAGTTGATCCTAACTTCAAAAAACTAGTGTCTACTAGTCTTGAAACACTCGAGATGTGAAAATTTAACTGGAAGACATCTCTTTATTATGCATAGCATGTGATTTTTCCCGAATCTATTTATTTATAATGAGTTTTATGCATTTTTTGTTAATTAGTTCAATAAAACCTCATACAATAAATGCGGAATTTACTACAGTAATCGCGTTTTCATTCTCGATCAGCAAACCCACAAACATTTCGGAATATACGTTATATTTTTTTGCGTAAAGATTTAAGCTTCACTTAAATATATATATAAAACAAAAAATTAAAAAGATGCAGTATTACTTTTTGAAAAATGCATGTCAAAATAAAACTTTTTACAATTCGCGCCAAAATGCCGTCACGTGACATATTCGTATTTTAAAAATTAGTTTTTTGTCACTTTAAATAAGTATAAATTTAAATGCGCGTACATAACTACACGCACTCGTTTTTTTAAAATTTTTTTAAAAGAGTTTATAATGAAAACGCTGAGTCAATATACGGTTAACGTATCGAGTAACATCGAACAAGTCAATGATTTGTAGTATAATAACTCATACTATAAGTTCTTTTAGAAATAATCAAGTAGTCTATGCGCGTATCGGGTGTCGAACTACGTGCCCTGTTGCAAACGTAAGTCACTTTCATTGTCCCTGTACCTTCTTCACGATGTAAAGCTGAAGTGTCAGTTATTAGTTATATTGTGTACCCGTTACCACCACCATATTCGTACCATCATTCCCACCATCAACCAACGGTGTTACGATCTGCATTACAAATGAAATATAAACCGACTTTTTTTGAGAACTTTTTCAGAAGCTTTTCATACAATAAAATTTTACTAAAAACTAACAAACTGCCTTGCATACGTGTCGGGAAGCCCTACATGATAATTTGAATCGAATAGAAAATATTCTCGCTATGAAAAAAAGATATTTACAGTGGAATCCGTTTATAATGACATCGAAGGGAATTGACAAACACGTCATACTAAGCGGACGTCATACAAAGCATTTTTGTGAAAAAAAATTTCTTTTTTTAGGTAGCATAGGGCCGCTGACGGGTATTCCTTTGTTTCGCGTGATTTTAAACTTCTGAATTAACGCTTGATCAACATTTTCTTGCGCGATTTTCGAAGCCTCTTCGGTTTCAAAACATTTGAATTGAACGATCGCTTAATCCGGTTCTTGTTTTTGAAAATCATTGAGATTGTCGAATGACCCACGCCCAATTCCTCTGCGAGAGATGAGCTTGATTCTCCATTTTCTAATCTGCATATTATTCACCTTTCTCCTCAATCGTAAATGCTTTACGACGTTGAGATGACATTTTTTACATAGGATATCACTAAAAACAATGCGTGACGTTCAACTATCAATTACTCACTGAGATTCAAAACAAAAACAAGCCACGTGCCGAACGTCGTCGGGAATCAACGAACATTGCCGAAGGTGTAAAGAATCATGTCGGTCACTATAGACGGACAAAATTTATTAAAAATGGGTCATAATAAGCGACATGTCACTGTAAGCGAAGTCATTATATCCGACTTTGTTACAAAGAATTTTATATGAAAACCAAACCTCGTTGTGTAATTACGTCATAATAGGCGGTTGGTCAATATAGGCGGAGTCATAATAAACGGATTCTACTGTATATTGAATTGCATAAAATCAAAAACGTCGTGTTGTTTGTTTTAATTTGTAGTATGAGAATAAAAAAAAAAAACTGTGATGGTTGAATATGAAGCAGAAAGCAAATAAAACCGGAACTCGTGTTTCCAGGTTAGTTCCGCCTCGAGCAGTAAAAAGCGAACACATTTAAAAGGAGGAGGAGAACGGTATTATTTTTAATAACGAACGCTGCGTCGACTTCTTAATGAGTCGATTTTACGTCAGTTACTTTAAAGAATATACACAGGTTTTAAAGAAACGATGCTTTGACAAACATCTTTGTACCTTCTGTGACTTGTCAATTATTAGTGTATTTGCCATAAGGCAACATACACTATTGGCGTCGGTCGGATGGCGGGACCTAGGGGTCGGACCAAAATTTCTCGACGTTTCATAGCCTCCTAAACACGTTGGCACCATTTTTAAAAATGTTTATATATATATATATATATGTATATATATATATATATATATATATATATATATATTTATATATATAAATATATATATATATGTGTACGCGCGATAACTTTCGAAAGAGTTAATTGATTTCAACGAAATTTGGGCCACGTGTTGAAACCCATCACCGCAAGAAGCTTATTTAAAATGGGCCTAATCGGGCTATTTTAAGGGTAGTTTTTAGGGGTTGAAAACTGTTTTTGGGCCCCAAAATACCGAAAAAATTCTCCGAATCGTTTCAAAATTGAAATTTAACCCTCTGGTAGTGATTAAAAAGTGTCCCCATAATTTTAATAAAATCGGCCCGACAGGACCGGATTTACAAATTTTATGAAAACACTAGTTTGCAGATAGTGACTTATTTATTGAAGGGTGTATTTAATTCGGTGTAGACGTTAGATTGATAATAATATTACAATTAAGAAAAAAATATTATTTTAGGGGGTGTATTAAGGGGTTAAATTTTTTATTTTGCCCAAAAACAAACTTAATTTCACATAATAAAAGTATAAAACCACACGGCCCTACACAAGCAAATACACTATATTGTCGGCAGGGTTTTGGCACTGCGACCCGGGTTTTTTTATTTATTATAACGCTTTATCGTGGGGACTATAAAATTTTTATTTTATCCTGATAGCTTATAACTTTTCCTGTCTCCTTCAAATTGACTAATTTTATAAATTACTGGACTTCCCCCCTTCATTTTGTTCGCATCAATATTGCTTTGATTGAAACCTCGCAGCGATGACATCTTGTAGACGCGAGATACGTTGACGCCATGACTGAAGTTCTATATTATTTCTTCAGTTAACAGTTAGTGATTGTTTTGATGGAAACCTTATTTTTCTCAAATTCTAGCAGGATAAAAATAACCTATACCTACTTTAAATTATGGTACTATCTAATAGTACGCCAAGTTTTATCAAAATCGGTTCATTCAGTCTTCAGTTATGATTGTAACAAACATTCTAGAAATACGTTCGTCATCTTAGTATCAAATAAATTAGTTAAAAACTGCAACAAAAAAGCTAATAAGAAAACGAAATTGCAGACAGAGTTCTTTTTACATTTTTATCTATACTGATTTGCGACGAATAATTCCAGAAACTACTAAATTAATTTGGAAAATTCTTTCGCTGCTTAAGAACCTACTCTTTTTCTAAAAATATAGGTTATAATATTATTGTTAAATTACGACAAAATGAAGAGCTGTTGCTCTTAACTATTTTGCTGTTAATTCAAAATCTGCTCGGGCGATGCCTGGTCAGAAAACTGATTTACTATTATATTATTGAAAGAAAGAAAATATCTTCTTAATCGTTGTAAGATGCACGTGTTTCAAATTATTTAAAAAAAAAAAAAATTCGCCCGCTCCGTTCAAGTCACTATAGCTTCGATAATATTTGAACTATTAGTAAGCTCTTAAAAAATCTTATGAGTGTAATTAAACAATTCAGGCAAAAAAATCTATCTCTTAAAAAGTTTAATAGTATGAGCTTTTCTGGTTCAGTGTATTTTTATATTTGATAACACGAATAGAAATAAAGTTTCATTCAAAATTTAAATGCCATTAATTATAAATTCGCAGGTTAAGATAAGTGTTTTGAGTGTGAGTTCGTAAATGAAGGTGAGGCGACACCAGAAGACCAAATAGGCTTTGTGAAAGCAGAGAAAGAATGAAAGATAATATGGTTGACACATTATTGGCTTTTAAAAGCACTAAAAGTGTCTGAAATATGAATACTGAATTTAATTATAAACGTTTTAAGAGCCATCATGAAAACGCTCACCTGCTAAAACTTCTATATATAATTTCGTCGTTCGAAAAGCAATTATTTTATCAATTCACCGACTGTTTTTCTTTTTTAATCAGTTTAAAATTCCATTTCGTTTATATAGTCGCTTCGATTCAGACATTTAAACTATTTATTTTTAGATATCCAATTTTCTGAATAATATTTTCAACTTGCTATTTCAAAAATAATCCAATTAATGTGAAGCTTACATTTTGCAAACTACTCAAATCACTGTATAGATATTAAAAAAATAGGATTGAAAAAAAATAAAAAAAAAATTTTTTTATTAGAAAGCAACATTTTTCAATTACAGCAATTTTCTCACCACTACTAAAATATGGTGACCGAATTAGTATCCTTTAGCTTTTATCATAAATACTGAAAAACATTTATAATTAATTTAAACTCACAATCTACTGAGAAATCTGAAGTATGAATTGTATTTTGAAGTTATATTATTAAACTGAAACTACAGAATACTACAAAATTTGGCCCTAAATGGAAAAAAAACATTTAGTCTCCAGTAATCTCAAGAATTATTGTATTAACGTCCAACATTCAGATTCGAATAATATGACAGCTACAAGGTACCTATAGCCTCAACAAATTTGTATAGTTGACCAAGAAGGGTTTTGCTTCATTTATGCAACATACGGAAGGCACACTTCCGTAACGTTTGAGAAATTTAAAAAGAGAAGTCATTAATTTTTTTTTGCATATTTTATAAATTCAAATTTATTTTAAAACAAAACAAAATAATATACACAATAGTACAATGAAAAATCTATAATACTTTTAATAGGATATAAAAGGTGTATATGTATGATATATATTCTACGTCGGTAGTTTCCGGCAAATATCGTACTTCAAATGAATAACACGAAAATAAAATACAAATAACAGTACAAAAAAATTTCAACAGTTAAAAGGCATACCAAAATAATGTATACAGTCTTTAGTTCGTTAGTTTTCAACATATATCCTTTTGTAAATCGTGTAACATTTCACATCAATGGCATTTTATTAAATTTGCTGTTATTTAAATGTATACAACGTCGATGTAATAAAATTACAGAGCATAAAGTTTTATGAAAGTTTCATCAAATGTTCTATAGGCACATGTAACGTATTACATATTTAAATAATATAATAATAATCGTGCTATTCATGCCAAGAAGTTTCATTTCATAATAAAAAGGAACGATCTGAAGTAAGGCGTGAACGTGGTAATGACGCATTCATATTATGTAGGTTGCTCGATTTGAAATGCAATAATTGTAAAAAAAAAACTAATTTTATTATAGAAAATTTTATGAATAGAAGAGATTGTTCCTCAGTTCTCAGATCAAAGTATTATAGAGAGATTGTAGATTGTAGACGCACGACAACTATGGTTATTATCATCAATACATTATAAAAAAATTAGTAGAACGCCATTCCATTTTCATGAGTTCAGAAATAATTTATAGTATCTATGAAAAATCTCATTGGAATTATTCAAAAGCCCTTATACGGTATTTAGACAAAATCGTGGTGTATTTCCAATGTCATTGATGTAATTGGCACCAAAATTAATAAGCCTCTACATAGACAAATCTAAAAAAATAAAATTGAAACATTTTTGCAGTTAACGGAAAATCTACAGTCGTCAAGCGAGAAACCACTTTTCTTTACGTTTTGGACAATATGGACAGACACAAACACGGATATCCTGCATGCAAAAAATTACTTTTTTCGGACACGATTTTTCAAATTCTGTCACCACGCTTCCATTTCTTTGCAGAATAATCAAATCAGTAGCAGATCTTAGTTCATACACACATCCGTTACTAGCTCTTCATCTATTATAGAGCTGTAAAAGTAACGAGAAATTGTGTACCCGAATGTATTCGTTACTAAAACAATCAGCACCCGTTACTTTCGTATCGTTACGTTACTCGTTACTTTAGAGATTTGATACAATCAAGCACTAGCGTCCAGCTGCTAATACAATGATACGAGTGCGACTCGATGCGATACTTCATGCGAGACTCGAACATGAAGTATCGCATCGAGTCGCATTCGCGTCATTGTTAAAATGATTTTAAGAAGAGGTTTATCACAAACAAGTAACAACATACGACAACAATATAATATGGAAAATTCTTTATTGAGACAACATTAACAATTAAAAACTCTGAAACAAAATAAAACATTCTTTAGTAAAATAAATAATAATGAAAAGAAACATTTGAGAAAAACAATAACTATCTGAAATTATTTATCCAAATTTTCAATTTACAAATTATGACTTGTAAGTGTTAATGTTAAAAATATGCAAAAATACAAAATAGGCCTTTATGTTGTGAAAATTATTACTTACCTCATAAAAAATAGCAACACAACACTTTACACTACTCACCGAGCTACTCACTAAATATTATCTCTTCTAAAATAATGTTACAATGTACGGCGGTATGCGCAGCAATAACGTAATATTATATTTGTATTGTAATGTACCGAACGAATTCAAAATACATAAAAAATGAACGTACACATTACATTACACATACACACGCATACGTACGACGCACGATGTATTCCAGTTCACCTTCATGTATGATTCGTATTCGTTCGTATAACTATAACGAATCAAACCTGGCTCTGTGTCTGTGACCAGCTCTGTGAATCAAACACTGACATACGACAAATGCGAGTAACGAAATTAATTTGTGAGTAACGATTCGGTACTTCGAGTCAGGCGATGGACCTGTTACTCGGTTTGCTGTTACGGTTTGCTACAGCTCTAATCTATTATATGTTGAAGGTAGGATAATCTATGGTATGATTTTTCGACCCTGTAGCCATACTTTCATTTTCTTAAAGAGCAAGTAAGTAAAACGGTAGTTCATTCAGACATTCACTAGCTCGCTGCCTATTACGTTTTAAGGTTTGATAATCATAATCTAACCTTACCTCGGATATAATTTTCGACCTTAAGAGAAACGGTAGCAGAGCGTATTTAGTTTATCCGTTGCTAGCTCAACGTTTATTACATTTTGAGGATAGTGCAGTTTAGGATACGAGTTTTCGATCTTGTCTCCTTAATTCCATTTCCTTACGGAACACGGAAGTTAAAAGGAGCAAGTAATTTCAGTTTTCAATTAAATCTTAACTGATATTTATAATCACGGCTTTCGGTATTTTAAAACTGTTTAGAATCGGGTAACAGAAATTGCGCAATACAAAATCGCCGCAGGATATCCATTTAAATTAAGATGACGACAAATTCTAAATTTGAAAGCATTATGTCGTCGTCTGGGACGTATTTCGCGTCGTATAAACCTTTCGTACTGTGTTAATTAATTAATCTTGCTTGAGTTAAAAAAAGATGGATAGGGAAAAAGAGAGAAGCTGTATAGTGAGAAGGAAGCTTAATTAAATAGCAAATAGCTTCAGGCATTTCTTTTTATTTTATACTAACACTTTAATTTCCTCGCAATTTTTAAAGCCATTATTAAAGATTAAAGAATGATTTAAGTGGACACATTTTTTTTCAAATAAAGGACAGTTTTATAGTACTTTGATCAATATATTTATATAAGATGTGCTGGGATTTGTAAATCTCAATGAGAAAAGACCATCAATGACATAGGTCCAACTTTCATTATCTTGAGAAATAATACTGACTTTAGACCTACTGTATTGATATCAAGTCTGAAATTTTCATCGAAAGATAGCTTTAAATACGAAAGCAATCGTGTGATTAAAAATAGTTTAGCTATTGGTATGATAACGTCACATGCCATGGAAGACGGATATCTTGAGTGTTCGTTTACAAGAAAATGTAAGATGTAACTGTCCTTAGACATATTAGCTTCGTAAAAATGACTGGGTTAATTGGAAGAGTGATTTTAATCGTAACTTTATGATTTTAAATTTTCAACGACACTTTTGCTTAGATATACCTGTATAGTGTACGGAATGATTCATTTTCAGAATATTTGTTTGTTTGTCAGTTTGTTTTGAGTTAACTCAAAAACTAAACTAACCGATTTTCGTCAGACTTTCACTGTATAATTTATTATATTTTTCCAAGTGTGTGGGTTTTCAAGGTCAGAGTTGTTTCAAATCTTTTTGGTTTCATGGGTTGTAGGCCGCAATCCATTGGTATTTCTATCTGAAGTTTCGTCTACAACTTCGGTAGACATTATCAAAGGCGATGTAGCAGCAAGCGAAGTGTCCTTCTAGGCGGATCACAGGTAAGAGAGCGCTACCACATCGCCTTTGATAATGTCTACCGCAGTTGCAGACGAAACGTTAGATAGAAATATCGACGGACCAAGAAGATTTGTTATATTTCTGTATATAGAATTGGCTATGTAATATCATAGCATATCTACCAGGAGGAGGGGACGAGCAGTAATCAAAAAACCGATATGAAAGCTACGTTTGTAATGAACTGTAATCCAATTTATCAGTAGTTTTATGACGTCTTTGTGGAACTAAAGCTTTGTAAAAGCAAATATTAAAAAAAATATATCAATCCATAGCTCATAGAAGCTATAAGTAAATTAGTTTGACTTACGATTAACTGTTTACCTACATAAAGTATCAATAGCAAAGTGAAGTTGAAGAGAACAATTCCATTAGAGATAACACCGCTACTTCATTAGTAAGTGTTACAATAAACTTCCTTTAACTTCTTTAGAACATTGCTTCTATTGTCTGTTATGTATTAGTCTATCAAAAGTATAAATGTGAAAAAATGAGCCAAGTTCTTTCAACCTTCGAAATTGAACTCAAGCGATATTAATCCTACAAAACCAGTTTGTAAATGAATGAAAATTTAAAACGAATCCATTTCAATCCCGAATTTTAAAATTGAAACCTGGAATAAAGTTCTGAAATAAATCATTTTGCTAAATGTCTCTGATCGATCGGCTAGTGCAGTACTGTGCAATAGAGAAAAAACGTACAGAAAAGACATTTTCTGATTTGTCAATTTAATTACTTATCGCCATTAAGTTGAGCGCAATAAAAAGAATTATTAATAAACCACACCTTCTCCTCCACTTATTGGTGATAATTATGGTATGGCAGATCAAAAAATGTCTAAGGATTTTTTTGCACAGTTTTTTTTTCACTGTATCTATTGTTCGTAGAGGATTTGATATAGTATCGTCTCTTTCCAGATATTAACTTTCAAATCTAATTTTTCGAGTTTGGAATTGGAATGGGAACTTGGTATTGTTTTAGTGTCTCATTATTTTGATGACCAAACAAACTGGTAGAAAAGAACTCACGTCATTTTTTCGCGACTGTGTTTTTGATTTTCGATTAATATAAACTAATTTTACCCATACAAATTCATGGACAATTGCCAATTTAATGTAGGAAATTGTGTTTTTTTTATTTTTCTTTTATTTATATTCAATCACGACGATCTAAATTTCTAAATGGACGGGAAATAACCTAAAGGTTTTGATGAGTCAATAATAAAATTTTCGATTTTCTGAAATCAGAAAAGCTTGAAATTTTCACAGAGTTATAATGAGATTTTGAGTTATAATGAGAACATATTCATTTTTAAGTCAGTAATTTTATGGTCAACGTAATTATGAAGGTGACAAATAAGTTTTAAATTAGTTCCGTGCTCCAGTGTTGCTTCGAGTACTACTTGACTTAGCCCACTACCGGACATTTATAAGATCAAAGTATAGTAGTCATTTTACAACAAAGAATTCCAGACTAAACAAAGGTAGTGATGAAGTCGTTGATGAACTTAAAGCTCGTCAACATAATATTTCTGTGATAAATAGGCAAAATTGTTTATGTTGAATTTATTATCTTTTTTTCTATATTTTCAAAGATATATTAACAACTAATACGCAGAATTCAGGGCACAAGCCTTAGTAATATACTTTATTTTCATAGAGAATTTGAAAACAAGTGAATTTTTTTACTTATCTCAAAAGTCAGTGAGTTTTCCGGTATTCTTAAGAGATGTGTAAGCATTCAGATTCAATAAAATATAACTTCAAAAAATTTTGACCAAGAAGGATCAATCTTTGTTTTAATTTCGTGACACAACCGAGCTACTCTAGAAGAATTTTTTTTTTGATAAGAAGATACAAAACCCGGGTCGCAGAGCCCGAACCCTACCGACAATATAGTGTATTTGCTAATACAGGCAGTCTGGTTTTATTATATGAATTTAAATTTGTTTTTGGTCAAAATAAAAAAAATTAACCCCTTAATACACCCCTTAAATTAACAGTTTTTTTCTTAATTGCAAGATTACTATCATCGAGCATCTACACCAAATTAATCCACCTTTCAGTAAATAACTCACTATCTGCAAACTAGTGTTTTCATAAAAATTGTAAATCCGGTCCTGGCGGGCCGATTTTTTTCAAATTTCGGGAGCACATTTTAATTGGTACTAAAAGAGTAAATTTCAATTCTGAAACAATTCTGAGAATTTTTTCGGTATTTTTGGGCCCAAAAACTTTTTTCAACCCCTAAAAACCACCCTTAAAATAATCCGATTGGGCCCATTTTAAATAGGCTTCGTGCGGTGATGGATTCCAACATGCGTGCCAAATTTCGTTAAAATGAATAAACTCTTTCGAAAGTTATTGCCTGTACACACATATATATATACATTTATATATATATATATATATATATATATATATATATATATATATATATATATATATATATATACATATATATATATATATATATATATATATATATATATATATATATATATATATATATATATATATATATATATATATATATATATATATATATATATATATATATATATTCATATATAATTTTTCCAAAAATGGTGCCAAAGTGCTGAGAAGCTCATGAAACGTCGAGAAATTTTGGTCAGACCCCTAGGTCCCGCCATCCGACCCACGCCAATAGTGTATGTTCCCATATGGCAAATACACTAATAAAAATGTTTTTGCACTACCTTTTATAAAATAGCTGCACTAGTGCGGTAAAACAAAATTTATATACTTTTAATAATAAATAAATAAAATTCTTTAAAATTATTTTTTCACATATTAGTCCAAAACGGACGCGAACTCTCGGATCTTCAGCACGATAGACTATTGCATATTAGTTGTTGACTATCGGTGTTTAGCAGATCTATCCACACTTACAAAGCTTGTTGTTTAAACACTCCTACCTACTACTATCACAAATGAACCGTCAAAAGTTTCGAAAATACTGAAACTGAAGTGAAAAGCAGCTATTTTATAGAAGCGCATGTAAAAAATATAGTATATATCTTGGACGCAATGATATTATAACTCGGGTGATTGTAATAACATAATGTTACTACTGGTGAGTAATAAATCTAGATATACTAAGTATGATTAAATACTTTTCCAACTAAACCGGACGGGAAATGCTAGGGAACCACCAGTACAGTTTTAAATCAAAACAGAGAAGGCTTGTAGATTATAGACGCTCGACACTGAAGTCATTGATCTCCAGCTACCACCACATCAAAAACTTTTCCATCTACTTAACTGCGAATTATTGGAGCGTGATGTCAAATAAACGACTCGGATAGAGAAACAATGATCGACTTACAGTTCGTCGGTTCATTTCTGGTCTAAACTTCTAAAACAGGAGGAGTTTTTACCCTTCTCTGCATTTGACAAGCGATATTCGATACTCGTTTGTTTTACAAATACGATGACGTCACAGTATACTCTATTTTAACTGTTGGTTATGCAACAATGTGAACTGTTGGTAATAATGCGAGGAACTCGGAACGTACATTCTTCATCGCATATCTGCGGATATCGAGCTCGCTGAAAAGCGACTAAAAGCGACGGTCGTCTGGATCTGTCACTGCGATGTATGAACAATGAACTATTTAACAGGAATGTACAATGAAAAGCACTTCATTTATTTAGGTTATGATGGACGAAAAACAACCAGCCATAATAATACGCTAAAGTTGGTACTGACGTTTGACAATTTAATGTAAGATTTTATTATTGACAATGCAATCATAATTTATGATGTTTATTTTAGAGAGGTTTTGACGTATAGAGTAAACACATTTGTCGTCTGGAGCTAGCATTTTATGCCGGTAAACTATTGACGAGATATTTATATTATAATAACTTTTTGCCTTGTCTGTATGTTCATGAAAAATTTGGAGATGGTTGAGGAGGTTATTGACCTTAGTTTCCAAGCGTCTGTAATTTACGATCTATCTCTAAGATGCTGAATAGGTTTACATTAGGAATTCGTGAACAATATTCTGAGACTGCTTGATTATAGGTATATAAATAAATCTGGCAAATACATTGATCTAAGATTATTAAAATGACTATTCGATATAAAATTGATTATTATGTCGTTTCTGTTATTGTACATCTAGCAAATATTAAATGCAAAAATTAACATAAACCGCTTCAAAAGCCAGTCTTAATACCATTGTTATAATACCAGGTCAAGCAACGATACGTGGCTACCTTATAAAAGACTAAATTTGTCCAAGTCTACCCTAGACTATATGGCCAAAAAACTATATGACAAGCTGCTAAATTAGCTGGTGCTGCCGAACGAGGCGCAACCTCGCGAGGTAAGACTGTAATATAGTGGAGCCGAAGGTTCCACTGCTGTTGTACAAATCATTGTTTCAACTCAATTGCGTGCAGAGTCTCGGGTAGAGGCTATTCTATATAAAGTCCGCTACAGCATATGTCTATCTTTAATAGACAATCTACACTTGCGGGCAAAGCTGGACCGGGCAGCTAGTTTTTTATATAAAATTATTTTGAACAATGCTTTTGGAACACATTGTGTCCGTTCTACGCGTTGCTAAGGATATGACGACAAACGAAGTGGTAAGAATAAGAAACCATAAACGTAATGACGTCGGCAAATTCTCGTTTGTATAATTTTTTTTAAATACAATACTTTTAAAGTGGATTAAAACTGTTTTTGAGGCCAAATAATACATGAGAATCAGGGGCGTAGCTACCGCCGTATCTGCCGTATTAATTATACGGGGGCCCCCAACATGCGTAAGCAAAAATTAATAAAAACTTCCCATTTTTTTTTTATTTCAGAAATGACAAAAGTCATAAAAAGCAATTTCATGTTTTCCCGCGTAAAGCCTGCGTTCAAAAGTTGGCAACACCCTACATCGGTTATCGCGGGCTGCGGGATTTCCCCGTTTAAGTCATTTACTTCAACGGGAGAAGGGCCCCCAGACAAATTTTCATACGGGGCCCCGTCAAGACACGCTACGCTTCTGATGAGAATTAACATTAATCCGATATTAAATATATTGAAATACCATTTCGAGCATATTTTAAGTCAAAGGGGTTTTGTTGAGAAAACTGAAACAGATTTAAACATTCTCCGAATTAGATTTGTCAGCAATTAAATTCTGTCAACAGCACAATCAAAACACAGTTCTATAGCGCGCTACGTATTTGTATTTCTAGGTATATAAGGTGTTATATAACGTCGAGTAATCCGATGTCCAACTATCAATACTAATAAAAAAACTAAAAGAAGTTTTCCTGTAAGTTACTTTTTTGTAAACACATTTTTTTTTATTTGTTCATTTTCAAATTTTTTTTTGTCTGTCGAAACTTTTTAATCCGATTTCCATGAAATTTAGTACGCGTATATAAGACTCTTCAACTTAAAATTATTGGCCTACTGCCGTAACAGTAGTAATAGCGTCCGAATATTATATCATTTTTTTTTTGTTTTAATATTTAAGAATATAATAATTAAATATTAGACATAAAACACTACAGCAGTATATTTTGTATAATGTATCTGACATTTCAAACTTGACTGTCAACTACTTTGACACTTCTTTCGACAATTTTTAGTGATCTTTCCCTAAAACTATACATGTCAATTTATTTTTTTTTTAATTTATGTTATCTACATATAAGGGTCAAACTTACGAATAATCGGTTTTACAAAATTTCGTTTGGAGTAAATTTAGTTTAATTAAAATTTTTATATGCAGTTCACCACTGTATTAAAAATCTCATTTTTTAAAACTATAATTACTTAAAAAATAGCTGCCCAATATTAAAAAAAAATTAGTTAAATGTATGAAATATCCTTACATTTTTTTATCTAGACACTGTTCTAACGATCGAATAACCTTAGTATAAAGAATAGGCATTTTTATATCCGGTGTTGCTTCCGTTTACATAATATAATAAATAAAACAAAGTTTTAGCTCTAAAATAGTTTCAGTCATGTCCTGATGATGCTAACATGGTCAGCAAAAAAAGTGTAGGAAATTTGTGATTACTTTTATTAGTATTCAGTCTGAAATCATATTTTTATATTTATATTATTACTTGTTTATTATTATTATGCAGAAAATATACTAATCTACATGCCTATCATTCATGTAACTTGGTGTTTTTTAAACATTCTGTATATAGATTTTAAACTGAAATGATTTAGCGTTGTCAATTATTCAGTTTTGTATAGAATATTCATACAAATTATAAACTGTTCCTTGCGGATTTTCAATTATTCTAAATCCATCCAGTCTTAGCAATAAGTAGGTAAAACTAATTACAACTATAAAATATAGATGATCCATATCTTCTTTTTTTGTTATTTTATGGATCGATCGGTAAGTTCTTTTTATTCATTTTATTGCTTCTATTCTTATGAAACATCGTCAGTTATTTTTATTGCACTCACGAAAATTTTCATTGTAAATGCTTTTTGTATGAATATTGCGTTAGTACATAGCAAATACTACTAATGCTCATAACATACCCTTCTAGTTTCTATCAAGATGAAATTTTGTGACGTAACATAGATGAAAAGAGAATAAAACCCGGCCAGGTGTGCGAATACTATGCATAAGATACATCAATACTGTGAAATACTTGAAATACTCAAAAGAAAAACGTGACAAGTCAGTTGACCACAAGACAAAGTGTGTTATGTCACTGATATACGGATAGTCGATGCTTCTGTCTAGTCATTTAGAATCGAAATCCGACATCTTGTTAGGATAATTGTTAGGATTACCCGGGGACGCACCATAGATGTTTTCGTGCCGTGGCAAACTTGAATGAGCATCAAATCCTTCATATTGCATAGCGTTAGTGCGTTTGCACACGACGCGATAACGATACAATATATCGCACGCTATAATTAATGGTAAATAACTTTTACGCGGAATATGGTCACTGCAATAAATGGTACAGTTAAATATGCATCTTTGCCGACCACAATGAGTGCTTCATACTAAACTAATTGCTGCAATAAATGGTGATTAAAACAGTCAGAGACTTGGATAAGTTTCTGCAATATTGTGCAATATCTGAAGAGCATATGGTGTGCCTGCAATTGCTGCCATACTATTTATTGTGTCACTATCGCGTACGTGTAATAAAAAACTCATTAAAAAGTATGTATTTTTGGTGCAGAGCAATATTGCGACGTTTTTTTGTTGGCTATATAATGATCCGTGTGAAAATACTCTTATGGTACTTATTTCTTGGAGTTAGAGTACATAAATTTAATTTAGTGATCCTCGACTTACTTTTTGTTATTCATTGCTCATCACATTTTGTCATACCGTAGAAATAAATAGCGTATGACAATTGGAAAGAAGTAGGCTTATAAATAAAAAAAAAAATGAAAAACGGTTGACCCTGCAGGCCATCCCTGGAACTTCCCACTGTTTCCGATCTATTGAGATGTGGCTTGCATTATTGTGGGTAACGGCTAGTAACAAATATTATATATGGTATTTGTTTCCATGGTTACATAATATGATTTAACGTAAAAATTAATCAAAGCATGCTTGTCAGCTACCTAATTAATTTCTTTTTGACAGATCTTCGGAACAAAAGAACATCTGATTTTTTTTTAATTCCAAAATATTTACGAAATTTTGAAATTATAAACCGTTATAAAATTCTGACAAAGATTTGGAAAGATATATTGAAAAAATACTTTTTTGGAAAAGTTTTGTCAACGATATCTTTCGAACCAATCAACCGATCGAAATGCAACTTACGGCAATCGAAGCAGTTTTTCAAGCACAAAAATAATCTATTACAAAAAAATCAATTTAACAAAAATTTGAGAATATATTTTGAAAAAACTTTTTTTTCGAAATTTTTCTTCAACAATATCTCTTAAACGAATAAAGTAATCGAGCTGCGGTTTACGGCAGTCGACGCCGTTTTTCAAGCACAAAAAAATGACTTATTACAAAAAAATCCACTAAACGAAAATTTGAGAAGATATTTTGAAAAAACTGTTTTTTCAAAATTTTTCTCCGACGATATCTCTCGAACGGATTAACCGATTTTGATGCGGTTTGCGGCGATTGACGTTGTTTTATAAAAAATAGAACTGATTAGATTTTGAAAATAATCGGTACGGTAGTTTCGAAAATATTTCAAAATATTTAAAACAACTGGTTTCTAAAAAGCTTTATTTTTGAGATTTCTCAAAATCTACCTGGCCGAATCAGTTCCAATTTTCAGAAAAGTTCCTTATAGATGCCGCAATCTGTGTTTCGATCGGTCCACCCGTTTAAAAGTTATGAGAGGTTTACATACACACACACACACACAGCCATACGGACATCATTTTGGAAATTGTCAGAATAGCTTCCTAGGATCTCAAAACGTCGAGATCTGACAAAAACTCAAATTTCGAAAATCGGGATGAAACCGGCAACTTCCCAATTTTTGAAAATTTTCAATTTTCTTAGCGGGAAGTTAAAAATCAAATCAGTTCGGTATTTCCTGCGACTATACCCGCGACAAACATACAAACTTTTTTTGTTTATAATATTACACCTAAACTACTTTGCATTGTAACTGCTGATGTGACAACTGACAAACAAAGTAACAAGGGTAGACGTGACCAACACATATTTACATTTATGTAATATTCTACTCTCCATTATATAGTTGTAAATATTGACAGTTATATTTTTATTAAAAAAATATTTTCAAAATTCAATAGCGTCAGGTCGTTTTCTGATCAAAAAATAGCAGGTTCACCTTTAATACAACATTCAGACAATTTTTATTATTGGTCGCTATGAAATTACAGTCTAAACTATGTGGGCCTAGTACCAATTCACATTTTCAATAAAAATAGCTTCAGAATTCAATATCTTCGTTAGATTCTTTACTGATCAGAAAATAGCAGCAAATTTAATTTTCCAAACTAATTTTAATATTGCTGCAGATTGAAAAACCAATTGATAACCTTTTCCGGTTAACACCTGAATTGATTTTAAGGCTGACGGACCATGGTTCTGAATTTTTCACTTCAAACGTTTCGGCTACCTTCAACCCGAAAAACAGTTCTGATATCGACCTTGAATGCCTACACGATTTTATTTAGAACCCGGAAAGAGAGAGAGAGATTGTAGATAATTAATAGACGCTCAATAGCTGAGGTCATCAGCGTCTATTAGAACCTGGAAAGGAGGGGACACTGGGAAATTGTAATTGCGTATAAACGCTATATAAACAACGACACCGCTAAACCCACGGTCATTTTGAAACCTTCCTTGATATTATTAACTTTTATAGGTATATTGTAAATATAGTTCACAGCTTTGTGTTCACTTACAGGAGAAATGTCGGAGGAAATTTGTTTTCCAGACCGTGAATTTGTTTACTGTATACACAATGTTGATAGTCTTGTTTTAATTAGAACTCAGGCATCTCTGTATATTGACGATGCCTAAATAAGGTTTCCACATAATATATACAAGTGTATAACAAATATCTTATATTGGGTGTTAACAACTGATTGGGATTCGATTTCAATATTGAAATGAAAATAGTGCGTGTGTGTTTGCAAGCAATAACTTTTGAAAGAGCTAATCGATTTTAACGACATTTGGCCTACGTGTTAAAATCTATCATCGCAAGAGATCTATTTAAACGGGTCATTTTAAGGATGGTTTTTAGTTTTTAAGGACTGAAAATGTTTTTGGGCCCCAAAATACCGACTAAATTCTTAGAATCGTTTCAAAATTGAAATTTGATCCTTCAGTTGCAATTTAGAAGTTCTCCTAAAATTTTAATCAAATTGGCCCAAAACACTAGTTTGCAGATAGTAACTTATTTATTGAAGGGTGTATTTATTTCGGTGTAGACGTTAGATTGATAATAATATTGCAATTAAGAAAAAAACATTATTTTTGATGGGGTGTATTAAGGGGTTACATTTTTTATTTTGGCAGTCCGACCCGAGTTTTTTGCACTATAAGATTGTCATGTCAAAGGCTTAATCATGCATTGACATTTGTCAAACATTTGTCAATAAACTAGTTTTCCGATCCGGCTTCGACCGGGCAGATTTTGGTTCACCAACAACAATTTTTTTTTATATATGCCACTTTAGTGTATTTTTCATAGTTAAACAAGCATACAAACTCTTCTTCTTTATAATATTAGTATTTATTTGACAGACAGATGAAATATGTTTAAAATTATCTTTTTTCCTCAATTCAACTGCTTTTAAAAATTATAATAGCTCCCTAAATTGCTTCAGCGTTCCTCTAAATCGTGATATATCTTACTTTGAGTAGCACTGATTCAATCAATTAATGAAATTTAACTAGTTTTTCTTCCTGAACAATTTTCATTCGGCACCTTGTATATCGCAGTGTTAGGTAACCTACCAATTCTTCCTGGAATATTATTAAACAAAAGGTTTGTCCAAAACAAAACATTAATTAACCATTAATTTATGCACTTGAATGCTTTGAACACACGCAGTTAATTTATTTTTGAATTCAAGATTGCTAACAATCAATCATTTCAAGTGGATAATTTAATTATTAACGAACGCTGGTATTTTGTAAAGATTCTGAAATTACAGTCGAGTTAGTCTTAAAGACTATTTTTGTTTGACGCTTTAAATAAATTTTTATTGATATATACAACCACTCCATCAGGTTAAGAAATTTTTAATAAACTAGCAGACGGACGGACGAACACCGAAATAATTCGATTGCATGGAACACTAAAAACAAATAGATTAGATAAAAAAAACACTTTGTGTTGCAATGATATGGGAGATTAGAAAAAAATAACTATTTAAACAATGTGACTATCGGGATACGAACCTGAAACTTCTACTATCGCGGCGACTGAATTACTAATTATTCTACAGTGACGTTTGAATAGTAAATTTTTATATATCGCATTATAATTGCAGCAATGGATGTTTGATAATAATATAGCGAATTATTAGCTCTTAATTCTATGTTGTATAATATTGTATTTTTCTGTATCAGATTTTAATTTTTATTATCATGAATTTTTCTGTTGATTTAAAATTTAAAAAACTACTGAAGTGCTAGCTCCGTTTGTATACGATGGCTCCCTATTTGCAGCTATTACTTTTGACGAGATTCTGTATGCTTAACTCAGAAACCACTGGAATAAATGTGATGATACACATATACCAGCTAAGATCATTTTCTAAATCATTAAATCGGTCCAGCTTTCTCCAGTGACGCTGGTACTAGCCAGATGAATAAAAATTCTAGAAATAGGTTTTCACGTCTAGGTGTTATACTAAATACTGACAGAATTTTACATATGAATTTAAAACATTCAGCATCAAGTAAAGAGCAAATTCGTAATATATCAAACTTTTTCAATTTCTTTCAAATGGCGAATGTGGAATTCGTATTGATATAATATGTTGCAATTGTTTGCATGATTATAAATTAAAATAGAAAACACTAATCGAATATTAATAATTCTCTTTATTTAGTAGTTTTTTGTCTCCGTTTCAGGAACTCGCCCATAATATTCAAAATCAACTGTAGTCTAAATATTAAAATCATAAAATCGAGAGCAATCAATAAAGAAATAAATATTTTATTGTAGTAATGTGATATCTGATATGCTGTGATATGTCACACGCATTTTATTAATATTGATATTTTAAAAGTGACTTTTCAAAAAACGGACGATTCATTGCTTATTTTTAATAATTTAAATAATTATATTTTTTTCAATGAAATCTTTATCACATTATACCTAGATTTTCTTAAAATCGCAAAATGACGATTTTCCTTGAAAATATACGAGAAACATATTCTTTGAATTTAAAGACGAGTTTTCAAATTAGATTTTTTCAAATATGCGCTTAAACATTTATTAGTCAAATCATTTAATCGTCACAAAAGAACGGCTAAATTTTAATCAATTTTTATAATATAAATGAAAATATATACTAATATTGTTACTATAGTTCGCAATGAAGTATTTTTGTACTATAACTTTTCTTTAAATCAATACATTTATGTCATGTTAAACTATAGAAAAAGTTACTGAAATTTATAAACACATACAATTATCAAAAACAATTTAATAACTACAAACCTGTAAATTATAAGTAATTAAATAATAATTAAAATAAAAATTATTATTAATACTGTCATGAATTTCGATATTCAAATATTGGAACTATACTGACATTTAAACTGGAACACCCTTATTTTTTTTAAGATCACATGCACTCACCTGAATTGTAAGAAATAACACTTCAATTGTTTATTTTAAATTCACTACAAAAAAAATGAAAGTCAAGTCACAATTTTCAAAAAATTCACAGGTATTCTCGCACTGAATTTATTAAATGCCGGCGACAAACTAATTTGAATGCAACAAATCTAACCTCTATCAATGATTACATAATCTAAAGGTGAGTGCTCACTGCTGAGTGTTGCATGCAATATGAGAGCGCATTGCAGAATGTCGACTGATTCATACAAGTCGACTACGTGGCTCCATACCGACATAGTCCCCACTCCCCACTAGAGACGGTCCCAGTATCGATTTAATTCAACCGAACGCTGTACTGTGTGAAACACCGACAATGTTCGAACGTTCAGCGAACGATTCGGGACACAATGACTATAGTAGTTTCTCTTTTTTCTCTGTAATTTTGAATCTCTGTCTAGCAGTTTATATAAAATGAACGGTAGGACAGTGCTGGTTCTCAAAAAAACTTTTAAAAATAGAATCAAACAACTAAAACGCGTAAAATAATAAAGTTTTGAAGTCGGCGCCAATTTAATTTTTATAACTTTTTATATGCTTGTGTACTTTCATTAAATTTGCGCCTACCTTTAACATCCTTAGTGGCTTTTTTGAAGACGGTTCAAACATTTTTTTTTTGTTTTTCATTTTACTTTTTAGTGACTTTGCAATACGCAGTTTACACGTTGTTTACTGCTTTCTTCCTTAATATTTGGTTACCAATAAGCTACTGAACGGATTAAATTAGTATTTAGGTGGGACCATCACAAAAGTATGTTCTATTAAATACAAAAAGCTCCATCTAAATCGGTTCACAAATGTTGGAGATATAAGGTAACGTATATACAAAATAATCTGCTTTTCAACCGATTTCAATAAAACTATAGGAGACTAATGCGTGAACATTTTGAATAAAATAGAGTCGAAATTTTTCAAACATCTTTCGAGAAGTTATAGCTGAATAAACATTAAAAGGGAAAAATACACATGTCGAATTGATAACCTCTTTTTTAAGTCGGTTAAAAAGAGTGACAAGTACGAGTAGAATTCATGTTCTAGGGATTTCGTACCGCTATAACAATTTAATAAAAATTAAGTTTGTTGTTGTCTATAATGAAACCACGCGTTCAAATAGTGCTTAGTATTTCAACTGAACTCTTTTAAGATTTTAACCATATAATTTGTAGTAAAATGTAACTTACATAATTTCCAAATGTCATCAATTATACAATTTTATATTTATAATAAAGGCGGATTTGCATTCGACATAGAATTGGAAATTAATAATTTTCGGACTTTTTTCTTTTACCTTCCTTTAATCCAAATTTTTTATTAAAATTTGAAGAGTTTCATCTCGTTATTTTAGAAACTGCTCTATTAATCCTAAAATAATATTAACTACGTCTCTGCAAAGGACTTCATGATCGCAATAAACTGACAAAGACATCGGAATTCATGAACTGATGAGTCAGAATGAGATGCATTAATAAAAACGTATTGTTTTTCCAACACCTTGTTTCACCCTACATTGATGTTCCATCAACCAGAGCTGATATTTGATTCATTCACAAATATATCCGTGGTGTTGCAAGTGGTATCCTCGGTTATGAGAAATAATAATAATAATAATAATAATAATAATAATTTCTTTATTAGGGTATGGACAAGCCATGTGGCTATCTAGTCCGCCCTCTACTAAAAACGATACATATCTATATGGTTCAACAATCAACATGACTATGAAAGACGTGATTGAGGAGGTGCCGAAAACGTATTTCGATTAACTTCAAATTATGGTCAGTTTTACCCGACACAAGTTTGAGTACTAGTTGTTAAAGTTGTTAGTTTTATTAACATCGGTTCAGTCATTGTCGAGTATTGTTAGTGAAAACAGACAAGTAGACAAGCATTCTGAAAATGTTTTACCATCTAGGTATTGATAAAACACCTAAAAACCAGCTGAAAAGCGAAATTTAAAACAGATAGAGACTTCGTTCGTATTTTATATATTGACGAGTTTTCCGAACCCGACTTCGCTTGGATAGATTTTTTTGACAACGAAATGATCAAGAAAACAAATTTCCTATATATTACTTTACTAGTGTACACCAATTTAGCTCATAAAATATCCCGGAAATCCCCGAGTTGTTTTACATCTTCAATCATTGTTTATTCTCATTTTTATGGACTCCAAAAAAAGCAGGTTATACAATTCAACGCGCTTTTTTATGTTTTGTATCTAATAATATGTAGCATATGTTACTCGAAAATAAGTACTAGACTCGCAGATGTGGCTGGGATTTTTTCTTACTGCCTCTCGCCGAGAAACGGTAATTCCTGTACCGGCCATCTTGATTGAGGTTTTCCATGGTTTCCCTCAATTAATTCCAGATAAATATCGAGATGGTTCCTTATTTGAGGCCATGGCATCAAACTCCTAGTTCAAAAATTACCAACCTTATCCTAATTTCCTATAATTCCTTCATTCGCCTATTGCTATTACATAAGTTGAAGTTGTAAAAAATGTAGAAAATAACGGGAAGTGCAGGTAGATGAAAAAATAGTAATGGTGCGAATGGCGTCTGTTATGACATAAAGTCGAGAAACGGACGTTAAACGCATTATTATTATTATTATTATTCGGAAAGAAGGAGATTTTTAAACAGTAAAAGAATTTTTCAAATCAAAGAAACTTTTTCTCGAGATTTATTCAAACTAGAAGATTTTCTGAGTTATATATCAGCTTTGGTTGATAGGACTACACATTTTATTACTGTTAGGTTTACCTATACAGTTTATTTCTCACCTTTTATCACTTTCTATAATCAAATAAACTTAATTAAAAAAATAATAAAAAGTTAGTCTCGTATCGATGAGTAATAAAGACATGGTACATTTTATGGACTTTGTCTGCTGTCAAGGAAACTGTCGATTGCCTAAAGGAAAAAAGTTCAGATTATTGACTCGAAAATGATAAAGGGTGGTGTAATACTGAAAGTTTAAATAATCAGTAAATTTTGATAGTAAACATAAAAAATTTTCAGGACAACTTTTTAAAATATCAACACAGTGAATATATTTAAATTTTGAAGTCGGGTAAAAATTTTCAGTTTCCATCTTAATAAAATTATTATGAAACAAAATTATACGTGATGGAAATTTCGTACTGCATACTCTGACAACAAATGTCAATTATATATTTTTTTATTAACTGACATTTATACCGTCGTTCTAAATAAAAAAGCAATATCTCCGAATTGTTGTGTCAAAAAAACGCGCATTTAACTTTTAAATTTTAAATGGTTTTATTTAGCTTGACGGTATATTTTTCTGTTTATAACTTTGTTTCAAATCTTGCGATAGATTTTTTACCTACTTCCTGTTAACCAATTGAGTTGAAATTTTGCACACATGTGTAGATACGAAGACAATACAATATTATGATAACTAGCTGATTCTGAGGAGTTTGCGCAATGATACAAGTAATTAGTGTATTTGCCATATGGCAACATACACTATTGGCGTCGGTCGGATGGCGGGACCTAGGGGTCGGACCAAAATTTCTCGACGTTTCATAACCTCCTAAACACCTTGCCAGCATTTTTGAAAATGTTTATATATATATGTATATATATATATATATTGTTACGCTTCAAGAATGAGAAGTGCGACATCATACTGGTCGACTGTAATAGCAAACTTTGCAAATTATCGAGGCGGCATTAGATAAGAAATATTATACAATGTATGATTAAAATCAGTTATAATAAAAATGGTATTAATAAAGATTATTACAAGTTGGTTTTTGAAGGAACAACGACGCGTCTTATTTTTCCTAGCTTAATATTTCAGAAGTGGGATACAAGAATTCACGGCTGCTATCTCGTGTTTTATATCACATTAAAGAACTGTAAACTTATTAATTCACGGTAGTTCTAGTGCTGTTTTAACTGTACCGAGTGTTCGTTAAAAGCAACTAATAAAAATGAGCTCTTCTGACGAAGCTGGTCGTTATGTAACCATACCAAAAAAGAGACTTCGACTGGACGATACTACCTTAGCTGAGGTAGATCGATTAGTTGCAGAGAAAATAAATATCATAATGGAGCAAAATAGTACATTGTCGCAAGCTAACGCTGTTCGAAAATATACGGACAACATAGATCTAATACCGTCATTTGACCCTGAAAAATCCGAAATCACAGTGCTTAACTGGATACAAAAAATTGAGCAAATTGGCTTGATACATAATTGGAGTGACGACAGTAAATCTATTTGTATGCAATCTCATCTTAATGGACTGGCAAAAGTGTGGTACAACGGGTTAACAAATTACGATTTGACGTGGTCCGAATGGAAAGAATCTATTGAGCGGGCGTTCCCATCCCATACGGACTATGTGGATTTATTGAAACAAATGATGGCCAGGCATAAAGAGAAGAATGAAACCATGATGCATTATTTCTACTCGAAAAATATGCTTGTGAATAAATGCGGCTTAACTGGTACAAATGCGGTTTCGTGCATAATAGATGGGCTGCCATTAGAACTGCAAGGTACTGCGAAGGCGGGAAATCACAAGAGTCCCGATGAATTATTTTATGGATTTCTCAGTAAACTAGCAGCAAATGTTGATATTCGTCGCAACGATGGATATGATGCGGGCACAAGTCGACCGACTACTTCTGGGCTACTTAAATGTCATATATGCAAGCGATTTGGACACAAATGGAGGCAGTGTAATTTCAAGAGAACACAAAGGGCGGCTATAGACAAAGGGCAACAGCAACCAGTAACCCACTGCTCAGGCTGCGGAAAGAGCGGTCATACAGAAGAGGCATGCTGGTCGAAAACAAAACCTAAGTTAACCTGTACAAAATGCGGCAAGCTGGGGCACGACGTGCGGAGCTGTTGGGCCATGCAACGGCCGAGCGCATCTATAACATGCACGATCTGTGGAAAAGTAGGCCATTTAGCAGCTAGCTGTTGGTCCAAGGACAAGGTCAAGGATATCAAAATATTACAAGGGCAAGTTGTAAATTTATTTTATAATATTCCTGTAGTTATAAACGATCACAATTTTAATGGGTATATTGATACCGGTAGCCAAGTAAACCTGGCACACATTTCAGTAGCAGAAAAATTACATTTGGAATTAAATAACTGCGATCTAATTGTAAGGGGTTTCGGAAATGCTTTTATAATACCTAAAGGAATGTGTGAGGTACAAATTAATATTGGAAACGTATCTATTCTGACACCATTAGTATTTGTTACAACAGAAATGAATGATTTTGAAATAATTATTGGACAGCCTGTAATAAACAATGATAAAGTAACTCTAATTGTTTCTGGGAATAAGGTAGAATTAAAATCTGCTGAAGAAAACCCGACCTGTATGTGTTGGTTTAACAAAATACCCATTAAAATCTATGATCATACGCATATACAAGGTCATGGCGTTAAACGCGTACTGGTTCTCCTAGAAGGTCTAGAGAGTATTGAAGAAATCGTTTTTGTAAATGCAGCTATTGTTAAGAAGGATGATCAAAATTTTTGTATTCAAAGTGGGCTACTTAATGGTTTGGTTCAAACGTTAAATATTATAAATTTGGGCGTTACGCCTATTTGCTGGGAGAAAGGGCATTTGTTAACAAAGGGATTCAAGTTGTCATTTCCAAATAAAGTTAAATTAGTTCAAGAAGTTAGTAACTGTCTTTCGTTACAAGTCCATCAAATTAAAAGTGGAAATCTAGAGGAGAATGATGAAAACAGACTTAAAACTTTGCTGCAAAAATATAGTAACTGTTTTGCGCAAGATACTCTCGAATTAGGTAGCAATTCCACTGTTGAATTAAAAATAAATATTTCATCCGATAAACCTGTAGTACATAGGCCTTACCGACTGTCTGAATTTGAAAAGAATGTAGTGAGGGACAAAGTAAACGACCTTCTAGCAGGGGGAATTATCAGAGAATCTTGTTCAAATTTCTCAAGTCCCATGATACTAGTTAAAAAGAAAACAGGTGATTATCGTTTATGTGTGGACTACAGAAAGTTAAATTCAATCACAATCAAAGACAAATATCCCTTGCCATGCATCGAAGACCTCATCAGCAGGTTGAGTAATAAGAAATATTTTTCCAATCTCGACATGGCACAGGGCTATTATCAAGTCCCTGTAGCACCAGATTCAATTCACAAGACAGCCTTTGTGACCCCAGATGGTGAATACGAATTTTTAAGAATGCCATTTGGACTAGCAAATGCTCCTGCTACATTCCAGCGTATGATTAATAAAATACTAGGTAAATTAAGATTTGATAAGGTCATTGCTTATCTTGACGACATATTAATTCCCTCGGATACAGTCGATGAAGGTTTAGCAATTTTGGAAAGAGTCCTTGAACTGTTTGCTGAAGCAAATTTAAAATTAAATATTGAGAAGTGTTCGTTCTTGCAATCCAGTATTAGTTTCCTTGGTTATGAAGTTTCGGAGCAAGGAGTGAGACCTGGCGATCAAAAAATTAGAGCAGTTGCGAATTTTAAAAATCCTACCAATATACATGAGTTAAGGCAGTTTTTAGGTCTCAGTTCTTATTTTCGAAAATTCATAAAGGATTATGCTAAAATAGTTACCCCGCTTACAATCCTTTTGCGTAAAAATGTGTCATGGATTTGGGGAGATGAACAAACGGAGGCGGTTATTACCATTAAAAATATTTTAATTAGTAAACCTTTGCTAAAGATTTATGACCCACAAGCTGAAACGGAATTGCACACTGATGCATGCAGCAGAGGAATTGCCGGTATTTTGTTACAATACGAGGGAAGTGAGTTAAAACCCGTTTCTTATTTTAGTAGAGTTACATCTCGCGATGAAAGCTTATATCATTCCTACGATTTGGAAACATTGGCTATTATAGATTCTATTAAGAGGTTTAGGGTCTATTTGATGGGTATACGTTTCAAAATAATTACGGACTGTAGCGCGGTACGAAGTACGTTCGAAAAAAAAGACTTGTTGCCAAGGGTTGCTCGGTGGTGGCTAAGCATACAAGAGTACGATTTTACGATAGAACATCGTCCGGGCGATAAAATGAGACATGTCGATGCTCTTAGCAGAAACCCAACATCAAATGTACTTTTATTAGATACGCATGATTGGATACTGGCTTTGCAAATGCAGGACGAAAGTATACGATTAATAAGGAACAAATTGGCTAAAGCGGATGATCAAGGTCTCTTAAACACATATGTCATTAATGATGATAGATTATATAGGAAAACATTAGATGGTAAGACTAAACTTGTGGTACCTAGATCAGCACGGTTCAATTTGATGAGAAAATATCACGATGACATAGGCCACGTGGGTCTAAAGCGTTGTGAGACTCTTATTAAAGAAAAATTTTGGTTCAAGAATATGACTAGGTTTATAAAAAAATACGTCAATGCATGTTTAGACTGTCGCTATAAGCGCGGCCAATATGGCAAACAGGAGGGCTATTTGTTCCCTATAGATAAACCTACTGAACCACTACATACATGGCACATTGACCATTTAGGTCCATTCTGTAAAAGTCCGAAAGGAAATTCTTATATTCTAGTAATCGTGGATTCATTCGCCAAATTTGTCTTTGCTAGGCCTACAAAAACAGTGGGTGCACAAGAAGTTGTGGACCATTTAAATGATTTATTTAGTATGTTTGGTACCCCCAAAAGAATTATTTCTGACTGTGGGAAAGCTTTCAAAAGTACAGCTTTTAAAGCATTTGTAACGCAATATCAAGTTAAGCATATCTTAAATGCGGTTGCAAGTCCGAGATCAAACGGACAGGTAGAACGTTACAACCGTACTATCCTTGACGGATTAAATTCCTCTATTGAAAATGAAAGTGATTGGCAAAAAGCTCTCCCAAATGTCATATGGGGTATAAACAATACTGTGAATAGTAGTACGAAGTACACGCCTCATTTACTCATGTTTGGCTTTGAAAAAAATCGTCACGTTGATCTAGGGGACAACGAGTTTGTAGAAATAGAAAATGTTAGACATAATGCGAAGGAAAATTTGGACAAACAGGCAAAGAAAATGAAAGAACACTTTGACGCTAAGCGCAAAGTGAGTCTCTCATATGAGGTAGGAGATTTGGTGCTATGGTCTGGAGCTGATAAAAGTTCTAAAGAAATTAGCCGAAAAGTTGGCTATTATAAATTCGGTGGACCGTACAAAGTGCAAAAGGTACTAGGAAATGACCGGTACGAAATTGTCGCTATAAAAGGCCTAAAAGGCTACCAAAGATTTAAAGCCGTGGTTTCGGCAGAAAAATTGAGAAAATGGGGAGGTGGAGTAATAGAGGAAAATGAAAGTGATAGTGACATTGACAGCACCGATGAACTTATCGACTTATTAGAAGGATAGTATATAAGCATTCTGTAAGTTGTAACATGTATACGTTTGTTTGAGTAAAATTATTTAAAAATTATTTAGTATTTCTATATAAAACAAAAGTAATTGTGGTAACAATGGTCACAATGAGGTGGTAAACAAAGTTCACCTATTTAAAACAAAAATAATTGTGGTAACAATGGTCACAATGAGGTGGTAACAAAGTTCACCCGTATAAAACAAAAATAATTGTGGTAACGATGGTCACAATGAGGTGGTAAACAAAGTTCACCTATTTAAAACAAAAATAATTGTGGTAACAATGGTCACAATGAGGTGGTAACAAAGTTCACCCGTATAAAACAAAAATAATTGTGGTAACGATGGTCACAATGAGGTGGTAAAGAAAGTTCACCTATTTAAAACAAAAATAATTGTGGTAACAATGGTCACAATGAGGTGGTAACAAAGTTCACCTGTTTAAAATGAGTGTGATGGTGATAAGTTCATAATAATTGGCAACAACGTCAGCTATGTAGTATTTGCAACTAATTCTGTTTGACAGGAGAGCAAGTAGCAGCCGTAGCAGTCATTGAGACGCCGTCCACAATGCCGTCTTTCTACACTGACGAGGGCGCCAGAGGGTCAGGAGGCCGATTGTTACGCTTCAAGAATGAGAAGTGCGACATCATACTGGTCGACTGTAATAGCAAACTTTGCAAATTATCGAGGCGGCATTAGATAAGAAATATTATACAATGTATGATTAAAATCAGTTATAATAAAAATGGTATTAATAAAGATTATTACAAGTTGGTTTTTGAAGGAACAACGACGCGTCTTATTTTTCCTAGCTTAATAATATATATATATTTATACATATATATATATATATATATATATATATATATATATATATATATATATATATATATATATATATATATATATATATATATATATATATATATATATTTATATATATACGTATATATATATATATATACAGGGTGTCTCACCGAACGTTGGCTAACATGGGTAACTTTGTTATTAGTGGAGATAGAAAGTCGGTTAAATGGGCAAAGTAGTGCAGAAAATTGGGCTCATTAACATCCCGTCGAAAAAACAATTGAATTTTGACACCCTATGAATTTATTCAGAAAATAGTGAAAATTGCCATTTATGAAAACTGGCCATAACTTTTTTATTTATGAAGATATTTGAAAATTTCATTAACCATTTTTTGATAACTTTTTAAGGTCTTTTCAGTAGCGTAGGTTTAATTTTTTTATTTCCACTACATAATGAGATATTGACATGAACTTTGGTTTTTCTTATGGACGGCATTTTTGATTTTCAGATATTCGAATTCTACTTATTTTTCTGAATAATTTGACATAGCATATCCTATATCTGAACCAATCAGAAGCTACAAAACTGACAAAAATATCTTTTTGGCGTTATCAAAGTGTGCCGTGTAAAACAAAATTTGTTGAAACAAATACATATCGACAGGTTAACAATCTGTCGAGCGATCGCTACAGTTTTGCTAATTTATTTTGTTTGATTTACTCTCTAAGATGGCTCAAGTATTCTCAAATTTGGGGAAACAGGCTATTTTTGCGCATACATTTGGTTAATGAAATTTTCAAATATCTCCATAAATAAAAAAGTTATGGCCAGTTTTCATAAATGGCAATTTTCACTATTTTCTGAATAAATTCATAGGGTGTCAAAATTCAATTGTTTTTTCGACGGGATGTTAATGAGCCCAATTTTCTGCACTACTTTGCCCATTTAACCGACTTTCTATCTCCACTAATAACAAAGTTACCCATGTTAGCCAACGTTCGGTGAGACACCCTGTATATATATATATGTGTGCGGGCAATAACTTTCGAAAGAGTTAATTGATTTTAACGAAATTTGGCCCGCGTGTTGAAATCCATCACCGCAAGAAGCCTATTTAAAATGGGCGTAATCGGGGAATTTTAAGGGTAGTTTTTAGGGGTTAGGGGTTGAAAAATTCTCAGAATCGTTTCAAAATTGGCATTTAACCCTTTAGTAGTAATTAAAAAGTGTCCCTAAAATTTTAATAAAATCGGCCCGACAGGACCGGACTTACAAATTTTATGAAAACACTAGTTTGCAGATAGTGAATTATTTACTGAAAGTTGTATATAAATTGGTATAGAGGTTCGATTGATAATATTAATGCAATTAAAAAAAAAATGTTATTTTAAGGGGTGTATTAAGGAGTAAAATTTTTTATTTTGCCCAAAAACCAACTTAAGTTCGCATAATAAAGCCACACTGCCTGTATTAGCAAATACACTATATTGTCGGCAGGGTTTTGGCACTGCGACCCGGGTTTTTTTTAGTTTAGTTTAAGTTTTATTTTAAATAATCAGTTGTACCAAAAACTAGAAAATAATCTGGAACTTTTAACAGACTAAAATAAAAATGTGCGGTGCCTAAAAATCTGTATGACGACTGTATAATTAAGTAATAACGACTTGTCTAGAAAAATGTGTTTCCAAGCCGTCCAAAAGAAATGTTTCAAATACGCCCCACGTTTTTATTTTAGTCGGTTAAAAGACCGAGATTATTTTCTTGTTTTTGCTACAGCTGATGATTTAAAAGAAAACCGTGTAGCTCAAAATTTTTTTAGTTATATTTATTTTTTTATATACGTCTAAGATAAGTGCTCTTACAGCTTTCTAGCGTTGTAGAATTAATTACAAATTCATGAAAAACGGAGATAGTGTTTTTTAGGTTACGACGGCAGTATACATGAAGTGGTTTTACAGTTTAAACAGAATGACTAATGGGTAAAGGAAACAAGTAATTTACTGTTTTAAACAAAACAGCGGAAAACATATTTTCGTAATTAAACGTGTAATAATAATTTAATTATTAAGAAATGCTACCGATTATCCTACTAATTTGCCACACTTATTATCAGTAATCAACAGCCATTTTGCGTGGGTGCAAAACACAAATGTAATATTAAAAACCTCACGGAAAATTTTCGAGATCACTTGGCTTGCCATGTCAAAGTTGAGCAATAATTACGTATAGACCGAGAGGAGAGCTGCATCCCGTTTGAAAAATTTGGTGGATTCATTCCAGGTGGAAATCGAACTGAACAGATTTGAATGAGGTTCTTACTATTTTCGACCAATTAACAATTAATATAAAAGTGGTTTACCACAGACGAGTGGTAAGTAACTGAAACTTTTACCCTATAAGTAATACTTATTTTAGTTCATTCTGTATATAAATTGTACAGTACGTTGGCTGATATTGTAGTAAAGGGCGCCAGAGCGACGCCAATCTACCGATGTCGTTGTTGGCCAAACGATGCTCAACTAGCCTACGGTTGACGTCACGTGACATGGAAAACCTCGTTCCCAGACCTCCATATATCATACATCGTGCCAGGTGTCGCCTATACTCTGTTATGTGCAAACGTCGAATTCATTTCATACGCCGAAAGTAATGGTTCTTTTTAGGGTTCAGTATCTCAGAATGAATAAACGTGAGTGTTTATGTGCGTGATTAAAAAGTAATTAGTGTATTTGCCATATGGCAACATACACTATTGGCGTCGGTCGGATGGCGGGACCTAGGGGTCGGACCAAAATTTCTCGACGTTTCATAACCTCCTAAACACTTTGGCACCATTTTTAAAAATGTTTATATATATATATGTATATATATATAAATATATATATATATATATATATATATATATATATATATATATATATATATATATATATATATATATATATATATGTGTGTGCGGGCAATAACTTTCGAAAGAGTTAATTGATTTTAACGAAATTTGGTACACATGTTGGAATCCACCACCGCAAAAACCCTAGTTAAAATGGACTCAATCGGACCATTTTAAGGGTAGTTTTTAGGGGTTGAAAAAAGTTTTTGGGCCCAAAAATACCTAAAAAATTCTCAGAATCGTTTCAAAATTGAAATTTAACCCTTTAATAGCAATTTATTTCCTAAAATTTTAATAAAATCGGCCCGACAGGACCGGATTTACAAATTTTCTGAAAACACCAGTTTGCAGATAGTGAGTTATTTACTGAAAGGTATTTTTAATTTTGGTGTAAACGTTCGATCGACAATAATAATGTAGTTAAGAAAAAAATGTAATTTTAAGGGGCGTATTAAGGAGTCAATTTTTTTATTTTGCCCAAAAACCAACATAAGTTCGCATAATAAAGCCACACTGCCTGTATTATCAAATACACTATATTGTCGGCAGGGTTTTGGCACTGCGACCCGGGTTTTTTTTTTAATTTGCATTGAAATAATTTTATGTAATAAAATAACTAACAAATTTTTTCAGCAATATTCGAAAACACTTACTAACAATCATTACTGTATATAATTTATGAAGTACGTATTAATTTTTATTTGTATTGAAAGGAAACATCACTTTCCATCTGTCATTTTTGGTAAACGTGCTTAGAATAAAAATATTTAACAAAATATACAAGACGTATGGTTTAACCAGCTACTTCATCTTGTTCATTTTGATCTTACATCGTAAAAATTCACTCTCGTCATTTTATAACGTGCCAAAATAAGTCTGCCTGTCTCTCCATGAGGACCTTTTTTCTCAGAAACGACTGGAGGTATCGAGTTAAAACTAATATCAAATACTAATGCCTACAACTTCGTACTCCTGCAAAAAACCAACCTTCTTAAAAATCATGTATTTTTTACTCACATGAAGTTTGAGGTTAGGATTTAATTATAATTTTACTTCACATGACCTGAAGAAGACAGCAAAATAGCTGTCGAAACGTTGTCGTTTTTTTTTTTTTTATATTATATACGCGCTCAGCGGCTAAGGCTATATGCGCGGGTGGGAGTAATATGTACATAAATTGGCTAAGTGGGGTGAGTATCTACAGCAAATTGGTAAGTATGATTTTTTAAAATGTATTTTCACTTATTTTAGTTTAATGTTTATATTTTGTTTTTCAGATTAGTTAACTCAAGGAACAGCTGAACTTTCATGATTGTTGCTTCATCATCCTGGAGAATATCTTTTAATGCAGCGGGTAAGTTAGATGTCGTTGTCGTTTTGTTTTTATTAAATTTGACTCAAAATACAACCGTTGTTTGGTGCGATAAAAGGTCTCTTGGTATAAGTGAAAACAAAATCTAAAAACCATTAATTTTTAAATCTAAGTGGATTTATTAGGCAAGAAACTTGATTTGTATTAAATTGTTATAACGGTACGGAACCCTCAGAGCATGAGTTCTGCTCGCACATATTCGTCTTTTTTAGAACTTGAGTCCGATCAATATTTAAAAAATTATTAAAATACTTTTCTAGAGTTTTTGTAACTTTTTTGAACGGAGTATATCAACAGCTGAATATGACGTACACAACACATTTCATTTAAGAATACTTACTCTCTTTATTAGTTCACATGTCTTTTATATGGATGTAGAGAAAGATGAAACATATCTGAATGGATATTGCAAATGTGCTTCTCATTTCTGATCGAATGAATGAAATAAACGTTCGTTCTTGTTTATTCGTCCAAATATATATACCTTTATAGAATTTTTATTTTCTGAATATTTATGGCAAACAAATTTCATCAAAAGATAAGATATTGAAAAATGTAATAATTTCAAATAGAGATGCTGTCTCATTTTGTTTGGTGGAGAAAAATTTTGCAACTCTGGTCCAGTTACCTTGACGAGACGTACGTCTACTTTTTTATGTCGACATTTGAAACGAAGACTTTTGCAGCTTTCGTATCGTGATCTTTTCTCGTCTCGATATTCGAAACGAAGCCCTTGTTTTCTCGAGACTATATCGTCGTCGAAATGAATATGTGATCAAAACGCCCATAGTTTGCGTTTCCAGTAAGCGCTAAGGAGACTGATATATAGGTTTCACCAACTGTTAGGGTTATTAGGACTTGGTACCAATTCAAAAATTCATTATTATCCTTACAAAATTAAAAGTTTAACTTGATATATCTAATAGTACTCATTTTATTATCGTAACTTCATTATACTAGAATTTTTGAAATATTTTAATACACGAATCATAATAGTTGATCTATCTATTGCTTAAGACTATAAAAAAACAGCAATTTAGTCACTTGACGACAGTACATGTCGAGAGCTATGCTGTCTTTAGTAAAAACTAAAATAATAAAATTATTATGGTTGCAAGAAGTGTCTAAATTGTCTTTTTTATCCAACTACGAAAAAGGAAATGGTTATGATTTTAAGATTCTGTGTGTGTGCGTGTGTTTGTTGCCACGTAGGTCCAAATCTATAGTTTCCAACCACAATGCGTTTAGTTTTCTGTATCTAACAGTACTTCCTGTGCTTTGTTTACTTTACCAGTCGGTTTAAACGTCGCGAAACTCATACATTTTTTTAGGGGGATATCATATTATAAATCCGCGGATCAGGAATAGACGTACGTGTATACGGGGTCGTACAAAAGTATGACTCAACAAACTGTACACCTTTCTATCTATTATTCAATAATCGACTGTCTACACTGTCTATAGGGTGTACTTAAATGAGGTAAGCATGACCAATACGAATCAAATCGTAATGGTTTAATCGAGGCTCTTTAGGTTACTAGGGGAAAAATTCCAACTCATGGATAGTCTGGAGAGGCAAATTTTTGAGTTTCATAAAATAAACATTTTTATGAAGGTTAAAACATTTTTTCGTGAAAAATTCAGTTTTTTAATGATTTAAAAAAAAATATTAAATATGTAGTATCATAAAAGAATGGCTAGACAGACTATAACGAGGATATAAATTTACAAAAATATTTTTGAAATTTTCAAATCCATTGACCTTGACCGAAGAAATTATGCGCACCGTGGCAGTGGTCCGATTAAAGCATTTAATTTATTTTAAAAAAAATTGTTTTGTGTTTTTTCTTTTGTATTTTGTTTTATTTAGGTAACAGTTAAATCTGTAAACATAAATTTTTATTTAATTTAATAGAATTTTTTTTTTGGAATCCAGCTTACATATGTTATTTTATTCAAACACTAAACTAGTCTTTGAATTATTCAATTGTTACAATGCTAAATCAGAAAAATTTATTTTTTATCCACCTACACCGTCTGGACTCAAACCAGAATCTTTCCACATTCGCGGCGGAATGAGTTATCATTTACTCTACGGTGCGATATCTAAACTTTCAATTCTTCATAATATAGCATATTGTAACGTTAAACTCACTTCATACGAGAGCGGATTTTTTATCTAGATACAGCTAGACTTGCATCGCCTCTAAAGCGAGAGTTATGAACATATGTAAGCTGGATTCCAAAAAAAAAATTCTATTAAATTAAATATATCCAAAACAGCTGTAAATAAAATCAAATATAATTATAAATTTTTATCTTTGCTAAGAGTATGTTGTCCTTTAAAAGGGGCTGGACACTAATATTAGCCCAAATAAAAATACAAGTAAAAACTAATAAGCTTCCAACATGAAAAGTAGTCGGTTAATACAGGTGTACTGGTAGTTCGAAATGATACTAAACCTAACATTTTTTTTACCCGACTATTTTGTTTTTGTACTGTTCGTTTTGTATATTTTTGTGTTAGCCGTAGTCGAGTTTTGTTTTTGTTTTTATAATCCTCAGGTAAGAATTTAGAATTTGATGAAATCATATAAGAGAGCGTGGTAACCACAACTTCCGGTATAAAGACACGGTGAATTTAATATTTACATACTGTACACCCCTTCGTTTTTTACGACCATTCTTGCCGTGTGATTTCACTAAAACACGTACATAAAACGGAGGGGTGAGCATACAGTGCACGACTAACAACTCCGAAAGTTTTTTTTTTTAAATAAAAACAACCCCTTTTGAATATGTAAATATTAATCAAGTTTATATCAGAGGGAGACAGTATTTAAATAAATTGTTGAAGTAATGTGATTTCTAAAAATAAATCATTATAATTCATTTTTTATTGTCACTCTGGGGAACATAGAATTATAACAAATAGTTTTTTAAATTTTTGTTAACGTTTGATTTTCATATTTAAATAAATAAAAGGTCTGGACTAAAAATCAGACATATATATTTTTTATTTATTTTTTATATTTATGCATGTTAAATTTTCTACATCCGGACAAAATGCCAATAAAAAATAATTAAGCCTAAAAAATTAGTCAAAAATTATTATTTACTATATATAAATACTTTTTTGCAGTTGTTTTTGCTTTTTGCTTTTTGGATCGTAGTTTCGTTAGGTATTTCATTTTTCAAAAAAAAATTTAGTTATCATGATGCTCTAGTATTCTTTATTTTCCAGGTCTGCTGATTTACTTTAACTTAGGGGATATTATTATATAAAAAAACAATAAAAAATCATACATTATTTTTTATCGAAATGGAATAATTAAAAAAAATCGGACACAATTTTAAGACTATATCACCACAATAGTTATATGTCCATTTCGTAACAGAACTTGGAATTACGAGATTATTTTATGAATCAAAAATAACGTATAGTACAAGATAAAACATTAAAACTATAATTTTTGACGAGGATCTTTTTATATAGGTACTTTTCATCTGACCGTTAATGGTACGTTATAAAACGTGATTTAATTTGACATATAAATTATAGTACGTGTAAAACAAGCAATTAAAACGCTACAGACCTGGATTTTTTTAATGAAAGTACGGAACAAAGGAAACACGAAAAAATGGTAGAAAAAAGCCATCGGCTCACGACAACCACTTTTGTATTATTTTATAGTGAACAGAATAACAATGTTTTTAATCTTGTTCTTTCAATGCCCTTGTCACAAAAAGTGCTACTCGGATGAAATTGGAGATTATGACTCGTGTGACTACCACCCTAGCTGCGCGCTGATAACCAAACGTCATCGTCTTCGAATGACAAATTTCAGATTTAGTTACAAGATGTACTAGGTATTATTTTTTTCATGTAAAAAAATAATTTTCATTTCATAGCTTTATGTTTAAAGTGCGTACCAGCGCATCAATATTTACAATACAATATATAAATTCCGCTGTTGAGCGTCCATAATTTATAATATTTATCTAACAACTATTAATTTATTTACTAATTAATTAGTCATAGTTAAAATAGTTTTTTTTTTTTGTATTACTAAAATTATGAAATATACATAACATGCAGCATTGACTTTATAATTTTTTGTCTTGAATATATAGTTTTAAAGGAGTGTATCATTTAAAATAAATACTTTTTGTATGCATGAATTCTCCAAAATTTAGTTTAAAAACAGAAGTTTTAAGATTTAAATATAGGTTTTTGATTTTGTTCAAAAGTTTCTTTATCGGAGGCATGAATATATTGGATTTTTTATGGTGGGAGAAACGGAACGTTTGTGGTGGAAGTAACGGGATTGTTACGGAGCTTGTGTGACGAAGTACAGTCGCACTCATGTCTTTTCAACATCCTCTATTTTCAATTGTTTTTATTCACATTATTTTCCAGTTTTTATTCCTACTTCTCACGTAAAGTATCACCGCCTACGCTGCTCAGTCATTGCAGAAATACGCTTGACAATGTTTAATCTCAAATTAATAAAGGCTTTTTAGTGTATTTGCCATATGGCAACATACACTATTGGCATCGGTCGGATGGCGGGACTTAGGGGTCGGACCAAAATTTCTCGACGTTTCATAACCTCCTAAACACATTGGCACCATTTTTAAAAATGTTTATATATATATATGTATATATATATATATATATATATATATATATATATAAATATTTATATATATATATATATTTATATATGTATATATTTATATATATACGTATATATATATATATATATATATATATATATATATATATATATGTGTGCGGGCAATAACTTTCGAAAGAGTTAATTGATTTCAACTAAATTTGGCCCACGTGTTAAAATCCATCACCGCAAGAAGCCTATTTAAAATGGGCCTAATCGGGTCATTTTAAGGGTTCTTTTTGGGGGTTGAAAAATGTTTTTGGGCCCCAAAATACCGAAAAAATTCTCCGAATCGTTTCAAAAATGAAATTTAACCCCCTGGTTGTAATTAAAAAGTGTCCTTAAAATTTTAATAAAATCAACCCGACAGGACCGGATTTACAAATATTATGAAAACACTAGTTTGCAGATAGTGAATTATTTACTGAAAGGCGTATATAATTTGGATAGAGGTTCGATTGATAATAATATTTTAAATATTTTAAAATTGAGAAAAAAAATTTCTTTTAAGGGGTGTATTAAGGAGTCAGTTTTTTTATTTTGCCCAAAAACCACCTTAAGTTCGCATAATAAAGCCACACTGCCTGTATTAGCAAATACACTATATTGTCGGCAGGGTTTGGGCACTGCGACCCGGGTTTTTTTTTTATTGGTTTATGATTGCCACGAAGTGAAGACGAAGGAGAAGAAAATATAGAAGTTTAATAGTCCGACAGGTTGAAAATACATGAGTTCTACTATAATTGGAAATACAAATTACATCCTCCTAAAAATATATTTTTTCGGAACTCCGCATATGCGCAGTTTTGCCGAAGTGAAACAAAATTGGATTTAAAGATTCGATCCTAACAGATAATTAGTAAGTGAAATTAATAAAAAGCTTGTGAAATCAGTATAAGGCATTCATGTTGTAAGCAAATTTTATCTACATTTTGTATCTATGTCATTTCATAGATCTAAAAACTTCAAATAGTTTCTATATATGTATTATCTAACAACAAACCCACATATGCTACTTTTTGTACCACGAGTATACAATTTTGTTGCTTGTAGATCGTCCGAGCTACCAACAGCCTACTGCAACCGCATAACTACTTGCAGCTTATGAATCGCGATCGCGCGGTTGTCAAATACACATAGTACGCATACTATGAATTTTTTTACCCGCAAAGATTGCTAGACTGAGCAAAATTACGATTGAGTAATCGTCAACATTTCTAAATGGCGCATTTTCGATACAAAAAGTAATATGTTGGCACTAGCCCTAAAAATATTTTGTTGTTTGTTTTTTCAAATATAGTTGCTGAGGAAGTTGCAATAAGCAACGAAACGTTCAACTCAATCAAAGATAATTCTTTTTATTAAACAGTCCAATTCCCTAAGATTCTAACTTAATTAAAATTATAGACACGAATTTACCAATATTATGACTAATTATATCAATTTAATATATAATAATTTATTTTTGTTAATGTGTGATGCCATTTTGTACTATTATTAATTTTATAGGATGATGATTCATTTTAATGGTTTTAATTTACGATAATTCAAATTACACTAAAATGGGAAATTTTTATGAGATTATTTAAAATTGTATTTTGCATGTAATATAATATTGTAAAAAAATAAGCGTTAATTCCTTATTAACACAGCTATGACTCATGGTGGCTTTAAAGTAGATAAAAATAGGGTTAAGATATCAGTTTCTGACCACACGCCTGTAGTAGACCACTAACTAGAATAAATTATTACATAACATATGTAATAAAGCAAATTATATAATGTTACTATTTTTTAGCTCTTATTAGTTCTATAGGTTCTATAGGCTTCATCCACAAGGTACTCTGTCGGTGAACAGAGAAACTAAAAAATATTGATTTGTATGTATAAGTTACACATCAAGCAACAGGTCTGTGACTAACTTACAAATTAATGTTTTCTAATTTCTCTTTGCGCCGTCAGAGTATGCTATCTTATGGGTAAAATACAAAACCATTTTTTTTCAAATTATAATCCGTTAAGCCCAGGTTAGCTAAGATAATACAGCGGGCGTAACATGTCGATAAATGACGTCACACAACATGTGTGCATAAAAGTAAATAGATGTAGTTTTCTGGTAGCGGTGGCATCATCATAACGTAAAAAAGCTGTATCTATTTACTTCTTTACACACGTTTTTTGTGACGTAATACTAAGGTCGCATTATTGCGCTGTCTTAAAAAATCTGGGCTTAATTACCGGGAGTGGCCCGTTCGCTCATTGTTATGATGGTGTAATGAGATAAAGTCTAAAACCTTTCCAAATATTTTTTTTTGTTTATTCACGAAAACCGGTTGTTTATTGAACAACTGATAAACAGTCACCTTAATTGATTTTGTTTTACAAATGGCTGACTATCAAATTTTTAAATTGGAAGCGTATTTAAAGACAATTTGAGGAAAGCAGATGCGACGATTGTTGGTAGAACATAATATGTATTCAAAATTCATCAAAATTATACGAGGCACACACGCAATCTAAAAATTGGCGCATGCATCTTTCATTATTTTGATGAATATCTTCTAAGAAGAAATCAACAGACACATTCAGTATCTGTAATATTACTATTTCGATATTCTATAACTCTTTAGTGAAATCCCAACCACCACCTTAACAATTTCAATCTACATACAGCGAATATTTTGCGACAGCAGCAATGTCAATCTGGGAACAATGATTGAAACTTGTTCTTCTTATGTTTCACCAACATTTCTGAACTGGATCAAAATCACCAAATATGTTGTTACTGCACCCGAAATCTGAAAATCAAAAGTTTTTATGTTATTATATAGATCAGAATTTCGGTGATGGATCACATTTTTTTTATGAAGAAACACACGTTACGTTGTATATTATGCTAATCAATTTATAGCACGAGTAAAAAGTATTTCCTTTAGTAAAAGTTTTTTTGCATATTCCTCTACAAAATATCTGGTGTCCATGCCTATAATATAACAGTATTGAAATCACGTATTTAACACTAGCGGTGTGACATAAGACAAATATATGCGCGCTAACCAATTCAACACCGACCTGTCAAAGGAGATGTAATTTTACCAAGCCATCCAAATAGATTGCAAATTGACATGAATTTTATTACACATAGATCTGTTAAAATATAAAAAAATATAATATTTATTATAATTTGCATTGATTTTTCACTCGGTACATGATTAAATAATAATAAATAAAAACACGAAAATTCTACAAATTTTTTTCAAAAAATTATTTCTCTACGATCATTTCGGACAATAAGTCCATCCTCGTATTGTCCGAAACGATCGTCCAGAAATAATTTAACACATTTTTTTTGTAGAATTTTCAAGTGCCTTTATTTATCTGTTATAATATTTGTTATTTCAAAACTGGCTATTTTCTAGGAAATACGTAGTATATATCTGATAAGGAAAGAACAATAATTTATTTCTAAAGATTTTTTATTTTGTGAATTAATTGTTAGATTTGCCAAATCTTTAATTTGCGACTTTTGCATGAAATAGAAGTTGAATAGTTGCCTACGTTAGCTACTTTTTAGAATTTAAATATAAACGGGTTTGACTGTGTATATGTTTTTTTAGATGCCAAAGTAATATTTAAATATTTTCTATTTATCAAAAATCTGAGCCGGTTAATTCGATAATTTATATCTTTGTCTTCTTTTCATATAATCACAAGAGTTAATTGTAAAATGATTAATTACTGGAATATGAATCAACACCAGCCGATAACTGAACTTAATTGCTTTTTCGGAGAAAATATAGCAGGCGCATTGTTTCCATTTTTGCCGCTACGTTAATTGCATATATATAACTGCGTCGTACTCACTCATTTATCTTATTAGTGAAGCGCGGACTCTCGACCGGGAATCCCCTGTTTTCTCTGATACAGAAATCAATAGCTTTGAATTGCTATCAACCGAGGATATTTCAAAATATTTGTTTTTTTATTAGACTGCGGAAATGAAAGGATAATCAGTTTAACAGTTTATATAATTATGTATTATGTGTGTTTCCTCGTAGCTTTAAAACTACTGAACCGATTGTGACAAATAAGATCTGAAAACGATTTTCAAAACTTAAAAGTTAAAAATAAAAAAAAAAACTAAAACCCGACTTGCTAAATGCAGAAAAAGTAGAAGAAAAGTTTACCTGACAACATTCATATTGAAACTTGTTTTCTACTTTCGAGCAGTCGGGTTATAATTTTATAGTAAATTTACAAATCACGCCGCTATTGATCGCTTTTCCCACTCTTCTTACTACGCAGATTCTAAAACCTTACAGTTGTCTACTCTAAGCAATACTACTCTAAAACAGTACTGGTAAAAATAGTTGATGGTACAAATCATCTTACCATTCATCTTTTTACCTATAAAAATAAAGCAAATGACTTCATTATTGGTATTTCTTGTAGAATACAAGATTACATGATTAACGTGGTATTAAAAACAAAGTCATTTGTTCAGTTCGATGCTCATCTGTTTGAATTTGCAATTCGATGAGTTCGAGAGAACGCTGATATTATGTCATTTGTCAATGGCTGCGTTTTGTTTTAGACGGAAATAAAATTAATGGACTTTAGTTGCTTTCTCTCTCTACAATTTATATTGATTTATGTGATATTAATTAGTATTTTTGATTGCTGTTTTCCGATGATTATTAATTGGTTTTTAATTGAATTGGTATCTCTTTTTTGTATTAGCTTAAATTATTTAAATTTTTAATCTTCATAGTAAATTTTTAGTTTCTTCACAATAATTAGCGATCTTCAATTTATTTACTTGTTTCGATAATTATTAACTAAGCTTTTTTTTCGAATATGTGGTTATGGTTTTGATGTTTACAAGCGGACCAAATTATATGGTATTATTCCATGTTTCATGAACAGTTTTGATGCTAAGACAAGAATAATGCGATGATAGAAGATATTGTGTTGCGTGAAAAGCAATTTCAGAAGACAATTGCCTAGTTCTTGAATCACTGTTCACACATAGGCACTAAATTCTCGTTCAGTCAAAAATGTACAGTGTCTGCTAGATTTAGTTTTCGGGTTATCAAAAATTCTTTATAAATAGAAAAAAACCCGGGTCGCAGTGCCAAAACCCTGCCGACAGTATAGTGTATTTGCTTATACAGGCAGTGTGGCTTTATTATGCGAACTTAAGTTGATTTTTGGGCAAAATAAAAAATTTGACTCTTTAATACACCCCTTAAAATGACATTTTTTTTCTTAATTGCAATATTATTATCAATCGAACCTCTATAGCAAATTATATACAACTTTCATTAAATAATTCACTATCTGCAAAGTAGTGTTTTCATAAAATTTGTAAGTCCGGTCCTGTCGGGCCCATTTTATTAAAATTTTAGGAACACTTTTTAATTATTACTAAAGGGTTAAATGTCAATTTTGAAACGATTCTGAGAATTTTTTCGTTATTTTGGGGCCCAAAAACATTTTTCAACCTCTAAAAATTACCCTTAAAATGACCCGATTACGCCCATTTTAAATAGGCTTCTTGCGGTGATAGATTTCAACACGTGAGCCAAATTTCGTTAAAATCAATTAACTCTTTCGAAAGTTATAGCCCGCACACACACACAAACACACGCATATATATATATATACACATATATATAATTTTTCCAAAAATGGTGCCAAAGTGTTATGAAACGTCGAGAAATTTTGGTCCGACCCCTAGGTCCCGCCATCCGACCGACGCCAATAGTGTATGTGTATATGGCAAATACACTAATATCGATTGCGATTTTCAAGGTATGGGTCCATGATATGAGTCCTTAGCCATGATATTGAATATATATATATATATACGTTTTAAATCGATAGCCACTTAGAACTCAAAGACATTTTGAATTTTATAATTTATTAGAACATAAAGTACTTACAGCTGAGAGTAATGGTCTCCCAAGTGTACAAAGATCACACGCAGTGAATTCAATTGGTCTATGCAACAGTTGAAGTGAAAATAACTCCAACTAAAATTATAAAAAGAAAGTATAAATTAATGTATTAGCACTTACAACCGAGTAAAATTCTGCTGAATTTATAAGAAAACAAAAACAGTTGCAATTTTAGAAGTTTCGTAAACTGTAACGCTAAACGTCAATGATTACGAAATACAATAATTTATGCAAATACACCATTATTCAGTAATTCAGTTTATGTAGACAAGCGAACCAAAAAAATCTTTTTTAATGGAAATTTTTGCTACTACTAAATTAAAATATTTATTGAAAAATGTACACGGTTTGATCGTGTTCCCTAAAAACTAATCTCTGGTGACAGGTATAAGGGACTTAGTAAAGAATTGTTAAATTTCATTTTCTACTGGACTTAGTTTAAATTGTATTCTTTTTCGTTTGAACTAAAAAACTAGATTTTCGACTTTTTATACCTGATACTAGAGAAATTTTGTTAATATTACTTTTAAAAAGTGGAATTGCTACTTCGTAAAAGGAACTTCTAAACATTGCAATTACCTAACCGATACGAAAAGTCTTTTTTAGTCATGAATAAAATAATAATTTATCACATTCAGTACGAAAATATCAAAATAAATTTTACCTGTTTTTTGATTGGATCTTTGAGATTCGTACAAAGCATTTTACAAATTAAATGACTTGTTTTCTTTGCCTAAAACAATAAACTTTTTTATTTTGGAAATACCGGAATGAAATAATCCATAAGCTCACTATATACATAAGGGTCTGAGAGAATTCGGCAATTCGAGTTGAACAAAGAACCAATTCTAGACAGAGATTGTAGATTATAGACGCTCAACGTCTGAGGTCACCAGCGTGAAATAATTGTAGTCAAATATTAAGCAAAGAAACAGTATTTCCGTTGGCCAAAAAATCAGATTAATATTCATAATTAAAAGTTGAAATAAAAAAATGTGATGGTTTTCAACCGCAGTGTGGGTAGATTAATTTTACTTTGAACGTTAAAAAACACCACAAACCTCAGACTGAGCTTCGTGACACGGCTGAATAATTAATAACAACTGAATCACGTGAGCGAAGAACCACAAGAACTGTAAAATTAGATACATCGTGTTGTGTCGACGAGTCATTATTTCGTCGAGAAGAAAATATGGCGACTCTATTAAATGGAGCAGGATACTTATTATCAATAGCTAAAAGAAAATCAACATTTAGATTTTGGTTAAGCTGACTGTTCACTCAAATTGTAAAAAATGCTCTCGGCAAATTTCATACTGTAGATTTTACTACTGTTTTATTAGTTGTACTTAATTGTTAAAAAAACACCCATTGTTACAATGCTATATTAGAAAAATTTATTTTCAGACATTGTCACCGTCGTGACTCAAATCCGAATCTACCTACTATCGCGGCGTAATAAGTTATCAATTACTCTGCAGTGACATATCCAAACAGCCAACTTTCGTTATATTAAACAGATATTTTTTGTAACTGTTACTTCACGTCATGTGAGAGTTAATTTTATCTTATTAGATAATGCTAGGCATAACCTTCAGAATAGTGAGAGTTTTAGTGAATCAAAGATGAAAATTTCCGTTAATTTATTTCAAAAAACATACATTTATTTATCCTGAAAATAATGTTGTATCTTTGTCAATATGCACAGTATGAGATTTCAAATTACGGAAAGTCTAATTTGCATTTAAAAGTTTTTTCTTTACAAATGCTTGTTAAAAATACTAAGAAATAATAATTAATTTACAACACGTACGTGGTTATAAAATAACTATTGTTCTAATTACAGGATTTGATGATGAAAATAAATTTTTCGATACGTTGACCACAAGCGAAACCTCGACCATAAGCGAAACGTCGATAAAGATTGTTTTACCCGACTGCCCCAAAAGGAGAGTAATGACGTATGTCTCTATTTCTTTAGCTTGATTCAAATTATTCCTCAATCAAACTATGCTGTTTCTGACAGTGAAATAACGTACCAAAATTGTGAAACCAAAAGCGTCATTCACTTCGCTGGTAGCCTCACAAAGTTTGCCGTGAACTTCACAAAGACGTGAAATATATTCTGATGACGTACAGTTTGTCAACGAATACTCTGCAATAAAAAATCGATTTATTTCGTTCACGTGAAAACTTTACTGATCTTTAAAAAAATGTTTAAAAGACCGCGCACACTTGTTAAGCACGGCCAGCACAGCGCACCTGCAGCCTGCACGATGTCGCACACTAGATCAGCATAAAACAGCAAATTTTAGAGCGGATTTCGTGATGTTGTGGTAGACATTTTGCAGTTTTTGAGCAGATCAATGCAATTTAATTAATGAAATCGACACATTACTAGCACACTAGAATCGGCCCAGCACGGCTACACAGAAATTGCAGGCGACTGACGGACGGTTGCTGGTTGCAGGTGCTGGTCTACCCCGTTAAATAACATGGGTACTTTCACAAACAGGCTTTTTGCTCCATGCTTTGCAGGTTTATGCTGGACAAGTGTGCGCGGTCTAAAAAAAGATAACACACATATATAGAAAAATCAAGATTGTATGTTAAATGAATCCGGCGTGTTTATTCTAAAATCTAAACTGCAACTTTTGATATCTGCTATGACGCAGTCTGATCCAAGCAGTTCCGTCAATAGCGATTACGACATCATAAATCTAAAGAATGAACGAGGAGCAACTAGGCAATCGTTTTTTCGTAGATTACGTCACGTTTAGCGAGAGTTTTAATTACACTATTATCATAAAAGGTCTTACGTTTTCTCATTAAATAAGCGGTCGGCGAGTTTACAACATTCTAAGCTGGGGTAATTATAAAAAATGCAGTACAAACCCATTGAATATATTCTTATAGATTTTATTATTTACCGCTATTCAGTAGCATCATGTCTGATATTCTCTGACTCCTCGACAACAAATCAACAACACTGCCCAAATTTCTGTTTCCAACTGATATTTGTTGCATATCTGTCGACATTTTAAGACTATTTTCCATGTCCATTTTCATTGTAGTATTTATAACGAAACGAGTGGAAGATTTATTCTCCTCGTTTTTTAAATTATTCATTTTGTAGATGTTTAAATATGCATTCATTCTAAAATTAATAATATCGATTGTTAATCATTTTTGCTTTTGTTTTACATATCTCATATTGCGACATGACGCGCCGATTTTATATACTACTAGCGACCCGATCCGGCTTCCCCCGAATTTGTAGATTGTCTATTAAAGATAGACAGTAAACACATTATGCTGTAGCCGTATTTACCCGGCGTTGCTCGGGAATAATAACCTCCTGTTATGATAGCACAATGAGACGATCTCAAAAGTTTTATCTCGGTATACGAGTATGTAGAAGTTGAAAAAAAGCCTCCGGTTAGGAGCATTTGTACGCTTCATGTCGTGTGAAGTCAGAGGTCGAATGACTTCAAACTGGCTCATATGTATGTACCAGTAACATGTAACACAGTTACGGGAGATGAGGGAATACCGGTCTATCTTGCCAACATGTCACGATTTTATATAGATATTTGTGTAGAAGTATATACCAAAAAATAAATTTAATTGTTCAAACATACATAGAGAATTTTATGTATAAGTAAGTAAAGATATAGCTCTTTAAAGTGCTGAATTTTGTCGTATCGCGCTATTTCCGCGTCGCATTGCTCTTATTAAAGTTGCTGCATTTGAAAACAAGTAAATTTTTGAAAACGACATTTTGTTGCGTCGTGTCACCGTGTGAGAATATAACCGCAAAAATTAATTCTTTATTAAATGAAAAACAAACAGCTATAATAATATTAAAAGTAGAATTTAGTATTAAACTTTGAGTAGGTAATTTGAAAGCAGATTTAGTGATGAAAGTTGTACCAGAAACTAAGTAAAAAATTGTTTCAAATTCCAGTGAAACAAAATGTCATGAGCTTTGATTAGTAATTATTTATCATTAATAATTTAAGTATTTTCGTACCTTCTAAAGCGTATTTTCAGACATAAAACAGCATGAAAATATTGCAGCTGAAGAAAAATAATAACAAAGTAAGCGCAGTAAAATAGGAAATAGTTTTTCCACACTAGCATTTTATCAGGTGCTAGATTTAACCAACTAATAATATCGGTTGTAATAATAGCAGTGAAATATATAACAACAATGCTGATCAATTCGATTGAAAGTTTTAAAGCTCTTTTTGAATTAGATGCTGGCAATGTTCTGTCAATCTGGAACATAAATTTTTTTAGCAAAAGGTTTAAATCAAATCTTCTATGGTTTCCGGGCCTGGTGTTTCGTCCACAACTGCGGTAGACATTATCAAAATCATTGAGCGGAACGACCAATCACGGAAGAATGAGCTACGACCGAGCAGAGAACACAGGCACTCTAAGCAAAATTGAAGGATGAACGCTAGTCATCACACTTACATGTAATTGCCGCCGAGGAGAACACTTTGCCCGCTGCCACACCGCCTTTGATAATATCTACCGCAGTTGTAAACGAAACGTCGGGTAGAAATATTAATGTACCACGATCTACAAGTCCGGAAGCCAAGAAGATTTGAAACAACACCGACCGTGAAAGTCTACTTAATGATTAGATCGTAATTTGATTTATCTCAATGGTAGCAGGTCTTCCATTTTGGAGCTATGATGCGACAGATAGTATGTGAGTTGGTATATAAGAGCGTTTTAATAGCTCAGAAATTAAAAGAGTATACTCAAATTACCACCAAATCCATTTTAATTTCACGTTATCATTAGCGTTTGTAAATTCATATTACGATCAGTTTGGATATATCTTAGTTGATACGTGATCTTTCTTATTTTTTTTTATTAATGTCAGTTTCAATAACGAGTTAAAAAATATATCACCTGTGAAATGTGTTCGAAAAATTTTATAAAATTCTTAATTCTAAACGGTGCAAGGATTATTCCAGAGCCAGCGATGAACAGTATGGATAGAATATCACACATTGTTACTGCAATTGACGTGGTACCTTTCATTCTGACTGAAGTATGCTCGCCGGCAGTGAAATCGTTAAATAAACCCGCTATGGCGAGAGTCACTAAAATGTTAAATTATAATCAGCCTAAGATACCACTGATTGATATTCCTATATCCACTTTTACTGTTATTGAACTGAAATTTCTTTAGCTCTTCTAAATACCTACTAAATAAAAGTATTACTATAATTACTAGCATTAAAAAAGTACTTTTGTTTTACATTACAGCACTAGTATGTAGTGGCAGCTATTTTATGGAGTGAAGTGTAAAATTTTTTTTATTGCATATATTATGACGTAGTAATATATTCTGTCAAGTGATAAAAAATTATAGCTCTTTGCTTTTATCTACATATTATTAACTTACCGAGCCCCAATCCAAGAACATAGCTATAAATATTGTACGCCAATGACCATTTAGCTATTTCCAGTTTGCCAACATCCTCCACAACTAATGGACAAATACAGAATATTCTCGACAAAATAAAAATGGGTTTCATAACTGTCCGTACGTCCTCAGTGATTTCAAACGATTTCGTTATTTTCATAGTAATATTTTTATTGAAAATTCGCATTTTTATGTAATCATTTTATTACTCAATTAACCTATCAAAAGAGAAATTAAAGTAATATAAAAAAACCTCACAAGCTTTGACCAATTTTACGCGGATTGAGCGGCTGCATTGCATTGCGTTTATTACTTGCATGTTAAAATATAATATTATTAGTAAGCTATTATTAATATCAATATATAACATTATAACGGGATATCTGTCTATAGTTTCAATTTTTTGGTTTCGTGTATTTTACTTGAATCCAAAACAAGAACACGTATTTCCAGAATTTTCGTTTGTCAATTTGTATTGCACCATGGTTCCATTTTCTTACGAAAAGAGCACAGTTCATTCATACGTCTGTTACTAGTTCTTTGTAATATTTTGAGGCTGGAACAATCATAATCGCGAACCATATCTCGAACACAATTTTTCGACCTTATTATAATACTTTTATTTTCTTACGAAACATCGAAGACAAAATGGTAGCAAAGCGTAGTTTATTCATACATCCGTTACTCCCTGTCTATAAAATTTTGAGGCTGGAACAATCATAATCTAACCTTATCTTGGACACAATTTTCGACTCTATCACCATGCTTACCGTACGAAACATGGAAGAAAAAAAAACGGTGCGGTAATCAAAGTGCACATCACCTTTGCTTGAACCACAATAAACAGAACAAGGTCTTACAATTTTAAAAATAAGGAGCAACTGGCACTCAAAAATATTTTTTCTTAAGAAACCGTAACAATACTCGAACATTCGTTTTTATAGTTCAAAGATTAAAATCTAAAGAAAACAATTCATTTTACTGAATACCATAAAAATATTGTAAAAACAGAGATTTCTGATACTATTTTCATTTGCTGATGAAAAATAAAATGAAATGTGTGACGTAATCAACAATTTTCATTAACATGAAAGCGTATGCATTTTGATTATTTTTTCATATACCGCAAGACAAAATGTACTTCGTTTGTTTAAAATATTTTGTAAATTAAATAATATAAGTAGTATGTATTTTTTAGTGTATTTGCCATATGGCAACATACACAATTGGCGTCGGTCGGATGGCGGGACCTAGGGGTCGGACCAAAATTTCTCGACGTTTCATAACCTCCTAAACACTTTGGCACCATTTTTAAAAATGTTTATATATATATATATATATATTTATATAAAATTAGATTGATTTTTTGGTAATAGATTATTTTTTGCGCTTGAAAAACTGCTTCGATTGCCGTAAACAGCATCTCGATCGGTTGATTCATTTGAGAGATATCGTTGACAAAAAATTTCCAAAAAAGTGTTTTTTCAGTATATCTTTCCAAATCTTTGTCAGAATTTTATAACGGTTTATAGTTTCATAGTCTCGGAAATATTTTGATAATAAAAAAATATATATATATATATATATATATATATATATATATATATATATATATATATATATATATATGTGTGTGTGTGTGTGTGTGTGTGTGGGCAATAACTTTCGAAGGAGTTAATTGATTTTAACGAAATTTGGCCCATGTGTTGAAATCCATCACCGCAAGAAGCTTATTTAAAATGGGCCTAATCGGGCTATTTTAAGGGTACTTTTTAGGGGTTGAAAAAAGTTTTTTGGCCCCAAAATACCGAAAAAAATCTCCGAATCGTTTCAAAATTGAAATTTAACCCTCTGGTAGTAATTAAAAAGTGTTCCTAAAATTTCAATAAAATCGGCGCGACAGGACAGGATTTACAAATTTTATAAAAAAACTAGTTAGCAGATAATGAATTACTTACTGAAAGGCGTATATAATTTATTATAGAGGTTCGATTGATAATAATATTGCAATTAAGAAAAAAAATGTCATTATAGGGGTGTATTAAGAAGTCTAATTTTTTATTTAGCCCAGAAACCCACTAAAGTTCGCATAATTTGTTATCAGACTGTATGCATTTAATGCTAATAAAAATAATAAAGCCACCCTGCCTGTATAGGCAAATACACTGTATTGTCGGTAGGGTTTAGGCACTGCGACCCGGGTTTTTTTTTAATTTACTAACAATGAAATAATTTTAAAACTCGATTACCTACGTACGTACTCGATTTTATTGTGTTTTGATAGCACTTAAATTTTGATTATTTTAAAACTCTTTTTCCAAAAATGATTATACTATAAAAAATGTATATTAGCCTTTACGTAAAATCGTCGATAAAATAATATATTGCGCATAACAATTGTGAGAAGATGCCTATTTTATTATTAAAACAAATGCCATATTCTTTATCGAATTACGGGGAAATGCGCCGAAGGTAGCCTCGCTGGAAGCGAGCTTCAAAATCATCGCATTCATTTTAAAAAGCAAACATCTTCTCACACTTGTCACACACGACACTTTTTGAAGCTATTCTTCTTTTGGCGCGGTTTATAACGAGAACATGTAAACGGATGTGCGCAAAGAGTGGCAGCAATGTGCAAAAAGAGAAATCTGTGTATAAATGTGCCTTTTACTCGCGGTTCATAATGTTACTGATTACGCACGGTTCGTATAACAAAGTAAAAACACAATTTTACAAGTTGGTGTTACACTCGTAAATAATATTTTTCTTAAATCAAAACACATTATTTTGTAACGCAAATAGGAGACACTATATAAAATATAAAAAAATACACTATTTTCATTAAACTGACACGGAAATAAAGCTTGTCCTATTTCAACTTTGACATAAAAGAATAAAAAACATTTAAAATGCTAAACAATCATGATTTCACAATCAATCAGAGAAACTCGCTTTAAAATGAAAGTGCTGTTCTGAGCTTCCACCAACAATCAACATAACCATTATTTGTTTTCTATCACGCAATACCAATTAGATATTATTGTGAGGACACAATGTGCGCTATATAAGACAGACAAAAAACAATTGACACGGAAACTTGTTTTGAAAGATTTGTTTTAATAATTATACACAGCTTTTTTCACGTACGTACTTAGAAACGGATACTAATAATACTATTACAATCAATATTACCATTGTTAAACTCTTAATTTGATAAAAAAAATCAAGCTTACTATTTTTATTTAAATTCAATATTAAATCTCAGGTATTTGGATTAATAATACAAAACAATCGTGTTATTGTTAATCTTGCTACGTTTCGACTTAGATTTATTATTGAATTATAGTAATAATTTTGGATGCGATATAATGTCTAATTTTTATTTAAATTTACAGTTGAGTACGAAGGTAATTAGCGTCTAATTACGTCAAATTGAATTAAACAACATCACAAAATTTCCATGTGTGGAGATGGGATTCAAACCCACAACAGTTTGATCTAAAGGATAGCGGGTTAACCGTTACACTAAGTTGTCCTTTCGCAAGTATGTTATTAAAAAAAATATATAGGTAATTGTATTTATGAAAAATTTATTGAGAAGAAGAAAAGAAAAAATATGATACCTTATTTTTTGGTTCAATACGGATTTTAAAAGCACGGTATAGATTGAAGTGTGTAATATTTTTATAATTAGCTTTGCTTGATTAAATGTTTTTATACGAATTATGTTTTTGAGCTGTTGTTTTTCAATCCTTTTTTCAGTACTTATATATTCAAATATTTGAAAAACAAAATTTAAAAGAAGAGGCGTGTTCACAATATTAAACAAATGAAGTCAATAAACAGTTGAATGAAACAAAAATACACATAATTGATTATCATGAAAACTTGTTTTTGATTTCAATATTTACTTCTGATTTATATTCTTTTGTATTCATGTAGACTGAAAACAAAAACTTGTTAATTTGTTGATTTTAAGAGTCAAGTGCCGATTTTTTAAGTGAATTTTTTTCATTAACTTTTTCGCTTTTACCTATTATAATCTTAATTTTAAGTAAATACCGCTTCAGAAATGCATCTATGCCTTTTAAGAATATGTTGTACACTTGAATAATCATGGATTTCGTAAAAAATCTATTTTTAAGTGCTATTTTTTTGGTACGCAGAATCGTGATTATTGGAAAAAAATAGATCCTAATGTGATTCTAGAAATAATTATGATAATAATCGCTTTTTAATTGAACTTTTAGTTCACAAGAGTCACAAGGCACTGCTATTAAAAAAAATAATCACAATCGATTTTGAAAACACACTAACAATTCAAAAACAGGAATGGAAGATAATTTCACTGCAACAATCGATTACTTAATGTTTCATATTTTTAAAACCAGACATTCATCTTCAAAATCGAAGCTATGGCATGAATCTAGCTATCGAAATTTATTGTACATAGAGTAAAAACACATCGTTAAGTGTTTGTTAAATATGTTTACAAAAATAACAGTGTTAATCCATATCTGCCAGGATTCGTGCAGAGCCGGACTGACTTCTTTTTATTTCTTCATAAAGTACTTACAGGTAATTATTAACCCTTCGTTGCATGATTTTTTTAAAATTAATGAAAAAAATATTTTCTATATTATATTAGGATTCAGAATTCTAGAAAAATATTAAAAAAATTCTATTGCAAAAATTAAACTTTATTTAAACAAAAAATAATTTGTTGCATTTTAGCAACAATATCACGAATTATCGGGGTAAAATTAATTTTCGTATAAAATTATTTACCATATCGCACTTAACTATACACTAGTACTCATTTTTCCGGTAAACTTATACAAAACACAAATCAAAAATAGCAAATTTTTCACTTTCAAACACAAAAAATAACATCAGACAACAAAGAGGGTTATGTGCAACCTGTTATACCACGTTATAAATAATGAATATGACTACTATGCTGAGATTTAGTGGACAAATACGAAGCTTACCACGTAGAAAAAACGTTGCAAATTTACAACATTATGATACAGAGAGTTAAAACCAATATTACAATAATAAAATACACTTTTTAAAAGCTGTTGCATATTTGCTACAAAATGCAACGAAGGGTTAATAAAATAAACTAGTCAACTACAAGTCGAACTTAGTTAAATGTAAACCACATTAACAGTATTCTTGATTTTTTCAGATTTTTCTACGCAATTTTTACAAGCTCGTGTGGTAATTTTTAAGGCATTTATTTTTGAAAAAAAAAACACTAACGAAAATTTGAAGTATATTTTTAAACCACACTCTTAAAAACTTTCATTTGATACCCAGCACGATAATCCTTAAAGATTTTTGAATTTAAATTTCTTTAGCCTCGACGAGAGTAATTTGTTTTAACAGCGTAACGAAAAACGTGACCGTCAGGGGAAATGAAAATGAACGCTTAGCGGAGATCCGATTGGCTGACGGTTAGCATAGGTACGAATGCGTCGATGAGGAAACTCGAGCGACGTCTTTTTCTGTTCGCAAAGTCCAAATAATACCAAGGACTTAAAACTTCAAAACAAAATTCAAAGACGACAATAATATAAGATCAGATGAGACGACAACGGCAATCGTCACTGCAAAGTCGGGCTAAATAAAAAAACCCGGGTCGCAGTGCCAAAACCCTGCCGACAATATAGTGTATTTGCTTGTAAGGGCCGTGTGGTTTTATACTTTTATTATGTGAAATTAAGTTTGTTTTTGGGCAAAATAAAAAATTTAACCCCTTAATACACCCCTTAAAATAACATTTTTTTCTTAATTGTAATATTATTATCAATAAGTCACTATCTGCAAATTAGTGTTATCAAGAAATTTGTAAGTCCGGTCATGTCGGGCCGATTTTATTAAAATTTTAGGGACACTTTTTAATTACTACTAAAGGGTTAAATGTCAATTTTAAAACGATTCTGAGAATTTTTTCGGTATTTTGGGGCCCAAAAACATTTTTCAACCCCTAAAAACTACCCTTAAAATGCCCCGATTAGGCCCATTTTAAATAGGCTTCTTGCGGTGATGGATTTCAACACGTGGGCCAAATTTCGTTAAAATCAATTAACTCTTTCGAAAGTTATTGCCCGCACACACACACACACACATATATATATATATATATATATATATATATATATACGTATATAAATATATATATATATATATACATATATATATAAACATTTTCAAAAATGGTGCCAAAGTGTTTAGGAGGTTATGAAACGTCGAGAAATTTTGGTCCGACCCCTAGGTCCCGCCATCCGACCAACGCCAATAGTGTATGTTGCCAAATGGCAAATACACTAATAAAACCAGAGTGGTTCTCTGGTGTGAAAACACTTCAACATAATATATCTATACGCGGGGAAATATTAGTCACGAGGAGAGGTAAAGTTTGCGCAAACAAATGAATACGAACGAACGAAAACACTTGAGCGTCGCTCTATAAAATGCAAAAATCATTTGTTTAATGTACTTGCTTTATTATATTATTTGTAGGAAAACATTTTTTTTTCGATAACGCTGTTAATTTTCATTGATATTGGAACTTTATCGATCGTTAGTGTGAAGTTAAAAGAGATGTATCGACTTTGTTAGAGTGTCGATCGAAGCGTGTTAACGTCGTTTTGATCCGAAAGAAATTTTATCAAGATCGGTCCAGCCATTTTCTTGTTTAAAGAAAAAAACAGCAAAAAATGTTTTTTGCGGATTTTTGAAAAACATTTCTTGGGTCTATTCAATATTGATCATATTGGGAAGTTTGTCGGGGGGGCTTTAAGGAATCCCAATAAGCGAACCACCTCACAGTTTATTTGAAGTAGTATGCCGATTAGTCATTTTTACGCGCCTGTGGACGGGGGTGCTCCGCACCTACTATTTATTTTCTATGAGCAGTGGAAAGCATCCACGGAGTCGACGCGTCTCGCAAGCGCAGCCCTTAATTATAAATAAAAACCCGGGTCGCAGTGCCAAAACCCTGCCGACAATATAGTGTATTTGCTTATACAGGCAGTGTGGCTTTATTTTGCGAGCTTAAGTTGGTTTTTGGGCAAAATAAAAAATTTTACTCCTTAATACACCCCTTAAAATAACATTTTTTTTCTTAATTGCAATATTATTATAAATTGAACCTCTATACCAAATTATATACAACTTTCAGTGAATAATTCACTATTTGTAAACTAGTGTTTTCATAAAATTTGTAAGTCCGGTCTTGTCGGGCCGATTTTATTTAAATTTTAGGGACACCTTTCAATTACTACTAAAGGGTTAAATGTCAATTTTGAAACGATTTTGAGAATTTTTTCGGTATTTTGGGGTCCAAAAACATTTTTCAACCCCTAAAAACTACCCTTAAAATGCCCCGATTACGCCCATTTTAAATAGGCTTCTTGCGGTGATGGATTTCAACACGTGGATATATATATATACATATATATATAAACATTTTCAAAAATGGTGCCAAAGTGTTTAGGAGGTTATGAAACGCCGAGAAATTTTGGTCCGACCCCTAGGTCCCACCATCCGACCAACGCCAATAGTGTATGTTGCCTTATGGCAAATACACTAAAAAACGTCGATATAAAAAATGTTTTGAATTCGGTTAAATTTCTGTTTTCCTGAGTTTCTTGACAAAACTCATATACTTACTAAAACATAGTGACAATACCTTATACGTCTGGTACATAAAAGCGTGGTCACTGTTACCAGCAGCACGGAAATCGCAGCGATCTAATTTTTTTTCTAATGTATAGAGAACTCTTTCCTTCCATGCATTATGAAAATTTTATTCAATCATCAGTGTTGAAATTTATACAAAGACAATAACATATTTATAAAGATAATATATTTATCATAATTTTAAGGTCATGTTCAGATGACAAGCGCTCAACGCGCGTTTTAATAAAGCGCGCGTTGAACGCTGCGCTAGCGCTCGACTGTTGTCAGCGCGCGTCAACGCGCGCTTTGAGATCATTGGTTTTCTATGTATCCGTTCAGTTGAACGCGCGCTTTCGACGCGGATAGACGTATTTGAGGGTTCATCAGTATCGGTTCGTCCAGAAATCGTCCGAAATGGAAACCGAAGCTTTTACTACGGAATTATTTATAGATGAAATAGAGAAACGTCCTGCGATATGGGACATGACAAGTAGTGATTATTCAGATAGGACCTTAAAGAGACGGGCTTGGGAAGAACTCGTCCTCATATTCTGGGAAGGAGATGGCAATGAAGAAAAGAAGAAATTATTATGCGAGTACATATATTTATTTACATTTATAATCAGTTTCTGCCGTCGGTATAAAATCACCGTTAGAACTGTTTCTACGTCCATCTTCGACAAAATATGTAGAACTCGAGTGAACTGAAGCATGGCCGCCGCGGCAACGCGCGTTCAACGCCTGACAAGCGCGTGTCATATGAACACTATACAAAAACGCTTGTCATCTGAACATTGCCTAAGTTTCATAGGATAATAAAAATTATAATAGAAAAGTTACGTAAGAAATTAAAATTATATCACAGTACTGATATTTCGACATTGGATTCCTCTACAGTTTACAAGTTCCTCTAATTGTTTTTTGTAATAATTGAACTCGCTTGGTTTCAAGTTATATGCGATGTTATCAAGCTGATAAGGATCGCAATTTAAATCATATGCTTCCACGAAATTCTAAAATAAAAAATATGCTTCTTAATTTTAAAAGATGCTTCAACTATCCATATTTATTTACAAATATTAATTGGGCAACTCACATCCGAATCAATAAACTGGCAAAATATAAAATTAGCAACTGCTGAAAGATCTCTGACACAATTATATGTGTTATTAGTTGAATCCTGACATTTGCACCAAAATTCTTCAGAGCATTCCTGTAAATTGAGAATTATTTTTTGTTCGTGTAAATATGTTTATGACGTCACCACGGTTAAAATATGCTTACAGTTGACTGTAGTGATTAACCTTTTCACAGTTACACACGTATATATTCGGTCTTCCATTGTAACTTGTATGTGTTTACAGACGAGTATATCCGTTGCAAAAATTTAGAGAAGAAATTACCATAAATTAAAAAATTTCTAATTTTTTCATAAAATTGTTTTAAAATACATTGTTATTTTTCGACAATAATTCAATTTAAATAAAAAGTTTGATTTAGGTAATTGAAAATTATTATAATGTGCCGCCTCTCAATTTTTCGACCAATAAGCAGAACAATTTTAAATTTGGTAACACAGTAAAAGCGATTTTGTTTGAACTGTATAACAGCGAAAAGGTTAAAATATTGTATCACGTCATTATGGTAAAAATGTTTACGGCTGTGATGCAGGCAGGGGCGAATCTACATGGTCTGGATCCCCAAATGTCGAGAGCCCCCAAAAATTGAATTATTATCATAATTTTTTTATACTTTTTAATTAACAAAGAGCACTTGACGTACCGTAAAAATAGTTAATATTAATGATTATCATTATCATCGGTGAATGTTGACAAATTTTTGGATGATTTTTGACAATATTTTAGGTGAATTTTGACATTATTTGGACGACTTTTGATATTTTTGTTGAATGATTCTTATCACTTTTTTGTGAATTTTGACAAAATGGGATCTCATTGAACTGGAATATTAGGCCTAAGCCCCGAAAAATCTAAATCTGCCCGTGTGTCAGCGAGATTAAAATAAGGAAGTTTGAACTACTCTGGTGTCGTTGTGATTAAAATGTTAGCGTCATTTCAGTTAAAGTAGCGATAATATGAAAGCAATGATTAAAGATGTAAACTAAAACTTTTCTTACTGATAAATGACTTTTTCCTGACCAAGGACATTGGGCTGACACGCTTTGATCGTTTCCTTCACCTTGATATTCAATTAGAAATTTTCGACCTTCAGATGTAACTGAAAATATTAAAATTGAACAAAGAAAATATAAACAATACATCAATGTAATAATTGATTATACTCAAAACATACCATCTTTGTCATTTTTAATTTTATCTAGAAATGAAATACCATCCATATATTCTGGTGCTTCTAGGCCCGCCATTTCCAAAATTGTTGGCGCAATATCAATGTTAGTGACAGGATGATCAATTATTTGTTTCTTTTTAATACCAGGTCCACTTATAATCAGCGGAACTCTGATATCTGTTTCGTATGGTTGTCTTTTGTCCCATGGTTGAGCAAATTGCCCTACGAGTATAACATATATTATGTTAAGAACAGTAACATTTCCATCTCGTCCCCACAACACTAAGATTACTGAATAGAATGTAAATTATGTGAATATCATAACTTATTATGTGCTCACGCGTTCTATCAACGCTTGCGTAGCTAGTGCGCTGACAAATCACTAAATACGTAGACGCTTCACTTCTTTAGGGCGTCCCCCCGACACCACCCGTTTTTTATGGGTTTTTCTATGTAAACCAAAAGAATATGTCTTAAGATAACGGATGTTTTGGTCATATTAAAATATTACCTATATGATAACCATTATCAGAAGAAAATATTATGTAAGTATCGTTGAGAACATTCAAATGCTTCAGTTTTTTATAAATACTCCCGACCATTTCATCAACGGCTACCAGCGACTGCCATCTATATTTTTGTACATCATCCAAAATTGGATAAGATGATTCGGGTAAGGGATCTGGTGGCATACGCAATAGCCAATGTTTCGACTGAAAATTAAAAAAATGCTCTATTTTATTTTCATCGTGTACATTTTGTTTTATTTCTAATAACATCGATTTCTAATATAATATGGATTTTGAATAGCGGCCATTGTGTGAAACCAACTTTGCATCGCCATATTAATGGGTGACTTTGAGAGCGGGATATTAGAGATAGATTACAGATTATAGACACTCAACATCTGAGGTCATCAGCATCTATCGGGATATTGGAACTCACTAATATTAAATTGTGCAGCGTCAAATTGATACGGAACTTTTAACGTTGGCTGTTAGTTGACTATCATTTTCTCGCTAAAATGGTTTCCCGAAGTGTCCTCCTCCTTTAAAAGGTGTCTAGGCGATATATTTACAGGAACTCTAGCCGGCTATTCGCAATCCAATAAATTTGAATACGTGTGAATACCTTTTCTGTTATATGATTAAATGCGGGAGTTCTTATGGCCGTCGCATTAGGGAAGCAATGCCTGTGCCGCACAGCTGAGGTAAATGGACTATGCGGAGCTGGTGTAGATAAGACCATTAAAAATGGACCTTTCTTTGCAGTTCGATGTTTTAAAAAACTAATGGCATAATTTTTCTAAAAATGAAATAATATCATTCTAGCAGAACATTGATCATCGGTTGTTTAACCGTGCATTTAAGTATTCGTGCAATTGATTATTCGTGCCAAATCTTAGACAATGCGCTATTTTTTGTTATTGCAGTGAAATCGAGACAACCAACGTTAGTACTGGGTCATTGTCAAAATTTTTGATTTGACAATGACTTTAGCTTGTGGTCTTAAATTACATTTTTTATAGATACAGGAGCAGTCTAAGGTCGTTGTTAATCTCTGTCATGTAGAATATTAGATTGTTCCCACGTCTCACGTAAAAACAAATGATAGATCTTAACAGAAAAATGTTGATTTATAAGCCGAATTTTGATCAAAATGCGCGTAAAAATCTTGTTTAAAAATGGAAATTCTACACAAGACTGTATTAAATAAATGTGTATACAGTTTTAAAAAAAATATTGAATCAATAAATCAGTTATTTTTCAAGTAGGATCAATTTAAACTTCCTCAGTGTTTTCTTATTGAGAAATTTGAGTCACCATCAGTCAGATCTGATTTTCTGACAATGCTTTCTGCAACTGTTACGAAAAATATGTCTATTTTTACATATTATGTATATATTTTGCCATATTTGTACTTTAAAACTGTATTTTTATGGTATCACAAGAATTCTTATTATCTGTGCTTCGCAATGTATAGCGCTTAGCACGAATAAACAGAACACTAGATACTGTATGCATTTGAAATTTATACGCCTTCGATTTGATTACTTCAATTTACTTACAATAACATCTGTCAGATAGAAATTTCCAAATTTAGAAGCAGTTCCGTTTATACTTAACGTGTAATTGTAGTATTTGGAATTTCCTAAAAGTCCTATCCAAGAATCCCAACCTGGTGGCACATGTTTTGCACCACCCATACTTTTATGGCCGTACTAAAATTTTGGAAATAATTTGATTAATAAAGACAAACATTTTTAATGTTTTCAACAAGTAAAAATTTTTTAATTTGGACACTTAGTACGCTTGATTAATCGTTCATAACGTAATTACAGTAGGATAATTGGATATCCATGTTAACTCCTATAACTCTCGACCCCTCTGAACAAAATTCTTTGTATGCCCTTGATTATTTACAGAGATGCTTAAACGTAAAACAATTTAGACTTTCTTTAAATATGTGTATACAGGACTGTTGAGGGAAGAGCCGCAAACTTAACAGCAGTCCTGACTTCAAACAAGCACAACGGCGTACGAAAGTGATAACTCTTTACGGTCAAAAGTAAGAAAGGGTAAGAAACTTGTATGCATAGCTGGGCACCGTTAATCAAATACTTAACTTCGTTAATCGTTAATCCGTTACTAAAAAAGTTAACTTCGTTAATCGCTAAGCCGTTAATCTTGCAGGTTAACGATTAACGAATCGTAAATCGTTAACTCGCGATAGAAATTCTATTTTATATTTAATGTTAATACGGGCTATGGAAGTTTAGGCAGGTCATGAAATATTAGTAAAAGAAGGGTGTATCATTAGAGTTTTTAATAATAAATGTTCAACTCAAAATACAGCTAGTCTGACATAAGGTGCATATTCCCCTTCATAAACAACAATATATTGAAGTTTTCGTCGGAAAATGAGGCTCTTTTAGGCGTTAAAATGTCTTTTCCCGTAGAAAAAAGGCGTTCGACTGCAGCACTTGACGGTATAGCGGTACTATATTTAATAAACAGATTTATTATTATCTGTTCTCCGAGGAATGCCGCATCGTTAAAAGAGTCTTTTGACTTCATGTCTAGCCACATTTTGACGAGACTTTGAGCTTTAGTTCTTAAAGATTTGTGACTTTTAGACTTTTCTTTACTTTGAGTGACCGAAATAAAAAAGTCTTCTTCATGACCGCCGGCCGACCGGCAAAACCGTACATGTCTGAACGTGTTTTTCGCGGCGCGGCACGGTCCGCACGGTGTCCTTGTGAATTGTAGGTACTTAATTAACGATTGAACGGACTTATGGCAAGTTAACGGAAGTTAATGTGTTCGTTAACATTTTTTAAAGTTAACTGAACAGTTAAATCGTTAATCACTTTGTTAACTTCGTTAATTAACGATTAACGGATTAACGAGTTAATGCCCACCTATGCTTGTATGTAACGAGCTTCTGGTTAAGAGAGGATATTGTACCTGATTTAAATATTTTCCAGCATAGAATGTAGTATATCCTTTCTTTTTCAAATGTGCAGCGAACGTATTTATTTCTGAATTTTCTATCCAAGTTTCACTGGCGCACCCTCCAGAAATAGAATTATTTCTGGTGCCATGATTGTGAGCGTACTGCCCCGTAAGTATGGAACTTCTGCTTGGACAACAAATAGGTGTTGTGACAAACTAAAAAATACTTACAAGTATATATTTTTGCTTAGAAGAAGCTTCGTCTAAATTTAACATAAATCACTATCAACGTCGTAGCTATAGGGGCTGCCGCAGAAGCGGCTACCAGGGGAGGCGCAAAATTCAAATTTTGCCCTGGGTGCTCATGGCCTTAGCTACGACACTGATATATTCAAAATTTAAGAAGTGAATCATACAAGCGGAATAGTTATTATGTATGGGGCGGGTATGCTTTACATTGTTTCATTGCTTTGCCGCTCCATTTAGGGAACTGTACTATAATCAAGCTCTGATTTCCTAATATATTGACACCGTAGCATAGCGGCTGTTATATGACGGTCAATGACGTCACAAAAAACGCGCGTATAAAAGTAAATAGGTGTGGTTTTCTCGATAGCGACGACACTACCGTAACGTAAAAATGCGGTATCCATTTCTTTCTATGCACATGTTTTTCTTAATGTCTTTCACCGTCATATTATGGACGATGTATTATTGTACCGCTATCTAAGGAAACCAGGGCATAATGACTTAATTTTTGGTACTTTACTGTAAAATAAACCTATAAATTTAAAATAATGTTAATCAATAGAAAACATCAAACGATAAAGTATTATTGTTTTTAAAAAGATTGAGGCCATTGGAAGGACAAACGGTGTTTGTTTAGTTGCCTAACTTACGTTAAAAACATAAGATCGCCTTTACGTCTAATATTTTACAAACTGGTAATTTATCTTTATATAAACAATATTTGATAATTCAATATTTCATAGAAAATAGGTGTGATTAAATTTTGTTAAATATAATATTATAAGCTATGCACATGTTTCGGTTATTTTGAAAAAAACAACTTACTGCATTACTGAATGTCGCACCATCATTTGCGATTAATTTTTTAACATTTTTCATAGGTTTCTGTAAAAGCATTGTATTTATTAATGTATAACGTACAACCATTCTTACAGTATTTTCATACTTACCAATCCCCCCAAAATCAAATCTTGGTCGTCAGTTAAAACAAATACTATATTTTTTAAATTTTCTGACAAACCACTTGAAAACATGGAAATTATCAAAACGAAAACGAATACGCTGTTTCGTTCCATGTTAGCATTCTAAAACGATATCACAAAATTACTTTTATGATCTATAATATTATCATTCAAATGTATAATAAAAAATAATGTGCAATAAATAAAACAACGAACAATTTACATAATGGCTATATTTTTACAACTAAAAAAATAACAAAAAAGGATGTATCTGAAAAAAATAATAGTGTCTTATTTTAATATTTTACAATATTTCTATGAAAGAGACTGTAGTGATGAAGAAGCAGGCAAAAGTTCCATTCCGACACACTCTTTAGCGATTCGAACTCCAAGGGCAAACATACCAACACTTTTTACAATCGCCCTGTAAAACAAGATAATTCGTTTAATAAATAAATGATTAACATGTTAATTTAACTATATATAAACTCAATTCGGCAAAATATGGTTGATTATCACATACATAACCTAAACATGTAATTCTTCAGTGAAAAATGTTTTGTACTTACCATTTGTATGGGTCAGTATACAAATTTTTGAAGAATCCAAAAAATCCACCACGTTGTGTCATTATAAAAAACTATTGTGTGATTTTATATGGTATTTAAATGTAGTTTTCAGACTTGCGATACACACAAGTCCACAAGCAGATCAAAAAAATGTCGCTTTCACTATTGAGCTAACGTTGTACTCTTATTGATTTTAGTTTTTAACCTCCTAGACATGATTCTATCCACCTGAGAGTAAATGCTCGTTTACAGGATATGACCACATAAAACTATTTAATTTATTCTTTTTAAACGAATCTAATTATTGATTTATTACAATGCTAATGCATTTTAAATATTACCTAAAATATTGAGCATTGAGTAGAAACTATATCGCGTGATATACTATTTGATTTCTGTAGCATATTATGTTAAATTTGAAAGACTTTAACGATGGTACATAGTACATACCATGAAATAATAATTGAAGGACAGCGTCATAGAACTTCTTCGAGGGACAGCGCACTCTTAAATACATCAAAGATTAAATATAATAAATACCAAGGTCATGTTCAAGAACAATGCATCGAGTTATTTTTAAACATCAAATTCTTTTGTACAATTAACAACATGATGCATCATGTGTTGAACTGTTAAATACGAAACATTTTTATTTACTATATCTAAAGTCTTTCAAAAACTAATTTTAAATTTTTCTGCATAAAGTAATAAAGTTACTAAAAATTAGCAATATAATAAAGTGAATTATGTTTCTACATACCGTGTGAAGTCCATCAACTACACAAATAATAATTCGAATTTAAAAACACTTCAAAATTGCGCAATGAGTGGTAAATAAATACAATTAACCAAAGAATTTTACTGTACACTTAAATTTTATTTTTAAAATACCAACGTCTCGTGTTACTCTGTCAGCAAACTTATTGGAACTGAAAATTGCAGCGGAATGTAAATGGCTTACAATAATATTAAACGGGGAATCCCTTATTACTTATCAGTTCAATAAACGGTTAATAAATAGAAGCCATTCACGGTTATCTGCAATAGTTATCAACATTTAACCTATTGACCTTTAAATATTTTTTTTATAAATAAAACAGATCGACAATTTAAGTTAATCATTTTATTAGTTCCACAGCCACCTTTTTCTATATTTAGTTATACTGATATATTTACGCAATGCTAGTATTTCGTTCACATGAAGAATTTATGAAAAAGTTAAACATCTCGTAGCTCCCTGCAGAATTTAAATAAAATAATGAGATGAATCATACGTTTACAAAAATTATAACACAATTAGTTATGTCAAATCAGGTGTTAATTAGTAGATTACACACGTAAATTTGACGTCATGTATCTCGTTGTTATAATTTTTCTGAATATATGTTCTTTGTATTATATATTAAGAATTTTTATTTACAATAAAAACCGTACACATATTTAAATCGATAAACTTTTTTCATTTATACGTTCTTTTAGTTGATTTTCAATATTTGTGAAATACCTCATTGTATATAATAATTTTTTGGCTTTTTCTAAATGTTGATCGTTAAACGAATTTTTTATTTCTAATTCAATTGTTTCTAAAGATTTGATAATGTTATCGTGTTCTTTGTTAAGTTCTTCCAAACTGAGGTTTTGGGAAATCTAGAAAATTTAAATATAATTATGCTATATATGAATTGCATTTTTATTTAAATAAGTAGTTTTTCACACCAGTTCATTTTTTTCCATTATTTCTTCAAGTAATTCCGGATCGTCTATTGTACCATCTGCAATACTGTAACCCTTTAATGATAAAAGGTGTAAACCCCTTTTTAAAGGATTTTTCAAGGTACTGTATGCAAGATTAATAATTGATGAATATTCGGCTGAAATTATTTTTTCCTCCTCTGTCCTAATAAATAATGACAAACATAAAATAGATTTTATAAGTTATGGTTGTCCGACAACTTAAGTCATTATCAACTAGTATTAACAAAAAATGTATTGAACAGCTCTCAAATAATAATTTGATCGTCTTTTGCTTACCTATTAACAAACTTGTCAGGATGCAGACAACTTTGCAAATATTTAAATCTCTTAGCTAAATCTTCTGTTTCTACGTTAAAACTTTCAGTTATATTTAATAATTGGAAATAATTATGCGTACTTAGTGGCTTTTGAACAGTATCACATTTCTGGCAAAACAGAACATCGTTAGAAACAAACTGAAATCCGCATTTCCAGCATTTCAACGAGTTGTTGTAACTATACCTTAACGGTATATTTTTATTGAAATCTGTTGCCGAGCGTTTTTTAAAAATCGTATTTGAATGCTCTGTTTTAATTAATGGCATTGTCATTTTTGCTCTTAATGCAGGATATATCCTTTTTACCGATACTTGAGGCAAAATATTTTTGACAAATGTAAGGTTAAGTTTTAATGCCATAATATTATGTAAAATGTCAGAAATTTACCTGAAATTTAAATTATTCACTTAAAAATTAACTAACTATCATTATTTACGATTTTCACTATAATTTACCAGAAAGAAAAATAAATCTTAGAAATAAACGTCAAATATTCTATAGAGGATAGAACTGTATGTTCAAGTGTCATGTTGCTCTATGGACAACTTGTCTTCTATATCATTGACAAGGAAATGTATAGCATGCTTTATATTTCAAGTCACGCTTATACCATTTTGTTCAGTGTTCGAGACCAGACGGGTCAAAACTTCTTTTTTTATTTCCATTTTTTATACGTTTTCTTTTTAAAAAATTGCCACTTCGACATACTTAATAAAAATTATTATAGAAATATTATTAGTTTTTACTGTTCTGAATACAAATAACGTAAATTAACCCTAAAGTTATTTTAACAGTAATGCTTATAAGCTAAAATTGAACAGAATTATTAGGTACGCATAACGCAAAAGCAATGCTTATAAAAGACAGGAAATATTCTGTCGTCTAATTTGTTAATAAATAATAAATAAGCAATTTATATATATTTTCTGAAAGATAGCAATTATAAAAAAACTTATATTTTATTTGAAAAAGAAAATAATTTTTATTGGTAGCTACATCAAGCATCAATCGAGGCACTAAAATATGTATGCACTTAATTTTTATTGATTGTAATTTTATTGATTAAATAAATGTTATATGTATATTGTTTGTCTTATTTCCTTTAAACGATTACAGTAAAAAACGACTCAATCAAGCCCGTTTTACCCGAGTTCACGATTTAATCAAGCATTCGCGAGTAAGAATCCGCGTGTTCTGAGATTCTAATATGTTAATATGTATAAAAAAGACCATGATTGTTTTAATGAATAAATATTGCTTTTGTCATACAAATCCTTCAAAAGTCCGTATTATCAGAGTCTTTCAATTATTATTGGAGGTAGGACTGGTTCACAATAGTTCGTATCATTAACGTTCTATAGTTAATATATAATTTATGTTAATTTACGAAACTGAACCTTAAAATAAATGATCGGCTGTTCTAATGAAATATTTCAAATCGCACATTTGCACAAAAATCACAAAATCTTAAAAATACTGACGTTTTATAATGTAGCTACTGTAGATAACGCGAAATACTTTTTGCGCGGGACCGAGTAGTTAAAAATAAGTGTTCATCGATTTTATCAAGTTTCATGTAAAACATTTACCTCTTTCAGTTAATAACAATTATGCACGTGTTTAGTTTTGTAAATTAGAACACAGATATTATCACGTGACCATTAGACAGTGGCGGACTAAAAGAATTAGATATCTGTTTCATAGACATTGCAATGATTTATATATTTCCTTAAAATGTCTATTCTCTAATCTTAGGAAAGAATATTTATTCCTAAGTTCCAGCGTCAAGTTATAATAAACATCCTTGAAAATTAGAAACATAATTATCATAATTTCAAAATTCTAAACTGAGTTTTACAAAACGTAGAATAAAACTTTAAATAGGTAGTTTTTATTTTTTATAAATCTAAGACGATCCAAAATTCGTTAAATTTGGTTAGTAGATTAATCGAATTTACTTGTAGATTTACGAAAACGAGATACATTTTGTCAAAAATCAGAACAGAAAATAATTGTTTGATTGTAGTGCTACTTGGACAATCATTTTAAAATATTTAGTGCCATTATATTTAAAAAAATAGAGCTCATTCGTTACCGTAGCGGCTGTATATTCGTATATATAGTTAACAGAGTTATTAGTGTATTTGCCATATGGCAACATACACTATTGGAGTCGGTCGGATGGCGGGACCTAGGGGTCGGACCAAAATTTCTCGACGTTTCATAACCTCCTAAACACATTGGCACCATTTTTAAAAATGTTTATATATATATGTATATATATATATATATATGTATATATATATATATATATGTATATATATATATATATATGTATATATATATATATATATATATATATATATATATATATATATATATATATGTGTGTGTGTGTGTACGCGCGATAACTTTCGAAAGAGTTAATTGATTTCAACGAAATTTGGACCACGTGTTGAAACCCATCACCGCAAGAAGCCTATTTAAAATGGGCCTATCGGGCTATTTTAAGGGTAGTTTTTAGGGGTTGAAAACTGTTTTTTGGCCCCAAAATACCGAAAAAATTCTCCGAATCGTTTCAAAATTGAAATTTAACCCTCCGGTAGTGATTAAAAAGTGTCCCCACAATTTTAATAAAATCGGCCCGACAGGACCGGATTTACAAATTTTATGAAAACACTAGTTTGCAGATAGTGACTTATTTATTGAAGAGTGTATTTAATTCGGTGTAGACGTTAGATTGATAATAATATTACAATTAAGAAAAAAAATTTATTTTAAGGGGTGTATTAAGGGGTTAAATTTTTTATTTTGCCCAAAAACAAACTTAATTTCACATAATAAAAGTATAAAACCACACGGCCCTATACAAGCAAATACACTATATTGTCGGCAGGGTTTTGGCACTGCGACCCGGGTTTTTTTCGGTACTTATTGATGAAAAAATTCTCTACGTTTTTTTATTTAAATAAATATTGATTTATGAATGAAAATATAAATAAAAAGTCGACTGTCATCAACAACAGTCGCAATATGCGGGGGCCTAAAGTTCACAATGCCGTTACTGGAGTGTGGCGGTCATTCTGATGTAAATAAATGGAAGAAGAACGTTAAACAGAAAACTAGTTGATCAACAACACGCTTTCGTATTTAAACAACTGAAAAAAAAAATTATTACTAAACTAATTTTGTTTTTGTTATCATTGTTGGTTATGCTTATAGTTGCGTGTATATATTAGATAATGATTCGCTTTTGTTTGAGGTAAATCTTTTTTATTGAGTATAGTAATTAGTTTTATTAACAATTTAAATAATTAATCAAGACTTAAGTCAGTTATATTTTAACATATAAAGTGAGTGATAGTTTCGCCTAGCGAGGAATTTTTGTCATCTAGTAGACAAATTATTTTGTTGATAAATAAATGATGTGCTTTTATTTGAGGTAAATGTTTTTAACTCATTAACTACTAATTCCTATCAATCTTTTAATTGCTTATTTAAGGGATTAATCAAAGTATATTTTAATATATAAACTTGGTGACGTGAAATCTATAACATCCCTTGGGATTAATAGCGCGCGAAATGAAATATGGAACAAATTAAAATTAATTGGGAGAAACCTCATATTTTGTTGCCCAATGAAGATTCTCCTTAAACACCACATCAGTGAAAAATATTTCTGAAATGTATATCAAAAGTTTACTTGATTAGCAAGACATTGATGATAATATTATATTAATTTTCTTTTTGTGATTATTGTTTATAATTATTGTTAATAATTACTAATCAATGTAGAACCTATTCTGTTAAAAACATCATAATGTTTCATATTTATAATTGCAATAGAGCTTGTTTCGCGCATTTTATGTAGAAGGTGTCTTAATTATATGATCACAATCTAAGGTCATTAGATTGTGATCATATTTTTATAATTCCAAGAGCAGTTTATTGTCGTTGTGAAACTTTCGGTCATGTAGAATATGTTAGGTTGTACAGACACAAAAAGAATTGATTTACATAGAAAAACATCGCTTTTCAAGCTGAATTTTGATCAATATATGCATTGAAAAATTAAAAATCGTACAAAACAAAACTATGTCAAATACATGTATACGCAGTTATAAAAATATATGGTTTCTATCGATCAATTATAATTTTTCGAACACAATCGATTTAAACGTCTAGAATGCCTTTGTTATCGAGAAATATGTGTGATCACATTCTAACGTCTTTGCTCAATCAGATTTTCGGAGAATGCTTTTAGCAATTAAGAATAATAGTATCCTAACATTCTTGAAAGTCCCAAAGCTCTAAAAAACACGCGACAGTTTCTGATACTTTTCTGTAGAAAAGTATTAAAAACTGTCGCGTGTTTTTTAGAGCTTTCCGACTTTCAAGAATGTTAAAGCCAATTCAGACTAGCCGTTCTCGGTTACGATTCACCGGTCCGGTTGGGAGCTCGACCAATCAGGGCGTAGTCGTTCCCGATTACGGTTCGGTTCGAGCGTTTAGGTTCAGCTCTAATTTCAACCGGACCGTTCGCAACCGTAGCCAATGAGAATGCGTGCTGGAGTCACGTGACTAGCCAGCTGTTTTTCTACACATCAAACGTCAAATCATATTTCGAAATTGCGCATGCGCACCGAGAATAATCGTAGAACCGAATCGGGATAGTGTGAGCAGCCTAGATTAATCGAAAACCGAACCGGACCGGTGAATCGTTACCGAGAACGGCTAGTCTGAATTGGCTTTTAGGATACTAATTATTCTTAATTGCTAAAAGCATTGTCCTACAGTTCAGTTCGTAAATTCTAGAGAGTGATTCATACACTTATACTTCAAAATATAATGTAAGCGTTTCAGTTTTTATGCTCCTTGCGAATCGTACTATACTGATGACTCACTCCCTACAATTTCAAAACCATATAAGTGGTATAAATACTTCGAGAAGGTGATTTTGAAATTTCGAGATATAGGTCACATGTTTATAGAACTTTTCGACTTAAAGGTCAGGTACACATCCTATTGCGAAACACCGGTATTTATGTATAAAAGTACGTTATAAATTAATTTAGTTATAAGGTTATTTAATTTTAGTTTCCCTTTTCAAACCTAATAATTAATATTTTACGCAGTACAGCTAAAATAAAAAAAAAAACGGTCAAGTGTTCCGTGCCATTAACCCACGTGGTTCTGCAGTTATAACAATTAAAGTGTTTATAACAATTGATCGCGCTAGAATGTTTTTCGTTCAATCTGCACCTAATTTTTTCAGATTTTTCTGAGTGACCCTTTTGGTGATAATGTTGAGGAAGCGCAGCAATTTTTAAGCGTTATTCCTAAAATATGTTTAAAAAAATTAAAACCAATAAATAAATCATAGATATTGTTGAATCGTGATTCAATAAGCTTTCATTTGACACCCTAATACACAATGTCATTGAAATATTTTTTTCCATTTGTTAATTTACCCCCTGAAATTAACTTCTGGAATCATTAATCATCTTTTTAGTGTATTTGCCATATGGCAACATACACTATTGGCGTCGGTCGGATGGCGGGACCTAGGGGTCGGACCAAAATTTCTCGACGTTTCATAACCTCCTAAACACATTGGCACCATTTTTAAAAATGTTTATATATATATGTATATATATATATATATATATATATATATATATATATATATATATATATATATATATATATATATGTGTGTGTGTGTGTACGCGCGATAACTTTAGAAAGAGTTAATTGATTTCAACGAAATTTGGACCACGTGTTGAAACCCATCACCGCAAGAAGCCTATTTAAAATGGGCCTAATCGGGCTATTTGAGGGTAGTTTTTAGGGGTTGAAAACTGTTTTTGGGCCCCAAAATACCGAAAAAATTCTCCGAATCGTTTCAAAATTGAAATTTAACCCTCCGGTAGTGATTAAAAAGTGTCCCCACAATTTTAATAAAATCGGCCCGACAGGACCGGATTTACAAATTTTTTGAAAACACTAGTTTGCAGATAGTGACTTATTTATTGAAGGGTGTATTTAATTCGGTGTAGACGTTAGATTGATAATAATATTACAATTAAGAAAACAATGTTATTTTAAGGGGTGTATTAAGGGGTTAAATTTTTTATTTTGCCCAAAAACCAACTTAATTTCACATAATAAAAGTATAAAACCACACGGCCCTATACAAGCAAATACACTATATTGTCGGCAGGGTTTTGGCACTGCGACCCGGGTTTTTATATTTTACGTCTGTATTTGCGCTACTACACTGTATTTTTGAACCAAATTTTAACTTTTTACGTCAAATAGTTTCAGACGGATGAACGAGCACCCAAGAGTATTAGTATTAGTATAATGGGAATAGTAATTAGTATAATGGTATAAGCTCGTCATACATAAAAAAATTCACAAAATAACAATGATTCACAACAAATTTCGATTAATTTTTTTAAAGCTAAGAGTCCTGTTACAGTTTATTCCCTAATTAGTGTTCCATTTTGCACGGGACACTAAAAATTAGATGTGTTAGAAGATACATCTAGTAACCTATAGTCCAAGGGGTGACCGTAAAAAATGGTTCTGATTTAATAGAATATGAAACTTTCAGAAAAGATAGTACATATATAGTGACTTGAATCACTTGCCTAGGCAACCCTGTAAGAATCTGATCCGACAACATGGAAGCACCACTTCCGAGTATTCATTCTGATGCAATTACTACTCCCATAGAATTAGAGCTTTTATTTTTAATGAATTTATTGGTCAATAAAAGCTTTTTTAGGAATATATACAGTCGCCGTTTTAAATAATGCTCAAACACAATGGCAACGCAGTTTTTTACATGTAGTAACATGAAAAAAAACTGAATTGCCATTATATTTATTATCAGAAGTGGTGTTTCCCCGCTGTCTGATCAACTTCTTGCAGGTGATTGAAGTCACTATATATGTACTATCATGTTCAATGAAAACGGAACCATTTTCTATGGTCGCCGCTCCCATTACTATAATATATACGTTACGGGAAAACTATTATCATGTTTGCAAAACTTCTAATGAAAATCAAAGGCAAATATCATATGATACGAAATCCTTGACGTGCGGGCATAGCCCTAGCTTGTCCAGTTTTAAACATGTATTCAACATTAATTGTTATTCAAAATGATAATTTCAGTTATCAACGAACACTTTCATGATTATTCAACTATTATGTAATATTTGTGTAAAAGACAAAATAACAATTTTTATTTGGTGATAATAAAACAATTAAATAGACAAAATAATTTACATTTAATCAGCTATCAATTGTCCGTTTATTTGCAAAACAATATCTATTGATAAGAACAGGTTAGGGTAGATATTTACATATATATCTTTTTCAAATAATTCATAGTTCATATTACCTAATTCCGTTTAAAAAGTTTGAGTAGATTGAAACTTGCAATATTACAGAGATTTACAATATTAAAATATGCAAATATAACCTAGATTTACTGGAAGCAATTAAAAAAATGTGTATAACTATTAATTAATTGTTAGTAATTGTTTTTATGGCATAATCAAAGTTTTTCATTGCATTTCCTCAACACTTTAAGCAATTATTAAAGTTAAGACACAAGTCAGTCTCTCGTTTTAGTAAGTGGTTTGTTTTAAGCTTTTATTAATTTACGATTAAATATTGTATTAATTTTTGATTTAAAATATTATTAAATAAATTTCCATTCTATATTACGATATTAAGACACTTTTTCCATTATTATTTTACTGATACAATCAAACTGCAACGTTTATTGATGCGTTTCACTTACAAACTACAAATTTACAAATACACGTTATACGATATACATTATACATATTAATTAATTTCTAGCACATATTTCATTATATCCTATTAAACGTTTGTAATTAATAAGAACAGCGACATTGAGTTTTGTGCAATAATGTTTTTTTTTTTTTATTTAATTACAATAAATTATTTATGACTGATTGGAAACTTTATAGTTCAGAATATTGCTGAAATATAAGCATTACATTAATTAATCGGTTTCTGGTCCGACTTCCTCCGGGTAGATTTTAGTTTTGCTACGAAACAATCAAGAGCAGTAACTTTGTCATATATCATTTTACTATTATAAACGCGCAGCGTACACCAATTTAGCTTGAAACGTTTTTTAACTTTCTGCTCTTTGTTCACCTTTACTTTATCTTCGCGTAATATTAAATATTAGCGCCGAATTCGAGGAAAAACTCTAGTTTAATAATATAGGAGGATTATATATTAACGCCATCTATCGCTATAAAACGGAAAAACTAAACTGCCTTTGAATTACGTTAAATAAAACTTTTAGTAGATCGACTATCTCACGGATTCGGTGATCTATCGATCACCTTGAAAGCCTATAGATATGTAGCTCGTGAATAATTATTTAAATAGTAGGCAACATACCAAATCAGTTTAGTAGCTCCTAAGATCTACGACAAACAAACATACATGCCTATATATTTCTCCTCTTATATTATTTGAAAACCTAAATATTTTATTTAGAAAATTACAAACGTTGATATATGATTACTATTATAAAGAAACAATATTTATTTTCCAGAAACTAAAATCCAAATAATAAACATTAATTTAGCATAATAGGATAGCAACATATTTGTTACCATTGTTAAGAAACAGCCATTTTTACAATGAATTATTAGAAAAAATTACTTTCAACAGTGGCGGCTTTACCAGTAGGCTTGAGCCTAGGGCGACAGATTTTAGGAGCGGCAAATTTGTGGACCGATTTTTTAGCTGTCTTCCAGAAATCAATATTTTTGTAAGACGGATAACTTTTTTCTTTCATTGTACATTCGGCGGTACCGTAAACTTCTACATTTTATAGTAAAAATCTTTTTTTGTGAAATTTCAACCAAATTGCTGGATTGTAAAAATAATCTACGAACTGACAATTGTGGAGATAAGGGCGGCAAAAATTTAACAGCCTATACTTGGGAAATGTGTTAATCTGTCAATGACTTTCAAACTTAAACCCGAAACTTTAGCGCTGCTAAAACTATCATGATAATTTAGTTTTTTCAATTTTCAGTATCTTATTGTGGATATCAATTTTACAATTGACAATATGCAAAAATATAGTAGATACGAAAACGTTTTTAAAATATTGGGATCCCTCAACAAAAGTACATTCAAATATACTAGAAATGGTAGATGAAATAATCCAAAAAAGAAGAGCCGGGCAATGCGGCTACGAAGATAATGAACAACACTATTTACCAACAATATGTAAAATGGAAAAAAGCAGATTTTTACACAACGTTGACGAAAAATTAAAAACTGATTGTGATTTGATTGATAGAACAAGATTAACCAAAAATGACGAACGTTCGGTAAGAAGCAAGCAACCTGTATTTCATTTGGTTATTCTAAATACTTTAGCCTTATATAAATGTCGGCAGAATGTTCAGTGAATTACAGTAGTATTGTTTACAAAACGTATAATAATAGTTATTAAACTCTAAAAGCTGATTGAGAAGACATTGCAATCTGAGTTGAACTTCAAGAAAAGGGTTCGTGGCACATGATCGTTTGTTAGTAATAAAATGCAATTTCATTTTAATTTATATCAAAAAGTCTTGCTTTCAATTTACAACATTTACTATTTACCTTCCCACAGCATTGGAAAGTTATTGTAATGGAGCCGAAAAACGAAATGAAAATTGTTAACAAATTTGTGTTTCAAGGTTCCTACACTATTTTTGAAAATGCCTCTCTCTCTCTCTCTCTCAGACGTAGTTTAAATTATCTCATGGCAATTTGAAATAGAGTGATCTGTTATTAAACTTGTAGGAGGAGTTCGATTTCATTGTAGTCGGATCTGGAGCAGCGGGATCGGTGGTAGCATCCCGTTTGTCAGAGAACAAACGCTGGAAGGTACTGTTAATAGAAGCCGGTGGACCGGCACCGACTTTGAGTACTGTACCATCGATGTATCAAAAGTTAAACGGACATCCAGATTACGACTGGAATTATCCTTTGGCGTGGGAACCTAATGCTTGCAGAGGACGACCTGGAGAAATATGTACCTATCCTAGAGGTTAGATAAAACTGATCTCTGATTTAATAAAAACTGAATCTTTGTCATTGGAAATTAAAATATCAAACAAATATTTTTGAAGTGAAACTTGTTTAGTGACGTATCTGTTTGACATTTTTTGTAACGCGTAAACGGTTACGAAAAAGAGGGGAAGAAAGAATACCTTGTTTATATTACGTAGACCAGGGGGGGAGCTCCTATACCGTCCTGTCTAGACATTAGAGATGGACTCCTAAATCGTTTTATCCAAAAATTATTTTCCAAATTTTTCTATATTATGTAGACGAGGAGGGGAACTCTTGAACCGTTTTATCCACAAATTAAAGGGGCGGACCGTTTTGTTCGAAAATTATTTTCCAAAATTTTTTATATTACGTACACGAGGGGGAGCTCTAAGCCGTTCTTCAACTAAAGAAGTTTCACTTCCCCTGCGAGCTTATGTTGATGAGGCTCTCTCATTTTTTTATTAGGTAAGGTTATGGGTGGTACAACTATATTGCACGGTATGATGTACATGAGAGGTTTTCCAGACGATTTTGATAAATGGGCTAAACTCGGTTTAACAGACTGGAGTTGGGAAAAAGTTTATCCGTATTTTCTGAAATCCGAAAATAATATTGACATTGGTAAATACGGAATTAATGTAAGTGTATTAGATTTATAATAGATTTGTTATTTCCATTATATATTTATTTTATTTAATTCTTTATTTATTGAACAAGAGATTGTTATTCGTTTGGCATGTTTAACTTGCTAAACTTTATATAATAATAAATTGTAAATTCCTTGAACTTGTCCATACTTTTATTACGCTATTTGTCGATTTTAATTCCTACTTTTAACTTTTCATGTTTAGCCGAAATATCATCAAACAGGAGGAATACTAACAATTGGCAGATTTAGAGATCAACCGAAGTTAGCCAATGATATTTTACAAGCGGCCAAAGAACTGGGTTTTGATATTAATATTGATATCAATGCGAATGCCACCGGGTTTGCCATAGCCCAGGCCACAACCCGAGATGGAATTAGACTTACAACATCTAAAGCGTTCATTTATGATGTGAATGAAAAATCAAACTTGGTTATTAAAACGCACTCTCAGGTATTGTACAGATAATGAGCGCAAAAGATCATCAATATTTTAATATACATTCCATGGCAATTGGAGCTGTAGCCAGGAGCGGATGGGGTATATAAAATGCCACCGGGATAGAGAGAGATTGTAAATTATAGACGCTCAACATCTGAGGGTACAAGCGATCGGGATAGATGAGATTAACTACTCGCATAGAGGGCAGCAGAGCCGCCTTGACAAGGGGATTTTTTTTTTGACTCTTAGAGACGCAATTTTAAAGCATTCTGAGAATGTTTCAACTCACTAATATTCTACTTATTCGGAGAAAAAATCCATACAATGAATGAGCTCCCCAGACAGAAGGCTAAGTTTTTCTCAAACAGGAAGGTGTATGTTGGTAGCCTAGTCAAGAAAATTCTATATAAATTATATAATAAAATAGCTAACAGCTTCATCATTTTTTTTTCTTCCTTAATATCAATGACAATATATTTGTAAAAATTAAAATTAGCTCGACGGTACATCAAAAATTTCGGATTTCTGGTCGCCCCTAAAAAGTTTTATGAGCGACCCACCGGGAATTTTACCGGCATCCCGGAGGTCACATTCGCTCCTGGTTATAGGAAATTTGAGGACCTTGGTATGAAACAGTAATCCCCATCGATATTTGCGAATAGGAACAGTGAACAAAGAGCTACATAACATGTTTAGCCAATAATCATGAGAAAAGACTCCATAAGCATATGAATGTCGAGACAATATGGCTGCTTGGTAGCACAAAGCTAGAATGAAGACTTTTGAGATAGTGAAAGTGGTGCTAGGGTGTTAAAATTATGTAAATGATTTAACGCTAGAATGTAAGGCACCCTTAGATATCATCCATTGTAATAATTAAAGCTAGATTTGAATTGTTCATTAGTCTTCTGACTAAAAAGCTTAGGCATACCTTAAACTTGCCAAAGCTCTATGACCATTTTTATAGAATATTATAATTTTATTGCTCAAAAACATATTATGTCATCTTCGTTCAACATCTGGACCCTAATTATCGTACATCGTAATGAAATATTTTTCAATGATGAATAATAAATTAAGCAATTCAATATTTCATATTACACCAAGCTTGGGGCGAATCTAGAACTTTGTTCACGAGAGCGCATTGTAATTTACCACGCGTTCACTGATGGGCGTTATAGGTCACTACATAATATTTAAACAATCTAAACTACTTATTAGAAGTTGAGTACTTTTTTCTTATTTACGTCAAAAACATTAAAAGTAAACTTTTAAAACAAGGGTTGTTTAAAATCACGTATGTTACATGTGCGGAAACTGACTTATTTGGCATGGGGTATTTACAGAATCCGTCTCTGGTTGTGCTGTGTTCCATGAGAACGAGTGTGGATAGACACTTGCCGCAATTGTAGCATAAATAACTATTATGATTAGTTTGATATAAATATGTAGAATTTGAGATTTTCATAAATTATTACCGACAATATGAAAATATACTACAGGTTTTGAACGTGTTAATTGATGACAAAAATACAGCATATGGAGTTCGTTATCAGAAATGTGGAAAAGTCAAATACGCTTACGCTAAGAAGGAAGTTATTTTATCGGCAGGAGCAATTGAATCACCGCATCTTTTGATGAATTCAGGGGTTGGTCCAAAAAAACATCTTGAAAGTGTTGGTAAGCAAGAAGCACGCGTTTTTGTTTTTGATAAATATCGGATTCAAAATTCAAAACAAAAGACGAACAAACTGATCTCTTGTTTGTTTTAGGAATAGATGTTAAATTGAATTTGAAAGGAGTTGGTAGAAATTTACAAAATCATGCATCATACAGTGTTGTTTTTTACACAAAAGAACCTATAGCGAATAGAATGTCTGCAAAAGCGGTTGATGAATTTATGAAAACTCGAACGGGACCACTAACTTCGACTGGGCTATCACAAGTAATATATTCAAAATAAAAATAATTAAAAAAAAAATTTATATAATGTTTATGGAGTTTTGACTTAAAATGAAACTATTTTAAGCAAAAACGTTTTTATGTAAAGCAAAAAACCTGCTTATGAGCGAATACTCAAATAAATAATTTTGCTTGATTGGTTGAGCTTACTCTCAAGCAGCGTGACTATAGTGAATGCCGCCGCCCCCAAAATGTATTTCTATCTAAAAAATATTTATTTACGTGAAACTCGACAAACCATTAAATCTTGAAAAATTAATAAGGCCGGAGTTGTAATTCTACATAAATATCGCGAAATTTTTTAGTGAACGAACTCAAGCTGAATCGAAATACAATCGAGAAGCACGAATCAAAACCAGACAAATCCACTTTTTTTAGGTATTATAAAAAATAGATTTGTGTGGTTTTGCTCTTTTTAATTTGAAATGATAGTATAAAATATTTCATAAAAAACCGCACGGTTTCCTCCAAAAAAATAATGCTGGTTTGCGATGCGAGTTTCAGTTTTAAATCTAGATTTAAAAATGTCAAAGTCGTATCAGAAACTTTTCAAAATTTATGTTTAATTTTTAGCTTACGGGCTTTGTCCATGCTGGTGAATCAGCTAAAGAAGACCGATTACCAAATATACAAATGTTCTTTGATGGGTTCCGAGCATCTTGCTCACTGGACGGAACAGAAGGATTTAAAATCAAAGAAGTTGTTAGGTAAGGTCATTTTCTTACCACCGTTTTTAGTACAGTCCATTATACTTTTATATAACGCCATCGGAACTCAAAATGTAGCTTTAAAAAAACATTTTTGATATAACAAGGTAGCGAACGTAAAGAGCTAAATTTCTATTGCTCTTCTGGAAAGAGATACGTAACCACAAAATTTAACTCCGCAAAGGTACCCGTCTTGTTATCACAGTTACCGTCAAAATATGGCAATAGTACCAATATTGTTGCGAAGTTACGATGTCCGATTCTTTTAGATGACGACCATGCTACCAGAAAATGCTAATTATGTCTCGCCATAATGATTTCTATAAAATGAAAGAGCATTTTCTATCCGTCGCAGTAATGTATACAGATCGATTCAGCACTAAAAATGCAAAATAGAATACAACTGATAGCTCTGCAGAGTTATAAGATTATGGAAAAAAAATTAAAATCGCTTAAGAGAAAACCGCTAAAAATATTCAAACAAAAAAACACTCCCTTTTTATTAACTACCTATATATAGATTTTATAAGAATTTGATATTATTTTTGACTGGCGAGTGGCAAACTGGAGCGATTGTAGATTAAATTTTGTTATCTGAGAGCCCTCTTTAAATACTTTGTTTAATTGCGGTTCAAAATAATAAATTATTACTAGTAGATATTTTTCATACGCTTATAGCTACGTACTTGCTGAATTAATTGAGAATAATAGTAATAATAATTAACTCATTCCGCCGCGAAAGTGGAAAGATTCTGGTTTAAATCCAGACGGTGACGTGTTGGATCAATAAATGTTTCTAATATAGTGCTACAACAATGAATGTTTCTTAACAATTATAGCAGACAATAGCTATTATTCTCAATAAATTATTACGTTGCGCACTCACTCATTTGATCTCTTTAAAATTAATTTTATTTGCATTAGGAAAAATCCTGCCCTATAGACTTAAACTTCCTTCAAGAAATAAACTATCGAATGGTGAAATCACGTTCAAATGTTTTTAATATATCGAATTCAATACGATTTTCACCCGGACGAAGCCGGGTCGGACGGTTATTATAGATCTAAGCCTTTCTCAAGTAAAAGCTATTGAATGGGAAAAAGCGCATTCAAATCTATTCAGTAGCTTCCGTGTTTTTAGCGAACAAGCAGAAAATGGAACTTTCTGTTACATAGATATTCGTGTTAATATGCACATGATAAATTAAATCGTTTTTAGATTTTCACCGACAGTACTACGTCCAAAATCTAGAGGCTACATACAATTGAGAAATAATTTTCCAAAAACGTATCCGGTGATAAATTCCGGTCTTTTGTCGGATAGTCGTGATGCGCACGAAATACTTGATGGCATAAGGTACAGAAAACTAGTTTGTGAAATTTAAATATTTTTCAAAAGTTCTAAATTCAGTTTCCTGTTAATTAACCATATTATTTTGACATTTTTTTATTTTATATAAAAATGTGGATATTCTTTAATTAAATTCACCTTTCATCTAGCTACAATCAACTTTTGTAATTCGGTCTCCTTCACATATTCGATCGACTTGAAATTTTTATGTCTCGGAAAAAATGGCTTGTTTTGAATAAAATTAACAAAAAACTTATTTTAGATTAGCTTTAAAATTAGCACTAAGATTTGACAGACACAGAAATTGATTATGTGGTTTCAAGTTTATTTTCTTCCTTTTTTAGACTGGCTCTAAAATTAGCATCAACTGGGGTTTTGAAAGACAAACTGGAATTAGATATAACAAAACAACCGGGCTGTGAAGAATTTGAATTTGATACTGACGAATACTGGTTATGTGCTATTAAATATCAAACTAACGCCGAAAATCATCAAATAGGGACTTGCAAAATGGGCACAAATGATGACAGTAAGTACAAAAACCGAATATTTTTATGACTCATGCGACTGTTCAAATTCGTTAATCATTCATTTTAGCAATGCCATATCTGGTATCTACATAAAATAATCTCGATACATAAATAACAATTTTTATTAGTTCAGTAGATAAAAAACTACGAGAAATTTATCTAGAACTTGTGTTTCATGTACAGGGTGCCTAACTAAGAATGCGAGGTACTGTATCTGGGAAACTATCCATCGTAGAGACTTGCGGCAAAAAAATTTATTACTAAAACGGCCAAGAGAAAAACCTGGAAAATATTTTCAAGTTTCTGAAATGGCCGCTAGGGGGTGTAACTGCAATCTTCAATCTAAAAAAGTGGTGTTTCTTTGAATTCCGCTATATTAAGCTAACAAAAAAATACCTATCTTTAAAGTTGAGGATAATCAGAACCTTTTTTGTTTGAAAAGTTTTGCTGTATCTCTAAAGAAAAAGTGGTGGGGGGTATTCAAAGGTTTCCGTAAACAACATCCTGTATCTTCGAAACGGCTGAGCCGATTTTAACAAACTTGGGCTAGTTGAAAAGAGTTATTCTTGGGCTACAAATATTATAGTATTTGAAGTTTTGGTGGTTTCATATGTCGCCGCTAGAGGGCATTCCGACAGAAATGGTTAATTTTTTCGAGAAAATTAAATGCATTGGTATAATGTTTTTTTCATGGAAAAGTAGCTAGATGCTGCCTTAATAAACTCGCGGAAACCGCATCTCGATATCTTGTTTCTAACCTAAAATTTAGGCCAAAGAAAATTTTATACGGAAATCCTTTAAGTTTTCCATGGCCTGCTTCTATTAAATTGTCTTTGTCGTATGTACCCATAGTGAATTTGCATTTAATCAAAAAATATGCATTTTGTAATAAGCGTTACTTACCTTTTAGCGATATTTTGTAATATTTTCAAAAAGGGTGATTTTATTTTGATGGATAAAAAACAGTTCCGGAAAACTTATTCTAAGTAAATAAAAACTTAAAGGATTTCCGTATAAAATTTTCTTTGGCCTAAATTTTAGGTTAGGAACAAGATATCGAGATGCGGTTTTCGCCAGTTTGTTAAGGCAGCATCTAGCTACTTTTCCATGAAAAAAACATTATACCAATGCATTTAATTTTCTCGAAAAAATTAACCATTTCTGTCGGAATGTCGAAAAAAGCCCTCTAGCGGCGACATATGAAACCAACAAAACTTCAAATATTATAACATTTGTAGCCCAAGAATAGCTCTTTTCAACTAGCCCAAGTTTGTTAAAATCGGCTCAGCCGTTTCGAAGATACAGGATGTTGTTTACGGAAACCTTTGAATACCCCCCACCACTTTTTCTTTAGAGATACAGCAAAACTTTTCAAACAAAAAAGGCTCCGATTATCCTCGACTTTAAAGATCAGGTATTTTTTTGTTAGCTTAATATAGCGGAATTCAAAGAAACATCACTTTTTTAGATTCAAGATTGCAGTTACACCCCCTAGCGGCCATTTCAGAAACTTGAAAATATTTTCCAGGTTTTTCTCTTGGCCGTTTTAGTAATAAATTTTTTTGCCGCAAGTCTCTACGATGGATAGTTTCCCAGATACAGTACCTCGCATTCTTAGTTGGCCACCCTGTACAAGGTGTAACAAAAACTGAAATAAGCAGTACGATTTTTTGTTCGTCTGGTACTTCTCTGTATAAATTAACTTCAAGAAATTAGAATTTATTTAGGAATTTTCCGCTTCAAATATCAGAATTTTTGATTATACACTTTATAGTAAATAAAACTTGGAGGCAGAAAAATTCCAAATTATTTTTTTAGTGTGTTGGACATACTGTACAATAACAATTGCAGAATTACAATAAGAAAACATGTAATCTTATTATCGGGACTTGAATTTGAAACTCCCAGTTTCGCGCTGGTTGAGTTACCAGTTACTTAGCAGTGCCCCCAGCTGACATTCATTTATTTCGTCTTAAAACCTATAGTCCATTCTGAACTAGTGTAAAGTAATAAACCATTTTAGTTTGAAGTTGTTGACAGATTTCAGTGGTACTATAGGGTATAACTAACCCTTTTTTAAACCATTCTCAAATTCAGGTAAATACTTAGTAACCAATAAGAGCTTTGTGGCTTAACGTTGTCTAGTTATTATAATTTATAATAATACAGTGTAAACTCTTTATAACATTATTCTTTATAACGATAAACTCTCTATAACATAGAAAAGATCACAATTTGGTTGGTTTACCTTAAAACCCATACATTGATACACTCTTTATAGCGCAGCAGCCATTCTCTATTACGAAGAAATGTGTTCATATTTAGACACAGAAAATCGTCATTGTCGGTGTTATTGTTTATGTTATCTTATCAGGTTACAAAAGACGCCAACTAAACCTTTGAGGCCCCGAAATGTCAGGCAAAGTTAACTGACTATATGTATTAATTTTATCAAAAACATATATATTAAAGATTATTGTTAATTTGGTTGTTTTTCTTTCTTCACTCCATATAACGGTAACTCTCTATAACGATAAAAAATGCTCGGTCCCTTGAGTTTCGTTATAAAGAGTTTACACTGTATATTAAATATGTTCAGAAAAGTCTTAAATTTTTTATTGGTTACTAAGTTTTCACCTGAATTATTTAAAGAAAGCTAGGTAACTACTCTATGGTGTCACTGAAATCTGTCAAGAACTTCAAAATAAATGGTTTAACTGCGAGCACATTTCTCCGTTGTATTACAACAAAGAAATGTGCACGTGGCCATTGTTTACGTGCAAAAGATGCTCTCTGATTCATGCAACGTTTCGTTGCAACGCAGCACAGAAATGTGTTTGCTGGTCTGAGTTGCGAACACTTTTCTTCCAGATTTTCATACAAGACTACACAACAGAGAACTGTGCACGCGACCTATGAATCTATGCAACAGAAAGATGTGTTCGCAATTCAATATTACTGTACAATATTTCAGAATTAACTTACAGTTGGATGAATGATAATTAATTGTTTTCCATTGTGTAATATAATAATACAAGATACCAATTTAAACTGATGTATTTTTATAGGTGAATCTGTAACAGATTCTAAACTCAGGGTGCGTGGAATTGAACATTTAAGGGTTATCGATGCGTCAGTGTTTCCTGATATTACCAGTGGAAATATCATGGCACCGATAATAATGATCGCTGAAAGGGGAGCAGATTTCATCAAAGAATGTTGGAAAGACCATTCTTGATTCGCATGAAAATTAGAAAAAAAAATTATCAATTTTTCATACCAAAAACTAAAAACTGGAAATTTGTCGAAGCAACCAAAGCTAATTTTATACCTGACGCTTAAATCTTAGTCAAATTATTTTTGCATTTATTTATACAAAATTTTAAAGAATAACGTAATTATTTATTAAACTTACCAGTTGAAGTTGAAGCTGTATGGATCTGAAACGAAAGAAAATATAATTAGTAATTGAAATTGAGTCACGTGCATTTTGAGATCGGAAAAATGGCCTCCACTGAAAATACCTCAAGAAAACTCGAGAACCCAGGCAACTAGTTGCCTATTCTGTATAGTAGCAACTTCATTAGTGTAAATATTTAATTTTATTATTTTAAATAAAAAGCACCGTGTTTAAAAACTAGAAAAAAGAACATTTTACTTAGGTATTTCTTAATTATAACACATTTATTATCGGATGTATATTTTGAAAGCAAAATTGTCAATTCAGCGAAAATTACACTCAAGTTTTGCTCTCGAAATATTGTAAGTGCATGTCAAATAATAAAGAAGTGACCTAACTACTTTTTTTTCTTTCCAGTTCTAGATATTTATTTATATTAATTTATGTTTTAAGTCATTTTTACGAGTGTAATTATTACAAAAAATATTTATATAAGCAAATAATAGATTTGGTTTTGGATTACCATATTTTATAAAAAATTTTTAGCAAATTATGTTTATTTATTTATTTGTTTCGTTAATGTTAAATTATTGTAGAAAAATTGTGGAAAAATAAAAAATTGTTCTGGTAGTTTCTTAATCATCCTTTAATTTTTCTTATAAACAGATCCACGTGGCCTTACTAACTGATGGCCTTTAAACAAAGAAATTTTAGACTTTTAAAGTCTCACTTTTCCTCTCGGATCATTCACATGCATTTTAAAATTGAATTAATATTATTAATTTAGATAATTAATCAGCGTAATTACTTTGCGGTTGGAAGCACGTTTGTGTAATTTATGCAATTAAACAAAAGCAGAAAGAAAACAAATGCATAACGCATTTTCAAGGTCGACCAATCAGAGTGCATCGACATTTATTTTCAAAACAAAACTACTATTTGTAAACTTGGTTCATAGTAGGGCTGATTTAAGGTCTACATTATTATGTAACCTCATTGGGAACGTCATGCTGATGTTAGAACAACGCAAAAAAAATGCAGTCAGTTGGCGACAGGATTATTTCAACTTCAAAAATATTGACATTTTGACATAATATAATAAATAAAATAAAATAAATTCTTTATTCAAGGATGAAAATATGTACCTATTTAAATAAATTGCACGACCAAAGTTAATACAATTAAGTAAACATATTATTTAAAATCAATAAAATACATGAAATATGTTTATAAAATAAACAGAAACACTAGACATATTATAATTATTAGCTTCTCTGCTATTCCGGGCTTTTATTCTCGAGCAATGTTGGGTAAATACGGATACATCCAATAAAAAAGTCACGACAGCATAATGTATCTATCTATAATAGTCAGTTTATAAGTCCCGACGAAGCCGGACTAGGCTGCTAGTATATTCATATTTTTCGGATACAACTGCGTGTTCATTGGTCACACTTTTGGCACTGTTTGAACTTGACATTAGCTTTTCTAGGCTACTAAAACTAACTTTAAACAGCCCGAAGAATTCGACATTTTGACCTACAAACGCGCAGTTGTGTTTAAAGAGTTCACTCATGGGCAGTTCGGAGCCAAATCGGAACTTGTCATAAAAAAACAAACTGTCAAGCGCAAACCGAATTCGCGTGGCGAGGATTCCGTACCATTCTGTTTTCCGTGAGAATTTTCGGTTTACATGTACACTATGAGTGAGGCTCTATATTTCCTACTTTTTTCATAATACTTAGGTTCAGTACTTTCGGAGATAAGATGGAATAATGTCTGGTTTTCGCAAATTTTCTTTTTTTTTTTAATTATGTATTTTAAATTTATAAGTAAAAAAGTAAATTAAAAAAAAATCAAAAAACCCTGCGTTAAGAGCGAGCTTAAAAGAAGGAAACAATATTAAATGACATCATGCAATCGGATGTATCCGGTATTTCTGTTCAACTTATTACAGACTGTTACTACATGTATGCCTTCGACTGCATGTTATCATTTAATATTGTTTCCGTCTTTTTAGCTCGCTTTTAACACGTCGAGTTTCTTTGATTTTTTTAATTTACTTTTTTTATTTTATTTTTTTTAGTCTCGTTTATTTTTTTTCGAAGACATATGTTTTTGCAGTCTTTTTAAATAATTTGGTTTATTTAAAGTTTTATAAGATTATTTTCTTTTGTATATGCCTAATAGTTTGAGTCCTGAGACTTTCGAGGTAAAATTATCATAGGATGATTCAATTAATAGTTTCGTTTGACAATTTGCCAGTTACATTTAAACATATAAGTTGTATATATTTTTGTAATCCCCTTTTAATATTTTTCATTTTGATAGCCTATTGCATTCATTTGGAGAAAGAAAAAATTTCGAACCACACATAATGGCACCTAATATCCGCCATTTTGATTTTTTTGACGTCACCTATTCTAGGATACTTGGGCGCTGAGACAAATTCAACGATACCTTAGTTTTAAAAATCCGTCCTGCCGTTTGGATGATACGAGGTAATAAAGAATATTATAGGTATACATAGATACGCGCAAAAACATAACCCTTCTTGGTAGTCAGGTAAAAAATAAGGTTGCATTTCTCATAACAAGGCCTTTCTGTTCGCTATTTTATTATCAAATATTATAAGCAATGTCTCGGAAAATATTTAACCGATTTTCATGTGATTTTCATGAATATCAAAATATGTGGGGGGCTTTAGGTTATTCATTATGCTATCATAACAGAGGGACATTATTCCCGGACAACGCTGCGTGGGTAAATACGGCTACTTTCTCTGTATCGAACAAAAACGCTTACATAAATATTTTAACTAAAATAAATAATTCAAAGGATATTTTATGGAGCAGATAAATTAGTTAATAATAATTATTTTGTTTAACACAACGTTTCGTAATAATTTATTACTTCTTCAGGTGCTCTATAAACAATAATATAAAAAATTATAAATATTTTAGAGGAATTAGGATCAAAGAAATAAAAGACAAATTATTATTTCACAACGTTTCGTATTAATATTAATACTTCATCAGGTGATCTAAAATAAAATAACAAGACAATTTAACAATCAATAATAAAACAAATAAATAAATATTAAACATACCTTAATTAATTGTCTCAATAACTAAATTTAATTCAATTATCTTGTTATATTATTTTAAATTATCATAACAAATCAAAATTTAAGATATTACAATTCATACAGAATGACAATTTGTTTTATAATAAATAAACAAATAAACAGTTTATATTAATCACAATAGTTACGTAGTAACTAATTATTATATAAAATTTCATTACTATAATTTTATATATGCGTCAATCTCAGTCATTATATTAAACTTTATATTTTCAAATATCAATTTAATTAGTGTATTTGCCATATGGCAACATACACTATTGGCATCGGTCGGATGGCGGGACCTAGGGGTCGGACCAAAATTTCTCGACGTTTCATAACCTCCTAAACACTTTGGCACCATTTTTAAAAATGTTTATATATATATGTATATATATATATATATATATATATATATATATTTATATATATATATAGGTATATATATATGTGTGCGGGCTATAACTTTCGAAGGAGTTAATTCATTTTAACGAAATTTGGCACACATGTTAGAATCCATCACCGCACGAAGCCTATTTAAAATGGGCCTAATCGGATCAATTTAAGGGTGGCTTTTAGGGGTTGAAAAAAGTTTTTGGGCCCCAAAATACCGAAAAAAATCTCAGAATCGTTTCAAAATTGAAATTTAACCCTTTAATAGCAATTAAAAAGTGCCCCCAAAATTTTAATAAAATTGGCCCTACAGGACCGGATTTAAAAATTTTACGAATGACTAGTTTGCAGATAGTGAATTATTTACTGAAAGGTGTATATAACTTGATATAGAGGTTCGATTGATAATAATATTGCAATTAAGAAAAAACATGTTATTTTAAGGGGTGTATTAAGGAGTCAAATTTTTTATTTTGCCCAAAAACCAAGTTAAATTCGCATAATAAAGCCACACTGTCTGTATTAGCAAATACACTATATTGTCGGCAGGGTTTTGGCACTGCGACCCGGGTTTTTTTTCATTATTAATAACATAAATAATAACTTAAGTTATCTTTATCAACTTTTTATATTTATCCAAAATACCATTATATAAACAACTTAAGTTATTAGTGTCAGTTTTTAAATTTATTGAATCGTTCAGATAAATCCAGATCATTTCACTTATGTTCCTTTTGAATTGATTAGACTCTATATCTAATATTTTAACTTTATCAAATTTAAAAGTATGTCCTGTACTAAAATGATGTTTTGCCAAGGCAGTATGTTTCATTTTTAACATGTTTACGTTTTTGCAATCTATTTGATGTTGATATAATCTATTTTTTAACCATTGTTTAGTTTGTCCAATGTATACTTTATTGCATTCGCATGGAACACAATAAATTAATTCAGAATTACGGCCTTGGTCATCTTTATCTTTCAATTTTGAATATATTGATCCTATAGTTTTAAAATTATAAAAAGTTGGTCTCCAATCAGTGTTAAAGAAAATTCTGGATATATCACCTGATAGTCCTTTAATATATGGAAATTTAAAATAATATTTATTATGTTTCAATTTGACTATTTTTTGATTACGTTTGAACTTATCAATACATAAATTAATAAATTTAGGAGGATAATTATTTTTGTCTAGTATATGTTTTACTTTTAAGATATTATCATTATGATAAATTTCATGACTGAGATTGATTGCGCGGTGGAGAAGACCAATTGCTACTGAAATTTTTTGTGATATTTGATGGTTTGATGTAAAATTCAATAGTCTCCCTGAACTTGTAGGTTTGGAGAACCAATTTGTTCTCAGACTACCATCCTCTTGTCTGATAACCATGACATCTAAAAATGGTAATTTGCCATCTACTTCTATTTCTATAGTGAACTGGATCCTTTTTTCCACTTTATTAAAATAACTTAGTAAATTGTCAACTTCGTTTTTAGGTACAGCCATGACAATGGTTAAAAAATAGATTATATCAACATCAAATAGATTGCACAAAACTATTCCACACAACTACAAAATTGTCGGTATAAAAATATTCCATAATCTTGTTTATTTTGACCATTTTCATTTGCTGAGAAATAATATTGAAGAAAGTATTTTCATACATAACTTTTATCTTAAATATTATTAAGAACATGCTAGTTTGTTATTCTATGCTGATAGTAAATCTGTTTAGCCATGAAAAACAAAAAAACAATAGGCATGAATAAGTTAAGGTTACAATGTTACTGCGTGCAAGATTGTATAACAATTATTTAAATATTGCATACTTCTACGAACAGTAAAGCTATTTACTTAATTGAACAAAAAAAAAAGAAATAATAATAATGAACACCTTAATACATATGTCCAAATATTTAAATATCTATTTTAACAGATGTCAATTAAGTTACATATAAATATTTCCTAAAAATTAAAGATACATTCAAAATAATTCGTAAAGTTTATATTATATTACCATAGGAAATCTAGCGCTATTTGTACGCTCAGTTTAAGAATTTATAGTGCTGTCAATTTTTGGTCATTTTCTAACAAATTTGACGTTACATAAGCCAAAGTGAGACAGAAATTTAACAGCGCTGTACGCATCTAACACAGTTAAGGCAGATATTATAGAGTGTAGACTAAAATACATGCTCGACAACTAAGCTCATAAGCGGAAGCCTCGTTAAATTAAAATTCCTTCTATGTCCAACAAATTAACTATTTCCTTCCACAGTAACCCAAAATATTTTTAGTAATATATGAAGTAGACTTAAATATGGGCCGAAACGTTATTATGAAAATCAATAAAGTTCGATAAACAGTCATTAAAATCTATTTGTTTAAAAAAAATTAAATTACTATTGAATTTTACTTTACCACGCACGTGTGCGGTAAAGCTTGATTCTCGTAATGGATCGTAAACTGATTCGTTACAGGTTGGACGCTGATGTTCTCAGCTGTTGACCGTCTATAATCTACAATTGTTCTTCTACATGCATTTGAAGTTGCTGCTTTATGGGGAATGAAACAAAAATATTTTTGAGGCATAATTCTAAGGCCGGGAGAATTAGAGCTAAGACGATCGATCCTGTGTGAAATTGAATGGTGGGGATAAAACAAAATACGTTCACATTGAGGCGTCGATTTTTGGCTGTGTTGTACGATAAGCTTCGTCCTCCTAGTTCTTTTGCCCGCTCCCATTAATAGGACTTTGCATAATTTTTACGCGTAAGGGCTGCTGTCATGGTTATGTTTCAGGCCCTTTTTGATGCGTTGGATGGCTAAGCAACGTTTTTCAATATGAATGTAGATGACGAAAAACTAGTAGAATTAAACATTTGTTTGAAGGGGTAGAGTCTGATATCTACCATTAATCGTTTATCGTAAAAAGTTTATATCCAAAAGTACAGAAATATTTATCTACATTGTACCACCTCTTCAAATAATATTTCTTATTTAATTACTATTTAATTAAATCAATATGAAAAGTGCCCAAAAAAGTGAGCAAAAAATGTGTTTATTGATATCTATCAATAAGAATAATTGGTAAATTTAATTTATCGTTATAGAAACGCTCGAAACTATCCCGTATTCATCCAAAAAAACGTTGCGTGGAAAATATTTCGTCCCACCCCAACCACTTAAATTTAAACATCACTTTTCTCTAGTTTTCTTGGTTTAAACAGAAGTATGTTTAATCGGTCGCACAATTTTGAGATATATATTTTTTTATCTTAAGTACTTTTCTGTCGATAAAAATGTTTTCCGCTTATTCCTGTATACGTTTGAGAAATTGGGGTCGTTAATCACGGAAATAATTCTTTAAAATATTATCAAAAATACGTGAAACAATGGTCATAAACTTTTATCAAAAACAAGAAAGAATTCTTACGCAAGGCTTTGTCAACTCTAAAAAGTATAACTTAACTTTTTTGTATAAAAAGAATCCTATCAATTGGATTTCAGTTCATATGTTTCTGGCGTATAAATCCATTCATTCGTAACACTAACATTTTATGTACTTTTTTGTAATACACTGAATTATATTTTTAATTGATATCAAAAAAAGGAGTATATCAATTGGACGCGTATATAACTTTGGTTCTCTAGCGAAGGTAAATTAATTTTCAATTTCGTTTAATATATTTATAGTTTTTTTGAAAAGTTCTCTTTAATCTTAACTTCTCGAGGGGTTGACCGCTGCTGTGTTTGCAGGAAGATCATGGAAAGATTGCACATAATTTTTACTCAAATCGATTCAGTAGTTTTTTTCATTAATAATTTGAATAATACAGAAGCTAATTAAATATTCTTCGTTAATAGAAAAGTGTAGTCTGGTCTATTTTAAACAGTTAACTGATTCGAAATATATTAATATATAATAATATATTGCCTTTTTGTTTTTTCATTTCTAACACATTTTTGGGAAAAACGCTAAGAAATTGCTGTCCCTTAGCCATATCTCCAAAAGGATTGGTCAGAAAGAATTAAAAAATAAATGATTGAACGAAAATTATAAGGAATGAACATTTTTAGCGCGATTAATTATTATAAACAATTGAATTAACACTGTGTTTCCAATTATTAAGAATGGACGTCAAACTGGTATATATAGTATATCAAGCTTCTTAACCGCAGAGTTGTGGGTTTGAATCCCGCGTTAAACAAAAATATACTTTTGTTTGTTATGTTAATTTATTGTTTATTGTATTAAATGTGCTTTTTAACAAAAAAATTGAAAGCCTAAAAATACAAAAAAAGAAACAAACAAATTGTAAGGAATGAATTTATACATTTTATAACTGCAGAACCAAAATTTGGCTATAGAACCGGGGGGCTGGTGCGACGGAACACTAATTGTGCAAGTATAGTTGGCACTTTATCGATTTTTCTTTTATTACTTAATTACTTATTTATAACGTTACGTCTTCAGGTAAAAGACAGATTGTAAGCTTTGCATTAGTTTGGAGAAAACGAATATTTGATCTGTTTTGACTGTTATCAATAAATTATTAAAAAAGAACATTTTTCGGATGAAATTGAAGAATTTATTTCTTTATAAAAGGCAGAATAATTGTCACTTTGCGACAGTTACCAAATTGGCACTTGAAAATAACGGTTGCTAGTATGGCTTTCAATAATATATTTTTGTAAGTATCTTTTTAATTTTGAAATTATTAATTAAAATTATTTTTGCATGGCAAGTACCAAAAATTAACTGCTGAATAGTTTTAAAATCTATCGGGAATCATTTTATGATAATTAGAAGGAAAAAATGGGCTCATTATGTTCAACATTTTTTATAGTATCTTAAAGTTTTTCCTCTAGTTCCAATAAAATCGTTTTTGATAGATAGAAGACTTTTAAAGACTTTTTGTGTTCATTGATCAATTCATCATTACAGAAAAATTCTCTTGGGTCCATTATAAAGGACTGTATCAAATATTGTTAAATTTCATTTTTTACTGGACTTCAAGTCTGAATTGTATTCTCTTTCGTTTGGTATTAACGGCTTAAAAACTAGGTTTTTTCGACATAGGTCCTTTGTAGCTGACACCAAACAATTATAATAGAAACATTTAAAATATTGGTTATTTAATTATTAAGTTAATAACTTTAAACAAATGCCGTCGTGGACTTTTTTGTTGGAAATCTTATACTGGCATGAAATTTCGTCGCGCATGGTTCTCAGAAGATTATAAGCAAGAGTTAAAAAAACACCTATTTAATGAATTTTTGCCATCCTAGTAATTAGGTCTAGAGTATGCTGACCTAAGATAGTTTCGATAATTTTGCGAAAGAAGGAGTTGATTCGCGTTTGCGTTTGAGAAGCAGACCTATATAGTTACTTAAAATTTTATGAAATTGTTTTTTTTTTCGTGTTAAATTCGAAACATTTTTTATAAACCCAATAAATATTTTTTCCAGAGTATCTCTGAAACATGATACATTTAGCTTCCAAAACTAAAAACCCGATTTCTAATGTTAGCAATAATTAAAAAAACCCGGGTCGCAGTGCCAAAACCCTGCCGACAATATAGTGTATTTGCTTATACAGACAGTGTGGCTTTATTATGCAAACTTAAGTTGGTTTTTGGGCAAAATAAAAAATTTGAGTCCTTAATACACCCCTTAAAATAACATTTTTTTTCTTAATTGCAATATTATTATCAATCGAACCTTTATACCAAATTATATACAACTTTCAGTAAATAATTCACTATCTGCAAACTAGTGTTTTCATAAAATTTGTAAGTCCGGTCCTGTCGGGCCGATTTTATTAAAAATTTAGGGACACTTTTTAATTATTACCAGAGGGTTAAATTTCAATTTTGAAACGATTCGGAGAATTTTTTCAGTATTTTGGGGCCCAAAAAGAGTTTTCAACCCCTAAAAACTACCGTTAAAATAGTCCGATTGGGCCCATTTTAAATAAGGTTCGTGCGGTGGTGGATTCCAACATGCGGGCCAAATTTAGTTAAAATCAATTAACTCTTTCAAAAGTTATTGCCCGCACACACATATATATATATATATATATATATATAATATATATATATAATATATATATATATATATAATATATATATATATATATATATATATATATATATATATATATATATGCATATATACATATATATATAAACATTTTCAAAAATGGTGCCAAGTTGCTTAGAATGATATGAAACGTCAAGAAATTTTGGTCCGACCCCTAGGTCCCGCCATCCGACCGATGCCAATAGTGTATGTTGCCATATGGCAAATACACTAATAATAACCTTCCACAAAACTTTCTTTTAGGTTATTGTTAGTTGTGGGTGCCACAGTTGACGTAAGAGGATCTCAGTCTGGATCTGTACAAAATGTGCTTCACAATATCTGCTCTGCAGTATTATCTCCAAAATCTTGTGTTTGCGAAGAAAGGCAAGAAATGCCTTCCTTGGCATACACATGCGGTGGTGGAAAATACACGGAATTCATGAACCTCGTCGAAAAACAGTTAGAGGTTGAATGTGACATGGTCGATCCTGTAAGATGTGCCGAAGAAAACGACGAAGACGTAAGCTTAACTATTTATTTACTACCACAGATAAACCGACTTTTATTTGGACACAGCAAGCATCAATAACGAAACATTATCACAATTTGAGTTCAGGAACATTTGAAATAATAAAACAGCCTGATTACTCTAAAAGTTTCTTGCGGGTTTTCCAAAGTTTTAAGACATATTTTACGACAGCTAAATGGGAGTTGGGACACGTGAGTAACATCGCTTTTTATTTTAAGACTGATTTCGATTTCATCGTTGTGGGATCCGGAGCGGCTGGAGCAGTGGTAGCATCTAGATTATCAGAAAACAGAAACTGGAAGGTGTTGCTTTTGGAAGCCGGTGGACCAGCACCCACTGCCACATCTGTTCTTGGAACATATTTCAGTTATATAAAGCATCCGTTATACGACTACGATTATCCTCTTGAACCCGAACCAAATGCGTGCCTGGGAAGACCTGGTGGTATTTGTTATTGGCCAAGAGGTGTGTAATTATTTATACAAAACTAGTCATAATTACTCAACATTGCCCGGGAATGTAAATCCTCTTCATTGTATCGTCTTTGACGGATTTGGAAATTGGAGTTTATTATATTGCTTACTTGACAACGGACAATTGATACCTTATCATTTAATTTGGCGTGAAAATGTATTAATGTTCTAATTTTAATATATATTTTGATAAAACATTTTTCCTCTTCTTTGATGATTCATGAACGCTCGGTGTTCTTTTTGAATCTTAGAGTGATTTAGATCGCGAATTCATTCTTATAGATAAATGTAACAAATTTACTGAATATTAACGTGAAGTCCGTAAATTCGCCTCTATAGAAAGGTTTTAAAGTTTGATTTTCCAAATTTAGGTAGAGCACTGGGTGGTACAACTATTCTTCATGGATGCATGTATCACAGAGGCGTGCCAGAAGATTATGACGAATACGAAGCACTTGGAAATGAAGGTTGGGGCTGGGAAGACGTGTTGCCATATTTCTTAAAATCAGAAGACAATACTGAAATTGGAACTGTTGCTGATGTACGTAATGAAAATTATTTATTTAATACTTAGCAATGTGGTATAGTTATCTAAAAATATTAAATGACTAATATGGTGGTCATGATGTGTAACTGGTCGAATTTTTAAAATATACATGTTTGTTTAAAAATAGTTTGGTAAATAAAAATTTTAAAAAAAATTTAATAACCTTGGGTAAAGTTCGCGTCAACAAGATAGAAATCGTTTCGCCTTATTGTAAATATTGCTTCATAAATGTTAAAAATACCTTTTTATTTTTGTTGACTTATGACATAATATTATTAATTAATTTTTAAGATTACATCACATTTTAATGAACGTTACAGGAAGGTTATCATCAAACTGGAGGACTCCTCAGAGTAGAACGTTTCCACGGTCAACCTCCGATTGCTTGGGATATTTTGAAAGGCGCCGCCGAGCTTGGTTACAAAAGTCCAATCGATTTGACTGGTAAAGAACGTATAGGTTTCAATGTTATGCAAGCGACAACAAAGCATGGACTCAGAGCTTCTTCAACCAAATCTTTCCTTTACGACATCGAAAAGAGACCAAATCTTATCATCAGAACATTCGCTAAAGTAAGTAATAAAAGACACACTTTTACTCTCTTAGATATCTATTAGTTTTAGATTAATTTAGATTACGGGATTTAAAAGTGGGGTGATTTAAATATAGTAGGTATGAAGCAGCGAAAGCAGCAAAAGAATATTTAAAATAAGCAATTAGATTATTCATGTATAACAAGCTTCGATTTGATCAATTCTGGTTTTTACTAAATTTTTCTGGTTTTTAGTACATGAAATAGATGTAGAGAACTAAAAAAGTCGGAAACCAAACTAACTGATGTGTACTATCTTAGTAATTAAGTTATTCTTGTTGTGGGATAATGAAGGGTAATAAATGAATTTAAACAAAATGTTTATTTATTTCAGGTTTTAAAAGTACTAGTCAATGAACAAGGAGAAGCATATGGCGTAAACTATTTGAAGCACGGAGCCTCCTTTAATGCTATAGCTAAGAAAGAAGTTATCCTTTCAGCTGGAACAGTAGAATCACCGCGCGTATTAATGAGCACTGGAATTGGTAATAAAGAAAAATTGGAAGCAGTTGGTAAGAAACTTTATCTTATTATGCTTCTACACTGAAATTAAAACATGTAAAAAATTCACAAAATTCGAAACTGTGAGATTAATCAATTTAAAACTATCAAATTTTAGGCGTGAACGTTATTAAGCACCTACCAGGAGTTGGACAGAATCTTCAAAATCATGCATCTTACAGCATTACGTTCCACGTTAAAGAGAAGCCTTACGAAACACTCTCTGTAGATACTATAGCTGAATTCTTCGCTAATCGTACAGGACCCATCACATCTACCGGCTTATCACAGGTAAATCAAGTTGTTTATAATTTATATAGTTATTCCTGGCAGAAACATCAACTAGTTATAATATCTGGTAAATACAACGCTAGATATGAGTTTGAGATTACAATTGATCGATTTTTATTAATAAACTAGCGGCCCGGTCCGGTTCTGCTCGGATTTGTAGATTACCTATTAAAGATAGACATATTATGCTGCATTGGACTTTTTTTATAGAATAATAATAATAATAATAATGCGTTTAACGTCCGTTTCTCGACTTTATGTCATAACAGACGCCATTCGCACCATTACTGTTTTTCATTTTACCACTTCCCGTTTTTTCTACATTTCTTAAACTTCAACTTATATAATAGCAATGGGCGAATGAAGGAATTACAGGAAATTAGGATAAGGTAGGTAATTTTTGAACTAGGAGTTTGATAGGTAATCTGGAATTAATTGAGGGAAACCATGGAAAACCTCAATGAAGATGGCCGGTACAGGAATTACCGTTTCTCGGCGAAAGGCAGTAGGAAAAAGTCCCAGCCACATCTGCCCCCGCCGGGAATCGAACCCGGACCTCCCGAATGCGAGTCTAGTGCTGTACCACTACTCTACCCAGCTCGTTTTTTTATAGAATAATACGCATAGTATCCACGGTGTTGTCTTCTATTTATTATTAACGCGCGATTGAGATAAAACACGGTAGCGACAACAGTAGTGGAGCCTTCGGTTCCACCGTATTACAGCCTTGTCTCGCAGGACTGCGCCCAAATCGGCAGTATCAGCAGTAGTGGAGCCTTCGGCTTCTCCGTATTATGATTTTGCCTCACAGAGCTGCGCTCACCAACGAATTCATTTTTATTATATAGATAAAACTTTATCGTTTAAATAACTACAAATCACATTTTTTTTGAATAACAGGTATCCGGATTTGTGAAATCAAGATATGCTGACCCAAATAGCAATGTTCCAGATATACAAATGTTCTTTGCTGGATACTTAGCAAATTGTTCTCTGACAGGAAAATCTGACGAATTACAAAGTGGAGTTGAGGATCGATTGATATCGTAAGATGTTATCACTTTTTACTAGTTTAAGCTATATTTTACTGAGGAAGAAGATAACAGGTTTAGTGATCCATAATTTTTCCTTTATAGAATGACTCCAACTTTGCTTCGGCCACAGTCAGTTGGCAAATTGTCGCTCAAGAGTGCATATCCTGAAGATAAACCAATAATTAATTCGAATGTTCTATCAATTTTGCACGATGCAAATGTAATTCTTGATGGAATAAGGTATAATATATATTCTGTTTATTAATTTTTTAATAAATGAATCAGTATCAATTACTGACAAATGTACTGTTTGCTACCGCTTTCTGGTTTTGTTTCGAACTGATAATGTTACGATGGAATGTAATATGCTTCTTTTGTTAATCGGTAGATTAGATCGATGATAAATTATTATAAAAGCGATAAAGAAAAGTTAATTGCAACCGCGACAAAGCAAATTTTTGATACAATGCAGTGCTTTGTTTTTATAGAATTGCACAGAAATTGGCTAATACTAGTGCTTTGAGAGATAAACTTGAAATCGATCGCACACCAGCACCTGGTTGCCAGGATCTTACCTTCGATACGGACGAATATTGGCTTTGTATGATCCGTCATATGACAAATCCGGAGAACCATCAGACGGGAACATGCAAAATGGGACCAAATACTGACCGTAAGAATAAAGAATTAAAAAAAATTAATCTTTAAAGTTCAATTCCAGATATATGTTATAATAGAAAACAGTATCACGGATAATTGGAATAATGAAAATAAATCAATTTAAACACTCATTGATTGCAACATCTTTTCTTTAATTAAGACTTTTTCAAGCTCTCAATATGCTTAAATGATAGCAAAACTATGATATAATATGCAATTTGGCATTACAAAAAACAATAATTGTTTTTTGTGATGCCAAATTGCATATTATATCATAGTTTTACTATCATTTAAGCATATTGAGAGCTTGAAAAAGTCTTAATTAAAGAAAAGACGAAACGTTGCGATCAATGAGTGTTTAAATTGATTTATTTTCATTATTTCAATTACCCGTGATAGTGTTTTCTATTAAAAAAAATATTTGCTACACTTATATACTCGTATATATTGTCATAGTTAAATTTCATTTTGATTAAATTGGCTCGATGAAAAAAAACGAGCTTTTTTCAAAACCCTATAATCCGATTTGATTTGTTCTGATTTTAGTTGCAAAATAGTATACTGAATCTTGCCGATTGATTTTAAATGTAGCACATTAGACAGAAACTTAAAAAATTTAACAATTTATTGCCAACGTTACGTTAACTTGGTTAACTTCATCAGGGCTCAAACTTAATTTATTACACATTGGTATTAGTAAAACTCAATCTCGTTACACACATAGTTGTAGTCTTCATTCTGTGATTAAATTTATTTAGAAGATGTGTTTGAAGCTTATATCGTGTTTTCATTAAAATGTCCACAAAGCTTTGTGGACATTTTAATTTCTTAAGATTACACCACTCGAAGGACGACAAAGATACATCAATATGAATAAAAAATACTTAACCGTTTTTGCTTTCAGCAATGGCTGTTGTCGACAATCGCTTAAGAGTATACGGTATAAAAAATCTACGTGTCGTTGACGCATCCATTCTTCCAAATGTACCGAGCGGCAATTTGAACGCACCAACTGTCATGGTTGGCGAAAAAGGAAGTCAAATGATTAAAGACGACTGGAATAGAAAAGCGTGTTCCGAGCTATAAAATTTCACAAAATATGCCTTATTCAAATGTTTTGTTATATATTATTTAAATAGTTTTGATAGAAAGTTACGTTTTACATTATATGTTTAAACTGTAGAAAAAATGTTATTTTAATTTTTTAAATACAGTTCTCAATTGTGTTAAATTGTTATTTTATTTCTAACCAACAGGCTTACGCGAGTTAAAAATCATTTTGACGAATATATATCTTAATCATTTTAACAAACAGCCATTATAGTGCAGTGAATGAGTCGGGATTTTTCATGGTTTTCGTGTTTTTTTGCCAGAGCTCCAAACTAATCACCCTCCCGCGTTTTCTAGGTCGCTGAATACGATGGTGATTGGCAAAAAAGTTTTTTCCCTCGGCAACCCCTTCGAATTGACCAAAAACCACTTCCACATCGCCTTTTCGCGCACAAATCGATTTCCAAAACGTTTTTTGGCCTGGTTAACAGTCTTTCAGGCACCGGGGATCAGTTCTCAAGCACTCTCCTTGAGAACTCCACCTCTTGATTTCCAAATTACTTTTGTTGAAAAAAAGGTTCAGACAAAAGTTGTACAGTTTTAAGGGGGACATCATTTGGAGACAAATACCATCCCTCATCCCCATCCCCTGCGCAGGAATGAGGGTGACTTTGACATTTTTAATAGGAGCTCCTATTTTTTATCACAAATCATGATTTTTCGATAAAAAATATGCAACTTTTGTCTGAAACTTTTTTCCAACAAAAGTCAAGGGGTGGAGTTGGTTTGGGTCACACCACAGCTACAGATTATAACTAGAGTCATTATAATAACTGAAACCAAAATATAATGTGGTGAAATTACTCTCAAAGATTCAGTAAGTTTGACACAATTTTGTATGATTAATTTTTTGTCATTATTTATAGTCACGGATACCTCAATTGTTTTTTAATTTGCGAGAGGTATATTATTTAAGGCACGTATTTTATGATAATTCTAGTTTACATAAATTCAGGTCACGAATGCATGTAATGATTTAATTTCAATTTGTGATTTTAAATTTGCTACTTTGTTACCAGCATCGGTTGGGTGTACTTCAATAAAATATACAATTTTTTTTGTTTCAAAAATACTAGATCATTGTTTTTTAGCACTAAACTTTTAAGTTATATATAAATATTATTCGAAATTGAGAACTTTTTATATCTAAAAAAAACAAGAAATTGGTATTTTGCAACAGTTCACAAAACGAGATTCGAAAAGGGTGGTTTGTTGATATGGTTTTCAATAATATAATTCTGTAAGTATAATCTTGAAAAATGTTTATCTTTATAAAGAATAATTAAGAGCACTATGCTTGAAATAATATTTAAAAAAATCTCAGTAGTTCCAGTGACAAAGGAGGGGCGGTTTAAAGCTTGATTTTCCTATATTTTATTTAATATCTTTTTAACTACGCATTTTAAAATTATAAAAAAATATACAACTTGTATTTCTCATAATGAGCCCTTTTATGTGATACGTCACATGATGTACCTGATTTTTAAAAATTTTCTAATTCTCTAATTTGATCTCAAAAATCGGCATTTGTTTATTTACACTATGCGTCTGTGATTGGGTGATTGGCGACAAATTTGCTACTTAGATGGAAAAACGGGATTTTGGGTGCCCCGCTCAGGGTGCTAGTGGGACGTGTTTTAAGAGGGCAGAAAAACGGAATGTCCCTCCTAAAAGCGGGACATCTGGTGACATTACTGCCGACATCAATCAAAAAAATTCTAAAGCGATCAGACACGTCTTGTTTTCGTATATATTTATCACTACAAAAAATTATAAAAGAAACATTCCAAATATTTGTAATATTTATCTGTATTGAGCTATGAGTTAACAATATCTTGAAACGTTGCAAAGAATACATATTTAAAAATGTAGATACGTGAGTTTGTTAAATAAATAAAAATGCAAATATTACTACTATACGTACAGTAGGGATTCGAGCCTTTTGTTCACAGTGAAAACTTAATTACAAATTATGTTTTCATATTTCAAGTCGATTTAGTACCAAATTTTTCGTTACTCCCTGTATAATACGTAGTATATACACGCAAATTTGAATAAAAAAAATGTATGCATAATGTTCTATATATAATTAATTTAATACTGTAATAGATTGTTATCATTACAAAGAAATGAAATTGTAACTTTGTATCTAATAAAACTGTATTCTTTAACGACTTTGATGTACACACATTATCTACCGAGTGTTTTTTTCAAAACTTTGAATCGATTGTTCCATTGTATGGCAGTGAATAGAGAACATTTTGAAAACTTATTATCTTAATTTTAAAATAAAGAATAATTTAATTGTAGTACCAGGTGAGATTTTTATTGGCAACTCGGAATACTCCCCCACCCCTCATCATTATCATCAACATTATCAAGACTTTACACAAAAATAAAAGGAAAAATTAATAAAAGTTTTAGACAAAAGTTGTTCATTTTTACACAAAAAAATTTTTTATCATAAAAATTGGGGGTTTTTATTTAAAAAACAAAAGTTACCCCCTCCCCTGCCGAGGGGTGGGGGACGGGGTTGGTATTTCCCCCTCAAAACCCAACAACTTTTACCTAAAACTTTTTTTGATTCAACCGGTGTATCAACAAAAAAATCCATTCAAAGTTTTGAAAAAAACACCCGGTATAATGTATTTAGTCATACCTAATTTTTGATTGTTTATTTGTCAATAAATTTTTCAAAAACGCGGAGAAATATTTTCGAGAGTATTTTTCGATACACAACAGGGTCACTAATAATTTAGCACTGAGTTGAGAAGACAAAATGAAATTGTTTTTACTTTTCTTTTTTGATCAAATTGGTTTTTATTAAAATCACGTTTTCTTTTTCTTAATGAATTGTTCAGAGAAATGATGGTTTGAATATTTTTTTAAACAAACTTGAAAACCTGGTTTCCAATGTTCTAAATAATGTACAATTTTCTAATTTATTTGTGACTATCTTTCCATGGCATTTAGAAGGCTCCGGTGATATATGAAGCTTAGGACACAGAACAGAACTTAACTGAGCCAGATTTTCTATTTTCTGACAATAAACAAGGGCTTATTACAGAAAAAACATGTATATAGTATTTAAGAATCTATTCAGACACAACAATTGATTTATTTGTTGTAATTGTAATATTTAAAAATAACCACAGCTGTAAAGTTAAATTTATTTACTGTTATCTCACAATGATACTCCGTAAAACATTTCTTTAGATTACTGTTAGTCGTGGATGTCACAATTGGTGTAAGGGGTAATCCATATGGATCTGCATCAAGTTCAACAGCCAACAGTTTTCCTGGTGGACTTCAAAAATATTGTATTTGCGTAGGACGACGTGAAGTTCCTTCTTTGGCACAAACATGTGGAAGCGGAAAATACACGGATTTCATGAACTTGGTCGAAGAAGAGTTTCAAAAAGAATGTGACATGGTCGACCCTTTAAGATGTGTGGAACAAAACGATGAAGATGTAGGTTAAATACAAGGTTACTAGAATGCTAAAAGGTTTGGCGTAAGAGACTATAAACATACTCACGTCTGTGTTTGATTGAGTCGATTGCTTACGTTACCCATGCCCATGGCTTGGCTTTTCAATTGTTGTTATCCCAACTCTTTTGAAAAAGACTCCATATGACGTCGCAAGCCTACTTTCCCCGCGCTCTTTCGCGTCTCGCCATGTCACACCTTCAAAAATGCTAACGCCCAACCTTAGTTTCTAGTAACCTTGGGTTGAATATTTAATTGCTACCATAGATCATTCTTCGAAAAGTTTCTTGCAACTTTTTCGAGGTTGTCGGACATTTTATATGATAACAAGACGGAAGAACGTACAATTTTTTTTTTCTATTTAAAGACTGAATTCCATTTCATTGTTGTGGGATCTGGGGCGGCTGGAGCAGTGGTAGCATCCAGATTAACAGAAAACAAAAACTGGAAGGTGTTGCTTTTGGAAGCTGGTGGACCAGCGCCCACTGCCTCGTCTGTTCCTGGAACATATTTCAGTTACATAAAGCATCCGTTATACGACTACTATTATCCCCTTGAACCTGAACCAAATGCGTGCCTGGGAAGACCTGGTGGTACCTGTCACTGGCCTAGAGGTCTGTATTTATTCTCTGTTTTGATTGGTAATAAGATAAAACCTTCCTAAATAGTTTCTCCACTTATACATTGCAATCGAATGAAAAACTCTGGAAAAGTTTCCTAGATTATTGGGTTCAGACTGACATTTCTTTTTATATAATTATGTACAGTGTACACCATACTAACATTAGAGAATAGGGCAGAGCTAGTGCAAATTCAGCAAAATAATAGTAATTTTTATTTTTTACCAAATAAATATTGGAGAGGCCGAAATAAAAAGACGAAGTAAATTACAGTATAAGACGGTTAATTAGAGGAGACATTTCGGGAGAGAAAAGACAAGAGAGAAAAATATTTGCAATCCGGATTTTCATAATACTACCTATCTGTTCGTTCAAGGCAACTCTGGTTGACATATTATGCAACTACTGTATTCATAAATTAGTTTGTTTTGGAGTAAATAAACGGAATGTGTTACCTACTTTTAAAATTTTCTTTGGTTGAGGATAAGGATGACTAAAATCGCAAATGCATCCCTAAAAGAACTCCATGAAGCCTAGGATGATCAAAACCACGAATTTGTCTGTGTAGAAGAGTCTCAGATTTTATTTTTTTTAAATGCAGGGAAAGCAATGGGTGGTTCAACTATTCTTCATGGATGTATGTACCATAGAGGCGTGCCAGAAGATTATGACAAATATGAAGCACTTGGAAATGAAGGTTGGAGCTGGGAAGACGTGTTTCCATATTTCTTAAAATCAGAAGACAATACTGAAATTGGGACTGTTGCTGATGTAAGTATCGAAATATAGTCTGTTAAAATGGGAATTTAAATTTGATCTCAAACATTAAATGACATTCAAATCAAAACTTCTGCAAAGTTTTTAAATAAACATTCGGTTAAGATAGATAAATATAAATTAAGCAAAATACAATAGCTTTTGGATTTGACTTGTGAATATTGATTCGTAAATGTCAAAACTCCTTTTTTATTTTTATTACCTTATGAAATATTAATCTAGTTTTATGACATCTATCACATTTTATTGAGAATTATAGAAAGGTTACCATCAAAGTGGAGGACTTCTCAGAGTAGAACGTTTCCGTGGTCAACCGCCACTTGTTTGGGATATTTTGAAAGCCACCGCCGAGCTTGGTTACAAAAGTCCAGTTGATTTGACTGGTAAAGAACGTATTGGATTCAATGTAATGCAAGCGACGACAAAGAATGGACTCAGGGTTTCTTCGACCAAAGCTTTCATTTACGACATCGGAGATAGACCTAATCTTGTCATAAGAACGTTCGCTCAAGTAAGTAATAAGAGGTACACAATTTTCTTCTCAAAAGTTTAAGCCCGAGGTTCCAAATTTACTTCTGAATCTGCTACCGCCCCATGGAAATCCACAGCGCCCAATGGGGGGCGGTACCGCTCCGTTGGGAATCTGTGGTTTAAGCGATTATTATGAATTGAAAGGGATAGATTTATATTTAATTGATCTGATTTAAGAACCACAGAAGACAACTAAAGTTTATTTAAAATTAGCAGAGATATTTAATTTCATACTTGGAAAATTTGACAAAACTGGTCTTTACTATATTATATCTATCTCGTTTATAGGGCAATTGTTTCTAATATACCGAGTCTTCTATCAACTAAGATATTAATCTAATGTTGGATATTAAATTATAATAGAATAATTTATAGAAAACTTTTTATGTTAGGTTTTAAAAGTACTCGTCAATGAGCAAGGCGAAGTTTATGGCGTAAATTATTTAAAGAATGGGGTCTCCGTTAATGCTATAGCTAAGAAAGAAGTTATTCTTTCTGCTGGAACAATTGGGTCACCACATATCTTACTGAACAGTGGAATTGGCAATAAAGATGAATTGGAAAAAGTTGGTAAGTATTTAGTGTATTTTTATATTGAATTTAAATGCATTATGACGTACCAACATTTAAATTAAAACTACAAATTTTCAGGCGTGAAAGTTATCAAACATCTACCAGGAGTTGGACTAAATCTTCAAAATCACGCATCTTACAGCGTTACGTTTCACGTTAAAGAAAAGCCATATGAAACACTCAACGTAGACACTATAAATCAGTTCTTTAAAACTCGTAGAGGACCTTATACATCTACCGGCTTATCACAGGTTAGTCAAGTCGACAATATAATTAACTTTTTTAAATCAATCAATTGTAATATATAATTAATCGAATGCCAAATATGAATTTTGAATAACCCTTTTGAGTCGAAAATTCTAGTTTTTTAGCCGTTAATACCACACGGAAATAATACAATTTAGACTTAAGTCCAGTCAAAAATGATATTTAACATTTTTTTGAATTAAATCCCTTATATCTGAAACCACTAATCAAACTTTAAAGATTTTTAAAACACAACTCTTTTTAAATAACAGGTAAACGGATTTGTGAGAACAAGATATGCTAATCCAGAGGACAATATTCCAGATATACAAATGTTCTTTGCTGGATACTTACCTAATTGTTCTTCGACAGGAAACGTTGGGGAATTACAAAGTGGAGTTAAAGATCGTTTAATATCGTAAGATATAATTGCTTTATTTAGTTTAAGTTATATTTCTCTGGCACTACACTGAATGAAGAAGGAGTTATTCGTTATTTACTCAAAAATTGTAAAAACAACGTCGACAATGTTAGTAATAAATGTAATTCGTTTTTTATTTCTATATAGAATGACGCCTACTTTGCTTCATCCAAGGTCAGTTGGTAAATTATCGCTTAAGAGTGTATATCCTGAAGATTACCCGAAAATTGAGTCGAAAGTGCTATCAGATATGTTCGATGCCGACGTAATTCTTGAGGGAATTAGGTTTGTGTGATTTACCTATATGAATGTTTCAATAAGTCAACGAAATACCTATATCAATTTTTGGCAGATATATCTACTGTTTGTTATCGGTTTATGTTTTAGTTTCAAAATTACGAAAATATTGATACCGGTAATTTTAATTGTTATTTCAATGCCAATTCTTTTTTGCTATAGTTAGAAGAACGGATGACATTATTTCATTCTTATAATCATCATAGAGAAAATTATGGCAATGTTACATCAGAGAAATAACAGATTGTTACTACAATACAGTGTTTTTGTTTCTATAGAATTGCACAGAAAATAGCTAATACAAGTATTTTGAGAGATATACTTGAAATAGATCGTACACCAGCACCTGGTTGCCAGAATAAGATTTTCGATACGGACGAATATTGGCTTTGTATGATCTGTCATATGACAAATCCGGAAAACCATCAGACAGGAACATGCAAAATGGGACCAAAAACTGACCGTAAATACAAAAAATGAATAAATGTTTCATTGAGTAGACCTGCTAGAATCTATTACACTTAGGTGTATTATACTTCGGGGTTAAGGACAAATCAGGACTATCCTGATCGCTCCCTCACCCACATAAGCTCAAAGTTGAAGTGACATTTCTTGAGATTTATGAGCTCGTTTCATTGATGCGTTGTCAATTTTGTTTTATCTTAGGACGTTTGCAAAAAAACGGGTTCCAATTACCCGGTTTTTTGCAATCTTCGTTGGATTTTCTCGAAAATCCGATTTTTTCAATATTTCCCCGCCATCGACTCATTTCTCATTTAATTTTACGTTACCAAGGTTTCCCCGCCGTTTCATCATTTTCTCTTTAACAATACTGAAAATTTCAAACAGATATATTGCTGAAGAAGTTTCACTTCAAGAATTTGTTTACACGATTTGTTCTATTATAATTTTAGATGCAAAAAATATTATAACTGACATTAGTTGTGGCTCATTAAAAATACCTAATCGTTTGGTTTTTCAGCACTGGCAGTTGTGGACAATCGTTTAAGAGTATACGGCATCAAAAATCTACGTGTCATTGACGCTTCCATCTTCCCCCATGTGCCGAGGGGTAATTTGAACGCGCCAACTGTCATGGTTGGCGAAAAAGGAGTTCAACATATTATTGACGACTGGAATAGAAAAACGCATGCCACTCAATAGCTTTTAAAGATATGCTTCATTATAACTTTTTGTTGCGCATTTTAAAAATATATTTGATTAAATGTTACGTTTTACGTAGTCTATATACATATTATATTCAAACTGTAGAGCAAAATGTAATCTTAAATTTTTAAATATATATTTGAATTGTTTAAATTGTTATTTTATTTCTAACCAGCTTCCTCACAGATTTTCTTGAATCCTGATTATTAATAGTATTCAAATTGATATTAGCATCCATGGTTTATACAAGTTCAAAAATAAAAAACCCGGGTCGCAGTGCCAAAACCCTTCCGACAATATAGTGTATTTGCTATACAGGCAGTGTGACTTTATTATGCGAACTTAAGTTGGTTTTTGGGCAAAATAAAAAATTTTACTGCTTAATACACCCCTTAAAATAACATTTTTTTTTCTTAATTGCAATATTATTATCAATCGAGCCTATATACCAAATTATATACACCTTTCAGTAAAAAATTCCCTATCTGCAAAATAGTGTTTTCACAAAATTTGTAAATCCGGTCCTGTCGGGCCGATTTTATTAAAATTTTAGGGACACATTTTGATTACTGCCAGAGGGTTAAATTTCAATTTTGAATCGATTCGGAGAATTTTTTCGGCATTTTGGGGCCCAAAAACATTTTTCAACCCCTAAAAACTACCCTTAAATGCCCCGATTAGGCCCATTTTAAATAGGCTTCTTGCGGTGATAGATTTCAACGCGTGGGCCAAATCTAGTTGAAATCAATTAACTCTTTCGAAAGTTATTGCCCGCACACATATATATATATATATATACGTATATATATACATATATATATATATATATATATATATATATATATATATATATATACGTATATATATACATATATATATATATATAAATATATATATATATATATATATATATATAAACATTTTTAAAAATGGTGCCAAAGTGTTTAGCAGGTTATGAAACGTCGAGAAATTTTGGTCCGACCCCTAGGTCCCGCCATCCGACCGACGCCAATAGTGTATGTTGCCATATGGCAAATACACTAATTAGTTGAAAAAGTTTATTATAATTAATACACTATAATTACTTCTGCGTTGTTTCGATCAAAACTTGGATCTTCATCAAGCATCATAATAGGTACTTCACAATAAACAATATTATAATACAATTTATGACATTAATAAACCAAAGGCAAATTTGGTTTATTATCATAAATTGTATAATAATATTATTATGTTTATTATGAATACCTATTATAATGCTTGATGATCGAATTTTACATCAAAACGTCGCAGAAGTAATTATAGTGTATTAATTATAAAAAACTTTTTCATCTACGTTTCTGGTAATTTATTTTTGAAATTAATAATATTAGTTAAAAAAAGTTTGAAGACACGCTTATATTAAAATATACTAAAAATGAAAAACTATTTTTTAACAATTTAGGTTCATAAATATAAAAACGTGGCTTGTGACTAAAAAGCAGTCATTAGTTACTGCACACGTTTTTATAATTATGGACCTAAATCGTAAACAAATATTTGTCCTTTTTTAGTGCATTTTAATGGAAGTTGTCTAAATTTTTTTTTTTAAATTATAAAATATCCGGGAGATGTCAGGCACGCTTGCGTCCTTGACTGAAATCCTATCTAACAGGTAAGAATCACTGTGTACTGATATGTTATCATGTTCAAAATCAGCGTTGTCGTTAACGAATGAGCTCGATATAGACAGTTCCGTTTAGGTACATCATTAAAAATGCCTAAAAACTACACAAGAAAACGAAATTACAGACAGAAGAAATTTTTTTTAAGTATTGGTTATAAATAGAAAAGTTAATACAGACCCTTTTGAATTGTATAATTTTTATTAATGGAATGAAAGTCAATCTGTCAGAATTGAAAAAGGTCAGCACACGTGTCAAAGTTGACGGGTAGCTATTGTACACTGTTCGGGTAAAGAGTTTATAGGTCACATTGAACTGAATATGTTGATAATATCGCTAGTGCAATATGCATCTGTCAAATCTGGTCACAGAATACACCTCTCACTATAAATGCGGTACTCGATTGAATGGAACCAGAAAATAGATTAACTTCGGTTTAGGCGCAGGGTCGTAGTTAGGGGGCATAGAGGAACGAGCAATACCTTACCTTAGCTAAATGTTAATGCTCTAACTTAAAAACATAGTTGCACGCCTTTTGTAATATCTGCGTCGACTTTCTGATGTCTCACCTAAAATATGGATAAGTTAACACATTTTTCGTTTAAATAAAGAAAATATGTTTTTTCTACCTATATAAAGGCAAATACACTATTGGCGATTTATATTTTAATTTTAATAGTGACGAAATAAGTAAATTTCAAATCTGAAGCAATTCCGCGGCTTTTTTCAAGTGTTTCAGTCCAAAAAATTGTCTCAGTCCTACATACAACCCCTAAAATGGTCAGATAGCGTCTGGTTTAAAACTGGTTTGTATCCGTTTCTAAAAATTTATGGCTATTTTCTGCTAGTAAAGTTTAATTTTATATGTGCACAGAAGTAAATGGGTGTCGCCGCTACAGAGTAAACCACATCCATTTACTTCTATGCACATGTTTTTTGTTGCATCATTCACCATCATACAACGGTCGCTATAATACGGTACAAAACCAAAGCTTCATGTCGGTTAATCGGGGTACTACTGTACTATTTATAAGCAAAAATCTTAATGCGTAACTGGCACAAATTTCATCCGATTATGAGTCTTCAATTAGTCGGGATACATTTTTAAGTTCAGTGACGTAATGGACCCATATTAACTGTTGAGCTGGTATTTGTTAGGTCATATTAGTTCAATAGTAAATGCACACAAAAGCCGAATGGATGGGTCAATTCAAAGGTCGCTACGAGTTTTCCTTAGGTTGCTTCATGATGCATGTACACAGTACAGCCTATATAAACCCTTAGAAAACTCTATTGAAAATAAATAGACCATCGTAATAAATAGGCTGCAGATGTCAAGAAGGGAAAGTGTAGAAGAAAATCCGGATTACGTTATATGTGGACAGATTTTCCGTTCAGAAAGAAAAATTATTTTCGCTAGATTTATTTGTCATAATTATAAACCAGTTAAATATTTAAGCTCCATGATATAAATTATTATTTAAAATCAAGTGATTTTTGGATTTAACAAGAATAACTTTTAATAAGATATTAGCACAACACCGATCTATATAATAAATAAAACGTCTCGCAATACAATTTGGTTTTCTAAGTCAGCGGTACCGTAATATAGCGGCCGTTATATGACTGACAAGAACAAACAATACTGTGGGTATTTTTCACTCTTCCGACTTTATTTTTTAACTTAGAGGATCAGTTTTTGTCTTGTGTCAAAGGTAGGTGCGTTACTTGGTACTTGTTTAAAAATATTGAAAAGATTTCTCAGTAAACCTGCCGTAAAACTATTTAATATTCAGAATGCCTTTACGTCGCCTAAACAGACATTGTTTAAAATTTGAATTGCATTGCATCAACTGGGAACTAACGTTTCAATTTGACATAAAACATGTATCCTTGGGTCAAAAATACGATCTTGAAAATGAAATAAAGTTTTAAGTGACATTAGGGTTCCTATTATAACTCAGTTGAAGTGATAAATTAATTTTATTTTAAAAAACGTGAATTATTATTTTATTTATATATAACTTATATTAGAGGACAGTGTGGCGTAGTACACAGTACTGTCGTGGGTTCGAGTCCCGCCTCTGCTTACTGATGTTTTGTGATGTCGATTTATTTGATACTGTATTTATTGGTAGTATTAATTATTATTCAATAAACGAGTTCTGGCTAATTATCAAGGCTACTAGAATACTGGAAGGTTGAACGTAAGAGGCTATAAACATGGTCACGTCTGTGATTGGTTGAGTCGATTGCTTACGTCACCAATGTCCATGGCTTGGTTTTTCAATTATTGTTATCCCAACTACTGAAATCTCTAGAATTTTCATTTTACAAAAACGTATTCTACGTACAATTTTTAATTTACCGTGCCGTGAATCAGTCAGACCGTACTTTCTTAAATACAAAATTCTTACTGTACATGCAATTTTCGTTTACAGTAACATTATTTTCTTTGAGCAAAATCTTAATAAATATGAGTTTACACATTATATACACTGCCGTTACACACGTAATAGAGATAACATTTACTTGACTCGTCATAATTGTGCGAGGTTTGAAAAAAGTCCATATTATACTTCTGTTCATATGTATAATGCATTTCAGGGAATGCATTATACATATGAACAGAAGTATAATATGGACTTCATCAAACAGATCACAGTTTTTAATAAATTCAAAAATAAATTAAAAGAATATTTGTGCAATAAACCACTGTACACTCTAAATGATTATTTTTAAATGCTTTGTTTTTAAGTCTGACCATGTACAAACAATTGTTTTTATGTACAGTAAATTATCTTATCTTATCTTGTAACTCCACAAGCCTACTTCCCCCGCCCTCACTCGCGTCTCGCCTTGTCACATCTTCAACAATGCTAACGCCCAAGCTTAGTTTCTAGTAATCTTGGATCATTATACTAAAAGGTGTCAAAGCCAAAAATCCGTATATAAAAAAAAATATAATTTATAACAAGCTCGCTTTAATGATGCAAAAGCTTCGTCATGCAATTCGAACCACAGTTATGATATTTCGTTACACTAATGGACGTTTCGCTTTTCAGATATACACATAACATTCGCAGTTGTGGAAAATTACTGATACATATAACTGTCGACATTGTACACTGCGGAAAACCGATGATTTGTGGAAAATGACGTTTCAAATCCCCTCTCGCTTCGAACTACTCAATGTTAATGTACATAACATAATAAGTGACGGGATAAACTATGATGTATGCACTGAATGGAATCACAGGACCCTACTAACGTGTTTTCAAAAATATGTGTACATGATTAATGTCTATTCACTCAGGTTATCCGCCGGCAGCGGACTTTTGGTTGGAACTGAAACTAATACGGCCTACATATTTAGTTTGCATTTTCAGTCTTTGTTTTTAGTTAAGAACTGACATATTCCAGTCTGCTAAATGATCTTAAATATTAAATAAAACGAAACCACTTGCGATTACTGTTCAAAACATTTTTTTATTTACAAAACGTTTCGACCAAATTTTGGTCCTTTTCAATTTATTAAAATATAAAATAAATTATAATTGTTTATATAAAAACAAAACAAAATATTAAAAACAGTTACTAAAATTTTTTATAAAAATTATATAATCTATAATCACAAAAAATTGGAGTAATTTATGGTTTAGTAGACAAAGCAATTAAATTATCAGATAAAGTTTTATGAATATAATTTACAATATATTTATGCAGCACTACATGCAAATAATTATCCTTTGCCTTTTATTAATACTCATATAAATACAAGGCTTAAAAAGTTACAATATTCTAGTACTAATGTTAATGTTCCAATTTCTGACAAAATTTCTATTTCAAATAATATTGATTTTATTGTTTTACCATTTATAAAACACCTTGAACATAAGTTTAAATCAACAATAAAAAAATATAATATTAATTTAATATTTAGATCATATAATAAATTAAAATTACTTAATATTTTGGGCAAAGATAAATTAGAAAATTTCGATAAATCAAATATTGTATATAAAATTCCTTGTAAAGATTGCAAAAAAGTTTATGTAGGTCAATCAGGAAGAACACTTAGTACTAGAATAAAGGAACATATTAATGATGTTAATAAAGTCAAGGTGACATCTGCTTTATATTCACACACTGTCGATTTGAATCATTGTTTTGATTTTAATTATAATTCTGTTAAAATTTTAGATAATGAACAAAATTATTATAAACGATTGGTTAGTGAAATGTTATATATTGAAAAATATGATTCTGTGAATAGGATGAGTAATACAAAGAATCTAAAATTGATATTTAAGGATTATATCCATAAATTATTACAATAATTGTTCTTTGTTTTAGGTTTTTTGTGTCACTCATTGTTTTAATATATGGCATTTCATTATCATAGATTATATAATTTTTATAAAAAATTTTAGTAACTGTTTTTAATATTTTGTTTTGTTTTTATATAAACAATTATAATTTATTTTATATTTTAATAAATTGAAAAGGACCAAAATTTGGTCGAAACGTTTTGTAAATAAAAAAATGTTTTGAACAGTAATCGCAAGTGGTTTCGTTTTATTTAATATTCTATTACTGTTGGTAGAGTCAATATTATTAATTATTGATCTTAAATATTGTTTTCAATTATTTACCGAAGCAAATAAATGATCGCATTTATTTAGTTATGTCGATAACTACAATATACAAATATTATTAAGTACAGCTGTTTTCGAGTAATGTTGATAAAAGTTTTGGTAATACTGTGTTTTGTAAAAATATCATACAATATATATAAAAAAATCCGCAAGAAAACGAGCTTGCAAACAAAGGTTCCATTATAAAGTGATAACGCTTAGCTTTGAGTCTCTAAAATAGAATTTAAACATTTTTGTGATTCTGACTTTGGGTTAGACATGCAAGTTCCATATATCTAGGGTAATTCCGGGATAGATGGCCATAGTTTTTTTATTGTTTGCAAAAACACTTACAGCTATTTTTTTAAAAATATATTTATTGCTTAAGTAAAAGTAAAAGTATGATAGTTTACAACATAATTTAAATAAATTTTAAAATAAAGAAAACACGAACGTAACAGAAAATTCTTAAAAATGGATGGTGTGGCCATCTCCCCCACGTCTGTAGGGAGTGGTGGCCATACCTAACTGAATCAGATTGACACGGAAAATTATTAATTTTTTTTGGATTTTTTTGACTTACTGTCCAGTTTTCCACATTTCTGGCAGAAGTCGCAATAAGACGTCCAGTTTTCATGCAACAACAGCAGGCAATTTACGCATTTAATCCAATCAACTTGTTTTTAGTGTGTCTGTAATACTCCTCGAATCCTAAACATAAACTTTTATCAAAATCTTTAGTTTCACTTTCCCCACTGTCTAGATTTATTTCTATATCTTCTTCGCTACTTGAAGCAAATTGAAATATTCTTCTACTTCCTTCCGATTCATTGCCGTTGCTCTTGCTGTTGAGATTTACGAATGGTAAAAAATGTGGGCCATCTCTCCCGATTGTCCGGTAGAGGTGGCTCACACGATATTTGAACTCAACGTTTTGATTGGAGTCTTGATTTGAGGTTATATTGTAACCTTCAACACTGTTATATCTATTGTCACTCGAAAAATCCAGAAAAAACAATCACAACTTAGAAATTTTTCAAATCAAATATACTTGTCATAAAATATGCATCTAAGTAAAACTAAACAAAATCAATTTACTTACCTGATTTACGATTGCTTTGCCTGATATGATTACAAACGTATGCATTTGGCAAGTTAACATTGCACACAGATCCGATGCCACCAACTATAACTCTAAAGATAAAATTGACTCTATGGCCATCTCTTCCGTATGGCCATCTATCCCGGAATTACCCTATGCCAAATTTCAAGTCGATAACATTTGTAGTTCCTAAGAACATCTATTGTGACGTACAAACCGACAAACTTGCAAGTTTCACTATTTAAGGCTTCTTTTGTATCCTTTATGGTACAGATAGTGGCAGCCCCTTAAAAAATGTCCTCGTACTAAATAAGTCAACAGTGTTATCAGACATATTTCGTCTAAGTTTTTAGCAATTTTTTGAAAGTTTACTTTGTTTTTTTGAAATCAAAATGACATGGCGGACCGCACTCCCCCGTTAGTCCACCTAAAAAAAGATCACGTCGTCAGTTATGTTTCACCTTAACGTGTTTAAAATGTTTACCAAAAATACTAACAGATAAAAAAACAAAACATAACAATGCTACTTATTTTTGAAGTATTACTATAATAAAGAGAGGTATTTTCTTTCACGATATGAAAGAGTTTTGCTGTTCTTGCAGATAGATCAGACAACTTTTTAAAGCTGCAGATACAATCCGAACACCTTTCAACTATTTTTCCTTTAATTTTCTTATCGTGAGATAAGTTTAAAAATATATCAAAGACTTCTGAAATTTGATAGATAGGTATCCGAAACGATATGGTATGAGCAAAAGATATAAGCACCTATAATAAAATAAGACATGCAAGGCTATTTAAAAACTATAATTATTTACAAAACTTATATAACTGTCGACGTTTCCACAGAAATTTTCATGTCTTCCTCAGGACCTTAAAAATTACCAAATTATCGACATTATAAAACTAAATAAATTGTAAAATCAATTTTGTCAAATTTAAAAATAATATTTTATGTAGGTTTGATAGGTATGATTTGATAAATGGAAACTTCCAATTTATTTACTTTTTACAGTTGGGACCATTTTCTAATTTTTTAAGGTCCTGAGGAAGCCATGAAACTTTCTGTCGAAACGTCTACAATTAAAATAGCTTTGTATTCCGTACTTTCTAGTTTTTGTAATAAGGACCTATATTGATTGAAAACGTTTTGAATAAATTCTCTCTGTTGATTTCAAATATTCTTCTAAATCTTCTAAGCTACGCATTTTAAAATTATAAAAAAATATATATAACTGTATTTCTCAAATAAGACTTTTTGAACTTCAAAAAATATTTTTTTTAATTTCCTAAAATTAACCCCTAAAAACGGACTTCGTTTATTTACGCTATACGTCCGTGATTGGGCCATCTAACTCTGTATATGTACCTAATTTAAACTTTTTCCGTCCAGCAAATTCGGAAAAAATAACCTGTGACAAACGGACGCTTTTTCATCGGATATACGGAGCCCTAAAAACTGTCCCGTTTATATTATATTGTTTAGTACCTTTCTGTGACGTCAATACGAATTATTCTGAACCTGTACTATCAATTATTTTCAAGACCTGATAATATAACTGATATGTAAAAAATTGTTGATTAATAACTTGATAGCATTAGAATAACTCAGTTCGTTAATCTATGAGTAGTAAAGTGTCGTTGAACTAGAAAACGTATTTTTGATTCAGCTAACGCTCACAGAGTTGGCGTTAAGCCAAGCACTTCACTACAGTTGTCAAAACAAAAAATGTTCTCCATTTTCGTGATTTTCCAAATTAAATTAATAATTATGTCGATCGATGATTAACAACCCAAATACAGTTAGGTCTCTATATTCGTGTTGGTTACGTTTTAACACCTTCTGTGAAACCTGAATTTTCGTGGCTGAAAATCTATACTCTGTCCTAACTAGCCTCTGATATTTTTTTTTTACAAAATTGCACATGTGATCAAGGCATAAGCGTAATTTCATGACATAAATGTTGTGTTTTAATACAGTGTAACAACGTTTCCGTGCAAAATTTTTTGAATTTGGTGATAAGTTAACGAAAGGATTGTGTTGATCGTTATTTGTTAATTTACAGCATACGCGCCTACACTCAGATCAAATATAACATATTTTCTCTGAAAAACTCGGCAAATGTTTTTCTGCAGTAAAAGCACTTTTCAGAGAAAATTGAAATTCTCTGATTTTTTTTTTTGTACAATTTCTAAACTTAGGAATTCTTTAGAGAAAATAAGAATAACCCAGAAAAAATCATACAAGTTGTCTGATTTTTTCGGGAAAACTCTGGAAAAGTATTTCAATTTCAAAACAACTTTATAGAGTTTTACAGAGAAATATTATTACAAAAAAATATACTAAGGAATTTCCCAAACTTGATAAATTTTTAATAACAGGAATAATGGAACAAATTACCATAAATTCAATTGTTACTCATTTACAAACGTTTCGTTCTGTATTTGAACTTCTTCAGGGCTTTAGCCGTATGATGGTGCATTGCAGAAAGCGTTGTCAGGAAATTGGACTTGACAATGATGTTAAAATTACAGTCTTTAGTTTAGGAGCAGTCTAATGCGGTATTCAAATTTCCGGTCATGTAGAAACAAATTTTTAATTTACATGGAAAAAGGTTACTTTTCAAGCTAAATTTTGATCAAAATACCTACAGAAAATAGTGAAAATTATACAAAAAACTATAATAAATACATGTATACACAGTTAAAAAAATATCGTTTCAGTTGGTCAATTATTTCTCAAGCAGAATCGATTTAAAATTCTACGATGCTATTCTTATCAATAAATGTATGGTCATACTACTCTGTCGTCAAATCAGATTTTATGACAATGCTTTCAGCAAGACACCATAATTATTCATGTATACGTTAAATTATAAGCAATTAATATGTATATATTTACATCTAGATTATTTTTTTCAGAACATTTTCTTAGTGAATGTGGAACAGTTTTTCTTGGATAAGATGGCGTACACATATAAGATTCGATCTCTCATAGCATTCTTTCTCTTGTCACTGCCAGCCAAGCCAACCAGCTAGAGCCAGAGAGAATTGACAAGAGCTACCACCTCCAGAGCCTCCCAGACCGCAAAACCAGTTTTACGAACTTGCATACATAGTACCAATCCGACCCCTATGTAACTGTTTGCAAAGTAAATATAGAAACATTATTTGACAGGCGTACCGATCGTAAGAACATTACCAGAACACATATTTAAAAAACAGAATCATAATTTAATGATTTAGGGACCAGACAATGCCTATATGTAAACTTACAAGGTTCCTGTGTTAAAATGTTTTCTAGATCCCTTTCTAATCTGTGACATGTAAACGTACTATGTTACTACTTTGGTTAGTACATTACGTAATTACTAATTACAATGATAAATTCCAGAGCACGACTGGCAGTAAGGCTCACTTTCTTTATAATTAAACTCGTAAATAAAACTTATATATAAAATATTTAAATAAAACCACAAAATGCTACAATTTTTTTCTACAAAATAGCTGCCAATATGTATTTATTTCAGTGAATACTCAACACTGATTTTCTCAAAAATGATAAAATATAATATGGCAGCTGTTAGCCACCATAAACGTAATTAGATACAGAGGTAACGCCGTTCCGTTGGATAGTACTGAGAGAATGACGTCATCCAGCAGACTGTCAATTGCGTTATTGCGTGGTGGATAAAAATATGAATAGTCTGACAGCTGACGTCATTTATGAAACGATGTAGCCTGTGTTTTTCTAATAATTTTGAGCCACCGTAGTGTCGTATGTGTGGATTGATTTTCTAATAAATATATCAATATAGATCAGATAAAAAATAATTTAAAAACTGCAAAAAGTCGAATGAATTAAAAGAACCAACTTAAAAAAAGAAAATAAACATTAATTAGACTAAAAAAAAACTGATAACCCAATTGCAAAAAATGAAACTAACTAATATCAAAAGAAAGAGATTAATAGGTTTCCGCCTGCTGCGTGTCGAACTTTCTGATTTGTTTTCTTCTCTATTTATTAGTTTCATTTTTGTGCAGTCGGGTTTCTTGTTTTCTTTAAATAATTCATTTTTATTCAAGATGGAATATAAATCGCAACATCTAATTTGATTTTAGTAGAGAGAATATTTGGCAAGGTTCTACACCATAATATTTTACAAGAGGGGGCTATGGCTGTATTTTACGAGAAATGCCGGGTAAACACGGGTTGAAGTGTTTCTATATTGTTTTTAAGGATAGTAAATATACGTTACACGTCGGTCTTACTTGAGAAAACTTCACCGATCGCATTAAAGAGTTCTTTTATTTTTATAAGCTTTAGAAGGTTCACCGTTCAAGTTAATTCATATCTAAAGGTATTAACATAAATTTCAGACATCATTATTTTAAAGTGGATAAGAATAAAAATTACCGTATCTGTACAGAAACATTCTCAGTTCTAAATCTTCCTGGTCCATTGGTAGTTCAACATGGCGTTTCGTCTACAACTGCGGTAGATATTAAGCAGAGCGATGTGGCAGAAAGTGTTCTTCTAGGCGACTCACAGGTAAGACGAAACGCCATGTAGAAACCCCAGCAGTGTTGCTCGAGGCAAGATTAGGATGGAGCGTAATCCAGTTACGACGCCTCCCTTGCTTGCTCCTAATATATACAACAATCAAAATATCGAAAAACGAAACAAATATTTTCTCCTTTACCATTGAGGTACCTCCTGGGATTTGGCGCCTGGAGCGGTCACTCCGTTCGCGTTATGGTAATAATAATAATAAGTTCTTTATTTCCCGAACACCACGAACACCGGAAGATTTGGAACAATGCCGGCTTGAAAGTCTACACAATTGCATTATATTCGCAGTGTTTTTATATAAATTGTTTATCTATAGGTACCAAAGATATCCAGACTTTTAAAGCAAAGGGCCACATTGTTTACTTTAGGAAAAACGATCGACAGAATAAACTATATTTTCTGTGAATAATTCTTAAAAATAAATTCAATAACTTTTCTAAAAGAACATGGCCACGCGCTTATTAAATTAAATTTTTTTTTATATTTTTAGCATTACTTAAATCTAGGTATTAAATGGGTCACTAATCTTAATTCAACAATGATACAATCGAGTAAGACACCCTCTGAAATAATGTAGAACTGAAACCGATTCTAAAAAATTCACAATTTTCGCTGGACGACATTTTTCGAGTACGAGGAAAAAATGAAATTGCTTATAACTGCACGTCGACTATTGAACCGTAAACTGCAACGATTATAATAATAATAATTAATTAAAAAAATCACTTACCATTTTGAAGTTCAGCATTCATTGATCCTGGAAATCAGCATTTTACAAAGGACACCATTCTCACTAATCACAAGCGAAATCTACTACTATAAAAAAATTCAATACATTTCTTTTTCTAAATACCCATGTTTCTAGAACTGAACAGAACAAGTATTACGAGAAATGTTTGTAAAAAAAAATTCGGAAATTAAATTTAAAAAGGGTACCCAAATGTTTTACAAGCGTTCGTTAAACGCCATTGACATAATAATTAATAATATTAACGCTTTAAAGTTTAATCACTTCGTATTCTATTTGCCCGTAAATTCGATTTAAAAATCATTATATTTTTAGATACCGGTGCGCTGGGTTAAAAAAAAATACATTTAGAGTATTTATCAAACGGAACACTGCACTATTTTATTATGCCCTCAAACTTTTTCTTAACTGTCGAAATAAGGAAAAGTCATTGGTATAAATGTTTTGAGCACACTAGCGAAACAATACGCGGCTTTTAATTGCGCTCAAACTCAGTTTTAAATATCACTAAATTTTAAAGATCGAAGGAAGGAGGGAGTGGTTTATGCATTTCTTTATGAAGGATAATAGCAATCAATCGAACACTTTTTAACAAACTTGAATATCAATACTTTGTAAATAAAGCATCTTACACGCGGTCGAAGTGAAACTTGCAAAGCAAATGGATTAAATAAATTCTCTCAAAAACGAAAAAGTTACTTGCGTAATTATAAGTGTAAAATAAAATTAATTTGATTTAATCATTATGCAACTCGGTTACAGTTTTAGCTATCCATTTTTTTCAAAAAGTATTACGTTTCCAGAACAGAACTTTTTTTAAACAACTTAGTTATATTTATTATTAACATTAAAATTAAGCAGCAGTTAGACACGATAATACTGTATTATTATTATTAAATATTAATCGCGCAGATGAAAAATACTTTTTGAAGTTAAAATAAGGTTGTGTAACTTTGGTATACAGGTGTTTTTTAATGTAATTTCGATAAATAATATAAAACATAGATTTGTATGTAAAAAGATCGCACAATTTGATTTTTTAATATAAAGTAAAACGATTAACACGCAAAGATTTCACTATTTCACAGATCAGTTCTTTCAAACACACCATCAGAAACTGGGAGGCAAACTGAACAACGTACAATGACTTGATTTATTTGACCTTTTGAAGGTTACATAAACGATTGCATTAAATGATATAAACTACAGTAAACCAGTAAACTCATGCTAATTCAAATTAAAACAGTAGAATTCGGAATACTAAGTATATTTTTTAAACTAATCTCTTAATTGTGCAAGTATTGTAATTAAAACATTTGGAGTATTTCTTCACTCGGAGCTTCTTGGATATTTTTCAAATTCTGCATACTTATAAACAGTACGATTCCATTTAAACTGTTGGGTTCGAAACCCTGAAAGCAGAATGAGATAACTGTAGATTAATACAGACGTCCGACAATTAAGCTCGTTATCGTTTAGTAGGATTTTATGAACACACAAATAAAATAAAATACCATTTTTTTATTTTTTTGGAAAATATTTTAAAAAATTTTGAAATTCAGAAAATAGCAATCTGAATTCAATAAGAACGTGGTATTAATTACATTTCAGCCTGATATTACTTCATATTAAGCACCCTTGTTAAAATTAAAAAAAATAAATAATGTCTTTAAAATACATTTTGGTACCCAAACTTACCTCAGTGCAGTTAAAAAATAAGTATTAGGTAATAGGAATAATTGAAATTCGAAATATCAGTGGTCTACCTAAATGAACTTACTTTATAATATTCCTTATATACCTTCGATTGAAATTTATCGTCCGTCAAAATTTGCAATCCTATGCTCTGATTTACTTTATCTATTGCTGAAATGCGCGAGTACTTACCACTTTTCCTAATTCTTAGCCACTATTCGTTTTATTTCAACAACACATTTTTTAATGTTTCACAAGGATCCTAAAAGATAATATGAATAAAAATATTGCAATTTTCTTTTTGTAAAACAGTTATTTTATTTATAATAAAGTTGATACTATTTAAATTTAATTGTCCAGAATGATTTTATATTTTTGGAACAGTTCTTACAATGTATTTCTGTGGACAATATAAAAAGAAAATATATTTTACGTCTTTAAAAATTTATTTTCACCTTTTCATGAAAAGTATGCACAAAGTACAAACAATAAAGAATAGAAACCAAGAGCACTAGTATAGTTCTCTTAGAAACTCTTCGACACTAGAAAAAAAATTACAATACTTCTTAATGATAACAATTTTATTATTGGATGTGTACTTCCAGGGTTGTTTTAAGTCAAATGGAGGCTCAGTGCAGTTGGGGATATATGGGGCTCCTTTAACAGAAAGAGTTATTAGCAGGAATAAATTATATTCGTTACAATTGTTATTTTGTAGCAAAGCCCTGGTCTCAAACCCCTGCGGAGGGCCTACCATTTAAGTGGCTAAAACTTGCTAAAACTTCAGTAATTTTTGATAATTGGAGTATCGAGTTTGGGACATCCAATAATAAATTTGTTGTGGTTAGGCATTGTATGGTTTTTTTTCGTTCAAACAGTATAAAAACGTTAAATTGTTTTAACCATTTACAAAATGCACAACAAGAAGTGACATTTCATTAGACATTAGACTTTTTATTTCACGAAAATTCCATAAAGTGATCAGATCCATCAGATGGCTACGGCCTACGACAAACGATTTTTTTAAATATACGATTTAGTGACCTCGTTTATTGGGACATATAAAATTTGTCTTTAAATTATGAAAGATGGCTTTGCTATTTTGTGATCAACTTATGTAATATTAGAAAATATATATGGAGATATAAATATGAAATATTTCTTGTCTAATGGTTTAATAAAAACAGTATATCTACTACCTAGTATTCTCTTTTTATATATTCCAGTAATTAATTGAAAATAAAAACAAATTTGTTGATATAAAAAGAAATCATAAAATACGTCTATTCATATAGAAAAACATTATCTTCATGTCATTTATTACGACAGGGTATTATTTTAATTATTATTTATTATTATTTTTACATTACACGATACAATGTGATAATGATGTGAAAAATAAGCAAAATATTTGTTATTTTTAAATACATATTTCCACTTTTTTTGTAATAGTTGTGCAAGACGTAATTAGAATCAGAAATAATATTCACTTGATATTCAGGTTAGAGAATAGTCCAGTACGAAGAGAAGTCATGATTTACATGGCGTTTTCATTGGCTCATGTATTTCAAATCTTCAGAACTAACTAGGTTTTCAGTTATTAAAAATAAAAATAAAATTGAAAATACAAACTGGCAATAGCTTCGGCAGTTTGTGGTCTTAAAAAATAAGATAGCTATAGTTAAAACATTTTTAAACTTATAAACAAGATTTAACATTTTAGAAATGATTCAACCGTATTTTTATGACTATTCTTGCAAAAGAAATTATGGTATAAGGCAAAATTCTATAAACAAAAATAAAAAAAAAATAAGAATTGATATTATCGATATTTTATTTTCTGAAACCAATGTACCTCTCTCAAAAAAGAAATTTTCTAGATTCGTTATTGATAATATTTTTTCCCTAATTTAATGCACAATATTTTGGATCTAACTATTTTTTCCAATGCAATATTTACAATTGTTATCCATATGAATTATTTGCCAAATGAATGTAACAACAATAAATTGTTTATTTATTATAACAATGGAATTATTTTCTTTATATTGACAAAATATTTATGCTTAAAATATTGCAAACTTATTTTCAACGAACTGTTATGTGACCTCTGCATTTTTTTTTTACTGGAACTCAAAAACTAAAAATATGTTTTTGTGAGACGAGAAAGCATTGTCACAAAAATTGATTTGTGAAATAATTTCAGAACGTAATCCTATAATCACATATATTATGTTCTGAACATTAGACACTCTTAGAAAAACAAATACTAAACAAAAAAACATTTCACTTAGCTATAGAAAAATGTTGTTTTGGAGAGGAAATTGTACAAAAAATTATATTAAATATATATGTTAATACAGTTTAAAAAAAGTCGTTTTCAAGCACGATTGATTTTAAATTCTACAAGGAAAAATATGTGTGGTCACAATCTAAGGTTATAATTGACAAATCAAATTTTTTGAACAAGCTTTCTGCAACCCACCGCAACTCGTTTATAACAGACTTTCAATTCGCTTGTTCCAATCAAAGAACGAAAACATTTTCATTTAATACAAAAAAATAAGAATACTAGAAAATAATACGTTTTCCGTATATTTACAAGCGAAGTTTAAAATTTGTATACGTACATAAATATTTTTAGAATATAAAAAAAATCTAAACGTGGAAAATTCAGTTAATACAAAATATAAATCTTATATGTACATTTTTTTTTGTAATCTTTAAAACTTTTGTCTTTTTTTTACTTATTCACAAAATTTCTTTACATAGTAGTTTTAAGTTTCTACAAGTTTTCACCTTGATTTAGACAGTTTTGATATATAATATTCATTTTTCATTCATTTTTCTTTTATACTTGACAATAATAGTTTTCATAAACATATCAACAATAAAATTTAATTGAAACAAAATTAATTTAAACATTGCCGATACATTGAGCAATACGAGTATATAAAACATTTTTTTTATAATGAAAAAAATTGTATTTGATACAATAATTAATATATTAACGAGTTTTTATCACAATAAATGATATTTTAATATTTTCACTAAATGGAAGAAGTACATTTTGAAAATAATTCTATTTTTAACAAAACGTTGGTTCAGTCGACTGCTAACAGTTCAAGCTTTTACCGCATAAAAGTCTACTGGACAACACCACATATATGATTTTTATTCGTATTGAAATAAAACATCATCTGACCTCTATTGTATTCACTATTTGACATTTTCGATCCAATTTTCGGTAAAAGTGTTTAAAACCAAAATATTTAACAAAATGTCTAACGTTTTAGCGCGTAACTTCATACTATTAATTTTTATGTTACAGTCGGTAACTCCATTCTATTAATTTTGCTGTTACAGTGTGCCCGCGCGTCATAAAAATTCCCTCTCATTATTTTTTCATAAAGCGCCAAAAGAAGTAAAACAATAAAAAGATGCTGCGTAACTTGATGTCATAAATTCTTTACAATTTTAGAACCGGTTTAGCGTCACTACGTGAGCAACAGACTGACAAATGTATTAAAGCCACAGTTGAAGGACTTCATAGTGAATGAGGAATGTTTGAGGATGTATTAGGATGTCATGATGGCTGTGCTAATCCTTGCCAGGGGCTTGTCCTAGTAGTTATGATGTATAGCACAGGACGATATTTAATCCTTAGGTATTAGGTTCGTTGAAGTCTTATCAGTCTCTACTCTAAATATACGTCATATAATTTCAAAAACTGTTGGCATATTACGCATGCGATCGTTTAATTATAGCCTGAGGTTTCATAGTATGGCATTTGACTGAATTTTGGCATGATGAAAGTATATGAATATTGGGAATAATAGCTTAAGTCTGCTATAATTGTTAAGAAACATTCATTGTTGTAGCACTATATAATATAGTGCTACAACAATGAATGTTTCATAACAATTATAGCAGACTTAAGCTATTATTCCCAATTAATTCAGCAGGTACGTAGCTATAAGCGTATGAAAAATATCTACTAACATATGAATATTAATTTTTATTTTTAATATTAAAAATTGCGTATAATGTAGGCGTAGGGCAGCATCCGTTTGAAAAATATCGCGGATTCCGATTGATGATTTTAGATCAAGAAGGCCTTAAGAATGAAGTTTTGAAGTGTTTATATGTCCGCTAGAAACGGTTTTTACTATTCGATAGCTTATTTATTGTAGAAATTTTAAATGTATATAGGCCCAGATTCGGTCAAGTGCAAATCAGGTTGAATTTATATTGGAGATCAAATTAGTAACTTAATAATTATTTGCAAATTTGAGCAAACGAGCTAAGTCCAGACACCAAGAAACATTTTGTTTTAAAACCCCGTTGAATTCAGTTAAAAGACTATAAATTTTCATATTAAATAAGCTATCGAATGCCAAAAACTTCATTCAAATCTGTGCCCGTACTATATTGTATGAATATTTTTTAATTCTTGTGGAAGATTTTAAGGCACGAGCTTGCGGAATCCTGGTAGAGAATCACTGATCTAGACATATTAAAATGGCAGAAAGCTAAACAGTTCTTTTTTCTATCTGCACAACGGTTAGCTATGAATTTTAAAGGACCATACTGATACATTCGTATACATATGTAACCTTGAAACAAAAATAAATGCCTGTGCACACAAAATGGTGGACAGGATGACGCGAGTGTGACATGCGGTCATGTATAAAATGATGTCCCGACATATATGTGGAATACTAAAGGATTTAAGACGCTTTTATGCATAGCCTGGATTTCATGTCCTGGCGGTAAAAAGCTGTGTCAGGAGCTTTACATATTATACATAACCCATACGACAGGATAACCGTTCTGACGTCATCGAGTCCACAAACACCTATTATGCTTGTATGTGTATCAAGATTAATGCGTCATGTAAACTGAATATACAGTGTGCTCGGAAATAATCTGATCTAGGTAAACATCGACAGTGGTCTCTCGTAAATCACGGTCTGCAAGCCCATTGAGATTGAAAAATCTACGTGAGTGAATATAAATTGCTTTCGACATGTTATTCTTGTAAAACAAATTCATTTTTTGTGGCAGGGAATTGGTTCATGCATTCACTGAAGAGTTAAAAAATGTATTTGCGTAATAATAATTTTCTTTAGTCAATTATATTTTGTTTTTGAAATATAGAAAATATCAAATAACATTGATTTTAGTTAAAAAATGAAAATGCGAAAACGTTAAATAGTTGTTTAAAATTTTCTGTGACAACTTTTCCGGTTCAGTCGGTTGAATTGAAACGGTAAACTTTTAATCTTATTATAAATGCTAGAACAAAATTTTAGTACATAAAGGGAAAAATACATCAGTGATTCATTAAAGGATATTCTAAAAGACATAGGATTATCTGACTAAATAGGGCGCATGTTAAAAATAATATGTCGCTTAACAATAGAATCTAACGTTCGTTTTTCTCTTTAGACGATATACAATATAATATATTTTATATAATACAATTATATATTAATATCAAATATTAATTGTTCAGGAGGTCTTCTTTATGACTTTAATCGGTTTTCGAGATACATAGGGGTCGTGGCTACCGGCATTTGTTTTGTGTCCAATAATCGAAACTTATTAAGGTTTACGATCGGTTCGGCTCGATCGGCAGTTTTGCCACGTATCGGATCGACTCGGCAACATCCACTATGTGTATACACTGCCGTGTCAAGCCAATCCGAGTCAGTGAGTGTGGACCATTATTCTGCAGTAATCGGACTTATAGGTACAATACTGTTCAAAAATAAAAGGAAAAAGTTGACGTTTCAAGCTTTTCGTTGCATATATGTGTTTTAAATATTTGAATGTTTTCGTGAACTAATCAAAAATACACACAATTACTGTGGGAATAATAAACCAAGTTATAAGTGTATTTGCCATATGGCAACATACACTATTGGCATCGGTCGGATGGCGGGACCTAGGGGTCGGACCAAATTTTCTCGACGTTTCATAAGCTCCTAAACTCTTTGGCACCATTTTTAAAAATGTTTATATATATGTATATATATATATATTTATATATATATTTATATATATATATATATATATATATTTATATATATATATATATGTGTGTGTGTGCGGGCAATAACTTTCGAAAGAGTTAATTGATTTCAACTAAATTTGGATCACGTGTTGAAATCCATCACCGCAAGAAGCCTATTTAAAATGGGCCTAATCGGGCTATTTTAAGGGTAGTTTTTGGGGGTTGAAAAATGTTTTTGGGCCCCGAAATACCGAAAAAATTCTCCGAATCACTTAAAATTTGAAATTTAACGCTTTGGTAGTAATTAAAATCGGCCCGACAGGACCGGATTTACAAATTTTATGAAAACATTAGTTTGCAGATAGTGAATTATTTACTGAAAGGTGTATATAATTTGGTATAGAGGTTCGATTAATAATAATATTGCAATTAAAAAAAAAATTATTTTAAGGGGTGTTTTAAGGAGTCAAATTCTTAATTTTGCCCAAAAACCAACTTAAGTTCGCATAATAAAGCCACACTGCCTGTATAAGCAAATACACTATATTGTCGGCAGGGTTTTGGCACTGCGACCCGGATTTTTATAAATATTTGACTACCTTCAGAACAAAAACAGAAACGAATTTCTCTCTCTCCCGCCCGTGAGCATTTGGCGATGTTTGATTATATGAAGCGTCCAACTAGACGGCAGCTTGATTACCGCGACCCTACTGTATTAAAAAAAATCACACGTGTTTTGCTCATAATGACACAAAAACTTTCTTATTTTCTCTGTATTTCAAATTGATTTATCTCAAAAGCGACACACAGTATACACTATTAAAACAAATAATTCAAAGGATATTTTATGGAGCAGTTAATAATTATTTTGTTTAACACAACGTTTCGTAATAATTTATTACTTCTTCAGGTGCTCTATAAACAATAATATAAAATATAAAAATATGTTAGAAATACAAATAAAGAATTAACAATAATATTAAATATCATACATATCATAATATGTATGATATCATATCATATATATGATATCATATGTATGATATTTAATATTTAATATTTAATTCTTTATTTGTATTTCTAACATATTTTTATATTTTATATTATTGTTTATAGAGCACCTGAAGAAGTAATAAATTATTACGAAACGTTGTGTTAAACAAAATAATTATTAACTAATTTATCTGGTCCATAAAATATCCTTTGAATTATTTGTTTTAATTAAAAATAAGGAGCTGAACTTTCTGTAAAAAAAAAGTATACACTATGTCGTACGTTCGCGCGACACTATGCCATGAATTCTAATGAGGCTGCATTCTTCCCGTGCAGGATCACTAGTTCGCGCAAAAGTGCGATTGAGTCGCCATGGTATTGTCAAATTGCATGACTGACTCCTATATAATCACAATCGCGATACAGTTGCTAGATGGTGTTTTTTCGCTACAAAAAGTATCATTTGTACGCTTGGCCTTTTCTATTAAATATGTTGAAGGATTTAACTCAGTCATTTGTTGGGTCCGCTATTTCTTAGAATAAATTAACAATATCTCCAAAGAGTCCCAAGAGTTGGAAGATGGGTTAAGGTGGCAACTGGTAAGAACTGTGCTCTGGGACAAACGAAAAGGAAATAAGAAGTAGAAACGGGTTTTTGTTCATTCATGTAATAAACAAGTTTGTTAAGTAACAGAGAATATTACATGGCTATTTTAAAAGTACTTTTTCGAGCTGTTGTTTCGTGTCCCAGAGAGAGTATTACATTTGTACAGCGGCGGTGAAAATTATATTACCCTAATGTTTAATTATAAGGATTCGCAATGGACCGAGCGTCAGACCAATGTATTTACTTCCAAGTATATAGTATCGGTCAAATTTTTAATTCATACTTTATTTTACACAAGACGTTTATGTGTCTATAAATTACAACTGAAAGATGTGTCGAAAATTTAGTATTTTCTCGATTTTCCTTTGTCGTCATTCTAAAAGCTGAAAAGCCAGCTGATTTAACCTGACAATATGTTTTTTATGTGAGAAATTAAGAAAAAAAATATGAAAAAAATTTAGTCGGAAACCAGAGCTATCTACCGGGTACAACTAAGAACCATCCAATACAAAAAAAAATCAACAAGAATTATGAACACACGCACAACGGAATTTTATATATAAAGATTTGTACAGAAGTTTTTTGCAATAAAATAGTGAAATGAAAGATAGCCTATAGCACTTCTAGAATCACAAGAAACATTTCAAAAAAAGTTTAATCAAAATTTGTCAAATAGTTTTTTAGTAATCTCCGTTCATCCACACATTCCAACAAAGAATTTTATATATATATATATATATGTGGTAACAATCAGTGGACAAAATGCTTCACTTAAAAAAAATTGGTTCAGTAGAGACTCTGCTGGCGGAGTGTCGAAAGAAAACGGTTTGTGTTTTAAATGCTATACAGATGAAAATGTGTTTTCCAACACTGTAACAAAAAATAAGTACATGTGACAATGCGTGTACCCTGTTCATTCCGTCTCATTTTTGTTTCCTAAAAGCAAGTTGAAATCGTCTTTTAAGTGGTTGTACACATATTGTTTCATAACCATTTTACTTGTTATTTCACAATTCCCACAGCGGAGATTACGGAAATTCTTATACTCGTTTCTTTATTATAAATTATCACTTTGCATCTACAAAATACATTCAAAAATGCAAATATTATTTTTGTACTCCTATAGAATAGCTGCTTTTCATGCCTGTATATCGATAGTAAAATGACCCATTCGCACATGTGTCTAAAGCAAAACAAAAGAAATACAAATTTTGAATTTAATAATCACCGGTTTAGCTTTATTCATCAAATAATAATTAATAAAAAAAACTCATAAAAACTTTTTAAGCAAGCTATGAGGTGTGTTGTTTTTTGTGGCCCGTGAGGTTCAGACGATCAGTTTCCAAGTATCATCTAAATAAACCAGATCCGACAAATATTTTTCAAAAAATCCTAAAAACACTTTTCTTATAATCTTTTTGATAACATTTCTTTCGGTCAAAATTTATCAGTTTTTATTTCGAAGCTTGATAAAAGTACAACAGAAGCAACTATAAACGGGTGCTTCTCTCTCTCTCTCTCTCTCTCTCTCTCACACACACACACCCACACACAAACATCGACATGTTCCATTTTTCCAAATTACAACCGTAATTGGATGTCTGATGTGTTGTCAAAAAGAAACCAATTTCATGTTGTAGATTATTATATGCAGTCATATTTTCTTTTATACCGTATACACTATACTACATTATATCTATAACTACAAGACAAAACAGCTTATTTGTAGTTAAAAAAACGACTGAACATTTAGGAAGTTTCCACTTTGCTAATAATGATGACGTCAAATCATGATAAAAAGGATAACTTTAATAAAACTCGTGTTGCAGTGCCAAACCCTGCCGACAATAGTGTATTTGATAATACAGGCATTGTGGCTGTAGTATATAAATTCAGTTTCTTTTTTTCAACAAAATAAAAAAATCTCTTAAGGCTGTCGGAACGCTCTGAATTTAAGCCAAAAATAGAGCTTCGGCTGTCAACTGATTGTAAACGTATTCGTCAACATTCTGCAAAAATTCTTTCTCTATAAGGAATAGAAAGGACAAATCTAGGTCTCTAATGGACTACTTTTGTTATTTATGTACTATTTACTAGAAAAAAGTTGGCATTAAAAAAACACACGTTTTCAATGTCATACTTCGACCTTATTCGTACTTATTTCACAAAACTGTTCCATCACAAACCTAAAGTGACATTTCCTTTTTCGGAAAAGTTTTTTAAATCTTCAAAATATTTCCCAAACTTAGAGTAATCAGTTGACAGCGGCACCCTCGCAACAACATTTTTAGTCTCGTAGTTGACACCAGTCAAAAATTGAAACGGGCGGATGATTTGAGCGAGACAGAGCTAAAGAAGGTCACACCCACAATATGCCTTTTGCCTACCTCGTCCCTTACCGCTGGGTCTCAACACAAACAAAATTCAGAGCGTTCCGACAGCCTTAATACAGCCCATAAAATATCATTTATTTCTTAATTTCAAAATCATTATGAATCCAATATTTGCATCAAATACATCCCTCAGTATGTAAATCCGCAAGTCGCAAACTGGTGTTTTCATAACATTTTAGCCTCTGCTAAAAGGTTAAATTTGAATTTTGAAACGAATCTGAGATTTTTTCGGTATTTTTGTGCCCAAAAACTTTTTTCAACCACAAAACACCAGCCTTCTCTTCTACCAGACTACCAGTTATCAAAAGATTAGATATCTGGAACGATTCCAAGTCTCATTGCAATGCCGAAAAATGAGATTTTGAAATGAAACTAAACTGTCACTGCATCAGATTTTTACTAGGCGAGTTCTTAGCTAGGAAGGTGCCCCAAATTAAGTGATCCAGAAAAATAGAAAATTGAGTCATTTAAATGATCTAGATACTCGTCATTCATATTATTTTATTAAAAAAATCACCATAAGCAGTTTTGTTTTATAGTCAATAAATAATAGAGTATTTATCGAGATAGAAAGGCATCAAAGGGCGAAAGCTGTGTTGCATATCGTGAACTTTATATTCTTTATAGATTATTAAATTGTTTTCTGCATAAGGGACCGCCATATTCTCAGCAAGCATAGTTGTTCTCACTTACACTGCGTGACTGCAGGGTGGCAAGATTGTCAAAAAGACAGAAGCCCCCGGTTTCAGGATATAAGAAGTGAACGTACAGCATACCACTCTACAGAAGTATTTATTAATCTCGAATCTACCAAATTCAGTTTTGTTTTTTTAACCGTTTTCAAATTTTTTCTTTGCTTCCTGTTCAAATTATTGGCAAAATTCAATTATCCCTTTGGCGGCGAGTACTATATAATTTTCAATTTGCCCCAGATTTGCTACTGGTTTAGTCATGTAGTAGAATTAGTGGCAGGGCTTAGCTGTGTTCAAGGTTTTGGAAATTGACTGACAAAATATCGAAGTGACGACAATCAGCGTATTGATATTTTTATTGGAGTAGTTGACTGCAGGACTGCACCAACGGATTTGACATTACTAATCCAAATTAATGGTTTATTTCTATATTGCACGACAATAGCGTTTCAGTAACGTTTTAACAATCGACTGAACCAATCATAAACTCATTTTTCCAAACAATACTAAGGCGTTATTTGCTACAACCAAGGTCATTGCATATCCACCGTTGTTGCCAGAAGCAAAAGCGCATGACCAAATCACGATTGCAATCTGATTGGTGAATAATTGATAAGTTAAGAATTCAGAAAATCTATATCAGAATAAAAATGTACTTTCTACTTCGTATTGAAAACGTTATTTATAAAATTGGCACGGAACTTGTGAGTTTTGTGACTTTTTATCAGGTATGCAAGTATAGCAATTTCCAAGTTAATTTTTTTATCGACATGCCATGCCCTGGAAATATAAAGAACGTCTTTTTGCAACAAATAAAAATATTAAGTTAACATGTACAAATTATATAAAACTGAAAAATGTAATACCACACGCAACTTTCTTAAATAAGGCTTAAATTATAAAAAACTACGGAGGCACCGTCCATTGGAAATAATGAACCGATGTATAAAAATGTAATTATATACAGTCAAAGTTCAACCATATTCTTACTTACGTTTTAATATAATTAACTTTTCACTTTTTTTCTTACTGGTTGATTGAGATAACATCTCCATATTACATGTGAAATTTCATATAGCATCAGATGTTTGTCATATAAGTGATAAATTATATTTATATTTAAAATTCACAAACTGATATAGTTGCGTGTGTCATATTACTATTTTTTAAATCAAAACAGACCTCGATAAAAAATGACTCACCTTAAACACAAAACAATATCTTATAATTTTCATTACGCAATCCATTATTCTTTTTACGCTTTTGCTTTTAGTAGTCTATGAGGGTTAAATTTCTTTAGATTTTAAAGTTCGTCGATTTTTATATATCTACATTTTGACATTTCAAAATTTATGAATCTGTAAAACAGACTATAGTTTTTTTTTTTTTTTTGGTACAAAAATATTTAGTACGCAGGCAAAGAGTACAGAACAAAACGTGATCTATTTATTATTTAGTTGAAATTTTTTGTCTGTACTTATGTGTATTTTTTTTTTAACTGAAAACTGTCTGTTTCGTATCGTACATATTTATTTTCGAAATTCAGTTAGACCATAGCGAACGTATATAAAGAAAATATAATGAGAAAAAAACAATTTTCTTATATTTTAAAGTACAAATGCGTAAAATAAAAAGTGTAACGAGCTTTTATTATAGACTTATTAGTCAATTAAAAATATTCCGATCATTTACATTTTTTTCGCACTAAACTTCCTAAAATGTTGATTCACATTACAAAATTGAATTAGCATATTTACTACAATTTTTTACACTTTACACAGTTTTTCGATATATCACAACATACCAAACTTTAAAAATCCATATTTATTTCACGCAAATCGCCACCAGTGTTTGGTATAATTTTTTTATTTAACAAGTTTCTTTTTTTTATAAAAAAAAATTAAAAATTTCATCGCAATCGAAACGTTTCAATTAGTAATTTTCAAAACCCATTCACATTCCTTGCATTTAATGTCACAAATATGTGCATCTTTGTCTGAAGAATGTGGAACAACTTCGAATTTTTCAGTTTGATTTATAACTTCAAACTGTTCGGATGGATTAGCAACAGCTTCAAGAACCTCAGTGGAAGCAACAACTTCAATCACTTCCGATGTTGACGGACCAGAATTTTCACAGTCCTCATCATTATTGGAAGAAGGTTCTTTCTCCACCGTAACCACCACATTTTCAGATTGGTCCAAACCCTGGTGGCATTCATTATTATTTAGACCCCTTATTACGTCACATGAACACGTCTTCAAGAGCGATGCTCTTGCGAGCCGAAACTCCTAAAGCTTCATCCTCAAACGTCACCATTTTCTGAGACGATCTCTGAGCCGACTGCACTAGTCCTTGAGCAGATTCGGGACGTTGTTTTCGTTGACAAGTATTCGCTCGCAGCGCACTAGCGGGAGGCGGAGGAACTAGTGCAACATCGCCGACAACGCCAGCCAAATTGAATTCACTCACACTTCTTGGAACGAAGTATTCCACCAAGGTTTCGTTGCCGCTCGACCTTCTCATCGGAGCATTCCTTTGGAAGTTACCTATTCGACCGCACGGATCCGACTTCTTGCGAGGTAAACTATTGTGTTGCAATGGCGTTCCCATGAATGGAGGCGGTGGACGCTTATGTAGTGGGGGTGGAGTTTTGATAATGTTTCCACCATCGGCAGAAGGCCGATGTCAGGACGTTGAAGAGCTCACAACGCTCATAGCAATTTCTTCACCGTGATGATAATGATGGCAGTAATACGGATCACCGGTCATTGTCCGACATGGTGAATAATATCTCTCTCCTGATCCGCCACACAATTTTCCCATCGTGCGGATCACGGATGCCACTTCCTCTTGAACCAAGTTAAAACACATTGCTATCAATGCCATTCCCGTCAATATATAAACAGAACAAACGCAATGTGATATTTCTTCAGCTTTATGATTCTTTTGATGACTTCCCGGTATTAAATCACCGAAACCAATCGTTCCTAAACTTGTAAAACAAAAATATGAACCTTCTAAAATTGTCCAGTTTTCAAGTCGATTGAATAATAACGCACCGCCGACGATATATAAAATTATTAAAATCAGACACAAAGTAACCGGAACTCGAATTGAATCGTGCGTGGAGCATAAACAAGATCTTCGTGGATTATGTTTAGTGTCCACTGTAGGATTTGATGCAGTTAAGGCATCCGTGCCGCAGTCTAAGATAACGCCTGTTGTTCTGGCGGCAAGGTCGTCGTCTTTTTGATAATAATGAGGCGGTTTAGATTGTGTCGTTGTATCGGAGATGTGATTGTGGTGTGGCTTGCAGGACGATGAAGAATTCGTAACTCCGGTGCATTTAGCTGGAGTTTTCTTGTTGGAGGACGTTGCGACGCCGCATAGTCGAGCGTAAAGACGTCGGAAGTTGCGAGCCAGGACTTCTCCCATCGTTGATAAATAGACCAGCATTAATGGTATGCCGATTAAAGCGTACACTATGGTAATTATTTTACCCCAAGCGGTTCGAGGCGAGACGCTTCCGTAACCTGAAACAAGAAAGACAGCTTGAATTAACTTTAATTAATTGCTATTAATTATTTTTTTATATTAAGTGTGCTAGTGAAGAAAACTAAAATTTAAGTTTGTTTTTTAGCCAGATGCAGTGTAATCCCAGAAAGCTGTTTAAAAGATAGCGTCAATTAGTTTTGATAATTAATAGTATTTTTTTATTAAGGATGCAAGTGAAGAAGACTAAAATTCAAGTTTGTTTTTAGCTACAGCTAAATGCAGTTTAATTCTAGAAATCTATTTGATAGACAGCTTCAATTACTTTTTATGGCTCGTATTTTTTTTTATGGGAAGATTTAAAACTTAAATTAAGTTTGTTATTTAAAAGACATTTTCAATTAACTTTTATGATTCTATATTCGCGATAACATTTGTAATTTAAAACCTAAGTTCATAATAATCACAATTAAAAACGAATTTATAATTTTCAATTAAATCTAATTAATTATTAAAGATGTGTAGAAAAAAGATTTTTATTAGAGCTAAATTTAATATCTTGACAAATTTGAATTACCCCTAGAATTGAAATCGTGCTGTTAATGAAATAAAATCAATGAAATTAAATTTAAAAAATTTTACGCACTGTCAAAACATCGCGACGTGACAGTTGTCAGGTTACAGTCTTTAAAGCTTTGTAATGAAAGTGAAGAGAAAACAATAACACCAGTAATATTTATTTCAACGCCATAAAAACGAATGTAAATTTATGTAAATTGTGTTGATTTATTGTGTGCTCCATAGATTATATTACAGCAATTTTCTTTATTTACTGATATTTAAAGAGAGAACAAGCACAAGAAAGAACACATAAATGAATTCATATTTTTTAAGTTGTTTCTCTTGCAGAGCAGGGGTATTGGTTACCCGTCTGTAAACCACGATCGAATTTTTAGCGGCACGTAAACCACACCCACATAAGCTTAGTAACGGTAAGGTCTGTAGATTATTGGCTACCCGTGGGCTTTTCCCGAATCACAACCTGCAAGTGGGCAGAAAAATGCAAGAAATTTTTCTTTATAGAGCTTACCTAAAATTGTGCAATGTTTTAAGGATGTGTGAGCAAGAGAGGGCACAAAAGTATATCGGTGAGTCAGTGAGAGAGAGAGTTTTACTTCTATAGTGTTGTCAATCTTTTTGTTGAAAGTTTCCATGAAAATTCTGTTAGATTGATTTGATATGTGTGTGTTCAACGGTGATGGTGACTTTTTTCTCGGTTTACTCCCTAGCGACCAAGCGTGCAGCGACGCTAAAGAAGCTTTACTTCAATTTTGAGATTGATGAAGACAGATATCAAACCGTTTAATCTTATTTAACTCGGTAATATTATGAAGCATAGGTAATAGTATCAAATTATCTTGCAACGTGCTATTATTATGCAAAACCAATGCATCTGTATTTTCAATGTCTTTCCGTTATTCCGCCTTAACATCCTCCTGACATACTATAGCATATGCATAAATCAAACCAGGCATTAATAAATCTCCATGGAACGTCAACCGGCATTCGAATGCCACGGGATATTGCGTTTGATAAGCAACCAAACTAATAAACTATTTAGATTTATCTATTTATTGAAATATCATATTATAAGAATATATAATTACAAGATGATATATATAGTAAATAATAGACTGCTAAATCATAGTCCTTCCTTTTCACTTTACCGTAGTCAGACAAAAAAACCACTTAAAAGTTTTAGTTCCAGAGCCTACCGTCATACAGTGCATTTGATATGGTAGCTACGGAAATCGTTAATGCATTAGAGAAAATCGTTCCACATAAAATGTAACATAGATCTGCCGCTCAAGGGATGTTAGTTCGCAAACTGTGAAAACCGTATTCTAGCGTCTTATGATTTTCATTTTTTTATACAAAATTATGTTCTTTTTCGGTGTACCTTGCATTTTCTGTAAAGCATTAATTATTTCCACAGCTATCAAATCAATAACTAAAATTTTACAACCGTATTGACAGCACCAAAGTTTGTCTCATAAAATTAATTGGTTACTATTGTGGAAAAATTATTATAGAAGGACCTATATTATGTTGTATTGAATCGATACATATCTATCTACTGTTTGAGTTTACACTGTCAACATAGCCAACGTCTTGCTATTGGATTTTGTATGTGAAATATTTAAAATCTCCTTAAAAACCTATAGACCTATGCAATAACTCACCAGCCTGCTTCGAAATACAGCTGGGAATTGTTATTATTATATTCCAGACGATTTCTGAACCCACGCTATCTAAGAAAAGTATGACACCGGATTACTTTTGATGTCGCTAAAACTGTCAAAAGATTAAGGATCGATTCATATTAATATTTAATTAATATCAACGTTACGTTACGTTTCGATAACGTCACGCTAATTTACATTCTATTCTAGTGTACAGAAAATACTCTTTTTGCATATATCTCCATAAGGCCGCTGCTTTTTATGTCTGTATAGCGATAGTCAAATGACACATTTTTAGTGAGGAAAGTAAAACCAAAAATGTGATTTTACCAATCCAACAGTTATTTCCAAAAACGACTTGTCAGTTACCATTTTAAAAGACAAAGTAATTGAAGTTGGTCATGTATTTTTAAGTTTTTAATCCCTACTCCTCACGCAAATTGTCTCCTCTGACACTGAGCAGCCAATGGAAAAAATTAATAATGCGTCAAAAATGCAAGAACAGTTTTGATTGATCTATCAAGTGGTGATCAAAAATAAGATGGAAATACAAGAGTTGCATAGTCCCGGATCCTGATGGGTTGAAAATACACGAGTTCTACTGGATTCTTAAAGTTTGGATACAGATTGATAGTTCCCTGTCGTTCTTCAATGAACCAAGTACAAATATTCTAGAAATGCGTTGACATCACACAAAATGACAGGTCTGTTACAGTTTTATATAAAAGTACTGATTATTAGTTTACAGATTGCGCAATATTTTGAAATATTAGTCAGGTGGAAGATAATCTTGATCTGGTTTATTTGCAGTGGCCATACCACGCACCAAATCAAATAAAATAAAAATCTCAGGAGATCTTCAAGGAAAAAGTCGGCGCTTGAAATAAAAAAGCTGTTACTACCACATAAATAAATCGCTTCTTTTTCTTCCTAAAGGCACTTTTAGAGCGACAAGACCCTTTAAGAATGTTTAAGTTTGTAACGATTGTCACAAAATCAATTTTAATATTAAAAATGAATGGGTGAGTGTATTTATGTAACCGCGCGAAGTTATACTTCTTTGTCCTTATTAAAAACTAATTTTTAATATACATGCAAATAATTTATTGCAATAAAATCTTCAAAAAGTTTAAGAATATTACTTTTACAAAAAAATAATCTCAAATATAACACATCTTTAAAATTTTAATTCGGTTTTTACTTTTTTCTGCTGAATGACACTTAAAACGACTATTGGTTGTAATCAAAGGTTAGAGTCGTCTAATATATTATTATGTAGTTTCCAGATGACTGAAAGTGCATTGATTGCGGTCATCTGTCATTTCAGTCTGAGGCTCTTATAACCAACTTCAAACTACCGAATTTTCGTTAGCGCGGCCAGCATCATACTGTCAAATTTACGTTAGCGCGGCCAACATCATACCGTCGGATTTACGTTAGCTGTGCTCGCGTACCTCCGTTGCTTGCTAAAATTTAAAAATATTAACGACTGCTGGATTTTAAGTTCGTCATTTGAAATAAAAAAAATCCTATATAAGAAAATTTAAGGAGATTAAAAGCATGACATATCTTTCAAAGTGATTGACAGCTTTGCAATTTTCCAATATAACACGGTGTCACGTTTCTTGTACAAAAAGTCAAAAAAGGATTATTGAATATTTTTACCTACACAAGTTTTTGAAGATGTTTTCTGTCGTTACTGTTTTTTTTAGTCACATTACAACCGCGAATAGCGTTTTCCTTCCATCTTAAACTAAAATGACCGGAAAATGGAAAAATTGAGAAATGAGATTATTTTTTTTCTTGTAGGAAATGTTTCTTAGAATTTAATCAGCCCTTAGATTTTATTCAATCAAAAATGTCACAGTTTAATAATAAAATTCCTAGACGGCAACCTATTGAAATTTTGTTATCAAATATGTATTGTTCTTACTGACCCCCTCTCCAAAATTTCTGCAAAAATGACTCGGTGAAATGCCACAGAAGTGGCATGCGCAGAAGTGCAGAGAGCTCTACTATCATAGTCAAAGTTCGTTGTTGATCTGTCAAAATTTAAAAGATTATTTAAGCTGGCCATCGTACTAAAAAATGAATGTTACATTTCTGAGTAGACAGCTGACTTTTTTATTTTCAATTTTAGTATCACCTCTTTACTAAATGTAAGTAGATTAAGCAGGAAAATGAGGCACAAGATAATAATTTATTATTTGCTTTCTTTAATGATCTACGTTTCGGCACATTTTGTGACTTCTTCAGGATCTTAAAATAGCAAAAACCGTTAAGTTATAAAATATATTCATTGTATACACAATATCGTACACACATTAATTATAATAATAATAATAATAATGCATTTAACGCCCGTTTCTCGACTTTATGTCATAACAGACGCTATTCGCACCATTACTATTTTCCATCTACCACACTTCCCGTTATATTTCTACATTTTTAAAACTTCAACTTATGTAATAGCAATGGGCGAATGAAGGAATTATAGGAAATCAGGATAAGGTAGGTAATTTTTGAATTAGGAGTTTGATAGGTAATCGGCCATGGCCTCAAATAAGGAACCATCTAGATATTTATCTGGAATTAATCTTCAACTATATCATCTTCATAACCATCTGCTGTAGCTAGTCAGCGTGAAACCTGATTTCTACATTATCATAAGTAGGCCGCCCCGCTCCTTCATCTTCACAAACATTAATTATGGTCTATAGTATAATTTAATCAGTGATGCCAACTTGGGGGTTTTCCCCCTAAATTTGGGGGGGGAAATCTATACAGGGAGTTTTTTAGGGAGAAGAATTTTTTGAGGGTATTTTTAGGGATAAAATTTTAATTGTGTATTTTGTATTTTTTTATTAAATTGCACTACTCTCCATACATACTCCATACTTGTATTCAATAAAAGCTTATAAAAAATGAAAAAAACCCGGGTCGCAGTGCCAAAACCCTGCCGACAATATAGTGTATTTGCTTATACAGGCAGTGTGGCTTTATTTTGCGAACTTAAGTTGGTTCTTAGGCAAAATAAAAAATTTGACTCCTTAATACACCCCTTAAACATTTTTGTTTTTAATTGCATTATTATGATCAATCGAACATCTATACCAAATGAAATACACCTTTCAGAAAATAAATCACTATCTGCAAACTAGTGTTTTCACAAAATTTGTAAGTCCGGTCCTGTCCGGCCGATTTTATTTAACTTTTAGGGACACTTTTCAATTACTATTAAACGGTTGAATGTCAATTTTGAAACGATTCTGAGAATTTTTTCGGTATTTTGGGGCCAAAAAACATTTTTCAATCCCTAAAAACTACCCTTAAAATGCCCCGATTACGCCCATTTTAAATAGGCTTCTTGCGGTGATAGATTTCAACACATGGGCCAAATTTCGTTAAAATCAATTAACTCTTTCGAAAGTTATTGCCCGCACACACACACACACACACACACATATATATATATATATATATATATAAACATTTTCAAAAATGGTGCCAAAGTGTTTAGGAGGTTATGAAACGTCGAGAAATTTTGGTCCGACCCCTAGGTCCCGCCATCCGAGCAACGCCAATAGTGTATGTTGCCATATGGCAAATACACTAATAAGTATTATGATTTGTTTTATTGTATTAAAAAAGATATACTTTTGTCACAGTTGGGGAGTTTTAGTTTGAATTTAGTGGGTTTTGAAATCGCTTTAGGGGTAAAGTTTTTAAAGAGTAGGCGACACTGAATTTAATATATTATTTGTTAAAAAAAAATGAAATTTTCAAAAAGTCCTTATTGTTTAAAATCAAATTTATTAATTTTTATTTTCAAAATATTACAAACATTAAAAAATATTTTTTACAAAACTTTTTTATATGAGTAGAATAATAAATCGTTATAAAAAGCTGCAACATATTTCCCAAAAACACTAAAGTTTTTCCTATTTACGAGTCAAATATTCTTCCAAAAATGTTGTTTCGTTTCGCTTAACAGTTTGTTGACAGACGCACAGACAAACAGACGATTAGAGTTTTAGTACTTCGGGGATCTAGAGAATCATTATTAATTTATAATTCAATCCAAAGTGTTTTTAATATCAATTTAAATTCGGTTCCCACTTTTCAGTTTCAAGTTCCTGATTAATATTTCAAGATTGTACCGTACTCAAATGTCAAATGCTTTGAAATTGTAATTTATTTACATTGATTCTCGATTTTCAACTTAATTCAGAAAAAAATGTTTCAAGCAATAGATTACTTTTAGAAAAAAAAGTGGGTGCGTGTGAAGTAGTACTTCTTTGACGTGATTAAAAACTAATATTTAATATAAATGCAAATAATTTATTCAAACAAAATCTTCAAATAGTTTAAGAATAATACTTACAAAAAATTAAGCTCAAATATTTTTAAACCTTTATAAATATTTTAGAGGAATTAGGACCAATGAAATTAAAAGACAAATTATTATTTCACAACGTTTCGTATTAAATCAATACTTCATCTTTTCTTTTTTTAGTTTTAACAATTTTTTTACTCTGTATAAATTGTAATATAACTACTTAAAAATTTGATTTGTTATGATATCTCAAAATAGTATAACAAGATAATTGAATTAAATCTAATTATTAAGACAATTAATTAAGATCACCTGATGAAGTATTGATTTAATACGAAACGTTGTAAAATAATAATTTGTCTTTTAATTTCATTGATCCTAATTCCTCTAAAATATTTATAAATTATTAACATCAAAAGGACCTGACATATACATTATTTTTAAACCCTTTCAAAATTTTATTTTGGTTTTTACTACTTTTACTTTCAATCCATATATGATATAATAAATTCTCTACTGGATAATATTTAAAACGACTATTGGTTATAATCAAAGATTATAGTCGTCTAGCATATTACATAGTTTCCAGATGACAGAAAGTGCATTGATTTCATCGATCTGTCATGTTAGTCTGAGCCTCTTATGGCCAACTTCATACTGTCGTCGTATTCTTATTAGCGCGGGCTTCTTCATACTGTCGGATTTTCGTTAGTCGTGTACGAGTAACTTCCGTTACCTGCTAAAATTGGACTCTCAACGTGCTAAAAGAAGCATAACTTAAAAAAAACAGTTTTACAAAAAATTAATACGTTTCATTTTTTAATTTATGCAAGTTAAATATTATTTTATACAGTATGTCACTAAATACTGTTCCGAACGGTGTTTATACAGTTCAACCACTGTTAACTAAACTGTTGGCTTTTGCCTATTCACATGCATTTGAAATGTGGAAATATCGCAGACTAGGATCATTACTTGCTGGATAGTTCGCTGGCCAAACTATATATTTTTATCCACCGATAAACTTGCTTTCACGAAAATACGCATTCATTGTTCAGTGCTGGTTCGACTCAAACTGACGCCACCGATAGTATTTTTTACAAATTTATTATACGAACACATCTCTGTTTGAAGAGTTTTTGTTATTATATTCAGTAGCTCAGAATATAAATATCGAGAAATATTCAAAAGTAAAATAATATTGATGAAAATATTCGCTGAATTTGAGTCATCGTTTGAACATTTTTAGTGTATTTGCCATATGGCAACATACACTATTGGCGTCGGTCGGATGGCGGGACCTAGGGGTCGGACCAAAATTTCTCGTCGTTTCATAACTTCCTAAACACTTTGCCACCATTTTTGAAAATGTTTATATATATATGTATATATATATATATATATATATATATATATATATATATTTATATATATACGTATATATATATATGTGTGTGTGTGCGGGCAATAACTTTCGAAAGAGTTAATTGATTTTAACGAAATTTGGCCCGCGTGTTGAAATCCATCACCGCAAGAAGCCTATTTAAAATGGGCGTAATCGGGGCATTTTAAGGGTAGTTTTTAGGGGTTGAAAAATGTTTTTGGGCCCCAAAATACCGAAAAAATTCTCAGAATCGTTTCAAAATTGGCATTTAACCCTTTAGTAGTAATTAAAAAGTGTCCCTAAAATTTTAATAAAATCGGCCCGACAGGACCGGACTTACAAATTTTATGAAAACACTAGTTTGCAGATAGTGATTTATTTACTGAAAGTTGTATATAATTTGGTATAGAGGTTCGATTGATAATATTAATGCAATTAAAAAAAAATGTTATTTTAAGGGGTGTATTAAGGAGTAAAATTTTTTATTTTGCCCAAAAACCAACTTAAGTTCGCATAATAAAGCCACACTGCCTGTATTAGCAAATACACTATATTGTCGGCAGGGTTTTGGCACTGCGACCCGGGTTTTTTTTATTAAGAAAAACGTGCTCAGCGATTTGAATATTTTAAACTACGCATTTCAAAGAAATGTTTATTTATTTTTTTTTATTATATTTTGTAGTAAAGTTATATTACATAATTTTGAATTTTAAAAACGTATATTTCAAAACAATGTTTATTTAATGTTTTACCTATTTCGTTTTTAATACATCTTTACTTTAAAAATGGGTTATAAAATAACAAGTTTTTATAAAGTAAATATTTGGTGTACTTTTAATTTCAATTTATATAAAATTTAAATTCAGAAATTAGTCCGTTAAAGTTTAGAGTGGTGTGTATGACGATTAATTTTACAATCACATGTATAAACTCGAGAATAGGCTTTCGCTAGAGAATTTTTTGAAGTTATACTTCTTTTAGCGCGTTATGAAAAAATGATGAGAGTGAATTTTTAGCATGCCCGTTCACACTATAACATCAAAATTAAGACGAAGAAGTTACTCGCCTAACCACACGACTTGATCATTTTTTTAAATATACTTTTTTTAAATTTTTGAGCACGTTTACCAAAAATTCGACTGCGAATAAAAATGTAAAATAGTGCGGTTTTAGGCTGCAGTACGCTATTATAACAAGGCTGTCTTCCCGGACAATGGCAGAATAACACGACTAGTGTTGTATTGAAATCCTTCAACGATCAAAGATATACTCTTCTAGGCAGTTTGCAAGCACAAACAGATAACATACAAAATAAATAAATAAAAAGCATTCGATATTCAATATTCTTGAAATATAAAACCATTCTAACGGAAAATTATTTCCTAGGAACACCTAACAGTCGACAATTTCACTTAAAATATATCAGCAGCATATTTTAAATTGATTTATAATATATATAAGAAAATAATACACTTGAAATGTTTGTTTTATAACTTCCGTTTATCGAAATCCGAGAATTTTATTTTAAAGAGAACTCTTTTAATGTTTAAAAAAATTGTTTCAAATTAATTCTGTCGCATTTATATTCCATTCAAGATTTTAACAAATATTTGACATTTAATGTTGAATTTATAGCTTTGCAAGCGTACGTCAATTTTGCTCAGATATCGCCAGAGCCGTCTTTAACCTATTGAAGGCCCTGGGCACTTTCGGATAGTGACTATTCAAGAGGACTACTTTTTCCCTAAAAAATCAATTATAATTAACAAATACATTATTAAAAAATATATCGATATATTTGTCGGAAGTACCGGTTATCGGATGCTGATCTGAAACTAGGGGGTCTTATCGATCGCGGGGCCCTGGACACGTGGCCAAAGTGCTCAGTGGAAAAGAGAGCCCTGAATATCGCGGTTGAGCTCTCCGACTTGACTTGCGTTTTCGCAAACAGATCATCCCTCTTTTATCTTAAAGTAAAACTTATTTAGGCGAGTATTGTGAATTTGACGAAAGGGCTACTGAGTGAGATGGCGTTACGAACAAATGTGGGGTTTCTGCCGCAGCCACGTGTGATCATGCAGTATAGCGCATCTATACTTAATAATAATAATAATATATTTCGTTACAATTGACTGTATGTTTGTAACATGTCATTTACAGATTTACATATAAAATTCATTTAGCTTATAAAATTCTTCGGTTATCAGTTCATTCCTTATTACTTCCTTGAAGCGAGAAAGGGTCTCAATGTTTTTTATTTTTGCTTGTTAATTATTATATATTTTTAAACAGTTATAAAGTGCATCTCCCTCAAAGGAAGTTAAGGAATGAGCTGGCAAACGGAAGTCATTTTGCCCCCTAGTGGTTTAATTTATAATTATCAAAAAGCAAAGGATTTTTCCTAACAAACATAAGGCATTCATAGATGTACACACACGGAAGCGTCATAAGACCATGTCTCCTAAATATCCCTCTACAGGAATCTCGAGCTCTTAAGCCCGCTAATATCCTTACGGCATATTTTTGTAATTTAAAAATTACGTCCGTGTTTGCAGCTCCCCAGAAAATGATGCCGTATCTAAATGACTTTTTTTATATATATATATACAGCAACGGATTACAAAATCCATATACTGCGAATGCTGTTTTTTAATGAATTATACAGAACTTAGTTAAAAGAATACAAATAAATAAAATCGTCATTTAGTTTGTAGTTATAGACTCCTGGAGGAAATTTTCGGTTTACGTCATTTTTGTCTTGTTTATCTGTATCTAATATCTTTACAGTATACATATACAAAATGTAAACCGAACAATATAATTTGTACTGCTTACGTGTTTTACTTGAACCGCACGTAAAGGTTATACGTACCCTTTCTTTTTTGGAAAATTTAAATACGATGTGATATTTGTCGACTTGCATTGTTAGGGTGTTAAGGAGCAATAAGTGCAATACGAAGAAGACATCAGACAAAATGAAAATATTTTGGTAAATCCGTACTTCGAATCCACACCTTTATATAAATATCATAAACTACAATGATAAAATAATAAAATGTGTTATTTTGTTATATTGGCAACACGTTATAAAAGTATGAACATAAAAATGAAATAGACAAATACATGATTGGATTTATTGGCAGAAAATATTGTAGCACAACTGTACAATTTACCATACAGTGGCGTACGGCAAAATAAAACAGTACATGTGCACAAGAAACGTTAGTATCTTCTAGTCTTTATTAAGCTGTCAAATTATTTTTTAAACATTAAATTACTTGAATATTTTAGCTGCTTTTTTAATATGTTTCTTTGATGAATAATTTGTCTATAAAATTTGCTTTGACAAATTACTTTTCTATATTAAATTCGCAGAACAGCTTTGTGTATCGTTTTCTCCTTTTTGATGAATATTTAAGATATTCCTCAATTTTAGTCTGCTTCTTGGAAACAAGTTTCCACAAAAAAAACACACACACAATACACTGTTTAGTAATAAATTACATAACATTTTCAATACAAATACTCCAAAGATATTGATACATTATTTTGTCGTTTGTTTAGTGTTTCAATAAAGATAAAATTCACAACAGCTCTAAGTTTTTAAAATATGCTTTCGTAAACGTAAATTGATTTTGTAAAGAATGCGTGAAATGTTAGGAATTTTGCAGACGAGAAAAGAAAATGTTTAACATTTTTTCATTTCTTCCTTTTCTTACAAATACACTATTTTTAGTATTATATCTAAACTAATTATTGTGGTAATTGCTTTTCTACAGAATTTTATATATATCATTATTTATTCTATTTTTAGAATTCAAGTGAGACTTTAAGATTTTCGAATTGGTATTTTTTTATAATGATCTGACATCAATTCCACACTGGCTCATAAAACAAGAATAACGTTTTTATATCTTTGCAGAAAATAATTTTCTGTAGGTACGGCCACTCCTAAATATTTTTAAAATTAGTTGAATTGTTTTTCACAAATAAACCTGAAGATTTGTAAAAAAACTAGGTTTCTTAACATAGTTGGGATTTAATACCATATTGTTCAAATTAAGAGAAGTAAAGGTTTTTCAACAGTGAAATATTTTTTCAAATCGGTCCAGTAGTTCTCGAGATATGGCGCAGACCTACAGGCATAAAGCTTTATAAATATACACATCGAATTGATGACCTTTTTTTTGAAGTAGGTAAAAACTAAATAGACGAACCATATAGGTCCTCCAGGTTCTAATCCATTTACTAGCGAAAGTATAAATTAGATTTACAATTTATTATTAAAAATAGTAAACAAAACGAAACCACTTGCGATTACTGTTCAAACCAATTTTTTATTTACAAAACGTTTCGACCAAATTTAATCGCAAGTGGTTTCGTTTTGTTTAATATTCTATTACTGTTGGTAAAGTCAATATTATTAATTAAAAATAGTAATTGATTTGAAATATGATTCGACACGCAGTTCAGATAACTTTAGTATTAAAAAATAAAGACTAAATAAAATCTAATACTAGTTGCTGAAAATCTCTAAAAAAACATGTCTGTTCAATTGTTTAACTTTCGTTTTTTTTATTTGTTTTTGTTAAGCTTGTCATTCGTAAGTACTGCCATTGAATATTCTCAGGAGTGTTATCTGTTGACGAGTGTTTAAAATCTACAATTTCTATCTATCCCATGGGCTTGCCTATTCCAGCGAGAATCTTGCAAATACATAATACAACGCTTTTATTATCACTATGCTCCCATCTTTATCAAAAACTAAAGAAACGTACGGACATATCAAAGGCAATAAACAATTATTATATCTATTATTAAGTTTTCTAAAAGTTCAATTCGAATTGACACAAATATTAATAACAATCAAAGAAAGCATAGTTACTTCTTACCACAACAGATTTATTCATTGAATGTACATTTCGAGAGCAAAGCTCCCATCTTCAGCAAACACTACACTAAATATATAACACAAAATCCTTAATTTAAATACAATTCAGGTAAAAATATAATAGATATCATTAACTATAACCTAAACCATAGACCCAAACATGTGAAATCTTGAGATCCAAACATCCATGGAGTCGGGGTCTTCGTCGATGACCAATCTGTAAATAAAAGCAAAAAACACACCGAAAACAAACTATCGAGACAAAAGATCAAATAATGCTGAATAAGGAATAGGAGCTTTGCTCTCGAAATGTACATTCAATGAATAAATCTGTTGTGGTAAGAAGTAACTATGCTTTCTTTGATTGTTATTGTTTCAACCACAGTGCTCATAATATATATATGCAAATATTAATGTTTTCCTATCATGGATAATTGTTGAATGTAACACTTCCACAGAACCTGAGTGCTGATATCCCACAACTGACTGAACCAATAATATATACCTACCAGGAAAAGTTAAAGACTGGGGCGCAAGATAAAACTTTAAAAAACCCGGGTCGCAGTGCCAAAACCCTGCCGACAATATAGTGTATTTGCTAATACAGGCAGTGTGGCTTTATTATGCGAATTTAACTTGGTTTTTGGGCAAAATAAAAAATTTGACTCCTTAATACACCCCTTGAAATAACATTTTTTTTCTTAATTGCAACATTATTATCAATCGAACCTCTATACTAAATTATATACACACTTCAGAAAATAATTCACTATCTGCAAACTAGTTTTTTCATAAAATTTGTAAAACCGGTCCTGTCGAGCCGATTTTATCAAAATTTTAGGGACACTTTTTAATTACTACCAGAGGGTTAAATTTCAGTTTTGAAATGATTCGGAGAATTTTTTCGGTATTTTGGGGCCCAAAAACATTTTTCAACCCCTAAAAACTACCCTTAAAATAGCCCGATTAGGCCCATTTTAAATAGGCTTCTTGCGGTGATGGATTTCAACACGTGGGCCAAATTTCGTTAAAATCAATTAACTCCTTCGAAAGTTATTGCCCGCACACACATATATATATATATATATATATATATATATATATATATATATATATATATATATATATATACGTATATATATATATATATATATACGTATATATATATATATATATATATATATCCTATATATATACATATATATATAAACATTTTTAAAAATGGTGCCAAAGTGTTTAGGAGGTTATGAAACGTCGAGAAATTTTGGTCCGACCCCTAGGTCCCGCCATCCGACCGACGTCAATAGTGTATGTTGCCATATGGCAAATACACTAAAAATGTGATTTCTGAGTCCAATCCGGATCTGGATGGAACTAGAAATAGGCGCAAATAAAATAACGAAACACAACCTCTACTGCAGTAGTTCCTTGCAATCCAATTTAAACCATGCGTCTCGTCTGTATCACTGCTGCAGTAGCCCTCACATCGTATTTGACGTGTTTTCTTTTACGGATAAACCTATCTATCAAATAGTCTGTTACACTAGTCAAGTCAAACGCATTATACCTACTATTTTTCATTCTGTCAATTTAAAACTGATATGAGTCACTAGTTGTTAAAAGTTGAACCCGTAATCAACAACACTGATGGGAATTACACAAGCAATCGATACTGTTTAGATTGTGTGAAATGGAGAACAAAAGTCATCCATTTTTTTTGTCCGAACGCGAAACCTCAGCCTACAGGAGAAGAACCACCTTGGGTACAGACGAGGGCAAATTAAATCCAGGAAATAATCATCTGAAGCTCTTAAGAAGACCAAGATTAGTGGAGAGTTAGACCCAGTGAAAGGGAAAGCACAACAATCGTCATAGAATCATGTGCACCATTGGATTGCTCGTAGTTCCATTAAATTTACAGGAAATGGTCAATAATTACTATTTCCACAATAGTTTAAGAGGAGCGTACCAAGAAACCGTATCATTACATCCGCAAAGTTTCTGATCGCGGAATATATACCAAGTATTTAAGATATCACAGCTGTAATATGTGCCGACAATGCAAAATTCCAAACCGCTATGAAGAAGCTTCATTGCCATGAATATCTTCGACGTCGGTTTGGTCCAAGATCTATATCGATCCTTTCTAAGAAGTACAGGTATTGTTTAGTTATCGTCAACACGTTCTCCAAGTGGCTAGATATGATTCCTGTTCGGAGGGATTTAATACAATTATCGTCAACAATATGGTCGCAATTTGATCCAATAAACACTGTAATCTCAGGTTTGTACTGCTGTAACGGTTGTTCTTGAAAGAGATGGTCCATTTGATAGACCTGACATTTATAAAGCTTTCTTGATAAAGCTTTCTTATTAGTGTATTTGCCATATGGCAACATACACTATTGGCGTCGGTCGGATGGCGGGACCTAGGGGCCGGACAAAATTTCTCAACGTTTCATAACCTCCTAAACACATTGGCACCATTTTTAAAAATGTTTATATATAAATATATATATATATATATATATATATATATATATATATATATATATATATATATATATATATGTGTGTGTGTACGGGCAATAACTTTCGAAAGAGTTAATTGATTTTAACGAAATTTGGCCCACGTGTTGAAATCCATCACCGCAAGAAGCCTATTTAAAATGGGCGTAATCGGGCTATTTTAAGGGTAGTTTTTAGGGGTTAAAAATGTTTTTGGGCCTCAAAATACCGAAAAAATTCTCAGAATCATTTCAAAATTGACATTTAACCCGTTAGTAGCAATCAAAAAGTGCCCCTAAAATTTTAATAAAATCGGCTCAACAGGACCGGACTTACAAATTTTTTGAAAACACTAATTTGCAGATATTGACTTATTTATTGAAGGGTGTATTTTATTCGGTGTAGACGTTAGATTGATAATAATATTACAATTAAGAAAAAAAATGTTATTTTAAGGGGTGTATTAAGGGGTTAAGTTTTTTATTTTGCCAAAAAACAAACTTAATTTCGCATAATAAAAGTATAAAACCACACGGCCCTATACAAGCAAATACACTATATTGTTGGCAGGGTTTTGGCACTGCGACCCGGGTTTTTCAAATTTTAGAAAGGCTTGTCCTGCCATGGAGAAATACTATAACGGTGTTCTCGAATAAACCGTTAAGTTTGACAGGCCTATTTTAGACATTAACAATTCTGAAATAAAGAAACGTTCTAGGTTCAATTTGAAATCTTTGTCCTAATCGATAAAATTCTTCTTGAATGAGCCGGTCAGTTTGACAGGTCTGTTTTAGACATTAACAATTCTGACATAAAGACACATTCTAGGTCCGACTTTAGAAAGGCTTGTTGTACTGGAGAAACGTGTTCTCGAGAGAGTCGTCAGTTTGACAGGCCTGCCGCAAAGCGGCAGGGCGAAACGTCTCATCGTTCAGCCACCCCATTGTGTGTGTGTTATGCTTTTGTATTGTGAAGCTTACGTGCGAACTTGCCTTTTTTATCTCACACAATGTAATGGTCACGTACCAGGAACTAATTCAACTAAAAAATCTGTTTTTGGAAAATTTATCATTGTACTCGGCCCCTCACATAGCTGTGATATATTTTCACTAGATTTAATAGATTAATATAGAAGAAGAATGGACCGTTCAATGTTTCTATGGATTTACGCTACATATATAGCTTATGGAAGCATTTTTTATGAACTTTAATAACGTACTTTCAGAGCCGTATTTAAGAATTATTAAAAAGTACTGTAGTAAGGCATTACTGAGAACTTAATGCTTCTAATAATTAAGGGAATCTCATATTGTAAACTTTTGAGAAATGTATTTTGATCTAAATTAATACCATTCCCCACTAGAGAAGTTGGAATGGTAAACCATCGTATATAAAATGAACACAAAAGAAAAATGTGTTTTTTCGGTCGGTAACACTGAAACTTGTTGTGTTGCCAAGCGTGAAAAACCCTTTTTGATCATCCGTATGTGTGAAAGTGCAAATGTGGAGGGTTGCATAACAGTAAGGATAGTGGTAACCTTACAACATTTCACCCGTTTGGCTAAAACGTCCCCTGAGGTTGTTCACATATCATACTCGAGTCGAGAGAGGAAAGACAGCTTGCCAAACCTGATATCTATCCCTAACTTGAACCGCAGCTGATATCCTCGTATTGCATGCACTCACCGTACTCTACAACTTGTTCGATATTGACGGACCGTGCTCAACGTGAACGACACGAATCGACTCTTTTTGGTTGAATTCTGAATTTTTTCAAATCAATATTTTTTAGGGTTCCGTACATCCAATTAAGAAAGGGAACCCTTACAGGTAGGGTTGCCAGGCCCTAAAATACAAAAGCCGGACTCGGCGTTCTGTTAGGCCGGACATTTTGCCCTAAAAGCCGGACATATCTTTTTAAAGCTAGACATACGTTTTAAAAGCCGGACATCACATTTATAATAAAAAAACTCTGTTAGGTTCGTATTAAATTTGCTTATTAATTATTATTTAATAGTAAATCACAGTTTTGTTACAAAATAAACAACATTCAACAAACATGATGTTTGGATGAAGAACTTTTTCGTAGCAAGGATTGAAAACAAAAGCAATGCTATGGCAGAATTTGCATTTTATTATGCTTAACTATTGACTCTTACTCTGATAAAATCAGAGTGAGAGTCAGTAGTTAACATTATAAAAAGAATTAGTGATATTGTAACATTTACATCTTATTTATAATCACGTATTATTTTCTATTTATAAAAGTTAACAAAAATACTATTTTTTTCGCATTTGACCTTCAAAGATGACAAAAATACTTGTCGAAACGTCAGCATAATCAAATTCAATTTCTATCATAGTATTACTTTTGTTTTTGATTCTATGCTACGAAGAAGTTCTTCATTCAAACATCATAATCAATCGAGGACCACAGTCTTCTCTTCTTTGAGATAAGCTTTCTTCATTCAACAAACAGTCCTACCTACCTATCGTCATTTGTATTTAATACCTATGATATTGATGACTATTAGTAAGACCTCGGTACACAGACAAAAAGCCTAACAAAAGCCGGACAGGCCGGACATATAAATATTTGGCCGGACACGACCGTAAAAAGCCGGACACCTGGCAACCCTACTTACAGGATCACTCTAGTGTCTTGCCCGTTTGTCAAGCATATTTTTTCGAATTTACAAGACGAAAAGAGTTGTTTGGTACATGTGAGTCAGATGATCCAATCACGGATGTATAGTGCAACTAAACGAATTCCGATTTTAGAGGTTAATGTTGGGGGTTAAATTAGAAAATTAACAAAAAAAAATGGCGCATGTACTTATGTACGCGCTACAGAAATTACACTTTTTTGGCGTGATCACGATAATTGATATTCATATTATCTAGGATGTCTAGGGAGATGATAAATATAGTTAAAAGTTAGCCTGTTCACTTCAACAATTAACTTCATGGTGTCTCATTTTCGTTGCATGCTGCGTGCGCCAGTTCCGTAACAGAGAAAATTTTAACCTCAATGCGCCAAAAGAAGTATAACTTCAAAAATTATAAACATACACATCCTTTTTTGAAGTCGATTAAACATTGCTTTGACATGAGTAACTGATAATAAAAAAAAAGATATTATGTAATAAACTCAGTTTTTCTTTGAAATGCGTTTACAAAAAAAATCGACCTTGATCTTTTATCTCCTTTGGTCGTCGTATCAGATTCCGTTCGAACTGGAACTAAATCGAATAGCGACAACAGATGGCATTCTATTTCCTCGCATTATTCCCAATACACAGTTTAGACGGGCTGTGGCTGTATATATGGCATATCTTCAGTATTGACGCGATCTCTCTGAGACGTTACACGGAGATGTGACATGATAACACGATATCTGTTTTGTTTGTGATATCCACTGAACGATAAGGAATATTTTCTCGCATGCTATGATGCTTCCTTCTTACACAGAAAACATATAAATACTCTATGTATTTTATTATAAAGAAACCCAATATCTTAATATCAATACTTACATATAAACAAACTAAAAAAAACTGGGGCATTGTGGCTTTAATATGTTAACTTTTTGAAGACAAAATAACTTCCACACCTTAAAATAATATTAAATGCAATGTTATTGTCAAACCAACAACTTAAATACGCCATTTGTAAGTCAATTCATATCCGCAAAGGTTTTCTTCCTACGCTGCTCAGGTAATGGAAAAGCAACCTTAAATTAATACAGACTTTTTCTGGTTAATTTATGACTCCCACGAAGTGTGGATGAAGGGGAAATTGAAAATACGTGAGTAGGATTAGTCCCGATATGTTGCAATAGACGAGTTCTATAACTGTACCTAATATGAACATTTTATGAAATATCTGGATATACCAGATGGGTATTTAGACGATTCAAACTTATTTTTTTCTTTATTAGTGTATTTGCCATAAGGCAACATACACTATTGGCGTCGGTCGGATGGCGGGACCTAGGGGTCGGACCAAAATTTCTCGACGTTTCATAACCTCCTAAACACGTTGGCACCATTTTTAAAAATGTTTATATATATATGTATGTATATATATATATATGTATGTATATGTATATATATATATATATATATATATATATATGTGTACGCGCGATAACGTTCGAAAGAGTTAATTGATTTCAACGAAATTTGGGCCACGTGTTGAAACCCATCACCGCAAGAAGCCTATTTAGAATGGGCCTAATCAGGCTATTTTAAGGGTAGTTTTTAGGGGTTGAAAACTGTTTTTGGGCCCCAAAATACCGAAAAAATTCTCTGAATCGTTTCAATATTGAAATTTAACCCTCTGGTAGTGATTAAAAAGTGTCCCCACAATTTTAATAAAATCGGCCCGACAGGCCCGGATTTACAAATTTTATGAAAACACTAGTTTACAGATAGTGACTTATTTATTGAAGGGTGTATTTAATTCGGTGTAGACGTTAGATTGATAATAATATTACAATTAAGAAAAAAATGTTATTTTAGGGGGTGTATTAAGGGGTTAAATTTTTTATTTTGCCCAAAAACAAACTTAATTTCACATAATAAAAGTATAAAACCACACGGCCCTACACAAGCAAATACACTATATTGTCGGCAGGGGTTTGGCAATGCGACCCGGGTTTTTGTATTTATGCTTGACTGCCATAAAAAAGTTTATAGAAGTTGTATTCGTTCAGACTATTTTCATATGTAAGATACTTTATGCAACCATAACTTCAATAATATACAATATAGCTATTATTATTGGCATAATTATAATTATAAGTCCGTATGCTACTTTCAATTTAAAATTTAAAATAGAAAAGGGCACAGAGCAATTCTTGGCCGTGGCTGTATTCATTCATGTACATTAACTTTGTAATATATAAATATGATTTTTTGATGTTCGTTTTATCAAAGTACATAGTAAAACGGAATGTTTATAAAAAGTTTTCTGTCGTAAAATATTTTATTGCAGGGTACGTTTGATTAAGGATTTGTTTTTTTCTATAAAAGTTACGAAATATGTGACTTGTCAAATATGTGAATAATGTTTCTGAGAATGATAATAAGTCAACAATAAAACAAACTTTTTTTATTATTCTTTTCTTTTTTGCAGTTTTGAAGAAGGTAGCGAAAATACGCGTCGTTTTTTGTATAACACGTATTTATTTTTATTTCTAAAAAAAAGACAGTGATCATGCTACAGACTACAGATTTACAGACTTACAGATTTAAAATATTCTAATATATTAGTTATGAGTACATAATGCATAAAGTTTAATTATGTGGAATAAGTTTTATTATTTTCATTTGATGGATCACCACATGAAAACTAGATTTACTTGTATTCAACTTCATATCAGTCAGCGATTCACTTTGTTTGGGTCAAACATTGCACGTCAATTTGGAACCACTTCCGCATATCCAATTGTTTCAAAATGTTATATGTATTAAAGCAATGGTGTTTGGAATTAAACAATCAATTAATTTTAATATTGATTGAAAATTATAAAAAAAGACATTACTTTCGAAATTGCTATATTAATTTCTTTCGCCTCAGAATAATGATATATTCAAATAAAAACCCGGGTCGCAGTGCCAAAACCCTGTCGACAGTATAGTGTATTTGCTAATACAGGCAGTGTGGCTTTATTATGCGAACTTAAGTTGGTTTTTGGGCAAAATAAAAAAAAATGAACCCCTTAATACACCCCTTACAATAATAATTTTATTAGTTGAAATATTGTTATCAATCCAACATCTGCACCAAATTAAATACGACCTTCAGCAAGTAAATTCATAAATGCGCAAACTAGTGTTTCCATAAAATTTGTAAGTCCGGTCCTGTCGGGCCGATTCGCTTATAATTTGAGGAGCACTTTTTAATTGCTACTAAAGGGTTAAATTTCAATTTTCAAACGATTCTGAGAATTTTTTCGGTATTTTTGGGCCCAAAAACTTTTTCTAACCCCTAAAAACCCCCCTTAAAATGACCCGATTGAGCCCATTTTAAATAGGCTTCGTGCGGTGATGGATTCCAACAAGTATGCCAAATTTCGTTAAAATTAATTAACTCCTTCGAAAGTTATTGCCCGCACATCTAAATATATATATATATATATATATACATATATATATATAAACATTTTTAAAAATGGTGCCAAAGTGTTTAGGAGGTTATGAAACGTCGAGAAATTTTGGTCCGACCCCTAGGTCCCGCCATCCGACCGACGCCAATAGTGTATATTGCCATATGGCAAATACACTAAAAATTTCTCCGAAATTCCGAAATGATAAAACCTTGGAATTTCGGTATCGAAACTTCAGTTTGTTTACACTATACAGTGTGTTTGGTTTCAACCAATACGTTGATTTTACAGGCTGAATAACTGTATTTGAGATAGGTACATTGAATACAAATGAGATTAAATAATTACGCTTGATTCAAATTAAAGAAAATTGTTGACTAATGCTGAGTTGCAGAAAACAATGTTAGCACATTTGATTCAACAATGACCTTAGAGACAAAAACAATTTTAAATCGATACTGCTTGAAAAATAATTGTTTGAAACGATTTTTTTTGGAACTATGTATGCATGTATTCAATGTCGTTTTTTTATACAACTTCCAGTTCGAAACAACTTTTACGGACACATTTTGATCAAAATTTAGCTAGAAAAACCAATTATATGTTTTTGTGTGAGTACAAATTACAATCTCGTGTTCTACATGACAGGAAGTTTCATAACGACATTAGACTGCTTCTGCATATTTAAAAATTGTAATTATAAAATCACAATGTAATAATATTGTCAAATCAAAATTTTGACGACGTTTTCTGCAACCCAGCATAACTTTGTAATCGAGCTGTTGTCAATTTGAAAAAAAAGCAACAATTGTTTGTCGAAATTAACGTTCCCACGCTTTTTACAGACTAAGCTGTCTATTTGATGTACCTTAAATTTAAAGTAATTCAAAATGGAGGCATTTAACATATGAAATCGATATGCTGATTAAAATAAAATAATAGTATACAATGGGATATATCTTTAAAATTTCGTTTGTAATGTCATGATTGATAAGTTGTTAAATATAATAACTAGAAGTTCAAGAATAATTGTGACAGAAAGCTTACATAACAATCCATGACACATAAGTCTAGACTCTAGACATCACGACGAAATAATAAATTGTCAGTGTTAGTTAACTGACAGCCGACTGTTCTTAACTTTTTTTTACCTAATGCACCGTTCTTCAAATAACTGTAGAGAAATGCATTATTTTTGTTCTGCTTTATTGGTTGTACTAAAGAAAATAAAAAAAGAATGTCACAAATATTTTTGAATCACAACTTATAATCAACTAGCGGACTCGGTAGAAAGGCGTTGTCCTGCCACAGATCTCACTAGCATTGAATTGAGAGATGTTGGGAGACTGATAATTTTGGATTTTATGTTTTCATGTGAGAAATAAAAAAAACATATATATATAAAAAAAAAATTGGTCCAAAAATAAAAAAGAAAACATTTCTGGATTTTAACAACAGCGGCACCTACTGGGTCCAACTATCCAGGTGACCCCATAAGTACAAAAAAAATCATCAAAATTGGTCAAGCTGTTTAGAAGGAGAAGAATTACGAACACACATGCACATGGGAATTTTATATATGAACCCTATTTATTTAAAATTAACTTGGTACTAAGCAGGTAGAAAATTATTGCCACTATTATGGTGCATTTTTGGTAACGACTGAAACATTATAAAAGTTATAAACATTTAAGATAATATAGCTATCTGAGAAAATCACGATGAGTTCATAAAGTTATATTAGTTTTTAAAACTAAGCTTCAATAAAAATCAAATAAGTAAGAGCGAAGTTTTCCTTTAAGTTTAATTATTTTTGTTTGTGACTTTGCATTTCATTTTATTTATAAAACTACGTATTGTTTTGTTTCAATATACATCTTCAAAATTGGAATTATATAATTCATATCATTATAAAATATAAAATAAGAATGTTTTTATATTATTATAGAAGATATATTTTTTATTATTTTTTTGCCTGTAGATTCGCTCACGTGAACGCTATTTGATTACTAGACAAAAAAAAACAAGTGTTGGATTTAAATAAATCTAGCATCTTCATTAATATAACGGAATAAAAATCATTGAAATCGGTTAGCCCCCCGAGCAGTTAGACAAAGAAAAAATAATAAAAGTACGCGTCGAATCCATAACCTTCCTTTTTTAAAGTCGCTTAAAATGATTCTGTTATTATAGACATTGGAATCCATTTTTTTCTTGCGATTAAAAAAAAGCTATTTACGCTACTGATTGTAGCCCATTGCCATGTGCTATATCTTTTACATAATACAGGGTGCGGCAGAGAGTTTTAAAAAAATCATAAAATAGTTCATTTTTACTCAAAAACAAATTTATTGATGGAATCAGGTTCGCAAGGAAATAGCATTTGAGATAGTTAAGTGTAGAAAATCACATCAGGCATGTGGTGGCCGAAATCGTTGATGTAGTGCTGGAGGCGTTCTTGGAAGTTCGCGTAGACTCTCTCCAACAGCGCTCTCTCAACTTGGGCGACTTCCACGCGAATTGCGTCCTTCAATTCGTCCAGAGTTCGGGGCTTGTTCTCGTATACTATAGCCTTGAGGTGTCCCCATAAGAAAAAATCGCATATGGATAAATCTGGGGACCGAGGAGGCCAATGAACATCGCCAAACCTGGAAATAAGGCGACCAGGGAAGAGAGGGCGAATAACGTCCATTGATGCTCTGGCTTTCTTATGGGGACACCTCAAGGCTACAGTATACGAGAACAAGCCCCGAACTCTGGGCGAATTGAAGGATGCAATTCGCGTGGAAGTCGCCCAAGTTGAGAGAGCGATGTTGGAGAGAGTCTACGCGAACTTCCAAGAACGCCTCCAGCACTGCATCAACGATTTCGGCCACCACATGCCTGATGTGATTTTCCACACTTAACTATCTCAAATGCTATTTCCTTGCGAACCTGATTCCATCAATAAATTTGTTTTTGATTAAAAATTAACTATTTTATGATTTTTTTAAAACCGTCCGTCCTCTCTGCCGCACCCTGTATAATACCGCCAGAGGTCATGCAAGATAGAGTATTTGTATACAACTTAATATACCCAAACGTAAAACCCATGTCAAGAAATAACCAGATAATAATGTGATAGGTTGGACAACCCTTTTCAAAAGATAACGTCTTATGTGCGTCCTGCCATACATCCTTATGTGTAAATGATAAAGAAAGGACTACTTCCTTAAATGTCTGTTCGAAAAAGAATATGATTTGTAAAAATGTCTTTTGTTACTAATAACGTCTGAATTTTTGAAATATGTGAAAAGAAAAAAATATCGGCATGAAGATGTAGTGTCTCCTTCATGTTCTAAAATCATTTTTCAAAATTAATTTTATTATGACAAATTTCTGAAGAAAACCTTTATACCTTTAGATCGTAGACAATATTGTTACACGCGTATATTTCCAAAATCACAACACTAACACATATATCTTTAGTTTCATCGTACATATCTGTGCAGTGTAGGTACATAATAGCGTCAATAGTATTTATATGTCAGTTATTATTTACAAATTCATTTGTTTTGTAAAATACATTTAAAAAAAACCCGGGTCGCAGTGCCAAAACCCTGCCGACAATATAGTGTATTTGTTTGTATAGGGCAGTGTGGTTTTATACTTTTATTATGTGAAATTAAGTTTGTTTTTGGGCAAAAAAAAATTTAACCCCTTAATACACCCCTTAAAATAACATTTTTTTTCTTAATTGTAATATTATTATCAATCTAACGTCTACACCGAATTAAAGACACCCTTCAATAAATAACTCACTATCTGCAAATTAGTGTTTTCAAAAAATTTGTAAGTCCGGTCCTGTCGGGCCGATTTTATTAAAATTTTAGGGACACTTTTTATTTACTACTAAAGAGTTAAATGTTAATTTTGAAACGATTCTGAGAATTTTTTCGGTATTTTGGGGCCCAAAAACATTTTTCAACCCCTAAAAACTACCCTTAAAATGTCCCGATTACGCCCATTTTAAATAGGCTTCTTGCGGTGATGGATTTCAACACGTGGGCCAAATTTCGACCAACGCCAATAGTGTATGTTGCCATATGGCAAATACACTAAAAATATTTTCTAGATCGCGTTTTAAAAAGCTTCTTGCATTCAATATAAGTACTTTACTTTACGTGGTACTTCGTTTTAAAATCGATGTATTACACATACAATAATTTATACAGGTAAATTGATAACATCGAAAGTGAATAATTTGGAAATTTTACCGTATCGGGAGTTTAATGTATTCACATCAAAGATTCCAAGCCTGTTCTGGAGATTAGTTAAATTTGATAATATTGTTTACTTTACCATCGTTGTGTATGGATAAATGCGTGTATTGTTGCGAAGTGGAATTAACAAAGATGGCGGTCGGCAGACATAGTTAAAGTAAGCATGAAATCGAAGTTAGCCATAGTCTTATTATAGATTTGTAATAAAGCTATAGCATAACCTCAGTTATAGTACGCATCGGTTAACAAGGAACTAATAGCCGAGAGCTCATATAACGAAATTTCAGTAGGTGTTTAATTTTAACTTGAAATTTTCATCAGTAGTATATTTATGATAGATAGATAGATAGGGAGCCAAGAGTCTTGTTGGCTATTTTGGTGACGATATGTTGGTACCAATTTACAAAAAAATATGTGCCAAAAACCGTTTGTATCACAAATGTTAAAACTAAGTTAATTTTGAACATAAAAATAAACTTTCCAGACGACTTAAGGTAGTTGTCGTCATACAATATTGTCAAAAAGTTATAGATTATACGCGCCACAAAAGTAAACTAGTTTGTAGCTAAGTGATCCATAATTTGTACGCAAGACTGTACCCGTGGAAACGTAACCCATACAGAAATTCATATGCATGTATACTTTTCTATAAATTGTTGAACTTTAAACCGTTATTTATAAATAATTAGACGGTCAAAAATTTTTTCTTATTTTTTTTTAAACTCATAAGAAATGCATTGAAAGACTGTCAGTTTTTGGAAAGTTTCTGATAGTTAGTTCTTTTTTTATAAATAAGAACTACAGAGATCGTATACAATCAATGTTAATTATCCAATTTTTTATTGAATTTATCTCGGATTATATACGGTCGATCGACTTCAAATTTTCTAGGTAATTGTATTATCATGTCCTTAATAAGTATACAAAAATTAAGAATTTTCTGATGGTGTGCCTTAACCACGACAACTACCTTAAAAGAGATGTTTATTTTTGAAGATATTTGTGTCAGAAATAATCGTACTTGTCTAGTTCTTCTTGGCTTATTCAGCACGAACCTGCAATTTGCACGTTTTCACACATCATACCAACACGGATCAGCAAATTTTAGTACTGGTTCCGTGTGCGGCAACAATTTTACAGTTTTCAAGTGTGAACATGTGTATTTTTAAATGAAAGATTTTTTTAGTGCATTTGCCATATGGCAACATACACTATTGGCGTCGGTCGGATGGCGGGACCTAGGGGTCGGACCAAAATTTCTCGACGTTTCATAACCTCCTAAACACTTTGCAACCATGTTTAAAAATGTTTATATATATATGTATATATATATATATATATATATATATATATATATATATATATATATATATATTATATATATATATATATATATATATATATATTTATATATATATATATATATATATATATATATATATATATATATAGGTATATATGTGTGCGGGCTATAACTTTCGAAGAAGTTAATTTATTTTAACGAAATTTGGCACACATGTTGGAATCCATCACCGCACGAAGCCTATTTAAAATGGGCCCAATCGGGCCATTTTAAGGGTAGTTTTTAGGGGTTGAAAAATGTTTTTGGGGCCCAAAATACCGAAAAAATTCTCCGAATCGTTTCAAAATTGAAATTTAACCCTCCGGTAGTAATTAAAAAGTGTCCCCAAAATTTTAATAAAATCGGCCCGACAGGACCGGACTTACAAATTTTATGAAAACACTAGTTTGCAGATAGTGAATTATTTACTGAAAGTTGTATATAATTTGGTATAGTGGTTTGATTGATAATAATATTGAAATTAAGAAAAAAAATGTTGTTTTAAGGGGTGCATTAAGGGGTCAAATTTTTTATTTTGCCCAAAAACCAACTTAAGTTCGCATAATAACGCCACACTTCTTGTATAAGCAAATACACTATATTGTCGGCAGGGTTTTGGCACTGCGACCCGGGTTTTTTTATTTTGGCGATGTGTGAAGAGGAAGAGATCGGGAAAAAATAAAGTTTCGGGTTTAAGCTATTAATGCAAATTAATTAATAAAAATGACACATCACTAGCACACTAAATCGGTCCAGCACGACTATTCAGAAATTGTAGGCGACCGACTGACAGTCGTTGTTGCTTGCTGGTTGCATGTGCTGGTCTTGTGTGTGCTGCTTCATTAAATAACATGGGTATCTTCACGAACAAGCTTTTCTGGCCCGTGCTGTGCTGGTTCGTGTAGGATAGTTGTGTGCGATCTTTTAGAAGGTATCCACCAGAGTAGGCACCCCAAAATTGTATTTTGAAAAAATGTAGAAAAATATGTTTGAATCAAATAAAAACATTTTCTGATTGTTTTAATGTATAAGAATTATCTCTGAAACTAAACGAGATACAGGGTTGCAGATGGTCAAAATCGATTCAATGTGATTTTTTATATTAGTGTACTTAACATTAAACGAAACGAGGTGAATTTATTTTTCAAAAATTTTTACCTTGTTACTTTTTCGATTTTTTTGAAAATCTTAAAAATCTCTAAGACATTGTTTAAATATAACTTACAACTGAAGTTATTTTTTTTGAATCAATTCCGACTACACTCACGTCTGTATGTTTTTTACTTACACAAATGTGTCGAATACTTTTTCCTTTAATTATGTTTCTGTAGTTTGAAGTATAAATTAAGGTGTCAAATTATCATTGTGTTCATTTCCGAGTTCTTTTTTTGTATATTTTTTCCCAAGAGAGTTGCTGTAGAGTCGTCGTTACAAACGGACCACAGGAAATTTATATTATGCCGGCCTGATGACACACACAAACACCTCACAGATCCCCTTAATTAATTCAACAAACGGCCTGAAAATAACATCATTACTCACTCGCTGAAAACAAAACACTTCAAGATAGCATACGCACATTTCGTACGAAATACGTTAATATATTCCCAGAAGTACAGTTGGTGATCTATATGTATTTTAAGGTGAGAGTGATAAGAAAATTCACGTTGCTCATAAGCTGCAGCAGTGGGCAACTCAAATATTCGATTTTGGAGTTAAAATGACTTTCAACATGAGTCTTCTTCCAGTAATAAAATTAGCTCATCCACTAATTCAATACCGAAGCAGTAGTTTAAAAAAGACACAGTTGCAAAGTGGCACATCTCAAAGTAATACTGAAAATTACGGCATGCACAATGATTTAAAAGAGATATTTTGGTTTTTAAGGTAGTTGTCGTGGTTAAGGCACACCGTCAGAAAATTCTTAATTTTTGTATACTTATTAAGGACATGATAATACAATTACCCTGAAAATTTGAAGTCCATCAACCGTATATAATCCGAGATAAATTCAATTAAAAATTGGATAATTAACATTGATTGTATACGATCTCTGTAGTTCTGAACCGGTTTCTTATTTATAAAAAAAGAACTAACTGTCAGAAACCTTCCAAAAACTGACAGTCTTTCAATGCATTTGTTATGAGTTTAAAAAAAAAATAAGAAAAAATTCTTGACCGTCTAATTATTTATAAATAACGGTTTAAAGTTCAACAATTTATAGAAAAGTATACATGCATATGAATACTGTATGGGTTACGTTTCCACGGGTACAGTCTTGCGTACAAATTATAGATCACTTAGCTACAAGCTAGTATATTTTTGTGGCGCGTATAATCTATAACTTTTTGACAATATTGTACCACGACAACTACCTTAAACCAGTTAAAGGTGCGACTAGACTTAATTTTTAACTCGTACCAAATTTTGTTAAAATTCCATCCACCTCCATTGTACCAGCACGATCGACAGTTTTGGGATACATAAAATTAAATGAATTCCCAAGCACTAATTGGCTCGGATCGACTCGGAAATATCCAATGTGCGTGCACACTGCCGTGCCGAACCGACCCGATTCAGTGGGTGTGAATCTTAGTAAGAGAAGAAATAGAGAGACAAAATAGAAACGGGAGAGGTAAAGTCAAAACTGGTCGCAGAAAGTCGAAACGAGTTACCAAATATTTGAGAATAATAGCTATAATCTGCTATAATTGTTAAGAAACATTCATTGTTGTAGCACTATATTAGAAAAATTTATTATTCCAACACGTCACCGTCTGGATTTAAACCAGAATCTTTCCACTTTCGCGACGGAATGAGTTAATCAATTACTCATTCCGCCGCGAAAATGGAAAGATTCTGGCTTAAATCCAGACGGTGACGTGTTGGAATAATACATTTTTCTAATATAGTGCTACAACAATGAATGTTTCTTAACAATTATAGCAGACAATAGCTATTATTCTCAATTATTTCAGCAAGTACGTAGCTATAAGCGTATGAAAAATATCTACTAATGTTACCAAATATACTTGTATGAATCGGGTTTCACCTAACCGCTCAATGAAGCAGCATCGCCTAAACATTTAAATTTTTTAAACCATTAAAGTTTTGAATTATTTCCTTTATTTCTAAGGTACTTTTCCAAATATCAGATCAGTCAGTCGGATTTAGACATGCTAAGTCTAGTAACTGACTGATTGTAGATAACTTACAGACGTTCGACAGCATTATATACAGCATTTTATTATATTTGCTAGTTTTAAGGTTACGTAAATCCGATGATAAAACGGAATCCTTATAGAATCACTGTAGTGTCTGTCTGAGCTTATTTTTTCCGAATCCATTGATCGAAAAAAGTTGAAATTTGGTACATACTCGTATATAAAGTTAGATAACCTAATCACAGACGTATAATGTAAATAAATGAATTCCGAGTTCGGAAGTTAATTTTGGGGGCCAGATTAAATTATAAAAAAAAAATTCAAGTGCATATCAGGTGAAAGGGCTCGTTATGAGAAATGCAAATATATATTTTTTATTTCTCAATATTGTTCACGTCCATTATAATTAAAAACCCGGGTCGAAATGCCAAAACCCTGCCGACAATATAGTGTATTTGCTTATACAGGCAGGATGGCTTTATGCGAACTTAAGTTGGTTTTTGGGCAAAATAAAAAATTTGACTCCTTAATACACCCCTTAAAATAACATTTTTTTTCTTAATTGCAATATTATTATCAATCGAACTTCTATACCAAATTATATACAACTTTCAGTAAATAATTCACTATCTGCAAAGTAGTGTTTTCATAAAATTTGTAAGTCCGGTTCTGTCGGGCCGATTTTATTAAAATTTTAGGGTTAAATGTCAATTTTGAAACGATTCTGAGAATTTTTTCGGTATTTTGGGGCCCAAAAATGTTTTTCAACCTCTAAAAACTACCCTTAAAGTGGCCCGATTACGCCCATTTTAAATAGGCTTCTTGCGGTGATGGATTTCAACACGTGGGCCAAATTTCGTTAAAATCAATAAACTCTTTCGAAAGTTATTGCCCGCACACATATATATATATATACGCTTATATATATATATATATATATATAAATATATATATACATATATATATAAACATTTTTAAAAATGGTGCCAAGGTGTTTAGGAGGTTATGAAACGTCGAGAAATTTTGATCCGACCCCTAGGTCCCGCCATCCGACCGACGCCAATAGTGTATGTTGCCATATGGCAAATACACTAATAAGTTTTTTATTTTTTCACGGGAAATTGGACAATTGAATTTTAAAATTCAATTGTCCAATTTCCCGTGAAAAAATAAAAAACTTATATTTTTTATATTTTTAAAATGCATGGCAAAAAAAATATATAGATAATATACGAAAATTGAGTGTCCCCCTTATCGCCGAAACTACTGAGCCTAAAATCATAGTTTACACGAAAATCCATACGAAAATGCTACATCTTAAAGTTCTCGCGGAAAACTGAATGGTACGGTTCGCACTTAGCCGGTTTTTTTTATTAATATATTCATTCAAAGAGAATAATATAACTCACCGTATTAATGTGTAAGCATTTTTGCACGGCAGTATATACGCTTTGTACGTACGTCGGTACAGTAAATGAGTTTTATAAAAGCTGAATGACCTACATTTGGAAGCGTGTCAACAGTAATTAAAACCTGACCTTGTTGAAGTTAAGTTAATACGCATAGTCATTGTTTGGTCAGGAGATGAAATGTTGAACAACACGATATGACAGCTGATATGAGTCTCAATTCTGGGAATTATATTATATAATGGAAGATATAATAAGGGATCGCTAAAAAGGGTTGTGCCGTCTTCACTATTGAGACGATACTAGGGCTACCGTATTTCTCGGTAGACCGTCCCGGATAGTACTTTTGAAATTCGTTGTCTCAGTTGGCAAATTAGGTATACTAGTTTCCAAATCAAAACATTTATGCGCCTGCGAGTTTTCACTTCATTTTCAGTATATTTTCAAAACTTTTAACGTTTTACTTTTTAGCAAACTTCACCTCTCCTATAGAAATACGGCAAGTAATTTTTTATGAAAATATTAAGGAAAAAGTTGAGTGTCTCCTGAAATTCAGAGACATTAAAGAAGCATTACTGAAATTCAATTTTTGTGCTTTTTCTCACTAGTTATCGAAAACAATAATAAAAAATAGATGATCAAATGATTCTTGAATGTCCAACTTTTGTGGTAGAAAAGCATGGCGTTAGAATTACTACTGCAAACATTATGCAAAATTTTAAAAAATATACAAAGAAATTAAAACTAATTTAGAATTATCTGCTTTTGTCCCAATCTACCCGTTAATTTCTACATTTATAAAATTCAAACAACGATAATAAGTTGATTAAAATCTAATAAAATTATACCGTTTTTTTCCGTTTATATTTGATTCGCCCTCTTTAATTTTGTTTTTATTAGTATCAAGACTTTTATATTCATTATATAAAATCACGAAAGAATTTAAAGATGGCTAATTGGCCACGAACATTCATCCGAATGTGAAGAATTTTAGCCCTCGCTTCACGACCTAATGATAACTAAGACTTGTGAATGGACACGTCGTAAAGCTGCCTATAAGATGTACAAACAAACTGCGTTAAAGAGCTGATAAGTGCAGCGACGCGACGGCTGTTCCGTCCCATGTTTCTAAAAATGAGCCGACCTAAAGCAGCTTTATTCAAATCTAGAGCATTTTCAATTCTTATACTAATTCTGGTCGTTCAACTGTTAGGTTAGAAAAACAAACTGTATAACATCATTTCGTCCATTTATAATATTTATGAAGTTATTTTGTATGGTCAATGTTAAAATTAACAGCGCTGTTAAATTTGTGTCTCATTTATGCTGGGTTGCAGAAAGTATTGTAAATGTATTAGAAAGTGACAAAAAATGAACATTATTGTAAATTCTTACGCTGACCATACAGAATAGCACCATCACTAGATATAGATTTTATCTACTTCTGTAGTGTGTAGTGTAAGCATCGTATCATTGTCTGCCGGCGACATTCGTACTATCGGTACGCGCCTACAAACACTGTTAAACGTATAAGTTGCAGCGATGCCTTCACAGCATCCCTGTCTAGTTCAACGACGCAAATGAGTGAGGGTGACTCGTTTCACATTATACGTCGTTCTTTTAGAGAGAGAGACGGATTCTAGATTATAAACGATCAACATCTGAGGTTATTAGCGTCTATATCGTTCGTTTAGACGTTTAACCGCACGAATCCTATTCGCTCTATCATGTGTAAAGAAAGTTGCACTTCAAAAAATACAATATTATATATCAACACTAAAATATGTAAAAAATGTTTTTAATTGTTACTTATATCGTCGTTTAAAAAGATGCGCTCTACTGTGTGTAATGTGTGTAAAAGCTGTAAGTTATATGATAACAATCTGAAATCATTTCTGGTTTCCTGATAATGTATTTTTACAATTCAGCTGGAGATTTGAATGAATATAGAAAAAGGGTTGTTGATTATAGACGTTTTTTTAAGGTTGAGCTGGGTAGAGTAGTGGTGACAGCACTAGACTCGCACTCGGGAGGTACTGGGTTCGAATCCCGGCGGGGGCAGATGTGGCTGGGACTTTTTCCTACTGCCTCTCGCCGAGAAACGGTAATTCCTGTACCGGCCATCTTGTTTGAGGTTTTCCATGGTTTCCCTCAATTAATTCCAGATCAATATCGAGATGGTTCCTTATTTGAGGCCATGGCCGATTACCTATCAAACTCCTAGTTCAAAAATTACCTACCTTATCCTAATTTCCTATAATTCCTTCATTCGCCCATTGCTCTTACATAAGTTGAAGTTGTAAAAAATGTAGAACATAACGGGAAGTGGCAGATGAAAAAATAGTAATAGTGCGAATGGCGTCTGTTATGACATAAAGTCGAGAAACGGACGTTAAACGCATTATTATTATTATTGTTTATTTTTAAGGCTGAACAAGGGCAGTAGAAATATTTGCAATCGAGTTATTTTAAGATCTTCGGTAAAACCGACGGTTTCACGAGCTTAAAAACGTGCGAGAATTCTGAGTGGTGTGTCTGTGAGTGGGTAGAGGCCGACGTTGTTATTCTAGAGAAGTTATGTCATTGTATGCGTGGGCGTATTAAATCGTTTGTGTATTGATCTAAAATGCGTGCGGACAAAACTATTTAACGTGAACTTTACTCTGAATCGATCAATAAACTTACGTTTACCGCACACGACAGATAGTGATAGACATCTAGCATCACAATAATTCACAAAAGTGAGTACAATGGAAGACTTCGGACATAAGTGAAAAGTGTATTATTTTGTAGGAAGAAAAACAATGGGGGTGGGGTGCAGAATTGAAATTTTGCCCTTTGCGCTATGACCATAGCTACATTGGAAGTAGTGCGAATTTCAAAAAAAAAACAATATCTTTAACAAATAGTTTAGTCCGAGCTCTTTATGTCAATTCCCCTATATTCATATTCATATTGCGACGCTTATGTTCATTATTAATAAAATTTTTGATTCAATATCAAAACTAGCCTTGCCCTCGGCTAATTACCTGTTAAAAGTAAAAACGTTTATGTCAAAAACAAAACATTTGTAAAAAAAATAATAAAATTACATGCCGGCTTTTTCAATAGCTACATGGTATAAATTTTACTCTGAAAAAAGTCTTCAATAACTTTAAAATTTCAAGCGTCGAAATGTTTTTTTCGGAATATGTACCAACATTTTTCTGTGTTTCCCCAGTGTCAAATGATCGAACGAGAAAAATTAACAAAAAGGTTTGCTAACATTTTTTGGTTATTCATTTACATAAGATATAGCAATATATACAGGCGATTTTATATATAGGTTGTACTTATTTGCTTAGAAATAACCCAGAAAACTTCTTGTAAATTAATAAATACCAGCTGCGAACCCGGCTTCGGTCGGGTCAAGTTCTGTGCGGATGCAATCTTTAAATTGCAATGAAAGTGAATATAGGTATTTACTTGAACACAATATTAAATTATTATTATGCAACCATGCCGACGAATAGTAAATTTCATAACCTTTATTATAATACTATATTCTGTGATTTTTCCTAAGATATTCAATATTCATCTAAATTAAAGGTGTAAAGGGCAATTTTAATCTAAATTGAATACTTAAGATGACTAACATATTTATTTAAATAATGGTTAATACTATGTCGGTAAAAACACATTTCTTTAAACCAAATTTGAAAACCATAAAAACGGTTATTGGGAGTCAATCTTAAAAGATATCGCGGACTCTTTTAAGAACTTTTTAAGAGAAACTAATTCACCATACATTATCATCGTGTAGCCGTTATTCTATATACGCAGGGCATGCCACGGAAGCTCTCAGAAGGAACGATTTTTTTCGACTTCATAAATATAACCCTAACGGTAGCTTATTTTCGCAAAATGTTAATAAATTATAGCCTATACCGTTCCTAGATAATCCCTCCTTTTTAATATACTTTTATTATACCGAGCTGGGTAGAGTAGTGGTACAGCACTAGACTCGCATTCGGGAGGTACGGGTTCGAATCCCGGCGGGGGCAGATGTGGCTGGGACTTTTTCCTACTGCCTCTGGCTGAGAAACGGTAATTCCTGTACCGGCCATCTTGATTGAGGTTTTCCATGGTTTCCCTCAATTAATTCTAGATAAATATCGAGATGGTTCCTTATTTCAGGCCATGGCCGATTACCTATCAAACTCCTAGTTCAAAAATTACCTACCTTATCCTAATTTCCTATACTTCCTTCATTCGCCCATTGCTATTATATAAGTTCAAGTTTTAGAAATGTAGAAAATAACGGGAAGTGGTAAAATGGAAAATAGAAATGGTGCGAATGGCGTCTGTTATGACATAGAGTCGAGAAACGGACGTTAAACGTATTATTATTATTATTATTATTATTAAATATACTTTTATTAGCTTCACCTGGATGTATATTTGTATCTTTGTATGTTTGGAATCTTTGAACGTGAAATTCACCTACTTCAAAACATCAGATTAAACTGAAACTTTGCACACTTATCTAGAACCGATGACAATACAATAATTTAATAAGTGTGTCCCATTATCCTGACCAGGACCTTCAGGGTAAAAAAACTTGAAAAATTACTGCAAGCAGCTAACACGCTATACAGTTACATATGTTGAGTTGCCTATCTCATAGTTAAATGCAATTTGCTTTTTGGTCTTATAATTAAAATTAGACTTTAAAAAAACTAAAACAACATGCTTTTATGAACTAAAAAAATACAAAATAATTTGACAACAAAATTAGCCATACTGCAAAAAGCGTGAAGTGCTACCTACTTAAATTTTCATGATAGCTCTACGTTTACAATTAGCTAGTAAATGAAAAATGTATTACCTTTTGATGTCAAATTATTTTGCATTTTTATAGTTCATAAAAGCGTGCTGTTTTAGTTTTTTTAAACTCTAATTTTTTATTGGTAAAATTTCTGAGATTAGCCCGGACAAAAAGTAATTTAGCGAGACCGGGGGCATTAATTTATAATATGTAAGGAACGTTGTAAAAATTTGAAATATCACTATGTATGAAGTCGGAATGGTCGTGTCACCCAATTGGCAGGAATTTTTCTAATGCAAGTCACAATTCCGGTGGCACTTCCTGTACACAATAGTCGCTGTTATGGCTCCGGGTTGACGTCATTGGCAATGCTCAAAACGGCGGACAATACGCAGCCATTGCGATACACAAACAAAAGCCAGTGTTCCTATATACGCACTATCATATAACACGGCATACAACACATGCAGAACAGAGCTGAGTTAGACAGATTGATTTCCCGTGGGATAGAGAGTGAGCGGTTCCCATACCTCATTCGAACTACTCCCCGGGAGAGCCACACAACACCGACGCGCACTCACTAGTACACTTGTGCACTTGCTAGACACCGTTATTTGTTACCGGACAACGGCGTGAAGTGTTTTACCAAAAAATCAATCTGTTCTAGAATATATTTTTTGCACACCCCTTATAAAATAATTACTTTTCATGCGTACATAGCGGTTGTAAAATGAAAATTTCGCTCTAGTCGGTAAAGTAAAATAGAAAGTAATGCGATTTTACCAATATTTCTGTTAGTTGTGATTTAAATCTGTATGAGCGAGAGAGAAGCAAAGCAGGTTTTGTCTTCGTAAACAATTCAAATTGCGAATATGGCCGAACTGTCAAATACGTGGGTAAATCAATTGGCTACACTTTTTGGGATTCGAAAAGAATCATCGTCATCGACTTTCTGCAAAGAGGAAAAACAATCACCGGGCAGTAGAGTTGGGTAACTCAGATCTGAACCGGTTCAAAGAGCCGACTCCGACAGAAGATCCGTGAGAGCCGACTCACTTTTTTTTGAGCCGACGGATCAACGGATCCGCATAACTCAGTGAAACACTTAACACACAGAAGCACGTTTTACACTTACGTATCAGTTCTTGCTTTGATGCATCTGTCAGCTCAAATGACTCATGCATCACATGTTTGGCTATGCATTCTTGATTCTATACAGGTCGTGATATTATTGACTGAACTAGGTAACTCAGTGGCAGACTGCAGTAACATATTCAGAACTCGGCTCTTTTTGAACCGGTTCAGAGAGCCGGCTCACATACGGGATCCAGATGCAAATATGCAGATCACTAAAAAGACCCGTTTTTCCCATCTCTACCAGGCAGTACTACAGTGAGTTGTTGGACAGATCCAATGAGACATTGAAGATGACACGGCACCATATGGCGAAGAAAAAAGTGCTCTTTCATTACGAGAACGCACCAGCACATTCGTCTTTGATTGTCGCGGCCAAATTGCACACTCACCTTACTCGCCCGACCTGGCACCCAGCGACTTTTTCCTCTTCCCTAACTTGAAGACATTGCTCGGAGGAAAAAAATTCGGCTCAAATGAAGATGTAATTGGCAAAGTGTATTTTGCCGGGTTTGAAGAATTATATTTTTTCAACAGGTTAAACAAATGCCATGAACGTTGATAAAAGTGTGTAGACTTATTGATCAACTCACGCATATAAATAAAATATTAAGTATATCTCGTGCGTAATGATATTAGTCATAACGCACTAGACACATAACCTACTATTTAAATTTGGTTGAGAAATTATTAAGAGTGTCTACAGAATAAACAATAACATGGTTTGACTTAAATCAGACATATAATTTGACTAAATTCTTATCACTCTAATAAAAAAGACCGTTAAAAACGACGGAACCAATTTTATGAAAAATTATATGAGACCATTTTGTAAACATTTAGAACAAAATGGTGTCGGCATTTTTCAATTCGGTTAAAGCTCGTTGAGAAGTAAGGGCTGAACAAACTTTAAATGAAATATATGTCGAACTTCTTGTTTTTAAAGTCGATTAAAAATAACAACGGAATGAAAGAAACAGTTGAATAAATTTGAGTCGAAAGGCTCCGAAAAAGGCCGAGTATAGGTATATCATTATTATTATAGTCTTAGCATGCAAGGTGCGTGTTTTATTTCCATATAAACGTGTTGTACGCGCCTTGCGCGTGAACAATGCGCGTGAGGGTTATCGCCCGTTCACAATTAATGAGTGTCAGGATAAAAGATTACAAATTGTGACAAATGAATGTGTGTTTATTTTGTGCCAACGGCCTTATCGCTTAACAAACAGAAAAGCGTGTTTCATTATATCTGAATTATTGTTTATTGCCTCCACATCATTGTTATTTTTAGTGTATTTGCCATATGGCAACATACACTATTGGCGTCGGTCGGATGGCGGGACCTAGGGGTCGGACTAAAATTTCTCGACGTTTCATAACCTCCTAAACACTTTGGCACCATTTTTAAAAATGTTTAAATATATGTATATATATATATATATTTATATATATATATATTTATATATATATATATATATATATATATTTATATATATATATATTTATATATATATATATATTTATATATATATATATATTTATATATATATATATATATATATGTGTACGCGCAATAACTTTCGAAAGTTAATTGATTTCAACGAAATTTGGACCACGTGTTGAAATCTATCACCGCAAGAAACCTATTTAAAATGGGCCTAATCGGGCTATTTTAAGGGTAGTTTTTAGGGGTTGAAAACTGTTTTTGGGCTCCAAAATACCGAAAAAATTCTCCGAATCGTTTCAAAATTTAAATTTTACCCTTTGGTAGTAATTAAAAAGTGTCCCCAAAATTTTAATAAAATCGGCCCGACAGGACCGGATTTACAAATTTTATGAAAACACTAGTTTGCAGATAGTGACTTATTTATTGAAGGGTGTATTTAATTCAATGTAGACGTTAGATTGATAATAATATTACAATTAAGAAAAAAAATGTTATTTTAAGGGGTGTATTAAGGGGTTAAATTTTTTATTTTGCCCAAAAACAAACTTAATTTTACATATTAAAAGTATAAACCCACACGGCCCTATATAAGCAAATACACTATATTGTCGGCAGGGTTTTGGCACTGCGACCCGGGTTTTTTTTTATTTAACGCATCAAGCTATGGTTGGTATGATTGATGCAGTTAAACGTGGAATTATTACTTTAAATACCATACTGTTGTAAACTTCTCCGGCCTGACTGGTTTATTTAACTGACTGATGGGTTGCACAAAGCATCGCCAAAAATGATTTGACAGTCACTTTAGATTTTAGTCATATAATTACAATTTTTATAGATTCAGGAGCAGTCTAATGTCGTTGTGAAACACCCTGTCATGTGAAAGATTAGATTGTACTCACAGAAAAATAAAAAAAAATCGTTTTCCAAGCTAAATTTTCATCGAAATGCGTAGAAAAATACTGTTTTAAAGTGGAAATCGAACGAAAAACTCTGTTGAATACATTTATACACATTTTTAAAAAAATCGTTCCAATTAATCAATTATTTTTCTAATGAAGAAATAAGAGGTTATTGTCAAATGAAATTTGCAGACAATACTTTCTGCAACCTAGTATGAGAGTTGAGTAAATGGTCTGTTTTAGAAAATTGGCTTTAAATTAATATTCGTATATGTATAAAAACTTTGAACTATATGAAGTCCTCTTAAGACAATATAAATAATCAATTTTTATATTATTTATTTGAAACTGGTTCAGGTAGGTTTAGTGATTCCCGTTCACTATCTCGAATAGCTTTTTTTAGAAAAATTGTCGAGCATATTGTATTTCTTTTTAAAGGGAAGTATTTCATGAGTTTCACTTTTTTGAACTTAAAAAAATCCATTTCCGTTCTCACCGTTTAGGATGGGAATATAGAAAATTACTCAAACATGCATTCCCTCAATTTTGACAAAAAACAAGTATTTCAAATTTCGTGTTTGCAACTCAAACAGTTTCGAAAAAAAAACATTGTCTCAGCGCTTTTTCAAGACTTTGAGTTAAATTTTTAAAAATTCTATTTTTTGAGTGCCTTCGTCATATGGGCAAAAATCTCGCTAGCATTTAAAATTGGTCCTACAAAACCGAAATTTGTTATTTTTTTATGTATTTTTGACAAGACAGTTGTATTTTATTTTAAATTACTTTAAAACATTAAATTACCAAACATAACTAACAATAATCTATCTAAATTAAACATAAAACTAAATTTACCTTCCGAAGGAAGCATTTTACCTTTTATTTAAAAAATTCGGTCTTAAATTTTTGTCATTTTCAAATACTATCAAAAACAATCACACCTTGCAGTCAAAAAAATCGTTTGATTTTTATGAAAGATATCAAAATTTATATAATATTTTCGCATATACATGAAACTTTCCGAACAAAAATATTTTTTTACATGTCCAATCCGAAAAGAATCATAAAAAATTTATATCATTTATCTCACAGACATTTTCATATCACACAAAAAGAAGCGCGCGATCATTTTCCAGTATTGAGGAAAGTCAATTTTTCCTTTATCACTTTTTATCCCACTCACACATGCTTACAATATATAAGCGTATGCGTGTCACTTTTTAAGATGAAAATTCTTTTAACACGAGTTATTTGTGGTATCTGTACGATAGGTACAGAGTGTTACCTAAAAAACGCCACTAGCTGTAACTCCGTTATTTATGGTCCAATTTGAAAAAAAAAAATAATAAAAATCACTTTATGGCTGACCGTACGCGAACTGCTTGAGCAGTTAATCGTCTAACAATATACATAAAGCGCTCAAGCTGTCACTGGCAATTGCTTAAGCAGTCAGTGTCAATAGGGAATATTTATGTATTTTTTTTATATTTTTAATTCACTTTTTACATCGTTATAAAATAGTAAAAAATATAAATACTGTTGGAAATGCTCGAAAAAATTTTTTAAATAATATTTAAAACATCGCTTAAATTTGATCTGTTTGAACGCCGCCATTTTTCGCGGGCCTTGAGTGACGTCAAAATCCACGACCAGTTTTGTTGACTATAAGTTTGACAGATTGACAGATACTTTTGGTTCTTTTATAGAAATTTTCAGTTTTAAAAGCTATTCACGCCATGGATAAAGCTAAAAACCATTTTATAGATATCTGATGCAAAATATGCTGTCATCATAAATGCATCTATTTTTGGTAAATTATCAGATTGTGCTTTGTCAAAGCCACTTTCAGTCATCGTTCTAAATGATTTAATGCTACTATAAATTGCACACTAATGAAAAGCACTACAGAAGCACAAATAAAACAATTTTTAATTCAGTAACCATATAAACAGCGACGCCTATAAATCCGATGTGGAATTTGACGTCACGACCAATGGTGATGCGTTTCGCAAATTCGAATTTCAGTCGCATATTTTGCATTTTTTAATTAATATTTTATGCAATTAAAAACAAACTAAATAAGGAAATAATGGTTCAGATATAATTTCAGGACAATATGGATTCAGGGAAAAGAAATCAATTCAATTTAATCCAAATGCATATTCCCTATTGCTCGAGCAGTCAATGTCAACCGCTCGAGCAGTGCTATCAACTGCTCAAGTTGTTGGCTCAAATTCCCTAGCGATATTTGAGTAAGGAGCAATGCTTTTGCCACTTTTGTTCTGTGTCGCGTTTCCTAGATAACCATGCTCGAGCAGTCAGTAATATATGTGTTGCCACTGGTCGATTGCATGGCGATCCTAATTTTGATTTTTTTCAGCATCAACTTTTATGACAAACAACACTACTCAACTCTTTTGTTTTAAATTATGTTAATTAAGAAAAAGAAGTACCCGCTTATCTATATATGGAAAATGTTTCTAAAAACATACCTAACAAATTATTGATGGTATTGGATTAAAGCAGCCAAATATTTATTATAGAATAAACTCACTACATGCGAGAGTACAATTGTCAACAGAAGATATCAAGCTGCACGCGTGAGTTATTAGGTATACGTATTTTTTATTATTTAATAAATTACTTTATTTCTTTTTAGGCTATAAAGTAGTAAAATAATCACTTAATTAAATGAAATAACTGTTCATATTCGAATACCATCACAACCACACATATTTTATCCGTACGAAACTGAAATTTGTTATCTAACAACATTTTTGTATTTTCTTTTTCATTCTAATGCAAGCTACAAGATATACTTCCTTCACAGTAATTTTCGTGAAATCACGCAGTTGCTAGTTTAAATATTCGAGATCCGATAAATGGCGCAGTATTCCACGTAACTGCGAAATTACGCTCTGTGAGACTTTAAAACTAAAATTAGGAATACTATGAAAAGTCGATTCCCTTGATATTAATTTAATATTATATTTCATATCTAAAAATTGATAAATAGAATGTATTTTTGAAACATTTTGTATATAAGCTGTAAAAATACTAATCCTAATAAAATTTTTCATATCTTGTAGCCCTGATTTTTAACGCCTTTAACCCTTTCATGTCTTTTTTTAGTGTTTAATATTGTATATTGACGTATTAACATATCTCAAAAGTATTTTTACCAATTTTCAATATAATGTATAAAAAGAGTCAATTCTTTATTTACCTAACTAGTTACCCGGTCCAACTCCTTGCGTGTAGATTAAATTTTGTTATCTCCAGACTCCCTTTAGGTATATAACTTGTTTAATTCTCATTGACATCGCTCGTTAAATTGTGCTAATGCTCTATCTTCAAATAATGACCAATAATAATAATTATATCTAAATTAGGCAACGTGTGATATGGTGCTTACCTTAAGAATGTCTTAAGGGTGGTAGTTGAGGGTTAAATAATATACCTTCAGCTAGTCAAGTCTAGTAGCAAAAAAAAAAAAAACACGCCGTTCGACAGCAGCTATAAATTCGGTGTATTACACTCACATGCTTTACAAAGACGAATACCTTTACGTAATATCATCTGATAAAATATAAATTTACAGTCACTTTGCACGCAAGTATTAACAACGCCGGATTAAGGCTTCCCATTACCTTTTTATAATGCCACAAATAAGATTACATTTTCAATGTGGGAATTATAATCATAGAATAAAATAGTTTATGTTTCCAGAACGTAAATGCAGTTATTTATGGAAAGCTTATCTTTAGCGAGTTTCAACAGTTACACAATAGCATTACGTTCGAGATTTATACTACATTTTTGCAAGTGCCTCCTATAAAATAGCTAATTTTCACATCATAATAAGTACACCTTTAATTATTTTTGATAGCTGCAGTATGTGTAGTCATATTTGGGTTGTTTGCAAAAACTATGTCCGTTTTGTTATCAATATTCCTCGTATAGTGTTATGGCAACAGACAGGTCGTTTTTGAAAATTATTGTTGGATTGGTAAGTTATAATATTTATTTTTTTTAGTTCACAGCACTAGTGTTAAATTTGTCAGTTTACTATCGCTATATAGGATGGTGTGCAAAAAATATACAGAACGTACCTACAAAATTAACTCTTAATTTCTTAAAAATGTGTGAATATAATTTTTCTCTACGTTTTTACAATCATCTTTCCTAACCGACGTTCATTTAGAAGTCGGCGAAATTATTTCTCTATTATACTGACTGTAAGTGGGAAGGTGATTGTAAATCGAACAAAAAATATTTTGTCATTGTATTTTATTTTATTTAGGGTATCCCGAAGCATTGATTTTGACAGGATTCATAGATAACAAGAAAAATGAGTATAACTAAAAAAAACCCGGGTCGCAGTGCCAAAACCCTGCCGACAATATAGTGTATTTGCTTATACAGGCAGTGTGGTTTTATTACGCGAACTTAAGTTGGTTTTTGGGCAAAATTAAAAATTTGACTCCTTAATACACTCCTTAAAATAACATTTTTTTTCTTAACTGCAATATTATTATCAATCTAATGTCTACACCGAATTAAATACACCCTTCAATAAATAAGTCACTATCTACAAATTAGTGTTTTCAAAAAATTTGTAGGTTCGGTCCTGTTGGGCCGATTTTATTAAAATTTTAGGGACACTTTTTAATTGCTACTAGCGGGTTAAATGTCAATTTTGAAACGATTCTGAGAATTTTTTCGGTATTTTGGGGCCCAAAAACATTTTTCAACCCCTAAAAACTATCTTTAAAATGGCCCGATTACGCCCATTTTAAATAGGATTTTGGCGGTGATGGATTTCAATACGTGGGCCAAATTTCGTTAAAATCAATTAGCTCTTTCGAAAGTTATTGCCCGTACACATGTATATATATATAAACATTTTTAAAAATTGTGCCAAAGTGTTTAGGAGGTTATGAAACGTCGAGAAATTTTGGTCCGACCCCTAGGTCCCGCCATCCGACCGATGCCAATAGTGTATGTTGCCATATGGCAAATACACTAAATATAGGTTTTGAGCTATCGCCCTATCGGTTTTAATACGAACCTTAAAGCACAGCAGTAAAAAAGTGGTTGCTACACACTTTCAGGTATGGCATCAGTAGATAGTATACCATATTTCTTTAAAATCAGTTAAGCCGTTTTTAAATCATGCTGGTAGGAGGACGTTTCCTTATACCAGCTTTATTTAAGAACAGCTTGACACAGTCGCAAATTATCTATATTACCTGAAAAGGTATAATTTCCGTTAGTGTTCTAGATACTAATTATTAGTATTGATTGCATAAATATATCTCGCATTTCTGACAGTACTTCGGTATATATGGAGCCATATCTAAAAACAACAGACTAAAGCGATAATATAATGTTATGTAAGCACAGCTAAAACAACTAATTGTCGTAAGCAGAGAGTATATTATTATTACAATAATAATCACAGAATGACAAATGGCAGTCGAGATCATCATCATTACTATATTATTATTTTAACAAACATCATACTGTAACAATTGCGAAGCGTTTTGATGGGTAGTTTTTTGTTTGTTTGCACACCACGTGTAGATATGTGTTGTTTTGTTTATTGTAATCATGAATGATAAACGGCAAATAATAATAATAATAAAACGTTGTTCTGTATTTGGATAGTAGATGAGGCAGTTACTACCTTTATACATATAATTTAAACACCAACAAGGAGATACTGAAACGATAAAATAGCTGAACATGGATACCACTGAAATTAAATTAATATTGTTATTAGTAAAACTAATATTTTATCGTAGTTAACAAACTAATGCACACAGAATAACTGTTATTTGTGATTGTGTACTTCAATAAGCTATTAAAATTTCTCCCCGTCATCTGACCGACGTCAATAGTGTATGTGCCATATGGCAAATGTACTAACAAGGCAAGTTATTTTGGAGGAAATCTCGAAGCGGATGCTGAAAGACGAAATGTAACATTCGTGTTCCGGTATGCAAAAATATAATACATATAGCAGTAATAAAAATATCATACACAAACTTTAATGCATATTAAATTGATGTGACACATCAATAAAGTTAGCGCGTTGGTATACAATGTATTATGCGCATCTAGATCCCTACTTTACCGACCTACGTATACGACGACATACTGAAATCCTATATGAAAATAATATTTTCCCATTCAACGTCCTCCCATCCCCGAACTGAAATGAAATTGTGTGTGTTGTATATCTGGTGATTGGAATAACAACTATGGAATATTTACGACAGATTACGAGACTCCTTCAAAACAATTCATATGCAAAACTCGATTAATCTTGAATTTATATTTCGGCAATTAGACCGTTTATGGTAATTTTGAAATTATAAATAGTATAGGAGTATAGCAAACTGTAGTAACTGTCTAACTGGCTAAATGGCTAAGGCATCTGTTGAAACGCCCAGTTATATTAGTCATTTTAGAGAGTGTCTTGACATTTTCAGCAGACAAAAATTAACTTAATGAATTCCACCGCTTACCCTTCATTCCCCCAATTATTTTTCTGCAAGATTTTTAATGTACAAAGCGCAAAGTTTACAGTTTTATAGATACAGATAAATAAATAGGTAAAAAATAATAATTTGATTTGGGAATCTTTAAAACTGTACAATTACAAACTAAGGTACGATTTTATTTATTTGTATTAATTGAACTAATCCATATATAATTCATTAAAAAACCAACTCTTGCAATATGTGAGTTTTATAAAACGTTGCTATATATACAAACACTGAAATATACTGTTCTGTTATATATTTAGGCCACGCAAAAACGTCGCATTTGTTCGTAACAGCAAATAACTGAGTTACCCCTTCGCGAAATTCATAAAAGGCGCCTAAGAAGTTTTACTTCAAGAAAACTACTATGCTTTTTCAATGAATTTTAATGTTTCTTTTCGCTTATCCTTGCAACAGATTGGTAAGGTCTAGACTGTTGTATGTATTACTAGGCGATCACTTGTGACGTAAATGTTTAAAAGGCAACAACGCCCCGTAACGTTGGCGTCACAACATGAATGATGACGACGTTAGTGACGTGTGTCTATGTATACAGAGTGTTAATTCTACAGCGCCCCATTTACGATTTGAATATAGCTATAAAAATCTGTGTAGCATCCCAGAAGAAATTATTTAGAATATCGCTAACATAAGTAAAATATAAAGTAAAAATTACGCTGTAAGTAGTTTTTTTCACAGTTTACGAAGTTAAAAAATGTCAAAATTTCAATTCATTTTGTGCATTGGGAGATAGCAAAACTTGTAGAAACTGTGATGAGAAAAAAGCGGATATGGTGGAGGTAAAGAAACCGTTCTTTATATGGTGGAAGCGAAGAAACTATTTTTTAGACTAGGTATACTGAATGTTAAAATAATCTGCCGATTGAACTATTAAATAGTTTTATATGAAAAAGGGACGCAAAATCGGATGATTTTATGGGCGTTTAGTCTTAATATCTGTTATGTAATTTACATATTATCATATTCAGCACAATGGTATGAAAGCATCAAAATTCAATTCATATAAAGCTGCGACCAGACATGCGGGATTCGCCAAGCGCTAATCGCCTAGTGCCGAGTGCTTGGCTTCGTATTTGGCAAGTAGTGAGCATGTTTATACAGACATGTGGGCTCTGTTTAAAAGCGTCGTAAGCGTCGTTTTCTTCGGGAACAGCGAATATAGCCGAGTGCAGTGCGAGCATCCGTTTGGTGCGAATCAATATTTTTAATCATGGACAACAATGATGAAATTTGCACAAGTATTCTTGTATTCGTGCACTTTGAAGTGGAGAGGCGAGCACTAATACTCGTCGCTCGGAGATGTACGAGCACCCATCCCCACTACTCGCTATTTGGCGAATAATCGGCTCGACATTCGGCGAATCCCGCATGTCTGGTCGCAGCTTAATGAAATTTAAAGAATTCAGTTGACTAAAGAAAAAAAATGGCTGTCTGTACTTATTGTATGCTCTTTAGAAGTTATTTTTAATTTGCATACAAAACATTTATTGAAATAAAATAATAAAACTGAAGTAAAATTAGCATAAATACAGCTATATAATAAGATTTCTATTCGCCTCACTCAGTGAAGCGAAAAATAACTACAGCGATATATGGCGAAAGCATGTCAATCGTCTCTACCGCTATTCTGTTTGTAACTTTGTTCTACGAACAGCTTCATCCTGTTAATTTTGTTGTTGCAGTATGCGAGCATCGTAAAAATTCATTCTCATCAATTTTTCATGACACGCCAATAGAACTTTAAATAAAAACCCGGGTCGCAGTGCCAAAACCCTGCCGACAATATAGTGTATTTGCTAATACAGGTATTGTGGATTTATTAAATTAAATTAAGTTTGTTTTTGGACAAAATAAAAAAAAATTGAACCCCTTAATACACCCCTTACAATAGTAATTTTATTAGTTGAAATATTGTTATCAATCCAACATCTGCACCAAATTAAATACGACCTTCAGTAAGTAAATTCGTATACGCAAACTAGTGTCCGGTCCTATCAGGCCGATTTGCTTATAATTTTAGGAGCACTTTTTAATTGCTACTAAAGGGTTAAATTTCAATTTTGAAACGATTCTGAGAATTTTTTCGGTATTTTTGGGCCCAAAAACTTTTTTCAACCCCTAAAAACTACCCTTAAAATGACCCTATTGGGCCCATTTTAAATAGGCTTCGTGCGGTGATGGATTCCAACATGTATGCCAAATTTCGTTAAAATGAATTAACTCCTTCGAAAGTTATTGCCCGCACATATAAATATATATATATATGTATATATATATATATATATACGTATATATATATATATATATATATATATATATATATATATATATATATATATATATACATATATATATAAACATTTTTAAAAATGGTGCCAAAGTATTTAGGAGGTTATGAAACGTCGAGAAATTTTGGTCCGACCCCTAGGTCCCACCATCCGACCAACGCCAATAGTGTATGTTGCCATATGGCAAATACACTAAAAATCGGGTTCGAATCCGGAGCATGTAGTTTCACTGCACATTGAAAAGGTGGAAGGAGTCAAGAAGAGGGAGGAGGTCGTGAGGGAGTGTTGTTGATATCCGTTCGTTGTTATGTAATATTCACAGGGGCGCTGTGGATGATGGAATATCACATCAATTTTTCACACCCTATCAGTCATGATAACAAAACTTAGACATGATGCAAAGCTTATAACGGTGTACCTATTAACTTGAGTTGAGAAAACATGCTTTCGTTCTGCGAACATGAATACAGGGTGTTTCATATATACCGAGAACATTTAAGGTGACTATCCAAATGTGTAGGCTTTCACGGCCGGTGTTGTAAAACTTCTTGGATTCCGGGCTTGTACGCCGTGATCCATTGATATTTCTACCTGTCGTTTCGTCTATAAGTGCGGTAGACATTGTCAAAGACGATGTGGTAGCGAGCGAAGTGTCCTTCTAGGCTACTCTCAGGTAACACATCACCTTTGATAATGTCTACCGAAATTGTAGACGAAACGTTACGTAGAAATATCAATGGATCAGAACGTACAAGCCCGGAAACCAAGAAGTTTTACATTTAAGGTAACTGATTACTGGTTGTTCAATAGGTCCTCCTTTTCATCTACGAGTGTGTACATGTACAATGTACTTAAGTTTAGGAAATCTCTAACTTCGATGAAAACTTTTATTCGATCTTTGATGTTAATGCTTCAAAACAAAACTAGAAATACGTACCATTCTTCCCATATGGCCTAATCAAGTTTGTATAGTTTATTTGATCTAAATAAATGATTTAAAATCAGACGATGAGAATTAGTTTTACACACATTTTTGTACAGTAAAAAATATTGAGTAAGCCAAATTTGTGAATATTTTTAATATAAGTTTGTAAAGAAAAAACTTCAAAACGTTCATTTGCCTTCCCGTAATTCGGAATCTCATGACGTGTTGTGAAGAAACATTTAAGAATATCATGTTTTTTTATTTAACTTTTAGGGAAACATTTGTGTTTTTAGTGTATTTGCCATATGGCAACATACACTATTGGCGTCGGTCGGATGGCGGGACCTAGGGGTCGGACCAAAATTTCTCGACGTTTCATAACCTCCTAAACACTTTGCCACCATTTTTAAAAATGTTTATATATATATGTATATATAATATATATATATATATATATATATATATATATATATATATATATATATATAGGTATATATGTGTGCGGGCTATACCTTTCGAAGAAGTTAATTTATTTTAACGAAATTTTGCACACATGTTGGAAACCATCACCGCACGAAGCCTATTTAAAATGGGCCCAATCGGGCCATTTTAAGGGTAGTTTTTAGGGGTTGAAAAATGTTTTTGGGGCCCAAAATACCGAAAAAATTCTCCGAATCGTTTCAAAATTGAAATTTAACCCTTCGGTAGTAATTAAAAAGTGTCCCTAAAATTTTAATAAAATCGGCCCGACAGGACCGGACTTACTGAAAGTTGCATATAATTTGGTATAGAGGTTTGATTGATAATAATATTGCAATTAAGCAAAAAAATGTTATTTTTTTTTTACCCAAAAACCAACTTAAGTTCGCATAATAAAGCCACACTGCCTATATCAGCAAATACACTATATTGTCGGCAGGGTTTTGGCACTGCGACCCGGGTTTTTTTGAAGTTTTTAAACAGCAAATCAACTTGTGTGAAGTATAGTGCTTAATCATAGCTAGTAAAAACAGTACTAAAATGAAACGTAATTTTTCATGTCTGATATTTAAAAATATAGGTTTTTAAACATTTGATTTTTATGGTGCCTGAAGTCACAAATAAAAAAGTCTTTTATATATAGGTACAGTAAAATAAATTAAAGAAAGTCTTTCAACTTTAAAAAAATATCTCAAACAAGATAGTTTAAAAATTACTTGCAAGTTAAGAAAAAAGTTTGCAGACAAAATAAAACTTGCTAGACATTGATTAATTTATTTCCGTTTTTAGTTTTGGCAAAAAGACAGTTAAGACGAAGAAGTGACAAACTGGGAAGAGAAATAAACAGAGCGAATGTGAGAACGGGTCCTCGATGGTGGTTAACTGCCTCTTAGGGAATTGTGTGTCCGCTTAGGTACTCACACTGTCTGTTCTGTGTACAGTGCTTTTGTATAGACTGAATTCAAGTTGGCAGCGATGGTTCGAAAACCTTACGGCTCGAACACTAAATGGCGAGTCGTTAACACGTATGTCAAAAGAATTGATCTATACGCAATGTTCCAAAATACGATATTATTCAAGTTCATGATCAGATGTCAGAAAAATTGACAACATTAGTTTATGACTGGGGCATCCTATATAGCCGAGGATTCTAACCTTTTTCTGGATCACCGCCCTCTTTAAAAGAAAAAATCCATAATCCTTTTTATATGAGATATTAACATATTGTTGCATATTATTTGTATCTAATTTATCTGTTTTTTATTAAAGATCATAAAGCCCTCATGGAAGGCTTTTACTGGGAGGCGATACCTCCCCGTTGGGAATCAATGCTATATAGGAATATCCTAAATTAGAAAGTTCGCCGTTTTTTTTTTAATTCAAAACTGTTGACAAAAAAAATGTTTGTAATAACTTCAAAGAAAGTTATGCCACTCCAAAGCTTAAATTTAACATTTAATAATTGTGTGCATTATGCCGTTCTCAGTGTAGATAACGTCACAAATGTTAGTTTTACAGTAGTAACTTCTAATATAGCAAGTCATGGAGACACTGAAGAGATATAAAAAATTAATGTAATATATATCTAAATATACCGTACGTTTATGACTTACTATATTATTAAAAAACTTATTTTTTTAATGACTTTATTTCTTTTTCGTCCTTGGTAATTAATATAAAAATGATTTTTCGGGAAAAAGGACTTTATTTATAAGTAAAACACTTTCAAAAAAACGAAATTATCATAAACTTTGTATTAATATTGTTAAACTCAAATTTATATTCACATGTATATATTATCTTTTATATCTATTTAATCACAACATTTAATAGTTATTAAAGCTTGATAAAGTTCCAAACAAGGAACGAAACGTCGCTGAAAATAAAATATTAAGTGTTTTACTTATAAATAAAGTCCTTTTTCCCGAAAAATCATTTTTATCTTATTTTTTTATACTTCTAGATACATCAATAAACATTGGTAAAAATCTACATTAAAGCCCGAATCTCGTTGAGTTGACAAGGGTTGAAGAAATTATAGCCACAAATAAAAAATAACTCGATTTATCTAAGCTCTATAACTGGAACCAAATATGATTTCCCTACGAGGTACTGTGAATACATATTACGCTCTGTATTTCGAAATTTCAGTCTGGTTAACTCTATATCTGGAAGTAAGTTGCATGTAAATTTTACAGCTTCTGTAAGTCAAAGTTTATTGTTGGATAAGTCGAAAACTCTATAACTCGAAATTTTGAGCATTTCTCTTAAAGTTCGATTAATAGCAAACTAGTATATTTTTTGTCGGTAGGGTTCTGTATTGCGATCTAGAAAGTTTTTAATTTTTTTTTTTTGAGCCAACGTATAAAATTTATTATCGCAATTTTATTTTTACGAGTATTGTTTGGAGATTTATTCTTTTTATATGTGACAATATATCAAAGGCATATAAAAAGTCAATAAATGTTCGACTTAACTGAAATCTTACTTGTGACATTTTTCGATATTACAATTTTATTATTTGTCTGTCTTCAAAACGGTCAAATAAAGTGATATTTTATTTAGCTTCCGGGTGGAAATATTAGAATATTTTCTACTGTGATAAAAAAATTTGAATGCGTGGCAGATTTCAATTTTAAGTGTATTTGCCATATGGCAACATACACTATTGGCATCGGTCGGATGGCGGGACCTAGGGGTCGGACCAAAATTTCTCGACGTTTCATAGCCTCCTAAACACTTTGGCACCATTTTTAAAAATGTTTATATATATGTATATGTATATATATATATATATATATATATATATATATATATATATATATATATATATATATATATATATATATATATATATATATACATATATATATATATATGTGTACGGGCAATAACTTTCGAAAGAGTTAATTGATTTTAACGAAATTTGGACCACGTATTGAAATCCATCAGTGCCAGAAGCCTATTTAAAATGGGCGTAATCGGGCCATTTTAAGGGTAGTTTTTAGGGGTTGAAAAATGTTTTTGGGCCCCAAAATACCGAAAAAATTCTCAGAATCGTTTCAAAATTGACATTTAACCCGTTAGTAGCAATTAAAAAGTGTCCCCAAAATTTTAATAAAATCGGCTCAACAGGACCGGAGTTACAAATTTTTTGAAAACAATAATTTGTAGACAGTGACTTATTTATTGAAGGGTGTATTTAATTCGGTGTAGACGTTAGATTGATAATAATATTGCAATTAAGATAAAAAATGTCATTTTAAGGGGTGTATTAAGGAGTCAAATATTTAATTTTGCCCAAAAACCAACTTAAGTTCGCGTAATAAAGCCACACTGCCTGTATAAGCAAATACACTATATTGTCGGCAGGGTTTTGGCACTGCGACCCGGGTTTTACTTTTTGCGCTAGGACCGTGGTCGTCACGGATATTGGACAAATATGTTCAGATTAATACTCCGTTACAAAATTTATTTTAATTTCTGGTTCAATGAAATCGAAATTTTTATTAAAAAACAGACCGGCTTCTGTTGAAAATATAACATGCTCTTATTTTTCAAATGCCGTACTTTCATTTATTTAACGAAATTTCAAGAATGTTTTTCGTGTGTTATTTAACAAAACTGGGATAGGTTTGACATCATTCAAAGTTTAAACAGGTCTCTGGTAAAGTCGACCCTTCGGGGTTGAGCTGCTGTATGCCTTAAGGCGAACACATTTTGTCGATCCGGCATGAGCTAACAAACAAACTGTGACAACACAACGCTATTTTGAACACTATAGCTTTGTGTATTTGTATCCACGCTTCAACCACTGAACTATAATAATAAGGAACGCGCTTTCTCGAATCAGTCCTATCGGAAACGAATCAACAAGGGTAGTTAATATTTTTCATCTGTCTTCTAAGAGTTGAGCAATCGAAAGGAATCCAACAAGAATAGGCGCTAAATGTGTTCTCTTTTCTTACACGTTGCGCAGTCGAAAACAGTCCAACAAGAATACCTGATAAAGGAATTTTCATCTCTCTTCTACGAGTACTCTGTTCAATTTTCTTACGCGTTGCGAAGTAAATAACAAGCTGACAAGAATAGCTGCTAAAGGTATTTTCTTCTTTTTTCTTACGCATTGCGCAATCGAAAGCAAGCCTACAAGAATAGCTACTAAGGAGGTTTTCTTTTCTTACGAGTTCACCAATCGAGAGCGAGTCAACAAAGATAACTTTTTAAAGGTATTCTTTCATCTCTCTCTGTCTTTCTCTTCATTGAAACCGAAAGTGAGTCGGCAATGACAGGCATTAAAAGCCATTTTCTACTTTTTTATGCGGTGCACAATCTAAACCGAGCCAATTAGGATGAATATAATCTTCATTATCTTGAAGATAACAAGAAGCGATTTCCTGATGCTCTTAAAAAAGAAAGGTGTGAATATTTTAGGCTCGCGTTTTATTTTAGGTCACTCTTTATTAAAAGATTGGACACAAAATGAAAAAGTATGATTGTACACTCTTAAGAGAGATAAAAAATAGTTCGGTTTTGTTTTGAGAGTTTGATAGTCTCCAGTTTCTAGTTCAATGGGGTTTCAATTCCAACTGGCCATTTTATTTAGAATAACGACCTGTAGAACAGCACATGAACAGTAATTTGTAAAGTAATTTTGTTTGTTTCGTGTTGTTTTCGGCTTAACAATAAATAACAATTACTATTCAATATCCCTGATGTATTAGATATATTGTGTAATTACGTTGTATACAGAATGTTTCGTTAAAACAGATTTGGTAACCATTTTTCCTAACAAAATACTAACAAATATCGTATTTGTGATTTTAAATTAAATGACTCCAGGTTTATATTTAATTATTTTTAAATAGTTCACTTACTAAGTTAGTTTTCCTTATCACGATGATGATTATTGAAAATAAAATCTTACCTGAAACAAAAAGAAAAACATCGTTCAATTTTTCAGTACTAAAGTTTTTTTAACAAGGTTCTTATAAAAAATATGAGCCTGGCAGATACAAAACATTACACAGTTATTAACGAGTAAATGCCAACACACTATTGCACACGCAAAGTAGGAAGTATGTAGTATAGTAGAGAGGGAAGCGCCAAGACGGAAAGAGCCGACGAGGCGTGATGTTGGTCGAATGGAACGGCGTGTCTTGCAATCTCAACGTTTTTAATCCCATTCAAGCGCAGTTAGATGTTTTACATCAAAAATGTCAACAAGTACTTTTACGAAACCTATAAGATTTTTAAATTTATTTTAATGGGAATTTTTCTCATCGAAGAATCATAAAATGGTGTATGTGGTATAGCACATATAATTGTTTCATCAAGTGATTTTATTATTACATTAAGCAATTATAAAACTAATTTGACACTTGTAAGATATCAGAAAGCTGATTTTTACAGCACTGTTTATATACTTAAGACATCCAGCCATTCATGGCCTGCTATTTTTCCAACCAAGTGCAAATATATTCCATTCTATTCTGTATTTCATACAAATGTTTTTAGTAACTTTCAAACATCCTTACAAACGTAAATATAAAACGTGGGTATATAATGAACTGTTAAATAGAAATTCTATAACTTTGTACTATTAGCTAGGACAAAACCGTTCAGTCATTCTATATTTTAATTAGTAAATGTCACAAATTTCTATTACATTCAAAGCAGTCAGCTTTAATGAAATTAAACTTTGCGGTATTCCGTCAATTCTATGGCAAATTACAAAGCAAACACAGAACATAATGCATTATGCACCATCGGGTGACTTGTGTATACGTACTCTATTTATGTAATTATAACAAAACGGTGACCGGCGGTCAGTTATTATCAGGTCCGCAGTAACAAATTTTTCTCTCTTTGTGACGTTCTTTTGTTAAAACTACTAGTTTTTCAGTCTGGTTTTCCCCGGGTGGATTTTGGTTTTAACAAAAAATGCAACTTTCAGCATCTTTTTAAGCTCACACCGATTTAGCTCAGAAATCCCGTGCGCGATATCAACTTATTTTAAATTATCATTTATTGCTCATTCCTATCTTGTTTTAGCGTAAAAAATTATTCCTCTAAAGGACACATTACATGAAGCGTCGAGCAACGCGCCTGACATGTGGCTTGATGCGCTCTACGCCGTGAGAATGAACCGACGGGACAAACTTGACGTCAAAGAAAATGCGCCTTGCGCGAAGGTTAGCGACTTCCGTACGCCGCCACGCGACAGGAGATTTTTAAATTCAGTACTCAATTAGCTTTTTAATTGTCAACATATCGTGATCAAATGATGCTATATCTGAATTTTTAAAAATGGGCGCGTAACTTGTCAATATACAGACTGTGTGAATGCACAAATTATTTCATTAGTAATATATTATTATGTAACAAATTACGATATAAAAATTCATGTAATTTTCTGTATTATACCAAGCTAACGTTTTAGCACGACGTAAATTTTATATCGTACCTACATTGAACATTCTAAATTTAGATTTAAACTGAATATTTAGTTCAGTGTTTTTGCATTATTAGCCTTCGAATACCAGTTCAAAGTTCTGTGCAAATAAATTAAATAGTCAACATGCTAACAGGAGGTTTCAAAACCACTTAGCAAAAATGACAAATAGTATTGGCCAACACAGAAAATGCTTCATTACTCCCACTTTATATTCCAAAAAAAACCCGGGTCGCAGTGCCAAAACCCTGCCGACAATATAGTGTATTTGCTAATACAAGTATTGTGGCTTTATTAAATGAAATTAAGTTTGTTTTTGGACAAAATAAAAAAAAATTGAACCCCTTAATACACCCCTTACAATAATAATTTTATTAGTTGAAATATTGTTATCAATCCAACATCTGCACCAAATTAAATACGACCTTCAGTAAGTAAATTCGTATACGCAAACTAGTGTTTTCATAAAATTTGTAAGTCCGGTCCTGTCAGGCCGAATTGCTTATAATTTTAGGAGCACTTTTTAATTGCTACTAAAGGGTTGAATTTCAATTTTAAAACGATTCTGAGAATTTTTTCGGTATTTTTGGGCCCAAAAACTTTTTTCAACCCCTAAAAACTACCCTTAAAATGACCCGATTGGACCCATTTTAAATAGACTTCGTGCGGTGATGAATTCCAACATGTATGCCAAATTTCGTTAAAATGAATTAACTCCTTCAAAAGTTATTGCCCGCACATATAAATATATATATATATATATATATATATATATATATATATATATATATATATATATACGTATATAAATATATATATATATACATATATATATAAACATTTTTAAAAATGGTGCCAAAGTGTTTAGGAGGTTATGAAACGTCGAGAAATTTTGGTCCGACCACTAGGTCCCGCCATCCGACCGACGCCAATAGTGTATGTTGCCATATGGCAAATACACTAAAAAATGTTATTTGGACAGTTTATATTATAATAGGGTCATGCTGCCTGTCAAAATTTGTTAATTTTGAACGAATAATATAAACCACATATTTCATTCCTCTTAATTGTAAACAAATGACTGACTTTAGACGTTATATGAACGTCAAAACTCGACTTAGCCAAAACATACCAATTGTTACATGATCCCAGTCTAAAGAACCGGTAGATATAATTCAACAACATCTTCGTAGCGGAATTATTCTATATGTTTAAAATTACATTGAAAAACACAAACTTTTAAGATTTTTTTATAGCAGAAAAAGCTTCCAAAACACTCTCAAAAATTGCGTTTGAATACAAAAGTATAAGGTACACTGATCTGATTGGTATTTCAGCATTTCCAGCTCGAGCGAACGTGTTGTAGTGCAGATGTCTGAATTCGACAATTGTCAGCACACATTGATACTTTTGGTAAACCTAGCTTTGCTGTGTTATCTACACTACACTAGTACAAACTACATTACAGTAGTATGGCAAATATACGTTTTAAATCAGCTGTGTACTATATAACTGTAGACTTACTTTGGGTGGTTATATTACACGTTTAATATATAAACTAATATTAGTTGAACGGTAGCCATATTGGAAACTCATTATCAACTTGAACAAGCTTTTAACACAACTATAACCAGACAGAGCTATGAGACCTACTAACTTTTCGTTGTATTATGTATATTATTGTGTAATACTATCCACTAGTTCCCGTTGGTAATCGGGATTAATCGGAATAAAACTCGGAGGGTGACGTAAACCGAGCTGAAATTTAGTAGTTTCTGCTTTCAATACATTAAGAGGGCTCTCTTATTGATGACCAAGTTCAAATACATACTTCAGATTCATAATACACCAAAAACAAGCCGATAAATGACTAATTAAATATATTTAAAGGTCCACACCCACTGAGTCAGATCGGATCGACTCGGTACGATCGATAGTTTTGGAATATATGATTCAGTTCCTACGCGGTAGTCGGCTCGGATCGTTTCGGAAACATCTAGTGTGCACTCAACAAGAACAAAAAAAAAACCCGGGTCGCAGTGCCAAAACCCTGCCGACAATATAGTATATTTGCTTATACAGGTAGTGTGGCTTCATTATGCGAACGTAAGTTGGTTTTTGGGTAAAATAAAAAATTTGACTCCTTAATACACCCCTTAAAATAATATTTTTTTTCTTAATTGCAATATTATTATCAATCGAACCTCTATACCAAATTATATACAACTTTCAGTAAATAATTCACTATCTGCAAACTAGTGTTTTCAAAAAAATTTGTAAGTCCGGTCCTGTCGGGCCGATTTTATTAAAATTTTAGGGACACTTTTTAATTGCTACTAAAGGGTTAAATGTCAATTTTGAAACGATTATGAGAATTTTTTCGATATTTTGGGGCCCAAAAACATTTTTCAACCCCTAAAAACTACCCTTAAAATGACCCCATTACGCCCATTTTAAATAAGCTTCTTGCGGTGATGGATTTCAACACGTGGGCCAAATTTCGTTAAAATCAATTAACTCTTTCGAAAGTTATTGCCCGCACACATATATATATACGTATATATATATATATATATATATATATATATATATGCGTATATATATATATATATATATATATATATATAAATATATATATACATATATATAAACATTTTTAAAAATGGTGCCAAAGTGTTTGGGAGGTTATGAAACGTCGAGAAATTTTGGTCCGACACCTAGGTCCCGCCATCCGACCGATGCCAATAGTGTATGTTGCCATATGGCAAATACACTAAAAATAACAATGTGCATCGGTTATAAGTTGTAACGCAAAAGAAGTGAAATTTTACCAAGATACTGAAAATAGAGAATTCGTTTTAGTCTTAAATTGAAATAAAGGATGCATCTATGCGCTACAAAATATTGTGAATTTTGGTAGAGCTGACATAAGGGCATATTGTGGTCTAAATACATAGTGTTTCAATAATTCAATGTTATCCAAAAAACTTATCCTCAAATCAAAAACACGATCGCGCGAATTTAAAAAAATTAGACAAGAAAAGGGAATGTATCTCAACATTTTGATAATACGTATTTCGCACAGTATATCATATTTTTTTGAGGTGATATTTTTTTAAACCGCGTCAAACAGAACACTAAATCATTAAAAATGGGGGCAATGCCGTATCTCAAAATACCTGCAAATATTTGTATCCTACTTCGAATTTCTGATATCCTGTTCTAAGTACGTTTTCGCTCAGCACTGAATTTATGCTTGACATGTTATGACGGTTTAATTTTAGGATACATTGTACATTCAAACAAAGCAAGTACGGTTGTATAACTTCAAGTAACTCGTGATTAGGTCAGATATCTGGGATATCATTCGCTATTGATTGTATCGGAAACAACAGCTGTGCGGGTAGACGAGGTACCAAAATTAACAACTTGTTTGCATACCATTAAAAGTTAAGAAACTACATTCACTGGTTCTGAATACCCATGTGTGTTTATAGATTGTTCACTGAAGCTGTTCACCAACAAGATCGATCGATTTTTAATAAGGTTAAAAAACAAAGTTCTATACGTTTCCTGTCACATTACATATTTTATTTTTAATCGCGCAACAAAACGAAAAAAACTGAGTGGTAAATCTCACGTGTCTGAAATGAAACCTCAAGGGTAAACATTTTTATAACCCAGTAAACATTGAACAGAAAATGCATTAGTAATATTTTTTTAATTTTCTAATTTATCCCTTAAAATTAACCCTCATTATTAGTGTATTTGCCATATGGCAACATACACTATTGGCATCGGTCGGATGGCGGGACCTAGGGGTCGGACCAAAATTTCTCGACGTTTCATAACCTCCTAAACACTTTGGCACCATTTTTGAAAATGTTTATATATATATATGTATATATATATATATTTATATATATATATATATACGTATATATATATATATATATATGTGTGCGGGCAATAACTTTCGAAAGAGTTAATTGATTTTAACGAAATTTGGTCCACGTGTTGAAATCCATCACCGCAAGAAGCTTATTTAAAATGGGCGTAATCGGGCCATTTTAAGGGTAGTTTTTAGGGGTTGAAAAATGTTTTTGGGCCCTAAAATACCGAAAAAATTCTCAGAATCGTTTCAAAATTGACATTTAACCCTTTAGTAATATTTAAAAAGTGTTCCTAAAATTTTAATAAAATCGACCCAACAGGACCGGACTTACAAATGTTTTGAAAACACTAATTTGTAGATAGTGACTTATTTATTGAAGGATGTATTTAATTCGGTGTAGACGTTAGACTGATAATAATATTGCAGTTAAGAAAAAAAAATGTTATTTTAAGGAGTGTATTAAGGAATCAAATTTTTTATTTTGCCCAAATACCAACTTAAGTGTGCATTATAAAGCCACACTGCCTATATTATCAAATACACTATATTGTCGGCAGGGTTTTGGCACTGCGACCCGGGTTTTTGTTATTTATGCTATACATCATTGGGTCATCTAAGTTTATATATGTACCAAATTTTAACTTTTCTCGCCTTGTATATTCGGAGAAAATAAGCTGGGACAGACAGACATGAAAGTGGATCGTTTTTTGTACGGGGCTTTAAAAATTATAAAAATAATACCATATATTTATTTCTGTATTTGACAAATTCTTTAATCTGCTCTTTTCGCAGTTGTCGAAGCATATATATACTTAATATGCGTTTACATTGCAATTCTAAACACAGATTGGTTTGCATGTATAAAATCATATTATTCAATTTACCATATAAATTAGTTAAACTGTATTAAATTTAGCTAGTGAAAGCAGGGTAAAGAGCAAATAGTCCAAATATCATGTAACAGACAGAATAACACAACACGTGCTACCCTAGTAACAATTTAACCGTTTGTAATCTTCGTTCCTTGAGGTTGACGCTTAAGGTTTGAGGTTAAGTTATCTGTATGCAGATAACATGGCGGCGCGTGACATATTGCTGCCTATTTACATAAACACTTTCTGGCCTTTAGATATCTACACGATGTTCCATATAAATACTTTTGAATGGCGCACATTCAAACATTTTCATGTTTATACAACTTAAAACTTTAAATGCTATTGGCATTTTCGTTCTTGTACTCTATAAATCCTCCCTGCGCAGCACTGAACAACACAGCAAAATAGTGATGTACGATTACCGATTATTTATGATAGGTACCATTTTGACCGGATAATTTACCGGTTAATTAACTAGCTATCTATAAAACAAAATGGAGACTTCCGGTTGCCGTTTCTCAGAACAACAAAAAATAATACAATAGAGCAATTTTCAACAGTAGAATCGAAAGAATTAATTAATATATTTATATTCATGTAGATATTGGCTATAAAATTAAAATTTGGATCATATTGCGCAATGCAATCATGCGCAAAACTTTCTGCGCCGCCTTGTATAATAATAATAAAAACCCGGGTCGCAGTGCCAAAACCCTGCCGACAATGTAGTGTATTTGCTTGTATAGGGCCGTGTGGTTTTATACTTTTATTATGTGAAATTAAGTTTGTTTTTGGGCAAAATAAAAAATTTAACCCCTTAATACACCCCCTTAAATAACATTTTTTTTCTTAATTGTAATATTATTAACAATCTAACGTCTACACCGAATTAAATACACCCCTCAATAAATAAGTCACTATCTGCAAACTAGTGTTTTCATAAAATTTGTAAATTCGGCCCTATCGGACCGATTTTATTAAAATTTTGGGGACACTTTTTAATTACTACCAGAGGGTTAAATTTCAATTTTGAAACGATTCGGAGAATTTTTTCGGTGTTTTAGGGCCCAAAAACATTTTTCAACCCCTAAAAACTACCCTTAAAATGGCCCGATTGGGCCCATTTTAAATAGGGTTCTTGCGGTGGTGGATTCCAACATGCAGACAAAATTTCGTTAAAATCAATTAACTCTTTCGAAAGTTATTGCCCGCACATATATATATATATATATATATATATATATACAAATATATATAAACATTTTTAAAAATAATGCCAAAGTGTTTAGGAGGTTATGAAACGTCGAGAAATTTTGGTCCGGCCCCTAGGTCCCGCCATCTGACCGACGCCAATAGTGTATGTTGCCATATGGCAAATACACTAATAAATAGCCGCGGCTATTAATAATAAATTACCGCAGATATTTCACCGATTCCATCACTACAACAATATGTTTAGCTACCCCACAGAGTGTTCGTAAATCTGATTGTTTATTCATTATAATATGAAATATTGACGATTGAGACAGCATCGCAAATGTATATTACATATTATTCTTGTAAACCGTCGAATCGATAGATCTGTTTACTAGATTTGCGCACAACATTTCTAAAGACTTGAAACATGCGGATATGGTTCCGATAAACATGTTCTACATGTCTGTGGAACGATAGCGTTCCACTAAGGCAATAGACAATGGAGCTGCTTTGCGTTGAAAGAAAGAAAAAAAATATGATGAATGAGTGAAAATGTCAAACGCCCGGTATTATAGTACATATGCAATCTCATTCGGGAATTACCGAAAATTTATACTGTGAACTGTGACTGTTGTTCTGTTGTTGGACTTGACGAATATCGCTAGATCTCGAAATCGAACATGTTGAATCGTGGTTTGGGGAACGATAGGAAACATTTCCGACCGAGGACATGGTTCCTGAAGCTATACATGCCCGGAACTGCTGTTAACTCTCTGGAATTGTCGCTACACACAAGGAAAAAAAATTATCTTGAACCATTCCGTAATCTGTGTGCGTTTACGCATAAGGTAAGGTACGCGCAGTTGTCATTTGTTCTGTATGGCACGGCAGCGGTCGTTGTGTTGGCCGACTGTCGTCTGTTTTGTGTTACTGCTGTTGTTTTGCTTGCTGTAGTCAGAGCAACCTGCGATCTCTAACTACTTATTTATAACAGATGAATGTGTGCGTGCAACAATAGAGAACTTGGAAAGGTCAATTGTAGGACGTTTATAAATAGATGTTTCAGAAAAGAAACTTGACAACAGATTCGCACACTGTTTATACCTATTGAGAGGTAATGAAAATACTAACATTATAAAGAGAAAAAGTTCGTTTGTTTGTTTGTCACGGGTAATTTAATGAACTACTAAACCAATTTGAAATATTCCTTCCCCGTTTAAAAGCCTACTCCTTCCCGAATAACATATATATATCAAACGGAGGATGAGCAGTGAGCGAAAATGTAAAGCAATTTTTGAGCTAATTGATATACGTCGACTAAATTGCAAGGCTTAGCGAAATAATATATAGCCTGTGTCAGGGCGAACTGGGCCGGAAGGGCCCGGGTGACTCCCCACAAGTCTGGGGCCCGAGACTGGATAATGGTAGATGGGATATTTTCTATTTTATTTCTCTCTGATGTATGAACGAACTATCTGATCTAATTTACATTTAGGTCGCAAGAGCTGGGAGCTAGCCTGCATTAGCCCCCTATCCTACCTACCGCGTGGCGTGCGGCAAGCCCTGCAAACCTATAAATGTTCCAACGTTTTCGGCACGGCTTAATTTTAATCATTCGAGCTGAAATTTTAAGAGCATCATTTTTTCAATGTAAAGAACCATTTTAAAGGTTAGCATATGTGACAGTTTCCAACTTGTCAAAATAAGGGCCAGTCTATTATACAGTTTAACCCGTGCCAAAAACCCAGAGAACTTTGAACATACGTTACATAGAAAGCAAATTGAGTATTTGAATTAAAAAAAAACTACTAATTTTTTTTATTTTTTAAATAATATATCGTAAATAATATTGAAGAACGAAAAGAAAAAAAAGTTTAAGCCATAGGTAATTAATAACAAATTAAATAAAATGCATAAAACTTCATAAGATATCACGTGATTACAAAACGTACCAGGAATGTTTGTGACGTCAAAATGAAAAAAGTTGTGCGTTTGTGTATGGCTTTATAATACATACTATCAAAGTAACCATGGCAACCAGGACCATAAAAACATTTTGACGTCACAGAGGTTTTTGGCGCGTTATCGGATCTTAGCTTAAACATTATTTTTAAAACAAATATAACTTTTTTATTATGAAATTAAACAAAATAATAAAAGTAGTTTCGCTATAAAACTGGTATGTGATCTTTCCATTTATGTAAAAAAAATTCATTCAAAAACCCAATTCCGAAACTACTTAACTTTGTGCTTAGGGTATAAAAAATTAACTTTTCCTATGGATCTGGACAAATCAATTCTCCTCTTAAACACATCTGAGGACTTCTTTAAGATAGAAATTGGTTGGTGTTAAGTCATAGACAAATTTACGCACTCGGACTACCGAACGTAATGCTCCGTGTGGGGCCCGCGCAGGCTGGGGCCTGGCTGGCAATCGCCACTTCGACTATATGGCCAGTCCGACGCTGACCTATGTCATTCGGAAAGAACTAAACTTTTAAAGAGTAAATTTCATTCAGTTGTAAGTAAAAAAAAATTCATTGGCAAGCTTTGCATATGATTTGGAAGCTTATAACAAAAACGAACACTTACTTTTTAGAGTTTCGTTTATTCTTTTTCATTAATTAATTTTTGAGTATTAAAAATAACACAACTTTGTTTTTAAAAACTTTTTTTGCGATTAAATTTCGGATGAGTATTATTTGGCTTATTTACTGTATTCAATATTGGTTATTAAAAAATATACAACTAAATTTAAAAACATTTTTCATAATTAAACTCCAAATGACAAAAAAAAGCTTTGAAACACAATGCTTTGAAAGTAGAATAGCACAAGTAATGCAGATATTATTTTTAATTAAAGTAAATGAATAAAAAATGTATATATTGAACAAAAGTTCCAATAAAATAATAAAAATAATATTCTATTAAATTACAATAGTGTTTTATAAAAGATCCTGTTTCTGCATATTGTATGCAGGTACACAACAAAAAATATAATTATCAGGAAAATGTAATTATACTTTTTTTCAGAGCAGCATCAGATAAAAAGAATGAATGGTTGGTGAAAACCAGGTCGCGAAAATCAATTAGCAGTTTGTGTATCGCTGTGCATGGCTTCAAAATATAATATGACGTGTTTTGTGCCTCCTAGCCTTAACAAATAATATTATATTGTGCAATATATATTATACACATCTTAACAAAATATATCCCATTAAGGCTGTCGGAACGCTCTGAATTTTGTTCGTGCTGAGACCCAGCGGTAAGGGGCGAGGTAGGCAAAAGACATAGGTATTGTGGGTGTGACCTTCTTTAGCTCTGTCTCGCTCAAATCATCCGCACGTTTCAATTTTTGGCTGGTGCCAACTACGAGGCTAAAAAATTTTATTGCAAGGGTGCCGCTGTCAATAAATTACTGTAATTTTTGGAAATATTTCGAAGATTGAAAAAACTTTTCGGAAAAAGGAAGAGTCGCTTTAGGTTTGTGATGGAACAGTTTTGTGAAATAAGTACGAATAAGGTCGTAGTGTGACATTGAAAACGCGTGTTTTTGTGGCACAATTAATGCCAACTTTTTTCTAGTAAATCGTACATAAATTACAAAAGTAGTCCATTAGAGACCTAGATTTGTCCTTTATCTTTCTTATAGAGAAAGAATTTTTGCAGAATGTTGACGAATAAGTCTACAATCAGTTGACAGCCGAAGCTCTATTTTTGGCTTAAATTCAGAGTGTTCCGACAGCCTTAATATGCCGGTTTCTACCGAGCGTTGTAAAGTGGTAGTGAGAGGTACTGACTTCAAATCACGGCGTGGGCCGATGTGGCTTAAGTTTTTTCCTATTGCCTCTTGCCCAGAAACGGTAATTTATGTTCACAAACAGATAAACAGACTTTTTTCAAAAATATGGTTTTTTTTTGGGTTCAGGGGACTTTGAAACGTAAAATTATTGTACAATTTTAAAATGTGAATTTTGACCTAAATTAGTAATACTATTCCCCCTACTAGTCGGTTGAAATGGTAAAATGAAAATTCATAATAATAATAATAATAATAATAATAATAATAATAATAATAATAATAATAATAATAATAATAATAATGCGTTTAACGTCCGTTTCTCGACTTTATGTCATAACAGACGCCATTCGCACCATTACTATTTTCCATTTACCACTTCCCGTTATTTTTCTACATTTTTTAAACTTATGTAATAGCCATGGGCGAATGAAGGAATTATAGGAAATTAGGATAAGGTAGGCAATTTTTGAACTAGGAGTTTGATAGGTAATCGGCCATGACCTCAAATAAGGAACCATCTGGATATTTATCTGGAATTAATTGAGGGAAACCATGGAAAACCTCAATCAAGATGGCCGGTACAGGAATTACCGTTTCTCGGCGAGAGACAGTAGAAAAAAGTCCCAGCCACATCTGCCCCCGCCGGGATTCGAACCCAGACTTCCCGAATGCGAGTGTAGTGCTGTCACCACTACTCTACCCAGCTTGGTTAAATAGTAAATGAGCGTTACTACTCATGTGACTTTTTGAGCACCTCTAGTATGCGACGATATGTTATGCTTATTAATACAGCAAATATATATGAAGACAAATCAAATTATAATTATTCTCGTCGTATAAATAAAACAAAGGTTCTGCAGAATATAATACATAATATTCCAAAGCTTTGTTTATCTGCTATTTTAATTAAGTGACCAGTGTTTTATTATTTCATTGTCTGCATATTCTGATTCAACGGCGGAGAACAAGAGAACTGGCGCAATTATTTCCCTTACTTGTGTAAATATTATGCGACGATTCAGATGCTGATTCCCTTTACTTCTTGCACGCGTTGCTTTCAAATAACTTCGATCTTATACGTCGCGCATTCTCAGTTTTATGATGTCTTATTAACATTTACTACTTTCGCCAGTTTATGTTGACTCGTATGCAAGTCAAAGGTGATAGCTAATTCATTTTTTTCTAGATACAGAAAACGTTGCCGTCAATTTCAACTAATATACAGCTTAGATTCACGTACGCTGTGCATACAAAATCTTATATGATGTCTCGTTAACATTATTTTATTACTTTTTTGAAAACATAGTTTTACTCGCATGTACAAGTCAAACGTGCTTTTCATTATAAAAGGTTTATCTTTCAGTTCAACACAGTTTGGAACAGGTTATGCATTCGAAATTTCATATAATGTTTCGTTAACATTCATTACTTTTTTGAATTTTACTTTTACTCGTATACAAGTCAAACGTGCTTTTCATTATAAAAGGCTTATCTTTCAGTTCAACACAATTTGGAACAAGTTATGCATTCGAAATTTCATAGATTGTTTCGTTAACATTCATTACTTTTTTGAATTCTTCTTCTACTCGTATACAAGTCGAACGTGTTTTTTTGTACTTTTAGTATTGTTTTCGACTAACTGAACTGACAAGCCTGAGTCAAACCTAAAAATCAATATATTTTTACAGAAAAGTAATCAAACGCATAATTTGGAATTAGTTGTGATTTAAAAAAATCAGTCAAGTGCGAGTCGAACTCGCACTCGCACTCGTACTTGAAAAATTTATTTTTGTCTATTTTGGCCCCCAAAATCAAAGTTCGTTTATTTACGCTATACGTCCGTGATTGGGTCATCTAACTCATCCGTACTAAATTTTAACTTTTTTCTTCCTGCAGATTCGTAAAAAATAAGCTGTGAGAGACGGACAGACAGAAAATCACACGAGAAATCCTAAAAGAGTTTTTTCATCGGATGTACAGAAAATTTTCTTTTTGTTTTTTTAAGGTAAAAGCTGTAAAAAACACAGGTCTTAATATTTAAATGTAGTGATAACAGACAGTTTATGTAGGTTTTTTTTTTGTTATGTGAACCAATCATAAGTATATTTATAAAAGAAGGATGGCTAGATGTCGAGTTCAAGTTGTTTGGAGAAGATGCGATATCCGTAAGAAGCTTTCGTGGAGCGGGAGGAATGGAGCTTTGGATATCTAAAGTCTACCAGTAGAAGCTCTTGAGATGATTGATTTTGTGTGTATTTGCGATTTAATATACAAACGTACACAGAGCTTGGAAGCTTGGAATTTGTAGAAAAGCTTACCAACAGCCGCGTTTACTTTTTCTTATATTTAACTAACATTAAATGGGTGAAAGCTCACGATTGATTTTTGAAATTCGATAACTCTTTTCACGTGGTTGAATTTAACATTTTTGCGTCCTAAAATTTTCTTCAAGCTTGTATAATGTATTCGTTATTTTTGTTACCTAACCGTTTAATAGTCATTCCAAAGTTTTTTTTAATTTTCGAATTTATTATTAAAAATCCAAGAATATAGTGACGACTATATCTGTTGGTGGGAAAGATAGTTCCTCATATAATCTTGAACAATACGAGAAAATATGTGTTCTCTAAATTGGTCCAACTAGTTGTTAGTTTATAGTAATAATTAATATTAATAACCGTTGTATTCAGTTTCACTAGTGAATTGGAGTTTCCAGACAACTTTGTAGCCATTAAGAGCATTGGATTACCTACAAATATCTCCTGCACTCCTCATGTAAAAATCGTTCCCCTCGTCTAAAAATAGTTACAGCTCTCCCGACGCTATATTTGACATTCAAAAGTTCTGATAAATTCCAAATGAATGACTAAGAATCACACAACAGATTCTACAGGCGAAAAATTGAAAAAATAAATTCTCTAGAAAACAACTAAAAAGAAGGTTATAAATTAAAACCGCAGAGGGTATTTGCCGGAATGCAATGCTCTTAACGTTAAATGGTTTTATGTAAGGAAGAAGTAGACGATTGTAGATTATAGACGCTCAACATCTGAGGACAGGTCATCAGCGTCTACTTTAAGTAAGAAAAAAAAATATTACTACCTGTACGTGAATCCAGCAGTGGTATTTAATTATAATTTTCATTTGTTTTTGTGCTAATATATCTAAACAAGTTGGTATAAAAGTTACGTACGATTAGTATAAAATTACATCCACAAAAAATATTGTTATTCAACTGAACAAAACTGTTTTAATTTAGTTTTGAGAATATTCTGTTTGTCATATCGTTATTTTGTACATAATTATTACAAAATTGGTGACACTGATGTATATCATATTCGGATATTTACAGTATTTTTAGCATTTGCATTCCTATAAAACGCCAACAAAATTCTTTGGTTTGAATGTTGGTAATGCTAACATACACATAGCTAAGTAAGAATTTATACTGACATTATGAGCGTTCTACACGCTACCAACCTATGAAAATGTCACCCACTAAATACTATCGTTGGTTTTATGAATATACGAAATGTTACTGAAACATATGTTTCAAAATACTGACAATTCTCTGTGCAAGCTGTTTGAAAGTAAATACTTAGACTTGTGATGTAAAAGAATTAATTCGTGATTATTTAATTTTCGTATATTTTCTTTAATATCTTTAAAGCTATGCATTTTAATATTATAAAAAAAATAAATTTCTATTTCTCATGATTTTTTTCATTTAAAATGTTACATGATGAAATTGAAAATTTATTTATTTTTTAATTTTCTAGTTTGGCTCTCAAAATTAACTCCCAAATATTTGGGTCATTTAACTCTACCAATTTGCAGCTTTTTCAATAATTTCGGAGAAAATGAGCTGTGACAGGCGGATAGACAGACGCGAGAGTGATCGTATAAGGGTTCTGTTTTTTAATCAGATGTACGGAACCCTAAAAACAAGTCAATACAGCATTTTTCAAGTATAGATTTAAAAGAATTAAATAAATAAAGTATTTATACTGGTGTGAATATTAAAGTGATAAAATTTTAATCTCTAACGGAAATTATAATTATGCGCAAAATTTTCTTTGTAGCCTTGTAGTCGCGGCTATTTAAAAAAATTACCGTGTTTATTTAACTAGTTAATTAAACGGTTATTTACCTTTTTACATCACCATTACTACTCTATATTCACAATTTGTTTGGTTCCATTCTATATTACAGATTTACCCAGCGATTATTGCCAGGTTCACATGTAAATGTTCGCGACTAGAGTTTATAATCCTGGGACTCGAAGGCCATCTAGGGACGAAAGATCAGAGCTTTACCGCACACCATCGCAATTTCCACTATATTATAATGATGAGATATCAGTGGCGTTCATGATGACTAAAGTTAAGATGAGAAATAATAAATTATTTTTTTTATAGGAAATGGTAAATTAATCCAAATGATAAATTTATTCTTTGCGTTTCGTGCCTGGTATTGAGAAGCCACTGAACCAGAAATATAATACAGGAAATCATATTTGAAGTATTTTTTAACGTTCAGTGCAAAACAGAATACTTATGGAAACACTTCGGTGTCCGTCCATCCGTCTGCAACAGGCGACTGTCTTCGAAATTATTTAACGTAAAAATGTGAAATTTCGCACAGAGATGTGTGACGGTCCATATATAGACGTGAAGAATAAAAAATTGAAATTTGATTTTGGGGTCAATTTCAGGGGGTAAATTGGGATATGGAAAAAATTCTATAATAATTTATTCTGACTCCAAATTTCATCACTCATGGAATTTGCAAAATAATGAGGAATATAATATTAAATCAGTGATTTTTAACTTTTTTGTCCTTTGCTAATCCTTTATCTCAAAATGTTTCCTCAAAACCCTTTTTAAGATTTCAAACACAAAACAGAAATTGACAAATAATCGAGTTATTTTTTTAAAATAATTTCATGATAATAAAAAAAATGATTTTGACAGATTTAGAAGTTTCATGGAATTTATATACCAGAGTTGTGTAACTCAGATCTGAACCGGTTCAGAGAGCCGACTCCAACAGAAGATCCGTGAGAGCCTACTCACTTTTCTTTGAGCCGACGTATCAACGGATCCGCATAACTCATTGAAACACTTAACACCCACAAGCACATTTTACACTTACGTATCAGTTCTTGCTTTGATGCATCTGTCAGCTCAAATGACTCATGCATCACATGTTTGGCTATGCCTTCTTAATTCTATACAGGCCGTGCTATGATTGACTGAACTAGGTAACTCAGTGGCAGACTGCAGTAACATATTCAGAACTCGGCTCTTTTTAAACCGGTTCAGTGAGCCGGTTCACATACGGGATCCAGATGCAAAGATGCAGATCACTAAAAAGACCCGTTTTTCCCATCTCTGTTATATACCCAAAAATCGAGCTTTAGAGGCAAGACGGAGGCACCATTTAACGGTACGGAACCAAATTTTAAACATACAATTTTTAGAGGATTCCCCATAGGTTTTTACGATTTTGTTCATATTTTGTAAGTTACTGACCTCAAAGTATACCACAGTTCATGTATCTTGGTACATGAGTCAACATTTGGCAACATTACGTTGCGCTAGTGACGTTAAACAAAACACTACCGACTACCATCAGAATATGTGGATTTACTGTTTACCATTCAAAAAGCAATTCAGCAGTCCCATCTATATACTGTTATATAAGTAAACACTGCATAACATCATAATATCGCGTACACTGTGAATAGAAATTGTTAACTTTACATCCATCAAATTCATTATGTTTATTTGTAATACATATTAATAAAAAATATAAAAAACCCCATTTTTTTAATTATAAGAAATATAAATAAAAACTGTTATCAAAAAAACAAACAACACCGGCGCTATCGGGGATCGGATCAGCCACTTTTCACTTCAAGTGTAAGCGCACTTAAACGGTCGGTCATATAACGTACTTCTTTTAGATATTTATTCCGATTATCATACCCAATAATATCATAGTATTGAAGCCCTACCGGAACTACATAATATCAACGACTTACGTGCTCTGATCCTTTTCTTGTCTAAGAAATGATGCGTATGTACGTCTTTGTTTCGTGAAATCGTCACAACGTAACGTGACGCTCGTTTTTTCCTAGTTGACAGCCTACCTGAAACTTATGTCCGTCACCTGCGTGCAAGGCCCGCGTTAAGAATCATAGCTTCAACACCAGTTTGTGTTTTAAAACTTAGATAATAGAGTAGTGGTTTCAATAAAAACTATTTTTAGGACATGTTGTATAATGTGTTGTACGTGATAGAATAATGTGGATAGATGTAATACGATGTCATATCACTGTTTTAGCTATGAAATATTAGTCTTCAGGCGAGGTTCATTTAAAACAATGGCTCCGACCATTAAACAATATTACAATACTATCTAAATGTGGAGATGCTTGATCTCGTAAATTGAGATACTAAATACGTGTTATATATAAATCTCACAATGATCTTATAAATATAGTTTATAAGATCATTGTGAGATTTTCACTTGAGGACGATTTAGGGATTTTAGGAAATTTTTCGTTTTGTCAAGCTTATTTGAATATATTTTTGTGTTATATATATAGAATTTGGAAACTTAACTACCTGAAAGGCTGCAGTTAATTTTTTCTCGCTCTATTAACTAAACCTTTTCGCGTAAAAGCTCGAGTTATTCGGGCAATGCGATTATTTTTGTATGTTTGGTATATTTTGATGAGTACAATGTTGATTTTGTTATATGTAGTCATTATTTAATCAAGGTTTTACTATTGGGATTTGACATATAACGATACGACATCTGATGACAGAAATTTATGTTAACTAAAAATTTACCATTTGATTTAATTGATCTCATCTATCAGTCTAATTTGTAATAAAGCAAAAATTTGAAAATAGCATCGTGTTTTATTAAAAATTTCTCGAGATGCTCGAGAAATCCTGGTCAAAAATTCTCGTGCCTTGAGACACAAAAAACGTCGAGAAACCATAAAACCTAGCCTGGACCTTCAAGGCATTGTTTGCGCGAGATTTCGCCATATTTCCGAAAGACATTCCCAAAAACGGACCTGAATTAGGTGTTTAACAGTCCGTTAGAGCTTTGGGATTTGTTCAGGCATGATTAATGCTGGGAAATGTCCAAAAGGAAGATTCGTCGGAGAATATTACGTTGCTCCAGTCGCAGTTCAAGTTTTCCTTCGCCCATTACAGCTGTTTTTCGGCGTGTTTTTCACCCAATAATGGCTGTAATGTGTTGTAAAAATTACGTATACAGTTTCTGAAGTGAACATTCCTGATTTAAATAAATAACAACCACATAGGTAATCCCATTTCCGTTTTACTGTTATTATGGAGCGGTATTTTACGTTCAGTAAGATCTGAAAACAGATGTGCGGTTGAATTAAAGCCTTGCCAAATAGAACATTGCATCGTCTAAACCGCAACAATATTTAACAGGACAGACACAAAATGTGCGACTAGTAGCGAAGATGACTGAACTTAGCCGAGTTTGTGTGATAAGCGTTACGCGATACTGCGCATGAATTGGTTGGCAACAAGAAGACTATTTGGCAATACCAGGGCGTATTATGGCATTTATTACTTCACTGATTACAATTTCCGAATTGAGCTATAGACTATGTGCTTACGGTGACGAAATAAGAAAACTTGTGCATAATTTGTTACTATGATTTGTTGCGTTGCCAACATAATTCATGTCCATATTAAAAAAAGAAAACCTAAGCGAGGGGACATATTTATTGATTCTCTACTGTTGCGTCCATTTTAATGTTAATTGTGAGTTTTAGCAGGAAAGTGGAACAGGCAAAAATATCCAAATATCGATTATTACTTTTGCAACGCTTCGACCTTTATTAGGTCTTCTTCAGGCATCTAAAGAAATATATTTTTTTGTTATTAGTGTATTTGCCATATGGCAACATACACTATTGGCGTCGGTCGGATGGCGGGACCTAGGGGTCAGACCAAAATTTCTCGACGTTTCATAACCTCCTAAACACTTTGGCACCATTTTTAAAAATGTTTATATATATATGTATATATATATTTATATATATATATTTATATATATATATATATATGTGTGCGGGCAATAGCTTTCGAAAGAGTTAATTGATTTCAACTAAATTTAGCCCACGCATTGAAATCCATCACTGCAAGAAGCCTATTTAAAATGGGCCTAATCGGGTCATTTTAAAGGTAGTTTTTAGGGGTTGAAAATTGTTTTTGGGCCCCAAAACACCGAAAGAATTCTCAGAATCGTTTCAAAATTGACATTTAACCCTTTAGAAATATTTAAAAAGTGTCTCTAAAATTTTAATAAAATCGGCCCGACAGGACCGGACTTACAAATTTTATGAAAACACTAGTTTACAGATAGTGAATTATTTACTGAAAGTTGTATATAATTTGGTATAGAGTTTCGATTGATAATAATATTGCAATCAAGAAAAAAAATTTTATTTTAAGGGGTGTATTAAGGAGTCAAATTTTTTATTTTGCCCAAAAACCAACATAAGTTCGCATAATAAAGCCACACTGCCTGTATTATCAAATACACTATATTGTCGGCAGGGTTTTGGCACTGCGACCCGGGTTTTTTTTATAACACATGGATAGACAATCACTACATAATTTAAGATGTAAAAAATAGAAAATAAAATGAGTACCGTAATTTCAAGATAATTAATGTACATCCTCTAATTGAAAAATTACCATTGTAGAATACTGACAGTATATTTTATAAAAAACCGGAAAATTTTTTTTTGTCTATCCATATATTATTAAATAACAAAAAAATATATTTCTTTAGATGCCTGAAGAAACCCTAATAAAGGCCGAAACGTTGCAAAAGTAATAATCGATATTTTTTTTGCCTGTTCCACTTTCCTGCTAAAACTCACAATATTTATTAATAATTCTATAATATTATAAGCGAATTCGTTTATGAATTTGAGATCTAGTCGTTTGAGTAATTTTCGTTGCTATAAGGTAGTCGATGTTTGTTGATCTTTCTTTCAAATATTCTATAAAAAAATAAAATTTGACGTTCGCGGATCTTGTCACCACATTGTGAGAATAAAAAAAGTGACGCATAAAATAATATTTGAATAAAAAAGTAAAAAAACCCGGGTCGCAGTGCCAAAACCCTGACGACAATATAGTGTATTTGCTAATACAGGCCTTGTGGCTTTATTATGTGAACTTAAGGTGATTGTTGGGCAAAATAAAAAAATTAACTCCTTAATACACCCCTTAAAATTACATTTTTTTTAACTACATCATTATTGTCGATCGAACGTCGACACCAAAATTAAAAACACCTTTAAGGAAATAACTCACTATCTGCAAACTACTGTTTTCATAAAATTTGTAAATCCGGTCCTGTCGGGCCGATTTTATTAAAATTTTGGGGACACTTATTAATTACTACCAGATGGTTAAATTTCAATTTTGGAACGATTCTGAGAATTTTTTAGGTACTTTTGGGCCCAAAAACTTTTTTCATCTCCTAAAAATCACCCTTAAAATGACCCGATTGGGCCCATTTTAAATAGGCTTCGTGCGGTGATGGATTCCTACTTGTGTGCCAAATTTCGTTAAAATGAATTAACTCCTTCAAAAGTTATTGCCCGTACACATATATACCTATATATATATATATAAACATTTTTAAAAATGGTGCCAAAGTGTTTAGGAGGTTATGAAACGTCGAGAAATATTGGTCCGACCCCTAGGTCCCGCCATCCGACCGACGCCAATAGTGTATGTTGCCATATGGCAAATACACTAAAAAACTTATCTTACAAATATACTTAAATAATCATTGCACTGACTATTTTCAAATTGAACCATCAGCGCCACACGACGAGTTGCATACAGCACTTAATCGTCGTGGCTAAACTAAATTGTCAACAGACAGATTTATTTTTAAGATATCTAAACGTAGTTTTTGACGCATACCAGTAAAAAATTTCAGGATCTTTCGGGATCAGACATTCAAAGGGGTATTCCCAAGAGCCTAACCTACCTGACTGAGTTTAGACCAGTGAAAGTTCAGTGTTCAGCTGAGGACGCATATATCTTTCTCTGTCTAGCGTTAAATGCAAGGAAATTAATTACTAATAATGAATATTACGATGAGCGGTTTGTATGTGTGTCTAATATGTATGTGTTAGTTCAGGTGTTAGACATGTACGTGTTTAAATGGCAAGTGCTGTAGCCGAGGCTGTAGCGTTAACGCTGCAGGTGAGAAGGACAGAGCCGGGTTCATAGGACTAGTGACTTAATAATTTATAATAATAATAATAATGCGCTTAACGTCCGTTTCTCGACTTTATGTAATAACAGACGCCATTCGCACCATTACTATTTTCCATCTACCACACTTCCCGCTATTTTTCTACATTTTTAAAACTTCAACTTATGTAATAGCAATGGGCGAATGAAGGAATTATAGGAAATTAGGATAAGGTGGGTAATTTTTGAACTAGAAGTTTGATAGATAAGCGGCCATGGCCTCAAATAAGGAACCATCTCGATATTTATCGGGAATTAATTGAGGGAAACCATGGAAAACCTCAATCAAGATGGCCGGTACAGGAATTACTGTTTCTCGGCGAGAGGCCGTAGGAAAAAGTCCCAGCCACATCTGCCTTCGCCGGGATTCGAACCCGGACCTCCCGAATGCGAGTCTAGTGCTGTCACCACTAGTCTAGCCAGATCGGTTAGTGACTTAATAATTTAGAGGACTACAAGATACCATTATTGTAAAGTATGCCTTAAGTGCAGCTGATATGTACAAAAAATTACAATGTTAAATAATAATAAAAATGATTTTTCGGGAAAAAGGACTTTATTTATAAGTAAAACACTTAATATTTTATTTTCAGCGACGTTTCGTTCCTTATTTGGAACATTATCAAGCTTTAATAACTATTAAATGTTACGATTAAGTAGATATAAAAGGTAATAAATACATGTGAATATAAATTTGAGTTTAACAATAATTATCAATAAAAAGTTTATTAATTTCGTTTTATTTAAAAAATGTTTTTTAGTTTTACTTATAAATAAAGTCCTTTTTCCCGAAAAATCATTTTTATATTAATTACCAAGGACAAAAAAGAAATAAAGTTAAATAATAATGTTACAAAAAAATGAAACAATCACCATTTGCACTTTCGCGACATTATTTTTGAATGTCTTATTTGTATTCATTTTAAAGAAGACATGTTACAACACTTGTAACAAAACTGTAGAAATGTTTTTTTGGTAATAATAATAACAAAAACCCGGGTCGCAGTGCCAAAACCCTGCCGACAATATAGTGTATTTGCTAATACAGGTATTGTGGCTTTATTACATGAACTAAAGTTTGTTTTTGGACAAAATAAAAAAAAATTGAACCCCTTAATACACCCCTGACAATAATAATTTTATTAGTTGAAATATTGTTATCAATCCAACAAATGCACCAAATGAAATACGACCTTCAGTAGGTAAATTCGTATACGCAAACTAGTGTTTTCATAAAATTTGTAAGTCCGGTCCTGTCGGGCCGATTTGCTTATAATTTTAGAAGCACTTTTTAATTGCTACTAAAGGGTTAAATTTCAATTTTGAAACGATTCTGAGAATTTTTTCGGTATATTTGGGCCCAAAAACTGTTTTCAACCCCTAAAAACCACCCTTACAATAACCCGATCGGGCCCATTTTAAATAGGCTTCGTGCGGTGATGGATTCCAGCATGTGTGCCAAATTTCGTTAAAATAAATCAACTCCTTCGAAAGTTATTGCCCGTACACATATATACCTATATATATATATATATATATATATATATATATATATATATACATATATATATAAACATTTTTAAAAATGGTGCCAAAGTGTTTAGGAGGTTATGAAACGTCGAGAAATTTTGGTCCGACCCCTAGGTCCCGCCATCCGACCGACGCCAATAGTGTATGTTGCCATATGGCAAATACACTAATTAAGATCTTTATTTAGAAACTGTATAAATGGCGTTATACAAGTAAATTATACATCAGCTAGAATCAGCTAGAACTATTTAATATTCAGAAAAGCATTATGAGGCCTAAACTTTTCTTTTATTTGCGCTATATAGTACTCCAAGAGATGATTATTAGTTTCAATTTCACGCAAAAAAATCACTTAATATTACATTTACTGCCACCCATAACGCATTTTGTCAACAAGTTTTCCACTGCGACACGTGTTTCAAATTTTTGGTTTTTGAATTGATGTAAAAATAAAATTTCATTTTTAATTTTTCAAAATTGTCAGGAATTATTTAAAATTATAATTGTAATAAAGTTTTATATCTTGTGTTGAAATATGTACACACAAAAACACCAGGAAGAATGTAAATGCATATGGTGGAAGTGCAGAGACAATGTGGTGGAAGAGCGGGAGCGTATATAAAATACCAATTCCAGCTCTGTGCGAATATTTCTGAGGTAATTGCCTACCGCTGAGCGCAATTTCCTTTCTCCTAAGTGCTGCTAACACCTTGGTAAGCGAACGACACGTACAAACTATAGTCGATCCTATTACTTGCCCATATCGTTAAATATTCAACCACTTCGTTAATATTTAATCCTGCTCTTACATGCGTTCAACAGATTAAAAAAAATCTTATATTTTTTATAGCCAGTTTTATATTCTAATAACATTATCTTTTTAATCTCTGGCCGGTACTGACAGGACCTACAGCATGGATGGAAAAATTGGGGCAATCTACTAGGAAGTTTTGGCGCTATAAGCTATAAAAAAACCCGGGTCGCAGTGCCAAACCCCTGCCGACAATATAGTGTATTTGCTTGTATAGGGCCGTGTGGTTTTATACTTTTTTTATGTGAAATTAAGTTTGTTTTTGGGCAAAATAAAAAATTTAACCCCTTAATACACCCCTTAAAATAACATTTTTTTCCTTAATTGTAATAATATTATCAATCTAACGTCTACACCGAATTAAATACACCCTTCAATAAATAAGTCACTATCTGCAAATTAGTCTTTTCAAAAAATTTGGAAGTCCGGTCCCGTTGAGCCGATTTTATTAAAATTTTAGGGGCACTTTTTGATTGCTACTAACGGGTTAAATGTCAATTTTGAAACGATTCTGAGAATTTTTTCGATATTTTGGGGCCCAAAAACATTTTTCAACCCTAAAAACTACCCTTAAAATTGCCCGATTACGCCCATTTTAAATAGGCTTCTTGCGGTGATGGAGTTCAATACGTGGGCCAAATTTCGTTAAAATCAATTAACTCTTTTGAAAGTTATTGCCCGTACACACACACACATATATATATATACGTCGAGAAATTTTGGTCCGACCCCTAGGTCCCGACATCCGACCGACGCCAATAGTGTATGTTGCCATATGGCAAGGCAAATACACTAATAAGAAGTTTCATTTTAAATATTCACTTCTATTTTTTGTATTTATGAAGCCAGCCTATTTATGTAATATCTTTTGTATTTTTTTTTTGTATAAATAGGCTAGCTTGTTTTGTTCCAGTTGTATATTTGGTAAATTTTAAATCATCCAGCGATTTTTCTTTTTGAAATCGAAACAGAAAAATCATACAAACAAAATAAATTTTAACGTTATGACTTTCGGCAAACCTCTTCTGACGCAGTACAATTAAATTTTCGATTAAAACTTTTTAAACAAATCAACAAAACAATTTAAACATAAAGAGAACAACCGGCAATTTCAACAATGTGGAACGGTGTGGGTCTTATTTTCAAAGAGAATTAAGCCTTTCATTCTTGTTTACAATCTGTTGGACGTAATCTATGCAAAGTGTAATAAAAAGGCTACTTTTCATTCAAAAATTTTAGCTTAGTTAATATTTGCAAAAAAGTTTATTTTCTCATGTAGAACATACGTACGATCAATGAATGTACAGTCTCTCACACAATTATTCTTTTAATAAAAAAAACATTGTTGAAGATGCGATCGCTTAAAAACCAAGCGAGTAGGTAAGCATTATCAAGCCCATGTTTTTTCATAGATTGATCTAAATTCTAAAGAATCACTCCCTGAAATCTTTCACAAAAATTATAGAACACCCGTATATACAAAAAAAAATCGATTTTACTGCATATATATAGAATATAGGTTTTATATCTGCTGTTTGATATTTAAAATTCATTTAAGTACACCTATGGGATTCATTTTTGTATTAATTATGTAACTTACGATATATGCCATTTTTTTCTTTTCTTTATGCCGGCGCCAGACATAGCAACGATATTTGAACACTTATTTGAACACTTGTTTTAACTAGGGATGAATATTATAAATCGATTATTCGAAATAATCACAAAAGAATATTTTTCCCGATTGTATATAGTCGACAAAAAGTTTTAAAAACAGGCAAGTTGCTTGTTCGTTCCCACAGTTTTAAAAGAACAATAAAACTTTTTTTCTTCTATAAAATCGGGAAAAATATTCTTTTTTGGACCGATTATCCGATTTTAGGGTAATAAAATAATCGGTTTTCCCCACAATCGGTTTTTCGAAATAATCGGAATAATCGGAATCGATTGGCAGGAAAATAATCGATTATTTCGAATAATCGATTTATAATCCCCATCCCTAGTTAAAACAAGTGTTCAAATATTGTTGCTATGTCTAGCGCCCGGGTTATCGATAGTAAGTAATTCTACTATTTGATTTTGTTTATAACAACGTGTATTATTATTAAAAAAATATCCCTGGTTCTGTTGGATTGGTCTTTTCGGGCGAAACACCTGGACAAACGGAGTATAGACCACGCAAAAACGTAACAACCTTTCATAATATTTGTACATTCTCGAGTTGTCCCATCGCGAAATTCACAATGCTTGTCTTAAGAAGTTTTACTTCAAAAATAAAAAAAGAAAATAGATTCCGATATTGAGAGAAAATTGGAATCTATTGTTTTCTATTCTTTCAAGAAGAACGGCTTACGTGCTAGAGCCTAAAGGAGTCACACGTTTAGATTTGCGTCTGGCAACCAGAAACATTCTCAAAAAAGTCACATTCTGTCAACCAAAAAGTTCGAAAAAGTCCAAACATTTTAATAAATCGCACAAAAATTATATTATCTTATAATTTTAATAGTACGAAATAAATGAAGATAATATCCAAGAAAAAAATCTTTTGCGAGGCACTAAGTATATTGGGTTGTGGGCGTGATTGTGTTGTGAAACGCGGATAATGTGTAGACAAACAAAAATGCAAATACCTCAGCAAAAAATCTTTTGGAAAATAAGTGATTTTTCGAGTCACTGTATTGGGATGTGCGCGTGATCATGTTGTGAAACGTGAACAAACAAAACCGCCCTGCCTCCGTCATTCACGTATCCACAACGCCGAAACACAACTAAGCACTGTATTGTGCCAACTGCCAGTACTGTACTCTCTGCAACCATATAGTAATTGCATTATAGACTCACAACGTCGATGGAGCAGAAGTTGACTAATAACAAGCAGAATTGTCAGATATTCATCCTGTCAACTCAATATAACAATATTTTGTCCTGGTTAAAGTATAAAATATAAATATCAATAAAAATATAAATAAAAATATAAATATAAATAAAAATATAAATAAAAATATAAATAAAAATATAAATAAAAATATAAATAAAAATATAAATATAAATAAAAATAAAAAAATAAATAAAAATATAAAAAATAAAAAACCCGGGTCGCAGTGCCAAAACCCTGCCGATAATATAGTGTATTTGCTGATACAGGCAGTGTGGCTTTATTATGCGAACTTAAGTTGGTTTTTGGGCAAAATAAAAAATTTTACTCCTTAATACAGCCCTTAAAATCACATTTTTTTTCTTATTTGGTATAGAGGTTCAATTGATAATAATAATTATCAATTGAACCTCTATACCAAATTATATGCAACTTTCAGTAAATAATTCACTATCTGCAAACTAGTGTTTTCATAAAATTTGTAAGTCCGGTCCTGTCGGGCCGATTTTATTAAAATTTTAGGGACACTTTTTAATTACTACCAGAGGGTTAAATATCAATTTTGAAACGATTCGGAGAATTTTTTCGGTATTTTGGGCCCCAAAAACATTTTTCAACCCCTAAAAACTACCCTTAAAATGGCCCGATTGGGCCCATTTTAAATAGGCTTCGTGCGATGATGGATTCCAACATGTGTGCCAAATTTCGTTAAAATAAATTAACTTCTTCGAAAGTTATAGCCCGCACACATATATACCTATATATATATATATATATATATATATATATATATATATATATATATATATATATATATATATATATATATATACATATATATATAAACATTTTTAAAAATGGTGGCAAAGTGTTTAGGAGGTTATGAAACGTCGAGAAATTTTGGTCCGACCCCTAGGTCCCGCCATCCGACCGACGCCAATAGTGTATGTTGCCATATGGCAAATACACTAATAAATAAATAAATTTTGTTATGTATTGACGTAAAATAAAAATCGTACGCAGACTGACATCGGAACAGGTGAAACTAAATAAACGCTTATAAACAGGATGCACAAAGTATCTCATTGGTTGTTACATTGGCAATCAGTTGCTGATCACTCAGTTTTCTTGCTGTATCAGTTCATATATAAATCTATACCCATTGACTGACTGGACATTGGACAAACGGTCAGAAAATGTGCCCGGTTTAAGTAAGAGATAGTGCAAACGTGCGGTCTATGCCTATTTCTCTCATCATAGTACTGTAGTTAGGGTTATCAAATTGCCAGACAAGAATAGAGACGGCTGCGCATATGATCTATCTCTCTCACTATGCGTGACCATTTTCAGCACATTGTGAAGATACGGATGGTTCAGTCCAGGGCTATACTTTTATCGGTTCGCTGGACATGGCGACGCTATAATGTACATTCCCTTTGGTACAACCCAAGGGCTGCAATACACTCGGTCTGAGCGTTTGCAAGTGACAAGAGCATGAGCGAAAAATGGCAGATTGTTAATTTAGTTCCGAGACAAACGAGCCAATGCTAATGACACTTCTAGCGCGTTGCTTTAACGACAAGTCCACGCATTACAATAGACTCATTTGGTATGCGTTCTTCTTCTTCTTCTTTTTCACAACTTGACGAAAAATAAATTGTGTTTTCATTATGACACGAAGGTGTCCGCTTCGAATAGTACATGGTTTTTAATTTATTTTTTCTATCATATCAATAATTCAATTAATCTGTGAGAATTGTTGAGTATGTAGCAAAGTAGCTGTTTATATGAGTCCTCTGTTACAATCTCCCGGTAACCAGATTAGAGTCTATAAAATAGCTACTTGTAATGTTTGTGTAACGACAGTAAACTAATCAATTTTAGTGCTGTGAACAAAATCACATAAATGCTATTTTATCAGTTCAAAAGTAGTTTTCAAGAACGACCTGTCAGTTACCAACATTTAAGAAGAACAGAGATAACAAATCAGAAGTAGTTTTCGTAAACTACTTAAATAGATCAAAAAAGATATAGGTACTTATTACGATGTGAAAATTTATAGGAGATATGTGCAAAAAAGTAGTATTATGAATTTTACAACTCGTACTTAATAACTGCCTTCACATTCTAGAAATATAAAGTACGATTAATAATAAATTCAAAATCCCGATGACACTTTCACTAATCTTAAATTAAAATCTGGGATAACTGGAGGTTTGTATTAAAGAAGTTCAGAAGGATCAAGAATATAGGATCAGGTCGAGAGATTGGAAGGTAGTAGAATAAGCTCAACAAGCTAATGTGTTTCCAACAACAGAACGATTTCTAAACCGAAAAATTAAAAACGATCCAAGGAAAAGTTATTCCTGAAAGTCAGAAAAAACTGACTCATGAACAGAAAAATATTATATTCGAGTGTAGTTCGTACTTTAGTGAAGAATTACATCTTGTTTATGAAAAAAACATCTCAAATCTCATTACAAATATTGTATATTCTGTACGCAGATAAAGCCATACAATAAATACAAATTCCATGTTTGTAATGCCTGTGTACTTTGAAGTTATTATCCACTGAAATAAAACGAAAAAACTTCTTTTTTCAAATTGATGTAAAGATAAGATTTATTTTTGTAGTCGTCTTTAGAATATCGTTAGAAGTTATTTTAAATTATTAAATTATAATAGAATTAAATGTTCTGTTTGAAATATATTTCTACGAAGAATGTAATACATATAGTGGAGCTGCAGGGATAATGTGATGGAAGTGCAGGTGTTGACAGATATAAAACATTTGATGTATGGCATGCTTATTCTAGGACCTAGGTAGTGATTAATACACTTATACTTCACAATACAATAAAAGTGGCACAGTTTTTATGCGTGGGAAGGGTACGTTTAACATTACTTAATTGATTCGCCGCTCCATTGAAGACTAAATTTCCTAATACAGCACTACCGTAATATAGCTGGCGGTGAATGACGAAACAAAAAAAAAACCGCGCACAAAATTAAATTGGAAAAGCGGTGATATCACCGTAACGTAGAAAGACGTCATCCATTTATTTCTATGCACACGTTTTTGTGACATCATTCACCGTCATATTGCGGTGCCGCTATCCGTAACAATTTTTTTTTTAATTTCATCAAATATTGAAATAGTATTTTTCGAAATCATTTTCAAAGTGAAAAATTTCAATGTAAAATATCAAAAAGTCATCTTCTGATACTTAGCCAAAAATTTTTTTGGATGCAAAATTGCGTATATTCCAAAACCATTGATTTAAAAATAATCAATAAAATCAATAGATATGGAGTCCTCTCTGAGATAAACATAAAAAAAACCCGGGTCGCAGTGCCAAAACCCTGCCGACAATGTAGTGTATTTGCTTATACAGGCAGTGTGGCTTTATTACGCAAACTTAAGTTGGTTTTTGGGCAAAATTAAAAATTTGACTCCTTAATACACCCCTTAAAATAACATTTTTTTCCTAACTGCAATATTATTATCAATCTAACGTCTACACCGAATTAAATACACCCTTCAATAAATAAGTCACTATCTACAAATTAGTGTTTTCAAAAAAATTGTAAGTTCGGTCCTGTTGAGCCGATTTTATTAAAATTTTAGGGGCACTTTTTGATTGCTACTAACGGGTTAAATGTCAATTTTGAAACGATTCTGAGAATTTTTTCGGTATTTTGGGGCCCAAAAACATTTTTTAACCCCTAAAAACTACCCTTAAAATGCCCCGATTACGCCCATTTTAAATAGGCTTCTTGCGGTGAGGGATTTCAACACGTGGGCCAAATTTCGTTAAAATCAATTAACTCTTTCGAAAGTTATTGCCCGCACACACATATATATATATATATATATATATATATATATATATATATATATATATATATATATATATATATATAATATATATACATATATATATAAACATTTTTAAAAATGGTGCCAAAGTGTTTAGGAGGTTATGAAACGTCGAGAAATTTTGGTCCGACCCCTAAGTCCCGCCATCCGACCGACGCCAATAGTGTATGTTGCCATATGGCAAATACACTAATAATCAATAAAATCAATAGATATGGAGTCCTCTCTGAGATAAACATAAAAAAACATTTATATCGATTCATTATTGCGAAAATTATTGTAAACGAAAGAAAACTCCACACAAAGATATACACTCAAGTACAGACGCCGTGTGGAAAAACCACTTTTCTATACGTTTGGGGGGTGCTAAAATTATAATTGGATATATTATATACGCTTTTCCGCCATTATCGTCATACTTCATTTCCTTCTAATATGAAACATGGAATTAAAATGCTCAATAATATTTCCACGTAGAATGTAAATATATATGTGGTGGAGGTGCAGAGCTAATGTGGTGGAAGCGCAGATGCGGATTGTTATAAAAAGGTTCGACGCGTGGTTGCGTGCCTTTTTAAATTAAAAAAAGTAAAAATATTACCTAACATAACACCTGTAAATAATTCTTTTTTTAAATAACAGTGGAATGTGGCGAACACTTTTTTGTAGATAAACACAAACATATAGAAAATTGCGGAAAAGTTTTGTTTGAACTAAATTCGCCAAACTAAAACAAAGCATTCGTATATGTGACTGTGACAAACAGGAAAAAGGAAAGCATTATATACGCCAAACAAAAGACAGCGTGGACGTGAAAAGCGAAGTTTGTATAGCGAAAGTTCCGAGAAAATAACAAATCTCACATCTGATAACACGAATTTGCATCCAAGTAGCGCAGATGTAACAGAAGTGAAATTTGAACTAAAAAACTGATCCTAGATTATAGATTTAAATCGACAGGTGAACTATTTTTCTTTTGCATTTGTCCCACTGTTAATAATTAGTGTATTTGCCATATGGCAACATACACTATTGGCGTTGGTCGGATGGCGGGACCTAGGGGTCGGACCAAAATTTCTCGACGTTTCATAACCTCCTAAACACTTTGGCACCATTTTTAAAAATGTTTATATATATATGTATATATATATTTATATATATATATATATATAGGTATATATATATGTGTGCGGGCTATAACTTTCGAAGAAGTTAATTAATTTTGACGAAATTTGGCACACATGTTGGAATCCATTACCGCACGAAGCCTATTTAAAATGGGCCCAATCGGATCATTTTAAGGGTGAATTTTAGGGGTTGAAAAAAGTTTTTGGGCCCCAAAATACCGAAAAAAATCTCAGAATCGTTTTAAAATTGAAGTTTAACCCTTTAATAGCAATTAAAAAGTGCCTCTAAAATTTTAGTAAAATCGGCCCAACAGGACCGGACTTACACATTTTTTGAAAACACTAATTTGCAGATAGTGACTTATTTATTGAAGGGTGTCTTTAATTCGGTGTAGACGTTAGATTGATAATAATATTACAATTAAGAAAAAAATGTTATCTTAAGGGGTGTATTAAGGGGTTAAATTTTTTATTTTGCCCAAAAACAAACTTAATTTCACATAATAAAAGTCTAAAACCACACGGCCCTATACAAGCAAATACACTATATTGTCGGCAAGGTTTTGGCACTGCGACCCGGGTTTTTATTAGTTGTTACTTCTTAGGTCTAGTGCACACATGTTACTTTTCGTATCACGATTGTGCGATTGAGAAGCAAAGCACACATTCTAATTTTCGAAACGCAGGTCAGGACATACAATATAGAATTTGACGATTACTCAGGTTTCTTAACTATTCCATCGTGCGATTTGGCAACGTAGGGAGCTTTTCGTTTAATCTTGCTATCGCCTGCGCGTAAAGAATGTAGTCTCATCAAAATCAAAAGTATGAAGTAGCATGAACCTCTGCGACTATGTTTCCTAATGTGTTTTCGACAATCGCGCGTTTGTGTGACACCTGCAGTGTATTTATTTATTATATTTTTTTAGCTTTTTCAGTTCTTAAGCTCTAATCGGAGAACAGAAAATGGAAAACCGAATTGATATTGTGCGCAGATAAATAATCCTTACAAAAGAACTTTTATAAAGTGAATAAACTTCAAACAAGATTTTTTAAGAAAATTAATATTTATTTATTTATTCCGATATCGGCAGTTAGAGTATTTTTTTGTTAAAATGGAAAAACACAATCGAAAGTATTTTCCGTGGTCGGAATTGCTTTGATTGTATACATTAGTAATGCAAGCAAAATAAACAGAAGCCAGAGAAGCTACTGTTTTGGTTAGCTGAATAATATTGATACTTTTCACAACAATCAGTTTGTTTTAGTAGCGTTTACTACGCGAAAAAAACAGCGGTTTAAAAAAATCAGATTTGATTATAGATATACGTTAGTTCGCTTCAGTGGTTTTTGTAACTAATTATCGACTGTTCAATTTAATTTGTGGATATGTAAATAACCATGAACGTAGCCAAGGTGGGGCAAATAGGGCACTTGATTTTGTAACTGTGGTTTTTACTTTTTACTACGATAATATAAAAGTAAGTATTTGTACATCTTAAGTAAAATCTTGACTACGTCCTTGTGAATAATAAATTACAATACTCCCAGATTTATTTTCTGGTAGTCTAAGTGCCTGTACATTTGATAAACTTACCAGCGCATTATATGCACTATGCGTCGTTAATATATATTTTTTAGCAACTGACAAGTTTGAAATAACTCGATAAGTTTCGCAAACTTATTAAAAACATATTAGGTAACAATACGCTGCCGAGCTAAGCTTAACAAAAAAAAATTACCTGAACGCATTAAAAATGAATATTTTTATAGAATTTTTTAGGGTGTACAAAGCTAATTAAATAAAATAATATAAAAAAATCACTGATCGACGTGATAACTGCTAGAAATATTGATGGATCTAAAAAATTATTAAAGTTTGAAGATATGAAGCCATTATTATTTTTTTAAATTTTTTATGCCAAATTGAATTTAAGTTAGATTTTTTCGTGCAAAATTTTTGTTTTTAAATGTTTATAAAAATAAATCTGAAACGAAATAAAAAAAAACAAGTATCTGTACGCTTTAAAGGCGACCTTACTTTACAACAATCTTTTTGCATTTTTCAGATCCATCAATATTTTGATCAGTTATCATGCCGACAGTGAGGCGTCATTTTTCCAACAATACCTTCTAAAATATTATTATACTAGTGGGTTAGGCCTGTCTCCGTCAGGCACAATTGAAGTTCAAATATTCAAAATAGCATATTGCTTGTACATATAACATGTACCTTAACATATATTTTAGAAGACCCCCTTAAGTTATGTTCCGTTGACCTAGGAAGTCAAAATGTGTGGATCAAATTCAAATCTGCAGGATACCTGAGTTGTAGTCCCACGCTGGGCGAATAATTATTTTTTAATGGTTTTATTTGTAAATTAAAAATTTTTGACGTAGCATATAGTGAGTAAGGCGTGGAAAAAAACAAATTACACATATATGTTGAAAAACTTACATGAATTAATTAATTAGTCTGGGAGACCGAGCTTTGCTCGGGGAACTCAATAAACAATATATTAATTTGCTGTGATTTTTAAAATAGTATACAAAAATGTATATTGTTTTTTAATTTTTTTTCTCATTTAAAATAACAATTAAAAAAATTGGTAACAATGAAACAATAAATAAAAATTTTCAAACAAAGAAAAAATACCGTTAATTTATTTCAGTTACATTTTGATGATACCAAAGTTTCTTGATTATCGCTTAAGAAACTTTGGTATCATTAAAATGTAACTGAAATAAATTAACGGTATTTTTTCATTGTTTGAAAATATTTATTTATATTGTCGCAAAAATGATATGTGAAGGTTATGATTTAACAGTGCGTGATCATTTTCGAAAATTTGACAGTAGTCAAGTTTAAGTTAAAATCGTCAATAAAAATATATATCCGGTTTTCGTACTTAAAAGCAGCGGTGAAAAATCAAAATAACCCGCCTTGAAATTCTTGAATTATTTGTATAGCAATAGGTTTAGGCAGTCAGTGTGTTTAAAAATTCGACAAAAATTGCATGTGTTTATTTAGTGAAATTAAATATGTTACCTACATTACTGTGTTTTTAAAATTAATAAGTTGAAATCAACTATTTTCACTTAAAACGAATAATAATATAAAAGCAATGTTTTCTAGATATTGATTATTCCCAAAGGAACTAACAAAATGGTTAACAGTATTAAAATGACACGTATCTAAATACAGTTTTAAGTGCTATTAATTTCAGGTTTTTGTGCTTTTTTTTGTTTGGAAAAATGTGTCTATTTTCACTTTTCTGGAGCTGAAATTCTAGGCTAGAATAATGTTTAATAATACGTCATGATATAAAAATAACATACCTTACGCCAATTATTGAAATATTATTTAACACTATTAACAATATTTCTTCATTTTTATTAAAATAATTTACGTCTTACTTAGTATAACATATTAAAGGGATTCATTTTCAGTATTCTGACACAATTGCTCATTTGTAATTCCAAAACTTACTTACCTTATTACAGTATTTTGAAACGTCAAAAAATTATTTTTTTAAACGATTAAATTTGTAAGAAAACGGGGGCTTCCAAGAATAAAACTTATCTAGATCGATTTTTTTATGAGCGCCCAATCTGTAAAAACACATTTTGAATATCCCTTTGTTAGGTTATAGAAGAAATAGGTATGTATTCCAAATTTCATGTTTCATAGTTTCTGCAACAGCAACTTTCTTAAACCTGAACTGTGAATATGTTAAAAACATATTGGACCATAATTATTTCTGGCAACACTGTGACTCCTAAACCTATTTTAGACGCCAAAATGCGGTTTTCGTATTTTCCATACAGAAGTATGGTTTTCCATATGCACTAAATTGTAATATTAATTTTTTCAGTGTTTTCTTTTAACTCACATTTTTTACTGCTATAAGACGAAAAATAATGTGTAAACTAAATAATTCACTGCGCACACAATTATTCTACACTTTTTTCAACTGATTATTAGCTTAATTAAAAAAATTGTAATTATTTGCAAACTTATTTGACACTTGATATCAGAATGTTTCTGAGTTTGTTATTGGTAACCAAGGCAACCAAACACCCATTCATGGCCTATTATGTTCTATGAAGTTTTTTCTAAAAACCCCCCTATTTTGACCCCCGGGGAAAAAATCGAAAATCCGGCTACGTAAGGATCTGTCCCGTGTTTCGTACTATAAGTGTGCCAAATTTCAACTTCCTAAGTCTGCTGGGGCCTTCTGGAGGGTCTGGAAAGACAGACGGACATCTGGACATCCGGACACACAATTGGAAATTATATATGTAGATATTTTTTAATTCATAAATGTCATGCCATTTTTATTTCATTTGTTAACTTTTTATACCTTAAAACACATTCATGTTCAGGTAGACGTGACCTTTTAAAATATATTTGACTCCGAACTAGTTTCTAAAAATAATGTTACGTCAAAATAAAATAAAAAAATATGTTTCATAAAAAAGGTCTACTTTTACGCAAAGTATATTACTGATCTATTTTTCAAATAACAATGCGGTTATGAAAGTGAAAGTGAAACTTGAAATCAAAATGAGTTTCACTAAAAGTTGTTTTGACAACCTGCAAACCACAAAAAGCTACCTTAACAATATGTTTGTTTTATTATTAAATATGGTGCAGCCTTACCGTGGTTGGCCATAATAAATAAAAAACTTTTCCAATATAGTGTTAGTTGTTACTTTTACTTTGTTCGTGCTTAAATATCAACTAAAAGGTTAGACTTTTTTTGGAATAAGCAGATAAAAATTAAGTGTGTTATAAAAAATAACAAGATCAATTTTACTACTATGTAAACAATATATTGTAAAATTCTTACTTTACAGTTTATGTTAATATATTAACTCAGTTATATTTATGATCTTAGCAGTGGCATCGTAAGACAGAGTAAAATGAAAAATTCAAGATTTTTTTTGTAATTTTACGTTGGAGCTTCCATACCTATATTTGCGTAGGAAAAATTTATGACGTTTTATAGTTCCTACATAATGAAAAGGCAAGTTTTAGCTGTCCGTTCATATCATATGTGAAGACTTCAGAGGCTTGACTAACACCTGATCGAAAGACCGAAACCGTTTAAACTTACTGTAATAAAATTTCGAAGGTAACAATTTGGCATTCAGCTTGGGGTAATCGATTATTTCGGTTTATGTTAGGTAATATGCAATCTATTATTTCAGTTGATGTTAGGTTATTGGTCACCGGTTATTATAGTATTGTTCGAGATAGCTGATATTAATTTAACTAAGTATAATTGGTAAATGAAAATAATCTAGCGATCCGAGGAGCTCCGAAAATGTGCAAAAATTTTACAGGGGCATACTTTTCGCAGGAAAGAGTTTCTTGCGAAGGGTTGTTAGCGTGATATGGCGTTTTTTGCGAGATGAAAACGGGATTGAGTGTCTTAAAAAAACGTCGCATTCGTGCATATTCGGAGCTTCTTAGTTGACTCTGTTTGGTTAATATTCCTAGAGTGAAAATAGGGTTGAATTCCAAAGGTGACTTACATTGTTGTTATAAAAATCTTTTTAAAGAAATAATCGCCGTTAAACTTCGGCGAATAAATTAAAATTAGTTTTCAATATTTCTTCGGACGCCACTGTCTGCTGAACTGATTCTATACGATCAATGAAAACTTGTGTTTACCTATGTCTTCGGGGGAGAAAAAAATTATCGTAAAAACTTATAAGAAAATCATGATCCGTCATAACCATAAAATAGGCCGGAAAAGTACGCGCGGGAAAAGAAAAAGCGCCTATAACGCATTTTTTATATACGTGTACAACAAAGATCATGCCATCACAAAAGCTGTTCAATTTGACTCTATGTATCGGAAAAAGTTACTTTTCCGTATTTAATCTGTTTCATATCCTTCAATTTAATATTAAGATATCGGAACACTACCAACTTTGAAATTATAACACTCCCTTTTTTATGCATTAATTAATCTATATATAGTAGAGCTCATCTATTTTCAACATGTTGAAACTAATCGACTCCTGTATTTTCAACTTCAACTCCTTTCTTACATCGTGGTAGTCGTAGACCAATCAGAAAAAAGTCTTTATTACTTCGAGGTTAAGCATTGCCAAACGTATTTTTCCATTAACTGAGCAACGTGGGAGGAGAAACTTTGCGTGAGAAGAAATCGATATCAGATTAATTTATTTTATTTTTTTACTTACAAAGTTACCATGAAGATGACTAATAACAAGAACTCTTACCTGAAACAAAACAAAAAATTAATTAGTGTTATATTTTAACAATTTTAAAATTTGTAAATATCTTTGGGAGCTTTTCCCTCCCTAAAATGTTTAATGCAATAACAATGAAATGTCACAGAAGCGGTACGTGGCGAAACAAGTAAAACTTTATTGTTAGTTATATTCTATCTAGTGTTGGGCATAATCGATACATTTCAATAATCGAATGAATCGAAATAATCGGTTTTTATAATCGAATGATCATTCGAATTATCGATTATGAATGATTTGAATTATCGATTATGAATGCGGCCCGCAAAACCTGTGAATTCGGCCCGCGATATCGATAAGATATATTATATTTTTATTAAAAAATAAATAAGTAAATAGTAAAATAAATAATACATATTACAAATAAGATACAATAAAATATTTTAATATTTTTAAAAAATTCTTACAGAACTTTAACCATACGCGTTTGTATGAATAAAATATTGTTTACTTTATATTTAAAAAATTATTGTAGTATGTCTAGTCTAGTTATTACGCATTGGTTTTGATTTTATTACGTTCTTTTTTTTTTGGCCCGCCAAAAAAATCGGGAATATCAAATTGGCCCGCCTACGAAAAACTTTGGGAGCCCCTGGTTTAAACAAACGAAAGCACCCCCACCTCCAGTGCAACAGACTTCCCAATGTGTGCAGATGCAGAACCGAATGATATATCATTCATAATCGACATACATACATTTCATATCTCGCTAACCATAATCGGTTCATGATATCTCGCTAAGCATAATCGAATCAAGCGAATGATATCTCGCTAAGCATAATCGAATCATGTGAATGATATCTCGCTAAGCATAATCGAATGATATGATGATATCTCGGTTGCCATAATCGAATGATGTATGATAATTCATAATCGACAATCGACATAGTACTGTGTCGGGATTAATAGTTAATACAAAACACATTAATAATGGAATCGCTGGTATGATTCAATACAAAAATAAAACGAATTCTTTATTATTATAAATTAATTATAACTCATAGATTTGTATTTAAAAAAACAATATAATCTAAATTTTTGGGTGAGAGTCTGTTCCTCCTTGGATTAGTAATGACACCAGTTTTTGAAAATATCCTTTCGGAAGGCACGGAGGTAGCTGGCGCACAGAGAGATTTTTTATGAAGCTCGTATAATTCAGGAAACAAATTTTTGTTTTCTGATCAAAAAATAAGGGGATTGGAAGAGCGAGATATATCGGGCATTGACAAATATTGTTTTATGATTGCAATGGCTTTTGTAGTAATATAGTGACAGTGAATAATAAGTAATAAGTTAATAACCGGTCACTATGAGAAATGTATGTACCGTATACACGTAATCTCAAAAGATACGCCGCCGCTCTAACTTTAAGTAATGCAGTCAATGACTGGTCTACTGGAGTCTGGGAGACTGGAATGCCAAAACAGTACAAACGAAAGTACCCCCACTCTTCAGTGCACGCAAATGCAGAAACCGAATGATATAATATGATATATGTCGGGATTAATTCACATACATTTCATATCTCACAATCGATTGAAGCGAATGATATCTCGCTAACAATAATCGTTTCAAACGAATGATATCTCGGTTAACATAATCGAATGATCGATTATTTGGCCATAATCGAAATATTTCGATTATATCATTCATAATCGCCCAAGACTAATTCTATCCTCCTTGATAAGATGTAAGAACATTGAGATTATACGTAGCTGTTATCACATCCGAATTTGATTGTTTATATATATTTGTTGAAAGTTATGACCTTTTTTATAGTAATTCCAATTATATGTATGTATCATTACTTGAAAGCGGCTAGACCAATTTTAACTAAACATTACTAACGCTTTGTACTCAAACTTATTATTCTACTATACGGTTGAATTAAAATAAAGTTTCGGTCAAGCCGGAAATTCACCTAAGCAAAATCGACGTTCACGTAAGCTAAGCCGTGAGAAAAAGTTAGTTTAAATCGTAGTTAAAATACAAAATTTATGTATAATTCAATATACGTTTAATAGATTTGGTTTCTTAAAAAATGCAATACCTTTTTTTCCGAAACTGAAATTAGAGTGAGAATATACAGATTCAGAAAATTAATGCGTTCTCATTATTTACTGAGTCCATTAATGCTCGTTTATAAATTAACAAAATAATACGTTGTCGATATAGTAGATTCCAATCAAAATGTCTTTGTATCAACTAAATTATCGCATGGAACCAAAAACACCTCTAGACAGTCTTTTAACAGAATGTCGTTTTTTTTTGTAAATAAGTATACGTATCAATGCACTTTCTATCATTTGGTAACTACATAATAATATACTAGACGACGACAACCTTTGATTACAAACCAATCGTCGTTTTAAGTGTCATACAGCGGAAAAAAATAAAAACCAAAATAATATTTTGAAAGTGTTTTCAAATATTTGAGATTAATTTTTTGTATGTATTATTTTTAAACTTTTTGGAAATTTTATTTCAATAAATTATTTGCATCTATATTAAAAGTTTGTTTTTAGTCACGTCAAAGAAGTATAACTTCAAACGACCGAGCATAGTACACGCATTTATTTTTTATATTCTTTTTGATGACAGATATTTATCGGCAACAGTTAAAAAGTAACTGTTACTGTTATTTCTTTATCATCTGTACTTGAAAAACTGTCTGAGTCTGAAAATTATCCTTCTGAACTAACACATAAACTAATGTGAAAAAGGACAATTTCAACAAGCGATAGCGTGTAAGTAAAGTAGCGTGGGTGTTCGCCTTTGCTAAATCTGCTGACTTCAGACGACTCATGAAACTGGTCATTGAACTGCAAATGTCTGATCGGCGATAGTGTTTTGTTGTCACTAGATTGTATTTTGTTTCCAGCAATTAGGAAGTTTTCCCTTGACAAAAATACTAATAATGATCACGTCACGATATCAAAAATGACTTTAAAAATGCTGAATTACTAGTACTATAACTATAAACTACTTACGTAAGACCACTTTTAGGATGAAATTAGAGGTCGGACTGAAAAATACTTTTGCATTATTTATTTAAAAAAAAATTGAAATCACCTACCTCGCAGGTTTAGTCATATTTATCGGCAACAGTTAAAAAGTAACTGTTACTGTTATTTCTTTATCATCTGTACTTGAAAAACTGTCTGAGTCTGAAAATTATCACGGCGAGATTGGCATGTTCAATGTAGTTGACTTAACACAATCTGGTAACAAAAACGCATCGGACCGTATAATGGTTTTATGTTGGTGTACCTGTGTAATTCTGTGTTACCGCCACACATTTTATGTTTAAACACACCATTTTGTTTGTTGTATGGCATCAGCGTTAGAAAAAGAGAGAAAGAGATGGAGATTTGCGAGAAAAAAATATGTTTGCTATTCTCAATAAATGGTCGACGTAACAAAACGATAAATCTGCCAGAATAAATTTACGATTACATAATGGATGAAATGGTTGCGGCTACACAAAAGGTTGGAGGAAAGCAATTATTGTGCTCCAAACAAGGAGACGAATTTGTATACTAATCCAGTAGTGCGAATTAGACAAAACGGTTCGTGGAATTGTACCTACAAACAATTTTCACGACATCTTTTTCGGGGAAGTTTCGCATTTTTCTATAACATCGCCGAATTAAATTATTCTCAAAAAAAAAAAACACAGTGTACTCAAACATGAACTTCGTGAGTGCGGCAAAAATATCTGATATCAAGTTTCGAGAGTATAGTAAGAATAAAATTAACAGACAAAACTCATTGACGACGAAAAATAAAGTCATTGTTTTATAAAGTACAGTAGTACCTCGACATACGAGTTCACCAACATACGAGTTTTTCGAGATACGAGCCGGCGAGCGAGTGATTTTTTGCTTTGAGTTACGAGCGAAATTCGAGATACGAGTTCGGTTTAGCAGGTCGGCCTAACTCATTTCCGGAACATTCTGAGAGGGAGGAAGAAACAAACCTCCTTGGACATGTTTTTTTCTAAAAGGCCTACAGGTGAAAGCGAGAAAAATGTAGCGAAAAAGGCAAAGACCAGTGAGGATATCTAATTTATTTCTTTACATTCTCTTTTTTGTTTTTGTACAATAAATATTTGTCATTTATAAATACGTTTTTATTATTCAAAACCACGTAACAAAAATAACTGGGGTGACATTTTGGGGGTTGGAACGGATTAATGGTAGTTCAATTGTTTTGTATGGGGAAATTTGCTTCGAGATACGAGTAATTCAAGACACGAGCAAGGTTGCGGAACGAATTAAACTCGTATGTCGAGGTACCACTGTATTTATTATTTTGTGACGTCGATTAATATGTCTGACTTATTAATTTTATTCTTACTATTCTCTTGAAACTTTTTTGCCGCACTCAGAAACTTTGTGTTTGTATTGCAAATATTTTACGAGGATATGATTCATTTTTGTTTTATTGGTATTTATTTGTATGTTTTTAGGGTTTCGTACATCCGATGAAAAAAACGGAACCCTTATAGGATTACTCTCGTGCCTGTTCATCTGTCAGACCTTATTTTCTTCGAATCTACTGGACAAAAAAGTGCAAATTAGGTACATATATATGTATACTCGTAGACTTAGCCCAGTCACGGATGTATAGCGTAAATAAACGATTTCTGATTTTGGGGGACAAATTAGAAAATTGAAAAAATGCATTTATCAAGAGTTATCAAATGAAAGGGTTGTGTGAGAAATACAAATATATATGTTTATGGATCGTGGGTAATTGGACACAAATAAATGAAAATTCTAAGTTTTCTAAATTTGCTACGTTTCGTAGGTTAGTTTCATTTATTTGTGTCCAATTACCCACGATCCATAAACATATAACATCATGGACGATAACAACTCTAATCTACAAATATATATATTTTTTATAATTTCTTGTAATAACAATTTTGCTAATTTTGTAAATCATGTGTAAAAATGAGCACAGTAATCCTAAAATTATTTTCTCTAATGTATTAGAGTGTTTTCGTCAACTACGAGGTAAACAAAACCCGTTACGTCTTGCGAAAAATTCACTGTATGGATTTTTTCTAGAAAACGTCTTCAATTTAATCATTAAAAACACGTATCTAAAAATTGCCCACGTTGAAATTTTAGAATTAAACTTTTTCAATTCCGTTTTACACAATTAATTATACAACGACCTGAAATCTATAGGAAAACTGGAAAACTGTAACAAAGAGAAAAATCTCTGATTCGTTTTGTAAAGGAAAAGTTTTGCTATGTACAGTTTATTTGGATTAAAGTTCTTCGACCGTTTTCTTTTCTAAAGCGCAGTGCCGCAGAATAATGCTTTTTTACTTTTGTAAGGTATCTGTTTGTAAAAAAACTAAATTAAAATTCATCTCTTTTCCTTCAATAAACGACGCAAAAAAAATTCAGGCATACATTTTATTATTAACTGGAAACTCAAGCGAATTAAAACCCAAATCAGTTAAGTTATCGAGCGTCTGTAATCTATAATAACCTAATCTAAAGTGTTTACAAGAGATGACTAAACCTACGAGGTAGGTGATTTCAATTTTTTTTAAAATAAATAATGCAAAAGTATTTTTCAGTCCGACCTCTAATTTTATCCTAAAAGTGGTCTTAAGTAAGTAGGTTATAGTTATAGTACTAGTAATTCAGCATTTTTAAAGTAATCTTTGATATCGTGACGTGATCATTATTAGTATTTTTGTCACGGGAAAACTTCCTAATTGCTGAAAACAAAATACAATCTAGTGACAACAAAACACTATCGCCGATCAGACATTTGCAGTTCAATGACCAGTTTCATGAGTCGTCTGAAGTCAGCAGATTTAGCAAAGGCGAACACCCGTGCTACTTTACTTACACGCTATCGCTTGTTGAAATTGTCCTTTTTCACATTAGTTTATATGTTAGTTCAGAAGGATATATTTCAAGTTGTAAAGATCTGTTTTTCCGTCTCTCTTTCTTTACCACGTTGCCGGATTTTTGCACTTGTAGCAAGACGATCATGCCTTGCACTTGTTTTATTTGTTTAGTCTTTTATATGGAGGCACAATAGTTTTGCTGTTTCTGTACTTGTCAATTGAGCTGATATCGATGTAAAGGAACAAATTTATTCAATCCTTTACTTTAAAACTCGTTCTGCACTATAAATCCTCCTTATACTTTTATAGTTATCAATTCAGTTTGTTATGTTAACATTTTTTGCAGTCTTTAACCCCATGAAACCGAACTACTTTTTTCGCCACATGTGCGTTCAAAAGATAGTTTTAAACGTATGTCTCTTGGTCGGAAAATTATAAATATTTGCAACAGAGCTTTTTTTCGACAAACTCGTTTACAATGGGCCGTTTATATTATGAAATTTAAAGACTTTTGTGGGGTTATTTTGTTTATAACTATTTTTATATTTTTTATATCAAAATAACGTTAATAGCGTTAGCTAGCGTACGTTATAATCTATACATCAATACCTCGCTTTGCGTCGTTTCGTTTTGCATTTTTTCGAAGTTGCGTCGCTGCTTAATTAGTACTAATTTTCACTGTGCGTCGTTAGATTTTCCAGGTTGCGTTGTTTTGAGTCTTTAATTTTTTTTTTGAAATTCTTTGAAATTTTCTTTTTTTTCTAAAAGATGGCACCACTTTTGTTTCTAACTGCGCCATGCCATCAAAACTCGGGGATTCCCTTTCTAACTAAAAATCAACGCAATTTTAATACAGTTTTATTTTCACTTTGGTTTGCTAATTTTACAGTTCAGTTTAAATTATGTAGTGTGTTGTGCTTTTTGTAACGTTTCAATTTTGTTTTTGGTATATATTTAATTAAATTTTATATTATTTTTGTTTTTTAAATGTTTACTTTGTTCAATTTTCTTTTTAAAAAGTAGTATTTTCGTAACCCTGGACCCTATCTTCGATCTTTACATGGTTTGCTATAGAAAATCTTAATTTACTTTACGTCGTTTCAATTTGCGTCGTGTTTTTTTGGAACGTAACCCCGACGCAAAGTGAGGTATTGGTGTATTATTAATCTACTTTTTCTAAGGCTGCAAATTTCAGTCGTATTACGAACTAAAATATTTTCAAGGTTGAGATTAATAGCCTAAATTATAAAAACCCGGGTCGCAGTGCCAAAACCCTGCCGACAATATAGTGTATTTGCTTGTATAGGGCCGTGTGGTTTTATACTTTTATTATGTGAAATTAAGTTTGTTTTTGGGCAAAATAAAAAATTTAACCCCTTAATACACCCCTTAAAATAACATTTTTTTCTTAATTGTTATATTATTATCAATCTAACGTCTTAACCGAATTAAATACACCTTTCAATAAATAAGTCACTATCTGCAAACTAGTGTTTTCATAAAATTTGTAAATCCGGTCCTGTCGGGCCGATTTTATTAAAATTGTGGGGACACTTTTTAATCACTACCAAAGGGTTAAATTTCAATTTTGAAACGATTCGGAGAATTTTTTCGGTATTTTGGGGCCCAAAAACAGATTTCAACCCCTAAAAACTACCCTTAAAATAGCCCGATTAGGCCCATTTTAAATAGGCTTCTTGCGGTGATAGATTTCAACACGTGGCCCAAATTTCGTTGAAATCAATTAACTCTTTCGAAAGTTATCGCGCGTACACATATATATATATATATATATATATATATATATATATATATATATATATATAAATATATATATATAAATATATATATATATAAATATATATATATATATATAAATATATATATACATATATATATAAACATTTTTAAAAATGGTGCCAAAGTGTTTAGGAGGTTATGAAACGTCGAGAAATTTTGGTCCGACCCCTAGGTCCCGCCATCCGACCGACGCCAATAGTGTATGTTGCCATATGGCAAATACACTAATAAGAATTGGCAATAAACCTAGATAAACTCATCAGGAACCTTTAAAAATAGCCTAGCTGGAAATACTGAAGTTTCCAAGTACTTGTTTACCTTAAGTAGCGACTATGTTTCTACAATTGGATTACACCTAATTATTTTATTTTCTTTGTAATTTTTGTATCGTATATATTTACTATTTACTAGTTAAAAACAAAACAATAAACAGTCACACCATTCTGATTGGAGAACGAAAATAAATATAGATAGATACAGTAGCGGCGCGTGAACATTTCAAATGGATGTTCTCTAGCAGGATCAACCAGAGGCACCACCAAACACAGGCTAGGAAGGGGGATCTCCGAAACTCATTCTGAAATTATTTGTGAGACACAAAACGTCTGCGTTTATATCTGGTTATTAAATTTTCAGAAGGTATTATTAAAATTAAACATTGATATTAGGCCCAGAGAACGCTGACAGTTGGTAGGCTGAAAATACCTACATACCTTATAATAAATTTAAAAAAAACCCGGGTCGCAGTGCCAAAACCCTGCCGACATATAGTGTATTTGCTAATATAGGCAGTGTGGCTTTATTATGCGAACTTAAGTTGGTTTTTGGGCAAAATAAAAAAATTGACTCCTTAATACGCTCCTTAAAATTACATTTTTTTCTTAACTACATTATTATTGTTGATCGAACGTTTACACCAAAATTAAAAATACCTTTCAGTAAATAACTCACTATCTGCAAACTGGTGTTTTCAGAAAATTTGTAAATCCGGTCCTGTCGGGCCGATTTTATTAAAATTTTAGGAGCACTTTTAAATTGCTATTAAAGGGTTAATTTTCAATTTTGAAACGATTCTGAGAATTTTTTAGGTATTTTTGGGCCCAAAAACTTTTTTCAATCCCTAAAAACTACCCTTAAAATGGTCCGATTGGGTCCATTTTAAATTGGGTTCTTGCAGTGGTGGATTCCAACATGTGTACCAAATTTCGTTAAAATCAATTAACTCTTTCGAAAGTTATTGCCGTCACACACATATATATATATATATAAATATATATATATATATATATATATATATATATATACATATATATATAAACATTTTTAAAAATGGTGCCAAAGTGTTTAGAAGGTTATGAAACGTCGAGAAATTTTGGTCCGACCCCTAGGTCCCGCCATCCGACCGACGCCAATAGTGTATGTTGCCATATGGCAAATACACTAAAAATGCTTTATATTGTGAAGAAGGAAGCTTATAAGCAAATAATAGTAGATTATGTAGGTATTTATAGTATTTTTGGTAAGATCCCCTATAAATGAACCGATTTTTACCAAATTTTAAAAGTTTTTGACAGTTCAATTTTAAGCAAATTTATTTCTAATAGTATAGGCTGCGGTCAATTTGCATGCAGCTAGACAATTCTTTGCTTGTGGAAACGGTAATACGACTACGTTTATTTTACATTACGCAACATGACAGCACTATTGTTAAATGTGTCATTTTACGACTGTTACATAGACATGTAGTTAGTTCAGTTGTTTGAACGTACCTACATATCTGACCAAAAAGCAAACATAATTTAATTTTTTGTATATTAGTACTGAATCGCTTATCAATGAATTTTGTTGACCGATAGTGTAAACCGCGAGAATCTTAAATTTTATTGGAACTGATCTAGAGTATCCTGTTTAAGAGTTCAATCATGGAAATGATTAAAGTCACGTAGCGGTATCGTGTTTCCGGCAAACGAATCAACTAGCTACGTTAGTACTTTTATAATATTGCAGCGAACTGTCTAAACGGGTATAACAACATCCAAACATACTGCAAAAAGGCAGAGAATGATGAGAAGCTTCCGTCTTAGCCAGTGATCACACGGATTCAATGTTTCATAGTGCAGTTAATTGGGAATTGCTCCATTTTTCACTGATTATTAAAATAGATTAATGGTGGGAAAATAATGTATTCGTATTTTTTCGTTTTTAAGAATATCAATAAGTTCTAGTTAAGGGGGTATTCTTATGTGAACGTATAAATTTTACTTCTTTTTAGGGAATTTTTTTTTAGACGACAATAACATTCAATCATTTTAATTTTTTTATATGTTTTTGTTTGTATCTTAAACTGTATAAAAAAATGTTTTTTTCTCTTATTTTACATTTTTTATATATATTTTTTTAAAAATTAAATTAGACACTAAAAAAAAAGCAGGTCACTGGTCATGGTAATAGCGGCTGTTCATGTTGTCTGAAATAAAAAAATCGAATGGATCATTGTTCAGTAGGGATTTCGCTATCGTCCCTACTAAAATTAATCAATTTCATTAAAAATAAAAAAAATGGCGGACTGTAGAAAAAAAGTTTGTGTTTTTTGTTAATTTTTTTGTTAAAAATCGTTTAAAAAAATAAGAAAATATTTTCGAAAATAAGCAATTTTAGTACGGACGATAACCATTAATGAGTAGAAGAACATACATAAATTTCAAAGCAATCGGTTGAATACTTTTTTTTTTTAGGACCATGACAGTTTTAGAAAATAATGTTTCCAGATAAATGCGTTTAAAGTTTCAAGAGCCAACAAGTCGCTTACGGCGCGTCGGCGACTATGAGTTGTAATTTATTTAAAACTACGAATTTCGGTCTCTATTTTTTACAGCATATTGTCGATAGGTTTTACTATTGAAATATGAAAAAAAATCGATTTTTCGAAGTGGCCACATAAGAATACCCCCTTAATTAAAAATTGAGCACAAATCGAACAAGGTATGACGTCATTTGTTTGCAACCTATGCCTTAATCCCTTTTTAACGCCATCCTTAAAAAAATCAAAAATAGTGTTCCAACTGGGTTCCGTCTCTATATTTCGTCTTTTTGTTTTCACTTTTAACAATTAATATATCTAAGAAACAGTCAGTGCAAAATAGCACAAAATGACGTATTGCTGAAATTAGAATTTAATAATCTATCCAAATATGCCTAAGTAATTCAGGGGTGGCATTTGGACTAAGGTGCAAGTAAGTTTCAGGACCACTGCACTGCAACGACATATAAATGCATATGAAGTCAGCGGACCGAAATTTTAAAATATGACGCAGAAGTAGGTATACGTACATTTTCTGGTTTGTTGATTTTAAAACAAATGCAAATATGATTTAAAGTTACCAACTATACGAGAAACTAGAACAATATGGTCGTGCTGAATACGTAGTTGATTATTTATCGTAGTATTTGCTAACAGTCAGTTTAATTTACCTATTCGATAACAAGACAAATCCAGTATGAATAATAATGAAACAATATCTATCGCTACAAGGCAAAACTACCTATGTAACATTTTTCGTAATTTTTTTTCATATATTTATTATTTCTAAATAATTTTTTGTTAACTTTAGTTTGTGTAAAAAACAGTTAATGGGTCTAAACGTCGTAGTTAACAAAATCCTGCTTCTGTGTTGGCACAAATACGAAAACAATCAAGTGAAAGGTTATTAAGATATTTTTAAAGTTTAAATTTGGAATTAAATCGCTTCACATACAATAGACTTAAAAAAAGCTAAGTGAGTTACAGAAAAAAGAGGTCGCATCGGTTCCATGGACACACGATGGAAACTATGCTTCTTACGCAAAAAAAATAACAAAATTTATAAATTTAAATTTTTTACTTAGTAAAAAAAACAAAACTGTTAATTATAAATCTGTTATTTATCAACAAGTAATATATAAAAAAGTCATTAGTAGAAAAAGATCATTTATGTTAATTTGTGATTTGAACTTGAGAGGTTTGACATATCTAATAATGAACTACTTAACGACCACGGCTATCGATTATCTGGCTGAAAGGTATATAAAATGAACCCCTTTACATATAGAATAGATCGGTCTGAAAGCATTGAGGACCTATAATATAATTTCTATTATTCTTTCCATCTCTATATGTCTATGTGCGTCTTTGTTTACTGACGCTTGATCATTTTTTCGCAGTTCACTGCTAGTTTCGAGGCCTATGTTAAGAAGCATGCCTGTAGCATCAAAAATCAACATAAGCTGTTTTGACGTTTAACCAGAGATATATTGTTATTTGCGCGTATTAAATCAGCAAAAGTATATACAAAACCACCTTATTTTGTGACACTGCGTTCTCATTTCTGGTGAACTTTGCATGTAAAACGTTGGCAGACAGACAGGAGATTTGTGTCCAAAGAAATAATAGGCAGCTAAAGAAGCCGCCAAAAAAGATATATATCAAGATAACGAACATATTCTTTCTCTTTACTAGTATCAACATTCACAAATTTCACTGGCGTACTTTTCTCCAAGAAATTTGGAGGCAACCAGGTACCCATTTCTTAAGCTTTCAAGCTTTACAGAAATCAAATCTGGAAAAAAATTGAGCAAGCCAAATTTATTAGTGTATTTAAAATAATTTTGTAAAGAAGAAACTTCAAAATGTTAATTTGTTTTCCCTTAATTCGAAATCTCGTGACGTGCAGCTGTAAAGAGATATTGTAGAATGTCACGAGTTTTTGTTTCAATTTTAAAACAAAAATATGTTTTTTGTAATTTTTAAGCAGCAAGCCAAATTTTGTGAAGCTTAATGCAGAATTACATGTAATAAAAACAGTAATAATATGAATTTTGCGACCACAGTTCGAAATTTTCCGAGAGCATATTTTACAATCTGAGGGACCTTAACAAATAAACAGAAATAACGATTATTGATGTTTGCGTTTCAGTGAATTATCCAGGCTTCATGCAAAGATGTTGTATGGCAGTAAAATTACATCAATCTATGGCTCGCATTTCACAAAAATTCCTGACGTCCACCAAAATTCCCTGTCATTTCTCTAAATATTCCTAATCGAAAAAATTCCCTGACGTCTCCAAAAAGTGTCCACCCTGTTAAACAATTAGGTCTCTTTGTTTTTAAAGTGAAACTTTTTTGTCGTGTTGAGAGTAATTTCATTTAACAGTGTAACGTAAAAATCAAAAAACGTCACCAATTATTTGCACAGAATTAACCGTTCTTGAAAATCTTGAGTGTTGTGAAAGTCACAAAATAATTAATTAGTTCTTTTTATCGAAAGAAAAAAATGTATATAGAGTTAATTTTAGCACTCAAAAGCAATTTAGTTAATTTTCGTCGATCTTATACTATATAGAAATTTAACGAGCAGTCACTGATACGATTGATCCAGCATCTTGGTTGCGAAAAGAAAGTTTGTGTTGGTAAGGTCACGAAAGGTGTATTCATACTAAGCCGATCGACTTTGTTGTAAATATTTCGGACGTCAACACAATCCGTGAAACACCAATGCAGGGTTACAGAAAGTATGGTCAAAATTTCAGATTTGATAATGATCTTAGATATTTATAATCATATAATAACAAGTTTTATACATTAAGAACCAGTCTAATGTCGTTGTGAAACTCCCTGTCATGTAGAACATTAGATTTTACACACACAATCAAATATAAGTAAAAAATCTTTTAAAACATACTAAAACGAAGAAAACAAACAAACAATAACATCATTTTATCAGTGTTAACCTGATCTAAAAGCCTTTCACGAGAAGTTTAAATTATTAATATTTTAAGACTATTCTCGCGACAAGGTTTTAGGTCAGTTCAACAACGATAAAATGATTTTTATTGTTTGTTATTTGCTTCGTTTTGGTCCATTTTTGTCTATATTTTATTATTTCCTTGTTTTTAAAAGATTGTTTTACTTGCATTTTATTATTTCATGTACTCTATATTATAATTAGAACCGCCTGTTGACCAGAATGAGTCTGCCAGAGGCTGACATAGTGAGCTGACTATCTTGACTACAATAACAGGTCATGGCTATCAGATTATTATAAGTACGCAAAATTTCAAAGTAATAGGTGAAGTGGAAGTGGTTCAAAATCGACTTGCAAAATTTGATCGAAACTGACTGACTGGTCAGAGTTCCATTCGGTTTTTATTCGGGAAGCTGATAGTTACGATTCGATCAATTGGTAAGTTAGCACCTAATTGTCAAGCATCACTGCACAGCCGATCGGCAAAGTGTGGGTGGGCCTTTACTTCAAATGCAACAAAAAAGGAAAGGGATAGAGAGAAAAGAGAGACCACTGTGTGCGTAAAAGGAAACTCTCCGTTCTCTGCTCTCAAGAAAAACGGATGCAGAGGAAAAAGAGGAAAATTATGAGAACGTATATAAGACATTTAGAAGGCACTTTTCATCTAGTAGGCTGCGGGAAAACAAACGAGAATCGATTAATTCAAACACAAAGGAGTCTCTCGTTTAATTTCTGATTCTAATGTTTTGTTTCAATTTACTTTTTAATTGATTTGACAGTTAAATCCGATAAAAGTTTGTCATCTTAATATCGTCTTTCCGAAACATTCTCTGAAAGTTTAAATACGTGTATTTTAATGATTGCAGTGGCATGATTGAGAGTATATTTCTTATTAAAACTGTTGAATTTTTGAGTATTAATTTTCGCTTTTATTATTCGTTTTGTTGTTCAACTTTTGTCTCTAATTACGCATTTCTTTAGATCTCACAAAATGCATGTTTATTCATTGTCCATTTTATAAGGACTGAAAGTTGGCGATTGCGACGAGTGTGTGAAATTTTCCGTCCAATTTAAACACATTACACTTTGTAATAAGCGCGCAACCGTTACAATATACTTGTAATTTAACACTCAACTATAAAAAAACACCATATATGAAAGAGACTGTGAAGTGTGAAATATAGTTTACAAGCATCGCGTGGGATGGCACCACTTTCGCTTGATTTCAACACAAAAAGCATTGTCCAAACGAAAATAAGTACGAAAGTGTCATTTTATTGCGTGTTTTACAAAAAAAAAAACTTTTTAGATTTTTTACTTTAAGACCTAGCGCAGACAGGCAACTTTTCATTGCTCAATTATTTACACAGAGACCCAACTGTATTATTCGCTTATCATTTAATCGGTCGATTTAAGAGTCTGCCTACTAAAAATAAGTGTCAGGCTTAAGTTATATAAAAAATGTCGATGACTTTTAGAGTACAAGCGCCTTGACCAGTCTTTGTAGATTTATTTGTAAAAGTTCTACGAGATGAAATAATCTGGTGTAGAAATTTTCACGTAATAGTTTTTGGATTTATTGGTTATACATTTTCAGGTTATTATGTAAAACAACCTGAAAATAAAACCCATGACAAGATTCAAAAACTAGTTTGTTATGACATTTGGAATAATTTTGTCTAATGTATTAACTACAAGCAATATTGACAACTGAAGTTATTAGTGTGTACATTTTTCAGTATTTTTTAACAAAAATATCATAAAGAAAATTTGAACGATTCAATTCTCAAGTTTTAAACTGATTCTAAATGGCCACCAAATTGCATAAAGTGCTATAATTTACCGCAAGAGTAAGAGAAACAGAAAACATAATAATAGATTTTCAGAATAATTACTATTCATTTTCATAAGAAAACAGGAAAATGTGGTGAGATAACGTTTGAACTAAATGATCCGTATTCAAAAGATCAAGTGCTTTGTACTACGTCATCATCGTGACGTCAAGGTTTGTTTTTGTTTTAAAATGAAGTCGTTCTTTTTGTTTCCATTCATTTTTATCTTTCTTTGTTGCGTAATATAACCATATTTTGTTTTAACGTTACTTTTGTTTTCTTGCAATAAATTTGAATATTAATTGAGGACTTGGCACTGATCTTAATGAATGTTTAATTTATTCTTAACATTTGTTTTGCGTTTTTCTTTGATTTATTCTTTAAGTGAATACGCAAAACAAAAAAAAAACACTGTTGGATGAACGTCTATAATGTATTTACAAATTATTGATGGTATAATATTAGAGATATAGATATTTCAATATGCAACAGTGGCAAACAGTGCCAAAGATTGTTTCCAGCAAGTCAAGTCAATAATTAATTACAACATTAAAATTTAAAGAAGAAATATAAGATTCATGATTTATTAGTTTTGAATCCGCATTTTTTTAAACCGTGTTGTGCTTTAATAATAAGCTTATCATTTAGAGCAATTTTCCAGTTCCACGCATTTACACGAAGCATCTTACGGCAACGGGCATGACCGACAGGCTGAGACACGTCAGTACAACTTGTACAAGGTTCAAAGCAATTCAGTCGTGACGATGAATACTGAGCCCTTCATCTCTTCTTCTCGACTGCACACGTGGAACTGTGAAAGCAAGAACAACGCACAAAACTCGGAACGATAAAAAGGACCCTAGTCATAGTAATAATCAGAAGCATACTTCGGAGACGGTACCTTTTATGTGGCTAATGACAGATTCGTCACCTTGGCTCCAAGTAAAAGATGAAAGTTAATTGGCTCTCCATAGACGTACCTAATTAATTTATACATTTACAGTTTTGTTTAAAAAAATATATGTTACGTCTTATTAAGCCCGACGCTTAAGAAACAATTCGCTGCAAACCTTGAAGCACTCAAGACGATACAACACTGACCGTTGCAGAATAGATTTTCAGAGTAACCGTGGAACGAGGTTATCAGAAGGAATAAAGTGCGTAATATATGCAGTTATCTTCATTGTTGTGGTTAGGTGATCTTGACTTTTGAAACGCCTGTCTTGTTACTGTTAGCTGTTGCTTTTATATCGACATTTTTTCTTGAATTCTTTTTGTACAACATTTCGTCGTTCAATTCGTGCAATGTTTAAAATTAAATAGGCGGTTGTGTTTAAAACATTTTTTTTTCACGATACAACAAGAGACGATGATTTAGTAGATAAAAATCATAATCGAAATGCAGCATGAACATAGCAGCGTGTATTCTTGTCACGTCGTCCTTTTTTTCCAGATAGTACCTACGCGTGATATAAAATATAAATATACCAGACAACGTACAACAAAACACAGGATGACTAAAAGGGAACAGATTATTTTCAAAGTAGTTTTACAATCGTGAATCACGGCTTAGATATTCCGAGCTTACAGAAATAGACACTCTGATTCCAATAAAACAAAGAAAGAAAATCAGAGTTACTTTGACAGTTTTTGGAGTTACAGTAAACACCCTTGTTTATATTACCTCATTAACTATTTACATGCACTGTTTGTTAAATTAGTAAAATTTTGTATCCCAAGATATTATTATACGTAAATTAGAAGCGGTGATGAAAGTTATAAGCGGTGAGAGGAAGAACACGCTGTCGCTTGTTGACACAGTAGCTCAGGGACGATCCCGCATTTGATGCTAACATATTTTCGTCCTGATGGTTCGAAATTATAAATATAATATGTTTCTTAAACATATCAATGCTACATCAAAGAGGATTTGCAGAAAGCGGCTGAAGACTTTAGACTTGGACACTGTCCCAAGAAATATAAAATAAACAGAACGATAAAACTGAATCAAAGTTTAAGATATGTACTTGAATTGTTCATATCTTAATAGTTTCAAGACATTGTTTTTACTTGTAATACTATTAACATGGACGTGTTACTTTGACATATCTTGAAAATTAAGTTACTTTTTTTTAGTTATGGGTGCGGTTGGTAATGTAACTTCCTCCAGAAGAACTATTCGATAGGATGCATTAAAGGTTTAGTTTAGTTATGATGCAATGGTCTTCCAAACTATATCAGAGAAGCCCCGGTATCTCTTTTTTTAGACGTCGAAAGATTTTTGTACTTTTTGAGAAACGCTTTGCAACAATAGATGTTAAAATTGAAATCAGCATGCATTTTTTTACAAAAAAGATCGAATAAAAAAAAGCTCTGAAATATTTTTAATTTTATCCAAAATAGCATTTTTGTCAAAGAAGTGCATTTCTTTTTTCATAAAATGTCTATCAAATGTTTTATCGTACAAAGAAAAGTAGTAATTAAAATATAGTAATTAAATTAGATCACAAAAAAGAGTAATTGGTAGAGATAAAAAAAACTGTGTATTATATTTGACATATAAAAGTAAGCATGATTTCCTGACAAGAATACCAAACATGGTTTTAATAATATAAGAACATGCGGATCAACGCTGCTGACTTAGCAACAAAAAAGAAACTTAAAATCGATATAGTTGGCATAAATATAAGTTACGTAAAGTTGGTATATAGATGTAAAATGTATGGGAAAACATCAGAGAAAGAAAAATACAACTTCACAGATCAGTACTAGCACCTTAGGTATGTGTAATATACCTAGACGCCAGTAAAATGACATCCGCATGAATTATGTATGACACACTGTTACCAACCTCATATAATACAACATATGGAGCATCGATGTATTCTTTAACCGATGTACTTTATTGACAACTAGCAGTTACCCGCGACCTATCTCGCGTTAATGTTGGATTCTTTGTTACTCTTCAGCTCCCTTGAGTAGAAGCGCGATTATACCGGGTGTATTTTTCAAAACTTTGAATGGATTTGTTTGTTGATAGAGCGGTTGAATCAAAAAAAGTTTAAGGCAAAAGTTGTTGGGTTTTGAGGGGGAAATAATTTACACGTAATACCAGCCCACTCCCCCCCCTCGGCAGGGGGAGGGGGTAACTTTTGTTTTTTAAATGGAAACCCTCGATTTTTATGATTAAATTAAATTAAATTTCAAAGTTGTTCATTTTTACACAAAAAAAAATTAATCATAAAAATCGGGGGTTTTCATTTAAAAAACAAAAGTTACCCTCTCTCCCTGCCGAGGGGTGGGGAGAGTGGGTTGGTATTACGTGTAAATTATTTCCCCCTCAAAACCCAATAACTTTTGCCTACAACTTTTTTTGATTCAACCGGTGTATCAACAAAAAAATCCATTCAAAGTTTTGAAAAACCACCCGGTATATTGGCTATCCTATATTACTATTGAAATGGTATACGTTCCGTTATTTCTTTTGTTTTACTTTACACACTAGTACAAAATGGGTGATTTTACTATCGCTATACAGGCATGAATAGCAGCTATTTTGTGAAGGGATGTGAAAAAAATGGTTCTTTGGAGATATTTCATGATTATAAATACGACTGGAAACGTATTAAAATAATTCTTTTCGTTTCTTTCATTCTTCGTTTACGTATTTTTAAAGCCGGCAAGATTACCATTGACTGTTTTCCCTCAGCGAATTGCTTATGCATGTAGGTATGTACAGTCCGTGACAGGAAAATATATCACTCTTATTGAGGAAAATGTTACGTTCATTTATATACGAAGTGTACACTGCCGATGTCGTTTATAAAAGAAAATTAATGACAGGGGCGGAGACCCTTTACACGGTCACAGTTGTGTTTTATCATTCAATCAATCACTTAAACAACATTTTTTCTTTCATCACCTTTGAACTTTATACTATACAACAAAAATTAAGTGTTTTATTCAAAATAAGTTTTATTTTTTCTTCAAGCAATAGAGATCGAAATAACGCAGCTATGCAAAACACGTTTTTTGCACCACCCCCATAAGATAGTTGATTTTCGTGTCTGTAGTAAAATGACCCATTTCGTACATTTGCCTAAAGAAAAACAAATGAAATACGAAACGTTGTGGCACTACCATTTCCAAAGTAAAAGTTTGAGCATTAAACACAGACTACAGTTGAAAGTGAATTTGTCCAAAATTTAATTTTAAATTATGTGAAAATCAGCTACGTGCATACGTACAGAAATACTATATGTTTCTCGTGCGTGATGATATTATGATTCGTGTGACTGTTCAAACTTGCTGTCGTTCGTTTTTAACATAATGTCACATTATACAGATTGTATCAACTCAAAGCTGTCCATAGGGCACTCTGTGTGTAAGACAGAGCACTATATACAAACGATAAGTAAGAGTGAGATAAATGATCGCTAATAGGTAGTAATTACTGTGGTTACTGTAAAATAAATTTAAATAAACGTCTTTATTTTCTAAGTAAAAATAGCCATTTTAACAATTAATGACAGTCTGTAGTCATTACCGAAATTATTGATAAATTGGCTATTTATACTGTTCACGAAAAAATCCAAATAATTAAATAATAATACGAATTAATATTACGGGTTAGTTGTTTTAGTTTGTAAACTGGTAAAAAAATTTACAAGTATTATTTATTTACAGTAACCACGGTAACTATTAGCGATCATTTATCTCACTCTTACTTATCGTTTGTATATTGTTCTCTGTCTTACACACAGAGCGTCCTATGGACAGCTTTCATTTGATACAATCTGTATATTATGTTATCATGCATTAGAAACATAACCTACTATTTCGAATTAGGAAAAAAATATTTTCCTGCCATCTGTTAGCGAGTTGACTAATTCCTCTATACTAGTACCGCGATTGTATTTTTTCTTCCGTTCCTCCGTCACTAATTCCGTGACGCTTTTTTTACATTGCTCGATCGGAGTCACTTCCATCAATAATCAACAATATTTTAACATAGACACCAAGTATGTTAGGAATTTCGGTAAACAAAGCATTTTTATCCGAATTTCCGCGCATTTCTGTTGTTGCCTACCCACTAAACAGTTTGTTAAAAATCTCCATAAATAAAACGAACACTGAATGAATAAATTTTAATGTGATTTACTTTTGTGTAAACATAACAAAACATTGGCTCGTACTTCGGAAAAAACTGCATAGAATATACATTCATTATTTAAGGTTTTTTTGTGTAGACAACATGCTTTTTATATGTCTACAAATAGGTTACGGTGTTACATCAGCTTGAATAGAGAACTGCTGACTGCAAACGTTTTGAAGGTGAAGCGTCAGGTTAGGTTAGATAAATGATAAGTACCATTTTACACATCTATGTTTGATTATTATTACTTTTTTAAAAGCTATTTTTGAGTTAAAAATGCTATACTCTACTTTCAAAGTAGAATTAACTAAATCTACTTTGAAAGTAGAAACCCAATGTTAAATTTATTTTAAGGTAGAAAGCCAAAGTTAAATCTATTTTTAAGCTAGTAATCCAATGTCAAATCTACTTTCAAAGTAGAAAACTAACGCTAAGTTAGAAGTAGAAAGTCACTGCTAAATCCAATTGAGAGTAAAAAGTAAATTTATTTTGTAAAAATCACAGCCAATGACAATAGTAAATATATATTCATTTTAAAAGTAGATTTAAACAAACAAGTCTGTCAGATTCTGAACAAAAATCTTTTAACCACAGTAAATTTGTTTCCACAATTTTTAAATTTATGACGTGATTCGAAAAGAAATTTAATTAAAAAGGATTATAAATCATTTACAAAACATAAAGTGCCAGAATTTTTAGATATTTCACTCTTCGCTGTTGGTAGATTTACATTAGAAAGTAGTTTTTCAGAGAAAAATAAATGCAAAAAAATGTGTAAATGTATGTCCCGTTTAACATGTGCACATTGCAGTGAAATATTTACTGCTGAAAAAAAATGGAAGGCTGCTGTAAATTATAGAATTTTATTTTAATTCTAAAACGACTAAAAATCGATCGAATTATAATTTATCCGGTATTATCCATAAAAACTGGTTTGTATTTAAATGTCTTAAAGTAGATTTAACCGTACCAGAAACTTGGTATAATTTTTTCGTTAGTTATCGGTAGATTAAAATTGTTTCATTTATATTAACAAAATAAAATTACTTGCAATACTGTTCAATATTTTTATTTATATAAAAGACGTTTCAACGAACAGTTCTGGTCCTTTTCAATTTTCAAATAATATATAAATAAAAATATATAACAGTATTGCAAGTAATTTTATTTTGTTAACATATCTATTACTGTTGGTAGAGTCAATATTGTTAGTTTCATTTATACTCGGTTTCTGGTACGTTAAAATTTACTTTGAAAATAGACTGAGAATTGAAGCTCCTACGAAAAACCAAACATACATTGATTTAAAATTTTCCCCAAACTTTAGGACCTTTAAAATGATTGTATTTACGGTTTGAAAAAAAATCGGTTCAAAATTTACTGAAATTGTTTAAGATTGAAGTTAGCTCTAAAGTAAAAATCGAAATTTCCCTAAAATTTTAGCAGATTTGGCCAGTTTTCCAAAATTTATGAAAATACTAGTTTGTGAATAGATGATAAAATACTTATCCAATATTGAAGCAGACAATTAACATTATTTTAAGGAATGTTTCATATACAGTCAAAACCGTTTACGACGACATCGTTTAGAACAACATACCGGTTATATTGACCAAAATCATAGGTCCCGGCTCAATGCTATATGACCGCCTTATAAAAAACACTGCTTTTTACTACATTGCTTATTACAACATATCGCATTAAGCGACTACATTAAAATGTAATATCTTCATGTCTCCGAAGAATTATACCTGTTATAACGACCAGCTGTATTGTAAACAAAAGTCGTACGCACAGAAGTGTTCCAGAGAGACTAAAATTACAGATTTTATGAATACAGAAAAGTGATAATGATAATGTGAATATTATTCCTAATAATATCTATAGATTTATATGTACCTACACATTCAATAATACTACATACTTAATAAAAAATTACTTTGTACCTCGAAAATATCACCGGTTGCTACGACTATCGGTTTTTACGACCAAATATGAGTAGAACCTTCAATGTCGTTATAACAGATTTTGACTGTAATTATATATCCAAATTCCTGAGTTCATGAGATATATTATTATATCCGAGTTTTTCTTATCACATTCTCGGCTCGATTATACACACAGTCGCACATCCCTATAAACCACAAACAAATCTAAAATGGAGTAATAAAAATGGATGACTGTAAGCTGTGCTTTAATGACAACGGCATGCAATATGTATGATAGATTCTGTTTCTCTCTTAATCAACCAGAATGAAGATATTGTTTTGTTACGTGACTTTGCGGCGTCGTCGCAATTTTACTAACAAATGCTATTCAGTGTATTAGCAATGACGCACGCACAGACAAAATGATTCCTTCGTTACAATTCTAATTGAGTCGGTTGATTCAAAAAGGGACCATTATTATAAAAAGATCGCTTTTAGAAAATTAAATAACAGGAAATATTTGTAAAACAAAACTTTTCATAACAGGCTTTTATTGAAATGTACTAAATCGGAAAAAAATAAAATTTAATAATTTAAGTTCATATTATTGTAAAAGCGTAGGCTGGAAATTCTGTCATAGTTTATTAGTTACAACCCACGCTTTTATAATTATGACCCAAATTCTTAAATTTAACTTTTCCTTTGGGTTTACAATGAATAGCTTATCGTATTTCACTCGTCAAACTTTTTCATTGAATACCCATGTTAAGAAGGTTGTGAAGAAAGAGGTAATCCGCCATCTTGGGGCGTACGCCGTGTTAAATTTACAACGACGTCACATAGCATACTGTATTCCACTCGTCTTTAAGCGCCATTGAAGCGAAACGTAGGCAACCTGATTACATCTCACCCATAACGATTTGACTTATTTAGTCGTTTCGTAGTTGTTTATCCACTAACTTGTTTATTTAGATTACACGTTGTATCCGGTTATGAATCTGTTTCAATACTCCTTGAAATTTTTTCCTCAATGCAGGTAATATTAAATACACGAATGTCTATACTCAACATAGCAATTCTCTATTATTGAGGTTTATAAAGGTTCAAAGGACTGAAATAAGGGCTGCAATTTAATTAGCAGAACGAGAAATGAGGTAATATATATAGAATACCGATGTGTCTAAATATATAACATTTATATTATTGATAATATACAAGGCAATCAAACAAAACTTATTAGAAACAAATGTATGAGCCTCATCTACCTAAGCTCGTCAGGGAAGTGAAACTTCTTTAGTCGTAGATGTCATTTATATGTTGGTATTTTTTATGCTTTATACATTTTCGAACTTCGCTATAATATTTTTTATGATATTCTGTTTAGATAAAATTTAATTTATTTATGTAATATGTTTCTTAATTTTCAAATATCAATATATAACAGTGCACAGTAATATAAAATTCACAGTTGACTAATAAACTTACGCTTGCACACACAGATACTCAGACATACTATAATCATATAATAATAATAATAATAATAATAATAATAATAATAATAATAATAAGGGGCACAAATCGGATCAGCAGCCTCCTCGTGGCGTGCCCTGGACAGATTTAGTCTGACAAATGCTGCCGTCTGCACAAGGGGCCAACCACCCCTGTGCAGAAAAATTGGTTCCAAAAAGAAAAACCAATGAAGCCACCCACAGCCGGCCTGTCTCGGATGGAGGCCTTAGTGGAGTTGGGAGTGGCACACAAAACGCGGCCGTCCGCATGGTGTGGACGGACGACCTTAAGCGTGACCTTTTGGCATGTCACGCTAACAGTGACCCTTCGCAAAGAGGGTACATGGCACGGATGCATTCTATCTGGTGCGAGGTGCATCCAGAGCTATCACATATCTCGGCCCAAAATCTTCGAGACCATGTCAACCATTTGCGAAGGAGAGGATTTGACCCGGAACCGCTTCATCCAATGACAGCCACGTCGCCCAGTCATCAAGCGGCCACTGGTGTCGCACCACAGTCTCCTGCTGTCATTGTTGACGTTGACAACGTGAACGATCCAAAGACGCGGTTCCTAACCATAATGAATGCCAATATTGACTTAAAGGACAGGCAGCGATCAGTTCATCATAAGTTATCGCTGCGGCCCGACCATCTGGCCGAAATGGATGAAGCTTTAGATGAGCATATTTCGAATGATTCCGACCTCTGGACTATAAATTGCGCCGTTTACGCTGCAGCTAATGTATTAGCTACTCCTGCACTTTCTAGACATGCAGGAAATAAGTCTGGGCAGCGTATAAAACAGCTGGATGTAAAAATAAAATCAGCAAGGCAGTTGGTGTCCAGGATTCAGTGTGTGATAGACTATTTATTATCAGGCCGTAAGTTTACAGCTAAAGTCCGACGCATTGCGCGTTCTCTTAGGGCACAATATCACACACTGAATAAAACCACGTTACAGACCATCAAGCAGCATGGCCTGGACAAGATACGGGCGCTAACTTCTGCCAAAAAGAAGTTAGTGAGGCGTAACAAAGCTATAAAGGAGAACGCCACCTTTAATACATGTCCTTCCCGCATCTTTAAGACAAGTTCGCCACTTGTATACACACCGCCAACTGCTACAGAGGTCGAGAATTTTTGGAAGGTGCTCTACGAAACCAAGCCACCATTAAATGAAGATACTCCAGCTATCCATTTGTTTAGGCAGTTCTGCAACCGACACCTGGATGAGGATGAAGTGCCACTGTCAATTAGTGAAGCAGATGTGAAAAACGCCTTCTTGGGTAAAAAGAGTTTCTCTGCCCCTGGCATAGATGCTGTAAACAACTTTTGGTGGAAAAAGTTTCCGTCCACGCATAAACATCTAGCCCGCATTTTCACATCTCTAGTAACAAATTTAGACCCTATACCAACTTGGTTGACAGAAGGCCGCACTGTTCTCATTCCCAAGAAGGGAAACTTATCTGATCCGAAAAATTACCGTCCGATAACCTGTCTCAACACTGTATACAAAGCGTTCACTTCCATCCTGAACGAACGAATCTTGCGACATATTGAGCCAGTTTGGAGAGACGTTTATGAGCAAAGAGGCTCTAAACGTGGCGTTGCTGGTTGCAGAGACAATCTGTTAGTTGACAGAAGCATCTGTCAAGATGCTGTCCAATATAAACGCAACCTGTCAATGGCCTGGGTGGACTATAGAAAAGCGTTTGACACCACATCACATGATCTGTTGATCATATTACTTAAGTGTTTGAAGGTCCACCCCGATATAGTGAGATGTATAGAACACCTGCTACCACTCTGGAGGACACGTTTTATTATAACATCCGGTAAGCGTGTTGTGACAACAGAGTTGGTATCCTACCATCGAGGGGTATTCCAAGGTGACAGCTTGAGTCCCCTCCTTTTCTGCATCTCACTACTTCCTATCTCCATCTCTTTGAGGCGTAGTCGTGGGTATATGTGTGGTGTTCCATCTAATCGTAGGCATAAAGTCACCCATTTATTTTATATGGATGATTTAAAACTTTACGCCTCGAGTGCCGCAGACTTAACTCTGGTGCTGAACACCGTGCAAGTATACAGTGAGGATATCGGTATGGCATTCGGATTGGATAAATGTGCTGTTCTGCATATCAAAAAAGGACGAAATGGGGACTACGGAGAAGACGTGCAACTCGTTGATGGAAGTGTCATCCACCATCTCGACATCGGAGAGTCCTACACGTACTTGGGTGTGAGTGAGAGTCACGTTCAAGATGTCAAAGTCGTCAAAGAGGCTCTCTGCGGCAAGTATCGACGAATTCTGCGACAAATCTGGAGTTCAGAGTTGTCGGGAAAGAACAAAGTGGCTGCTACAAATATGCTTGCTGTTCCAGTTCTGCTCTATACCTTTGGAGCATTCAAGTGGACAGTTAACGAGTTGCAACAGCTTGATAGAGGCACCCGAAAAATGATGACCATCTACAGAAGTCTTCACCCCAAATCGTCTGTCCCTCGTCTGTACCTCCCGCGTCACCTTGGAGGGAGAGGATTACTCAGCCTGGAGTATCTTCACAACAGAATTATATTGGGTACTGCTATTGCGGTTTGTAACAGTTCGGACCCGCTCTTACAGCTCGTGCGCGATCACGAATATGCGGGTGTTGGGGCGTTTCTGTTTCAAGCCGCAAACAGAGCAGCAAATGAACTCAGTCTTGATTTTGACTTCAGTTCCGCTAGAAATCGTAGAAATGCAACGTATGCATCTCTAACGTCAGATCAAGTAAGATTCACAGTAAAGAAGGCAGAGCAAAAGTTCTTGCTCAAACAACATACCGATAAACCGATGCATGGGACTTATTATAAGAACATCAACACTTGCGGTTTATCGAAGGATCTGACGTTTGCCTTTCTGAGATCAGCTGGACTGAAGTCTGAAACTGAGGGATTTGTTTTGGCGTGTCAAGATGGAGTTATCAACACTCTTGTGTACCGTCGCATAGTTATAGGTGCAGAAGTAACAGATACTTCTTGCAGAGCATGTCGATCGCATCCAGAGACGCTCATGCATCTCTTATCGGCATGTAGTCACTATGCGAGTTGTGCTTACATTCACCGCCACAACGCTGCTCTAAGAGTTTTATACTACCACCTAAGACATCATTATGGTGTTGATAAAACTCCTGTTCTACCTTATGTTCCAAATGATATTGAGTCCGTTGTCGAAAATGAGTCATGCAAGATTTTCTGGAACTACTCATTTAGTACTACCAGGCAACTTTCAGCTACAAAGCCTGACATAGTTCTCCTTGATAAACCTGCGCGAACTATGTATGTTATCGAGTTTTCAGCCCCTGCTGAAACGAACATAGCCGCAAAGGAGACTGAGAAGCGGACAAAATATCAAGATCTTCTTTTTGAGCTCAGAAAGCAGTACCCAGAGTATACTGTTAAATTAATTGTCCTTATAATTGGTGTTCTTGGAGGAGCAAAACCGTCACTGTTGGCAAGTATGAAAACTATTCCGGCATGTCAGCGTATTGCTGAGTCACTAATTTGCCGTATGCAAAAGGCCGTGCTTATTGAGTCGCTCCGTGTACTCCGTGCGCACGACCCAAACTCACTGTAATCGCCCATTTCATGGTTTGAGACGCGGTTACAGTTACAACTTGCTCCACAAGTATCCCTAGTATGACGGTGACGAACCTGAAGTTTGGGTGCTTGTGGATGCAAATTTTTTTAAGGAATATTTCCTTCTCAATAATAATAATAATAATAATAAGTTTATTGATGCTAAGACTTACAAGAAGTATGCATAAGTCAAAATACATGAGATAGTACAATTAAAAAAACATGTTATAGCTTAGCTGAATTCCAAATTTTGACATTTTAGAAATTCACCTATGCTATAAAAACAGTTTTTTTTAAAAAAGCTGTTGAGATTATTTTAAAAATTTTTTATAGATAAAACCTGTATTGACTCTGGCAGCCTGTTAAATAGCTTTTTCGCCATGTAGTCTGGGGCAGTTTGGGAAATATGTAGCCTTCTTCGTGGCAGGCAAATTGAACTTTTTGTTCTAGTATTATAACTATGATAGTCTGAATGGTTTTCGAAACGGTCCATGTTTGTTTTTACATATAGCAAACTTTGATACATGTACGCAGAAGGCAATGACATAATACCATGTTTTATAAATAAGCGAGCGCAATGTTCAGTATATTTGACTTTGCTTATTATTCTTATCACTTTTTTTTGAAGTTTAAAGATTTTACATGCGTGAGGAGAATTGCCCCATAATATAATTCCGTACATCATTACGCTATGAAACATACCATAGTATGCCGAGATCACAGCTTCAGTTGACGCCACCTCTACGATCTGCCTAATAGCAAAAATTATGCACGATAATTTATCACAAACCCACTGGACGTGAAACGACCAGTTGATAGTGTTATTAAGATATATCCCTAGAAATTTTATGTTTTTTGTCTGAATTATCGTGCCTTTCTCTAGTGAAAACTTGACATGCTCTGTTTTGTCTTTGTTGAGTTTTAAGTTATTGAAAAAAAACCTCCGACAGTGCATCACACGTCGATATAGATTTTTTCAAAATTGTCGTATCATCCGCATATTAATATATTAATACGCTAAGGTTAAGACACACAATTGCTCCACATAGATTTTATATCATTTTATAGATAATTGCTTGCTCTACCGACATCAACAACTAAAAAATTTATTATTGCTGTTGTTTTTGTAAATTTATTAATTATTAAAATTATATATATAGATATACATTAAGACACAATACAGCAATGCTGCCATCTGACGGCTTTGATTTTGGAACAACGTCAACATGATAGACGGTCGATAAATTTTTTTTTGTTAATTTTTAATGAAAATTCATGTATAAATACTTTTCGTATGGCAGCGCTTCAGCTCAACGTTTTAGACACTTGCGCCTCTATATGACAGTTATAGAAAAATATTTTCTTGAACCGTCACTGAGCTTCGTAATGTAATACAACAAAAAGAAGAAAGTTATAAAGAGTGTGAGAAATAAGAAACGAATTTTAGTGCGAATTATTCGCACAGGTACCACTAGTATTTTATATAATATTACATTACAAAATCATCGTTACTAGTTTGAAAAACAATTATATAACACTATTAGTTACGTTGTAATTACTGATTATACAGAACTATTACGTAATGCTGGCTTTTATGACGTTATAAACAGCTTGTCCACGTGAAAACTTTCACGCACTTTATTTTTTTTGTCTTTCGAGTTAGAAAGTGGAAACTTTGTTATATAACCGACAGTAGGGTATAACCTGACGTAGTAGGTATCGAATCTTTGAGTAGTCCCCAACCACCCCCGCCACACACAACTTTATAGCACCCTATTTTTTATACGAATACAGAAGTACCAAATTTAAAACATTTTTCGTACAGCAAAGCACCAGGATTAAGTGAATGATTTCTGAAATAATTGATTGTATATTATACTCAGCAGTTAAGATCATTAGTGTCATGAAATATCTGAGGTTATCTTTATTTTTAAGTTCGTTTGCGAGTAATTCATCCTAAGTCACAAGAAACCTATAATTACGCTATATTATTATAAAATTCTTCATGTAACAATCGATTTTATTCGAACCAGCATGGTAAGTAACACTCGGAGCTGTTACAAAATGCAAGAATAAACCTTGAAATATACATATACATATTATATGGAGGCTCATTTATCTTAGTTCATATTTATAAAATAGTGAGTATTTTTCCAGGCTTTGAAACTGACAGTGCAATAATTATACTCCTTTGTATCACCGCGGCATTTTGACTGATGAGTAGCGCTTATCCATTATATAAAATGAGCTCTGAATATAAAAAGATAGGAACAAGTCTTCCATTTTACTGTACATTCAAAGGAATAAACGAAGGACCGAATGCTGGATTCGGTTAATTTAGAACTTCAATTCGGTTGTAAATATTTTCGTTCCGATATTTTCTAGAGCGGGAATAGACGTGTTTGGTACCGTGCTCCCGTGTTAAAAGTGTTACACATTTTTAAAAATGGTGTCGAATTGCTTAGAATGATGTGAAACGTCGAGAAATTTCGGTCTGACTCCTAGATCCCGCCATACGACCGACGCCAATGGTGCATATATATCATATATGGAAAATACACTAAAAATATGTAAGCATGCTTAAAATCAACACCTTCCACATACATTTTGAAAAAAAATGTCAATTCAACAAATGATAATATTTTCGTTAGTTAGCAATAGCTTTATAACTATATACAAATTAGCAAGCTTGACATTCACGTCATGTAAGTTGGCAAGACTGTATGATCTCTGTTGAGACAGCAAGAGCAATACCAGGACTACCAACCTTTCAAGCATTTGAACGATCGTTGTACTTCATCGCGCTTTGATCATTGTGTTAGGTATATTACAGCACCCTGTCTATAACAATATGTAATTAATAATAAGGATGTGTTCCTTAACTCAAAATTGGCTGTACAAAACACGCTTCTGTGCTCAATTTCGTACATACATGCAATATATCTGTAATGAGCCAATTTAATGTTCTTGAGTACACTAAAGTACGGCGACACATATAAGGTGGATTCCTATCAGCGTTGCCAGACATCCCGATTTTGGCGTGACGTCCCGATTTTTAAATCAAAATTAAATGTCCCGCGCGGGACAGGCTCAGTCCCGCTTTTCGGGGATAACTCGACCGTACGTAAATAATTATTCTCTTATTCTACGTTGCAATTTGTAACACTCACTCCTCAGACTATTGTTTCAAACGCCATATTTTTCTAATAAATAACACTTTTTTGATTTTATTTCTGTTTTTTTCTTTTATTTATTTTTTTTCATTCAGAAGATGAATAAGACTCAACTATTTAACGATAGGGTATATCTGATTTGAAATATATTTTTATTAAGAATTAAAATACATTTCCTATGGCTACCTTTGCTATCTATTGTCACAGAAACGTAATTTGAACTCAAATAAAAAGACAAATATTTAAAAACTTGTGATTATATACGTTTTTTTACTATGTCCCGCTTCCGACGAAAGAATCCCTCTTTTTTCACTCAAAAAGTTCCAAAATCCCGACTTGGCAAAAAAAAAAAAAATCTGGCAACGCTGATTCCTATACAATAATTAATTTGTTTTGAATAGTTTCTGAATTTTTCATTATCCATGAAAAAGTTTCTAAAACAAAATTGAAAAAATACGGCTTCATATATGATACAGATAACTTTTTTTATACAATAATGTTTTTGAATTTTTCAGATCCATCAATATTTCGAACAGGTCTCATGCCGACAATGAGGCGCCGGTTTTTTAATAGAGCTTCCAAAAATCTGATTATATATACATAATATATTCTATTTTTCATAAAAAAAGGTTTTTTATTGTTTTTCAAACATAAGTGAGCAATAAATAACATGCCATTTTTATTTTGTTTGATTGTTAACTTTGTATTCCCTAAAAAAATTTCTAAAAATAGGTAAACAAGCTTTTTAAATTAAACGATTTTATTATATGATCGACAGTGTACTAAAAGCTAGAAAATAATTATGGGTCATCAGTCAATCTTAGATTGCAAATCAAAATAAAATCGTGGGTCTCATGTAGTAGAAATATGTCCTTTGTTGAAGTTTAAGTTATATCTAGCTTCCGATCTTTATATAAATGCGTCACACGAATTTATTTTAGTCTGCGGCCAAATAGTGGAGTGCCGTTAGACGTAAAAATTGTAAAACCTCGGAATCCAGAGCCAGTCAATGAATCTTCATGAAAACTGTTGGACTGCATTGTTAAAAGTTCAAATAAAAAAGTTAAAAAAAAAATTTGCCGCTCTCGATTGCGGGGTGGATGCCACCCCTTCTCGGGGGTGAAAAATGTTTCGTTGAAAATAAGCACGGAAGTGGATAGGTTGACTAATTCTAAGCAACTTTTGTGCTATGAAGTTTTTTCTGAAAGTCCATACTTTTCGACTTATTCACGAGTGTAAGTGTCAATTTTTCACCCATAAACCCACGTTTTCAGATCGTGGGTTTATTGGTTGAAAAATTGACACATACAAAGTTGCTTAGAATCAGTCAACCTATCCATTTCCGTGCTTATTTTCAACGAAACATTTTTCACCCCCGAGAAGAGGTGGCATCCACCCCGCAATCGAGAGCGGCACATTTTTTTTTAACTTTTTTAGTTGAGCTTTTAATAATGCAGTCCAACAGTTTCATTGACTGGCCCTAGATTCCGAGGTATAAACCTGACGACACTCCACTAAAAACCTCAGTTTTTTTAGCTTTTAGTACACTATCGACCATTCAATAATATCGTTTAACTAAAAAAGTTGTTTGTTTATTTTATTTTTAAGTTTTTAATGTGCTAAAAGTACAAATTGCACTCGGACGAATGTTGGATCGGTCAATTAGTGACTATAATATTATATTGTCATCGGAACTCTACATGTGTGCAAAATTTCGACTTAATCGGATAATGGGAAATGGATGAAAAATCGGCCGAAAGATTTGAAAAAAATATACGGAACGTGAAGCTAAATAAAACCGTTTATTTTGATGGCTCTCAGGTAGATGTCAACTCGTAAATGTAAATATGCACATTGAATTCGCTCATGCGTATTTACCTAAATATGGAAAATTCTGCTAAAATTCGTATCAAAAATATTCGAATGGATACGCACTCGAGTTTTGCCCAGCCAGTATATTCATAATTGGCCGATTCCTGTCGAACACATTATGCACGCAATAAAATCTAATTCACTGTGAAATTGCTCGAGTTCAGTCTCGATATATCGCTCGTGTTTCGTTCTACTATAAGATCTGAAATATGCATATTTCATTTCATAATACAACGCATACTTTAAGACGAAAGATTGGTTTTAAAATTAAATTTTCTGAATAATTTCAGATAATTAAGTACTAAAATCAAACATAATATTATCTTGTTTCTTTTGCGAACGTATCTTCTTATAACACGGTGAAAATTATTACTGAAGCAGTAATGGTTGTTACAAAATGACATAACGGTAAAGTAATGGTAAGTATTTGTGATCCGGTATGCATTGACAATATCAGCTAAATGATGCGGTATTCTGTACCGGAGAAGATAAATAGTTACTGTGACAGTTTACTACCCTCATGCATACGTAATGATCGACGTAATGGTTAAGCAACGATAAGTATTTGCGAAGCGGGAGCTGGCAACCGTTTTTTTATCAGACATTTTGCAAAAGCTGGTTTCTATTTGTATGATTAATATAGGCATCATTATAATAATAAAGTAAGATGTACTTCAGCTGCGTTGGATAATAAACCAACCTCGTGTTTTTGTGAATATAAACCGATAATAATTATCGTTTTCACATCGTTGATAAACTGGATACAAATAACAGCATCACCTCATTTGTTCCAGGGCATACGGGTATTGAGGGCAATGAAATAGCTGACTCCCTCGCCAAATAAGGAGAGACCAAAACCTTTATAGGTCCTGAACCTTTTTGTGGCTATTCTGAAAGCCATATCAAAATGGAGGTTCGCAAATGGGAGGACTAAATCAAAGACTCTCGCTGGAAGTCAACTCCAGGCCTCCGGCAATCAAAGAGATTTTTTTCTTATTCAAGTAAAAGGACTCAGGAACTCCTTATTCAGTAAAGCAGATCTGAGAATACTGACCACTGACCTCTTAAATATCACCTATTAAACATGGGTAAGGTTTCTGATGATGAACGTCGCTTCTGCAAAGAAGCAAAAGAAACTGCGGAGCATATCCTTTGCTCATGTGAGGCGGTTTTTACCAAAAGGCTGCAACACCTAAACAGGTCTTTCTTAAAACCCGAAGAGGTGTGGAAGCAGCTTCCAACAAAGTAATAAGGTTTATCAAAAGCCTCTTACCCGAACGGGAATAGTACTAGGGTATTCACAAAAGATCCTTGAGGTCGCAGTGATCGAGAGGATTCCATGCTTTATCGCCCCATTCATAATCTAATCTAATCGTTTTCACATCATTAGTGTATTTGCCATATGGCAACATACACTATTGGCGTCGGTCGGATGGCGGGACCTAGGGGTCGGACCAAAATTTCTCGACGTTTCATAACCTCCTAAACACTTTGGCACCATTTTTAAAAATGTTTATATATATATGTATATATATATATATATATATATTTATATACGTATATATATATATATATATATATATATATGTGTACGCGCGATAACTTTCGAAAGAGTTAATTGATTTCAACGAAATTTGGGCCACGTGTTGAAACCCATCACCGCAAGAAGCCTATTTAAAATGGGCCTAATCGGGCTATTTTAAGGGTAGTTTTTAGGGGTTGAAAACTGTTTTTGGGCCCCAAAATACCGAAAAAATTCTCCGAATCGTTTCAAAATTGAAATTTAACCCTCTGGTAGTGATTAAAAAGTGTCCTCACAATTTTAATAAAATCGACCCGACAGGACCGGATTTACAAATTTTATGAAAACACTAGTTTGCAGATAGTGACTTATTTATTGAAGGGTGTATTTAATTCGGTGTAGACGTTAGATTGATAATAATATTACAATTAAGAAAAAAATGTTATTTTAAGGGGTGTATTAAGGGGTTAAATTTTTTATTTTGCCCAAAAACAAACTTAATTTCACATAATAAAAGTATAAAACCACACGGCCCTATACAAGCAAATACACTATATTGTCGGCAGGGTTTTGGCACTGCGACCCGGGTTTTTTTTATTTGTAATGTCAAATAGCTTATTATAATTTAGTATTTTGTCGCTGGCAAGATGGTTAATTACTGTGATAATAGCCCTACGTAATGTTTGCGAAAAGACATAACGGTCAAATAACGGCGAGTAATTGTAAACCGACATGCTGTGGCGACTTACGTCTGTCAGTTATCGATTGTATACTTTCTCTATAGTACGGACTTTGTATGTGTGTGTGTTATGGAACGTATCAATACCATTGTGCCGCACGCATCTACGCACAGACAACCACGCATCGAACACTTCCTTAGGATATAAAGGGGCGTGGTACTTGACTCTTTATTTACGGCGATCGCTTTACCCTAGGTTATTGTTATACTGTCATATAAATGCCACTTGACTTTCTTTGTGGCTCTTTTTTTAGCTGCTGAATATCCAAACGAGTGTCCGTTCTTCTATCTGCCAGTATAGATGGGTGACAGACAGGGCCGTTGCAATACATTTGCAAATTCAAGTTGGATATCTTTTAATAAATTATATAATTAATATTATCCAACTTGGATAATTCAATAGAAAAGCTATTTAAGTTTTAAATATTTTTTCTTAAAGTTCGGTTCACATTATTCCTGTAACACTTCAGCGGTCGAATCCAGTGCTGGAATGCTACTTCAGCAATCGAAACAGGCACTGGAATGCACTGGGTCCAATCCAGTAACTGGATTTGCGCGGTCTACTTTTCATGCCCAGTTCACATTATTCTAGTAGCTCTCTAGTTCAACGGTCGAATCCAGTGCTGGAATGCTACTTCAACAATCGAAACAGGCACTGCAATGCACTTGATCCAATCCAGTAACTGGATTTGCGCGGTCTACTTTTCATGCTCGGTTCACATTATTCTAGTAGCTCTCTAGTTCAACGGTCGAATCCAGTGCTGGAATGCTACTTCAACAATCGAAACAGGTACTGCAATGCACTTGATCCAATCCAGTAACTGGATTTGCGCGGTCTATTTTTCATGCTCGGTTCACATTATTCTAGTAGCTCTCTAGTTCAACGGTCGAATCCAGTGCTGGAATGCTACTTCAACAATCGAAACAGGCACTGCAATGCACTTGATCCAATCCAGTAACTGGATTTGCGCGGTCTACTTTTCATGCTCGGTTCACATTATTCTAGTAACTCTCTAGTTCAACGGTCGAATCCAGTGCTGGAATGCTACTTCAACAATCGAAACAGGCACTGCAATGCACTTGATCCAATCCAGTAACTGGATTTGCGCGGTCTACTTTTCATGCCCAGTTCACATTATTCTAGTAGCTCTCTAGTTCAACGGTCGAATCCAGTGCTGGAATGCTACTTCAACAATCGAAACAGGCACTGCAATGCACTTGATCCAATCCAGTAACTGGATTTGCGCGGTCTACTTTTCATGCCCGGTTCACATTATTCCAGTAGCTCTCCAGGCCAGCAGTCGAAACCAGCGCTGGAATGCTACTGGAATAATCTAAACAGGCATTAGATCCAATGAGAGATTCAGTCCAGTAACTAGATTGACGCTTTCCTTTTCAATCCAGCGTGCCCATTCCAGCGCAACTGGAATCATGTAGAAGATCAATTCAGTGCCATTCCAGTGCTGGAAGAAACGTCGTACAGTGGTCACGTGTTGTCATTGTCACTGTTAGTGTTCACAGTTGACAGGATTTGACTGAAATAATGTAGACAATTGTCATTCCAAACCAGTGCTTGTGTGGACCGCTGGAATAATGTAAACCGGACATTACTAAATTTTACATCCAACTGACAGCTAATAAACCGTTCTCGAATAAACCATTTGTTGTAGTTCTTTTTTAGATTAGTCGGTTACTTTTGGATCAACTGTATTTTTGATGTCAGTTCACGCACGTACAACAATGATACAATTCAAGTTGCAAACGACATTGTCATTTTTTAAACTGAAAATGAGAATACACTTCTCGACTATTCCTATATAAATTATGCTTTATAAAGCGCTATAATAAGAGAAAGGTGGTAAAAAATCACATCTTGATAGCTGCAAAGTATGCTCAACTTTATTTCCCTGTAGGTTTGAAGTTGTCTGCCAGATAAAATCATTTTTTCATTTTTGAAGAAAATATTTTCACTTTTTGTAATATGTGAGAAAAACATGTTATTGAATAATATTATTTTTATATATGAATTTCAGAAAAAATCTGTAGGTAATATTTTTTTTTCTCCTTCTTTTATTAACTCAAAAGTTTCACTTCCAACGAGTGTAAAGGCTACATACCTATATTTTATTTTTTGCATAAAGATACTGAATCTTTATTAAAAAAAATAAAATATAGATGCGAGGCCAATTAAGCTCATTGGAAGAAGTTATGTGCAAAAATAAAATAATAACATTTAATATCAATAAATAATAATATTGACTCTACCAACAGTAATAGAATATTAAACAAAACGAAACCACTTGCAATTACTGTTCAATCCAATTTTTTATTTACAAAACGTTTCGACCAACCATTTTGGTCCTTTTCAAAATATTTAAAAAATTGAAAAGGACCAAAATGGTTGGTCGAAACGTTTTGTAAATAAAAAATTGGATTGAACAGTAATTGCAAGTGGTTTCGTTTTGTTTAACATTTAATATCATCGACGAAAGTAAACGCAAATTTTATCGGCACCATCAAATCATTCTTAGCATAACGAAAAATAAAACACTGCACTGTTGCAGCCTTACGTTTTTGACTCTTTGTTACGAATAAAAACGTAACGTAAATTGAAACATATCCGAGTGGGATGACCGATATTTCCCTCTTCTTTGCCTTTCTCTAATGCTCTGGCTGACGTGTTTAGGCGTTCCATTTTTTGTTACGCTCACATTTTATAACACACCAAAAAAGACACTACGAATTTGAGAATTTTAGATTAAAGAACATACATTTTGTTGATATATCTAAGATTTGAGTAATAATATACTTCTAGTTTGAATTATCAAATCGAATATTATAATTCAAGAAATATTTTGATATCAGTTCGTATTTATCCGGCAACTTTACTGATCACTTATTGTTGTAAGCAAAACTTCGAAATTTAACATGTAAAATGTTTGCACAGGTTATTACGTTTAAATTTCCATTGAGAATCAACTCAACACTACGAAGAACGAATATTAAATAAAAACAAATATGTTTGTTTCTAAACTTATAGAATAACTGAGCTTTATACAGGTATCAATACTTATCGGTTAAGTTTGTAAAAGTTCAATAAAACTTTGCAACTGGACGTCAGAGAACGTATCGTTCAAACAGTTTAGTATTTCAACATCGGAGTCTTGAAGTCTCAATTCCACATAGTGCCACAAAGTTCTTAGATAATCAACGACAGGTGAACTGCTGATCGTTTAAATCGAACTATATAGTCTGAATGAAAACGTTGCATTTCTGTAGTCAATTCGACATAAAGGTGGATTGAATTTTCAGATCATAATATTTAAACAGGTGCAGTGATACGAAAAACAATTGTGCATTACGTATATTTTCAAAAAATTACTTTGGCATTGAAATTGCCACATTGGAATGTCTAAGTTATATTTTTACAAGTAAATCTAATTTTAATTCCCACAATTTTAACCACCTTGGATAAGAAAATAACTGAGTTAAATTTTCAATTGTCTATAAACTAAAAAAAAAATAAAATCGAATTATAACCTTATTAAAAAACGTCGCAAATACATTGATGAGTCTTGAAATGCATGTTATTGATAAATTTTTACATCAGTAAATTAATATTAATTAAAATATGTGTGCAAATATATTATAAAAACTGAATGAATTTTTTTTTGATAGTAAAATTAAGTTTACTTAATAATTCTTGTATAGTTCTTTAACGTTAAAGATTTAAAATGTTTCGCTGTAAACAGGTTACAAAGATTTAGCTATGCTCTGCTACCAATTTTTATTTCACGGTAGAATAAAGTTTTCTTTACTGAATAATTCTTATGTATTTTCAAAGCGTTAATAATTTAACAAGTTTCATTAAGAAATCGCTCTAATAATTAAACTGTACGCTCTAGTACCAATTTCTATTTCACAGTGAAGTTTATTAAACGTGTTTTTTACTGAATACAGAACATATTTCAACTGTTTACTCGTTTTTCGCTTATAATATTTTCAAGTATTCTTTTTACAATTCTCGAGTAAGAGAATTTTGTACTTTAACTAAACAAAGCGTACGCACAGAGATAATGCCATTTTAAAACAGTATAGCTTCTTTTTGCTTTACATATGAATTGCAAAGCAGCCGTAGTACCCACACGAAAGGGAAGTCTTTGTGTGGGAGATACAGCAGACAAAAAAGTTTTTTTTTCTTTTTTTTCTAGAAAGAGAAAAGGAACGTTTAAGTCGCCAGTCTTCAGACATTGATGCAGCATTAAGCGAGGTTCTAAACATTGGTGTTTCAACAGCAGTGTCATTTTTGATGTGTAAGCGACTGATACGCCGGTATCCCAACTTGATTTTGCAACGTTAGTGGGTAAGAGGAAACCAACTCTGCGCAGTCGTTTGGTTGTCATTTAAGGATCTTGTACACACTAACTAGACAGGATTTTTCATCATCATGGCTAATAATATAAAAATAAATTCATACAAAATGATTGAATAAATAACAAAAGTCAGTGCGTGCATTTATGTACCCGCGTTAGAAGTTATACTTCTTTGGCGTGATTAAAAATGATTTTTTGAAATAAAATAACAATAGAACTGGAGTGAGATTAGTACAAATACAACGATTTTACGCGACGCGCAACATGGTCTCTACCATATTCTATCCTCCTCACTCAGTGAACCGAAAAACAACTACAACAATATATGCCGGAAGCATACCCCCTAAGTCAATGGTTTATCCCTATTCTGTTGGTAGCCTATGTCGTGTTGATAGATCCTGTTAAATGTTACATAGTAAAAGCTGGGCCAGGTTACTAGTGTCATGTAAACGACGGAACTGCTATACTATATAATTTCCAAAATTTTATGATTGTCACGTTAATAAAAAATACAAAAAACATTTTTTTTCTCGTTTTTATTGTATATTTGAGCAGCCTTTTTCCTTTGTAACGCACATCGAACAGAAATAGATTTTTTTCAAGAGAAAATATGTGTGAAATGTTTTTGTAATCTTTTTTACAACATGTTTACTTTAAAATCATCTTTTTTCCAGACACAAGCTGTGATTTCGTAACCGATGTGTGCCATATAAGACTACACGGACGTCAGTACCGTCGCGGCGGCGACGTCGACTCTAGGGTGGCGTTTAAAACTGCCTGAATGCTAAAAAAAAGTGCTGACGATGCAAGAAAAACAACCCTCTCACATTAACATCAAAGTGTGGTTGTCCGGCCTATAACCGCAGTATGTCTATTTAAACACACATGGCGAAGAATTTGCTGCATAGTATCTGTTGAGCAATGGCGGTATTTATCAACACTTGTAGATTGCCACACAAATACAAGAAATGTGCACTTAGGACATCGGTATTACAGGGTCCGCTTTTTTCAGAAAAATAAAAATAAAGAGTGCGTGTAATTCTTAAAAGTAAAACTTGTTTTTATCACTCTCACATTTTAGGAAATATTCACTTGCAAACTGAAAATTAACAATAGCATGTGACCAGAGTGGCGTTAAAATATAAGGTTAGAATAAAAATAATTTTTCGGGAGAAAGGACTTTATTTATAAGTAAAACACTTAATATTTTATTTTCAGCGACGTTTCGTTTATAACTATTAAATGTTGTGATACATTTAATAGTTTTTAAAGCTTGATAAAGTTCCAAACAAGGAACGAAACGTCGCTGAAAATAAAATATTAAGTGTTTTACTTATAAATAAAGTCCTTTTTCCCGAAAAATCATTTTTATATTAATTACCAAGGACAAAAAAGAAATTAAGTCAATAAGGTTAGAATATTTTGCACGTTATTCACGTAAATAATGCGCAAGGGTATAGCCAGTTATACTTGCGCTGTGTATATGCTTGTGTATCCTAAAACATATTTTTATACCAATTGCTGCTTTTTTGAACGGATATTCTTTGTTCTAAGTATTTATAAATAAATTTAAATTCTAGTATTACATTTTGCACGTGATAAAATGAAGAAAATATCACACTTGGCAAAATATATGTCGATAAGCTAGAAATTTTACAACTGTGCGGCCATCTATTAACTGAAAGCTTCAACAGTTACCTTATAAAATTTCTATCTTACCAATATTATGGTGATACTCCTTTGCATAAACTGAACGTTATTTCCGTGAGAAAATGTTACTTCTGGTAAAGAAGATTTGAATTATCCCTCGACTTTATGTCATAACAGACGCCATTCGCACCATTACTATTTTCCATTTACCACTTCCCGTTATGTTCTACATTTCTTAAAACTTCAACTTGGAATAGCAATGGGCGAATGAAGAATTATATGGAATTAGGATAAGGTAGGTAATTTTGGAGCTAGGAGTTGGCCATGGCCTCAAATAAGGAACTATCTCGATATTTATCTGGAACTAATTGAGGGAAACCATGGAAAACCTCATTCGTGATGGCCGGTATAGGAATTACTGTTTCTCAATAGGAAAAAGTCCCAACCACATCTGTCCCCGCCGGGATTCGAACTCGTACCTCCCGAATGCGAGTTTTGTGCTGTCACCACTACTCTACCCAGCTCGATAAATAAAAGAAATAAGAAGAGTATACTAACTTGTATTAATATTATGGCTTCAACAAAACAGAAATTGGTCTTTTAAAACTGTAATGAGTGTCCTTAAAAATATCTATATTCGTTTTATTGTTGATATCATATATAAATATTATAAAAAATTATTCCGATCCTGACTAATTAACTAGATGAAAAATGCCGAAACGTCGTGTAAAAAATAAAAAATTTAGTATTGATTTAAAAAAACTGATCCTAAGTCCTCAGACAATTTTTCATCTAATCATATATAAAAATATAATCTTTTACGATACACTGTTTAAAATTCAACTGAAAAAAAATCAAAAAAGCTTTTCTTAAATACGTTAGACTGCTAGAGTTAGATGCTGTCAAACAAAATTGAATTTAAAGAAAACGTGAACACAGCAAATACGTTTTGTCATTGACAGACAACAAGCTGTTTTTACTTTTCATTCTCATGTCACTTGTGACTCGATTTATTTCTCACCCAGTATTCATATCAAAGATATGCAGATTATATAACACCTCTCAAATATTCTCAGATTCTTTCGTTTCAAATTTATTTCTCGCTTTATAAGTTATAATGACTTTGACGATGAGAATTTCGAATAAAACTTCTTTTGAAAAAAACAAATGTTCGCATTAATAGTCCTTCAAAAAATATATTTCGAGGACTTTATTTATTTGACATCTACAAATTAAAACCTAATTACCTACACCAATACTGTACAGTTTAAAATATAGTGATTCATTTGGAGGTACTTTTTTGTCTATGGATTTTTTGACAAATGAAGCGTGAGTCGTGATAACCTTTTATGGTATTTTTGTTCAGCATAGTTTGACATTTCATCATGGAAAGACTTAGCCCCGCACAGCGTCTACAAATTATTCAGCTGTATTATGAAAATCAGCGTTCTGCGAGGAAGAAAATCAACTGTTTTCGACAAAAATTTTGTTTAGTGATGAGGCACATTTCTGGCTTAACGGATATGTCAACAAACAAAATTGCCGTATTGGGTCCGAAGAGCAACCTGAAGAGATTCAAGAGCTGCCATTACATCCAGACAAAACAACGGTTTGGTGTGGTTTATGAGCCGGTGGAATCATCGGTCCATATTTCTTCAAAAACGAGGCCGACCAGAATGTAACTGTCAATGGTGACCGTTATCGTGCCATGATAACAGACTATTTGTTTCCTGAAATTGAAGCCCGTGATCTCTAGGACATTTGGTACCAACAAGACAGCGCCATTTGCCACACAGCACGTGAAACCATGGCTTTATTGCGTGAACAATTTGGTGAACAGTTAATTTCGCGCTTCGGACCGGTGAGTTGGCCGCCTAGATCCTGTGATATCACACCCCTAGACTTTTTCCTTTGGGGCTATGTAAAGTCCAAAGTCTATATTGATAAGCCGGATACTATTAAGTAACTGGAAGCCAACATTACTCGCGTTATTCGCCAAATACCAATCGAAATGCTCGGACGCGTCATCGAAAATTAGAACGGCAGAATGGACTATGCTAACCGTAGTTACGGCCGACATTTGAAAGAAATAATCTTTAAAAAATAAATGTAAAGAATAGTTCTTTTGTATAATAATAAAAATTATCCGATAAATTTGTTTTTATTAAATTTTTTTTAGTTTTGAAAAAAGTACCTCCAAATGAATCACCGTTATAACGATTGTTTCCTAAGCATGTGTAGAAAATTTAACGGCATGTCGATTGGGTTTTTAAGTCGAAAAGTTTTCAGTTACAAAGTTTACAAAAAAATTTCCAAATTGACCCATTGCAACAGTAAAATGAGACATATTTCTGTTTATAATTTGCACTGATTTTTCACCCGGCACTTGATAGAACATGATTGATAATAGCAGATAAATAAATATACTTGAAAATTCTGCAAAAATTATTATTAAATTATTTCTCGACAATCGTTTCGAACAATAAGTCCATCCTCAGGAATATAAAACATAATATGTTTTATATTTCTGAGGAAGAACTTATTGTCCGAAACGGTTGTCGAAAAATAATTTAATAATAATTTTTGCAGAATTTTCAAGTATTTTTATTTATCTGTTAATATATTTTGTTGTCTCTTCCCGAGCTGTGTAGAGTAGTGGTGACAGCACTAGACCAGCATTCGGGAGGTACCGGGTTCGAATCCCGGCGGGGGCAGATGTGGCAGGGACTTTTTCCTACTGCCTCTCGCCGAGAAACGGTAATTCCTGTACCGGCCATCTTGATTGAGGTTTTCCATGGTTTCCCTCAATTTATTCCAGATAAATATCGAGATGGTTTCTTATTTGAGGCCATGGCCGATTATCTATCAAACTTCTAGTTCAAAAATTACCTACCTTATCCTAATTTTCTATAATTCCTTCATTCGCTCATTGCTATTACATAAGTTGAAGTTGTAAAAAATGTAGAAAATAACGGGAAGTGGTAGATGAAAAAATAGTAATGGTCCGAATGGCGTCTGTTATGACATAAAGACGAGAAATGGACGTTAAACGCATTATTATTATTATTATATTTTGTTGTCTCTTAAATTAGATTTAAAAAAATGACAAACTTTCCTATTTATGCATGATACAAGACATAAAGATGTCCTTATGTTTACCATTATACAAATACAGTGCTAGTCAAAAAGTTATGATTATTTGTCTTTCAAATATTTTAATAAATACCTTACCTATTATATAAAACTGCAACCTTTAAGAAATATTTTGAAGCCCGTTTCCGGTGAGGTATCTTCGGTTTACTGTCTAAGTCGTTTCAAAACATTGCACTTGCTTTAAGAAGACACCCTCTCACACTTGGCATGCAATATACTATTATCTAGAAAGCCAGACACACTGAAAATGTGCATTGTGTTGTTAGTGTATTTGCCATATGGCACATACACTATTGGCGCCGGTCGTATGACGGGACCTAGAGATCGGACCAAAATTTCTCGACGCTTCACATCATTCTAAGCAGCTTGGCATCATTTCTTGAATGTGTGTATGCCGGCAATAGCTTTCGAATGAGTTAGTTGATTTTAGCAAAATTTGGTCCACATGTTGGAATCCATCACTACACGAAGCCTCTTTAAATTGGGCTTAATTACGTCATTTTAAGAGTGGTTTGAAGGGGTTAAAAAAAAGTTTTTGGGCCTAATATTATTCTCAAAATCGTTTAAAAATTGAAATTTAACCCTTCAGTAGCAAATAAAAAGTGCCCCTAAAAATTTAACAAAATCCGGACTCATAAATTTTATGAAAACACTAGTTTGCGTTTACGAATTTTTGTTTTAATTTAGTTTAATTGTTAACAATATTTCAACTGAGGAAAAAATCATTACTTTAGGGTTGCATTAAGGGGTTAATTTTTTTTTATTTTGTTCAAAAACACACTTCAGTTCACGCAATAAAGCCACACTGCCTGTATTAACAAATACACATTATTGTCGGCAGGGTTTCGGCACTGCGACCCGAGTGTTTATATGTTATGTTAGAAGAGTTGCAACAAATGCGGATATATATAACAGTGAACTTATCTATTACAGGAAGAAGTGAATTGCCATGTTACCTGAACGTAAGCACCCATAATGCAACTAGCGGTAATGGAAGATCGTATTGATAACTCGGTTGTTAGAGTACTATTGTTTTATAAAGAGAGTGGCGTGGGAGAGGAGAGATGGTAGATTATAGAAAAAGTAGTAATACCAATAAACCACGACCTACAAGCCCAGAAGCCAAAAAGTTTTTCAAGAACACCGGCAAAAACAGATTATTTTGCAGCCCGGGGACTTCAAGTATAGATGAGATTATGAAAAGTGAATCTTTAAATTAGTACCATTCCTTATTTGTGAAGTTGGAATAGTAAAACGCATTAAATAAATAAAATAATTGAAGAATATTATAATGGAAGCATACACGAGATTTAGGAAAGCGTCAAAGTTTGTCAAAATACCGCATTAAAACTTTGTAATGGCTCTTATATAGAGAGATTTTCGCTTCATAAAGTTGGTAATCGTAGTCGCGCATCCACGGTGGTGTAGGGATAATAGAATCAACTCCGTACCGGCGAGATGGCCTGCGTATGGAATTAATAATGCATTACAAATAATGACCTACTGAACTCACAAACACTGACTGATGACCTCTTGAACTATGTAATGGCTGCTTGCACCAGAAGCTGCCTTTATTAGAGTTTTAGTATTAAGAGAGGTCTAGCTCTATCTCTTCCACCTAAAACTTTATTATACGCTGCTGATTGTATTTTTTATTAGAGGATAGATCCTTTTTCTTAAGGTGACTTTACCAGCTATTCAATATGCCCCCTTTTTCACCCGTATAGCTCTATCTTACGAGCACTTAGTCATGTTTCGAATATGAAAAATATTATTCAATTTTTTATGGTGATGCTTATAAAATAAATGAGACATATGTACCATTCTTTTCAAGTTTATTTGATCTAAATAAACGATTTAAAATCAGATAAAAACGAGATAATTAGCATAAGTTTTACCCAAATGTTTGTACAGAAAAAATTACATTTGAAAAAAATTATTACGCAACCAAATTTGTTAGTATTTTCAACATGAGTTTGTATAAAAAAATCTTGAAAATCTTACGTTACCTTCCTGTAATTCGAAATCTCGTGACGTGCCGTATTTTCGTAACCGTCAAACATAACGCATCACAAGAATTTTCAAACAGACAACTTTGTCAAAGAAGTTTCACTTCAAAAATACTTTTAAACAGTTATCACAGTCCGAAATTAAATTCGAATCTTTCCACTATCGCGACGGAATAAGTTACCAGTTACTCAACTGTGACATAACAGTCAATCTTTCTTATAATTAAAGCATATTTATAACCGTTATATCATGTAAGAGCTAATTTTTATCTAAGGTACTGTTAGAAATGAACCTTCTCAATAGTGAGAGTTTTGGGTGAATCAAAGATGAAAATTTTCATACATTAGTCAAACGTAAGTCTCGACGGTCACAATACTTGAAAATACATTTCCTAATTATAACATTGTAACAATAAGTGTTCTTAACAATTGTAGCAAACTATAGTTATCGTACTGTTTATTGGTGAAAATTTTCCTAATAGAATATTATATGACCACACAAACGTTTTGTGGAATAAAAAGTATAAATTTTGCTGTGATTCCAACGATTAAGAGCCACTGATTTAACAGATATTACGTACTGCAATTCCACTGTCTGTACACGCGACATAATATAATATTATCACGCTGTATAATAATGAAATGAAACAGTTTTTGTTACAACTTTATTACTTAGTATGAACTTGTCTGGCAGTTATTAGATTTTGCATATAAATTATTTGTATACTGCACTAAGCAACCAACAGACAGCAAAACTGCAATTATTATTATAGTTTATATATATGTATGTCATAGTCCCGTAACTGGACAGTTCATAAATCGTGTCGACATTTCATAAACTGTACTTACATACCGTAATGATTTCGTATTACAACGTTTGGCCAATCGTATTTTGCATTCGGCAAGGGGTGTTTAGTTTTATGATCTATCTCGTCCACTGAACAATATCTGGGCAGTTTTTGAACTGTCAAATTTCAGTGGCAACTTTAGTAGCGTATTTTGCTACGACAAAATATACATTAATATTGAAATATTTTATGGTATTCTCAGATTTAAAAATGATTGTTTGTTCGTGTTCCATGCGTTTCTATACCATTCATCCGATTACGATGAAATTATTATGCGCACCCCTGCAAACTCTTATTAAATTAATGTTTGTTTGCTCCACTATTGTTGTCGCTGCCGCGAGGCAAGATTATTATACGGTGAAAACGAAGACTCTACTACTGTTAATATAAATATTAAGAGCACTGTGGTTGGAACAATAAAAATAAAAGAATAGTAGCTTCTTACCACAACAGATTTATTCAGTGGATGTACATTTCGAGAGCTAAGCTTAGTTTAGTGTTTTGCTGAAGATGGGAGCTTAGCTCTCGAAATGTACATCCACTGAATAAATCTGTTGTGGTAAGAAGTTACTATTCTTTTATTTCTACTACTGTTATCGTTACCGAACTGGCTTTAAAACATCGTTTCATTTCAGTCGCATGCGGAGCCGTGGGTAGGAGCTAGTAATCAAAAATTTTCTCTTATTTTGTCAAATTTTGTTTCATGAAACTTCAATAAAATATTAAATAAAACGAAACCACTTGCAATTACTGTTCAAAATATTTTTTTATTTAAAAAACGTTTCTACCAAATTTTGGTCCTTTTCAATTTATTAAAATATAAAATAAATTATAATTGTTTATATAAAAACAAAACAGTTAAGTTAATAAAGGCAAAGTGACATCAGCTTTATATTCACACACTGTCGATTTGAATCATTGTTTTGATTTTAATTATAATTCTGTTAAAATTTTAGATAATGAACAAAATTATTATAAACGATTGGTTAGTGAAATGTTATATATTGAAAAATATGATTCTGTGAATAGGATGAGTGATACAAAGAATCTAAAATTGATATTTAAGGATTATATCCATAAATTATTACAATAATTGTTCTTTGTTTTAGGTTTTTTGTGTCACTCATTGTTTTAATATATGGCATTTCATTACCATAGATTATATAATTTTTATAAAAAATTTTAGTACTTAACTGTTTTGTTTTTATATAAACAATTATAATTTATTTTATATTTTAATAAATTGAAAAGGACCAAAATTAGGTAGAAACGTTTTTTAAATAAAAAAATATTTTGAACAGTAATTGCAAGTGGTTTCGTTTTATTTAATATTCTATTACTGTTGGTAGAGTCAATACTATTAATTCAATAAAATATATTTACCATAGGGCTAGAAAATAATCATCTATTCTCTGTTTCAAGTTTACTGCCTTCTAAGTTTTCTTATTGTCTAATAGTGAGCTTCTGGATCCATAATATGTTATATGTTCATGATTAATCCACGTAGAAATATCAGCTATATAAAAACTCTTCATATATTTTTCTTTAAGTAAAAAATATATATGTATGTAAAAATGTATTAAAAAGTTTTTCGTTTGAGACAGTATTATCTAGATTCTGAAACATATTTCTGAAAGGAAAACTATACGAGGAAAACTATCTATACCACAATTAGTTGTTTATAAAAGAAGAAAGACCAAGACTGGGATACACAAAATAAGATATAAATGTTCCTGACATGGAGTAGAAGAAGCACAGCTGTAATCAGTGATGCAAAACGTTACATTTATAAAGGAACTTGACAAAACCAAACTTTATATCTGTTGAACGGAATACAAAGTTCGTTATTACTCTTCTTCTCCTAGTTATGGTTATATACAAAACCTAAATAACGGCCGTGCACTATACAAAGTTATCTCGACGTATTCGGTGAGCTTATAGACTGCTAATAACGGATGCAGCACTGCTATCTATAATGGTTTTCAGAAAGCTACTGTAGGCATAACAGGATAGAAACTTGGATCGCAGTGCCAAATCCTGCCGACAATGTAGTGTATTTGCTGATACAGACAGTGTAGCGTTTCTTTTTTGTGCCAAATAAAAAATTTAACTCCTTAATACAGCCCTTAAAATAATATTTTTTCAGCTGTCATATTATTATTAATCCAATAAGGTAAAAGTACCAATCTACGTCAGTGACCCAGTGATCGTCACAAAACGACAATTTTGCCTAATATTAAGCATCTGAGGATAACTAGCGTTTAACGCATTATTTAGGTTTGAATTTCAAAATCTTAACATTTTGTTTATTTAAAATGGTTACTATATTGTTAGCAGCAGTATAGTTTTAAAATTGTTCAAAAATCAGTGTTGTCGAAAGATACGATTTGACGTCTTTACGTATAGTGGTGTGGTTAAGGTAAGGGCTTACTTTGTTCCCGACATTATACTTTGCATACACCATATATTAAAAGTGTTATAGATTAATTGTGTTATTAGGACATTGATGAGCCTATTTTTAATACAATTTTGAGGATGGTCCTTCAAGAACATAATAATTTTACTATGACGGACACTGGTACATCATAAACGCCGTCACGAACCAATTACCGTCACCACCGACGATTACTGGGACAAATGCATTTTAAGTTTAATCTCGCATATTTCTTATTTTGAACACAATAACTATAGATACTAATACACTATCTTCATTATTAAATTTCAAACTTTACGAGGATCAGTAATCGTCATACTACTTTATGAATGGCTTATTAAGCAAACGAACCTGAAATGCTATGACGACTATAGGGACTAACATATTCGTCACATATTAGTCCCTATATTCGTCATAGCATTTCAAGTGTTTTTGTAAGCCATTCATACAGTAGTATGCCTGGAAATGGTAGCAAAATGATTAAAATATTCTGAAGATGATATGCGTAGCAAAAGATATATTAGTCTAATGAGCCGCAAAGACTGACAAACTACCAAGAATGACATTATCGGATAAGGCAAAAACACCGGTCAGTATAAAAATGGGACCACCTTCAATTTTATCAAGCGAAGAAGAAATGTTCCTGGAAAGGTGAATTCTCCATCTAGCATCCATGCGTTTTCCAATAAGAAAAGAGCGTACATATATTATCAAAGCAATTGAGAAAACAAGATACATTTATAAATGGTAGACCTGGTCGCCATAGGTATAAGGCATTTTTAAAACGCTATGTCCTGATTTCGTAAGCAAGATTTGTGAAGGCGAAATTGAACAAGATATGATACAGTGCTTATCCTGCAAATGCTGGGTAACTGATGTATGTGCTAATGTGTCTAGATGAGTGCAAACAATTTTTATGCTCATCTTGTACTTAAAATAAAGATTAAGATTTTTAATTCATATATTAAGTAATCAGCATGTTTTTAGCAAACCCTTCTCAACTGACGGATATTCGAGCACTTCTATGACGAATACTGGTGTAGGTGTAATTTGGATGTGACGATTACTAAGCCAAACGGCAGTATTTTGGTATTTTCTTTATTGTTTCATTTTTGAAGCAATTTAGTGCAATAAATTTGTATTTAGCATAAAATACAAATTTCAACGACAAGAAACCCAAGTTTTTGAAATTTTGACACGCGAAACACATGTGATGCAACAAATATAAAGTTACGGTTTCCCTTAAACTGACGAATACTGGTACTTTTACCTTAATTGCACTAAATTAAATACACCCTTCAGTAAGTAAATACAAAACCACAAACTAGTGTTTTCATAAATTTTTTAAATTCGGTCCGGTCGGTCCGATTTTATTAAAACTTTAGCAGGACATTTTAATCTTTAAGAGTTAAATTTCAAATTTGAAATGATTCTGAGATTTTTTTCGGTACTGTAGTCGATTCTAGCATGTGGACCAAATTTCATTTAAATCCAAAATACGAGACTACGAAAAGTCGAGAATTTTTGGACCGACCCCTAGGTCTCGCCATCCTTCCGACGCCAATAGTATATATGCCATATGGCAAAAATACACTAATAAATGATTTTAGGTGAATACAATAATTTCAATAAGAAATCAGAAATTATCGGTTTTTCCAAAAACATGAAATTAGTTTATTATTTCAATTTGAAAATTGCAATTTTTCGACATGTCAAAAAACACTGCCCACCATGATGATTTGAAGTGTTACGTCAGACTTTTAGTAAATTCTATATGTTCAAAAAAAAAAAAATAATAATAATAATAATAGTAAAAACGACGAATAAATAAATAAACAAATAAGTGATAAATAATAATTAAATTTTGGTCGTGGCCAACTGTTTTAATTAACAAAAGCCAATAAACTCTATAATAAAAAAAACCCGGGTCGCAGTGCCAAAATCCTGTCGACAATATAGTGTATTTGCTTATACAGGCAGTGTGGCTTTATTATGCAAACTTAAGTTGGTTTTTGGGCAAAATAAAAAATTTGACTCCTTAATACACCCCTTAAAATAACATTTTTTTTTCTTAACTGCAATATTATTATCAATCTAACGTCTACACCGAATTAAATACACCCTTGAATAAATAAGTCACTTTCTACAAATTAGTGTTTTCAAAAAATTTGTCAGTCCGGTCCTGTTAAGCCGATTTTATTAAAATTTTAGGGACACTTTTTAATTACTACTAACGGGTTAAATGTCAATTTTGAAACGATTCTGAGAATTTTTTCGGTATTTTGGGGCCCAAAAACATTTTTCAACCCCTAAAAACTACCCTTAAAATGGCCCGATTACGCCCATTTTAAATAGGCTTCTGGCGATGATGGATTTCAATACGTGGACCAAATTTCGTTAAAATCAATTAAGTCTTTCGAAAGTTATTGCCCGTACACATATATATATATATATGTACATATATATATAAACATTTTCAAAAATGGTGCCAAAGTGTTTAGGAGGTTATGAAACGGCGAGAAATTTTGTTCCGACCCCTAGGTTCCGCCATCCGACCGACGCCAATAGTGTATGTTGCCATATGGCAAATACACTAAAAAAATCTATGTAAACACACATGTGAGTAAATACTAAACCAGTCTCGTGTAAAATATACCGAGTCTTATTTGAGCCTGTTTATATACTACAAGAATGACGTCACAATAGGAAAAAATGGCGGCTCGCATTTTCTCGCCAACTTATATATTTAGATTAGATAATAATATTGACTCTACCAACAGTAATATAATATTAAATAAAACGAAACCACTTGCGATTACTGTTCAAAATATTTTTTTATTTATAAAACGTTTCTACCAAATTTTTGGTCCTTTTCAATTTATTAAAATATAATATTTTAATAAATTGAAAAGGACCAAAAATTTGGTAGAAACGTTTTATAAATAAAAAAATATTTTGAACAGTAATCGCAAGTGGTTTCGTTTTATTTAATTTTATATATTTAGATTTTTGATTGTTATTTTATTCCATAAAAAACGATCAACATTCGTTGTATGCGACTTGACATATGAAATAGGAATCAGATGATAAACAGTGATCACAGTCACAGTTTATAACAACTACGAATCACGTTGTGATTAAAAAGTAGCAGTTTGGCTCATCTCTAACCAAAAGTGCGGATAATAAGAAGTTTATCATAGAGTTGAGTGTAGTTATGGAACTATTCCAAATGCTGTCATTTCCTACATCACACCCGTTAATATTTCGTAGTGTATAAATCTATATACAACCAGAATATCTCTAAGATTTAATAATAAAATAATCATAAAAGTTCTTGTATAAACCCTCTGCTAGAAGTTACTTTATACATAATAATATATTATGTTATCGTCAGCTCTGCATTACTAACAACCATTTACTGCAGATGCATTCTGTCTTGTTAATACAATTCCGAGAAGATCGATAGATTTTCGAAGCTCTATGCATATTAGCGCGGGGTCGGGACAGGCAGTGAACTGCGAAAAAATGAGCGAGCAACATACGAAATGGGACAAGAAACAAAGGCCCTAGATACGTATATGTGTTCAGATCATAGCTTAGATAAGAGAAAAACCATAGAAACAAAGCGTTCATAGCTCGTTGATATTATATACTTTTGAGTTCAAATCACTCTGGTTCTATCTCTGAAGAAGTGGGAGACGTCTGGCTGTCAAGATTAGAACTGCATTTTGTATACTTATACTTGTATACTTAAGGTCGTCAACCACAAACAATAGATAGTCACATTATCACGTTGTCTGTTTTATATGTCGAACTTCTCATGTAATAGACCCAGATATGTCAATCATTTTTTTTACCCATTTACCCATCGACCCGTTGACCCATTGAACAATCGATCAATTGACCCATTGACTCATCGACCCATCTATCAATAGACCTATCTACTCATCTACTTAATACAGTCGAAAATACAACAATTATTTTTTACGGCTTTAATTTTTCGGTTCCATTTTGATTCAAATCATAAATCAGTTAATAAATTAAATGTTATTCGACTTTTCGATTTTAATTCGATAATAACTATTGACTATAAAAAATTAATGAGGATAAATCACACAAATGTCAATATAGATTTGAAAGAAAAGCTAAAGTGTTTAAAAAAACTGAACACGGACCACAATTGCTTTCCACTCAGTGCTTCTTTTGCAATGTTGACATAACTTTTTTTTAGTATATCATGTTATAAAAGTTTTACTTAACTTTTTTGTTGTATACACAATGCATATCGGCAGTTGCATTGTGGGTCTTTTAATAAAAGTTTGAAAGTTGTTGAATAACTGGTAAATATTTCCGAACAACTTAAAACCACTCCGGATGTTAACGCGTTGAATGCACTGCTTGAAAATCAGTCTGGAGGATTTTAGGAAAAAATAATTTGAGTTTATTCTTTTTTTGGTATTTACGTAAAATAATCCACAAAAAGTTCACTAATCTATTTTTTTATCTCCGACGATTACTGCGTACTAAAAATCAGTCAATAACCCCTGGAATATCTGCGGGCCACAATACTCCAGTTAAATATCAAATTTATATTGTCTGTATTTAGTTTTGTTCCAAATAGAATATTAATAGTTTAGGGTGTTTAGGGTCGTTGAGTAACAAAAAACGGATGTTTTCCTTGTGGCCAACGTCTCGAAAAGTGTATTTTCATTAACCAAACTTTCCATCAATGACCATATTTATTGTTAGTGTATTTGCCATATGGCAACATACACTATTGGCGTCGGTCGGATGGCGGGACCTAGGGGTCGGACCAAAATTTCTCGACGTTTCATAACCTCCTAAACACTTTGGCACCATTTTTAAAAATGTTTATATATATATATATCGACGTCATCACGACAAAAAGGCGTAAGCGACAAAAATCTGAAAATGAGATTAATAATGAAAACATAACGTAAAAAGCATGCCTTTTGGGTAACACTAAGGTTGAAACCACCAAAAAATCGAGAATCGTTAAAATTGAAGTTGACGTGGTGTAAGCGACAGTTTGTGTTGTGAATAAAGTAAGGTTATAAGTTAGTAAACGCCAAGATATCGTAGCAACACGTGCTGGTACGCCCAATTGGAATTTCTTCGACACCCTGACAAGGTATGTGTTTTGAACTATTATTACATTAATTACTATAGAGGTCAGGCTTAGTGCCCATAGAGTTTTTGGAGTTCAGAATTAAAATAATACAGAAAATTCCTTGAAAAAAGATTTTGTCGTTTACGCCTTTTAGATGATTAATTTTTAAGAGGCATAAACGCCATTTCTCAATGCAAAACATATGCAATTTTTGAATGCATTTTTTTAATATTGTTTATGCCACGATCATTAAAATATTGTAACACATTGTTTAAAGGCTCTTCTAATTCTCAAAAAATATTATACATTAAATATAAATGGTGTGGGTAGTCCCAAATTTAATTTTGAATTATAGTTTCGATGTGTCGCGTACGCCGTTTGTTTTTTCTTTTTTTAGCTGATAATTATTATTATAATAATACACGACTGATCGACAGTGACCCTTTTTATTAATGTCTCGTGCAAAAAAAATAATGGATCTTTTGGCAAAAAAGTCGGTCGAAGAACCTGAAAATAATAGTATTGATAATTTATTAAACGAAGCATTAGAAAATGATATCGTAATTCTGAACAATGAAATTCTGGAATCCGTCACTGATTTGAATTTTTTTCCAAACAATCGCACTGACAATAGTTATGATGACGTAGAATTCGATGACATAGAAACTGAAGCAGAAATGAATTGTGGCGGAAGTACAACAATTATGTCAGATGTACAAAATTCTATACAGATGCCTGATGTAACAATAATTAATAAGACACGGCTTGTAGATTATTCAGACAGTGATTCTGCAACAACAAATTACAATGGTGATTATAAGGATGGTAGTTTAAATGACAATATAATATCTTCTAGTTCTGAATTTTCTAACGGCAATATTGATATTGGCGACCCCACATCTACCTCAAGTGAATCAAGTGAAAATATTAAAGGAAAGAGAAGTAAGAAAAAAGAAAGCAAATCGAAAAGAAATAAAAAACGGCGACAGTCAGGCCAATCATATTTAAATTACAAAAACCAGAACGTACAGGGTAAAGAATTATTACGAAATCCATGCCTTAACAAAAAATGTGTTAATGGATGCAATACATTTACAGAAGAGGAGAGAAAGCGTATTTTTTCATTATTTTGGAAAATGGGAAACAATTTGGAAAAAAGAAGTTTTATAAATGGTTGCGTAAACATAATTCCAATTAAAAGAAAAAGGACCTTGGCTCAAAACTCCAGAAGAAATCTAACGTATCAATACTTTTTAATGAAAGGAGAAGTTCAAGTGCGAGTATGTCTACAGTTTTTTTTAAATACTTTAAACGTTACGCAGAAGCTGGTAAGAAATTCCGTACAAGGAAAGGTACAAGAAAATAGAGACATCAGGGGTAAGCATGAGCCAAAGCACAAAGCGACACCACAGCAAATGAACGAATTCAAAAGTTTTATAGAGAGTTTGCCTGCTGTACCCTCGCACTATTGTCGTTCATCCAGCTCGAAACTATACCTTCCATCAGATGTGAAAAGTATTGCTAATCTGTATAGAATGTACTCGTCAATGATAACAAATCGAGGGAATATACCTTTAGGTCTTTCTTCCTTCAAAAAGTTTTTCAAGCGGGATTACAACATAGGCATACACGTTCCTAGAAAAGATAAGTGTGGAAAATGCGAGAGATACAAAAATATTTCAGAAGAAGACAGGACAGAAAAAGACAAAAATGATTATTTGGGTCATCAAAAGGAGAAAGATGATGCTAAACAACTTTTCTTATGGGAGCAAAATAGATCTTCAGAAGACGGTTTTATTGTTGCATCATTCGACCTGCAGAAAGTTCTTTCTACTCCACATGGACCAAGTATGATGTACGGCTTTTCAAGAAAGTATGCTGTGTATAATTTTACCGTTTATGAGAGCAAATCACAAAATGGCTATTGTTATATTTGGGAGGAAAAGGACGGTAAAAGGGGCGTGAATGAAATTTGCACAAATTTGTATAACTATTTACTTAAAGTGGATCAGGAAGGAAAGCATCATTCGGTATCATTATTTTGTGATAACTGTCCAGGACAGAATAAAAACAGATTTGTCTTGGCAATGCTGTTGTATTTTCTGAGAAACTCCGAATCTGTGACGGATATTTCTATCACATATTTAGTGGCAGGGCACACATACATGCCGGTAGATAGTATTCACGCTATTATCGAAAAATATACTTCCAGTATGAACATACAAGCACCTTCCGAATGGCCAACTTTACTTCGAAATGCAAGAAGGCGTCCCAGACCTTACGAGGTTATTCCTGTACATTTTGATGAGTTTTTGGATTGGAAAGCTATTGCTGTTCCGAAAAAACTCAGAACGGTTGAAGGGCGTGAAATTAAAATATCGGACATAAAAAGAGCTAGACTGTCTAAAGCAGATTTAAAATACATTGATATTTGTACAGTTAGTTATGCCCCAGATGCACCTTTCTATAAAATTGACTGGTCAATCAGAAAAGTTCAATCTGCACCTCAACTTTACACATCGGAATTGCCAATCAGTAAGGAGAAGCTAAAAAATTTACTAGATTTATGCAGAAATCTAACAATTAAGAAGCAATACCACGCAGAGTATTTTTCGCTTTCTTCGAACGTGAATGTGCCTGACGAGCTTCCAGAAAGCGACATGGACGATGATATTAACACCGACTAGTTTAAATTATAATAATTACAATTATGGCCTAGTACCAGAAAGTCTGTTTTTTTGCCAAAGTAGAGAATTCGTTTATTTTTGTTATGATAAAAAATTGAAAATACATTATTTTTTCAAATTAATATTATCAGTTTTTTTATATTAATAATAATAAATTATTATTGTTGTTAACAATCTATTTTCTGCTTTTTATTAGAGGGCGTATTCACATACTACCAAAAAATGTTAGGCGTATGTGAAACCTAAACGCCACTTCACAACAGAAAATTTTGTTAACAAGAGGCTTAGGTGCCACCAAAAAGGCGTAAGCATAAATTGTCGAATTACAAAGGGCGTAAGCGACAAAATTGCTAATTAAAAAGAGATCAGAGGCTTAATGCAAATTTAATTAATTAAAAACACTATTACTAATTCTATTATTAGTTAGCAAAAAAAAATTACACCCTGAAAACGTCATATTTAGATTTTTCACATTTTTGGCTCTCCTGTAAAATTTGGTAAAAGCCGCTTACGCCTTTTTGTCATGACGACGTCGATATATATATATATATATATATATATGTGTACGCGCGATAACTTCCGAAAGAGTTAATTGATTTCAACGAAATTTGGGCCACGTGTTGAAACCCATCACCGCAAGAAGCCTATTTAAAATGGGCCTAATCGGGCTATTTTAAGGGTAGTTTTTAGGGGTTGAAAACTGTTTTTGAGCCCCAAAATACCGAAAAAATTCTCCGAATCGTTTCAAAATTGAAATTTATCCCTCTGGTAGTGATTAAAAAGTGTCCCCACAATTTTAATAAAATCGGCCAGACAGGACCGGATTTACAAATTTTATGAAAACACTAGTTTGCAGATAGTGACTTATTTATTGAATTTAATTCGGTGTAGACGTTAGATTGATAATAATATTACAATTAAGAAAAAGGTGTTATTTTAAGGGGTGTATTAAGGGGTTAAATTTTTTATTTTGCCCAAAAACAAACTTAATTTCACATAATAAAAGTATAAAACCACACGGCCCTATACAAGCAAATACACTATATTGTCGGCAGGGTTTTGGCACTGCGACCCGGGTTTTTTTATATGTTATGACAGACAGACAGATGGATAGATAATCATAGATAATGCATCTTCAAATTTTTTTGGCAATTTTTGGTACGGAATCTTAAAAGTTATAAGTTGCTAATAATTTTTATTATTACGAATACCAAATAGTATAGTGTTAAGTTGAAACTTTATTTATATATCTATGCAAATAGTAATATAGATAGATCGATAATAATTAATTAATGAACAGTGAGAAAAAATAGAGATTTTCACGCAGGCGGAAACGAACCAGACAACCCGTTTTATGTACAAGTTTTTAATCGAAGCCCTGATTCAACAGAAATGTAGTTAAATTCCCAAAATTATTAATCTAACCAACTAATATCAGTTAATGTCCAAACCGAGCGTCATGAGTTTAAGTTTCGACATTTTCTAATCATTCTGTATAATATGTTATCAATATTTAATGGTTTTAGTTTAGTGACACCGTAACAAGATTTGATATTTGCTAGTACCACAGCATCTGTCGGAAATTAGATATATTGATTAGGTTGCGCAAGTTGCAATATCGTCTAGATTCGAGAAAGTGGTGGTTATTTTTAGACAAAAGGTAACACGTCGTTGACGACTACAAACCAGTGGACTCCACTATTGGCTGGATTTTAGATATTCTTGCCATCTATTAAAAAACAATCCGCTCAAAGCTTCAGCAAAATAAACAACTCCTAAACATAACAAATTGTCCTTAAATCGTGACGTACGACAATCTGCTATTATCTACAGAATATTATTTCGTTTATAGTGTTTCTTGTAAAATTAGTGTTTATGTTCTGAGCCGACGATGTTTTAAATAAATTTGTTGTTTATAAAACAGTTTTCAGTTTTTTTTTACATTCACTCTAAATTATTCTTATAACCGACCATTTCTTAGAAGGCAATAGTGGTAATGATATTAGCAGTCGAAGCACATCTTTGTTTGTTTCTCGCAATAAAAAAATTCTTAGAACTTAAAATGAAGCTAATAGGAGAATATTAAAAAATAAGCAACACATTCTACAACAGCCGTGGTTAGATAGATTGTAGATTATGACGCTTCACAACTGAGGTCATATATGCATATCATTTGCAAATTTAATATTTCTTCTCTGCAATGGTATTTCTTAGAAGGGAACGCTGATTGGTAAGCGTTGTTATACATATATACAATTGGTACAATTGTTAAGAAACACACATTGGTAATATTAGAAACATTTATTTTCAAACAACTGTCACCGTCAGGACAAACCCGAATCTTTCCACTGTGACACTTGTTTAAAAATATTTTTTTCTAATATTGCAATGTAACAGTGGGTGGTATCTTAACAATGATAACAAAACTGTAACTATCCTACAGATTATTACTATACTGACTATGCCGTTGTGAACATTTTACTAGTAAATAATATCGTTTGGAAATTTTTGTTTGAGGTAAAATGTAAAAATATGAAACAGAAGAAATGAGCTGAAGTAAAAAATTTTATGGAATGAGCTGAGAACGAAGAGAAAAAGAAAAAGTTCACGAAAACCGGATGTGAGACAAGAAGGAAATAGAAGTGAACCGACACACATATTTTATAATACTAAAGAAAAGCACAAAAAAGTTTCGACTTTTTTTTCTTAGTTTCTGGCAGCTGATACAGGTATTTGTTTTCTGATTGATTTATAAATGATATTTCCCGCTAGAAAAACGAAACAGTGTTACCAATAGTAGAAAATTTTATGTACAAAAAGACTAGAAATAATGATATGTAAATATTTATTTATTTATGTAAAACTTATTACCAACAGAAGGAAGAATTCCGTAAAGAATTTTAGATCCACCCAAAACTTCAAGTTCGTTACTGTCATACAAGGGATACTTGCGGAGCAAGTTGAAACTACAACCGCGTCTTAAACCATGAAATGAGCGATTACAGTGAGTTTGGGTCGTGCGCACGGAATACATGGAGCGACCCAATAGGCATGTGGTGGACTTAGAGACTCAGCATTACCATGACATGTCGGAAGAGCTTTTATATTTGCTAGCATCGGCGATTTGGCTCCTCCAAGAACATTTATAAGAAGATTAGTTTAACAGAATACTCTGGGTACTGCTTCCTGAGATTATTATTATTATTATGGGAAAGAACGAACTTCATAGCTATTTGTGGTACAAGTGTGGAAAGTGACGAATTATGGCATGCGGGCGAGATAATTATAGAACGAGCCGATGGGTTGTGCTGTGTCACACTCGTTCTCGAAAGCAAATAAACTCCAAAGAATGTGTTTCAAGAAAATTTTAATTTTGAATAAAAGGCCGCGCATACCTACTTGTCAACTATAAACCTGCACGACCAGCACAGCACAAATCTGCAAACTTCACGGTGTCGCATACTAAACCAGCACAAACAATAAATTTTAGTGCAGGTTTTGTGATACGCGGTAGATATTTTGTAGTTTCCGAGTAGTTTTAACAATGCAAATTAATTAATGCGAACGACACATCACTAGCACGGTTAGACAAAAATTGCTGGTACCGACTGACATGACGGTCGTTGCAGGTTGTTGATTGCAGATGCTGGTTTAATGTGCGCTATTCCATTAAATAACATGGGTACTTTCACGAACCGTGCTGTGCTCTCCATGCTTGATGTGCGCGGCTTTTATAAATAAAACAAAAAAAAAACCCGGGTCGCAGTGCCAAAACCCTGCCGACAATATAGTGTATTTGCTTGTATAGGGCCGTGTGGTTTCATACTTTTATTATGTGAAATTAAGTTTGTTTTTGGGCAAAATAACAAATTTAACCCCTTAATACACCCCTTAAAATAACATTTTTTTTCTTAATTGTAATATTATTATCAATCTAACGTCTACACCGAATTAAATACACCTTTCAATAAATCACTCACTATCTGCAAATTAGTTTTTTCAAAAAATTTGTAAGTCCGGTCCTGTCGGGCCGATTTTATTAAAATTTTAGGGACACTTTTTAATTACTACTAAAGGGTTTAATGTCAATTTTGAAACAATTCTGAGAATTTTTTCGGTATTTTGGGGCCCAAAAACTTTTTTCAACCCCTAAAAACTACCCTTAAAATGGCTCGATTATGCCCATTTTAAATAGGCTTCTTGCGGTGATGGATTTCAATACGTGGGCCAAATTTCGTTAAAATCAATTAACTCTTTCGAAAGTTATTGCCCGTACACATATATATATATATATATATATATATATATATATATATAAACATTTTTAAAAATGGTGCCAATGTGTTTAGGAGGTTATGAAACGTCGAGAAATTTTGGTCCGACCCCTAGGTCCCGCCATCCGACCGACGCCAATAGTGTATGTTGCCATATGGCAAATACACTAAAAACAAATGATAAGAATTGATTGGCAATCGTCAGATTAAGGTCTGGAAACAAGAGTTTAAAAGAAACTGTAAATATTATTTAAAGACAGCATAAGTAAATTCTTTTCATGAGAACCTAAATATAAATCGAAACTTTTTAATGATATTTTTAACTTCATCAATAAAAACTGACGACCAAAGTTAAATACAGTTATTTGCTACAGACTTAATGAATCAGTGCTGCCAATATGAAAAGTTTCAAATGAAGTTGTTTTTAATTTACCTCGCTGCAGTTGAAATTAACTTATGACGTATTAATTACACAAAAGTAAGTACGGAGTGAAAATACTGCTTTCATATCTCTGAGCAATCTCTAACATATAAAACTCAGTATGACTGACAGACTGACTGACTCATCAATGCCAAGTCGTACTTGTCGAATCTAGAAAGTTAAATTAAAATCGATAGATTTTTTTAATGAATAACGCCATTATTTCACAGCTGCAACTAACCAAAAACTTTTACACCGATTTTTTTTTACAAAAAAAAAAATCGAAAGTGTTAAGACATTTTTTATATTCTCGTCTTAAGGGGTGAAAATTGAAGTAAAAATTTTCTTGACGAGTATGTGTGTCGGAAGTCACCCCAGAAAGGTGAACAATGCCGTTTTTAAAGAAATAAAAACGTACCCGAACCGGTAAGCGAAGAGGAATGTATTAGAATGAGCGCAAAGTGTTCTGAGCCCTACCCGGGCGAATCCGGGTGAAATAGCTTATACAGTTACATTTCCGTTATTCTAAAAAACTTAAATCCATTTTCCAATTTACTTTATTAAAAGTATAAATCGTTGAATAAAATTACTAAAGTTTGTAGAGTTGCTCTTGTCGTCTAAATCCATGAATTCGATTCTCCGATTCAATACCAAATGGGAAATGTCTACATTTTTCAATCCCGTTACTATAAAAATATTTACCTTGCACTAGTCTATATTACAGACTTCATGATCCAGGGGTTCTCAACCTTTTGTTCGTGTACCATCGAATTTGTAATATGCAATATTATAGTAAGTAAAAAAGAGTTTGCATATCAACGCATTATTTAAGTCAGTTCTTATAGGTCCGATTAATTTAGTTTAGAAGTCCATAATATTAAACGCATAGTATCAAAGATAGAATGACGTACAGAATTAATAATCATATAGCCTCACAAATATTAATCTTTCTTTAGAATAATAATTATAATAATGCGTCTAACGTCCGTTTGTCGATATTGTGCCATAACAGACACCATTCGCACCATTACTATTTTTCTATCTACTACACTTCCCGTTATTTTGACAAGCTCTGAAACTTAATTATTAGCAATGAGCCAGTAGGAAAAAGTCGTAGCCACATCAGCTTCCTCGGATTTCAAATCCAGTACTTCCCGAATGCGAATCTAGTGCTCTTACCCCTACTGTACATTTCTTGGTGATCTTTCTTTATAACAATTATAACAGCAATAATATTTTGATTTTAAGAATAATTGTTAGAGGAAGTGACCCGAATATGGGCCATTCATTTAATATGGGCCCCCCATGTATCTATTTAGCAAATAGTACCATCTGCCAAAGAATACGTACCTACACTAACATTAATATGTACTCTAGGTCGATGTTGCCAATTTCTGCCGCCATTCCAGTTATCGTTTTTTCGAAGTGACAGATATTATATTTTTCTACAAATGATAATATTCTGATGTAAATTTAATTAACATATTTTATATATTATTTGATATTATTTTACAGCTTTTTCTGCCTAATGTGATAAGAGGTAAGTTCAAAATTGCATTTTAGCGCAGATATTAATTGTAAAACAGACCGTTAGTTCAGAACCTAATATTTTGATTCAGTATACGCATAGTGTAATACGGGTCCCCTAAGCTAGTTGAATATGGGCCGGGGCCCATATTCGAACCTTTATAATTGTATGTGCACATTTTTTACAGGTGTCATGGTTTTCCCAAAAGTAGACCGAAAATTCGTTCGCAAGAACATGAGAAAAAAATGGGACAAGGCAGATATGGAACGAGCTATTAATTCTGTTAATAATGGACAAATGGGTTTAAAAATTGCATCCAAAACGTTTGGAGTGCCAAGAACCACTTTGTAGAGGATGGCGAGAGCAGCCAAAACTAGTGATCTTCCTGTTGGCGACATTGCAAACATGTTTTGTTAAAAAAAAAGTTTGTAGAATGTTTTTTTTTTGTTGTGAAAAAAAGTTTAATAAAAGTTTTTTAAAGAGGCCCATATTACGTACCGTCTGACCCAATTGAAAAGTGTGTTCAAATTATTTAATTATTTTCTATCACAACTGTATCATAATTTTGAATAAAAAGAAAATTGTAGTGTTATTACCACATCTTTAAACGACATGTAAATATTTTTACATAGGTATTACTTAAAAACAAATATAACGAAATTATTCCGAAAAAACAAAATGGGGTTCCATATTCGGACCACTTCCTCTACAATATACGACAATTAATTCAAAATGTTAGATTAGTAGTTTGAATAAAATAACATTTTTAAGCTAGTTTCCAAAAAAAAAAAAAAAAAATTCTGTTAATATAACGGCAATGTTTAAAAGTTTTAAAAACTTGCAGTTTAAAAATAAAATATTACGTTAATCTAGAAACACAAAAATTTTATATAAAATACAAATTTCTCAGGATTTAAAAAAAAAACAAAAACACTTACCAATAGTAGTAATCAGTGTAAGTGAATAAAGGAAAGACGAGGTAAACGTCCAACGATGCATGTGATGTTGATAAAACATGGTGCCACCTCCCGGTCTAGCCACATAACCTCCACTACTTCCGGTCGCTTTAAGCGCTCTGACGAGCGAATCCTGAAACTCGAGCACTTCCTGTGCAGCTAGCCTCGTCCAGTTTTCTTTATACAATATATTCAAGTCTTCCGTTATACTCCACAACTTTTCAACAGTTCTAGATCTAATATCAGATCCTAACAACAAATCAGTCTTACTAGCACTAACCTTTGACCCGAACGCATCACTCAATCCGCCTTCCAAGGTCATGAAGGTGAACGCACCTAATAACGTATATCCTACCACTAAGAAACAAATACCGATACTAGCAAACACCGAAGTGGAATTTCTAGGCGCCGGACACGTATAACAACAACAAAAGAACGTTTCGCGAGCAAAAGAGTCTTTCTTGTTGTTGAAACAACAATGAGCTACCGTAGCATTGTTACCAGAGCCGTTGCGATTATTGGATGGTGATCCTGGCGGTGAAGGACGTCTTCTGGCTGCGTGATACGGTGAATGATGATGCGGAAAACCAGTGAATGGTGGGGAAGAGGGTGTACCCCGACCGTCCTGAAGCATGACACAATTAGAAGAGGCGAGTTGGACGCCTCAGAAACCTAAACGTTGGTGTATGTTGGAGCTAACTACTTGTTGAGGAGTTTAGTTGAAGCGTTGTAATTGTCAGTGGTATAAATGATATGAATAAACTTGGACACATCGGTGGTTGTGATCCCGAAAGGTCATTTGGTGATGGCGCAGAGAGTAGTCTTCTTTTGTTGTTGGATGATGACATCTGAAACAATGAGAGAATATGTTTAGTATTTAAAATTAACACTCACAATGCAACTCCCGTGCTAGTCCATGGAAAGAACAACCAATCAGCTGAAGTTGTCTACCGATGACGTATCTCCGTAGCGGGACTGTTCTATGTTTAAAATTATAGTGGAAAATACACACTTTTGGAGTTTCTCCTTACAGAATCTACACACTATAACCAAATCTGTGCAAAATTATAAAGCATAGTTTGATAATCGTCAAGCATTCAGTCAAACGTATAGTCATCCAAGCTTTCAATTATATATACATATATATATATATATATATATATATATATATATATATATATATATATATATATATATATCAAACGCAATGACCTTAAGGGGGTATTCTGGTCTAGAAATTTGAAAAAATCGATTTTTTTTGCATATTTTTAAAGTTTAGACCTTGAAAAATATGCTCTTAAACGGATTTTTCAAAATTCGAATTATTTTCGGAGATACAGCGGATTTTGTATTGAGTATTATTATCTGAGTGAGAATTGTTTTTCAAACTTCAAACGCGTTTTTCTCAAAACTACTTTTTTTGAGGTGGTTGTCATGATATCTCAAGTTCTACTTAACCGATTCCTTTGAAATTTGAAAAAAATCATTTTTTTACATCGCTCTATCGGCTCTGCCTCGGATTTTGGAAAATTTTAATCTTAAGCACTTTTAAAAAATTCGAAAAGGTCAAGAAAAGGGGGTAAAAAAAATTGTTTTTTTTAAGTCGATGCCATTTCATGATTTTTTTTTTTTTTTTTGCAATGGTCAATCCGATAGCGACATCTTTACTATTGAAGAATTTTTTTAATTTGTTTGTTTTAGATCACTACAAGGGTTGGAAACATGTCAACCAAAGAGCACCGTTTTTTTTGTAGCCCCCACTCCACCGGCCTGTATTTCGACGATTTTTTGATTTTTTTTTTTATTTATTTTTATATTCTTCAAATGTCAATAAAAATCATATAAAAAAATGGATAGTAAAAATGTTTTTCATTTTTTTTTATCTTAGTTTGAAAAATGCCTAAAATTTAGGCCTCTAGACCAGAATACCCCCTTAATTGCCGAGTATCTATAATTTATAATATTTATTGTAGACTATTAAACCACAAATAATGTTCATGTGACTGTCTATTAATATAAATATTAAAGAGGCATGCAAAATATTGAACTTAAATAATATAATGTTTGTTTGTCTTGAAAAAATCGACCTGACATCACTAAAGTGTAAATATACCCAGTAGCGAAAGAAAACATTGAGATAAAGGAGTTTAATTTTGTAGCTTTTATGCTACATGGCTTAATTCCGACTTTATGTACTCCCCCTTACAACCCGAATGTAATTTTACTTCTCACAATAGTATTTCGTTCAGAGATTGTTTCAATTTAAAATGAAAAAAATATAAGAGATAGATTTTGTAAAAGCCTGAGAAATTTTAATCTGCATATTTTATTGAAGACAACGAATAATTATTTGTGAATCTAAATTCAACAATTTGATTTTTCAAATCGGAATTTCGTTAATGAATTTTCAGTCTTCTTTCAATTAACGAAATTATTCTGGAAGAATAAAAATAGGCTCGTACTATTTACTAGCCGCTACACGCGGCTTCGTTTGTGTTGATGTCGAAACTCGAATTGTTTTGTTTTGCATAGCCCGCTTTAATAAGTGAATTAAAACATAACCTATACTTATGTGTGCGCGTGATACAAAACTAATTTTTAATATACGAGTAAATGTAAATAATTTATTTAACCTCACAATATATTTGAACACTGAACATTTTATTTTGGATTTTACTTTTATCCGCTAGATGACACTTAAAACGAATATTGGTTGAAATCAAAATGTTATAGTCGTCTGGTTTATAAAATTATTTCTAGATAACAGAAAACGCATTGATTTCGTCCATTTGTCATTTGACTCTGAGTCTCTTATGTCTAACTTCATGTCAAATTTTCGTTGCCTGTTAAAATTTTATTGCTAACGCGTCACAAAAAGCATAATTTTCATCAAAATTCGAAAAACAGTTTTTAAGTAAAATCCTTTTACAGATGTATGTCCATACATAATACAAACCGCATTGTTAGTATAAAAAATAAGATATTTTGATTTTATTACAGCTGTTGGGAAATATTTATTTTAATAGAATTTTTTTGGAAACTGGCTTACAAATTTTATTTTATTCAAACTACTATTCTAACATTTATTATTATAACATTATTGTTAATAATACCTGTATATTTTCAAAGGTAAATATTATAATGTAAGAGAATTTCTCTTATATTTACCTTTGAAAATATACAGGTATTATTAACAATAATTTAAATCTTGGTTCTCATCCATGTTATGAAATTAATGAATAAATTTTCTTGGGCACTTGGACTTTAAAAATAAGATTTAACTTCTTAAAATTGCAACGTTTCGTTGGTTTTCTTTTAATGATTTCCAACTTCTTCAGGCCAACTAAAATTGTTAAAAATACATACATAAAACAAGATTATTACCTATCCATACATGTAAGGTTAAATTAAGTGATAAAGTTATTTACTTTTAAAGTTAAATACACGTTAAAGTTATTTGTTTCATGAAATTGACACTAATAAAACAATTTTTTTATAAAAATGAACACACATGGTACACGTAGCTGTTGTCAAATTAGATTTCATTTTTTCTTTCAATATGGTTGGTGTTGCATATGAATTTAAGTTGTCTATATTGTCGAACTAATTTCTGTAAGTTGAGCGCGAAATCCAAATAAGTAAATAAGATAAAATTATTCAGATCCCACTAAAGAATGTTTAACTACATTTATCAAGTCACTGTAGATATTACTTAGGTTTTGTGTGTCTGATCTAAAATTCACACAATTCAATGCTTTAATAAAAATCATTTCACTCAAATTTCTCTTCGAATAATTCTTCTCTAAGTCTAAAATTTCTACATCTTCAAAGCGAAAGTTGTGACCATTCTCTTCAAAATGATGTTCTGTTAATGCACTAAAACAGCATTAACAGAACATCATTTTGAAGAGAATGGTCACAACTTTCGCTTTGAAGATGTAGAAATTTTAGACTTAGAGAAGAATTATTCGAAGAGAAATTTGAGTGAAATGATTTTTATTAAAGCATTGAATTGTGTGAATTTTAGATCAGACACACACATTCTCTTCAAAATGATGTTCTGTTAATGCTGTTTTAGTGCATTAACAGAACATCATTTTGAAGAGAATGGTCACAACTTTCGCTTAAATTCATATGCAATACCAACCATATTGAAAGAAAAAATGAAATCTAATTTGACAACAGCTACGTGTACCAGGTGTGTTCATTTTTATAAAAAAAATGTTTTATTAGTGTCAATTTCATGAAACAAATAACTTTAACGTGTAGTTAACTTTAAAAGTAAATAACTTTATCACTTAATTTAACCTTATATGTATGGATAGGTAATAATCTTGTTTTATGTATGTATTTTTAACAATTTTAGTTGGCCTGAAGAAGTTGGAAATCATTAAAAGAAAACCAACGAAACGTTGCAATTTTAAGAAGTTAAATCTTATTTTTAAAGTCCAAGTGCCCAAGAAAATTTATTCATTAACAATAATGTTACAATATACGACAATTAATTCAAAATGCTAGAATAGTAGTTTGAATAAAATAAAATTTGTAAGCTAGTTTCCAAAAAAATTCTATTAAAATAAAAAATAATGCTAGACATTTTTTTAAATTATTTTTAACCTATTCATTGCCTAGGTCGCAAATTTAATGAAGTGTTTATTTAATTATAAATAGACTTGATTTACTTTGGACCGCACGGAATAAACCCGTCCAGATGATGCTCTTTGCGAATATGGTGGAGGTTATCAAATCACGGGTATATATGGTGGAAGAGCGGGACGTTATTTTTTTAGTAAATGAATAAAAATAATACATGTAGCGCACATTTAGCTAAATTGTTATGTTTACATGACATTTTTAAATATGTCCTGAACTCTTCTTCTCAAATTTGTTCCCCTCACCTCTAATCGTGTTTTTTAAAATATCAAAAATTTCAATTTAAATTCAGTTGATCGACGCTTATCTAAAGAGAAGATACACAGGGTGTTCAAATAAGCCTAAAAACGAAATTTTAATACAAAATTTAGTAATTTTCGTCGAAGATTCTACTAGCATTTGTTTCCCCATCCTTTTTTGTTTTTTTTTTATGACTATTCTCCAGATAAACGAGAACAAAACTTATTTGCTGTACTCTTGCAAAAGCGTTAAGTTCTATTTTTAGAGAGCAGTATTTTTTTAATACAACTCCGCTAAAATCCGGTCGTTCATATGTCGGTGCGAAATAAAAATAGATCATAAAAAGACTGCAGATAGTAGTCTACAGATATACAGTTGAAATGAACAATACGGTTAAGTAATGCTTTTTTATCACGAAACTAAAATGTTATCAGAAACAAACAAACCAACAAAAACTGGGACAAGTATTTATCTATACTAGCATTTAAAAAAAGGAAAAGCTTGCTTATTTAATTGTCGCGGGCAATCTCAAGAACTACTGAACTGATCTTTTTCATTGTTTATAAACCTACTTCCTCTTGATTAACATAGAATAAAATAGACATTTATTGAATACAGTGACAAAGGTATGTAACATGTCATTTTTCATATTACAGTAAAATTTAGACAAGCTATATATTTAAGCATATTCTATTATTTGTGTTTTAATTATTACTCTTAGATAACCACAGTGATAGCAAAATTTATAAGCACTGATTGTAATCAATAACCTGCAAAAAAATTGCGCAAACTAATGTTGCGCAATAAGTTGTTGTGCAAATCAAGTTATCCATACACTATACGCAATTTTATACTACTTTTAGTTAAAATTCGACATTTTTTAAAACATTTGCTAGTTACACATTCTAAATTTAAGTTGTTGCGCAACGTGTTGCGCGTAGCCCAAAACGATACAATTGCGCAATACCACTTGTGCATTGAATTTCAAACGAGTTTGAATTTTTGCAAATACTTGCGCAGGATGTTAAACATTACCATAGACTATACAAAAGTTTGCACAATAGCCTCTGCTGCGCAATTTTTTCGCAAGTGTATGGGGCTTATAATGTTTAGCATCCTTTAATATTTAGGTAGGCAGAACAAAAAACAAACAAAAGTGATTACCCAGAGGGCTTATTTTGCTAAGTACTTGATAATTGGCGTGGTTATCGTTAGCGGAATAAGTTTGATTATTATGATATGACAAAAAAGGTATGAACATTGAGCAGTGAGTGAAAATGAATAAATACTAAAAAAATGAATTACTGAACATTTTATGTATCTGTCAGTTTTCTAAATGAATGTAACTTACGCCTGTTTTTGATCGTCATTGTAACAAAAGAATTTCTTATTTGACGAACTGAATACATTTTTCAATATAAAACCTTTAGTGAAAAAATACGTTCATAAGTATAAATAATGGCTCAAAAGGTAGAAAATATTTTAAATTCATGCCACATCGAATTTTTAAAAATGCTTTTATAATAGGACTTAAAGTACATTGTCAAATTGTCATGAAGTCTGTAGAATCATTTCGTTCAAAACTGGAACGGGACTGTTTCATCCCTTCTTCCCAAATAATTAAGACGCAGAAACTATTCCAGACAGAACCAAACATTTCCACTATTGATTATAAATAAATCTATTCATTTCTGTATTTTAATATTTACTTTTTTTACGTTTTACAGACTTTATTTATATATTTTCAGTTTAAAGTCAACGTATAAACTCACACTGAACGATTATTTTCTATAAGAGAATTGGGTTTGAATATATTAACCACCAAAGAACATAAATCTGTCATTTTCAATATAGACTACCAATGGGAGTAGCAACGTCTGGTTTGGGGTTGACGACAGCCTAGCTGCATAGAGATATACACTGAAGTCACGGTAATCGGACACCCGCCTCCTATAATCGGACATCGCTGAGCGTTGCCGCAAAAACGGGCCCGGCACTGATGGCAAGAGAGGGCAATATGTTTCCGTTTTGAAGATAATCGACACTGATGTTAAAGCTAGCAATTAATTATTTATAGCTTGGTTTATTATTATTACAGTTACTCAATATAGATCTCAATTGTTATATAAAGAGAGTGGCGAGACGGAGATAGATTGTGAGTTCAGCGTCTATAATCTACAATCTCTCTTTTTAAAACAATATTACTTTACATGTTGTTTTGATCAATTCCACGATAAAATTTAAACATTTAAGACACGTATGTAATAAAAACTTAAAATGTCAACTTCTTCCTTTTATTTTTGCTCATGTGTTATACCAATTAGTTTGGTTACTGATTACTCTCCTATAGATCAGTTTAACTAAAACACTCTACAATCGAACAACTTCGATTATTGGTCATCAGCATTCCAAAGGAATGTCCGATTACCGCGACCTCACTGTATATGAATAGATTTAGTGACATTTGGTGTTGTACAGTTTTCCCGTTTAAGAACTACAAGTTTTGCAGGCACCATTTTAGGAAAAACTAAAAAATCGCTGATATTATAAGTATAAGAGAAATAATGTAAGCAATGTAGGGAACTCTCCCTCGAACGAACTGTAGACAGCCATGGCTCATCATATGTTGTCCCAAGAGAAAAATAGACAAAATAAAGGAGTAACTTTTTTAATTGTAAATTATCGGATCGATTGTTATTTAACTTGATATAATCCAAACGAGTATACTTAAATTCAGGTCTAGAAATAATATACAAAATGTCGTGTTTTAGCTTGTCTTGTTCATTTACTATATTCTTTTTCAAAAACATTGGATATGATTGTTCTTAAATAATACACTGACACAGAATAAAAAGACAAAAAAAGTAAATATACTCCATTCTTGTCATATGACTTTTAGCCAAGATTTTTCACTTTATTTGATTTAAATATACGGTTTAAAATCAGATATAAACGGGAAAATTACACAAATTTACGCAAATTTTTGTACATAAACAATTTAATTTGAAAAAAAAATTAGTGACCAGGTGAAATTTGTCAGTATCTTTAACATAAGTTTGTAAAGAAAAACTTCAAAATATTAATTTGCCTTCTCGCAATTCGAAATCCCGTGAGGTTCTCTAAAGAAATATTGAATAGCACGTTTTTTATACAATTTTTAGAGAAAAAATATGTGTTTTTGAAGTTTTAAGCAGCAAGCCAAGTTTTGAAGCTTGATGCTTAATCGCACCTAATAAAAACAGTAATAAAATAAATTTTGCGATAATATTTCGAAATTTTTTGAGAGCATATTTTACAATCTGAGTTGATCAGTCGCCTTAAGGTAGTACCCTCGGCACACCCGTTTTCTTAGGAGTTGTTTGAAATTTAGCCAGAATAATGTTTATGTAATTCTGCATCGATTGGCGCAGAATGAAAGTTTTGAACTACACAGTTTCAGAGATATTAAATTCCAAAGTTCGAGTTTTTGAGGCTCTTATACATTACGGTATACGGGGTATCGAAAAATTTACCGACAAATATTTTTGTATCTCAGAAAATTTTCTTAGGATCTTTTTGAAAAACTAAAGTAACGTTAACTAACAACTAAACCATTTTTTAAAAATAGTCTCATTAACAGTTACTACACAGTTTCAGAGATATTTAATAAATAATAATGGAACATTTATCAGATTTCAGCAAAGGAAAGGTCATACGATAAACGATCTGGCAACAACGCATAGTTATCTAACCCGTCAAACAACTATGAGGTGCGTATGCATACATACACTGTAAACAATGATCGTAAAATTACATTGAAAGTTAAAGTAAAATTCCCTCAATTTTCTAGGTAATTGTTAATTATTATTTATTTTTACAAGGAGAACTGTATAAAAACTTGGACTTTCGCTGTGAAATTAAACAAATTTGGTGTTTATACATAAAGTAAAGTAAAATTACATACACTTACGTAGTTTTAATGTATTTCATGTGATTTTCCATTAAATTAGTGTAAAAATTTCATAACAAAATATGTAATATTGTGGAATATTCTAGTTTAGTGCAATCACGCAATTGTCTGTGAATCCCACGGTATAAGGTCATGTGATAAGCGTCTAGCGGTTCACGATTCATGTACTATCGGCCAGCGATTATACATGTAATTGACCTCAATTTTTACAGTGTACTATAAAATATTTTAACGCTCCGACAGTGTTGCCAGATTTCTCGCTCAGGATTGGCTAAAATTAGTACAGAATCTGCAAAAATTATTGGGCTTGTTAATAACAACTCTCAACTACATGTACTGCATAAACCAGCATAAACTTTTTGCTATGACTGTCGCGAGGGTACTGCCTTAAGAACAAACATTCCGTTACAATGCAATCTTATGGACAGTAGTAAGCGGCTGAACTGTACTTTCGAACCAAAATATATGACATCACAGTAGCTATGTAAAGCAGAGCTCCGAACCATTGCTAGAAGGGCTTCCCGTTCAGACAGGCGCAGACAGACATTGTGGCTTAGTATAGAAAGTTATATCTACCTGCAATACGAATAGCGTACAACGATATTAAATTTCATTGAATAAAAGGTGATAAATCAAGGTGTTCCAACAGCGACTGTGTACTCATCACGTACGATATAGAAAGGAGGCGTTATACAGGGTTATTAAAAATGTTATCGGGGAAATGGTTGTCGGTCAAAACATAAAATTCAGGACTGTTGTGTACCGCTGTATAGCTATGGATGAGGAAATAAAAGTGTGTGATCGCCACCTAGAATTATTCTAATATTACAGATTTTACAATATTACACAAATAAAAAGAGAAACTATGTTTTACACTACACATTCCAGATTTATGGATTTTTTTTATAAAACCTTCTTGCAAAAATCAATAGAATAATAATAGAGATGTTGACTGTATTCAAATAAAATTTTAATTTTAACGTTAAGTGGTAGTTTCTATGATAGAAATACTAAAAAACACTATATTTTTCCTTATTTTTAAGGAATTTAATTAATATTTAATAAATAAAATCTAATAAAATCAGGCGTGTCGTATCTGCAAAGAAAAACATTGAAACAATCAAACACTGTCCCTTTTTCAACCAAATTTTTTCAGTAGGTACCAATGACGAACTAATACAACCAATAGGGATGTTGACTGTGTTCAAATAAAAACATAATTTTAACGAAAAGTGGTAGTTTCTATGATAGAAATACTAAAAAACACTATATTTTTCCTTATTTTTAAGGAATTTAATTAATATTTAATAAACAAAACCTAATAAAATCACTCTGAAGTCACCTGACAACAGATACCAATCAGAGCGCATGACGTCATATGTTCTGGCGCTGTCAAAAAACTTCATTGTTTCGTTAATATTTAGTGTGCAATTTATTCGATAAGTTCATTAAAAAAAGACTGCAAGGAGTTTTAACGTCATGGAAAGTGTATTTATTAAGGCTAATAGTTCAAAAACTTGAAATTCATCTATTATAACAAGAATTACGAAAATTTTTTTTATAACCTCATTATAGTTTACTAGCGTTTATGAGCACAGCCTCCTACTTTGTGACCGCATCTATAGAATGGTAGCTCCTGTGTAAGCTTTTGCGCCTCCTTTGGTATGAACAGGTGACGTCACGCGACTAGTTTTGGACCGAAATTTGAAACGGGATTTAAAATACATGATTTTTAAGGCTTGAGTTGTATTTAAATAAAAATAATAAATATTTGTGGCTATATTAGGTACTTATGCACAATTTAAAACACTTTCCCAGAAATAGTCAACATCCCTATTATGAAATTTAAGCTATTATAATAGTAACGTTGTAGCACATATCTTTTATGCGCATGTGCCGATATATATATATATATCAAACACTTTACCGAAATTTGATTTAGAAACGATTAGTTGATTGACAATATTATTGCTTGTAAGATTTGAAACTAAGAAATATACAGAACGTAAAGTTACATGAAACCGTATAAAAATAGTGGTTCTTAATTGAAAAAACTCGGAAAGAATTATCTTTTGTAGAGCTATTAATAAGAATAACTGTTATACCCATTTCTCAAGTAAATCTTATATAAATCATAGAGTCCGTATCTTTAACTGTAAAAACAGAAGAGAGGCTTGAATGTGACAATTTTTTTCGTGTGCATATGATAGACAAAAAAGACTCTTTGTTTTCAACCTTTCTGCGACTCCTGTACCTCCAGTTTTCGTGATAGATACATACACACGTATTTATTTGGTCACAAGATGCACAATGAAAACTTATGTTGGTTTGTCAAACTAGAAAGGACATAAAAATTTATCTATATTTTATTTATGTAAGGATACATTATTTTAAAGTACAGAGGGCTCGACTGCAGAGTTCAATTTCAAAATATTAACGATACGGTTTCACTAAGAAATTTGTATCTACTTAGCTAGACAAAACCATCTAACAGATGTCTTAATAAATTACCTTGTAACTAGTATTGTTAGTAAATTATAAATATATAATGACTGAGATTGACGCATATGTAAAATTATAGTAATTAAATTTTGTGTAGATACAAATTAGTTACTACGTAACTGTTGTGATTAATATAAACTGTTTATTTGTTTATTTAGTTTAAAAAAAATTTCACTCTGTATGAATTGTAATATCTTAAAATTTTGATTTGTTATGATAATTTAAAATAGTATAACAAGATAATTGAATTAAATCTAGTTATTAAGACAATTAATTAAGGTATGTTTAATATTTATTTATTTGTTTTATTATTGGTTGTTAAATTGTCTTGTTATTTTATTTTATATCACCTGATGAAGTATTAATTTAATACGAAACGTTGTGAAATAATAATTTGTCTTTTAATTTCATTGATCCTAATTCCTCTAAAATATTTATAATTTATTAACATCAAAAGGATCTGATATATACATTTTTCAAAATTTTAGTATTGTTAGTTTGGGCATTGATAGCTTGGGGAGAGGGGCTTCAGCTCCCTAGATCTTTTGGAACTGCCACTGTCCACTTTCTTTTTTATATTAATTTGTAAGTGGATTTGAAAAAAAAGAACTGGCCATTTTAATATTAAACTGGAAAATTCAATTGAAAATCTCAATTTTCAACTTAATTCGAAGGGCGTAAGTGTAATAAATAGGGACGAATACATCGAAATGCTTTCAGCAAGAAACCTATATATAACGTCACAAAAGACAAGAGAAGAACGCTACGAATCTGACGCAGCAAATCAGCTAGTCAGTAGCCATGACACATTCACAAAAGTACCAACCGTCCCCATCAGAGTACCACCGTAACGGTTATTCACTATACAAGGTGCATAAATATAGTTTATAGTAAGTCCAGTTTTAATTGGATTACAGTCGTTTATAGCCGTTTCTCAGGTTGTAACCGTGTGTAATCAGAAAAAGTGTAAACTCAGTTGATTTTACTCACGTATAGTGCTAAAAAATTGCCCGTAATTTACGATAGTGACCATTTTGGCCGGATAATTTACCAATTAATTGACGGGCTTCTCTTTCTCAGAACAACAAAAAACAAAATAATACGGCAGTTTTCAACAGTAGAATCGAAAAAATTAATTAAATAAAGTATTTTATATTTATGTAGATATTGGTTATAAAATTAAAATTAAAGTTTCGATCGAAAATTACAATTATGCGTAAAACTTTCTGCGCAGGTCAAGTATTTGCAAGCAATGGAAAAATGCATTTAACCTCAAATTAATTATGCTGTGAATAATAATGCTAAAAAAAACCCGGGTCGCAGTGCCAAAACCCTGCCGACAATATAGTGTATTTGCTAATACAGGCAGTGTGGCTTTATTATGCGAACTTAACTTGGTTTTTGGGCAAAATAAAAAATTTTACTCCTACCCCTTAAAATAACATTTTTTTTCTTAATTGCAATATTATTATCAATCGAGCTTCTATACCAAGTTATATCTTTCAGTAAATAATTCACTATCTGCAAACTAGTGTTTTCATAAAATTTTTAAATCCGGTCCTGTAAGGTCGATTTTATTAAAATTTTAGGGACACATTTTAATTACTGCCAGAGAGTTAAATTTCAATTTTGAAACGATTCGGAGAATTTTTTCGGGATTTTAGGGCCCAAAAACATTTTTCAACCCCTAAAAACTACCCTTAAAATGGCCCGATTAGGCCCATTTTAAATAGGCTTCTTGCGGCGATGGATTTCAACACGTGGGCCAAATTTAGTTGAAATCAATTAACTCTTTCGAAAGTTATTGCCCGCACACATATATATATACGTATATATATCCGTATATATATATATATACGTACCTATATATATATATATATATATATATAAATATATATATACATATATATATAAACATTTTTAAAAATGGTGCCAAAGTGTTTAGGAGGTTATGAAACGTCGAGAAATTTTGGTCCGACCCCTAGGTCCCGCCATCCGACCGACGTCAATAGTGTATGTTGCCATATGGCAAATACACTAATAATAATGCTATGAAGTGAGGATGGAGGAGAAGTTGAAAATATGTGTCAATTAATCCCGACAATTTTAAAATACATTATTTCTACCGTATAGTGATTTTTTTTACTTACAGACTCTGTTGATGTGTTGATTTACACACATATGGAACCATATACGTATTTTCGAGGCATCTAATTGTAAAATACTGTATGCACAACACTACACCATTTAAGGAATATGAAAAAAATATTCAATTGGAAATTTAACACGGAAAGTGTAGAAGTTTTACAATTGACTTTCTGCTAACGACTGAAATATCTTTGTAATAAAATTGATTAAAACTAAACATTACATAATTGCATAATAAGTTGCACAATTCTAACTAGTTAATAAAATACAGTACAAACTATTATTAATGTCATGTAATTCACTCTGAAAAATATCTTATATGCTAGTAGTTATCCATAGCATTATCTGAGTTAACAGGAATATTATTTATTAGTGTATTTGCCATAAGGCAACATACACTATTGGCGTTGGTCGGATGGCGGGACCTAGGGGTCGGACCAAAATTTCTCGACGTTTCATAACCTCCTAAACACTTTGGCACCATTTTTAAAAATGTTTATATATATATGTATATATATATATATATATATATATATATATAAATATTTATATATATATATATATATATATATATATATATATATGTGTACGCGCGATAACTTTCGAAAGAGTCAATTGATTTCAACGAAATTTGGGCCACGTGTTGAAAACCATCACTGCAAGAAGCCTATTTAAAATGGGCCTAATCGGGCTATTTTAAGGGTAGTTTTTAGGTGTTGAAAACTGTTTTCGGGCCCCAAAATACCGAAAAAATTCTCCGAATCGTTTCAAAATTGAAATTTAACCCTTTGGTAGTGATTAAAAAGTGTCCCCACAATTTTAATAAAATCGGCCCAACAGGACCGGATTTACAAATTTTATGAAAACACTAGTTTGCAGATAGTGACTTATTTATTGGAGGGTGTATTTAATTCGGTGTAGACGTTAGATTGATAATAATATTACAATTAAGAAAAAAATGTTATTTAAAGGGGTGTATTAAGGGGTTAAATTTTTTATTTTGCCCAAAAACAAACTTAATTTCACATAATAAAAGTATAAAACCACACGGCCCTATACAAGCAAATACACTATATTGTCGGCAGGGTTTTGGCACTGCGACCCGGGTTTTTTATTATATATAAAGATGGCACTCGTTTGAATTATGTACCAAATTTCATTGATCTCGAATTGAGTTGGACGAAATCAATGCACTTTCAGTCATCTGGAAACTATTTAACAATGTACTAGACGACTATAATTTTAGATTACAACCAATAGTCGTTTTAAGTGTTATCCAGCGAAATTTATCATGTCGTGTGTTTGATTCCTCAGCCAACTGAATATAGAAATAAAGGCCAGAATAAAATTTTGAAAGTTCGGTTAATTTTCATAAACATTGTTCTTAAACTCATTGAAGATTTTATTTCAGTAAATTATTTGGAAGTTAGAAATTAGCTTTTTAATCACTCCAAAGAAGTATAGCTTCAAACGCACCCACTTTTTTATTAGTAAGTAGTGATGACCTAATTTTGACATTTTTATACTTTTATTCGATGCCCTAGCAGACGGTTCATCGGAGCGCGATAGTCGAGGGGACATTTGGCGTTCTCCTCCATAAAACATATGACATCATCAATGCGTTGGAGTCGACGTAATGACGTCATTATTATACCGTATAGATAAAACATTAATCTTATAGTCAAGTGGTCTATAATGCTGACAAATGTTACACCTGCATTAAATTAGCTTATGCATAAAGCTATTTATCTAACACACATTGGGTGTGTTTGGTATCGTACTTCTCGAAGCTCCTTAGAAAAACATATTTCAAGAAATAAAAGAAAGTAGCAACTGCTAAAATTAAGACGAAATGATATATAGCCTCTAGGAATAATATCAAAAGAAATTAAAAAATAAAAAGTTTACGAATATATTTATGTACATACACAAAAGTTAAGTAATATCTCATTTATAATATGTGATTTGACATTTATATCGCATGACGGAATCAAAACTTCAAACAAGTTAAAATATGACGTTATGAGATTAAATTTTAAAAATTAATTTAACATTTTAAATATGATTAATTATTTTAAAAGTCATATGAAATAAAATATTACCTGCGTTCAAGCATTATTTCAGATAAACTTTAGTAAAATGATTCTCAAATTTTTCCGCTCACGAAACAAAATTTTTACATAAATTATCGTGGCGATCCAACATAGGCCTATAGCTTAAATGTATATTCTCACAGAACTCGTTCTTCTTTAAAATCAATAAACTCATTTGACGTAAGCTCTATGAAAGTTTATTAGTCACGATCCATGCTTTTTAGAGAATTTGCCATTTGGCACATACACTATTGACGTCGGACGTATGGCGGGACCTAGATGTCTGACTAACATTTCTCGTCGTGTATGTGTTTACGGGAAATAACTTTCATAAGAGTTATTTGATTCTAACGAAATTTGGTTCGCATGTTGAAATCTATTAGTACACGAAGTATACTTAAAATGGTCACAATTGAATCATTTTAAGGATGATTTTAGGGGTTTAAAATGTTTTAGGACCAAAAAATACAGAAAAAATTCCCAGGATTCTTTCAAAACTGAAATTTGATTCACTTATAAAGATATAAATGTGTTACTAGAATTTTAATAAAATCGGCCCGACAGGACCGGGCATAAATTTTACGAACAGTTTGCAGATGTGGATTTACTGACTGAAGGGTGTATTTAATTTGGTGCAGATATTGGATTGATAATCGTATTGCAATTAAGAATATAAATAATTATATTAAGGGTTAATTTTTTATTTTGTTCAAAAACCGTCTCAAGTTCACATAATAAATTCACAGTAATATTGTCGGCAGGATTTGGCCCTCCGACCCGAGTTTTAAAATTAACTATTATTTATTATTTTTTTGTATATTCTCTTTCAAAAGTTCTATTTACTTATTTCTAAGCATTTAATGAGGTGATCCATTCAAAATCTCTTGCGATTTGAAATTGATCTGTGACCCAGAAGTTGGCAACCAATACGCCTAGCATCAACCAACCAATCTTTATGTACTGTTAAAAGAATGAGTTAATTTATTAGATCTATTTTATTATCGAACTTTTATCTGGAACGTAGTAAACTTTTCCCATAATCATTATATATGTTTCCACCGACATAATGTCTCTGAATCGTGCAGTTTTACTGCACACAGACAATGTAAAATATCTTGTGATATTTGTGACATAATATGCAATGATCTATTTACATTTCAAAAGATGAAACCGTAATATAGGACAAATGCAAGGTTATTCGATTACAAATGTTGCCTCCTTACATTGGATAGTAGTGAGAGATGACGTCATCCGGTGGGCGGCAGACCTGTCAATTAGATGCGTGCGGCAACTACTGTTGTTTATAAGCTGTCAAATTCAAATTTACATTAATTTATTCCTTAACAAAATAAATACAATTATAAACAACAAATACAAAAAAACCCGGGTCGCAGTGCCAAAACCCTGCCGACAATATAGTGTATTTGCTTATACAGGCAGTGTGACTTTATTACGCGAACTTAAGTTGGTTTTTGGGCAAAATTAAAAATTTGACTCCTTAACACACCCTTTAAAATAACATTTTTTTTCTTAACTGCAATATTATTATCAATCTAACGTCTACACCGAATTAAATACACCCTGGAATAAATAAGTCACTTTCTACAAATCAGTGTTTTCCAAAGTCCGGTCTTGTTGGGCCGATTTTATTAAAATTTTAGGGACACTTTTTAATTGCTACTAACGGGCTAAATGTCAATTTTGAAACGATTCTGAGAATTTTTTCGGTATTTTGGGGCCCAAAAACATTTTTCAACCCCTAAAAACTACCCTTAAAATGGCCCGATTACGCCCATTTTAAACAGGCTTCTGGCGGAGATGGATTTCAATACGTGGCCCAAATTTCGTTAAAATCAATTAGCTCTTTCGAAAGTTATTGCCCGTACACATGTATATATATATATATATATATATATATATATATAAATATATATATATATATATATATATATAAATATATATATATATATATATATATATATATATAAATATATATATATATATATATATATATATATATATATATATATATATATATATATATATATATATATAAATATATATATACATATATATACATATATATATAAACAATTTTAAAAATGGTGCCAAAGTGTTTAGGAGGTTATGAAACGTCGAGAAATTTTGGTCCGACCCCTAGGTCCCGCCATCCGACCAACGCCAATAGTGTATGTTGCCATATGGCAAATACACTAATAACTGCATTTTTTTATTTCTAATAAAAAAATTTCTTGTCCAACCTAGAAACCAGCAGGAGCTCAAAAGTAAAGTAAACTTGAAGTCTTAATTTTTTTTTATGAACGAATGAATTTGTGTCTAGAGCGTGCTTGTATATAATGGCAGTATTTAACAATTAAATGTCAAATAAATCAAAAGACAGTATAGTTATATTATTTGCAATAAATTTTCAAGGTAACAGATTTGCATAGTTCTAGTTATAAATATATAAATAACATTGTTGATATTGTCGTTATAGGTTGATAAAAATATGAATGGTCCGCCCTTACGTAGATTTGTTAC